>JAQPZY010001597.1:1412500-2825000 GCA_029931535.1 Margaritifera margaritifera
AACTCCACCCCACCCGCTTTTAGTAACACATTATTTCTTATATCTGTCCTTTAACAATGCATGCAAATCATTAGTACAGAGACTCCAATGGAAAAGGACAGAATGTTTCTACACGTAATGGTGTAACGAAAACAAAGAGCACATCAAGGGGTGATAATCGGGGAGTTTGTATCTGACCTAATATATAACTTTTGTTTAAATACCTGTCACATTTAGATTAATTTTACTACCCCAGGACAGGAAAGAATATGTAGATACAAAGGGGGCTTTATTTAACCACTGATTCTTCTGTTGTGGCCGTGCTTCATGCATGTAGCCTAGACTTGCACGATAAAACAGTACACCGTAACTACATCTCGTGCAGAATTACAATCGATTACTAGGCCTTGGACATTTGATAAAGTTATGATTGCCTGATTCTCGGTTCAATTAATTAATTTCAAGGAGTAGCGGCTCAACTTGTAAAAAACGACGACGAAATAACTCGAAGCATGCCAGCTGCTAATGTAAGTGTAATGGTTAGACACGAATTGTAAAAATGTTAGTATCAAGTATGATTTGTTTGAAAAGTATGCCCTACCTTCGATTTGTTTTGAAAAGTGTGCTCCCACATTCGATTTGTTTGAAAAGTATGCCCCCCCCCCCCCGCATTCGATTTGTTTGAAAACTATGCCCCCAGTTTGAAAAGTATCTCCCCACATTCGATTTGCTTGAAATGTCCCCACATTCGATTTGTTTTAAAAGTATCTCCCCACATTTGATTTGTTTGAAATGTCCCCACATTCGATTTGTTTAAAAAGTATGCCCCACATTCGATTTGTTTTAAAAGTATGCCCCACATTCGATTTGTTTTAAAAGTATGCCCCACATTCGATTTGTTTTAAAAGTATGTCCCCACATTTGATTTGTTTGAAATGTCCCCACATTCGATTTGTTTTAAAAGTATGCCCCACATTTGATTTGTTTGAAAAGTATGTCCCCACATTCGATTTGCTTGAAATGTCCCCACATTCGATTTGTTTTAAAAGTATGCCCCACATTCGATTTGTTTGAAAAGTATGCACCCACATGCGATTTGTTTCATATATTTAGCAGCATTATGAAATTGTTCATTGTTTGATATTTTCATATCATAACCAAGGACAGTGGCGTCGAGTGAGCTACACCGACTGCATTCAACGGTTATCGAAGCAGTGTGATAAGCTTGCTTAAACTTACAATACATCGCTATCCTGATAAATTCTTTAATGTATATCCTCTTTAGCGATATCAGCTCATATTATGAAAGTTTTCACTGCGTGTTTATGTCAGAATTAGATGAGCAATTGTTGAAAATAGCGAGAAAGTTCCATCGCTAGATCTACACTAAATGTATAAATAAAAATGCAGCTGGAATTTGGCTAAAAAAAAATATGTGCACAATTTTATTGAATAGTATTTTGAATCTGAGGTAATTACCTATTAATACACGCTAATTGACTATGGTAGATAATACCTCACCTGTTAGTAGGTAAACATTTGCTTGTATCTGGCAGTGGCGGCGCGAGGGGGTGGGGGTCGGGGTGAGGTTTAGGCAATTGCCTCCGGGCGCCAGAGGGGGGGGGGGGGGGCGCCGTCGCGACTTTTGTTTTCTTTGCAGCTGTAACCGGGACGTAGATGGGGGGTGGGGTGGAGGTTGCAACTGACATCAGAACTGTTCTCTGTGGCAAAGTAGGAGCACCACTAAAGAACATTGACCCCCGGCGCCTCGGTAGGGGCGTAACTAAAGAACATTGCCCCCAAGCGCCTCGAACCCTCGCGTCGCCACTGGTGTCTGGTTCTTTCCATGATGAAATGCTTTCAGCCATTTGTTTCCCGACATAGTCTTGAGCTTTTTTATGTGCCCCCGTGTCAAGATCCAAAGTCATATTCCCCGTGTAATATTTATCCCAAGGCCAAAAATATTCAACGTTCTTCGCCATGACAAGTCTGCGTTTTTTATAACATATTGTATCTTTCAAAACTTTACCATGCCATTATGCTGACATGAATTATTAATTATCACGTGTACCTGAACAGTTTGCCTTTGTTGAGTTTATTTTCTAATAGTGTATCGAATTTCATTAAGCTACACGGATCCATATTTTGATTAGTGTGAATTATTCACTATTCTGCTTTTTCGTGTGATCTTCTTCTTTTATTATTCCCTTTGAAAGATACTGCATGACTGTACAGGGTAATGCGTGGAATGACGTAAATAAGTTGGCAAGATCTTTTTCATACTCTTTACAGACTTAGAAGGGGCCCAGCTTCTCAATCAGTACAATCGGTGTAATACATGCATCTGTTCAGTTTCAATGTTCACTGTAAGGCTGTTATGAGAGTAGGTTTTATTTTTTTTTAAATATTGACTATAGCAATGTTATGAGAGTATGTTTTATGAATAATGTTCAATATAGGGATGTTATGCGAGTAGGTTTTATGACAAATGTTCAATATAGGGCTGTTATGAGAGTAGATTTCATGAATAATATTCACTATGGTGCTGTTATGAGAGTAGGTGTTGTTATTAATGTTCACCGATTGGGTTTGTTATGAAGGTATGTGTTATGAAAAATGTTCACTGTATGGCTGTTATGAGAGTAGGTACTATGAATAATGTTCACTATGATCCTTGTTATGAAAGTAGGTTTCATAAATAATGTTCACTATGGGGATATAATGAGAGTAGGTTTCATAAATAATGTTCACTATGGGGATGTATTGAGAGTAGGTGTTATTAAAAATGTTCACTATAGACTGTGTTATGGCAATAGGGTTTATGACAAATGTTCACACTATAGGGATGGCGGGGGGGGGGGGGGAGGGGGAGCAAGGGGATTCCTACTTCGTCTATCCCCATTGTTTTACTTTCCATACCGCCTATTCCCAAATCGACTATTCCCATTTCACCCACTTCCCAACTCGCCTACTGTAGAAGAATGCTGTATTTCCCAACTCGCCTACTGTAGAAGAATGCTTTAGTTCCCAACTCGCCTACTGTAGAAGAATGCTGTATTTCCCAACTCGCCTACTGTAGAAGAATGCTTTAGTTCCCAACTCGCCTACTGTAGAAGAATGCTGTATTTCCCAACTCGCCTACTGTAGAAGAATGCTTTAGTTCCCAACTCGCCTACTGTAGAAGAATGCTTTAGTTCCCAACTCGCCTACTGTAGAAGAATCCTGTAGTTCCCAACTCGCCTACTGTAGAAGAATCCTGTAGTTCCCAACTCGCCTACTGTAGAAGAATCCTGTAGTTCCCAACTCTCCTACTGAATAATTTAATCATTGTTACAACACAGTGGAGAAAGTACATGAACACACTTTGATTGCAAAAAATGCCGTGCTAATATATAATCCTCAATGTATATGGAGAATCTATTTTTAATTAATATACAAAGTATAGGAATGTTTTTATATATGTTGTAATAAAGGTGTGTCCATGCATTTTCTGCTTTCTAGTGTAACACTGATGAATTATTAAGTTCGGCGATTTGGAGACTCTAATTTTATATTAAGTAGGCGTGTTGAGAACAATTCATTTTTCTACGGTAGGCGAGTTGTGAAGTAAGAGAATTAGGAATGTAGGCAAAATGGGAACAGATGACATGTGAAGTAGTCAAGATGAAAATACGCGAAGTGAAAAGGACGCCATTTTTTTTTTTTTTTTACCTTTATTAGAGTTTGAACTTGATATCAACAGCGTTTTAATCAAGCGTAATTGGTCGTGATTGATCGTGTGAACTTAGAAACACTTACGTACAAACTAAAGTTTCTAGTCATTCCTCATTGCATATATTCTCTTGTAAAACAAAACTTGGACTTGTTTGTAGTGTCAATTAATATTTCATAATGTCCGGAGATTTTCTCTACTGTTAATTAATTTCTCACACTTTCATTAATATTCGGACCATTCTAAGCCATGATAGTGTAAACCGCTTCAACTTTATCTATTACATGGTACAGCCATATTATCTTAAATTGCTTGATCTTAATATGTTACACTCTACTTTTCAGGGAAATCTTCAGAACGGACAGGGTAGGATGGACAGAATTAAACCAGAAAAGTTGCCACGGCAACGGGTGCAGAAGTTGTGGCGAAATGTCCGTTGGGCGGAGTCATTCCCCGATGAGTCCGTTTCTATAGAACTCGCAGATGTTCCACCGAATTTCACCCTCAGGAAGGTGGCACAGCTTTTTGAGACTAAGAAATACGGCGAATGTGCCACGTTAATCAGACGATTGAATTGCGTCGCACTTGAGACTATCCTTCACGAAGTTCCAGTAGAAGTATTACTTGACAGCCTTCCCCATAGTCTTGTGATTCTGGAATCTCTGTATGTCAAACTGTATGAAGAAACGGAGGCCCCAGAAAACTTCCCACGCGAGGAGCTCAAGGTGGACCAATTCCTTCAAAAATTGGTGGCCTTTTTTGCTAAGGACCCGACGGCCGATAACAGTAATGACAAAAATTCCAACAGCATCTATCCTTCTTGCCGGAACATTCTAAGAGTAGTCTCCTGGATTGAGCCATCAATACGAAAGCACATCAGACAGCGACAACAAGCTCTGGACAAATGCATCCGTCGTCTCGGAAGACATGGCTTAGTAAACAGCTCATCGGGAAATTTGATGAATCTGCATGATTCTCTCAAAGTGGAATTCGAAAAGGTGGTCAGTCAGTACAAATCTGCTCTCCAAAAACTTTCTGAACTGGATCTGACCACCAAACATCCGACGTCAAGTTCGGTTACATCTGGTCCTGCTCCGACAACGGCTAGTCATCAGAGACTAATGCAAGTGACTCGAACCGATGTTCAGAGTCGAATTATCAAAAATAAAACTCTCTTCAACATTGTGGAGCCAGCTGTGATGAATCAATGTCTAAAAAACCTCGTTCACATTCTGGAGAAAAGAATCGAGCACGACAAAATGACACTGTTCCATGAAACAGAAGTACGAAAAATGTGCAGTGGAATCGACGATGATGTGTTCATCTCCGTGACGTTAAAGCAGTTTTCCACAGGATATGCCATGGTGCTAAAATTACTTCGTGAAGTGGCGGATGAATGCGAGGGCTTGATGGAGGAGGAGAAGGCAGAGAACGTTATTTCCAGTGATGAAGAGGCTTTGTCCCCTCTTTTACATGTGGATGCACGATTCAAGGCAATGGCTAGTTTAAATGGATTATTACCGTACAGAACAAAAGGTAAGTATTTAAAAGTATGCCATCCTCAAGAGAGGTTAGGTGTATCTTACACTCATTCTAAGCCTACACATGACTATTAAGGTCTGAGCTTATCTCGGTTTCCATGGGTACAGAGACTGAGAGCGTGTGACTCCCTCTGGATAGGATTCTGGTTCATCTCAGATTACCTTCCAACCAGCCCCAATCCCCAACAGATGCCGGTAGCCGTTTACATCTGTGTCTGCTGGGTAAATGTCTTGGCCATAGGTACATAGCAATTACCTCGAAGGGACTCCAACACACAACCTCCTAACCCTGAGCCCACAGTGCCAACAACAAGGCCACTCTGCTTCTCCACCCCTCCCTTTAAGACAAAATGTATATAGAAGTGGAACTATTTCTGTAGAGCTAACTCCTTTTGCAGCTACTGTTAGCCATCTTTCAACGTTACTAATGTGTTAAGAATTGATTGATCCCATACTGTAATGGAATTCAGATTTTTTAATTTGTTGATTTTCTTTTTATACGTCCGCCATTTCGGCTAAGCGTATTATGCCATGATCACTTCTCAGTGTATGTCTGTCTGACCGGCTGTTCGTTAACTTTTTATATTCCGCTGATAACTTCAATTCTACAGCGCGTACCACCACCAAACGTTGTATTTATCTAGCACTTTGGTTAAGGAATAAACCTTTCGATTTCAGACTTGAAAGTTCAAAGTTCAAAGTCACTGTGACTGAAAGAAAAATATGGTTTCTGAGCAATAACTCGAATTGTCCACCATCTACATTTACCAGACTGTGAATAGCTTGCGCATAGAATAATGAAATATCTGTCGATTTCAAGGCAAAAAGGTCAAAGTGCAGTGTCACTGCGACTGAAAGAAAAAAAAAATAGTTTCTACACAATAATTCGAGTTCTCCGCCATCTACAGTTACCAAAATTTGCGAATGATTTGCTCTTGGAATAAGGAATAACCCTATCGGTAACCCTATTTCGGGATCAAAAGGTTAAAGGCCAAGGTAACTGTGGCTGAAAGAAGAAGAGTTGTTTCTAAGTTCTTGACCATGTACCTTCACCAAACTTTATGGATGAGTTGCAACTTGCTTTATAAAAGAAGCCTATTGATTTTGGCGTCCAAATATCAAAGTAAATGTGGCTGAAAGAAGTAGAATGGTGCATGCACAATAACATGAACTCCACATCACAGACCTGGACAATACTTTGTGGATAGTTTGTACTTGCAATAGGAAAGAAGCCTAATTCTTTTTTTGGGGTGGTGGTGGTGGTGGTGGTGGTGGTGGTGATGGTGGTGTAAACTATCAATGTCACTGTGACTGAAAGAAGAATAAGGTTTTTTGTATAATAACTTTAGTTCTAAACCACGAACCTTGACCAATTTTTGTAGAGGGCTTGCACTTAAGGTATGGAAGTGGTCTATCTATCTTGGGGTCAAAAAGTCAAAGGTCACAGTCATTATCGCTCATAGAAAAATCGGTTTTGCAGAATAACTTTTCTGAAGTACGTTCCTTGACCAAACTTTGTAGATGGCTTGCACTTTGAGGAATAAATTAAACTAGATATTCTTGGGTCTAGAGGTCAGAGGTCACATTCAGGATAAATCTAATAAGTCTTTCTTGTGCAGCGCGAACAAGAAAGTTGATGGCGTGCTTCTAATTCCTCTAATATGGTATTTCAGATGCCAAATTGTTTTTGTCATGGTATATAACTGTGAATGTATTGTATCAATGAATTATTCATAACCGGAAAAAGTCAATTAATATATATATATATATATATATATATATATATATATATATATATATATATATATATATATATATATATGTGTGTGTGTGTGTGTGTGTGTGATTACAATATTTAACTTTAAAGATATCAGAGACCAAACGACCTCTTAGATTAGAAATAATATCTTCTTAATTGCATCAACCTTTTAACTTTTATTCAAAAACAAATGAAATGATTCTACATCCTGAAGATGAAAACGAAATTATGGCAGAAGCTATGTATATAAAAGTTCCCTCTACACTTTCTTAAGCATACTATCATTGGATTATTGAAATAAGTAAAAAATATCCTGGAAACAAAATGTTAGACACAAGACACGGCATTTTATTTATTATTTTTTGTTAAAGTTTTCAACCTACACTATAGTCTCAATATATCCTTGAGCATTTCGGGTTGAATATTGCCCTCTACACCTGGATGTGCCTTTAAGGGGTTTCGTTTCTTCTTCTTCATATTTGACGGAGTTATGGACCTTGTCGATCAATATAATATCGTCAGAAATGGACGCTGCTTGTAACCAACATAGCTCAGGAACAATTTAACACATCCTAATGAAATCTGGGGTGAATACTGTCTAATAGAAGTAGCTGTGCCTCTTAGAGATTTTGTCTCTCCCGCTTTTTTTTTTTTTTTTTTTTTTTTTTTGGTCTTGTTGATAAAATTTAGATCTTCACAATAGAAGCTGTATATTAGAACCCATCATGGCTTGTAAATGTTTCAACATAATCTGATGCCGCTTGGTATGCCAATTGACTTAGAGACATGAATATGCTTTATAGAGGCTTTTGTCTCTTGCACTTGAATTTGGACAAAGTTAGGTTCCTTCTTTACATTTTGCTTCAATGCGGGGTCCTTGTGACTCTGTAAGCGTGTACAAGTTGCTATGCAATGGTCCTTGTGACTCTGTAAGCGTGTACAAGTTGTTATGCAAGAGTGCTTGTGACTCTGTAAGCGTGTACAAGTTGCAATGCAAGGGTCCTTGTAACTCTGTAAGCGTGTACAAGTTGCTATGCAATGGTCCTTGTGACTCTGTAAGCGTGTACAGGTTGCTATGCAATGGTCCTTGTGACTCTGTAAGCGTGTACAAGTTGCTATGCAATGGTCCTTGTGACTCTGTAAACGTGTACAAGTTGCTATGCAAGGGTCCTTGTGACTCTGTAAGCTTGTACAAGTTGCTATGCAATGGTCCTTGTGACTCTGTAAGCGTGTACAAGTTGCTATGCAAGGGTCCTTGTGACTCTGTAAGCGTGTACAAGTTGCTATGCAATGGTCCTTGTGACTCTGTAAGCGTGTACAAGTTGCTATGCAAAATGATACGTATGATACAAATGTGTTTTTTTAATTATTGGCAAGTATAATGAATGAGTTAATAGAAAGACAAAATATAGTGTAATACACAACCACGGTGGCTTAGTTGTTAGCTTGCAGGAATTGCGACCGAAAGGGTGCGAGTTCGAATCCTACCATCATATCAGTCCATGTTGGGTACCGTGATGTGTCCCTAGGCAAGGCACTTTATTGCAGTAAGCTCGGCACTAAATAACCTAATTGTGCTGCTGTGCGGTAAAAACACCAAACCAAACCAAACCAGCCCCACCACACTTCATTTTGTAACACTCAGCTAGTCACTTATATAGGCCTGTCTGAAAACATGTTTACCGCCCCTTAATTCATATAGGTGGCTTGTAGGCCTATTGTTTCTTGGTAATGAGCGTCCATGATGGCAGATAGTGAGAAAGAAAACAATCTTTTCTTATCAGATCACGAGTTAAGTACGCTTACTGTGACTGTAGAGATACTGCTGCATTTTCATAATAATAAATGATAATAATTAAATAACAATAACAATAAAATGAAAAACCGTACATTCAAAAGTGATCTATTTCTATAATAAATAAAGGTGACAGACATATGTAGTGATTTTATTTTCAATGGCAAATAAGGCATGGTAGGACAAGAAAAACATTGTTTATTGGGGGGAGAGAGAGAAGGGAAGGGTAGGAAGCATCAATTTAATTATCACTATATTCGTTAAGGTTTTATTTTTTTTCTGAATTATTTTAACTCGTATTGTCATTAATGTTCAAATGTACAAGAAAAGAGAAAAATTGGTGAATTACGAAATTACGAAATATAGGAATGCACAAACAAATGAAAAGGATGTATAATGCAGTGTTTGGTGTATATTACAAGAATGATATACTTTTTAATAAGGGCTTAGAGTTTTAATTAGACGGACCAATAAAGCAATTATATTATGAGCTTGTCAGCCTCGGCTGTACACAATAAACATAACTGACAAATCACTAATTTCGCCTAATTAGAAGACTTGAGACAATAAAACAAGTCTTCGTTTTATTTCATCAGCAACATTTTATTTTTATCCTTCTATCTCTTTTGTACACATTGCAGTATAAAGTAGTGAAAAGACGTCATGAATGTGAAGATGATCTCAAATGAATTATTTTATGATTAGTATTAAAGTGCAAGAATAAACTGCATTGATGTAATTCAGGCAAGCTGTTGGTTACTACTTCTACTACTACTACTACTACTACTTCTACTACTACTACTACTTCTACTACTACTACTAGTACTACTACTACTACTTACAAAATTAAACTTTAAATTTTCTTGACTTTTTTACTGTTGGTCATTTTGAGCTGTTGGTTATTTCTTCTACTACTACTACTACTTCTACTACTACTACTACTACTACTACTACAACTACTACTACTACTTCTACTACTATTACTACTACTACTTTTACTACTACTTCTACTACTACTACAACTACTACTATTACTACTACTACTACTACTACTACTTCTACTACTACTACTTCTACTACTATTACTACTACTACTTTTACTACTACTTCTACTACTACTACAACTACTACTACTACTTCTACTACTATTACTACTACTACTTTTACTACTACTACTACTACTACTAATACTATTACTGCTACTACTATTACTACTACTACTATTGCTACTACTACTACTACTTTCAAAATTAAACTTTAAATTTTCTTGAATTTTTTACCGTCGGCCATTTTGATCTTCCGTGTTTTTCTAAATCAGTGATGTCAGAAAGAAGCCTGTAACTATCAAATTCATTCAAACTTTGCAGTAATAGTTCAGACACATTTGTTTCATTATGGATTAAAGCCTTTACTATTCCGATGAAAAGTTCTCCCCTGAAAGGACACCGCTCAAAATCATTACCAAATTAGACCCTCTCTATTTTTAGAATATTTTTACCATTTTATTTATTTGGATTTGGATTTGGACACCCTAGAAAGTTCAGTACTGAAAAACATACGTAGAGAACAAATGTCGAAAGGAAAAGTTGTCCTAATTTATTACAAAAATCTGTAAACTTACGGATTTTTATACACTTTTTCACCACCATCCTTTCTTGGAAATATATCTTATTTGAAGCGCTTCACAAACAAATTTAGCTGATGTACATATTGCTTTATTATTGCTAGAAGTTAACAATTGAATGCACTTATACTTAGATAGTTTGTTCCAGGTGTACTTTTTAATTAAATTTACACGTAATTTGTATATACTGGAAAGAAAATGATATTTATCTTCAATATCATGGTTTTCACACAGCATACAATATCTTTAACTTGTATCGATTCCAATGTTTCCATATCTCCCAGTTTCAGTTTATGTAAAGATACTCAAAGTTTGGTCAAAGCTGATCTATGTTTATGGTTACACAAGAATTTGAAATAATCTTAGAGGCCGAATTCTATATGTTTATATAGCGACAGTTTATCAGAATTTTGTAATGTGTTGTCTAAGTTTAATAGAAAAACATCTGTAACCCTTAGTTCAAAAATCTGAATAAACTTTGAGCAATTTACAGAATCGGGAAACAACAGTATTGCTGATTTGACGGTATGAAAATTGCATGGGATTAAACGTTCATAAATCACGATGTTATAATCAGTTTAGCGCGCTACAGTCAGCACTACCAGGAAGTTGGGTCTCTTGTCCTACACATGCGCCTTGACTTTGAAGACCTCGCAATGAGACAGCATACCTTTTCGGAAAGGGCTATACTTAGGAACGTACATTACTATATTACTGGCAGTTATGTAAAGCTTGCACGTTTGAGTCTGTTTTTGGTTGATTTTTTTATATATATAGATGTGGATATGTTATGGATTATAGATGTGGATATGTTATGGATACGTCCAGTTTTAAGATCTGGGCTGCACATTCCTATTTCTTCGTTTAGAGTGTATAACACTCACCTAGCTGGGACCAGATTGCACCCTGATCTGTTGTCGTATGATATGTTATCAAAAGATCTCGGTCACATCACGTGGCGGTGCATGATTAAGCGAGAGCACTATGGGGGCAGCCATATTGCGAATCTACCGTCTCGAAATTCAGTTTGACCTTATTACTCAGTGATATCTCTTGGATGTATCATCCATATTTAACACGAAAATAAAAATAGTATATCATTTCTATCTTTTCTTTGAAATTTTTTGAGAAAAGGATTTCATTATGTGAGTAACGAGTCCAAGGGGCTGGTGTGACATCGATAGTCAAGTGGGGGTGGGGTGGGGGTAATATCTCCGTTGCCTATATTGTATGCATTTCTTCATCTTCCATTAAATCTTGTCATATTGGGCATCAATTAGAAGCTAAATAAATTTCCTGCCGATAAGCAAACTTTACGAAAGCTAATTTTAAGGGACATATGGAAGGTTTAA
Organism: Margaritifera margaritifera; assembly: GCA_029931535.1. NCBI lineage: Eukaryota > Metazoa > Mollusca > Bivalvia > Unionida > Margaritiferidae > Margaritifera > Margaritifera margaritifera. The sequence continues at coordinate 1,424,263 of JAQPZY010001597.1, forward strand.
ACATCAGCATACAAAAATGTCTTGAAGCAAAATAAAACAACAACCTATTCTCTTTCGTAGAGTCGAAGTTATTCGACCTGCATCAGAAAGAGACGAAGCCCTCCCGATTGTTGCCGTCATCAGGGACTAGGTTTTTCGCTCAAAGTCATCAATGTAACGCACAGCGTCTGGCGTGATCTGTCTGCGTATTAAAAAGGCAGTGGATCCGGATCAACGCTTAATGCAGTTGGGTGTTTTCTGTACTGCCAAATACTATTATTGCAAATGATATAATTATTTAAGTAGTGTTTTGAAATCTGGGGGTTCTTGATATTGATCAACAAATATACAGATTATGTGTTATTGATTATGAAAAATAGTTTCAATAGCAAGTCAATTATACGGTGTAGACAGTGCACATTTCCTATAGTTTTGAACTTTTAAAAGACATTTCGGTCTATAAAATGTATTTAAGTGAAAGTCATTGTATAGATGTTATATGCACACTTTAGACTTGTTAAATACTGTACATTGACTAATTTGTACAAGTCAATAATTATCATTTAATACAGCAACAATAAAATTTAAAAGCAACAGCAAAGATTGTAATTAAATGTTGAATGTGCTTTGCACAAAAATACATTTTCTTTCTTTGTCATTTTATAAATATAATTTTTACCCAAAGATTAAAATCGTGGACTTCAAATCAATATGGCGTATGTAAACCATGCCCTTTAATTGTGGACAGAAGATCCCAAAGACTGTTATTATCAAACTAATTGGCAGAATATAAATGATTAATTCGTGCCTCGTCTTTTATTCATTAATTTGACCAGATTATCCTCTCTATTAAATAAATTTAATTTTAAAACTATTCCATATTCCCAACCTTAATTTATTTACAAATCTGCAGGCTAATTTATTTGCCTATCATGTTTTTAGTAAATAAGTCAAAAAACTTTTTTGCGGTATTATTGGTGTTTGGGTTTCTTTTTTTTCTTTTTTTCTTTTTTACCTTTGATGATTTAATGTATATGGTTAGTGTGTGCAAGTATTATCGAATTTTGGTGAGAATTGCCATCGTTGCTGCTGTTTACTAGGTACTAAACAGTGTAGATCCAAATCGGGCCCCAATTTCACCAACTATCTCAAATATTCTTCATCAAATTCAGATTTTCTGATATGATTCTTATTGCTTGGACGGAAACAATGAATTTCACTGTATATTCAACAGACATCAAGAACTCAAATAAATTCATACTATCTCGAATTTCTGGAAAAGTCTAGTTTTATCTCTGGGAAAAATTTGAGGATTTTCTCAGATATAAGGAATTACTCAACTCTTTTATTTCCAAAAATATAAAGACTACCAGGTGTGCAATTTAAAAAACAATGTCAAGTTATATTTATCATTTATACTAGGTAAGCTACGATTTTTTAAAAATCACAATTGTGTAAGACTTGTCATAAGCAAGATATTATAAAATCTCAGTTTGAGGAGAACATTTAAATAATTTAGTGAAAAATAATGTACTCTTCAAAATCGCTATATTGTAAGGAGTATCATGACCAGCTGTCATTCTCCTCGTGTTTTTAGGCGAACGGCGTAAAGTCTGATAACTGTTCAGCAGATTGGGGTTTAGGCAGCGGGCATTGTTGCGTGTACATCGTACAGGGGAAATCTTGGCCTAGGCTTTGGGCAATTGAATGTACATTATACGGGGCAGATATAGGTCTAGAATGAGGGCAGTTTGTTGCACATTATACAGCGAAGATCTGGGTCTAGGCTTTGAGCAGCTGAATGTACGCTATACAGGGAGATCTGGGTCTAGACTGGGGGAAGTTTATTGTAAATTATACAGGGACTATCTTAATAAATAACATAAGCGTGTGGATGACTTTGACTGAATATGTGATTTGGTTTGCTTTGCTTTTGGTCTTGTACGGCACAGCAACATGTGAAGTTTATATCGTGCTGAGGCCACTGAAGTAAAGTGCCTTGCCCTAGAACACACCACGGTAGCTGACCTGGGGCTGATCGGATGGCATATTTCTTAACCGTGGCCTTCTGGTTTGGCACTGACCCACAACGGTTCTCCTTTGACTGAAGAAGATTTTAAAATATAAAAACTTTAACAATTACTTCTGAAATCGAGTACTTAAATTTCAGATTATCAAAGTATAATTTAAAAAATCACTAAATTAAAAAAAAAATTGTTCATCATTGAGAACTGCTTTCAATTATAAACATACACGTGTTGTGATGTACATACACACTGAATTATATATATATATTATTCAGGCAAAGCATTCAGCTTGTGGATACACCAATGGAATTAAATCAATACATTCTCCATTATTTTGGTTAAGGTAAATGATTTTAAATGCTAAATTATAGTTAGCTGAAATTGATCCACCTCTTTTTTCATTGCACATGCATGTTAAATGGTTATTATTCATTTCAGATGTCATTTTATTTGTGACATGTCATCAGACATATTCATTAAATGTTGTTGATTTGATAGGTCTTATTTCATAAACGCTAATGTGTTACATATATAGGGGTTAAGCCAAGTGCATTCATGTTGGCATTTACTATTTTGGACCCACCTACTGGTTTTAGATGTATATGAAGTCCTCATCAACCACCACCACCATCACCCCGCCACCATCACCCCACCACCACTACAATGCAAATAATACAATCCATGAAGACGTGGATAGATTCCAAACAATCAAAGTTGGGACCTTGTTATGGAGAAAGGCGAATGTTTGGAAACTTAGAAAGACTTTGTTATTTAAAACTCTGTGTGTGTGTGTGTGTGTGTGTGTGTGTGTGTGTGTGTGTGTGTGTGTGTGTGTGCGCACATACCTACTTAGGAATTTAATTTTGTAAGCCGCCTGGATTTATGTTTTTTAAATTTCACACAGCAAAGCTATAATCTTCTAGATGAATTAAATTAATTTCTTAACATCATAACTAGTGATGGCCACTGCTGCTTACGCTCGTTTTCAGACCAAACTGTATTGCAGCCATTATGTGTCCAATGGCCATTTTGATCCGGTTAACCCGATTTTTCCACATAATGTTAAAATTTCTCTGCTTTTGTCCACTTGTAGTGTAAGTGACCTCATTTGTTTAGACAATAGGGTGCAGTAGATAAAACTTGAATGCTTTGCCTGTAATAAATGCACTATGATGTTTCATTCTATTGTTGTAGATATTTGCATGTACACAGCGCCCCGGGGCAATGTTCTATAGTGGCGCCCTTACTTTCAATGTTATTTAGTGGCGCCCCTATTTTGCCACAGAGAACAGTTTTTGCATCAGTTGCCAACCTCCATCCTCCCCCTCCCCCCCCCCCCATCTAACTATAAGTGAAGTATTGTGAAGAATTGCCCCCGTTACACTAAGGTGAGGTGAAATACTACGAAAATTTCAGCTACAAAAAAATTAAAATATTTTTAAAAAATCAGCTGAAACAAATCTCCCGACGGCGCCCCTTTGCCTGGCGCCCGGGGGCAGTTGCCCCCCACCCTCGACTCCCCCCTCGCGCAGTGACTGCATGGATAGGTACACATATCACTGGCAAAGACATTATTATTATTATTATTATTATTTCATACAAATTTGACACACTTAAGTTACTTTAGGGTTTCATTTTATAAGATACAAAACAGAAATTATTCAACAAATCTCTCACTCCCTTTGCAGGGCAGTTGCTAACCCTAAAATTTCGACGTTGGCGATTTTTCTCCCACGTCTTGGACTCGTCCTGTTTTATTGTTGTGCTAGAAAGGTTGTGGTCTCCATATGGAATCTAAGCTAATCAGAAAAACTTTGACCAAATTCCAATCACAGCAATCATAATCAATGTATTGTTCATTTCACTTAAAGCGACCCATGCTTGACCAAATCGATTAATCGGACCAGCACTTATTTTACACATATTTTATTGTTTCCTTTACATGTACACCGGCTTGGGAAAGATTTTTCTACAGTAAACCGTTTGAGTTTGAGGAACTGACCTCTCGTCCTAATGTGGAGATTGTCAGTTAGCTAGCGCATACAAGAAACTCCATTGGCCATCTGACCAATCGAATCAGCCAGCTTGGTGTTTACCTAGCATTTATCTGTGAAGCACGTGGGCATGGTATACGGATAGGGTCAAAAGTAAAGATACCTATTATTTAGACAGCGGTTTGCCTCTTTCAGCATAGAGGTTCACCGCCACACCAAAATCGATGTTAACCCACAAAATACCGGTTAATCCCAATCTGAACGCGGTTCACCGCTGAAAAATATCGATTCATCGCTTAAACATACCGGTTAACCGCTATTTACAAGTGGTTCAGTGCTGTCTAAAAGCGGTGAACCGCTGTCTTGCAACCAGTCAGAATGCGGTTTACAAGCAGGTTATTTCAAGTAAAGTACAGCATTTCAAAATTTATATTATCTTCTTTTCCTTAACTAAAGAAATATAGATGCTGAATTTTTCATTCTGGATTCGAAGAGTAATAATTTTATGAATTAGGAAGAATAATAAAGAGTTTATGTGGTGGAAACCTTTAAAACATACCAGTAGTGATTTCACCTTATCACTATAATAAAGAGTTTATGTGGTGGAAACCTTTAAACCATTGCGGTAGTGATTACGCCTTACCACTATAATAAAGAGTTTATGTGGTGGAAACCTTTAAAACATACAAGTAGTGATTACGCCTTACCACTATAATAAAGAGTTTATGTGGTGGAAACCTTTAAAACATACCGGTAGTGATTACGCCTTACCACATATAAAACGAATGCATGTGTTTACTCAAAGTAAATTTCATAACCGAACACAACTTTTGAAGACATGAGACAAATATAAAATTGCATACAAGATGGCGTGGCATGTTTATCCTGGCAAGATTAAGTTTACTTAGTACGAATATCAGTCATTGTATTTCGCAGCAACTACGTCAGAGAGAGAGAGAGAGAGAGAGAGAGAGGGAGAGAGAGAGAGAGAGAGTAGACATATTAATTTCGAAATTATTTTTATCTCTCTCTCCCTGTGTATATTTCGCATAAGGAACTACACCATTTATATATACAGACTACTGGTAACAGATAAGAATTTACCCAGATATGCCTGAAATACAAAGTAAATTCTCGATTATATACAGGGCGAATTTTGTCCACTGTTATTTGCTGATTTTGTTTAATAATGGTCGATTTCAATCATTCTTTAGTGTCTTCTGATTGATGAAAAATGTGAATGAATCAATTAATGTATTTTTTCCTTGAATCATTTATTTTATTTAATATTATTTTATTTCTTTTTTCATTCCTATCTCGTGTATTTATTATTTCATTTATGCACATGCTGTTGCACCTTTGCAATTTACTGTAAGCAATATCTAATAATTTTCAATCTGATTTCAATGTTTTCAACATTCACCAATTAAAAAAAAAAACATGTAACGAGTTTTCTGATTGGCTGGAGTTATTTGACCTTTTCCATGATACCGGTTCACTGCTATGTAAAAGCTGCGAACTGTTTTTACATAGCGGTTAACCGGTATTTTGTCAAGTTTTAGCTATACTGCTAAGTTTTAGCAACGAACCGCTATATACAAGTGGTTAAAAGTGGTACACCTCTATCTAAAAGCGGTGAACCGCTAAAAATACCTTTTCACTTCTATTTATTTAATAGCAGTTAACCGTATCTGTAATTTTGATCTTTTTCATACCCCATACATGTGAGGTTAGTCATGCGGTCGACCAGGAGCCCAGTTTGTCACCTATACTAGTTTTACTGTATGACATTTACAATTTGAAATTTGCAACATCTCTCGTCGAGTTTCAATGAAATTTTTATCACCTTCTTAAAAAAACCTCTGTCAATCATCATGACTTTTTTCAAGGAAATAAAAACCCAACTGATTTTAAATAAAAAGCTATGCTAATTAGTCTGCAGGGCATTCAACTTTGAGAGGTTAATTGACGATTCTCCTGAAAGAGGATGGTGCACCAGAATACAGGACAAGGCAATGAAAAATGGTAATATGTATAGCTATGCTAAGACGACACAAATGGTAATATGTATAGCTATGCTAAGACGACACAAAATGGTAATATGTATAGCTATGCTAAGACGACACAAAATGGTAATATGTATAGCTATGCTAAGACGACACAAAATGGTAATATGTATAGCTATGATAAGACGACACAAAATGGTAATATATATAGCTATGCTAAGACGACACAAAATGGTAATATGTATAGCTATGATAAGACGACACAAAATGGTAATATGTATAGCTATGCTAAGACGACACAAAATGGTAATATGTATAGCTATGATAAGACGACACAAATGGTAATATATATAGCTATGCTAAGGCGACACAAAATGGTAATATGTATAGCTATGATAAGACGACACAAAATGGTAATATGTATAGCTATGATAAGACTACACAAAATGGTAATATATATAGCTATGATAAGACGACACAAAATGGTAATATATATAGCTATGCTAAGACGACACAAATGGTAATATGTATAGCTATGCTAAGACGACACAAATGGTAATATATATAGCTATGCTAAGACGACACAAATGGTAATATGTATAGCTATGCTAAGACGACACAAATGGTAATATGTATAGCTATGCTAAGACGACACAAATGGTAATATATATAGCTATGCTACGACGACACAAAATGGTAATATATATAGCTATGCTAAGACGACACAAATGGTAATATGTATAGCTATACTAGGACGACACAAATGGTAATATGTATAGCTATGCTAAGACGACACAAAATGGTAATATGTAGACTTTGTTAATTGAAGAGGAATAGACTGGTATATTATTTATATTCAGATCGACAGATGAATTACAAATGGGGCTTATTAAACAAAATATAGCTGGGTCACATACGTCCCCACCTGGAAGTCGATTCTGTTCAAAGTTATCATGTGACAAGATATTCGATAATGATGAAAAAAAAAGTTCCTATTGTCAGAATTCCAGATGATTAATCATATTTCTTAAGATATGATCAGACATTTTGTCTATAATTTGATACCTTTAGAAAACTAGGCTTAATGCAGTCGCCAAAAAAAGAATGGAATACATAAATAAGGATTTTTTTAGATAATGTTTATAATGAATTTCTTTGTGTGCATTGATGATACCGGTTGAAATAAATTATTCTGAGTATTATTGATATCATGGCGGCCATATGTGAACGGCTATCTACACTCTTGGCTCCGAACAACTATTTGCCTGTATTAAGTAAGTGATAACGACTTTTTACATTTAACAATTAGATACTAGTTTTCTTGTTAAGATTTATTTCCTAAAGCCCTGTGCTAAAATTGGAAAGGCCAATATTGTGTGTCAGTTTTATAAACCATATCGTAGATGGAAACCAAACAAAAGCATCACTATTTCATTTTAAATTCATAGGTTGGCGATTTGCCTTTTTCTCCAGGATAAATTAACAACATCACGAATTTCAGAAATTTTTTTTAGCTGGCCGTGTTTATAGTCGAAAGTATTTGAAAACTGAGACAATTCGATCAATCAAAAATTAAACTCATTTCATACAATAATCATACATAAAGAGACTAATGTCTTCATTTTTTAAAAAGAAAGGTTTCTTCTGGATCGATTAACCATCGTTTTCTTTGCCATTTATAACACGCACCTCACTATAACTCGAACTTCAAAGTGAGCAGCACATTCGCAGATCTTGCGTCACATCATGCGCCACGTTGTTTGCCGTATGTCGCATCATGCGTCAATAGATCTGGGTTAAAGTTGTTTGCTTGACGTCGCATCATGTGGGAGTAGATCTTGGTCTGTATTGTTCGCTAGACGTCGCATTATGCGCCAGTACAACGGTGACTATTTTGCTCGCTTCATATCGCATCATGAGCCAGTAGGTCTGGGTCAACGTTGTTCGAATGACATCGCATCATGCGCCAGTAGATCTGTGACTATGTTGCTCGCTTCATATCGCATCATGAGCCAGTAGGTCTGGGTCAACGTTGTTCGCTTGACGTCGCATAATGCGCCAGTAGATCTGTGACTACATTGTTCACTTGACGTCGCATCATAAGCCAGTAGATCTTGGTTTACGTTGTTTGCTTGACGTCGCATAATGCGCTGATAGATCTTGGTCTACGTTGTTCGCTTGACGTTGCATTGTGGGTCCATATATCTGGATCTACGTTGATCGCTTGACGTCGCATCATGCACTAGTAGATCTTGCTCTACGTTGTTCGCTTGACGTCGCATCATGCACTAGTAGATCTTGCTCTACGTTGTTCGCTTGACGTTGCATCATGCGCCATTATATCTGGGTTTACGTTTTTCGCTTGACCTTGCATCTTGCGCCAATAGGTCTGGTCTACGTTGTTCGCTTGGAATCATACGATATAGAACGAACAGTGTAGAATCCGATCAACCTGCTCATCTGTATCACAGCAAATCTGAGTCTACAATGTTCACATTTTGGCGCGTGCTAAAGACGAGCAGATGCAAAAAATAGTTTGCTTTTGCCACTTATAATCAGATGGTCCAGAAAAGTAAATGTCTGCAATTTTCTGAGTTTGAAAATTGTAGTATTTTATTTTTCTAGGGGCCAGATTTTGCATAAAAGTCATATAAAGGGTTTCTTCAAATCAGCTAATTCTGTGTTTATTGATATCGTGTCATTAGCTGCGAGAAAGTCAGCGTTGGAGAAAAATGTCAGTAAACTTCCTCACTGCCAACAATTTGAAGAAAGAAAAATACAGCTTGTATCTGTGTGTAAGACACACGCCACTGAGAATCCATAACCCCCGATCTGTAGTCACATAATGCACCTACCTATAAGGGGTCTACTCCATTCTGGAAAAAAATTATAAGTAAAAAGTTCGCCATAAACCCTAATATGTCAGTCCTTTATGTTACGGCAGATCCACGTGTATGATCTTCACAGCTGGCTGTGCGCTATTCACAGACATAAACGGAAGAGACATTGTTTCACGGATACAGTATTTTTTCCACGCAAAAGAGATTTAAACAACAACAATAAACAATTTTTACAACAAGGTACCCGACCTTTGCTGTTAAGTTAGGATATGGCTCAGATCTGGCAAATACATCATAAAAAAGTCCCAAATAATTAATATGTACAATATTCATATTTTTTTTATTTGTTTGGATTTAGTCCACACCATGGTGAAGCTAAATAAGATTTGATGTTCTGCATAAATATCATGTATACAATAAAAATGGAAAGATGAGTGCACAAGTTTATATATGCATACCATTATGTTAGGATGCTGTCCGTCCGTCTGTTACAGATTTCGTTTCCGCACAATAAAAAGAGTTCTCCACGATCTACAGTTACCACATTTTGTGGATGGCTTGCACCTGGGTAAGTAAAAGCCTGTTGATTTTGGAGTCTAAAGATCAAAGATCAAGGTCACCGTGACTTAAAGAAATAACAAGGGCTCCCGCACAATAACATTAGTTCTGCACCACAGACTAAATTTTGTGGATGGCTTGTACTTGAGCAAAAGGTCAAGGGTCAATGTCACTGTGATTGAAAGAAGAAACATAGTTTTTGCATAATAATTTTAGTAATAGACCACGTACCTTGACCAATGTTTGCGGAGAACTTGCAGTTAGGCTTTGGGGTCAAAAGGTCAACGGTGAAGATCATTGTGGATCAAAGAAAAATGGGTTTTGCTGAGCAGCTTCTGTTGTTGAGTAAGCTCCTTGACCAAACTTTGTGGATACCTTGTACTTATGGTGATAAAAGACCTATAAAATCGGGGGTCTAACGGTCAAAGGTTATGGTCATTATCAGTTTGATAAGAAAATAATCGTTACTTCACAGTAAGTTTAGTTCAAGACTGCCTACTTTGACCCGAGGTCCCGTTCATTGAAACCGTTTGGTCAATAATTTCCAGAGTCAACCACGTCCTATTTGTGCATTGATAAAGGATGGGCGTATAATGTGCCGCTTAGGGTCCAGGACTATTATACATGGGAAGGGCGTATAATGTGCCGTTTAGGGTCCAGGACTATTATACATGGGAAGGGCGTATAATGTGCCGTTTAGGGTCCAGGACTATTATACATGGGAAGGGCGTATAATGTGCCGTTTAGGGTCCAGGACTATTATACATGGGAAGGGCGTATAATGTGCCGTTTAGGGTCCAGGACTATTATACATGGGAAGGGCGTATAATGTGCCGTTTAGGGTCCAGGACTATTATACATGGGAAGGGCGTATAATGTGCCGTTTAGGGTCCAGGACTATTATACATGGGAAGGGCGTATAATGTGCCGTTTAGGGTCCAGGACTATTATACATGGGAAGGGCGTATAATGTCCCGCTTAGGGTCCTCTTCTTTGCCCTTGCTTTGTTATACATACCTCAAAAAAGCTATAACTATTACAGTAAATGCTAGGTGTGCTTTATCACAAATGCACACACACACACAAAAATATAGCATTGACGCATTTTAGTTTATTTGTGGTTTTTACTTTATTTAGTAAGGTAGATCTGGGTCTTCTTTTTTTCTCTCTCTCTTCATAAGGTAGATTAGGGTCTAGAGAAAACCTGGATTTGTATGCACATTAGTAAGGTATGGAAAATCTATTTACACTATGTAATAAGATGACTTAGGTGGTGTCAAACATGCCCCGGGAAATCAACACCTTGAAAATTCCATATTATGAGCTTAATTGATTCTTACAAGCAGTATTCATGCTCAATGAAAATTCTGTGTCGTGTTTCAATAGAATTATAGTGTTGTTCATAGTAGGGGAACGATCAATATATCTTTGTCTAGGTCAGTAAGATAATTGTTTGAAGATGTGGTGATTGCCTCAAGGATTACCTATTCCTGTTACCGTATTTCTCCAGATATAGATCACACAAAGCCATTTTAATGAAGTCAAGTTTGAAACTATTATAAATTGTATAACTTGTAAAGAAAATCCATTATGTTAAAACTGTAAATTTGCTTTAGTACACATACCCAAAGAAAAATTTAATTAAACCGACCTAAAAGAAAAGCTATATTGAAGAAGAAAAAAAAAATGACCGATTCGGACATTTTGTTCTCAGCCAAAATTGGATCAACTTGAACTGCTAAGATATTTTGTTCATACCTTGCAAATTTTGTCTTTCAACATAGACCCATTTTTTAAAATTTTTTTTTTGGTTTTTGTTACAATATATGATTGTTGTATACCTTAATTGTATGCTATTTGAGTGGTGCTTACCATCACATCAGTGATAGAGCACAATGGTAATACAGTCGCTTTGCACCGCTGCAGTCCTGGGTTCGTTTACGAGCTGGCACGTGCCAGGGTTAGTTGTTTTCTCAGGGTTCCTGGTGTCCTCTACCTTAAAGTGACAGTGATGTCTATAAATAATCATCATGGAATCAAACAAACTAAATCGGTCAAACACTTTTAAAGTTATGAGCATTTAAATAGTTGTTAAACTTATTACCGTTTCCTGATTTTGATGACATTACAGATGAGAAAACCAATTTAAAATAATTTGACTATTCTTTGACAGTACTTAAGACACTTTTTACTTTAAATAAACTATATCTACATAAATTTGTATATCTTGATAAATGCGTGTGTTAATGAGAAGGAATACCAGTTTATCTATATTAAAAAATTAATTTTAAAGGTTTATATTTTAGTGCTGAACGAAAAAGAACATCGAAGTTTAAATATATATCTTTTGTAAGCATAACATTTCAAAAGTGTCCAGTGACATATGAATACGGTCCAGCAGGTAAAATACTGAGATTTGAAATATGTCCAATTTTATTTAAACAATTTAATTTTGATCTCAAAGCAGCGAAAATTATTCAAGTAACTTTGAAATGATGTAGCACTGTCTTTGGCATATTTTTACTTCACAGCTTCAACAAAATAACCATTAGCTTGTATTATACTCTGTGATTAGTCTTATCCAAAGAAATCTTTAACTTTTTATGTGATGTTATTATTGGTACCTATGAAAATCAATGAGCTTGACAGAAGTTGTCTCCCCAGAAATGGTATAATCTTAAATACGGTATCTCGACAAGTTCTTAATGGATTTTGATGGAGTTTTCACTGTCGCATATGTTTAGCACACGCCTCACAGTGGGCTGCCTCACTTGGGTAAGATAAATTACTTGCTTCAGGACTCACGGTACTAATTCAACTCCCATAGTAAACCTATGGAAACACCATGATATTAAAAATTCAATAACTTTAAATTTCCAACCTATATTTATCAGTATAGACCCATCCTTGATGCAAGCTTCGGTGTTAAGAAAACCACATGAGCCGCGGCATATTTTGGATCTACATGTACATGAAACATGTTTTATCCATTCTGCACCTAATGAATCAGGTGCTACTGTTGTTATTGATTGTTCTTAAGTCAAGTCTATAAAAATACTAAAATTGCATCAATAGAATCTTGTCTCTTTTTTTTTTTTAGGTACAGATAGAATAAGCTCTCAAAATAATTTTTTACAAAAATTTTACTTTTCATTATTAACCAATTATGGACAACCAAACCCGTATATACTCTATTGTATCCGAACCCATTTCTAGACTGGTTCACAGTTGTTCCATATAATTAGTACCGTGAGTCCTTCAACGCTGTAAATTTGCTGGTAAAATCTCCCGCGTCGATAACTACATTACATTCAATTTTAGATTGCGTACTACGATCTTTTCTCTGGCTTTAGCGCAGAATGGGAAGATTTTGCCAAATACGCAGAAGGAAAAAGTGAAGAGTTCTTTACTTGCAGCAGAGACATTTATAACATATATGTTTCTGCTTGCAGTAATGGAGCACAGGGCTGATGATGTTAGAAGGTAGCACGCGGCAGACGTATACTGCTCACGTCATAATAAAGCCATCTGAGCCATCATCCACAGTCTGGATCTTTTTTCGTTGCTTTTGATTAAATTTCAATATATGATCAGAGAAGTAAGATATGACCCAGTCAGCGTGCTCGTGTACTAATACGCAAAGACGATGTACTAAGGTTTAGATAACCCAGGGATCAAAACAGCCATACGGCAGCGGTATATTATAAAAGAGAATGAGCTGTGAGGCGTGTTTTTGGTGTCCCCTTTATTTCTAGACTTCATTGTCACTTGAAGTGTCGCCCAAAACTACCTTTTCAGACATGGAGAGGATCTGCTGTACACTGAGAGAATTTAAGACACAACTTACAGACAATGGATGTAGGTTTTTTTAATTTTATTTTTAAATTAGTCGTACTATCCAATTTAATTTTTTACAATGATGCCGTTCTGGAATGTTTCACATTACTATTATGTACAAACAACCATTCTAAACTTGCAGGAATTCGCTTGTATAGACTGTTTTATGAAAAGTGTGTTCAGCGGGTCAAAATGAAATACAAATCGAATAAAAGGAATGTTTCTTTTGTAGTCTGAGCTAAGACGCTTGCATTTACCTCCGTCGCACCAATACGAAATGTTTGATTGTATTTACCTCCGTCGCACCAATACGAAATGTTTGATTGTATTCCTCTCACATATACGAAATGTTTGATTGTATTCATCTCACATATACGAAATGTTTGATTGTATTTACCTCTGTCTCACTTACACCAAATGTTTGATTGAATTTGCCCCATCTATACGTGATGTTTAATTGTTACATATAAATGATAAATACATGCAAACAAGAGAAATAAAGAGTTCCTTTAATCATTTATTATTGAGAGTAAATATTCCACCATCATTGATTTGTATTTACTTTACAGATCAAAGGCTGCTATGAAATTTAAAGAAATCTTATAAATGCATTTGTTTACGAGTGGGTCGCCTTGATGACGTTTCTTGTTGAATAAACACATCAAAATTGGAGCAAACGTCCAATTATTGTTCAAAATGAGATCAGAACTAACACTGGTCAATCAAAACGCACCGGCAACGATATTTCTCCACAGTGGCAACGATAAAAATGGCGGAAGCAGAGCCCGGTAATTCATATACCGTTAAAGACAATATATACCGCACGTACGAGTCCCACGGATTGTATACAAGATTGAACTTTTGATCCTTACTTTCCGTAATAATACCTGTTAAAACTGATCACAGCACGACAATAACAACACAGTTAAATTTGCCTGTCTTATATGTATATTCGTAATTTTTAAAATTTATTCAACTATTATTTTTTTAAAGAAGAAAAGAATTACAGATATTATTAAAGCTGTTTCAGAAGAATTGATTTTTTTAAAATAAAATTTAAGCTTTAAATAATTTTTTTTAGAAAATATTTATTTTTTAAAACATGTCAATTACATATTAGTCTGGCATTAAATAATTTTTTGGTCTTAATTCCTTTTTCAACACTTTCGCCTTATTGTCACCATTCATTTTTAGAAGGAATAAGGGATATCCACTTTGCATGATGTTTCATTTTCCTCAGAAGTCCTAAATGCGTGTAATTTTATTAATTTTTTTTTTTTTGCACATAACTAGGATAATTAAAATTTGCTCCAAGTTGCTGAAGATCAGCCAAATAGTCAACTACATTTTTGTATCTGTAACATAATTAGTGTGTGTGTGTGTGTGTGTCAAAGGGGGGGTATAGGTTGTCTTCCTTTTCTTGTTATTATGCGCCTCTCTAAAATTCGTGGATACTAAAGAAAAGGTCCACTTAAGAACATGTAAAGCTACAAATTATTGAATAGTACACATTGTTTCGTTCAGATCCTAACAAAACATAAAAAACAACGATATCATTTGAGAGTTTTCAGGTGAAGTTACTCATATTATGATCCTAAGAAAAATAACAAATCAACGATCTATCACTCGTTCGCGAAAATTTTCTTGATTTCAGAAAATAGCGCCCACTGAAGATTGCGTTAGCCAACATATTACAAGTTACTTAATTGAGGTCAGTGAAAACACACACACACACACACACACACACACACACACACACACACACAAATACAGTTCTAATAATTTATCATTTTAAATCATATACCACGAGATATATACATTTTCATTAAAAGGAAACGAGTGGTATATCAAAGATACAGCGTACATTCTATGTATATATTTTATTTATACCACATATAACACACATACGTATATTTCTAACGGAGTTAAGAGTCACTTCAAGAACCTGTGCACTGACTAAGGGAGTTAACTCTTTATAACGATGACACGAGCATCTGCTACAGACTTGTTTTGCAGCTATTGCAGCTGTTGTTCAGTCTTGTTAGGCATTGTTGATTTGTTTCTTTTTATGAGCTTCCATTTTCATTCATATTGACTAAATAAAGGAAACGCTTAGGATTTAAACGTGAAAGTTGGTTTACATAAAGTAGAACTCTACAAATATTGCACGGCTAGCGTCCAGAGCATTGAAAGCGCAGCCATTGGATCACTAGCGATTATGTCGAAACGAGTGGGAAAAGGCAAAGCAAAACGACGAACAAATAGGAGGTAGTTCGAACATTTAAAGTTACTTACAGTTGATCCAAGTCATTATTATGCTTGACTGACCATTGTTACTAACTTAGTGGCCATATTTTAAAAAATATTATCCTCTCTCTCTCTCTCACACACACACACACACACACACACACACACACACACACACACACACACACACAACCAAGGAATAAAGCAGCATGACCCTCTCATCTCAACAGGATTTTGCAACTTTTTATTTTTGGTATCGCGTGACACTGTGTATAAATCCAACGAAGGTGTACACATATCATTATAATAACTCAGTTCTCGTAGGTTACTTGGTTTTAGTTAAAGTTCAGTGTTTTCATCCACCTCAAAGTCTTTTTTCTCTTTCACTCCATATATTTCCACGTATTTTTGTTCATTACGGAGAGAAAGAAAGAAAGAGAGAGAGAGAGAGAGAGAGAGAGAGAGAGAGAGAGAGAGAGAGAGAGAGAGAACAGAAGGTATTTCTATGTAACTGTGTAACAGGTTTTATTCATTTAAAAATATGGATTAAATGGGGAATGTGAATATTTTTTCTCGTTATTTTTATTTTTTTATTTTTTTAATAACAACTAATAACTGGAAATTCATCACTGGTCTTGAGAGTATGGCAGCAATAGCCTACAACTGAAACCATAATTATATGCGTATCCATACGCAATGGGCGGATCACAGTTTGATACACCAAGAGAATCGGTATCATTACTCCTCATAGATTACCTCCCTTTGGAAGGATAATCCACTGCCAAAAACGCTGTAAATTTGGTGGTGAAATGTCACCTGCAGAAAGTCGTAAGCTTTGATCAGTGCATCACACTCATTTCATATTGCATTTTATGCGATTTTTTCTCTTTGTGAAGATTTTACTTAACAATTGGGAAGCAAAGCACAATACACCTATAACGTCACAATTAAGAGTATCAGAACCGCCTATATAGTCTGGTTGTTTATATCTCGTTTTCGACTGGATTTCAATCTGTCAAGAGATGACAGAGAGGATCCAGTCAACGTAATACACAAGACGACGTTTTAACGTGATGATAGGGTTAAAACAGCCTTCAGGCAGCGATATATTTCTGAAAAAAGTATGAGCTGTTACATCGCAGCCATAAAACAATAAATACATGTTCTCTGTCTAGTAGAAATACTTGGATTGTGTTAAATCATATGATTTTTATGGCAAGGATTGAAATTGGCCACTGGTCTGAAAATGACCTCCGCAGATCGAAAATCTTTGTTGAAAGGGCAAATTCAACGGCGTGGTTGTCAAACTGATCAGTTTTACAGCCAAACCTTAAGGAATTCATTATTACGAAAACAGCGGTCAAGAGTTTATTTATTTATTTTTTACATTCCGTATGACTACTACCAGCAACAGGATTATTGTCTTGATCTGACTCAAACAGAGAAATATATCATGAACCCTCGTCGTGACTCCTGCTTCAGTCAAATTGATCGTTGCCTGTTTGTAGAAATATCGTTGCCATTGGATAGAATTATCGTTGTCGGTGCGTTATGATCAACTGGCGTGTTCTCTACTAGCTTTGTGAACAGTAATTGTATAACCGCTCTACTAGAGATGTCTTAACTCGACAAGAAACATTGGTATTATAAAAGGAAGAAGACCCACCCCCACCCCATTTATTTTAACAATAAGTGCATTTAGAAGATTTTTTTTTTTTAAATTCATAGCTGCCTTGCGTGTATTTATCATTTATATGTAGCTAACTCTGGCATCGTTCGGCTCCATGTTTGCTATAATAACGTAGTGTGTGAGTGTCTGTGTGTGCGAGAGAGAGACAGACAGAGACAAAGACAGAGAGAGAGAGGTGCCGCGCTTTCCCATATACAATATACACAGAACTACGATCAGTGTAAATTCAGACGTACCATTGAAAAATGTGCTGTCAGATCCGGGTCTTTGCTGTTCACTTTAAAATGATATATAAGACAAACAGTATAGACTCGGATCTGCTGGCGCATTACCATATTTAGAATCATAGATACCATCTACACTCGCGTATAAGTCGGATCCAAATGCAAGTAACATAGATCCATATCTACCATCGCTTAATTCGCTTGCAGATCAGGGTCTGTGTTGATTGTTCTTCTGGTAAGTCGTAATAAACTGCATAAATTCAGATCTACTATTGCATTATGCGCCGGCAGATCAGGGTCTTTGTTGTTAGTTCTACTTATTAGTCCTAACAAACTGCATAGACCTAGATCTGCCAGAACAATACCGGTAAATAAACATTGCTAGATGAGTTCATATTATAAATGATCTCTTATCATATATATATATATATATATATATATATATATATATATATATATATATATATATATATATATATATATATATTCATGCTCTGCATATGTGAAAGGTGAGTAATAAACAAAATTTGACTTTGCAAAAAATCAGAAGCATTATTTGATGGCAATTTATTTGATCGATCAGTATTTGATTAAATTGAAAAAGTCCATCACGCATTTTGCAATTGTCCAGTGCTCTTTACATCATTAGTCTGTTTTTCTGATCACTATTTTTTTTTTCACTGCAGAGCATCAGATTTTTAAAGCTTTGTTCCCACTGACAAATAATTATAGTTCAAAATTATACACTCAAAATGGTCTTGAATTTGATTTGTATTCGGTTAACTATTTCATAATGACAAATTCTAAATATAATGTTTAAAATTTTAATTTCATACTGTTTGAGACATATTTAAAATCAAAAACATAGGGCATTTCATTTCTTGGATCTTAATTGATTTTTATTTGTTTTGCCTTTGTTTGCTTTTTAAAATATAACACTTTAGGTTTTTCATCCTTCTATGAATTTGCTGTTAAATCTAATGGTATAAATTGACTCAAATTTGTTAAAATGCATCATGTAGTTTATACTTTTGTATAAGGATATGTCGATATTGTCACAGTAGTGGCATGCAGAACACATGTGACACATTTCAGTCTCAGCTGTGGAGACAATGTCTTTCTTCCTTTTGTACCTTTATTTTTCGGCACTCCACCTATTAATTAGCCTAATTTATTTATTTTACTGATTAGATCAAAAGCTTATGAAAATATGAATTTCTGCTTAAGTGGCCGTATATATAGATAAAACCCAACTAGACCAAGGTTCGTCCTTGTACGTACCATTAGTGATAACACGTACAAATCCAAATGTAAGATGATCTTTCGTGTACTCAGCTGGAAGTGGGGACAAATTTGAAACTTAATATCACCTTGGCATATTTGTGTTGCTGGTATTACTTAACACATATGTGACAATAGTTATTTCCTGCGGTTCATAAAAAAGTTGTTTAAAAAAATTCCTAAAAAAAAAGAACACTTGCTTTTTTTTTTTTTTTACGCAAAATCACTGGGCATAGTATATTTTCATTGGCATTTGATGAATAGCAAAATTTAAAAAAAAATTAATATTTTCGGTAGTGAAAGTTAATTTTATAAAACAATATTTAATGTTAAAATTGTTGAATCCATACACACCATGTACATTATTGCAAATCAGCAATTCATAATTTATGAAAAAAATCTGTTCAGTTTATTCTTATCAATAAAGTTTATTGATGCAGCCATATACTGGTTGTACCACCCAACAAAGTGTTTGACTTTTTGAGGGAATGCGGTTTATATGGAGAAAAAAATTGACACAAAGAGGATTTTACATGTTTGACCATTATCTTTTACTTTATATACCTTTTACAGATTTTTTAAAATCCTATTTATGTTTATATATTACATTATTGTACTTCACGCTTACATTTAATAGGAAGGAGTGATCTTTCTAAAGTTTCGTGCAAATTTTCATCCGTACATATTTAAAACTTTGTTGGCACCATATATAGCTAATACTGAATAGAGTTGCCGTTAATCGCTAACACAGATACATACCTGAGATAAGCAGCACTGGCTACAATGGTACCGGCCACGGTTGACAAAAAACAAGGGGGATCATTGGTGGTTGTAGCTACAATCGATTCCATTCTATAGTTATGTCCCTTACAACAGACATGCATGTAAAACGTCTTCATTCTACATCATAGGACAAGGCATCAAATAAGACAGGAAAGAGGTCTTTTGTATTAGTGAGGATAAATAAATAGGGTAAAATCACATGCAAATTTATCTGAAATAGGTAACTGAATTCAAAAAGGGGGGCCAGTACCTTATTATTGTTATTATTATTATTATTATTATTATTATTATTATTATTATTATTATTATTATTATTATAGAACAACATATGATAAATAGAAATTGTTTTATCAAAGAGAACAAAAATTTGAAGAACTCTTGCACTCTTGTTTTAAAAAATATAAAACAACATCTTACATACAACTTAAAAGCTGAGTTTTTTTTATCTTCATTTATTTACTATCTCTAACACTGATACCAATCCCATGATTATTGTGAGTATCATATGCAAGACAGAAAAATAAACTGAAAATAAAGGACAATTTTTTGAGAGGTTCTGTGGAAACGGGACCAGGTCTTAAATATGCATAACTTCTCCAGCATCAATCCTAACAAGAACAGTTTCCATTATTATCTGCTGGCCAATTATATGGCAACCCGTGAGAATAAACACACATTCCTTAGAGATCATGCTGAATTTTACAGATTTGTTTGTATATTTCAATGATTTTTGCATTTATAAATTTGTGTTTCTGCATCTTTCTCTACGATACCTTCTGTATACCAGAAGTAGATCATTGTGACCTGCTTCTCATGCTCCAATGAATTTTCTATGCAAGGTCAGTTTCTTAGTTACTACTGCCTTCTTAGTAATGATACTTAATGAATGCATGCATCCTGTGATATTATCACACACACACACACACACACACACACACACACACACACACACACACACACACACACACACACACACACACACACGTCAATGAAATTTACTTAGGTGCGCAAAAGGATAACATGACTGTTTGAACTTCTGTGTATCTCAGTCACTACTGATCGAACAGTTTAAATAAAAAATGAAATGTATCCGAGTTGTGACCATTTCCTTAAAGTAGCTTAATGTGGCTTTGGTGATGTGTACAAGATATGTTGCTTAATGTGGCTTGGGTGATGTGTACAAGATCTGTTGCTTAATGTGGTTTGGGTGATGTGTACAAGATATGTTGCTTAATGTGGTTTGGGTGATGTGTACAATATATGTAGCTTAATGTGGCTTGGGTGATGTGTACAAGATATGTTGCTTAATGTGGCTTGGGTGATGTGTACAAGATATGTTGCCTAATGTGGTAGGTGGTGTGTACAAGATATGTTGCTTAATGTGGCTTGGGTGATGTGTACAAGATATGTTGCTTAATGTGGTTTGGGTGATGTGTACAATATATGTTGCTTAATGTGGTTTGGGTGATGTGTACAAGATATGTTGCTTAATGTGGCTTGGGTGATGTGCACAATATATGTTGCTTAATGTGGCTTGGGTGATGTGTACAAGATACGTTGCTTAATGTGGCTTGGGTGATGTGTACAAGATATGTTGCTTAATGTGGTTTGGGTGATGCGTACAAGATATGTTGCTTAATGGGGTTTGGGTGATGTGTACAAGATATGTTGCTTAATGTGGTAGGTGATGTGTACAAGATATGTTGCTTAATGTGGCTTGGTGATGTGTACAAGATATGTTGCCTAATGTGGTAGGTGATGTGTACAAGATATGTTGCTTAATGTGGCTTGGGTGATGTGTACAAGATATGTTGCCTAATGTGGTAGGTGGTGTGTACAAGATATATTGCTTAATGTGGTTTGGGCGATGTGTACAAGATATGTAGCTTAATGTGGCTTGGGTGATGTGTACAATATATGTAGCTTAGTGTGGCTTGGGCGATGTGTACAAGATACGTTGCTTAATGTGGCTTGGGTGATGTGTACAATATATGTTGCTTAATGTGGTTTGGGTGATGTGTACAAGATATGTTGCTTAATGTGGTTTGGGTGATGTGTACAAGATATGTTGCTTAATGTGGTTTGGGTGATGTGTACAATATATGTAGCTTAGTGTGGCTTGGGTGATGTGTACAAGATATGTTGCTTAATGTGGTTTGGGTGATGTGTACAAGATATGTTGCTTAATGTGGTTTGGGTGATGTGTACAAGATATGTAGCTTAATGTGGCTTGGGTGATGTGTACAAGATATGTTCATTCCATCCGTGGAGAGTTCGAAACATTACATTCTAATATATTTAAAATTCTTTGATAATATAATTGCCTATTTATCATAGAGCAGCCAAGCAGGTGAGATGCACATTTATTGTTATATCTTGTGTGCAAAACAAAATAAAAATGTTAAATATAAACTTGTTGTTTAAAATGCCACACTGATACTGTATACATTACCTGTGATTTTCTGACTAGGTGGCAGCACAGGTCGTGGATTTAAGCATCGAGGCAAAAGGCGGCGATGGTCAGGTCAGTCCTTGAGTAAAACATAGTCAAAATCATAAATTACACATAGTTAGGTTACCAGGAGCATACATTAAACAACTGCTGGGTTTTCAATAAACTGCAGTAATTATTTTCTATTAACAAAGATACAGGTTCGAATCCTACCATTGGATCAGCCCAGATCGGCTACCACGGTGGGTCCCTGTGCAAGGCACTTTACTCCAATGTGATCGGCACTCAATAACTTAATTATGTCTCTGTGTCGTGGAACCCTAAACCAGTCTGTTAAAAATCATTTCATGTCTATTAGAGTATTTTTTGCTTGGAGATCAATATAAGACAAAATCTGTTGTCAGTCACACTTATTCATTCTTTAAATCCATGAGTATGTGAGAAAAACTATTTCAATGTAGAACCCAATTTTGGTCAGTCATTAGATAGAATAGATTTTAAAAAAAAATAAGATGAAGGAACGCAGAACAAAAAAGTTATCAATCTGTACAAAATTAAATAAAAGGAACCACGCGAAAATCTGTTCTACACATAGAACAGCATGACCTAAAATCTATTCTACACATAGAACAGCATGACCTAAAATCTATTCTACACATAGAACAGCATGACCTAAAATCTATTCTAATCATAGTATAGCATGACCTAAAATCTATTCTACTCATAGTACAGCATGACCTAAAATCTATTCTACTCATAGTATAGCATGACCTAAAATCTATTCTACTCATAGTACAGCATGACCTAAAATCTATTCTACTCATAGAACAGCATGACCTAAAAACTATTCTACTCATAATACAGCATGACCTAAAATCTATTCTACACGTGGAACAGCATGACCTAAAATCTTTTCTACTCATAGAACAGCATGACCTAAAATCTATTCTACTCATAGAACAGCATGAGCTAAAGTCTATTCTACTCATAGTACAGCATGACCTAAATCTATTCTACTCATAGTACAGCATGACCTAAAATCTATTCTACACGTGGAACAGCATGACCTAAAATCTATTCTACTCATAGTACAGCATGACCTAAAATCTATTATACTCATATTACAGAATGACCTAAAATCTATTCTACTCATAGTACAGCATGACCTAAAACTATTCTACTCATAGTACAGCATGACCTAAAACTATTCTACTCATAGTACATCATGACCTAACATCTATTCTACTCATAGTACAGCATGACTTAAATCTATTCTACTCATAGTACAGCATGACCTAAAATCTATTATACTCATAGAACAGCACGACCTAAAATCTAGTATACTCATAGTACAGCGTGACCTAAAATCTAGTCTACTCATAGTACAGCATGACCTAAAATCTATTCTACTCATATAACAGCATGACCTAAAATCTATTCTACTCATAGTACAGCATGACCTAAAATCTATTCAACTCATAGTACAGCATGACCTATGCTCATTTATTTTGATATTCCTATAACAATCTTCAGGGAAATGTTTTCTTCATATCAGGGAGATTTTTTTTTACAGAAATATAAACAATACAGTACATAGGAAAATTCTTGATTGTCTCTAGGGAGATTTCCAGTTTTTGACACTGTTTTGGACAAATTTGAGGGTCTGAAATAGGGAGCCTCCCTGATGATCAGGGAGATATCACATGGATATATACTCCTGGTAGTCCACAATTTTATCCTGCATTGGCAGTTGTGTGATTGTGACTATGTTTTAAAGGAGTGGATTGATTCTGTAGTGCATTATGGCTAATTGGTGTTCACTCACTATTTAATAATCATCACTTAGAGTGGAAGCATTCAGGTCAAAAATTGACCTTTATTTAATGTACTAACAAGTACTAATATAGTCTAGGATGTAATATTCAAGCTAAATTATGAAGAAAAGAACCCTAAAAAAATAAAGAGACTGTATACCTCATGATCAGATGATATTATTGTATTTCTGCCATAATGTCCCACTCGACAAAATTATGGCAAAGTTTTTCATCAGTAAGCTTGTTCTAATGATACCCCAACCCCGACTTTTCATAATTTCAGCGTAGCCCCCTCCCCAGGACTTAATTTGCAGTTTACTGATTTTGATCAGTTTTCACAGACAACAATTTTCAAATGGTGGTTTCTACAAGGGGAGTAACTCTCAGACCATTATGCAAAATGTTAATAGGTAAACTTTGTATATTAACAGGATTGTTTGGATACATGAATGCGATTTTGAATTACCTGTGATACATCATTCCTATCATTGTGTTCTTCATTCAGCATAGTTAAATGTATCTATGAAACTAGACTGTATTTGCGTGGAAATTAGCAGATAGAATTTTGACCAATTCCTCTGAAGAACATATTGCGAAAACCATACAAAATAATGGAGTTTTATGATCCTTTTTTTTTCTTCAACATGTTTCTAAACGGCAATAAATTATTAAAAATACTGCATTATAATTCATGTTTGGTAGTATGATGTATATACATGATTTTATTATGCAGATAGCTATTTATATTAAAATGAATATTCATTTTGTTCAGATCTGTGATAATTCTATACGAATTGGAATGCATTTCCATACATTTCTTGTGATAATTCTACACGAATTGGAATGCATTTCCATACATTTCTTGTGATAATTCTACACGATTTGGAATGCATTTCCATACATTTCTTGTGATAATTCTACACGATTTGGAATGCATTTCCATACATTTCTTGTTGTTTCTTTTTTGTTGTTGTTTTAAGGGTGGGTGAGTAAAGGTGCACATCTATTCATGACTATTTTTTATCAGGGTCAAGTGTACTTAAATCTGCATGTTTTCTGGCACAGTGTTTATGAATAATCTATAGAGTTTATAAAAACTTTTCATTAACATCTCAAAAGAATTGTACACAATTTTCCAGTAAGCATCACACACTGAAGGCATTTCAGATATATATAAAACGTATTACTAAAAATAGAAAAACATTTACCCCCCCCCCCAAAAAAGAAATAAAAACGCTCAACAGAATTTTACCAACTTTGAAAGAAAGCATCCTGACATCAATTTGATCACATTATGATTATTCCATTAATAAGTTTTCCTTTTGATCCATGCATGTTACACCCCGTAGATTTAAGACACAATTGAAAATATTGATATCCATGCGACAATAAGTAGAGAGTGCAGTTATATATTGAAGCTGAAGAATTGTGAATAGGGATAAGCATCTGGACTACAAGTCTAATGCGTGTACAAAGTTTCAATGAGATATCTTGAATGCTATTGGAATTATGCCCTAGAAACAAAAGTGTACTTGGTGGTTAGATGGATGAACAAATGGCTGAAAACGTTAACAATATATATCAGAAAGAACATCTAAACCACTAGTCTTAAATGTGTACCAAGTGTCATATATATATATATATATATATATATATATATATATATATATATATATATATATATATATATATATATATATATATATATATAACCATTTTGGAGCTATGCTCCTGAAATGAAAGTCTGATGTACGGTGAGATGGACTGATGGAATCCATTCTTATAGATTTAACTTTATTGGCTAAAATCTCATAAAATTAATCTGACATGTGCTTTTTTCATCATGATCATATTGCGAGTGAAAATGCACCTCCAAAGTGGAGAGCTCCCAAGATAGGTAATGGGAATGTTTCCCTTGTGATATCCTTTTATGATATCGTCTGTGTGCTTATAATGATGAGCTTCAGCTTCACAAAATTTACCCAAATAATTATTTTTTTTTAAGTGTATAGTACGGGTATTATGTCAAACACAGTAGCACTTGTTTCATCAATCCATGTAATTTCAGTTGTTAAACATCTAGAAAAAAATATCAGATGAATATAATACAAATTTAAAGACCCTGGACGGCTGATACACAGTGCACAATCTCAAAATTACATCTCAACCTTCGCTTGGCAACATTTACGACTCCCTTAGCATATGCAAATAAAGAACAGAAAATGTTTTGTAATGGTTCCGACTACTGTGTTCTCTTATATTAATTTTAAGCTGTTTTAAGTACATGTACAAATATTTGCAACATCTTAATAAGAATAAAAAGTTCTTATGTAATTAAAAATATAAAATTTATGATTTAAAAAAAAGTATATTTCTATTGATTGATGGTATACATATGAAAAATTGAAAGGTATGAAAAATTACAAACAATACTTCTACATTATAGTAATAGGTAAGGAAAATAATTACGGCTTATTCCCTCCCCCCCCCCCCTCTCTCTCTCTCATTGTTGTGTCAATTGATCATACATAACGTATATACTCGCATAAAAGTCGGGTGCAGCAGAAAACAGCATAGACACTGATCTGCCATCACATAATGCAGCAGTAGATCAGGGTCTTTGCTATTTCCTTTACTGAAAAATCCTAACAAACTGCATATACCCCAGATCTGCTGTCCTAACAAGCTGCGTAGATCCAGATCTGTCAACGCATTATGCGACGGCAGATCTGTGTATATGCAGTTTGGAGTTGGATCTGAAATACACGCAAGTATATATGGTAATTGAAAAAAAAAAACAATGAGCAATTAACCACAGCATGTACATGCATATTCCTGCTAGGAGTATTGCTAGAGAGCCAGCACTTGTTTTGGATATCCGATAACAGTGTATCGAGTTACACCAAGTGCAATTACTGCTGGTATTATGTGGTCTGCAGGGGACATATGACCCACACACAGACGTAGACAACTTGAAATTCAGATCAAAAGCAGGATTCTTCCCCCACCCCCACCCCACCCTCTTCCCTGTCACATCATCCCCACTCACTATCCCTGCCTCCTTGGCAATGGATTAAAAAATAAATAAATAAAACATTTGTACAGATTATTTTCAAGGCACAGACAGTTTCAGCCATTGACATAAAATGATTTAGGAAAGGTTGTGCGACATTACATTCAGCCAAAAAATGCATACACACACATGCTAAATATATACACTGGATCAAATAGTACCCACATTTTCTTGAAAAATCATAGTTGCATTAAATTAGTCTAATTCTGAACATTATAAACCCAGATTGGCATTGACAAGTGTTCTAGTAGATCAGGGTTGACAAGGGTTAAATTTGGGTCCTGCCAATCATCAATTTACTGCTTTGTATACATTTGCAGATTCTGCAGGAAATTATACTGTACAGTTGACTATATAGGAGAAATTAACGTTAAAAAAAACCGTGTAAATGTGTCATGATGTCATTTTTAAAACAAATGTGTAAATGTGTCATGATGTCATTTACCAGAAGAACAAGATATTTTAAGTTAAGGGACTGTAACAGCTGCCTGATAGGAAACAGTTATGCGAACGACCACTTAATTTTCAACGGGGTGAGTTTGTGTGTGTGTGTGGGGGGGTCTGGCCTTCAGATAGCGTGAAAAAAATATCTTGCTCCGATTTATAGAAAAAAGAACCTATTATGTCCAACAGTCTAGTAAAAAAATAAATCAAACTGAGGTGAAAGAAAAAAATAATATCCCTGCACAAAAGAAAATCATAGCGGCCTTCCCTCCCCCCTCCCATATAAAATGGTTGGTCCCTTAGCGCACGATGCTTTTTACGTGCTCTTAGACTGACCATTTACTTTTTGGGGTGAGGTGGGTGACTGGGATTTTCTTTCGAACCATTTTATTTTCTTCAAGTCAGAGCAAGTACACTTTTTTGAAGCTAATTGGGGCTCATCATTGTTTTCAAAACAATCCCAAGCCTCCCATCAACACCCCCTCCCCCTCCACCGAAGATTAAATGGTCGGTCCCTTTTTCCTGACTTTCTGGCCTGCTTTTGTCGCCAAACTGAGAAAAATAGCAGCATGAGGCAACTTTTACAGTCCCTGTAGATTCCAAAATGGTGATAAAGAAAAGAACGATCTGGATTTACTTCTGTACCATGTATTTACAGTTCTTAGTTTGAAAAGGGCCATAGTTGACGCTGACATTATGTGGGAAATAATAATAATAATAAAAATAATAATAATAATAATAATAATAACTGTTCTCTGCAAAGAGAGTAAATTAGACTATTCCATCGGAGTCCATTAATGATATAAGGAACGAATACGCATAATCTTCAGTGGAATATATACGGTACGAGAAAGGCTTTCCAGATTTCCTCTCCAACGGCTGGTACATGTTACTGCTAATGACACGTGTGAAACAGACATTTATACTACAGCAGGGGAAGGGATGAGACATTGGAAGCATAAGGTAGATAAAGTATTAATTAATCAGGAGTCATTATTGTATTAGTATGTATTACTGACTTGTGTAAGTTGTCAATTAACATTAAATTTACAACTTTCAATTAGAACTGCCTCTTAAAGTATCTCTAAAAATAGCATATAATTTCAAGTCTGCTGTCCCATACATTAAACTATGATAATTTTCATTGTATATAGAATGTATATATGTAGTTTGTATTGCAGTCAACCTCTGTGCTGATATTTCATGGTATGCCGTTTGTAATGCAGTCAACCTCTGTGCTGATATTTCATTGTACGCAGTTTGTAATGCTATTACAGTCAACCTCTGTGCTGTTATTTCATAGTATGCAGTTTGTAATGGAGTCATCCTCTGTGCTGTTATTTCATAGTATGTAGTTTGCAATGCAGTCATCCTCTGTGCTAATATTTCATGGTATGTAGTTTGCAATGCAGTCATCCTCTGTGCTGTTATTTCATAGTATGTAGTTTGCAATGTTGTCATCCTCTGTGCTGTTATTTCATACTATGTAGTTTGCAATGTTGTCATCCTCTGTGCTGTTATTTCATACTATGTAGTTTGCAATGTTGTCATCCTCTGTGCTGTTATTTCATAGTATGTAGTACGTAATGCAGTCAACCTCTGTGCTGATATTTTATGGTTATGTAATTTGGACTGCAGTAAACCTCAGTGCTGATATTTCATAGTACATATATGTAGTTTGGCTACAGTCAACCTCTGTGCTGATATTTCATACAACCTCTGTGCTGATATTTCATAGTATGTAGTTTGGACTACAGTCAGCCTCTGTGCTGATATTTCATACTATGTAGTTTGGACTACAGTCAAGCTCAGTGCTTTCATTTCATAGTATGTAATCTGGACTGCATCAACCTGTGTGCAGATATTTCATAGTATGTAGTTTGGACTGCAGTCAACCTTTGTGCTAATATTTCATAGTATGTAGTTTGGACTGCAGTCAACCTTTGTGCTAATATTTCATAGTATGTAGTTTGGACTGCAGTCAACCTTTGTGCTAATATTTCATAGTATGTAGTTTGGACTGCAGTCAACCTTTGTGCTAATATTTCATAGTATGTAGTTTGGACTGCAGTCAACCTTTGTGCTAATATTTCATAGTACGTAGTTTGGACTGCAGTCAACCTTTGTGCTAATATTTCATAGTATGTAGTTTGGACTGCAGTCAACCTTTGTGCTAATATTTCATAGTATGTAGTTTGGACTGCAGTCAACCTTTGTGCTAATATTTCATAGTATGTAGTTTGGACTGCAGTCAACCTTTGTGCTAATATTTCATAGTATGTAGTTTGGACTGCAGTCAACCTTTGTGCTAATATTTCATAGTATGTAGTTTGGACTGCAGTCAACCTTTGTGCTAATATTTCATAGTATGTAGTTTGGACTGCAGTCAACCTTTGTGCTAATATTTCAAAGTATGTAGTTTGGACTGCAGTCAACCTTTGTGCTAATATTTCATAGTATTTAGTTTGGACTGCAGTCAACCTTTGTGCTAATATTTCATAGTATGTAGTTTGGACTGCAATCAACCTTTGTGCTAATATTTCATAGTATGTAGTTTGGACTACAATCAACCTTTGTGCTGACATTTCAGTTTCCTTACTGTATAGTGTCTATAGTAATCTTATGTCACAGTGGATTATTGCTGGGGATTGTTACACATACAGTAAATGTAAGATAATAATAATAATAAAAACGAATAATAATGCCTTTTTTATAGAACGTAACTCAGTACAATTCTCCCTCTGTGCCTACTTTAGATCTACTTATGTACAATACATAACATTATTTAACAAAAGTTGAAAAAGAATACTTATATCATATTTACCATATAGATGGACCATTTATATTTAAAAGCATTGAGAGAATTTGATTGGACAATTTATATTTAAAAGCACTGAGAAGATTTGATTGGACCATTTATATTTAAAAGCACTGAGAGAATTTGATTGGACAATTTATATTTAAAAGCATTGAGAGAATTTGATTGGACCATTTATATTTAAAAGCATTGAGAGAATTTGATTGTTTTATATTAAAAGGCAAACTGTTCCAGACAAAAACCCCTGAAAATGTGTAAAGTTGTTCTTAAATTTCTGTATTTTAGGTTTTGTTAGCAAGAGAATTCATGGTTCTACAGGGCATAATGCATAACTAGATTGTATCTGGCTAAACAAGTCTTGTAGATATTGTGGTACAGTTCCATTTAGAGCTTTTCATAATAAAACGGCTTTACTGTAATCAGTTCTTTTGCCAGTTTCCATCCAACTTAATTTTTTAACAGGGGATCAGAAGGTTAATCAAAAGGTTTTTGAGAAGCACACCCAAAAGGTGGCCAGAATGATATTATTTTACTCAAATAATTTGTTATTAACAGGTGATAATTTGTTCTAAGACTAGAGGTGACTGCGCAATGTGCATAATAGTAATTACTGATATATTGTTATACATAATGTTTACCATTATAGCAGAGTTTAATGTATTTCCATTACATGAGAAGTGTACTTTCTTTTGAATGTTAGACATTATTGATATGGAAATGAGATATTTATACATTATTGATATGGATAAGAGATTTTAGACATTATTGATATGGAAATGAGATATTGAAACATTGACATGGAAATGAGTTATTTAGACATTATTGATATGGAGATGAGATATTTAGACTTTTTTGATATGGATATGAGATATTTAGACATTATTGATATGCACAAGAGATATTTAGACATTATTGATATGGATATGAGAAAGAAATGACCCAAAAAATCAGATATGTAAATCCGACAGACCTAACATTAGAGCTGTGCTGTGTAGCATATTTTATAACCAATATAGGATCATGTCAGTACTTTGGAAGGTGGTGGGTGGAGGAGGAGGTTTGCTCCATACTGAAGAACAAGTAATTCCATCTCCACTACTTGAAAGATCAAAACTGCAGAATCTTCACTACTTGAAAGATCAAACCTGCAGAATCTACACTACTTGAAAGATCAAACCTGCAGAATCTTCACTACTTGAAAGATCAAAACTGCAGAATCTTCACTACTTGAAAGATCAAAACTGCAGAATCTTCACTACTTGAAAGATCAAACCTGCAGAATCTCTCATTTCTTGAAAGTTCAAACCTGCAGCATCTCTCACTACTTGAAAGATCAAAACTGCAGCATCTCTCACTACTTGAAAGATCACAACTACAGCATCTCTCACTACTTGAAAGTTCAAACCTGTAGAATCTCTCATTTCTTGAAAGTTCAAACCTGCAGCATCTCTCATTACTTGAAGGATCAAAACTGCAGAATCTTCACTACTTGAAAGATCAAAACTGCGGAATCTCTCATTTCTTGAAAGTTCAAACCTGCAGCATCTCTCACTACTTGAAAGATCAAAACTGCAGAATCTTTACTACTTGAAAGATCAAAACTGCAGAATCTCTCATTTCTTGAAAGTTCAAACCAGCAGCATCTCTCACTACTTGAAAGATCAAAACTGCATAATCTGTCACTACTTGAAAGATCAAAACTGCATAATCTCTCACAACTTGAAAGATCAAAACTGCAGAATCTCTCGCTACTTGAAACATAAAAACTGCAGGATCTTTCACAGCTTGAAACATCAAAACTGCAAAAATCTCAAACTACTGTACTTGAAAGATCAAAATTGCAGAATCTCTCACTACTTGAAACATCAAAACTGCAGAATCTTCACTACTTAAAACATCAAAACTGCATAATCTTCACTACTTAAAACATCAAAACTGCATAATCTTCACTACTTAAAACATCAAAACTGCATAATCTTCACTACTTGAAAGATCAAAACTGCATAATCTTCACTACTTAAAACATAAAAACTGCAAAATCTCTCACTACTTGAAAGATCAAAACTGCATAATCTTCACTACTTAAAACATCAAAACTGCATAATCTTCACTACTTAAAACATCAAAATTGCATAATCTTCACTACTTGAAACATGAAAATTGCTGAATATGTACAGCTTATTTGTTTAATATTGTATAGAAGAGACCCAATCTTATTACTGTGCTGGTGGATTCAGGCATGGACTTAGCACAATCTGATTAAAATCAACACCTACTTATAATAAGTACTCCATTATGTGTCTTAGATCTCAATTTGAATTAAATATAAACTTAGCATATATTGAAATGATATGTTAACTAAATCTATTCTAATCCTAATTAACAGCATGAAGTGCACAAAAATGACCTGTTATTGCAAGTACTATTAATGATCATGCATGATATTATAAATGATTCATATTTGTCACCATTTCAGGAACTCGCCCATCTGCAATAAGTGGTCCCTTTCTGATGTTCCCAGAGAAGACCATTCCACATGGACATGCTACACTGATTCCGCACTCCATGGCAACCAACCCTGTAACAACCAATCAGAAGTCCTCAGATGTGGAGCTTGGCAGCCTTGAGCAGGAAGTGGAGAATTTGAGGGCAGAACTTGAGAAAAGTCAGGAGATGATCAAACATCTTCAGGAGAGGGAAAAAATGCTTCTTGACAGGTCAGTAGTCAACAATAATGTTTATCAGGAAGCTAGTTAACAGTTTAGCACTGCACATGAGAGATGCCATTGTGAGCTTTGAGTAAATCAATCATTGAATACATTTTAGAATAACCAAGATAATTGATGCAGGTGCAGGGCTGCTAAATGATTAACTGAAACTAGTCTATTTATATCATTTTTAAATGTATATAAATACTTTAAAATGTTGATGGAGCTTTATTTTCCCCAATTTTTGTAGCAGCTTTCCTGGAATATACTGTGGAAACTGACCCTTGTCACGCAAGTTGAGAAAGTAGTTTAGCATTTTCTAAAGCCATAATTCTAAGACTAAGGAATATTTTATTTCTTATTTAACAGTTCTTTTGACAAGCACATGTAAGCCCAGATAGAGCCTTGGTTGAAGTATTTTAGTTTGCCAATCTGCATTTTCTGAGGTCCCTGGTTCAGTGTCTAGTGCTGCCACGTGCAAGCCTGAGTTAGAGGTTTGCCCTTCCTAGCTTGGTGATTGTTCATCTATGGTGTCTGGTTGCCTACCAGTAGATGGTATTTATCCATCCATGGTATGTAGCTTCCCAGTGATATGGTTGGTGGTTGTCCATCTAATGGTTGTCAGTTGCCCATATATGATTGGTGATTGCCCATCCATTGTTGAAGGTAGCATACCTATTGTTGGAGGTTGCCCATACTTGACTGATAGTTGCCCATCTTTGTTTAATGCTCACCCATCTATGGAGGATGGTTGCCCATCTATGGTTGTTGGTTGCCAATCTATGGTTGGTGATGGTCCACATATGGTTAGTGGTTGCCAATTGTTATCAGGTTTTTGTCCATACATGCATTGTTGGTAATTGCCCTTCTGTGATTGGTGGCTGCCCATACATTGTTAGAAGTGGCACTTCTGTAGCTTGAGGTAATCTATATGTTTGGTGGTTGCCCACCTATGGATGAAGGTTGCATTCCTATAGTTGGTTGTGTCACATCTTTTGTTGGTAATTGCCATCTGTTGTTCGTGGTGGCCCATCTGTGGTTAGTTCAGTTAATGGTTGGCAGTCAGTGGTTGTGGTGGTCCATCTGTGGTTCATGGTTGTGGCCCAGCTATGGTTGGACACTGTCAGTCTGTGGCAAATAGTTTTCCATTTTGATTGGTGGCTGCCCATCTTTAGTTAGTGTTTACCCATCCATGGTTGGTTTGCCCATTAGTGGTTGGTGATTGCCTTTATGGTTGTGGTTGCCTATTTATAATTGCGCATGTTGCCCATCTTTGTTTGTTGGTGGCCTATCTGTGGTTGATGATTGTTCATCTTTGTTTGGTGTTTCCATATCCATGGTTGGTGTTTGTACATATATATTGTTGGTTGTTGCCAATAGATGGTTGTGGTTGCCCACCTGTTACTGGAGTTTGCCCATCAGTGGTTGGTGGTGGCTAGTCTGTAATTTATGATTGCCTATCTGTGGCTGATGGAAGCATATCTTTTTGATGGTTGCCAATCAATGTTGCTGGTGGTCAGTCAGTGATTGATGGCTGACATGCATTCTATGTTGGTAGTTGCCCATACATGGTTGAAAATTTTTCCACAGTAACTTTCTTTTCCAGTACTGTAGATAATATTGGCATGAACTCTGCCATTGAAAGTGTAATCAAAGTGATTTTACAGAGTTTTTTCTGCACTTTTAAGAAATGAGGATTTATTTCTTTGTATCCGACCATATTAACATGCATCCACTAGTGACAGTGACATAGTGTGACTCTGATATTACACAAATATAGATACATTATGGCCTTGAGGATACAATTTGAAGCAAGTTGTAGATGGCATAATGGTCCGATAATTGTATCCGTCCCTGGGAGATTGCCTGAGCAGTGGAGGGAATATCATGAAAATATAGACAGCTAAATTAGCAATTAGAGTTAACTATCTGGATGTACTGCCATGTTGCAGTTGACTTGTTTTGAGAAGTGAATGCAGCACTTCCTGTCAGCCAGAATAACACATATTACATGGTTTTTGTCAATCATTCATGCAGGTTGTCAGGACAGGTACATGCACAATTCAGCCTCAGTGGGATCAATGGTCAATTTGAAGACCTGAATTTGGGGACAATCCGCCCTACTGAACTAATACGACAGTTTGGTAACCTATACAGCGAAGGGCGTGTCGAGGCGTTAGATGCTCTGGATGCCTTGGGGCAGTTTGCAGATCTTCAGACCTTGAAGGAAAAAATTCTGTTCTCTGTTGTTGTGGTAAATTACATTTTTATGTTTAAACTTTATGTTGATTGAATATCACTTTGTACAAAATTGATCACCTACCCGTACCTGAGATGCTTGTATGAAGTAGTCTCAGAGTTAATTGAATAATATATGCTGTTTATATGTAAGTACCAGTATATTTTGTCTGATTATTTATACATTTTGTTTTTATGGACTATCATTAGGAAGAACTCTTTCCATGATTTCCATTGATGGTGTAATTATATACAACTTTATTACCTTTGATAAAAATTTGAGACTGTTTCATTTCAATCTGTGATGGTCCAGAAAATTAGAAAACATTTTGGTTGTGAGGAAAAATATGATAAAATTCTTTAGATTGAGGACAAAATTGTTCTTGCTTTTACTAAATTTTTTAGATTGAGGACAAAATCATTGATGCTTATACCAAGTTTTTTAGATTGAGGACAAAATCATTCTTGCTTGTACTAAATTCTTTTAAAGAGAAAGTAAGGCAAATCTTAGCTAAAAATCTAATTTCAAAAAGATCATGTTTAATGAAAGATCACAGTTTTAGGAAAATTTTAGCATAGTGAAAATGTAAGACAATAATATAATATTCACATAGTCAATTTGTGAAGAAAATCTATGTTTATAGTATATAAGAACAGCTGAGATCATAAGTTCATAGTATATCGGAAGAGCTGAGATCTAAAAGAACAGCTGAGATCTAAGTTCATAGTATATAAAAACACCTGAGATCTAAGTTCATAGTATATAAGAACAGCTGAGATCTAAGTTCATAGTATATAAGAACAGCTTAGATCTAAATTCATATTATATAAAAACAACTGAGATCTAAGTTCATGGTCTAGAAGATCAGCTGAGATCTAAGTTTATTGTCTAGATGAACAGCTGAGATAGAAAAATACTAGGTTTGAGCAAATGAGATAAAGACAATATACCACTAAGTAGAAAAGTTTCAGTTAAAGTGGATTACAATAAATAAAACACGCATAGAGCAAATCTGAGAGACAATTGATTTAGAAGCAAATACAGGATTGAGAAATGCAAGAAATAACCGTTGATTTGGAAGTAAATAATAGATTGAGAAATGCGAGAAACAACTGTTGATTAAAAAGTAAATATTAGATTGAGAAATGTGACAGAAAACTATTGATTTGGAAGTTAATAATAGATTGAGAAATGGGAGAAACAACTGTTGATTTGGAAATAAATAATAAAAGTGAGATACAACTGTTGATTTAGATGGAAATAATATATTGAGAAATGTGAGAGGCAGCAGCTGCTGATTTGAAGTAAATAGTAGATTGAGAAATGTGACAGACAACTATTGATTTGGAAGTTAATAGATTGAGAATGTGAAAGAAAACTTGATTTAGAAGTAAATAATATATTGAGAAATGTGAGAGATAAGTGTTAAATTATAAGTCAATAATAGATTGAGAAATGTGAGAGTCAGATGTTGATTTAGACATAAATAATGTGTTTGAGAAATGGGAGATATAAGTGTTAATTTAGAAATAAATAATATATTGAGAAATGTGAGAAGCAGATGTAGATTTCGATATAAACAAGGGCAATAAATTGTTTATTATACTGAATCATAGTTTTCAAGAGCAATAATTGAAGAAATACTTCAATTTCAATAAACAGAACATCTTTAATCAAAATTCTACAACTTTTCTTTCTCTTCTCTTCCACTTTCCCTTAAATAATTTCTAAAGCACTTAACTGCAACTGCTGTAAATTTCATTGTGTTCGATGAATTTGTATTTGCCAATATTTCATTTATTTCATCCTCGTTTGGAATGCAAATGCTTGTCAATACATACATAGAACACATTAAAGAGAGATAACTCTAATAGAATTTCACGATGGGTTCCAAATAGAAGAAACAAGACAGGAAAATATGATTGCATGAGGGAGACCCAATCACATGAAAGAGACATGTTTTGGTCTTGACATGTGACCTTCTGTGTGCCAATCATTGACACTGTTACTTTTATGAAGTATAATAAATCACTTTGTTATATAGTACTGTGTCCTCTATATGCAGTGTGAAGGTCATTTGTAAAAGAAAAATGTCTCCTGTCCATATTAGGCAGGTTTACCTTACATAGAGGACAATTATGAAGATATTTTCATGGATTTCATAAAAGTGTTTTTCTGTTATTTAGAGGTTCCCTTTAAAGCAGGTTTTGCTGTATTTTTCCAGCTGGCATTTCGCTCAGCTCAGCAGAATTTGGTGGAGATACAGGGGAAGGTGCGCCATCTACTGAGTCTCCCATGTCCTGATGTTGATGCACAATCCTGCATCCCTGTTGCCATAGAGATGGAAAGCCACATCACCAACTACTTGCGTAAAACAGCAGATACGTTTGATGTTGGAAAATGTGTTGAGGTAAAAAGGACTTGTACCTGGGTCAATCCTATTTATTTGTATCATATCTGATGTAGTATCTCCTAAAATTGGATGAAAAATGTAGTGCATTGTTTAATCTTATTAGATCTCAGAGTCATTGTGATGTGTTGATTTATTTCAAGTAAGTATAGTGATCCCTCAATATAAAGCACCTCGGTATAACATGGTCCTGTATATAAAGCAGGTATGGTCAGTGATCCCATTACATGATGTAATACTAATACTATGTGTCACGTATCCCAATATAAGGTGGCCTCACATATAATGCAGTACACTTTTATAGGCAGGTATGGTCAGGGATCCCATTACATAATGCAATACTAATATTATGTGTCATATATCCCAATATAAGGTGGTCTCACATATAACACATTACACTTTTATAGGCAGGTATGGTCAGGGATCCCATTACATGATGTAATACTAATATTATGTGTCATATATTCTGATATAAGGTGGCCTCACATATAACGCAGTACATTTTTATAAGGCTGGTATGGTCAAGGATCCCATTACATGATGTAATACTAATACTGTGTATTGTATATCCCGATATAAGGTAGCCTCACATATAACATGGTATGCTTTTATAAGGAGGGTATGGTCAGGGATCCCATTACATGATGTAATACTAATACTGTGTATTGTATATCCCAATATAAGGCAGTCTCACATATAACACGGTACAATTTTATAAGGCTGGTATGGTCAGGGATCCCATTACATGATGTAATACTAATACTGTGTATTGTATATCCCAATATAAGGCAGTTTCACATATAACACAGTACAATTTTATAAGGAGGGTATGGTCAAGGATCCCATTATATGATGTGATACTAATACTATGTGTATCAAAATATAAGGCAGTCTCGCATATAACACCATATACTTTTATAAGGCGGTATGGTCAGGGATCCCATTATATGATGTAATACAAATACTGTGTGTCATATATCCCAATTTAAGGTGGCCTCACATGTAACACAGTACACTTTTATGACTACATTGAACAGCGTTATATTGAGAGATCACCATAGTTTCACTCCACTATTCACACCAGACCCTATATTCGTTACACTCAGAATTAAAGATGGAGGGTACAGTTGATTGTGCATACTTCCATGTATCAATTTGCTTTACATTGTTAGACAAAAATTCGGTTGCAAAATTTGGATAGATCAAGAGATTTAAATAGAAATGTGCATACAAGCATTAAATATAATTCAATGTTAACTATGGTGTACAAAGTCTTATAATGATAAGGACAGCAATAGACCAACTTGTGGCAACATTTTAAACAAATGTTTTGAACCATCAGAGCAGCAATATGACAACAAATGCAAAGGGGATAACCATTTGATTTAAGAAAAGAAGAATCTTAAAATGATATATTTGATGAAAATATAGAATTTTCAACAGCAAAATGATTACAATATTGTTGGTATTTCTATAAAATAATCAATTATGCTTTTCTTCTTGTGTGTTTTAGATGTAATAAAAGTTTTTTTTTATCTAGAGAACAACAACATTGAGTGCACATTTTTATTTTACTTTAAAAACAACAGACTCTACTTTAAATATAGGGAAAATATTGCAAAATTCCCTTTGGTAGAAATAAATTTTTTTTCATTTTTCTAATAATGGGTTTCAATTTTTATTTATCATATTAGTTATCTCAACATCAAAGTCATGTTGAGTCTGTGTTATGCTAATATTGGAACCATAGAGTTTTACTCAATAGATGAGTAAATATTTAGAAATTCCCTTTGCAAGAAGTTGTGTAAAATATTTTTTAATTTTCTTACCGTAGGTCAAATTTCTATTTTCAACAGTTATATGCATTACTAAGACATTTCTTTTGTGGGCTTCCCAGAAAAAATGTAGTTCAGTTACACCAACTTTATATTAATTATTTCCACCATGCAAGACTTCATCAGCACATAGAAAGACCCACAAACAAATATCTTTGGTAGATCAAACTTTATCCTCCATCCTTAATTACAAAGTTAGAATCATGTATAGGATTGTATTGAACATTACTTCTTATATATAATACATACTTGTAATATTTTCAGAGTACCAGTCTACTGTGAGACATACTTGTGATATTTTCAGAGTACCAGTCTACTGTGAGATCTGACTATATATTCTTTTAGATTTCTGTATATTCTGTGAAGTGCAAAGATATTGCCATTTGGGTTCACTTTTAACCTATGTTACAGATTGCATGGGATAATATGCACACAAGCATGATTAAAATGATTTGTACTTTATTCCGTCTACATGTTTACTCAAACATGTAATTTATTATAAAAATATTTTGGTATGATTATCTGTGTCAAAATATCAATTTTTTAAAATAGCATAAGAAATGTATTATTTCACGAGACGTGGAACTCGGGGAGCGAGACTGTAAGATAATCCAAATTCTGAGATTTTGTTGTCACACTGAGATATCACAGATATGTTTCTACTAGAAGGCTATATTTTAGTGATGTACTGTTAATACATGTATACTTTGAGTGTCATGTCTTATTTTGGGTTTTTCAGCATACTTTAAGCTTGCTCAGAAATGTTAAGGAAATATGGGGTCATATTTTATGTATGATATTTGTAAAAATGTATCATAAAATTAATTTTTTTAAACACCTTTAAAACCTCAAAATACATTACAGTGTATTTGATATAAAAATACAAGGAATACACAGTAAATCAGTTGATGAAGCATCAGACTCCTAATCCAATGTTCTCAGATTTGATACCCACTTAGGCCAGCCCAAGTTGGCTGCCTTGGTGTGTCCTTGGGAACTGTAGCATACTAACAGGGGGGTGGGGGCAGATGGGACAGTTGCCCCGGGTGCCTGAGGTCTTGGGGTGCCAAAACAGCTGATCAAAATTCGGACCTGGTATTCTGACCCTTTGGGCCATCATCGTTGCCCCGGGCACCATTTACCGTTAGTATGCCACTGCTTTGGAAAGACACTTAGCTCCCATTTACTTGGATTGATATAGTCAATAAAATGCTGTATGAATCAATAAAAACCAACCAATGACAACATGACCTAAAAATCCAATAATTAATTATGCTGGAACAAAATTTGGAACACATAATACACATATTTATCTTCATGAATAATGTTTTTTTTTTTTTCTGTCCTTGATCCTGTGTCTTCTTTTGATTAATTGCCTTTCAGTCCACCTTTATATTTATAAATTTTTGCAACCTTGCCATACTTATCTTGGCCTCCACTAGAGTAGGACTTCTAGTGCTGAAAATTAACTTTATATTAATAAGTTATCTGCTTAGAAAAAATAAAATATCCTCTTTTTTTGCAGGAGGTCTGTTCACAGATCTATGCAACACTTTATGACTATCCTGACTTGAAGATTTGCTTGAGGTTTCATCAGTACATTGCAGAGTGTGTACGTATTGCATGGGGTCTCAGTGTCCAGACTCCCGCTTACTTGATTCTGTATGACTCCCGGATCTTCCAGGCAGATCTACATGAAAGGTTTCACACATCTGACCCTGATTCAAATGTTATCACCAGCTTTCTATGGCCAGCTCTTACTGAAGGCTACAATGGACCCTGTGTTCAGAAGGCTTTTGTAACTACATGATATAAAATGATAAAATGATAAAATAACACATAAGTGCTAAATATGATCA
Source organism: Margaritifera margaritifera (assembly GCA_029931535.1). Taxonomy (NCBI): domain Eukaryota; kingdom Metazoa; phylum Mollusca; class Bivalvia; order Unionida; family Margaritiferidae; genus Margaritifera; species Margaritifera margaritifera. The sequence goes on from JAQPZY010001597.1 coordinate 1,465,381, forward strand.
AATAACACATAAGCGCTAAATATGAGCAAATAACACATAAGCACTAAATATGATCAAATAACACGTAAGCACTAAATATGATCAAAGAACATGTGCTAAATATGATCAAATAACACATAAGCATTAAATATGATCAAATAACACGTGCTAAATATGATCAAATAACACATAAGTGCTAAATATGATCAAATAACATAAGTGCTAAATATGATCAAATAACACATAAGTGCTAAATATGATCAAATAACACATAAGTGCTAAATATGATCAAATAACATAAGTGCTAAATATGATCAGATAACACATAAGTGCTAAATATGATCAAATAACACATAAGCACTAAATATGATCAAATAACATGTGCTAAATATGATCAAATAACACATAAGTGCTAAATATTAGATTAATATCATCACTAATATTGGTGCCAGTCTTGTCACAAGGTGTCTTACAATTTTACCCAAGTTATATTGAATAAAAATCTCTGCCGCAAAGACCATGATTTCAGAAAGGAGAGAAAATTCAGTGTTTACTTTTTATAGATTTGATAAAAATGAAGAGTCAGACTCAGTTCAAGACACTTTTAAAATAAAAAATATTTTAGACGTGTTCATGTGGACAATTTTCAATCAATCTCAACATGAAGTTTGCTTTGCAGAGTCTCTGATAAAGATGAAGAGAACATTGATGTTCAGAAAATAAGTTTATGCCATTGACTTGGTGATGGAAATTTTAAGTTTTTCATTTTTTTTCTTTTCCAATTTCCATCATTTGCGTATTGGTCATAAATGATAAATGCATTTAAAAAACAGAAGAAAAAAAGCCAACAGCTCTGGAAAATTTGACTTTCGTATCTGTCTTGTTACATGAGTTCAGTTATATTTATTTGTCAGTGATCTTTACAGAATTAAAATTCCTAAAAAATTATTGTCAATTTCACCAATTATGGCATATGGAAACTGTATCTGTCTTAACAATGGTGCTATGTGAATTTTATTTGTATACAATAGTGATGCCAATTGTCTGAATTATAAGTGTTTGATTATTGTTTGAATTTTGTAATATTTATTTACTGTTTTGTTTTTTTTAACGTATATACTCGCATTTAAATTGGATCCATCTGCAAACATCATACACCCTGATTTGCTGTCACATAATGTACTAGTAGATCAGGGTCTGTGTTGTTTGTTCTACTGATTACTCCTAACAAACTGCATAGACCCAGATCTGTTGGCACATTATGCAATGGCAGATCTGGGTCTGTGCAGTTTGCAGTTGGATATGGCTTTCCATATACATGAGTATATATGGTATTTTGCAATTATTCAGCTTTTTAAATACATGTACATGTAATTTTTAAATGACCACATTTTATATTTAAAGCATTTTAGCACATAAGTTATTTGACTTAGATGTGATAATCGGAATAACCCTCTGTCTGATGTATCTACTGATGCAAATTAGTATCTACTGATGCAAATTAGTATCTACTTGTCAATATGTAGCTATAACAGGCACTAATATGAGGTCATGTTATTTCGACCTTTTCATTCGGCAGTCAGATTACAGCTTATATCACTCTCCCAAACTTGAAATGCAAGGCTTTATCTCATAGGCTACTAAAAATAAGTTGACATTGAGTTCAAAAGGTCACCAGAATTTAACTTTTATCTTTGCGTGTCACATCTCTGTTATTTTGGAGAGCTTAATTTTAATAAGATTTAATAACCCTATAATGACCATAATAGCATTTACACTTGTCATGCATTTTTTTAATAATAATAATAATTAATGTCTTAGTTTATGGAGGGTAACTCAGTTGAATACAACTAGTCTCCTTTGAATCCTTGTACTACAGTGAAATCCCTTAAAACCAATCCACTGGTATACTGAAATCCCCTCAAGATTTAAATTTTTGTTTGGTCTTAATTTCTTCCTTCTTTAATGTCATCATCTTTTTCCAGTAAACCAAAACTCATCTGCTCTGAAAACTGAAACAAATTTTTGTTCCCAAATTTTATACTTACCCCCCCCCCCCATACCCCCATAAAACCAAAACTCACATCAAACTTGACTGATGCTGGGCTAGATCATTTATGGTTAGCAAGTACTGTAGTAGCTTAATGGTGAGTCAATGACACAGAATGGCCCTAGAGCACATGAGGTAAACTCTACACACCTGCTGACACAGATTAGGCAGACAGTAAACTAATCCGAAGTCTTTGCACCTTAAAGAACGGCCAGGTTTTAAGGTAAATTGTTAATAATGAAATGTTTGTAGATAAGCCAGTTAAGAAAGATTATGTTTATCTGCTTATTATCTAATCATGATTTATGCTATTTGTTTGTGTACATAATCAATCGACCTTTTTTAAAAAAATGAAATACCTGGGCTTTAATAACTAGGCCTGTGGCCTTGCCTTTCATACTTAAGCAATGGAGGCAGACAACAAATATTCTAAATGTCAGAATGACTCGTTGGATTTTCAAAGGAGAAAAAATTAATTTAACCTGCAGTTTAGGAGGAGTTGTGGTAATGGACAGAAGGAGGGTATCAAATATTCCCAACACTTTTAAAAAGGATGGGGATAAAAAAAATCTGAATGTTCTGTAATTTAAATTCTAATCAAAGTTACAAACCATTAAAGTTTTAGAACATTAAGCTAGAGTTAGAGCCATGTGCTCCAAAAATCATGAGAATATGATCCATGTATAATAAATGTTAATTTCTCAGAAGGTACTTCATTAGAATATGATCCATGTATAATGTTCATTTCTCAGAAGGTACATAATTAGAATATGATCCATGTATAACAAAATTTCATTTTCAGAAGCACTTACAACAAAATTTCATTTCTCAGAAGCATGTATAACAAAATTTCATTTCTCGGAATCTAGAGAATTAAAATATGAGCCAAATGTAGCAAAATTTAATTTCTCTGAAACTACAAAATTAGGATATGAACCACATGTAATAAATGTTCATTTTTCCAAAGCTACAGAATCAGCATGTTTTAATCTTCACCAACAGTTAGGAGAATGTTTTATAGATGGCAACTATAGAGAATATATAAAGATATATGTATTTGTGAGTACAGCTTTTCTTCTATTTGCTCATTGGCATCAGAGTTGTAATAATCTATTAATAGCCACCCAAAAGGGAAACATACAATTGTGGATTTTTTAGGAGTTTAATATATTGTTATATTGAGCTGTGAAATATAATACCGGTGTTGCCTGACACAAATCAGAGGCCAGTATCAATATTTCACAGCTTAATAAACAATATATTGAGTGAAATAAAAGCCCATTATTGTTTTATTACTTTCATCCCTTGGTTTAAAATATCTTCTCATGAGCACAATATATTGTTTTGCACTGCAGTAAAACAATGTATTGAACTCAACAAAATCCCATGATTTTATAGTATTGTTTGAAACCAAAGCCTGTAGTTGTTTTATTGCTTTCATACCATGATCTAAAAATATACCCATATGAGTGCAATATGTTGTTTTTCACAGATGAAATCACGGTGAGGAAACCAATATGTTGTATTGCATGTGACCAGTTCAGAATCAGAATCCATAATAAATTTTTTTATTTTTATGAAAATAATAACATTTGTTATGCTCCTCTGAATGAGAATTTCTAAAAGATGAATGAATGACTTTCAGATTGTCCTTGAATTCTTATTCATGGGTTGGTTTAATTTATCGTGTTTATTTTTCAGTCCATCTTAGCCAGAGAAAAGGTGAAAAATGACTACAACATATATTCTGTTTTTACATGATACAAGATACCCAATGTTTCTACATAATAAAACATATGCAATCAGTTCTTGCATTTTTATATTATATGAACTACAGTAAAAACAACTTTTTTCATTTAGTAAGCAGAATAACCAAATAGATGTAGAATTTGGTATTCTGCATATGAGAGCTTTTGTATACATTTTTAAAATAATTTGTTTTATGAAACATGAAGTATAAGAAAATGTTACAATGAATTTTGTTCTTGCTTGTTTCCTGAAATTGGGTTTCTATGATTCTTGAAAATTGTTACAGTTACAGTTACCAGTAAGTTGTTATGAATCTGAAGTTCTCTCTGAGCAAAAGATCTAAGTTTATGATTCAGAAATTTTCTTCATCTGATACAGGAGTCATTGTGCTAATTAAGTTCCTTATGCATTTCCTTAATTTGTCTACATTTTTAATGAAATCTAGTGCATTAGTTATGATTTCAGATGCACCAAGACTATCTTTCTTATGTTAGACACTAACTTGGACAAAATATAAAATTGTCTGCATAAACTATTTTGCATTTTCTGGTAATAGTTGCATTTGAATTAAATAACATGAATTTTTAGTGCAACTGACGATTCCAGAACTGGCTGAATCACACATGTTCACTTTGTCATCCTAAACAAAAGCCAAGAGGCAGAATTCCATAAATATTGTTTTCTGTTTGGGTTTTAATGCTGTTTTCTATTGAATACAGTTCACATTCTTTACAGTTCACATCAAATCTCCAAGAAAAATAAAAAAAAATAAAAAATCAATGATTTTCTTAGCGACAACAATAGAATGCAATAACAGCTGATTAGCTCTATCAGTGTAGTGTAGTAATACCTTGAACACAAACTTGTAAGAAATAGTTTGAAAGGTTCTTTTTTAACATTCTGGTTTTAGTCTATGTAAACAAACACATCACTCCCAGTTCTGACTTTATGTATACTTCCTTTCTTTATTCTCATTTAATTGCTTACATGCCATTGAGTTCCAGCAGCAGATGTCTTGTGGTTTGAATTCTTATCATCTAAAATCATTTTAACAAGTGACTTTGCCAATATGATCAAGTTTGATGATGCTTTAATTGTTTGGTTTTCAATATTATCTTGTCATGTATATGTGATATACTAACATGATTTTAAATCTATTTTGGTTTAGAATCTTTTTCTAATTATGTGAAACTAATGCATTTATATCTGCTTTAATTGCACAGGTGAACTCTGTTAGTGCAAAGGTCATTTATCTTTATAATTTATGTATGTAGTTTTCTATGATTGAAGCATTAAAATGAATTAATTTTTAAAAGATAAATTGCTTAGATTATTTTTTTCTTTAATAACAGTCTTTTGAGATGCAGTGATTGCTTTCCATAAGCTGACTACACCTCATAATTTACTCTTGATCCCTTATTTGTTTATGATCATTGTAGTATGAGTCAATACATTACTGTCACATGAATATCACCAACCAAATAAATGAATAAATATTTCCTTCCGTATTTCAAAGGGTCTGCATCCACCTCTCTCTTTAGGCTCAGGTCTTCCCAGACCTCACACCCTATGCCATCACCCTCATTTACTTTGCGAGATAGATGTAGTTTTCATGAAAAAGTCACTTTCTTCACGAAGAAACTGTCTATTTTCATGAAGATTTGTCAGTCAATACTGTCATGATCTTCATGAAAGGGTGATCACTTTTTCCATGTAAAAAGTGGCAACCAGGCCAAACGTGTCAAAAATATATCGATCTTTCATATACATCCTTGTTCTGATAAGTCATCTTTCTTCGCAAACAAGAGTCCCTCGATGGGACTGACACTCTTTTGGCCAAAAAGAATTTCCAGAAATTCAAGATAAGACTATTTCTTCTTTTTAATTGCTGAGTGTTGCAACCATATCTGATATTCTTGAGCAACAAGAGTTTCAAATTGGCTACTGTGGCAGCAATATTGAATGTAAGATCAGTATCATTTTCATTTAGAACAATCTCGACACCATTAGAAGACTTTTGGTGAAAACCCCATTTTGATATGACCATCCATTCAGAAGAATTAGTGACAAGATTTTCAATATGTTCATTGTGGCAACCATATTTGAAGTCAGATTGGTACCATTTTCATTCATGAGCAACTAGATATCATGATTAGTCTTCAGGTGAAAACCCCATGTCGAGATGAGTTTCCATTTAGAAGGAGCAGGAATCAAAATTTTCAAGATTGCTGTCAATGGTAGCCATACTGGATCATAAGTAGTCTTCTGGTAAAAACCCAATATCAATATGACTTTCCATCTAGGAGGGATAACGATAAGATTGTCAAGATGGTCATGGCGGCCATATTGGATATCAGATCGGCACAATTTTTGTTTAAGACCAAGTAGATACCATAAGAAGTCCTCTGGTGAAAACCCCATGCTGATATGACTTTCCGTTCATAAGGAGTAACAATAACAAGATTTTCAATATAGCTGCCGTACTGACCATTTTGGATATACGATTGGCATCATCTTCGTTTAGGACCAACTAGACATCATGAGTCTGCTGGTGAAAACTCCATGATATGACTTCCGGTCCATACGGAGTAACATTAACGAGGTTTTCAAGTTTGTTGCCTTGGCGGCCGTATTGGATGTCCAATCGGAACCATTTTCATAAGAAGTCTTCTGGTGAAAACCCCATCTCGACAGGACTTTCCGTGCAGGAGGAGTAGCGATAACAAGATTTTCAAGATGGCTGCCGTGGTGGCTATATTGGACATCAGATCGACACCATTTTCATTTAGGACCAACTAGACATCCCATACGAGTCTTTTAGTGCTGTGAACATCCATTCAGGAGGTTATCTTGCGATAACAAGATTTTCAAGATGGCTGCTGTGGTGGCCATATTGGATGTCCGAGCAGCATCATTTTCATTTAGGACCAAGTATACCTTGGGATGAATGTGTATGTATAGTTTGATGGCAATTCTCCAAGTAGTTTAGGAGAAGCCATAACAAACTTGTGCTAGCGGACGAATGGACGATGGACAACAGTCCATCCCATAAGCTCTCCTGGTCTATGGCCAGTGGAGCTAAAAAGTACAAATCTTCATAAAGATTGTTACATTTTTCGTGAAAAATATGAATGATCATGAAGATTGTCACTTTCTTCACCAAAAAAGTGCTTGTACGCGTTCATGCAAACTATTCACGAAAAGTGCACGTACATGTCGATGCAAATTTTTCATATCAAACGTGTAGTTTTTCGTGAAAAAGTTGCGTTATTTATGAAGAATGTAACTTTTTAAACGAAAAAAGTACCCTTACACATCGATGCAAATTTGTCACGAAAAAGGTGAAATTTTTCATTCAAAAGGTGCAGTCTTGCTACAAAAAAGTGAAGAAAGAGGACTAGTCAGAACAAGTTTCTTCATTTAACATCTATTAATTTTTTTTTACATGTGTGGCCAGGGCGCATAATTTTTACATGTGTGGCCAGGGCGCATAATTTTTACATGTGTGGCCAGGGCGCATAATTTTTACATCGAAAAAGTGATCTTTTTCATGAAGATTTTGACAGTATTGGCTGGACAAATCTTTGTGAAAAAGTGAATTTTTTTGTAAAAGCTTTTCTTTGTGAAAAGTCATTATATTAATGACATGAGCGGTCACTAATATGCATGTGCATTTTCTACTTAAAGGGAAAATAGACTTATATTTGAAATATCTGCAACTATCAGATAACAAAGTAATAAACTCGGATTATTTTGCCACGTCTCTTGAATCATACAGTAAGTCGGTATTGGCCGTACAAAAAAAGAGGATATAAGTTGTGGAATATGGTCATAATTCTGTATTGTGTATTAGAATATTTGGCATTTTTCTTGGCATATTAGTATATGGTCTCCTAAATAGATATATACTTTATAAGAGAACGTTCATCATGAACGCATTTCATTAACTATTATAATAAAATTGCTCATGATAGATTAGTTTGGGTGCAATCTCAGTGTTGAGAAACAGAGCAGTATTAAAAGTACATGAAAGTACCTTAAGATGGTGGAGACGCTAAACTGACCTAAAAGTATACACCCATAAGCTCAAACGGCAGAAATTGCATATTACACGTTTGAAATATTATACACAGATTTTTCTTTTAATATTATGAGAATGGAACTTTCATGGTAGAAATTTATGAATTTCTGGAAGTTAATAGTTTTATATCAGGAACTAGTATTTTAAATAACCGAGGGTATGTGCTGTTTGTATTGACGTCTCTGTTTATACCTTGGTTAGGTTTTAGTGATTAGTTGTTTGGTAGCAGGGAACTGATGTTGGGAAGGTATTTCTCAAACCGAGAATTTAGCCAATTATTAGGTGCAGACGTCATAGTAAACTATATTCACGAGACTTTATGGTAGTATAGATTAGTTTTGTACCATGGCCCCTTTCAAATTTCTTAATATAAGGAATTCTTGGGATATTCTCACGTTTAAGTTTTTAGTAATCTGTGATAGGAATAATTATGTGTGTTAGGTGTATGGGTCCTGTTTCGTATTACGTGGCATGAAATACCAATTTACAGCTTAGCGTACTGATAAATCATACGAAGGTGAAGCAAGAAAAAACAAAAAACAAACACACAACAAAAAACAAAAAAAAAACAACGTGAAATTAGAGTTTTGTGGCTGTGTGTTCGTTAGTTTGATTATATGAAAATTATTTGTGGTATTAGCGCGTTAAAAAAACCTTCAAGTGACAGCGAATGTTGTCTTGAGGTCTTTGTAAATAGGGGAAACATTAACCTCAAGAAAAACAATGGGTTAGACCTTATTTTTCTCGCTCGGTCCTGAAGTGAACTTATACCATCTGAGTTTAGACCCCTGGAGTGTTACGGTATTGAATATCTTTTTAATTAACTGTACTTAATATTTTTATGCTAAAGAAAAAAGTATTTTCTTATTCAAATCTGAAACAGTTTCGGATTTATTTTAAGACTGAATATTTTTTCAGTACTAAAATATACTAGTCTAATTTGGGGAAGGTAGAACTATTTCGGCCGCGTGTCATTTCCACCTTTATTTAGGATGCTGGGGCTAACTCGGTCAACGTAGTTAATGACATATTATCTTTAGGGAAACATAATGGGTGGTCTTCACGCAAAATGTCTTAAGTTGCCCAACAGCCATTCCTCCCTACCATGAATGATTTGGGACATGGCAAACGTTTGGACATTTTTTGGAGCCCCAAGGTGTGAAGCCAAAAGGAATTTTCCTCTAGTACTAAATCACGACGTGGAGAAGTGTATGTCTGCTTAAGCCCGATGATGTAGAAGAAGAAGGCATGATTGATGGACGCACCGGCAAACATATATACAGACAGATGGACAGATGGTCGGTCATACAGAGGTTTTCAAAATAATATTATACCTTCGGAAAACAATATAATCAGTATTCCTTACTTTCAGAAAAGTATAAGATTCTAAGAAAGTATCTGATTTTAAGAATAAAAGACAATAAAAGATTCAAGTACGGTACCGTATGGAGGATGCGAAAAGATGAATTATCCCTTTTCGGATGTCAATGGAGGCCATACTAGAGAACATCTGATAATTAATCTGATAGTTCATACGTACAGGCTGGTATGTAATGCGCATGGAGATCAAAATCTGTCGTGTATTTTTTTTTTTTAATTTTTAATTTTTTTAATTTTTAATTTTGATGATTTGAAGTAAAATTGCATAGACAAGTAGCAGCACATTATGCACCGACAGATCTGAGTCTACATCGTTTGGAGTCGTGTGTATTTTTACTACTTATCAAAATAAGAAACTGTATGACTCTGCCACAATTAGTATCGACCATCAGCATTGACTCCTAAAACTTTGAATGTGACTCCTGGATTTGACAACTTAGGGGTTAATTGACTCCTAATATGGAACTGCTAGTGGGAGCTCTGATCGGACTTGCTTTTGGGGTCAGATAAAATACTTTTGCAAAATGTGAAAAATGTAACTCAATGGAACAGATTAAGTCATCCCAAACCTACTGCTGTTTTTGTTGTTGGTTTTGTTGTTGTTATTATTGTTGTTGCTGTTGTTGTTTTTGTTGTTTTGTTATTATTTTTGATCAACCAATGAATACATTAAAACTGAAGTGAACTTGCGAAAAGCGGGGTGGGCGTGGTGTGCTGAAGAGTCAGTTGAATCTTTTAAGCTTCTATTCAGAATCAAGATTATGGTATGTAATCAAAAACTTCTTGTACTGCGTAAATACTATATATATTTCATCTTGCCGTACAAAAAAAAAAACAAACAAACAAAAAAACATATATATATATATATATATATATATATATATATATATATATATATATATATATATATATATATATATATATATATATATATATATACGTTAACTCGTCGCTGAACCACTCATTAAAATAATTTTTAAATATTTTTGTTTTTGTGCCTCACGATGAAATATATTCGGTATTAATGTAGGAAAAGAAAATATCCTGTATATAACACTTGGTGTAAACCGTAGGCTTTTAGGATCCCGCTATCTCTGAAACGTGCTATATTTAAAAGGGTTTCATAAATCTGTCAATTTCGCGTTGGTCAAAGGCAGCCGTTGCTGCGATCGATTCTAAACAATAGTACTACATGGCATATTTAGATTATAGCTGCATAGCGTTTGTGTCGCGCTTTTCGACCAGAATGCGCACAATGCTCTAGAACGACGAAGTAATCCATAATCCAGTAGCACTTGCCGGTCCCCAACTACATCTCAATGGCTTAAAGACAGGTCTTGTTGTGTCTAGAACAATGAGATAGGGTACAAATCTCTTTGTTTACGACTTCGTTTAATCTATTTTTTTGTTTAAATTTTATTTTTTATAAGTGCATCATGCAAGAAAAAGCAGACTAATGTGATAAGATTTTTCAAAAAGTCGATTGATTCCTCAAAATTATTTCGAATATAAGATGTAACATTTCATACATTCCTCGGGGTAAATAAAAAAGCAATCAACCATGTCCTGTCATTTAAGATTGATGAGGCCTTACAGTACTTGCAGTACTTTTATCAGTATTTCAGATTGATGGAGTCTTACAGTACTTGCAGGACTTTTATCAGTATTTCAGATTGATGGAGTCTTACAGTACTTGCAGGACTTTTATCAGTATTTCAGAGTGATGGAGTCTTACAGTACTTGCAGGACTTTTATCAGTATTTCAGATTGATGGAGTCTTACAGTACTTGCAGGACTTTTATCGGTATTTAAGATTGATGAAGCCTTACAGTACGTGCAGTACTTTTATCGGTATTTAAGATTGATGAAGCCTCATAGTACTTGCAGTACTTTTATCGGTATTTAAGATTGATGAAGCCTTACAGAACTTGCAGTACTTTTATCGGTATTTAAGATTGATGAAGCCTTACAGTACGTGCAGTACTTTTATCGGTATTTAAGATTGATGAAGCCTTACAGAACTTGCAGTACTTTTATCGGTATTTAAGATTGATGAAGCCTCATAGTACTTGCAGTACTTTTATCGGTATTTAAGATTGATGGAGTCTTACAGTACTTGCAGGACTTTTATCAGTATTTCAGATTGACGGAGTCTTACAGTACTTGCAGTACTTTTATCGGTATTTCAGATTGACGGAGTCTTACAGTACTTGCAGTACTTTTATCGGTATTTAAGATTGATGAAGCCTCATAGTACTTGCAGTACTTTTATCGGTATTTCAGATTGATGGAGTCTTACAGTACTTGCAGTACTTTTATCGGTATTTAAGATAGATGAGGCCTTATAGTACTTGCAGTACTTTTATAGGTATTTCAGATTGACGGAGTCTTACAGTACTTGCAGTACTTTTATAGGTATTTCAGATTGACGGAGTCTTATAGTACTTGCAGTACTTTTATAGGTGTTTCAGATTGACGGAGTCTTACAGTACTTGCAGTACTTTTATAGGTATTTCAGATTGATGGAGTCTTACAGTACTTGCAGTACTTTTATCGGTATTTCAGATTGATGGAGTCTTACAGTACTTGCAGTACTTTTATCGGTATTTAAAATTGAGACACACCTCACTAAATAGATTTTATGCCCCATAGTTACGAAACTGTAGAAGTACAAAAATGAATCTCTTATTCAAATTCCAAAAGTGCACATATTCTACAACATAGCTCTTTAGAGTCACGAACAATGTTAGGATCATCTTATTATTAATATTCCCATATACAAGACAAATTTCAGTACTATTAAGAGATTCTAATTACATTTTTATCATCTCGTCGCCAACAGAATTGTGAAAGGATATAGTTATTAGACTCTTTAGTTCGTACATTCATTCATTTGTTTCTTCGTCAATTTGCTCATTGATTTCTTGATTGATTAATTTGTTATACATTCATCACACCCCCATATATTGGACCCTAATTTACGTACATTCATCAAAATAGGTAATGTGGATGCATCAATGTAACCAATTATGCACACTTCAAAAAAGTTTGTATGTTCAATTGTCGCACCTCACGTATTGTTCTTCCTATTTCACCTACACTCATCAAAACTGGTATGTGAATGCATCTTAGGAAGAGTAACTCTGCTATGCTAAATTTAGGTCACTGTGATCTATTTTTCACGCTTGAGAAACATTTGTATTTTCCGATGTTCATTCATCACACCTTAAATATCTTGCAACCCATTTTGCTTTCACTGTTCAAAATTGGTATGTGAGTGCATCTCACAAGAATAACTCAGTACTTTCAAAAGTAGGTCACTCACTTATTGTTGACGCTTTAGCAACTTCAGTATCTTCAAATTGCTGTTTGCCACACGTTCCTTACCTTGAGCCCATTTGATCTACATTCATCAAAACTGGCTACATGGATGCATCTCAGGAATAATTACCCCACCATGCCAAAGGGAGATCACTGTTACATATTTTATCACATTGAGCAGCTTCTGTATTTTCAGATGTTCTTTCGTCACCCGGTCAATAACTTGCTCCCACGTTCACCTACACGGATCAAACTTGGTACGTAGATACATCTCAGGAAAATAAATTTGATCATATCATAAGTAGGGGGCACTGTGACATATTTTTCCTGCTTGATCAGCTTTGTCAAAAGGCATTGTACCCTATATCTTTGACGCTAGAAGCAAACGTTATGCGTTAACTCATTATAAGCTGCAACAAATGTTGCAGAAAAGGACCCTGAACTACCAAAACTTTTCAACGAGTATGCATTGTCAAAAATTCAATTCAATAGTTTATTGTCACAAGCATGTACATGTTCATAGGCTACATACTACAAATATTACGTGCTTATCAAATGCTGAACGTACAACTTTCAACAGAAATTCAAAAGAGGTAATCATCAAGAGCTTGTAAGGAGAGGATGGACAAATATGAACAATCTTTATAACAAATTACTGTAAAACAATAATCTATCTCTTATTTTACACGCATCTTAAACAAATTTAGTTAGTGAACATATTATATTTTTAATTACAAGAAGTTAACTATTGAATGTACTTATGCATGGATGGTTTGTTCAAGAAGTACTTTTTAATTAAGTTAACACGTAAGTTAGTATATACTAGACACACTAAATGAAAATGATATTTATTTTCAATATTATGGTTGACACATAGCATACAATATCTATACATACTAGACACATTAAAAGAAAATGATATTCATTTTCAATATCATGGTTGTCACATAACATACAATATTTTTCACTTCTACCGATTATGTTGTTTCCATATCTCCCAATTTAAATTATCAAATTATGAGAAGACGCTCGGAGTTTTATAAAAAGTTTGTCTTTGTTTATGGTTACACAAGAATTTGAAATAATGTTCGAGGCCGAATTAAGTTTTTATATGTTTATATAAAGACAGTTTATCAGAATTTTTTAAAGTTTATTATTCGAGTATCCCTTTGTTATAAAATTGGAATAAAACTATAGCAATTTATAGAATCGGGAAAAATCCAAACATCACCCAAATCTGTTTAAAGTATCTTTTAGTTGTGTAACCCAATTAATACTATTTATGATTTACTTTCAATAAATAACTGCCTATATGCAGTTCTGAGTATAATTACATAATTTTTAATTCTAAATCAGTACTTAACTAACTTAACTAACCTTAAATATTTAAGTGGGATTCTTCCAAGTTCGCGATTTACACCGAGGTCAGAAATAGATATTTGTACATTTAACATAACATTTTTAAAACCTTTGTTGTACACTGGTTGTGTGTTTCTGACGCACACCAATAACTTACGAGTACCCCAATGTAAAACACATGATTGAACTACATTGTACATAGAACGAATACCATTTAAGATTTTGCCATTGCACTCAATGTGAAACACACGATTTAACTACAATGTGCATAGAAGGAGCCATTTACATCCAAAGTGAAACATACCATTTAACTACACTGTGCATAGAATGAATAACATTTAACATTTTGCCATTTACACTCAATGTGAAACACACGATTTAACTACACTGTACATAGAACGAACCATTTACACTCAATGTGAAACACGTGATTTTAACTACATTGTATGTACATAGAACGAAGAATATTTAACATTTTGCCATTTACACCGAATGTGAAACACACGATTAAACTACACTGCACATAGAACGAATAACATTTAACATTTTGCCATTTACACCCAATGTGAAACACACGATTTAACTACGCTGTGCACAGAATTAATAACATTTAACATTTTGCCATTTACACCCAATGTGAAACACGATTTAACTACACTGTACATAGAACGAGCAATTTACACTAAATGTGAAACACATGATTTTAACTACATTGTATGTACATAGAACGAAAAACATTAAACATTTTGCCATTTTCACTTTGTCTGAAACACATGCCGTACATTCATTCCTTTGCAACACTTACCAGACATCATGTAACCTAAAATTAGCGTATCGCAGTATGTAACTCAAACCATAACACGTGCCGATATTTATGGGACAATACTATCGCTGGCAAAGGTGTGAGCATCACGTGATTTTCAGGCGTACTGTCACTATGTCAGATATTCAGGCCTAATTTTTAAAATCTTTAAAACTTAAATATTTTTGAAAAATGTTTCATTCAATTTTCAGTTCGCACTAAAAATGAACACTAATTCACATGGGGTAAGTGCCAAAATAAAATACTCTGATTTTATATTATGTGATATGCTAATGCATTGGCGTGGTTATCTCAGTTCTGACAATAGGTCAGTTACCTCCCCTATTGACAAGCATGCTCTAGCCTAGCTGAACTTTACAGACAAGCACGGTTGGCTCTGGTATCCGTAATTTGAGAAACACCTAGTTCATGTTAAAGTTTTGTGTCGGAGTTCCCCTAATTTCACTGCAAAATTATTATTACTAAACTTGCAGTAGTCACTGCGCGACAGATACAGATAGATTCGTTTCTTAGTAATTTTGTGAAGTACTAACCTTGGATCATCTCCAAACTTAGGGACAAGACGAGAAAATCATAGTACACAGAAGAAAGAGAAAAACCCGCACGATCCAAAATCTCCCAAAATATAGCTGCCCTGCCATGACTTTGCCTTCAATATATATTGAGGTGCATTTACCCAGGCTCTATTAAGTTATTATCTCAGAATTAAGTGGGGACTTAAGTCCCAGCAGCATTATAACAAGAAGCTTATAACACTGTGTTAAACCTAACTAAAATATAATAATGTGTTGGTTTTAGTTAGTACGTTACTTACTTACTTACATGCTTAGATACTTTCAGTTTAGTTTAGTTAGTAAACTTATTTTGATGAAGAAAATTATATTGCAAGGAGTTAATTATTTTAAAAAAATCTATGCTGGTTTTATGTTTTTTACTTTTGGGGTAAAAGAAACAGAAACAAGAAACCAACAAACCATTTGGAATAAATGCGTGTGTCACAAATTAATTGAAGGCATTGTTTAAAAAACTACTTACATTTTTTGAAATTTGTGTTCCTTTGTGTTTCTCGGTCTGTCTTTCACCTTACATAACTCTGAGAGAGAGAGAGAGAGAGAGAGAGAGAGAGAGAGAGAGAGAGAGAGAGAGAGATATGGTTTCACCAGCTGTCCGTGTACATGATAAATCATAATGATAATTCACTGAGTTGGAGGTAAATAATGAATACAATGGCCTGACCTGTCATATGTAAAGGTAAATTGCCCAAGGAATAGTCACAGGTGAAAACTCTGGGTCAGTTACGTATATAATACTGACCTGTTTTCAACGTTATTTACAAATTTCCAACATCATTTATCAACACGCCACATCTTCCCGGCCATGCAACTATGACAAAAGATACCGAAACCGAATTATAGATAGCTATAAAAAAAAATGTCTATGAATTTATTATTTTCTCATTATAAATCCATCCTGTCACCTGTTAAAAAAGTCAAGGAGGAGAGAACGGAAGAAAAACAAAAAACAAATCTAACTACCGATTTTATAACTCGAATACCTTCTACACATAATCTTAGAGTGGATGATTTGTACTCCTTTAAAAATGCTGTTCTTTAATATTTGAAAATCCATTCCTTGTTCATCCACAGGTTTAAGTATACTTGGTTTCCAAGGTTTCTGTACAAATTTACCATATGTATCTTTCTGCATTTTATTTTGACCACAATAATATCAACCAAATACATAAGTAATACTAGTATGTTTCCTGTTGCTGGAGTAAGTTGTCAAATTCTTAAGTAAGTTTCTCTAAGTAATTTTTCAAGTATGTCATCGCTTCTGAGCTTAGTATTTTTTTTTAACTTGATTAAAATGGTCCTTAAAATACGTTGTATTGTTGCTTGGACAAGTGGGTTATCGTGACCTAGTTTGCATATATTTGTAACCAACACAGTATGTGAGCCTGATTATTTCTACCTAAATTTAGTTTCTTCATAGAGTAAAATTGATATGGGGAACAATGGCCATGTTTTTATTCATATATGCTACAGGATAGATTATATCAAAGATCATCAATCTGTAAAGAACGTTTCATCAGCTGGTAGAGAGTCGGATTCGTAATCCAAAGGTCGCGAGTTCGATACCCACCCATGTCAGCCCAGGTCGGCTGCCTCGGTGTGTCCTTGGTAAAGGCACTTAGCTCCCATTTCCTCGGCCAATATATGCCCAAAGTGAAGTTGAGAGAACTTGTATTATATTTTAAAGTAATGAGTGACATTTGACGTTGTTCCTTTTTTTATTTCCAAAAATATCATTATATTGAAAGGTTTTATACTTAGTTATGGCGTATTAAATTGACGCCGTTTTGGATTAAATTAATGTTTCATGCAAGCACTGTAATTTCACGCGTGTAATTTTTTTTCACCAAGCAATTTTTTGGCATATGAACAAAATATGTTTCGTCCCCAAAAAGATGAAGTTGTTCGGTGGTTGGTTTTCAACTTGATACCAGTCTGTACGGTATGACAAAGTACGTGTTTTGACGCATGTGAATTTGTCCTACATATCTCTGTATACGCTTTATGGCAAACCAAAGTAAGGCTTTGAATTTCCCGCCACTAAGAATCAAAGAATGAAGAAACATTAATGTTATATTTGCTTGCATTGTATGAATCCTGTCTGGATATCAAAAGATTCACGGCAACTAAGGAAAACTCTTACAATTTTGACACAATCATGGATTCAGACAAGGCTTTTCATTATCAAAGTTGGCGTATGATGATTATGTCGTCAGTTTCACCAACTTTGGGTTACTTTTTTGTCAAAAAGTTCAGGAGCAAAATTAAATGACATAATTGTTCTTAACACGGGAAATGATAAAATAGGAGAGTCTAAATTTTGAGAAGTCAAACGACAAGTTTAAGACCAGACACAAAAAAACTGGTGAAACTGGGACCAGATGACTGTAGAAACTGGGACCAGGTGACTGTAGAAACTGGGACCACATGACTGTAAAATATTCTAAGAACCTACCTTTTTACAATTAAATTAAGATAATCTTTCTTTTGGTTCAGGTGTAATTTTTAGCCTTTCATGTTTCTCCTTTATGAATGTTTTTTTTAAAAAACAATTAAATTATGTGCATGAGCTGCTTAATCTGGAAAAATGAAACCAATGATTCCATGATCTTCAACCTCATTGGTCAAATCCTTATGTCTTGTCATATCTGTTAGACATATCTGACTGCTATGAGGTTTATTGGTACTGTGTGTCACATATACCTGACTTATATGAGGTCTATTTGTACTATATGTCACGTCACACATATTTGACTGATATGAGGTCTATTTGTACTGTATGTCACACATATCTGGCTGATATGAGATCTATTTGTACTGTATGTCACACATATTTGACTGATATAAGGTCTATTCGTACTGTATGTCACACATGTGACTGATATGAGGTCTATTTGTACTGTATGTCACACATATTTGACTGATATGAGGTCTATTTGTACTGTATGTCACAAATATTTGACTGATATAAGGTCTATTTGTACTGTATGTCACACATATTTTACTGATAAGAGGTCTATTTGTACTGTATGTCACATATATTTGACTGATATGACGTCTATTTGTACTGTATGTTAGACATAAGTTATAAATCAAATATGATTTGACCTAACATGTACAATGGACATTGCATTGTATATGAACTTCTTCCGTAAATTTAGATGCTTCAACAAACACTTAGTATCGTGTAGTAAACTGATTTCGTCATTTTGTTTTAAACAAATTACTCTATAAGGAAATGAAACAAAGGGAAACATTATATAAATTAAATCATTCAATATTTTTCAAACTTATATTTCAAATTCAACTTTCCTAAAATGAGCTTTGATTTCAAGCTTGTTAGATAAATTTGTTTATCCTGACATCATATTTTTTGTAAATCTTGTTTGACGTCAATGTGCATTGCTATAGGACTATATAAATCTACTTTTCTCTCTCTAATCGGTTCTTTAAAATTGCTTTCTCAGCTTTGCTCTGCACATTCCGCAAAATAAAATGTGTCCCTCTTCCTCGTAAGAACACGAAAAAACAGATATTTATCATTGGCTTGATTAAATTTTCAAATACACCATTACTATCTCATTCGATAAACCAATCTCAGTTTTAGATCAATTTAAATGCACTTATTAGTCTGTTGGTAAGCAGATAACACTTATCAGATCCTTCAGTATCCACAGCAATATAAAAACTGAACGGAAATGTTCAACCAATTTAAAAATGCTACAATCCAACCTATGTACCAGAATACTGCTTAATTTATTTATAAGAGTGGTTCGTACACAAGTCCTTTAGCATCTTACGCCTCCGCATTACGGTGTGCAAATTAAAACCACTCCTGCACGAGTGTCAAGAAGTTTTCATTGACTTTGGTCCAGACCTTGACAGTCCTGAAAAGGTCTGGAGTACAACCATTATCACAGGCTGACTACTTGAATGATTTTGGTGCATGATATGAATTTTTCGTCATAGATGCAGATATGCGGACATTTAATGCAAACATGCGGATTTTTCATGATCAAAGTTTACCTTATTAAACCGACGATGTCTTTTCGAATCCCTGCATCTATTCCTTAATTTCCCTTTTAAAATGTCTCTGTACTATTTGAAAATATTCTCAGTTGAAGGAATGATTGACAGAAATTTTGTACTATCGATTTCCTTCATGATTTCCTTTAAAAGCAGATTTTATTTCTTGAGTGCGGATACAATAACGATGTTTGTGGTTCTTTTTGCAAATTATGTGTGGTCACCTTGCGGTCAAAATCCCTAACAACGTACGCCTACATATAATCCACAAACACTTGTCTCTGTCCCTAATAATATGTAAAAATGCAAACAGCTCTCCTGTCCTTGTCCCAAAAGGTAGCCTGTTACATAATCAAAATGTAGCCTGTTACATAATCAAAATGTAGCCTGTTACATAATCAAAAGGTAGCCTGTCACATAATCAAAATGTCGTCTGTTACATAATCAAAAGGTAGACTGTTGCATAATCAAAATGTAGCCTGTTACATAATCAAAATGTAGACTGTTGCATAATCGAAAGGTAGCCTGTCACATAATGAAAAGGTAGCTTGTTACATAATCAAAAGGTAAACTTGCATAATGAAAAGGTAGCCTGTTATATAATCAAAATGAAGCATGTTACATAATCAAAATGAAGCATGTTACATAATCAAAATGAAGCCTGTTACATAATCAAAATGTAGCATGTTACATAATCAAAATGAAGCCTGTTACATAATCAAAATGAAGCCTGTTACATAATCAAAATGAAGCATGTTACATAATCAAAATGTAGCCTGTTACATAATCAAAATGAAGCATGTTAGATAATCAAAAGGTAGCCTGTTACATATTCAAATGCATGCCATGTTCGCATGTATCCTGAGTTGTACGAGTTTTCTTTTCCATACAGTATGTATACAATTATCTGTCCAATACACAGAAAAAGTACATGCATTTTGCCATGTAACAGAGTGGCTGGGTAAGACATTATTTTGGAAGCCAGCGGTCGTGGGTTCGAGCCCAAATAGTATTGCCATCAAAAAGAATAAATTGTGACATTTACCACTGGTATGGCATTCATTGTCGACATCTGCACCTGTAGATGTCACAAATTGTGACAATTACTGTTCCTCAACGGTAAATGTCATATGGTTTCAGAAAAAGAAAATGTTTTTTCGACAGTTGGCCGTTTTTGGTGTGCTAATTGTGATGCCAATCATCACTACAATAGACTGTGTGCGTGTGTGTGTGTTTGTATATATATATATATAAACTGGCTGATTAAATTTGCACAATAAATCACTTGAATTTCACGTTCAACTTACTGTCTGCTGGAGTGGCAAACAATTAACAACGATCACAGAGGGTGTAGTTTTTAACTCTGTTTCTCTGAACAAACTGCAGTCACCTGTTTTGACTATCTTTGGTATATTCTCTCTCCTTAGGTATATTCTCTCTCTCCCTCTGTCTGTCTGTCTGTCTCTTTTGTATACAAATTATTTTTCTGTTTTCTGGGTTTGCGTTATTACATCATCTCTTTCGCGGATGCGCTGTATTCGATCATGTATTTTCTTCTCCCGCTTTAGAAAAGGTGCAGCGGAACACGTTAAGTATGTTTAAAGTGCGAGGACAGCATTTTTTTTATTTATTTATTTTTTTTTTTTGTCAAAGTTTGTTATTGGCGTTCGAATAAATTATTCCATGTGAACTGTGACAATTACCGCCTTTTGACATTTACAGGTCCTCAACATATTATTGTTAAAATTGAAAACGCTACACTTCCAAAAAATGTCACATTTGTTAGAATGACGTTTACCGGTGTTGATCGCATTTTCCGGCGGTAATGGTGCCAGTAAATCTCACATTGTGACATTTACCTGTGACTTTGCATGCAGTGTCACCGTTAAAAGTCTCTTGTGATCTTTATTTGTGTTTGTGACATTTACAAGTTCTGCAGATTGGAACTGGTGACCGCACTTAAAAAAATGATATCTACAAGTATGAATGTAAAAACACTTTTTTTCTTAAAGAGGCAAAAACATGTCACATATTTTTGGATCCAAGCTACAGTGTATCTCATGTGATTTGAAGATATAGCAAGTTTGGTCTAATCTGACATGTTATTCCTGTTTAGATACCATACCATTAAAGCACTGATTCAGCTTAACCATTGTAGTTCCATTTGAATCATTCATATTTTTAGTTGACTTTTCATGAGAGTTAGAGCAAAATGTTACTCGTATTCGTGAAAAGCACACTCAAAACTTAAAGTTACAGAAAAAATAGCAGATTTATTGAGATCTGAATCGTGTTCTTTTTGTATAGGTTGACAAAAGCCGACAGATTGAATGGAAAGAACGGCTTCAGTAATGTGTTTTTCTTTTCATTTTTTTTTTTTTTTTTTTTTAGAATATATATTATAATTTATACTGGATTTGTTTTTCTTGTCCCAGTAATTTGCTGAAAAAGCAGGAAAAAGCAGGATAGTTTAAATTAAGGTAGTCCACTTTTATAAAACCAACGCTTACTACGCAGCTCGTAATGATGTGATCATGATACTATTGCATCATCAATAAGACGTCACTTTTGCTTAGGTGTATCGTAAAATGACGTAGATGCGACTTTTTGTCTTTATTAAATAATAATAAAGAAAACAAATCGTATACAATTCTAGCTAATAGCAAAAGCAGTCATGTGATAGAAATTAATAAAGACAACTAAAAGTATACGAGACCTTTGGAAATCTTTAGCGATTTACGACCTGTCGTTAATTTGGAAATCTTTAGTGATTTACGACCTGTCGTTAATTGGCCGTGAAGACTTTCTGTTGCGGAAAACAAATATAATCTCAACAATCGTGTCATACAGAAAAAAAAAAAAATTCCCCAACATACCCTTTTCATCGTGTATGTTATACGGAGTGTATGATATTGATACATTCTTAAATATTCATTCACCTATTATTTTATGGGCAATTAGTGATAATGTATTTTTCCCATACATTTCTACGTAATGACCCTTATCTGAGGATAGATATCCAACAAAGACTAACACAAGAATATGCAAACTAACCCTAAGCTATGTTAAAATATAACTATTTTAAAAAGTTAAATGCTCCAACATTTCACAAGCGATCATCCTTAAGATAAGATTATCGTCCTTTTTTTTATTAAACCAGTTTTTTTTTTTAAAAAAAAAAAAAAAAAAGATCTTAATAAAGCACTTTGATACCAAGAGGAAAATCATGACCACACTGTTATGAGTGACCCCACCACCAAAAAAAAAAAAAAAAAAAAGTTATATGCTAATTAAAAATCATATTTATGGAGGAGGAGGAGAAGAAGAAGAAGAAAAATAGGAGAAAGATATGATGGTAGTTGTTGTGGTGGAGACAAGATCAACAACCTTTTCATTGGCATCAGGAATTGAGCTTGGGATTTCAGAGATACAAAATCAGTGTTTCTAAATTTTGTACTAGTAAATCCCTAGCAACATCGGCATGTATCTGATAGCATATGACGGTCAAATTTATGGAACCGTACACATACAGCTTATCTCTGTGAACTAATTACATCCATGCGTAACACCATCTGCATCTGCAGTTAGATTTCACTTTTCAGCTCTGCATAATGCTTCGTCTCGTGAATCTGCGTATTGCAGATATAGCATTTCATGAGTAGCCTACATGCCATTCAATAAATGTAAACTTAAATTGTTTTGTCAGGAATAATTATACAGTGTACATGTAGCTGACATTCGTGCAATGTACATAGGTGCTCGTCCTCAATCCCCACCAAAACTCAGTCTAATCAGTCCATCCTTCACTTAAGTTTATGGGGGTAGGGAGGAGTGAAGTTGTGATTAAATTGCTCCTAAGTTGACAGAAGTACTGACTTGGGTTACTGAACGTCACTGAATATTCTAAACCCAAATCACCTTTTGCTACACGAAAAGAAACCTGTTATCCTCGCACCTCGATAGCTCAGTGGTTGGAGTGTCTGACTCGCAATCAATGGGTTGCGGGTTCGTAATCTGAACAGACCAGTCGGGATAGTCTGCCCTGGTTTATCTCTTAGTATAGCACTTTACTTCCACTGACTCGGCACTAAATACTGTTTCAATGTGCCGTGTACCCCCCACCCCCTCTCTCTCGCTCTCGCAGCTCGACCGCCGTTTATACACTATTGAAGAAAATGGCAATGAATTTTCATAAGCATGAATGAGATCTAAGTTTTACTGTCATTGTGTACCTTCATAAAGTATGTGTACTCAAATTATAAGGACCATAATTTCGGAGATGTCACATTTTAAAGTGCTTGTTTCAATCATTAACCAGTCATAAATTGATCGTACCACAACTTGGACATTTACTTAGACCAGATCATATAACAATTCTTAGGCGGCCATTAAAGTTGTTATGTATATGTTGGCACCAGAAAATGTTAAGAGGCTTGAGAAAGTGTAGCATCTTCAACAAAAGAGGGGCAATATTTTATATTCATGTTTTCATCTTTACGCAGGGTGACCGAGTGGTCTAAGGCGCTCGCTTGCACACAGATCACTTACTTATCTCACCTCTGTCCGTGTGAGGTCGAGTCTCAGCTCGACCAACGTGGTATGTGAGGAAAGATTGCCAGTAGCTTCCCGTGGGTCGGTGGTTCTTTCCGGGGTCTTCCCAGGTTCTTCCTCCAAATATACTGGCAGCCATGTATAGCCCTATCATGTGCCGAAAAATGGCGCTAAAGCCAACAAAACCAAACCAATTCATCTGTACCGTTTAACTTAAGTTATAGGTAGATATCGCACGTATAGCTAATTTGAAAGGGACAACACATTGCAAATGCAATCGCCAGGGTCGGCGCAAGGGTATTTGGCGCCGTAGGCGAACCTTCAGCCTTGTGCCCCACCCCCTCCCTTACAATTAACTTTCATAAATGAATGGTGTTCATTAGTATGAATACAAATTCTGCATCTGTTTTTCTCTTTCTAGTTTTAGACGCTTATTAGTTTCTATTTTACGCTACTTCTCTTTCTTTTTTTTTATTCATTCAGTTTTTTTGGCGCCCCCCCCCCCCCCGAAAAAAATGTTGCCACTTTAGGCGACCGCTTAGTTTGCCTAATGGTGAAACCGGCCATCGATTGCCTAAGGTTGAAGAAAGGATCAAATTAAAAGTCACACACACGCACACACACACACACACACATATACATATACACACACACACACATATATATATATATATATATATATATATATATATATATATATATATATATATATATATATATATATATATATATATAAAACTTTGATTTTGGCTTTGCCCCCCTCTTCCCCTCCCCCCGGAAAAATTCATGCGGACGCTTAAGGATAAAGAGAATAGTTGAAGAAATATGAGTACATGTTGATATATAGACAAAATTGAGAAAGTGATGAAATACATGCAAATTTGAAGATACAAAATGTGAAATAATTTTATATTGACAGATTTTTAAATTTCTTTTTAACATTCATATTTACCACGTATTTTGATATTTGACGAAATATTTTTTTTCCCTTGGAGAAAATGAACGCAATTGATAAACTCAAAGCGATACATTAAACAATTCTTGTTCAACTAATAGTTTATGATTAGAGTTAAAAAAAAAATGATGTGTCTGACACGTTCTTTATTATAAACTTTAAATTACGATATTATAGCCGTAATTTGCGCCATTAAAATTTTCATCAATCATATATAAAACAAGGCTCGGTTCTGCCGTATGGTTTCAATAAAGTTTATTAAAAGTAAAGGTCAAGTTTATGTAGACATCAAGTCCTATCTATGTATTTAACTATCACTGCCTTTCCTTTGTCAAATAAGTTGTAAGCTACATTTGACCATAAATAGTTAAGATAACTTGGATTAAAATAACAACTCTCTCACCCTTAAACAGGCTGGGTCTCATAACTTTTATTAATGTTGACCTTCTTCGCCGTAAACAATCGCCAATTAGCATAATACCGCGCCCTCCTTTTTTCCACCAACTTCCACCGAGGGTCTAGTGGAGAGAGAGAGAGAGAGAGAGAGAGAGAGAGAGAGAGAGAGAGAGAGAGAGAGAGAGCACTGTTGTCGAAAAGTTAATTTGGATTGTCCTTGTGCATTCAATTGACTATCTATTTATTTGCTACCTGGCTAACTCACTATGAGTAACGGTGAAAGATTTTGTATTAACCACTTACATGTTTCCTACATACCCATCTACATACTTATGTACCAACCTACCTAACTACCAGTCTACCTATTGCTACCTATATGGAATTACCTACCTACCTACCTAACTACTAAACGACTGACCAGTAGATGCTCATCATATAAAACATGAATGTTTCCTTCAATAAGAATTACTACTATTTCAACCGTTTCCAATCAATACAGGTTTTATTTTTCCTTTTCTCTCTTTCCGTGTCGTCTTCTTTTCTTGCCTCTCTTTCATATTATGTTTGTCTAGTGACATCTTTTTGTTCATTAGCTTAATACAAAACTACGTGTGCTTAAGATTTTCGCGGTCAAAATAGACGAGGAATCCTCACTGTGCTTCCTTTCCTTGCAATAACAAATACAGTGCAGCAGATTGAACCAATTTCAACCCCATGAACTATTTGTGCTGGTTTCAATAAGACTAGGATCTGTAATTCTTGACACTTTTTTTTAGTAGAAGACTCAAACTCAAGCTTAAACCCCCTTAATCAGATAATATACTTAACTTATTACCACGTCAATCAAATTCAGCATACCACACAACAGAGACAAAAGATATGAAAATAACGAAAATGTGACCATTCTAGCTTAGTTCATGTTAGAGGTCGTGAAAGTCGAAGATTTCAGACTTTGATTTTGAAATAGAGTTTCTTGCTCAAAATGTTTCGAGAACACGGAATCCGAACTAGCAGAGCTATATGTATATAGTCATACTCTGTCATATCTCGTGTTCCCATCACCTTTTTTCTTTCTAACATATATAGAATTTCTTCATGTTGATGATATTTTTTTCATCCACTACTTAATTCAATTTTTCAGTTAATTTTGTGAATAATGGCGTAAACTGTTGCTCTAATTTTGTGGAAAACCTCACATGTAGGCCTCTCCTATAGAGCCCCATGATTTTTTAGCCTTAGTTCTAACCCTCGTTCCGAAATTGTCCCTGTATCGTATAATGCTTGCAGTCACATAGTCACACTCTCCCTCACTGCAACCTGTTTCCCGCACCAGAGTCGGCATAATGTGACCATATGGGAACTTACATTCCAAACTTTTAGCACGTGTTTATTTACCTATAAATTTGGGCGTAGAGAGAAAACAGTTTCTTTTCACTCTTAAATTCTTTCGGCAGTTGAAATTGTGGATGTGAATTTTCTTGTCTACATTGCCATGTGATGTTTTCATTGAAGTAGGTAATGATGTAATTTTTTCGAATTAAGATTAAATGTACCATGGTTGAGGAAATTAGGAATGGATTTCAGATACGCGAGGAGAAGTAAGAACTTAAACGGTACGGAATAGCAGCAGTTAATGAACGGGCTAGCGTCACAACCCTATCCGTAGGGAGTTATCTGCCAACTGATTTCATACCAAACCATTCACTTGTGCCTGGAAAAATAAATGACACTGAAACAGCTTAACGAGAGATGTATGGATCTATCACTCATTGAGTACATGACTGTTACCATACTATTCCAATGCGTACGACACGAAGCAACTAACTACATATACCTAAAA
Organism: Margaritifera margaritifera; assembly: GCA_029931535.1. Lineage (NCBI taxonomy): Eukaryota > Metazoa > Mollusca > Bivalvia > Unionida > Margaritiferidae > Margaritifera > Margaritifera margaritifera. The sequence continues at coordinate 1,492,463 of JAQPZY010001597.1, forward strand.
ATGTTAATAGTGTGATATAAAATACTGGGTATGTAACTTCTGACGATATCAGATCCATCGTTTAACTTGTGAATCGGGGAAAAATTCCACAACTGCTATACAGCTGGTATACATGGTATATTAGGATATGAACAAAAATTGTTTTGACAAATTTTGAAACATTTTGTAACTCAACACCATGTATAGTGAGTGAGAGCTGTAATTCTGTGTGGATGTTAAAACACATTAATTGTTCTGGATATACTGATCAAATGGATATTTCTTCTGGTAGCGAATAGCTAAATCCTTTGTGTACATCACAGCAACAGAATATCGGTGTACGTCGTGGAGGGCGACGACACCGCGATTTCCAACGTTCGCCATTCACGCTAGCTAAAATAATTATAAAAAAAATTTTAAAAATAGGATACAACAGGACAGTTGCACAAAGTAAATATGTCTAGCAGTAAAAAATACCGGCTTGTACAACGTTCGTTGACGATGCAAGATAGGCTTCCTCAGGGAAAGTACCGAAAACTTTCCGAGGAAGAAATAACTTTGGATTGGTTACGTTTCAGCCGACCGTCATTTCTCGGCGACGGGCGTAATACGAGTCCGAAGCTAATATCAAACGTCGTAAGTCTGGATCCCATAGACACGGTGTTGATGACAAATCAACCAGATTGGTCCCGACTCGGTACCACCCGAAGCATGCCTGAAAATGTGGACTCCACCTCAAGCCTGAAAAGAAGGCAGCCGAAATTTTTGAAAGTCTTTTCCCATCGCCTGTCCAGAAAATCTCCATCTAAAGAGGATGTACCTTTGAGTGTGACTGAAGAAGTTTGTGATTCTACCGTACCAGAAAAAAAAATTGATAATGAAAGAAGTATGCCTACAGATGAATCACATGACGAACACATTCAACCAAATTTGTCCGCCCATGAAGAAAGTCCGCGAAGTGGATCATCGGAAGAGCAAAGGAAAGACTCAGCATCGTCATCGTCGACTTCTTCATCGTCATCTTTGTCATCAGAAGGCAAGGAAAGGATCACTAGGAAAAAAAGAGACAGCGTTCCAATTGACGAGTATTTATTGAAGTATGGGCTAGTGCCAAAAAGTGTCAAATCCAATTGTGCACGATCAGACAGAAACTCTGATACGATAAATGGCATAGCTGATAGGAACAGAGAGAAACTCTCTCTGAAAGACGGTGAGGAGAGGAAGAATATGTCCATAAACAAGACCCAGATTGATACCAACCTAAATACACCAGTCGCAGAATCAACGACAAAAGTAGAACCGAGAAAAAGGATAAAAAATTCTTCTATAACGTCGTCATCGTCAGCGTCATCTGCATCAACGTCAGAAAGCAAAATCAAATTGACGTCCACGAAGAAAGGAATCGTACCCATCGACCACTATTTGAACCCTCGTGATTTTGTGAGTAGATCTGTTCGTGATATTTCTACAAAGGACGCCAGAGAAAATGGTATTGATGGAATTAAAGGTTCGGATTCTGACAAAGGCAATGCACATGCAATGGGAAAGAAAAACTTAGAATCTGTGGCCCTTATGAGCAAAAGTGATCTTGACCTTGTCCAGAAAAGGAAACAAAAAGATAAGAGAAAATCCTACGATCCTACTCGGTATTCAGGTATTTCTGTGGGAATTCAGGCTCCTGATGACAATGCAATTACGTTTTGGGATGTAAGATACAATGCACAAGATTTGGGGACAAATACAAAGCCTTTCAAAATGCACGCTTTGGTCAGTGCTGGAACTGGTGAGATCAAATTGAAAGCGGACGACATAGACACTGATACAGTGAACATGCGTAGGAAATCAGAGGTACCGTTGATGGTAAGAGAGATTCCAGAGCCAAGCTTAAGCATAGTTCAAATACAAAAGGCAACTTTGGCGCCAAGAGAAGTACAAGTTATGTACAGTGAATCGACTAAAGGACCGAGAATGCAGAGGAAAAGCGACTTTGAAAATTTGGCACAAGATATTGGCCCCAGTACACATGACATACCAAAGGATAAAGCAAATGACATCTCAGTCGAAAATAGCAGACACAATGTTCAAGGCTACGAGTATACCTCAGTTCCATTCCGCGAGAAACAGCCATTTTTGGATGACGCTACATTAGATAGTTTACAGGAATCTAGTGTTGATGATGCAGCGTGCCTGTCACCAGCTAATACCATTGAGTCTAACAATGAGCAGATGCCCTCTGGGAGCACAGCGGCCCAGATAACACGGGGAGGGGGCTATTCTAGAGCAATAACAAATGATAATATTACCAGACCCGGGCGGCCATCAACTTCTTCGACTTCTTCCAGTTCTTCTAGCAGTTGTAAGAGTTCTGAAGGATCGCAACTAAGAATGGACCGCGCAAATGCCTGCGGAAAGGCTCACGAAGACCACAGTCTAGGGCATGCAAAAACTGAAAAAGCAGGTAATGGAAAGATTGATGCTGTACACGGTGGGCAAGATAGAAAGAATGAACGAGAGCATCCGATGTATGAACATATTAAATCTGAAACCGAAACCATTAAAAGCAACTTTGGGCACCGATTAGGAGGTGACAACAAAATATTCATATCTGGGGTGTTCCCAAGTAGTGATGATGATGGATTAGAGCAAGAAAAACTGAAATCTGCATCAGCAACCAGTTGTAATGACGACAACTCTTTAGGCGAAACTAGGAAACTTCAATTTGATTCCGCAACTAGTTTTGAAGAGGAGTATAGAGAATGTAAAGAAGGACAACAAAAATCACAATCTGCAACCAATATTGAAAAGGACCACTTATATGAGGCAAATGAAAACACTACGTCTGACACTGACACCAGTGCCTCAGAAACAAGTCATTCAGAGAGTGAAGGATCCAGTTCGGGGCAAGCCAAGGGAGGGAAAGGTAAAATCAAAACAAGAGTGGACGAGAACGATACTCACGGAACTTGGGCCGTTAATGAAACAGATGACCGGAACATTGGTATTGAAACGGAGATTGCATATGGGGACATGGGAGGCGATGTAACCCAATCCACCTTCATCCGCCCGGAGTCACCAGCTAGCAGTGACATTAGCAGAGAAATAGCCAAAGTTAGTGACCCCTATGAATCTGACCATTCAACTTCATCAACCTCCTCCTTCAACTCCTCCTCTTCCTCTTCAACTTCTTCGGGCTCGAAAAAAGGGGACCAATCAAGCCATAAACTAGAAAAAACTTCTCTCAAAATGAGACAAGACATACCAACACAGATTACGTATAATGGTCCAGTCTACGTGAGTGAGGACAGTCAAGACAAGTTGCTGAGCGACGCAAAGGGTGATTCATTTCCGAAAAGTAAAAATGGTAACGGTAAGTGTCCATTTCAAAGTCAATATAAATATTATCTATCTATCTATCTATCTTTGCGTCGTTATGTCAGTCTGATTGTCATTCGGTATGTCAGTCTTTCAGTATACTTTTGCGTCTATTTTTCCGTCCGTATTTCTGTGATTTTATGTATGTATGTATTATCGTACGCCCGATTACATACTATGGAATCTAGCTGTCTATTCATATATAATGTTCGTCTATGCATGTGTCTTCTTTGTGTATGTCGCCATAACTATTTGTCTGTCACCTGACTGAACAATATATCCATTTGTCGATCAATCAGTCGGTGGGTTATAAACAGGAAGTTCCGGCGACCTGTAGGGTTACTTTCAGAAAACACGGTTTGAGAAGCATACCTCGTTAGGAGATACACCGTCTTATTTTAATGTTTGAATTCACTTGACGCGTTTTTCTCTTGAGCGTGCTGGAGGGAGCTATAAACGTTTCTGTACATGTTTAACAGAATGTAACCTATATGCACTATATACGGTTGGTGGGAGTGTGTGAAATGGTATCTCATGTAATATTTGTAAACGTAATAGTATCCAGTGAGCAATATTGTCATTATGTCAGTCTGTCGCTATATGTCAGCATCTGTCTGTTTTCCTGTCCATTAAGTCCGTATGTGTGCATGATCGTAGGCTCTATTGCATACTGTAAAATCTATCTATTTGTCTGTATGTGCGTCTGTTTTCAGTGGATATGTCTTCATATCTATCTGATTTCTTCTTTCCGATGACAGTCTTATTTGAAATGTTTAAATCCACTTTAAGCGTTTTTCTCTTGAGCGTGCTGGAAGTAGCTATAGACGTTTCTGCACATTTTTAGCAGACGGCAACCTTCCGTGCACTAGATATGGTTGGTGGGTGGGTGGGTGAAATGGAATATCGTGTAATATTTGTGCACGTGGTAGTATCAAGTGAGTCAGATTTTTCGCTAAAGTAAATTTTTTTCCATATATAGCCGACATGATGTCGAATGTATTCGTATTTTGTATGTCTTTAGTGATTACTTAACCATGCACCAATCAAAATTAACATTAGCATATACATGCTTCCATAGTGTCTGTAAACTTCATACAATTCTAACCTCAGACAGGGTTTGTGAATATCAATTAATTGTTATTGATGCTATTTTAGAAATTTGTTTACATTTGAAGCATAAAAATTAAAAGACAGTAACATATCCTCTTTGACCTAAAAATCAATTACCTTCGCATAGGTTTTTATGTTTTTACTGCTGATATATATATATATATATATATATATATATATATATATATATATATATATATATATATATATATATATATATATATATATATATATTAATATATAATTAGCAGCAGCAGCTAGAACATAATTACCAATGCAAAGGTAATTGATCTATTGGTTAACGAGGACATGTCACATAAACAAGAACTTGACTCCATAGGATGGTAAAATCAAAATATTCATTAAGCTAGGACATGCACGTAACCGGCAGAGGTGTGACGATCCGGTCGCGTGTCCATACTTTTCTGAATTGGCACAAAGGTTGAGTTTCAACGAAGAATTATTCTTAACTAAATAAAAAAATTAGTTCGTGCCATCGCAGAAAAATCGACAAAATACGTGCATTTTCTCGGGTTTTGCCAATTTGCAAGAGGCCTTTTTTTAACACTAATTGGGGATGGAATACGTGAAGAATTCTAATGTCGGTATTTTTTAAAGGTCATAGTGGTAGTTGAACTCAACATATGTGTGGTGAACTTGCTGGCTTGATGAAAAAGCCGATATGACGTACGAGATGAATTAGTAGTTAGTCCGTACAACTGATTTTAATTCCCCACCTGTCAAAATATCATTTAAAATGGGCTTGCAACTGTTTGACTGACGTTCAAGTGTGATTTTGCTACGTATGACGTCAATTCTTTAATAACTTGACGTTTTGATGATTATATAAAAAAAATAAAGAAAAATAAAGAAAATGAATAAACAAATTTAAAAAAAAAAGATGCCGAATATTACAATTTTATCTTCTCTTAACCATCTTGCCCCTGTGTTTATCTCGTAATTGAAAAACTCTAAAGAATGTTTTTATTTTTATTTCCGTGTCTTGTGACAAACGAAGCAATGCACATATTTTTCAAAGATTCTATTTTCCAAGACATTTGCTAAGGCGAAGATCTCTATATTATTCAAAGAAATTTGCTATTTAGGAACACTGATACAAATGCAGAGACGCTGTTTCTAGAAAGAATAAATAACCAATATTCTGTATGGTGATATGTATATTCTAACAGTTTCTCTCGCACTAATAAATAAATAAATAAATAAAATTAAAAAAAATAAAACGAATGAGAGAATACATTATTCAAGACAAAAGGGGAGTACGTAAGCAAGAAAAAGAAAGAAAGAAAACGACAAGGCTAAAGTGAACGCTGTCAAGATAGAACACATTTGGTTATCATACCAATTTGGTAGGTAAGGTACAGTGTTATTTTTCACGTAGCAGTTTTATCTCCCACTAATAAATACCACTGACTAACGATAGTACATAAAATCACAACAATAGAGTGGTCTGTAAACGAAGGGCACACTTGATTCTGGGTTAAGAGGGTCATGCTCTCTGATTAGTGTTATCATGTCAAGAGTAAACTCTGTTTATGAGGATCAGGTGTCACTGATATAGACTCCTAGTATGTTGTTTGGTCAAAGATATTTCTTGTTCCTAAGGAAAAATGATTGAGAGAGAGAGAGAGAGAGACAGAGAGAGAGAGAGAGAGGAGGAGGAGGCGGGGATATTATTCATTAGTTGGATGTGCATGCTACACTAATCAAGTCTTCGTTTTAAATCATTACCCTTGCCCGTAACTGTAGAACGCGTTGAAATTTTTTTTTAACCGCAATACAAGTGACATACCAATACTCCAGAAAGCGTGAATAATGTGTCTCTTCCATTAATGTAACTAAATGTAAAAGAGGAGGGTACTTCTCAGACGATTCATTACTGGCGCATAAAGCTAAGTTTTTCCCGATTTACAATGCTTGAGTATAAGACTTGTGCTAGATTGGACTAAGCAATTTTTTATTTTTGTTTTTTTTTTGTTGTTTTGTTTTGTTTAGTTTTTTTTTTTTTTATAGCTCTACTGGTCATATACCAGAAGAACTTATGGGATGGTCTTTCGTCCGTCGTCTGTCGTCCGTCGTCCGTCCGTCCATTAGCATAAGTTTGTTATCGCTACTCCTCCTAAACTGCTTGGAGGAAACTTTACACACACATTCATCCCATGGTCTAGTTGGTCCTATATGAAAATGGTGATGCTCGGACATCCAATATGGCCGACACCATGGCCATCTTGAAAATTTTACTATCGCTACTCCTCTGAATGGATGGTCATTATCTAATAGGGTTTCCACTACAAGACTTCTTATGATGTCTAGTTGGTCCTAAATAAAAATGGTGCCGATATGGTGTCCAATATGGCCTCCACGGCAGCCATCTTGAAAATCTTATTATCGGTACTTCTTTTGAATGGATGGTCATATCAACATGTGGTTTTCACTAAAATCCTTTTTATGATGTCTAGTTGGTCATAAATAAAAATGGTACCGATCTTATGTCCAATATGGCCGCCACAGTGACCATCTTGAAAATCCTGTTTATGGTACTCCTCCTTGAAAATATTGTTATCTCTACTCCTCTCCAAATGGATGGCTATATCAACATAGGGTTTTCACCAATATATTCCTTACGATACCTAGTTGGTCCTAAATGAAAATGGTGCCAATTGTACATCCAGTATGGCTGCCACGACGACTTTCTGAAAAATCTTGTTGTCACTTCTACCCCTGAATGGATGATCATGACAGGGGTTTTTCACCAAGTCCTAAATGAAAATGGTGCCAGTCGAACATCCAATATGGCTGTCACGACCACTGTTTGAAGAATCTTCTTGTCACTACTCCACCTCAATGAATGATCATTATGACATGGGGTTTTCACCCAAAAACTTGTAATGATGCCTACTTTGCACTAATTGAAAATGGTGCTAAGCTGACATCCAGTATTGTACTACAGCAGCTAATTTGAAAATCTTGTTATCGTTGAAGAATATCAGAGATGGTTTCAGCGCTCGACAGTTAAAAGGCAGAAATGGTATTATCTTGAATTCCTGGAAATTCTTTTCTCCCAGTAGAGCGTCAGTCCCTTTGAAGACTTTTATTTGGGTTGGGGTGGATGAGGGTGGGGTGGGGTGGGGTGGGGTCGGGTGGGGGGTTGAGTTGTTCGTTTACCAGCACATCAACACAGGAAAGGTTATATCGTGCCAATGAGGTAAAGTACCTTCCCCCAGGAACATACCCGATCCGGCCTGGTCTTGGCAGGATTCGAACCCGCACCTCTTCCGGTAGCAAGTCTGGACGCTCGCTAACAAATAACCATTGAGCAACCACGGCTCCGCTCCATTGCAAAGATATTTGAGTCAAATGCGATATTAGAGGACAAAAATGTATTAAAAGAAAGACAAGAAAGGAACAAGGAGAAGAATGAAATAAAAAGTATAGAATATAAATTACCCGGTAAGTGTTAATGGGGAAAACTGATGCACCTTTAGTTATAAGAATCTGAAGGATTAATCCCCAACCAAAGATTTATTGACGCCAAAGATGGAAGTAGGTATCCCAGAGATGCGAATTGGAGCGCTAGGTAATCAAAACTTGGATATACCTGTAAGTCATCACATGGGTTGCAGAAACTGGCTTGTACTGATAAAAAGCCGTCATATAAAAGTAAATATATTTCAATTATGGAGTTACAAATCGGCTGCCCATTTTATAATACTTTCTTCTTTTCAGTCAGTGAAAAACTCGGACGAGAAAATTGGGGTAAAGATGTCTCGTTGTCGAATTCTTCTGTGTCTTCACCTGATAACTCTTCTGAAAAGATGCGCAGGACGAGACAGTCTAGCTCTTCCAATAGTTCTCAGAGCTCTCGCTGTACTGAAGAACTTGATCCCAGATCCATTCAATCTGACTTACAGGGAGATCCATACATTAGAGCTACCCATGTTGAATTCTCTGGTGGCAAAGGATCGGATGAAAATGGTCAAGCAGAGAATGGAGTCAGGATAGAGCAACTAAGAGTAAATCAAGAGGAAGCGATGCCCAGCGCATCTGCGTACAATTATTCAGACATACACAGTGCTTTGAATACACTTGACAGCGTGATCCATACAAGTGGTGTACATGTCAGGACACACAGTGAAAATGCGGGAACATTGCGAACAGCTGGAGGACACTTTGTGGTGGTTGCCATAGATTTCGGTACCACATACAGTGGCTACGCTTTCAGTTTCACGCGGGACCCAGACAGTATCTACATGATGAGGAAATGGGAGGGCGGCGACCCAGGAGTCATCAACCAGAAGACTCTCACCACCCTTCTTATGACTCCAGACGAGAAGTTCCACTCTTTTGGCTATGCTGCAAGAGATTTCTTTCACGACCTTGACCCAGAGGAAGCAACAAATTGGCTGTATTATGAGAAGTTCAAAATGATGCTCCACTACAAAGCTGTAAGTATAATAAATTTTAGTCGGAATACAAAATATAGGTGACGTATGCTCATTCTAATACGCCCGCCAAAATGCGGAGCGTATAATGTTTCAACGGTGCTTGTCCGTTCGTGGGTCCTACGTCTGTCTGTTACCTTTTCTCATTTCCGCACAATAAGTTCAATATTGCACCATCCACCTTTACCAAACTTTGTAGCTGGCATGCACTTGGGGTAAGGAAGAAACATATTGATTTCGGGGTCAGAGGGTCAAAGTTTAAGATCACTGTGTTTGAAAGAAGAAAAAATGGTTTGTGCACAATGGCATTAGTTCTGCATCACAGATCTAGACTAAATTGTGTGTATAGCTTGCACTCGGAGTACGGAAGAAGCCGTAAGCATCTAAGAAGCCTAATAATTTGGGGTCAAAGGTCAAAGTCACTGTTATTGACAAATGAAAAATAGTTTCTGCACAAATCTTCAGTTCTCGACCATGCATCTTCATCAAAGTTTTGTCGATGGCTTGCTCTTTATGTAATAAAGAAAGGTCGGAGGTCAAGGTCAGTATGACTGAAAATAAGATTTCTTCCCATAATAACGTTAGTTCTAGACCGTGTACCTCGACCAAAGTTTGTGGAGGGCTTGCATTTAGTGTAAAGAAGAGGTCTGCTAATTTGGATATCAACAGGTCATGGTTATTGAGTCTTAAAGAAAACTAGGTGTCGTATAATAACTTTTGTTCTAGAGTAAGTTCCTAACCAAACATGGTGAATGGCTTACACTTAGGGTATGAAAAAAACCGATCGATTTTGGGGTCTATGTCAAAAGTCAATGTCATGGTAAGTCTAATAAGAAAATAATGCTTTCTGAACAATACGTTTAGTTAAAGATCGCACACTTTGTCTAAATGTCAAGGTCATTGAAACCCGGTGGTTAATAATCTCTCTAGTCAATCATGCCCTACTAGTTCCTACACAGGGGACTATTAAACACGGGCGGGCGTGTAATGTACCGTTCACGGTACTCTTTGTTATTTATTGGCAATCTATGATACTTAAAAATCTTTCTTTCTAGTCTGTAAAGGTCTAATTAGTGTATACAGTTATCTGCTACTACATTCTACGATAGATGTTATTAAAGTTAAGAAAACATTGTAAATTTATCTGACGATTATTTGTTTGACTAGCTGGAATCTTCAAAATTATACAAAGAATTGCGAAATTACACAAATTACTCTCACATTTTCTGCTTATACTAATAATTAAATGTTGCCCCCCACCCCCCACCCCAAAAAAAAAAAATTTAGCAGCAAAATGACTGAATTATCTAGGTTGATTAAATCTATTCCACTGTACCCAAACGGATGGTTGAAAATTGCTTTCATTAAGTTTTGGTAACAAATCAACTTTTGTTGCCACGGAAGAAACCCGGAAAATACTTTAACACTCCGATAACTTCATCTGTGCGACATTTCGTTTCCTATCTCCCAGTCCGACTGCCAATCAGTCAGTCCCTCTGTCTGTCTGCCTGTTCATCTGTCTGTCTCTCCGGCTTTTTGATTGTGTTGTGCATTGGTTTTCTCAAAAGGAGATTCAGACCGGGTACTTGCTTCATCATGAAGCTTTAATCTATTATAAATGAATTCAGTCAAAATTTGTTGGTTAAAGTTCGTCAGCTTGATTCTGAAGGATTTCCCGTAAAAGTTTTGTTGACCTGAAAATCCTGACTATTTTTCTAGAATGCATTTTCTGATGTTACATATTTCGTCCCGATGTGCACACATTTCTGGACAAAATTAAAATAATTTAGGTTTCTGAAACAGCATCAAAGTAACAGGAACAAAATACGCCAATTGAGGGGGTGGGGTTGGGTGAATTTACATGTACATTTATTCAGCCAGAGTGTTTAGTAGAATCTATCATATCTATGAGTACTTGTGTTAACACCCTACACCACGTGATTAAATAACTTTCATATAATCTGTGACATCTGTAAGTGTTCAAATATAAATATCGCTATACCCAAACAATTAAGCTATGTTTCTTCTCTAAGAGTAAAAATAAGTATCAGAGTTTGGTTGAAAATTATAATTGCATTTTTAGTTATATTCCAATATGGACGACTTTGCAAGCAAAATCCATTTGAGCTCTTTTGAACTCTTCTTTCCACCGTTCCATCCTTTCATGCATCCATGCACCCATTGAATAAAAATATGTATCCATTGATAAAATAGCGAACTAGATATCGTAGGGTTCAATCGCATGAGCGAATGGGGAAATAAAGAGTAATTTAAGTTTAAGTTATTTTGAGATGTTGAAATTTCAATCTTGTAAACTAAACGTTGTTTTAAGATTTCATTTAATGCACCATATATAATTAATGATTATTATTTCTTTGGGTGCAACCCATCAATCCATCCATCTCTGTCTATCTATCTATATAATTAATTAATGGTAGAAACCAAGACATACGGTTACCAAATTCACTTGACCACTTGATGTCTACCCTATTTGTGGGCTGTATATTTTGCTTTGGTGCCATTGTCCTCCAAAAAATATTATGTTTTCTCAACTTTAATACAATTCCTACTTTATTCACTGTGCTTTTCTCAAATTCGTCTCGCTGGATGCGATATACAAAATAAAACTAATTATTGGCGAGCACAGAATGTGGCATGTATGTAAGGTCACATATTTTCTCCCTCATTCAATTCACGCCTGTATCTGGGTGGGTATTTTTATGTTATGGTTGCTAATTAATTGTTGTGAGGTGACAAAGATCGCATACCATAGACTGTTATACAAGATACACACACTTTATTTACAAGTTTGGGACCACAAAGGGGCAACATGAAACAACAGCATTAGCAAGTAAGATAAAGACAACAGTGGCGTAGCAACAGTTGCTGAGGTTGTTTGGGCAATTGCTACGCCACTGAGAGCAATGATTATCCAAACGGTACAAGGCAATAATGTAGGAAACAAGAGATAGTAACTGATGCAATCTAATATCTCTCAGGAAACAACGCTATTCCCAACTTAGTTGAGAAGTATTCACTGGAACAAAGTACAAATCTGTCATATATGTATAAAATATTAGAGTAAACTTTGTAAATATAATGTATTCATTCATATTACTGGAAGTAAATTTAGCCAGTAGATAAAGTATGTGTTGATCTTCGCAATTAAATATTCAGTAAAATTTGTGAATGTCACCCATAGTCAAATATTTGTTTGCTTTCATATTTATAAGATCAAACAATTGCTGTCTGTATATAGAATACTTATCTGAAACAATGAAAAAAAACTGATTTCATCTTCTATAACATTGCTTGAACATATTTGTTACAGATGTTTTTTTTTGATATTTTGGCAAACCGACCAGTTTCAATAATTAACTTATGGGATGAAACACTTAATTTTGTAATAGCCCTGCGAAAGTCAGGATTATTTACCAGTGTTCAGTAATTTTCATACCAAGTTTTTCTTTTATGTGTATATAGTTCTTCATTTTTCCATTGTTTAAACCTTTCATATTTAAATTGCAGTCATTTAAATACTTGACGCAAAGTCTGCTTCTGAGAGTTTTACGGTTTTGTATACCAAAATGTACAGATTCTTGCTTGACATCAAACATATTTGATAGCTTATGTACAAATGAATATTGATTTATGTCTGGCTGAGTATTGATTTATGTCTTGCTGAGTATTGATTTGTTTTGAAGAGTATTGATTTATGTTTTGATGAGTACCACTATAACATTATTATTATTATTATTATTATTATTATTATTTTGGAGCTTCATGGAATATTCATATACATCATGCATAATAGAAAATTCTCCATTTAGATTTTCCACTCGGTACCAATGTTTCAACAATAACTTGACAATATCGGAATGTAAAGGCAATCCCACCAGTTCAGAGAGGATGTCAAATTTTACACTCTTCTTATGAATTCTTAGTATATGCTTCCAGAACTTACTGTGTTGTTTTTAACAAGGAATGTTCTTATAGATGGTTTCAATATATATGTTATCTTTATTGTGAAATTTTTGACTTTTCGGGTTAAATATGTCACATAGTTCTGCTCCATATAACAGAATAGGTTAGCATTTTAGAAAATTGTCAAGCTAACCTCAATACTGGGATTGAAAGATATGATGTGTGCAGAAATACATAAACATATCAGTACCTTGTAACAATATTTAGCACATATTGTTAACACAGTTCACATAATGGCGCTAAACATTTTGTCTTAAAAGCTGAACAAACTCTCCTGTATTCAGTAAATATGGTTATCTTTCCCTTTATTCTGTAAACATGGCCATCTTTTTCCGTATTCTGTAAATATGGCCACATTTACCTGTATTCTGTAGATATGTACATCTTTCCCAAGCTCTTTACGCTGTGATTGATTGTTTGTTGTTGGGAGATTTAATAACGTCATTTGTTTTCCGTATAGTCTCCCATTGTTATAATTTATTATTGCTATCGTTTAAAGGACGCGTAGAATCAATCCAACGTGGCAAATTTCACCCTGGCACATCACCTGTACATTTTTTCATAAGTACATTTAGGAAAACAGATGGGTTCAGTCATGCAAATCTATTTCAGCCATAATCATTTACTCGTGTAGTTCAGAAAGTTATATTGCATATTTTTTTCTTTTTTTGAGTTTATAAATCAGTATGGTTTGCGAAGATCAAACATTCTCCAAGCTAATCTGGAAAATAATTCAGTACCATACACTTCTTGGTCTTCGGCATCAAATTATTTCTTAAGGCTGTTTCTGAAAACGTTTGATCCTTGCAAACAGTGCATGGTTGTTTTTCTCTCATAATCTATAAGCGCTGCGATTCATTTAAAAAGAAAACCATGGCCAAATTTGAGTTTTCTGGCAATTTCGATCCTTGAACCACCCATGAACCATGTAGAAGTGGTTTCTATGAGCAGGTGGTCGTTATATATAAGTACATTTGTACTGATTTATGTATATTTAATAACTATAAAACAGGCGGCCCTTATATGTGGGGTGGTCGCTATAGCAAGTTTGACTGTATACTGTTGGATTACAGGAACTGTAAGTGGAATTGCGAGCGCAACTTGTCCCCACGTCTACCTTTACTTAGATTGGTCAGCTGCCGTGACGCAGCCCCAAATTAACAGGTGTTAGACAACAACTGTATACAAACGGCACGTGAAATTGGACTTAAACTGAATTTTATTTCAGACTGTGGGACATCTGCGTCGAAAAAACAAAACAAACAAACAACAACAACAACAATAACAACAAAAACAACAACAACAAAAACCAATCTCAAATGTGAGAACTATAGGAGTTCCGTAAAAATATTTTCTTTTGCTAAGATATATACATTTTTGTGTGTGTGTCAACGTCCAATTCTTTAGATATTATAGTGTTCGTCATTTACTTGCAATGGCCAATTGGCTTTTTGCAATAAACTTCACTTTAAAAGTAAAAAGGCATAATTTTAAAAATTTATAAATGCCTAAAAATATAGAAACGAACGAAGAATATCACCTAGAAATTCAAATTATCTCGAACATTTTCAATTAGTGGTTAACATGGTTTTCATTTAGGCATATATTGAAGAAAGATATGTATTTGTTGTTAGCAAGTTATTGTTCATTCCATTTAAAATTCGTTAAAGAAGTATCGTTTTTCTCTCTTTTCATCATAAGTCGGTGTTTTAGTCATGAATCCATGAAGGGAGATACTACACAATTAACATGGAGACGAAATGTTATGCAGGGAATGGTAGTGGACGGTTTGAAATATAGGCATAAATATTCAAATTAGGGAATGATTTCATGATTTCAACTGAATATATGGGTCTTCTTCTTCTCGTCTGCAAACAAATGTTTTGGATTACCCAAACTGGAAATCTCTCTCTCTCTCTCTCGCTCTGCAGACGTTTGACTTTTCATTTATTCATCTGTGAATTCGGCAGAAATGAAGGAGATGCGAACGCATCTGCCGTACGCCACTGTGATACATACATTTATATTTGCTCAGACTGGGACTCCAGTAAAGACAACTAGACTTCAGTTGTGAGACAGTTTAGTTACAAATTCTTGTAGAAAATTTACTTCAAAATTTCTTTCTGATTTTACTTTCAGAACCTGTGCAGTACCACTCTTCTTACGGCCAGCAATGGACGACAGGTTCCCGCACTGACTGTGTTCTCGCACGTGCTTCGATTCTTCAAGGAGCGCGTGCTTGAAGAGCTAAGTGACCAATCGGGGATGAAAATAATTAACGAGGACATCCGATGGGTGCTTACCGTCCCTGCAATATGGAAAGCACAGGCAAAGCAGTTCATGAGACAGGCGTCTTATGATGTAAGAAACAAAACTAGCCCCCCCCCCCCCCCCCCCCCCCGCCGCAAAAAAATAAAAAATAAAAAAAATCCAAAAACTCTATGTAACCTAATTTGATGTGTCACCCCGTGCAATATGAACAAATTTAAAAAGAAGGGAAAAACTCTATGTAGAAAATAAATATGCTTACCTTATGATCACAGTGAAATAATTATTAGCCCACATAAAATGAGACTTCATGAGAAATACACACAGGAAATGCAGATATGTATTGTTATTTACTAATGTACAGGTATTTTGAAATATTATTTTTTTTTTCTGAAAAAAAAAGAAAAGATTATTTTATATATTCTGCAAAGATTTATGGCATTTGAGAAATATTTGTAAACAAAACAAAATGTTTCTATTCAAATTAAAGATTGAGGCAGAGGAAAAATGTGAAAAAACAAAAATTTCACACTCACTACCAATTAATGCTGTTAACATTCTGTTACAACATTTCAGGCTGGCCTGGTATCCCCAGAGTTCCCTGACCAGCTACTTGTTGCTCTTGAACCTGAAGTGGCATCTATTTACTGTCGGAAGCTGCGAATGCATCAGTTGATCCCCGAAGGGCCCCCATTAAAGAGCCCCCTTAGGTCACCTCGAAAGAGTCAGCCTGAGAACCCTCCAAACAAGGAGATGGCCTGCAAGGACTTTGTCACAGGTAATAAGGTGCTTAAAAATATATTTTGATATTTTACACCCTTGCTTGGTCCGTACATCCATCTGCCGTTCATCTGTATATGTGTCTGTTTGTCTGTCTCCCCTGTCGAGAATGAAACTCCTAATTTAAAACACTTGCATCCGGGCTCTAATTCCAAAACATTTCACCTATTGCCACCAAACTTGCAGCGTAGATGCGTCTTGGGAAGCAAATGTAGTGTGCATCAAAGCTGGATCATTGTGACCTACTTTCCAGAGTTTATTCAACATCATTTTCCAAACCAGCGCTCAGGCAGAAACTTTTATTTGAATAACCTTGTGAGACCAAACTTGATGTCTATGAGGGTGTGTCCTAAACTATAACTAGGCCATGGTAATTTATTTTTCAGGGTTGATTCAACTTTTGCTTAAATTTTTTTACTCATGCTACAGAAGTGGAAGCATTTTCTTAGCACCTGCTCACTAAAAGCTTTAGTTGCTGTTTACTAGGGTTAAACTGTAAACTGTAAACAAAACATTATGAAATATATATACTATAAAGGGGCCTGGAAACATGGTGATCATCAACTTGCTTTATACTCTGTAGGACTGGGTTTGATTCAAAATACTGACATTTATTTGAGGTCGATTGAATGCACATCCATGTTTGATAGTTCTTCCTGTAAGTATTCCAGTTTTGTCCATATCAAAGACCCTTGCATGCTACCTCTTGCAGCTTCTGTTTAAACCTTAATTGCAAGCTGCAGGGTTGATTGAACATAAATACTTCTGTGACCTTAACAATGCTTCTGTGATCTATAACAGTGTTGTTTCAGTACTATGCAATCTACAGTTCACAATTACCTTTTTCTTCATAAAATGTATGCAGTCATTATAAAGGTTAGAAATGCAATTGGGGTAAAAATATATCTTTTTTCACAGGAGGTGCAGAGAAACAAAGGTCATGATCTAAAATGGTCATAGTGAATTATCTCTTCATTGTCCAACACATACACTTATCAGCTCCCATCTAACATGACAGGCATTTCTGACAATATCTTGCCACTACCATCTAACATGACAGGCATTTCTGACAATATCTTGCCACTACCATCTAACATGACAGGCATTTCTGACAATATCTTGCCACTGCTGGGTAATATAACTGGGGGTAAATTTGCAAGGTCGGCATATACCTTGCCATAATGTCTTGATGTAACTAGTGCCCTGTTTCTATACCAGGAAATATAGAATGAGGTCATACTGATTTACTCGTAAATATAATATATTGTGTGAGCACAGTGTTGACAGAAACAATTACATATTTTCATTTACATTTTGTCTTGATTTAGAATCTTTTGTGACTATGCAAGAAGCAGCATTATCTGAGATGCAAACATGGAGATTGAGTATCTCATTTTGCTCTAGACATTTAATTTCACATGATTGATAAAAATATAAAGATAAGAATTTAATAAATTGGGTATTTTACTCCCTGTTATTTTTTTGGAACTAATTGCATTTAAAAAAATGTGATGGGGTATTTTGTGAACACTACAAAACTGCAATATGCAAACTTATGGTACCAGACTGACTCTCAAAAATCATGTCATTAATTACCGTATGCTTATTGAATACATAAAATGGCTTTGTGACCAAGACTAGATGAGGATGTGTTTTATTATATGGCCCTATATGAGTGGATGTTCTCATAGTGATCAAGTACTGTAATGTCAAATATGCATGGAACATCTGGAACATGACCAGATAGCATATTGTATATTGATCAAATATGTCATTATACAGTGTGGACTCTGTTTATGGCAGGAACAATGTGCTTTGAACTTTGGACTACATGTTAAAGATTAAAATGTTTTGAATAATTTGAACATTTTAAAACATTTCTGAATGCATTTTTAGTTGATTGTATTGTAGAATATGCAGATGTGATGCTTATCTAGATGTCTGATTAAATTTATTTATTTGTGTTCAATAGTACATCAGTACATGAAAGACTATTTAGTGCCAAGGCAAATGGAAGTGATGTGCCTTACACCATGGCAGCCAGCCTGGGGTAGTCTTGGTAATAGTATTCCTTGTTCCCAAGTGTAAATAGATTATGGAATACATGGCCAGTTTTTTAATTCCTTTTTAAATTGTACAAATCAGCTTTCAATTGTATAAAATGAGCATCTCTTGTGCTAACCATTGATTGAATGCAGCTCCCTAGATGAGATGATGAGGATGTGATTGGGAGTCTGGCCTGCTACACATTTAACCACTGCAGCTCCCTAAATTATCTTTGCTTAATTTTACATGAGAATTTTATTACCAAGTAAATCAAAGTTTGAAGGTTGAAAGACATTGGAACTTTCAAAAAACAACAGGTAATAATTGGACCTCTAGGTTTTGGTCCCTTATGTTCATCAAAATAATCAAAAATAAATTTTCTTAAGGTCCATTTTTTCAATAGTTTTTTCCCACTTACTATTGTCATGTACAAATTTTAGTTTGCACGCACTGTCATCTTCACTGGTCTTCTTCTTCTGCTTCTCAAGTGTAGGATTGTTCATAGAATATACACTGAAGTCCCTCAAGATCAAAACCTCAGTCAACTGAAAACACGTAGAAACTGAAATAGTTTCTGGTCCCTAATGTCCCTTATTTTAATAAAATGAACACAGTAAACCCAAAACCTATCAAAGCCAAACTTTTATTTTGGTCCTGAGGTCATGTTGACTTTATAGGTTTCACTCAATATACCCTGTCTAAAAATGCACCAAGGTGTAGTAAAAATGTTTTCTGCTGAGTCACTGGATTTATTATAGATTTTAGGTTTTTAAGCCAGCTCCTCCCTCATAAAACTTTACTTGGCTTAAATCTTACCAAAAAATATTCTGACTAATCAAAAGGCTGCAATTGTCAATTTTGAGTACTGGTAATATTTCATAGTTTTAAGTAACTTTTATTACTTGAAATGTTGAGTTGAGCTTGATGATAGAGGGACTTGGTCACAGTAAGTACATTCAACTAATTTTATTAATAGAAGAAATTGCTTCCAATCCATGTTTTTGATCTACTGTGGTTATTTAATGAAGCAAACATTTGTTATACTCTTTCTTTATGTTCAGGTTGTGAAATAATATCAGATTCAGTCTCTATATGTATGCTATATCTCTGCTGTATCAAACAATGGGAAAAAAATTAAAAAGTTGTGTAACAGTTCTTCTGTATAAACTGCCCCCCAGCACTATTATTTTTAATTGAAATATGTGCATTTGGTATATATATTTAACTTGCAAGTACATGTAGCACTACCTCAACAGAATGGTTTTCATAACCATATCTGCTCTTGAAAATAGCATTTGGTTAGTGAAGACTGTTTCTACCAGAATTCATATGTTCATTAGTATTGACCCTAAGACATAGACTGCATTATGCAAACATCAGTATTTACTCCAAAACACAGACAACATTCATTAATATTGACTCCAAGACACAGACTGCATCACGCAAACATCAGTATTGATTCCAAGACACAGACCACATTCATTAGTATTGACTCCAAGACACAGACCTCATCATGCAAACATCAGTATTGACTCTAAGACACAGACCACATTCACTATTATTGACTCCAAGACACAGACCACATTCATCAGTATTGACTCTAAGACACAGACCACATTCACTAGTATTGACTCCAAGACACAGACCGCATTCATTAGTATTGACTCCAAGACAGAGACAGTATCATGTAAATATCAGTATTGACTCCAAGACACAGACTGCATTTATTAGTATTGACTTCAAGATGCAGACCAGATTCATTAGTATTGACTCCAAGACACAGACCGCATTCATTAGTATTGACTCCAAGACAGACTGCATTCATTAGTATTGATCCAAAACACAGACTGCATTCATTAGTATTGACTTCATAACACAGAACACATTCATTAGTATTGACTCTAAGACACATATTGCATTTATTAGTATTGACTCCAAGACACAGACAGCATTCATTAGTATCGAGTCCAAGACACAGACAGTATCATGTAAATATCAGTATTGACTCCAAGACACAGACTGCATTTAATAGTATTGACACCAAGATGCAGACCACATTCATTAGTATTGACTTCAAGACACAGATGACATTCATTAGTATTGACTCTAAGACACAGATTGCATTTATTAGTATTGACTCCAAGACACAGACAGCATTCATTAGTATTGACTCCAAGACACAGACCACAGTCATTAGTATTGACTCCAAGACACAGACCACAGTCATTAGTATTGACTCCAAGACACAGACCACATTCATTAGTATTGACTCCAAGACACAGACTGCATTCATTAGTATTGACTCCAAGACACAGACTGCATTTATTAGTATTGACTCCAAGACACAGTCAGCATTTATTAGTATTGACTCCCAAGACACAGCTACATTCATTAGTATTGACTCCAAGACACAGACCACATCATGTAAACATCAGTATTGACTCAAAGACACTTACTGCATCTTTCAAACATTAGTATTTACTCCAAGACCCAGACAACATTCGTTAGTATTGACTCCAAGACACAGACAGTATTAATTAGTATTGACTCCAGACACAGACCACATTCAGTAGTATTGACTCCAAGACACAGACTGCATTCATTAGTATCAACTCCAAGACACAGACCATATTCAATAGTACTGACTCCAAAGAAGACACATACCACATCATGCAAACATCAGTATTTAGTCCAAGACACAGACCACATCATGCTAACATCAGTATTGAGTCCAAGACACAGACTACATTCATTAGTATTGACTCCAAGAAACAGACCACATTCATTAGTATTGAGTCCAAGACACTAACTACATTCATTAGTATTGACTCCAAGAAACAGACTGCATTCATTAGTATTGAGTCCAAGACACAGACAGTATCATGTAAATATCAGTATTGACTCCAAGACACAGACTGCATTTAATAGTATTGACACCAAGATGCAGACCACATTCATTAGTATTGACTTCAAGACACAGACCACATTCATTAGTATTGACTCCAAGACACAGATTGCATTTATTAGTATTGACTCCAAGACACAGACAGCATTCATTAGTATTGACTCCAAGACACCGACTGCATTGATTAGTATTGACTCCAAGACACAGACCACAGTCATTAGTATTGACTCCAAGACACAGACCACATTCATTAGTATTGACTCCAAGACACAGACTGCATTCATTAGTATTGACTCCAAGACACAGACTGCATTCATTAGTATTGACTCCAAGACACAGACAGCATTTATTAGTATTGACTCCAAGACACAGTCAGCATTTATTAGTATTGACTCCAAGACACAGCTACATTCATTAGTATTGACTCTAAGACACAGACCACATCATGTAAACATCAGTATTGACTCAAAGACACATACTGCATCATGCAAACATTAGTATTTACTCCAAGACCCAGACAACATTCGTTAGTATTGACTCCAAGACACAGACAGTATTAATTAGTATTGACTCCAGACACAGACCACATTCAGTAGTATTGACTCCAAGACACAGACTGCATTCATTAGTATCAACTCCAAGACACAGACCATATTCAATAGTACTGACTCCAAAGAAGACACATACCACATCATGCAAACATCAGTATTTAGTCCAAGACACAGACCACATCATGCTAACATCAGTATTGAGTCCAAGACACAGACTACATTCATTAGTATTGACTCCAAGAAACAGACCACATTCATTAGTATTGAGTCCAAGACACAGACTACATTCATTAGTATTGACTCCAAGAAACAGACTGCATTCATTAGTATTGAGTCCAAGACACAGACAGTATCATGTAAATATCAGTATTGACTCCAAGACACAGACTGCATTTAATAGTATTGACACCAAGATGCAGACCACATTCATTAGTATTGACTTCAAGACACAGACCATATTCATTAGTATTGACTCCAAGACACAGATTGCATTTATTAGTATTGACTCCAAGACACAGACAGCATTCATTAGTATTGACTCCAAGACACAGACTGCATTGATTAGTATTGACTCCAAGACACAGACCACAGTCATTAGTATTGACTCCAAGACACAGACCACATTCATTAGTATTGACTCCAAGACACAGACTGCATTCATTAGTATTGACTCCAAGACACAGACTGCATTTATTAGTATTGACTCCAAGACACAGTCAGCATTTATTAGTATTGACTCCCAAGACACAGCTACATTCATTAGTATTGACTCCAAGACACAGACCACATCATGTAAACATCAGTATTGACTCAAAGACACATACTGCATCATGCAAACATTAGTATTTACTCCAAGACCCAGACAACATTCGTTAGTATTGACTCCAAGACACAGACCACATTCAGTAGTATTGACTCCAAGACACAGACTGCATTCATTAATATCAACTCCAAGACACAGACCATATTCAATAGTACTGACTCCAACGAAGACACATACCACATCATGCAAACATCAGTATTTAGTCCAAGACACAGACCACATCATGCTAAATTCAGTATTGAGTCCAAGACACAGACTGCATTCATTAGTATTGACTCCAAGAAACAGACCGCATTCATTAGTATTGAGTCCAAGACACAGACTACATTCATTAGTATTGACTCCAAGACACAGACTGCATTCATTAGTATTGACTCCAAGAAACAGACTGCATTCATTAGTATTGACTCCAAGACACAGACCGCATCATGTAAACAACAGTAAAAAGAATGACTTGGCTCAAAATAAAGTCTTAAACAACCAAACCCCTCATTAAAAAAAAATAACAAAATTTGACCAGATAAGACAAATTCTGACAAGTTTGAAAACCTGAAATTTGCCAATAATCTGAAGAGTCTCATCAAGAAGACTTTGTAAAAGGTTTTAAAAACTTGTTATGTAATTGATATGAAACAAATAAAGCTTAGATTCAAATATAAAAAACTTAGTGAATAATGCAATAATGAGCTCCAGGGCTTGAATTTAACATGATTATTTTGCAGCCAATAACAGGTTTCCAAATCTATACTAGTCCCTCAAAGTTATTACTAGTCAACAAAACAGTTGCTACAGTATTTTATCAGTTGCCTAGTTATAACTAGTGCTTCTTTAAGATAAAATGTTCATTCGTTTGCAGCATGAAATCGGTTACACAGTATTATCAAATGAAGATGGCTACTGAAATGTTTAGAAGCTTAGAGGTGTACCACAATCATGAAATTTACAAGTAATTCGAGCTGAAACGGATACCAAATTTTCTGATTCAAATATTGGTTTAATGTATTTGGATAGAATTTGAATGTTTGTCAGCGTTATTGAAATTTCCAAATCTACATTTTTAGCCTACTTTGATATTTATTGACCCCCCCCCCCCAACAACGTCAAGTCACATGGAAACACACTGAACTCAGTCAACTACATCTAATTAAATGACACTTTAGAGTTCTTGATTAATTTTGTCCTTGTTTATTTTCACACTCAGTATGACCAGAAATGTTCGTTTAGTGCTGAAGACAGACTATTGGTAAAGAAAGAAAGTAAATCTTGATTTTAGTTGTTAAGTTAAATGTGGGGACTATTTTAAAAATAAATTCTCAAGTAAGTGAGTTATTCACAATGAAAATTGTTCAAATCTACTTTAGATGTAACTTGACCAGAATGCAAAAATTTGAAGACAATTTATGCACATGGTGGATGACTTAATTCATTTTCTAAGTTGAGATCCAAATCACACCCATTTATTTCTTTTATAGTAATTGTGCAAAAATAAGAAATACAATTTATGATTGCTTTGTGAGTGCGTGTTTGAATTTCAGGTGATTTAGCAGGTTTGAAATTGTTTTCTTGTAAAATAATTCAATGTCGCATTGTTTACATTCTACCTTGTATGTTTCTTTTCCAAAATGCTGCCAAACGGTGATCCATGGTCTGCACTGTTGTTGACTGCTGGGTCTAGTCTTCGTTGTCGCTACTCTCTAAGTTAACAAGTGAATATTTGAATACCAATTTTCTGTTTCAATAATTGCTAAAAAGTAATCTGATTCGTTTCTGCTCTACTTGTCATCGAGTAATTTACTAGCCTTGAGCTAGTGGACTAAAGGTACTGTTAATTTCATGCCATGAGCACTGATATGAACGGCAAATTATTTCAGATTCTAACCTCCAGAGGAGTCCCTGTTGCTCCTCTTCAAATCTTCAGAGGAGTCCCTGTTGCTCCTCCTTTGATATTGCCCTGTCACCCAGTGACACAGTGGACTCTATTGTACAAGGTTGGTTGTTCATGTCTTACAGAAGTATTTCCTCAATAGTTTTGCATGGTAGAGACCCTCATTCAGATTTGCACTAATAGCTGATCCTAATTCTGCATGAAATGGTTTTTCCAGAATCAGATAGAGAAACATTGTGTTTGTGTTTTTTTTTTTATCTGTGTCCATATACAATGGTCACACACTTTAAGACCTGTCAGTATTCTGCTGCCCTTGTTATAATGCAGGTCTGGTCATGGATCTCATAAAGTAGTGTGATAATGGAGCTTTGAAACCATCTGGCCAATTTTGGTTTTTCTAGGCTGAAACCCCTTATAGATTCTCCATAACTTTTCCCCACTGGAAATTGTTTGCACATGTGTGTATCTGTGATTGTGGTCAATGTCATCTGCGTGGAAGCCTGCATCATGGGTTGACAGCTGCAGTGCTGTGAGCTTGCAGAAAGAGTGATATACGTTGACAATACATAAGTGATTCACTATTAGAGCATGGCAGTGGGCTATTATATAATGCCATTAGAAACCACACAGTTTGACACATATAACATTGTGAAAGAATTCATGTCTGCAGTTAATGCAGGAATTAAATTATCAGACCAAGGGTGTATTTGTAATGTAAAAGAAAGGATTAAATCACTCTTTAGTTTGAATGCGTCATATCGATTTGTCACAGAGGCTCAAAGATGTTATATAATTTTTCAAAGACATATCCGGAGCATCTTGATAAATTAACCTAGTTAGGGATTGAGTTGGAGAGAGCACGACGAAAACTTGGCGAGGAATATAATAAAATGCCAGAAAAGTCATTGTATGATATTGTTCAAGAAAGCTTTAAATCACTGACATTAACTGAGTCACTGGTCAAAGACAGCAAAACTTCCAGCATATACAGGGAAACGTCCAGTGAAGACATCAAAGATATTGAAACGACCAATGATGACAGCAAAGATCACCACAATTAGATAAATGCCTTCAGCAATAATATATAGATGGCATTCACACTCAGTGACCTTGAGAAAAAATATGAAGAAATCTACAACAATGCAGAAGCAAGACAGCTAGCCAGTTTACCAAAGATATATTCAAACATGAAAAAATACAAAGCATAGAGCATGCATATAAGTGGTGGCACAGGAGATTTGACATTATTGGATACAAATGTAGAAAGAATGGCGATGTTGTTGGTGTACAATTTTATAATGGAAGATTAGGAGTAATTCTTATTGATCACAGCTTGGAGGAAATTTTATCTGTGCTGAAACCTCTCATATTTGGTTGGGATCAGTAAGATGAGCCTATTATTTAGCAGAGCATGATGTGACATTACAAATAACCATCTTGGGTGGAAAAAGGTATCGTATGATTTGTGGTCATAAAATTGTGTACAATTCTCAGGATAATGAAGTGATCTTTGGGATACAAAAGCAGGTAAGTAAAACAATAATGGAAAGGCGATACAGATGAAAAGAATGAAGCAACCAGGAATTCAGTTAGAGACTAAAGTTTTGTGTATATATAGAAATTTCAGTGGCATTGTGATGCAAACGATGTAAAGGCGTATGCCTTGAAAAACATGAACTTTGCAAAAGAACATGTCATTACGAATATCACACTTGCTCGCATTACATGTTGGCCCGTGTGCTCGACCATGCATTAAATGTGGTATCAGAGTGAAGTCACGTAGTCATCTTTGCCAACCATGTGGATCTTTTGCCATATATTATCATAAGCAATGCGCTTATCCCGGAAAAAGTCAACAATGTTGTCTATCTATCTATCTATATCTGTGTATTCAAACTCGATTCGAGCGTTGATTATTGGCCCGGCTGGATCTGGGAAAATCCAACTGTTGCTGAATCTGATCATGCGGTGGTTAACGTGGGACTGGTCATATGTAATTGCACTATCCGCGGCCGATTAACTGTGTTATGATGTACTCATTTATTTTACAGAAGCGTCTGCGTCATCAAAGACGTCTTCTTTATCCACTATTGAGTTCTTTTCCACAATTGATGAAGCCCCTGCGGTTGATGACCTCAACCTGGAGCACAGTAATCTTGTCATGAATGACGATGTGATGCTCGATTGACAAGCGAACCCTTCTGGAATATTTTCCTGGGGCCGGCCCCCCCCCCCCCCCAATCCACACAGATGTGATCTATGTGACACAATGATACGCACACGTACACAAAGTGATCCGGGACAACTGCAAAATGTTGATGATATTTTGTGGGGTTGACGCATATGGACTTGCAAACATTCATTGTACCTGGTGTGCCATTGACCACTCGTGGGATGAGTTTTGAAATACATGTATGTTAGCAGAGGTCACCGGAGACCCATATAGTTACCTCAAGACTTGAGTTAAGTGGTGTGGGGAAAAAGTATCACACGGGTTTGGACATGAATGTGTCTCACACGATATAACAACCATGATAAATATATACAATGATGAAACCTAAGAAAATTCCACTTTCCAGCAGTGATGCTAGCTTCATTTGGCCATTTTCACTTACTGGGCTTCAAAAATAAATTGTAAAAAAAACTCCAAAAATATGAGCCGATAACTTTTTGTACTTTTTATATATTTTGTAATTCATTCATTGCACTTTCAGAAGCTGGTATTGCCTACTCTGGTAAAATTCATTTTCCCTATTATAATAACTGCTTACATTAGTATCTTTTGGACTTTTTCAATCTGATTTTGGGAGCACATGGGAGGTCCCTTTCAGTCAGCTGTGTACTTAGATCATGTACAGTTTCCACAAGTACAATATGTAAAGAAATTTCAGCCACAGTACATGAAAGTAGCATAGAGGTATGCCAACATTCTCACCATTATGCATGTTGCTAATGCAAACAACTTCATCTTACACCTGTCACTCTCCAGAAGTACGTAATATCTGTATAGCGCCACCCATAGCAGAGTATGCTGACTGATGCCGCAAAGCCTCCGAGGATCGATTGAAACTTCTGCACTATTACATAGATGTTTGCGAATGTCTTAAAAATAAGCATCAGTCGCAACAAACCGCATGGAAAGACCTCGCAGCAGGTTTCAAACAAACATTTGCACCACTGAGCAAAACTACGTGCAAAACTGCGGAGGAGGTGAAGAAAGTTGTGAAAACCACCACTGAGATGATGGGAACAGAAGAGGAGCCAGGTCCTGTTGTCAAGACAGCCAAAGCTATGGAAAAAAACCGCGGGAACCATTGAACGCTTGTCAGGGACGCTTGAAAGACTAGAAGATGGGATCAGAGAGGCAATTGTGAATATTCCACAACAACAACCACCCGGGTACTAGTCGGAGATGAAAACAAAGCCTCAATTCTTTACTGATTAAACTCACGAGTGGATCCATGAAAAAACCTATATCTGCTGCACTTGGCGTACCCCTCAGTTAGGAAAAATTTACAATAAAAATACCAAAGAAGTCAAATCCTAAACACATAACCGAGGAATGACCCATGTGATTATTTAGGGAGTTCATGGGAAAATCACAAGCTAAGGTTAATGAGTGGAATCTTTTTCTTCACTCGTATAATGAATTTGTAGTCAAGGACCAGGAAAAAGACAATGAATTATGGGAAAACATATATGAAAAAACATTATAAACAAGAAAGTATTCTGTCTCGTCCACCTAGCCTACACTACACAGATGTTCAACCTTTACCCCCTCATTTCCATACGATTGTTTCCATGAAACCGAACGTTTGCCTGAAACCGAACGTTTACATGAAACTAAATCCGAACCCAAACCTGGACCCTCACACGAATCTGAACCCCTACCTAAACCTGATCTTGAACCTGAACTGGAACCCCCAAGCAAACATTCACCTGGACCCAAACGTAGATCCTTAATTCCAAGACCTTCCCCAGCTCAGAAGGTGAAAGTACAACCCGTGTTGAGAGAAGAAGTTGTCAGGCTGCAAAAAGAACTTGGAACGCCCATGTGGCCACCTGTAGGAGAAGGCCTTGGTGGATCAGTTTCCCACACGTGTGACCTGCAACAGGTGTACGAACTCGTAGATAGGTTGGAAACACTCATGGGGTCAGTTTGCAGCGGCAACAGCGCATCAGAAGTCATCAATGAGGCCACGTCGATTTGACAGCGGTTGCTCACCAACCACACCATTGACCCAGAAACGTTTCCCACCTTTATACCTGTACTAATTAAGAAAACTATATATATATATATATATATATATATATATATAACACCGATGATGAGTTCTGAGGCGCTTCCCACTCTTTACGAAATCAATGTGTGTTGTTGCAATTACAACCCCAAGCATCATCTCAATGATCATGTTCTCGGCAACAAAGCAAGAATTCTATGTGGTTTTTCCAACGCCAATTGCTGCGGGGAAATCCCAAACACTCGAGACCACACTAGTGTTGTTGCACGTTTATTACAGTTGGCCTAATATTCAGTTGCGTATCAAAAGTGCCACTGCGGATTGGTTAAAAAATCTGGGATTGCACGCGGTCCAATCAATTCGAGATCGATTAAAACGATTAGTGACTCGGTCACCGCGGGTAGAAACAAAGGCGGTTGCACTTCCTAGATAAGTTTCGCTTTCATCCACAGCAACAATGCCTTCACCGATCAGTAAAATCATCAGTGAAGCTACTCAGCAACATCTGGTGCAAGCTAATACTGATTCAGTGATTGCAAACCTGGCAGTGGGGAGTGGATTCGGAATGTGCAGCTTTCTTAAAAGTTATTACACTAAACCGATAACGTATAAGTGGGAACTGAAGTTTCATGATGGCAAAATTCAAAGATGCATTTGCACACATTGTCATGGATGTGCCTGTGTTGTGAATTCAAAGCGTCCAAAATTTTCGGTATTATTTATGCCGAGCTAGGGACCCCAATCAACAGCAACAAACAGAATTACAAGTGCATGATACGTCTCATTATTTTATCTCATGTGATGCCTTCTTTGAAATCGATGGAAAACGTATATAGGCTGACAATGCTGATTACCCCGACAATACTAAGGTTGGATTTGTCAATAACGGTATAATGCATTTTTCGACAGCACTCGTTATCTCCTTGACAGAAAAGAAATCTAAGCTTGTTTGGACCACATCGAAGTTACTACAACAATTATCAGACTCGCCAGATACAGCATCGATTACACGAGGTCCGCTGGCCCATCTATGATCATACCCAATATAAACGTAAGCGACCTCAAAATCATTCAGGAGACAGAAACGCAGATGTAGGAGACATACTCATTGACACCAATGAAAATTACAACCGTAGATTTCTACAGCATCGAGGACAACTTCAGGGAGACTGATTCACATTCTCATGTGCAATTCCTCTCAGTCACATATTCGGGTTTTGTAGAGATGTTTGCAAGGCTATTTTGGAGCCAAACACACAGTTGTTTTAAACCTAAAGGACCATAACAATGATGCCATTTTGGCGTGATGATGGTGCCACTTTTAGTAACGTTGAGTGTTGAAAATAATACTGTGGATCCCTGTTATAACCCCTTTGGTGACCACAGAAGTGCGTTTGATATCATTTATGAACTCTGGAGGCGTGTCAATGTTATCATTTCTTGGGCTCACCACAGACTCGTATGAAGGTGCTGTTCAGCAGTTATGATGGAAAATAACTTCCTGACAAGATAATAGCGCTCCAAGACACGTTGAGAAATCCCTCAGTATAAGGCTCACTTGCATACAACATGGTAAGTCAATGTTTAAGTTTTAGTATCCCTTTATGACATAGTCTTGGTGGGAAATCCCTCAGTTTAAGGCTCGCTCGCTTACAACATGGACCACTTTTATGGCTCCAGTGAACAATGGTATGGAGGGAACAGTGTATATATTATATTTATTCAGGATGCATAATTTGTTGAATGGATAGAGGGACTTATGCATGCATACTGAATGATAGAGGGACTTATGCATGCATACTGAATGATAGAGGGACTTATGCATGCATACTGGATGGATAGAGGGACTTATGCATGCATACTGAATGATAATTGGACTTATGCATGCATACTGGATGATAGAGAATGTAACTCAGGGCTAAGGCTTTATTCCTGGTTGGGTACAAATCATAACTCTCTAACCTATGTGATAGTGTGGTTTCTCTCTTTCTCTTTGTTTGTGTGTATCTATCTGTTTATAGCAAAACCGGATTATAATAATGAACTTGGATTTTATTTTCAGATATAGGAAAGCACTAATGCACATTCAAGCCATTATGTAATCCATGCAATTATTCCTAGTTATAATAATTTTTTAAAATGAAAATACTGTATCAGTGGGGTTCATTCTCTCTCTCTCTCTCTCTCTCTCTTTCTCTCTCTGTATACAGAGTAGAGTTGTGTGCATGTATATTTTTGAAAATGAGGTTGATTTTTTATTGGAACAGCATAGACCTTGAGACACTAAATGAATTGAAAAATCAAAATCTAGAGTTTCTAGTATGTGCCTATAAAAGGAGACTTATATCATTCTTCTTCTTATTATTATTATTTGTAATATTAAATCACTGATTGACCATTTTGACATTGCATTTATTTATAATTCTTTATTATCAACTGTATTTTCAAAATGCTTTATATAATTGTCATTTGCTAATCATTCAAGTTTTGTGTTCAAAGACTGTCTACAAAGTTTTGCATGCTGTTTGCAAAAGGAAATGATGCACACCAAGGGTGATAATCAGGAAATGATGTACACCAAGGGAGATAATCTTTAATCATTTCTCTGTAGAAGTTAAATTTTATGTGCTAAGAGTAATAGTTTTAGTAACTTGTCCAGAGATAGAAAATTTTATCACTATCACTATTAGATAGTTTTAGTAACTTGTCCAGAGATAGAAAATTTTATCACTATCACTATTGGATCTAAGAGAGATAAATTTTGGCAACTTGTCTGGTGGAGAAGGAGAATTTTGTCACCTTCAGCAGTAAAGTTAATTATTTTGACATTTTATATGGAAAAGGATAATTTTGTAAGCTTGTGCACCAAAGGGAGATAATTTGGCAATTAAATCATTAGAAGAATAGTTTTTTTTCTTTCTTTTTCACCTTGTTCTAAGAGCAATTTGTCCCTAGTAGAGACTTAGATGACTCTAATAATTGTAAATTACTTTCTTTCTACTAAAGAATGCCAAGGTTACAGATTAAGAGCATGTGTTTGTGTATTTGTGTGTGCATGTGTGTGTGTGTATATAATTTATCAGCCAATGCAAACTCTCCAAGGTTGACTTAGTTAGTCCCAGTTGATCACATTAAGAAATCAAAATGAACCCTGATCTTTATAACATATACATCTTTATGTAGCCCTTATTTCTTTTAGCTTGACGTTAATATGAAATATAAAGTAATCTGGATCTTTTTCATCAAAGTCCTTTTTCTTTCATGTGATATGTGATTTTTAAAAAAAATTTGCCTGTAGTATATAATTACAATAATCCGGCTCATCTTTATGCTATTTTAGCTTTGAATACAAAGACAGCCTAGACTTTTAAACTTTAAAATTTGATAATAAAATCTGGTGGTAATATCAAATACTCATTGATTTTATGGGTACTCTCCAATATGTTTAGTAATAAGGACAACATTTTACGGGTACTCCAATATGTGTAGTTATACTCTCCAATATGTGTAGTTATAAGGACAATATTTTTCAATATATTCATAGTACTGTATTTAAAATTATTTAAGATGATTCCTTGTGAAATGTTGGAGTTATTCAGATTTTTTTAAACAAATTTATATTTTTACATAGCTTAGAGTCCAAGCAATCCAAAATCACTTAAAAATGTATAGGTTGATGTGCATTTTATTGTACTACTCTCAGTATATCCCCAAGCAAGAGTAAGGGTATTTACATAGAAATGTATAGAAACGAAATATCCTGTTACACATTGCCAAGTAAGGGTATTTACATAGAAATGTATAGAAACGAAATATCCTGTTACACATTGCCAAGTAATGGTATTTACATAGAAATGTATAGAAACAAAATATCCTGTTACAAATTGCCAAGTAATGGTATGTACATAGAAATGTATAGAAACAAAATATCCTGTTAGACATTGCCAAGTAATGGTATTTACATAGAAATGTATAGAAACAAAATATCCTGTTACAAATTGCCAAGTAATGGTATGTACATAGAAATGTATAGAAACAAAATATCCTGTTACACATTGCCAAGTAATGGTATTTACATAGAAATGTATAGAAACAAAATATCTTGTTACAAATTGCCAAGTAAGGGTATGTACATAGAAATGTATAGAAACAAAATATCCTGTTACACATTGCCAAGTAATGGTATTTACATAGAAATGTATAGAAACAAAATATCCTGTTACAAATTGCCAAGTAATGGTATCTACATAGAAATGTATAGAAACAAAATATCCTGTTACACATTGTCAAGTAAAGGTATTTACATAGAAATGTATAGAAACAAAATATCTTATTACAAATTGCCAAGTAATGATATTTACATAGAAATGTTTAGAAACAAAATATCCTGTTACAGATTGCCAAGTAATGATATTTACATAGAAATGAATAGAAAAAAAAATATCCTGTTACAAATTGCCAGTTAAATAATAGGTGAACAAGTATTAAAAATTTCATATAATTGGTACCTGTTGAAGATAATAGGCTTCTCATATCAAATACACAATGAGAATGGTATATTGGTGAGTGACTTTTTCAGTAGGACACAATTATTGTAAGAGTATGTTCTATAACATTTATGTTTATTGTGCAACTGGGAATTAAACATAAATCTTCTATGCAACTTCATTTAAATGCATACATCGTAAATTCTATATAGCCATTGGATCTGTGAGTAATAGTTTTAGTACACTAAAGAACCTTTGGTTGGAAGATAAAATTTGAATTAAACTTTTAAATTTAAATTAGGTGATAATAGCATTAGGTTTTCAGATTTGGTGACATACCGTATATACTCGCGTATAATACCGTACCAACAATAAACTGCATAGACCCAGATCTGCCATTGCATGATGAGCCAGCAGATCTGGGTCTATGCAGTTTGTAAGGACTAATCAGTAGAACAAACAATATAGACCCTGATCTGCCGGCGCATTATACGATGACAGATCAGGGTCTATGTTGTTTGCATTTGGACTTGGCTTATACGCAAGTGTATATGAGATATTAGTGGTTAGACTGTTGCTTATTTAGTTTTATCTGTGATTTACTAGTCATTTAAACATTAAATATGGTACATTGTAACCACCAAATTATTCCAACAAATTTGAAATCATAATAGTTATTCTTATTCATATGGACTCCAGACAATTAATTAACAGCCTAATGCATTTGTCCATGGCAGTTTACCATAAGGAGAGTCATGGCCGAACACGTTGTTAATCCAACGAACGAAACGAAATGAAGGAGAGTCATATGTTACAAGAGCATGACAGTTTCTGAATGTATACAGTACTCCCTCTTTATAATCCCTTTCATTGTAACACCATTCCTATCATAAGGCATATGGTCATGATCCCATTTCATTATGTATATATATATATATCAGGCTTCCTTAAATACTTGTATTTGCTGGACATGGCCACAAGTTGCAAGGTTTTGACTGTAACATATTCTGAGAAACCAGACATTGGTCATAGGATATCCCAAATATCATTATATCAAATTGTCTATGATTTGTTTATGTATAGTTTACAGATTCTTTCTTTGTTAGACAATCAGTAATGGTGTTGCCGATGAAACTGAATTCAAAGATAACAAAGTCTAGTTTACACACTGTTTCTTTGTCTGGCAATCAGTAGAAGTGTGTCAGCTGCCTGAATTTCAGGATCCCTGATATATATACATGTGATTCTACCAGCTGTAGGCCAAAAATACCGTTTTAAAGGCCATCTACCACAAATACCATTTTATAGTCAAAATCTACCACTTTTGAAAATTAAAAGAGAATTTAAAAAAATAGAATAAAAAAAAAACCCAAGCAGGTATTTTTACGCGTTCTATCAACACATTGGGGAAACCAACCAGAAACAGTCTACTGGGAACCAGAAATGTTACACCAGTACAATGACCAGTGCGATGATGCGTGGCAGAGTAATAGGATTAGAGGGCTGGTGGGGTCCAACCTGTAACAATATAACACATTAGACCCCCCCTCCCCCAGCCTTTTCACAGATTCACACATTCACTCACAGTCAGGAGCCAGCCGTCCGGCAAGTCACATCGTCCTGAAGATCGTCAGCACCTACTGTGGTAGGATGAAGGGGAGGGGGCCACCTGTGGCTACACATAGACTGCCAAATTCATGTGATGACCAGCCTACTACTAAAATACAGGAAGTCAGGAGCATACATGCAGATATGTGGCAGTATGGCACAGAAGATGGCCAACCTACCCCCACCACCAAAGCAAGGAACCTTAAGAGCCGAAGCTGAGTTCAGGAGTACAATGGACCGGAACATAGAAATATGGAGAACCTCCAGAAGTACCCTGATGCAGCAGGTGCAGCCTGCCATGCCTGGAGCTGAAAGCCTGAGGGAGCAGGGAGAAAAACGCAGGCACCAGGGAAGTGAGCTACAAATACGCAGCCTTCGACGCAGACCCAGGTTAGCCAAGCGCCCACCCGCAGAGACAGGTGGCACACATAGCCCCTTCCTCAGATGATTTGCTGTCAGTGGCCGGATTAGAGACAGCCTGCCTGATAGAAACCTGGGAGAGCCTGAGAGCAGACCATTTTACTGAGAGGGCTCTCCCACCCGAGCAGACTGACCAAAATTGCCTTATTATATGGGGTTTTCCTTTTTAATTTTTGAAAACCCCTTTTGATTAGACTCTTTCATTTCACAAATTTAACCTATTTTGGTCCACCGTCAAAAATATAACCTTGAATTTAGTAACGTTTGCGTGATACTAAAATATAACGAGTAACTTGTACTCACGGATTTGTATTATTTTTGGAAAAATCATGTACACCAAGTATGCAAAATTTATATCCGAATGTATTAATTAAATAAATAAAGCAATTTGTAACTGTAAGAATTGTCATAATTAAACATGTAGTTTACACATAATAGGTTTTAGGGACAGCCCAACTTAGCTAACTGGGCAGAATTTAATCATGTACGTTCATTACGTTTTAGTACTTTCATCATGATTTGCGCCTTCCTTGCCGAGTCCATGCAGCCTGCCACTCCAGACATCAATTAAGTAGTGTGCTATGCGCACACCTGTAATCCTGCAAACATTGTGGTTCCATTCCTATGTACAGGTAAAACTAATTGTACACACCTTCTCATATCACACTTTCAGTGAACCCCCATAGTGGGGAAACCTTGCAGCAAGGGAGTGGTGTGTAAATAGCGTGCATTGCACGCAGTAATGCATCAAGTGGGTTGCAGCCCGGAAACTCACTTGACAAGAATTAAAAAGTGTGCTAAGCACACAGTTCAACCCCCTAGTGTGTGCTTCGCATGCATTGGGGGTACATAGATGTACATGGTTGAATGACCGAACACGTCTTTAATCCAAATCAGTCAGTCAGTCAGTCAGCCCAGCCTTCTATCCATTGACCGATATTCCTAATTTTCCTTGTAACGAGCCCCTGTGGGATTAGAATTGTTAAAGAACAGCTAACATGTGTACACAGCAAGCTGTTAATTGATTACCTTATTGTTGTAATTTGGGGAGTTTAAGGCCAAATGCAGGATGTTTTTTGATGTGTTATAAGTAATAAAGGGATCATAGGTAGTCCATGATGTCTTCTGAGCCTTTGATGAAAATCGGCTGACCTCTGGCAGAGGAGAGATAAAATGGAGAGACCAACCTTAAAAAATGATTTTGGCAGACACACTACAGTAAGTATTTTGATTTTTTGTCTTGTTTAGCTGTTATTGAATTGTTCAAGATGTTTTAAGAGGAATATTTAAGGGAAGCTCTTACATTTTTAATTCAATTCATGTCAAAATGCCAAAACGTGCTTTCTGCCAATCCTAAGAAACCACCAGATAAGAAATATTACAACAAGTTCAACAATGCTTGGATATCAGAGTTTAAGTGTGTGCATGCAAGTAGCAAAGGTCCTGAGTTTGCATTGTATGTTTCAAAGGTATGCATCTTTTGTATTTCATAAACTATTTGAAGTTTTCATGCTCATAAATTAAGTTCAAGTCCTAGATAAAATATATCAGTTAAAAATATATTACAAGATAATTAATTTTAAAGTTGGGATAAATTATTCATAAAAGCATAAATACATTATGTAATTTTTCATTGTTTATTTCAAGTCTAAATCAATCTTTATTTGTTTATATATTTACAGTGGTGAAATGTGCCAACAGATTTTTGGATCTGAGCCATGAAGAGAAAGAATCCCTTGAGGATGAGGCTCAGGAATATAAATCCTAAGTTCAAGTCAGGAACCTCCTCCTCAGTGTGAGCATAGCTTGGAGGAGTATTGGAGAGCAGTCAGCAACCTTACAAACCGTGTGAGCATAGCTTGGAGGAGTATTGGAGAGCAGTCAGCAACCTTACAAACCCAGCAAGAGGAAAACTGAAGTTAGAACTCCTTTGCAGGCTGAGCATGGTTGCCCATGTCATTGCCACATTCTAATGCTGATATAGAGAGGAATTCTCCATTCTTCACAAAATACAAAGTGATTCAAGGGGAAATCTGGACCAGAGAACTAAAGACAGCCTGTTAAGTGTGAAGCTTAATAATCACAATGAATGTCATCAGTGGTCACCAGACAGTGATCTTGTGAAGGAAATTAAAAATGCTATTGGATTTTATTTAAAAAAATCTTGCAAGTGAATTATAGGATAAACAACTCTTCCTTTTTCATTTAATTGACAATATACTGACTCGTATTAGTTAATTATTATTGTAACATTTTCCATCAGAATCCAAATCTGATTCATGTTCAGAACTTGATGTTTTATTATAGTATGAAGAGAATACATATTATAGCCAAAAATGCGCTTGTTTTGTTTTCAAACCCCTTAAAATGCATAAAATTTATGCCAATAAAAAATCTACTGGTTTAGAAGCCAATCTACTGATCAAAATTTTTAAATATGCTGGTTTGAAATCCTGGTTCTGTCACATGTATGATATATATACATACACACACACATACACACCACAGTGCCCATGTATAGTGTTATAATGAGGGAGTACTGTATCATGGATTTTACTTATAGAAATTTAGATATGCGCAATACATTTATGTATTGCAATCATTATTTTATTTTTTATTACATTACTATCTTTTATGTTCATTGTATATATATATATATATATATGCCTTTTTATACTGTTATTCATTATCATTGTGTCATGTAGGTAAAAGAGGATATGTATTAGATCTGGCAGTATGTATCAGAAATATCAATATTTTTATGGCAATACAATACAACACTCTCTCACTATAATGCCATTCATTGTAACATGGTTCCTTTATAAGGCAGGTATGGTAATAAATTTCATTAAATGCTAGTACAATTATATGTATAGTGTATTCACTATAAGGTGGTATGCTCCATGACTCTGAAGGACAGCATTATAATGAGGGATCACTGTACATTGTATAATTATTATCTGTATGATACAACATTGAATAAAATGTATTTATATAATCTTCTAAAATGTTTGACAGTTGCAAGTAAACCAAAAATAGTTGATTTTCACAATAAGTAATTTTTTTTTGAGTTATCTCATATTGTGACTAGTTTTGGTGATGAAATACACTTGTGCATTTATTCAGATATTTGGAGAGCAAGTACTAATGCAATCTATGGGATCCATAGGGTATGCCACTTTATTGTGAAACGGCCTTATATTGAAATATATGATACATATAGTTTTCCTAGCACGTAATGAAATGGGATCCATGACCATATTCACCTTATAACAGGAACTGTATTATAATGAAGGGC
This sequence comes from Margaritifera margaritifera, assembly GCA_029931535.1. Classification (NCBI taxonomy): domain Eukaryota; kingdom Metazoa; phylum Mollusca; class Bivalvia; order Unionida; family Margaritiferidae; genus Margaritifera; species Margaritifera margaritifera. The sequence continues at coordinate 1,530,680 of JAQPZY010001597.1, forward strand.
TTTATAGTGAGGGAGTTCTGTATAAGTACTTACAAAGTCAGACTCATGACAATAAGTATCATATTGCAACTTCTGCATTGTGATTAACACATGTACGTATCACATCACAATATTAGTAGGGATACATAGGCCTTGTGATGCATACATGTACGTATCACGTCACAATATTAGTATGGATATACAAATGTAGTATCTGTCATCTTTGCAAGCCAAGGGTCATTGATTTATTTTATTGCACATTGACCATTGGCATATGTAGTTAGCTGAAATGGTATCTACCATTTCACTATCTGATTGGATGCAGCTGAAAGAAACTGAGCCAATCAGATTGCTTGTTAATTGCATTTACCTAGGAAGATACTTGGGAATAATCATAGTGGCCTCCAAAGACAAGGTCACATACTGCATGTATGTTACTCAAATTTAACTTTTCACACACAAGTTTTTCTGTCAAGTCAAGACATAATAGAAGTCACCATATTGAATATCTAATAGGTCACATAATGAGTTCTCTCACTGGTCAGTTGATTTCATTTGCTACGGGCAAATACCAATAACTCCTTCATTCACAAGAGGGCACTAGTTCAAACCATTGCTTCAGCTAGCTACATATGCCAAGAGTCAATGTGGAATGAAGTGGATCAATGACCCTTGGCTAGTGAAGATGAGTATCTATAGGTATGACCTTGACCTGCTGTCTGTTTATGAAAGCAAAGGAGCAAGTTATTAGATCTTGATAACAAAGTGTTGCCAAGGGAGACAGTTAATTTTGCAGGAAAGACACCACATTTTTTGCAAACACTTTATTTCAACATGTAAAGTCCCAAATCTCCTCTACAGTGAAATGCCATGAGGTCAGTTCCACCAGCAATGTCAGATAAATAAAAAAGAGGCAGAAAACACAACTTGTTTTTCTAATTTCATCCACAGGTGTTCTACATAACACTAAAATCTGATAAATGATCTGCTGTTAATTCCATTGGAGAGATGCACCCAGATTTCAAGGGTTTCATCTGATAGCAGAAAGATCTTTTACAGATAACATCAAAGCATTTTTAACCTTCTGTTAAAACATGGTCCTGTTTTTTTCAGTGCATTTCTAATTGGATGACCTCAGTGTTTCATGCTTTGGAAGCAGCATCTGTGTTTCAGGGGCTATTTACTCAAGGAAAAGCAAACTGTACAATTTTTTGTTTTAAAGTTTATCTGTTTTTTTTTTCTTCTTCTGTACAAAAGAGAAAAAGGAAATGATGGTTCTGTATTTTTCACCTAGTACAATAATTTAAAATTAAATTTATGAATTTGTAAGTGGTACATATGCCCTGTATGCCCTGCATGGTATGTTATATGTAACTTGCATGTACATGTATTTACTTAAAAAGCAAGAGGATGTATTAAGTTGTCATACAATGATAAATATTTCTGTCCTCATACTTTTAAAGAAAATATGAGAATTATATAATAGATGTCTTATAAAAACAGAAGTAAGGTTTATTGTAGACATTTTAAAAAGAAAGTTAGATCAAAATTGTATGTTCCTCTTTAATATGAACTTTTTATTACTATCACTGATGCTCTATGGCTAAAAAAATCAGTTATCATTCAAAAACGCTATTATTCTATACAGTATTCACTCACTATAACACCCTTCATTATAACACTTTTCCTGGTATAAGGCGAGTATGGTCATGGATCCCATTTTATTATGTAATACAAAAATTATATGTATAATGAACTTCATTATAATGCAGCCTCATTGTAAGGTGATATAACTCTATGGCTACCATGGACAGTGTTATAATAAGGGACTACTGTAGTAAGAATAAGTTCTAATTGTTGGTATTTTACTGATTCTCCAAAGATTGTTAGCTCTATCGGTCACAGACCAGAAGAGCTTATGGGAGGGTCTGGTGTCTGTCGTTCATCCATCTGTTAGCACAAGTTTGTTATCACTACTCATCCTAAACTACATGGAGGTTTGCCATGAAACTTTAGACACACATTCATCACATGGTGTAGTTTGTTCTAAATGAAAATGGTGCTGCTTGGACATCCAATATGGCTGCCACAGCAGCCAGCTTGAAAATCTTGTTATCACTACTCCTACTGAATGGATGGTTATATTAACATGGGGTTTTTACTAGAATACTTCATATGATGTCAAGTTGGTCCTAAATGAAAATGGTGCTGATCTGACATCCAATATAGCCACCATGGCAGCCATCTTGACAATCTTGTTACGGCAACTTAACTCCTCCTGAATGGAAAGTTATATTGACATGGGGTTTTCACCAGAAGACTTCTTATGATGTCAATCTAGTTGGTCCTAAATGAAAATTGTGCTGCTCACACATCCAGTATGGCTGCCATCTTGAAAATCTTGTTATCACTAATTCTCTTGAATGAATGATCATATCAGTATGGGGTTTTCACTCAAAGATTTCTTTGATGTCTAGTTGGCTGTAAATGAAAATGGTAGTAATCTGACCTCCAATATGGTCACTACAATGGCCATCCAGAAAATCTCATTATTGCTACTTCTCATAGATGGCTGGTCATATCAACATTGAGCTTTCACCAGAAGATTTCTTATGATGTCTAGTTGGTCCTAAATGGAAATGGTGCACATCTGATATCCAATATGGCCATCCATGGCAGCCATCCTGAAAATCTTTTTACTTGTCAAAAATGGGAAGTCATATCAACATGGGATTTTCTTATAATATCTTGTTGGTCCAAAATTAATCTGATGTCCAATATGGCCACCATAGTGGCCATCTTGAAAATGTTGTTACTGCTACTCCTCATAAATGGAAAGTCATTTTGACATGGGGTTTTCATGAGAAGAGTTCTTATGGTGTCTACTTGGTCCTAAATGAAAATGATGCAAATTTACACTCAATATGGCCATCATGATGTCCATCTTGAAAATATTGTTATCTTTTCTCCTCCCAAAGGGTTGGCTATCTCAACATGGGGTTTTCAACAATAGACTTTTTATGGTATCTAAATGGTCCTAAATGAAAATGGTGCCAATCATACATCCAATATGGTTGCCACAATGGCTGTCATGAACATCTTGCTGTAGCTACTGCCCCTGAATGGATTGTCATATTGACATGGGGGTTTCACCAAAAGACTTCTAATTATGTCTACTTGGTCCTAAGTGAAAATGGTGCTAATCTGAGATCTGACATCCAGTATATCCACCACAGTAGCTAATTATAAAATCATGTTATTGCTGAAGAATATCACAAATGGTTTCAACACTTAGCAGTTATAAGGAAGAAATGGTCTTGACTTGAATTCATGGATTTTTTTTCCCAATTAAGTGTCAGTCCCCTTTAGGGACTCTTGTTTGGTTTCCACAGATATATATATATATATATATATATATATATATATATATATATATATATATATATATATATATATATATATATATATATATATATATATATATAAACCAGTAGGAACTTATCAAGTATTCACGTATAATTTACATGTGGCATACATGACATATTAAGTGTCGACCATCAGTACAGGAGGAAAATATTATGCAGCACTGATTAAATTTGTCCAAACTTAATGATACTAAATTATTTGGATTCATGTTTTTTATGCCTTAAAACCAAAGTTTGTGTATTTTCTGTTTCAGGGATGAGGTACATGGTTGTGGATTGTGGGGGAGGAACAGTTGACATAACTGTGCATGAGATTGATACTGGGGGCAGACTTAAGGAATTACACAGGGCTACAGGGGGACCATATGGATCAGTGGGTAAGAATACTTGTTTTTCTTACTCTTAAAACATGTAATTCCCAAAATGATTTTTTTAAATTGAAATATGCCACTCTAAACAAATTTTTTACAGCTATAATAAATAGCAGAATGTGATTTGTATTAGCTACATGTTGTCAAGATACACATTAGTTACATGTTGTCAAGATACATATTTGGTTACATGTTGTCAAGGTACACATTAGCTACATGTTGTCAAGATACACATTTGGTTAAATGTTGTCAAGATACACATTAGCTACATGTTGTCATGATACACATTAACTACATGTAATCATGATACACATTAGTTACATGTTGTCAGGATACACATTAGCTCCATGTTGTAAAGATACACATTAACTACATGTTATCATGATACACATTAACTACATGTTATCATGATACACACTGGCTACATGTTGTCATGATACACACTGGCTACATGTTGTCATGATACGTATTAGTTACCTGTTGTCATGATAACATTGGTTATATGTTGTCATGATATACACTAATTACATGTTGTTAAGATGCACATTAACTACATGTTGTCAAGATACAAATTAACTACATGTTGTCATGATACACATTAGCTACATGTTGTCAGGACACACATTGGCTACATGTTGTCATGATACACATTAGTTGCATGTTGTCATGATACACATTAGTTACCTGTTGTCATGATACACATTAGCTACATGTTGTCAAGATACACACTAGTTACATGTTGTCAAGATATACATTAGCTACATGTTGTCAAGATACACATTAACTACATGCTATCATGACACACATTAGTTACATGTTGTCATGATACACATTAGCTACATGTTGTCAAGATATAAATTAACTACATGTTGTCAAGATACACATTAACTACATATTGTCATTATACACATTAGTTACATGTCAGGATAGACATTGGCTACATGTTGTCATGATACACATTAGAGATATGTTGTCATGATACACATTAGTTGCAGTTTGTCAGGATACACATTAGCTACATGATGTCAGGATACACATTAGTTGCATAATATCTTGATATACACTAAAGTACAAGTCATAATGTTTTAGAATTTGATTACACATACCTTTAAATGGTGATTATTCACTTTATTTCAATCCTCATACATCCATATTCCTTGGAAGGTCATTATACACATGCCCCAAGAAATACATATGGTAAAATAAATGTTAAAGTATGTGGACATTTTTGGACAAGGTCAACCTTAAGGTGTGCTCTGGTACAAATCAGATTGAATGTCACATGTTGTGATGTCACAGAGAAAGCTGTGCATTGCACATATTGAAAATGTTTTTACTACCCTGTTACTTGTTATGATTGACCTGATGTACTCTTTTCTTGACCCAGTTTAGTACCCGGCCACCATTGTACAAGTCCATACCGATCAATAATTTTTGTCTGGAAGTTTTTTGATGACATCTAAGGTGCAGAACATTCAGCAATCAGGATTGAATAGACTTTGGTTAAACTATGTTAGTATTAAATTTTAGAACAACAGATACTTTTTAATTTAATTTGAGTAAATGCGCCTACATGACCACGTTGACATACACTTTAGCTACATGTTGTCAGGATACACATTAGATATATGTTGTCAGGATACACATTAGCTATATATTGTCAGGATACACATTAGCTATATGTTGTCAGGATACACATTAGCTACATGTTGTGAGGATACACATTAGCTATATGTTGTCAGGATACACATTGGCTACATGTTGTCAGGATACACATTAGCTATATGTTGTCAGGATACACATTAGCTACATGTTGTTAGGATACACATTAGCTACATGTTGTCAGGATACACATTAGCTATATGTTGTCAGGATACACATTAGCTACATGTTTGTTGTCAGGATACACAGTAGCTATATGTTGTCAGGATATACATTAGCTGCATGTTGTCAGGATACACATTAGCTGCATGTTGTCAGGATACACATTAGCTGCATGTTGTCAGGATACACATTAGCCACATGTTGTCATGATACACATTAGGTATATATTGTCAGGATACACATTAGCTACATGTTGTCAGGATATGCATTAGCTCCATGTTGTTAGAATATGTGTTGTAAACGATGCACATTAATGTCATGTTAGGAGGATATGCAATAGCTATGTGTTGTCATGATACACATTAGTTACATTTTGTCAGGATATTCATTAGCTACATGTTGTCAGGATCGACATTAACATAATGTTGTCTGGATATATGTTATCTGCATGTTACGAGGATACACATTAGCTACATGTTGCCTGGATATGCATTAGTTACATGTTGTCCTATAAAAAAAATAACACAATGGAACCTGCTTCTAATAAACGTAATGGAACCCCAAAAAATATTTGTTAAAACAGAATTTTGCTAAAAGGCAGAAATTAATACATATGTTACATTTGCATTCAGACTAAGACCAGTTTATTGAGTAATTACAAGTACTATGTCAGTTCCAGTGTTTATTGATAACAAAATTCATGGACAAAAAATTGATCTTTAAAGAAGATATTACTCTTTCTTCCTCAATAGTGTAACACTGAAGTACTGATGACAATGTAATTTAAACCAAAACCTCAAAAAATGATGCCCACTAAAATACTGAAATGTCAATTTTTTGGGGGTACCATATATACTCAATTATTAGTCAGATTCCACTGCAAATTGCATCAACCCAGATCTGCCATCACATAATGAACTAGCAGATCAGGGTCTATGCAGTTTGCAGTTTGGCCCGACTTATAAGCGAGTATAGACGGTACCAATTTGTGTTCATTTCATGGTTGCTACAAACCAAACCATGGTTGCTACAAACAAAATTTAACCTACAATAAATGGAGTTGCAGGATGTTAAAAATGGATTCAACTGAAGGTAAGATGTGACAAAATTGTATTAGCACTTTAGTTGACCTTTATATTGTACTGATTTCATATATCAGTTTGTTTTTTTTGCCTGCCATAAGGTGAAGCATATCATGTTATGATGTCATCCATCATCTGTCTGTTCCCTGTTTCGTTTCTGCACAATAACTTGAATTCTCCACTAGATACCATTACCAAACTATGTAAGTAGCTTGAATTTGGGGCAAGGAAGAAACCTGTTAATTTCAGGCTAAAAAAATAAAAGGTCAGGGTCACAGGGACTGAAAGAAGGAATACTGTTTCCACACAATAACTTGACTTGTGTATAAGGTATGTTGACCAAACTTTGGAAATGGCTTGCATTTGAAATAAGAAAGACATCTATTGATTTTGGGGTCAAAAGGTCAAAGGTCAAGGGTAATGCAACACTAAGAAGAAAAATGGCTTCTGCACAATATCTTGAGATTTTATATCACTTATCTTGACCGAACTTTGTGGCTGGCTTGTATTTGAGACAAGGAAGATGTCTATTTATCTTGACATCAAAAGGTCAAAGATCAAGGTTACAGGAACTGAAAGAAGGACAAACAATTTCCACAAAACTACACAAGTTCTGACCACATACATTGACTATACTTTGTATATGGCTTGCATTTGAGACAAGGAAGACACCTACTGATTTGGAGGTTAAAAAATTAAATTTCAAGGTCAGAGGGACTCCAAGAACGAAAGTGGTTTCCACCAAATAACTCAAGTTTCATCAAAAACCTTGACCAAACATTGTGGATGGCTTGCATTTTGAGACAAGAAAGGCACCTGTCAATAATGGGGTCAATAGGTCAAAGACTGAGTTCTTTGTCTTTTACCTTTACCAAATTTTGTGGAAGACTTGCATTTAAGACAAGGAAGACACCTATTGATTTTTAGATTCAAAAGGTCGAGTATCCAACCAGTGATAGAGGGTTTTACATAAAAAAAGGTAAATGATACTAATTACCACATAATGGGCATTTAATGTGTACCATGATACTAATTACCAGATAATGGGCATTTAATGTGTACCATGATACTAATTACCACATAATGGGCATTTAATGTGTACCATGATACTAATTACCACATAATGGGCATTTAATGTGTACCATGATACTAATTACCACATAATGGGCATTTAATGTGTACCATGATACTAATTACCACATAATGGGCATTTAATGTGTACCATGATACTAATTACCACATAATGGGCATTTAATGTGTACCATTTGCTGTCCTCTTCTTAAAAGTGGAAGTCTTTTCAATTTTATTTGACATGTGTTATATATTATCTTCTGCATGCAACCATTAAAATAATGCATTATTTACTATTCATCTATAAAAATACATTTTGCTTGCAATTGTTACAATCTGGTGTGTTCTCATAAAATCTATCTTTTAATATCAAGTTACAAAGGAATTATTATTTCAATTCTTTGTTTCATACAGGCGTGGATTTGGAATTTGAGAAGTTATTACAGGGAATTTTTGGAGTGGAATTTATTGAGCAGTTCAAGCTGAAATGTCCAGCGGGATGGGTGGATCTAATGATTAACTTTGAGTCCCGCAAACGCTCGGCCAGTCCCTACTCTGCCTCATCACTGAATGTCTCACTCCCATTCTCCTTTATCAACTACTACAAAAAGTGCAAGGTATCATGATGTTTTCAAATACATGTATCTGTCACTAAATCATATCTTATTCCCTTACAATGTTGAGAACCAGTCCCATTTGTCACTAAATCATATAATTATTCCCTTACAATGTTGAGAACCAGTCCCAATTGTCACTAAATCATATCATTATTCCCTTACAATGTTTAGAACCAGTCCCAATTGTCACTAAATCATATCATTATTCCCTTACAATGTTGAGAACCAGTCCCATTTGTCACTAAATCATATAATTATTCCCTTACAATGTTGAGAACCAGTCCCAATTGTCACTAAATCATATCATTATTCCCTTAAGATGCTGAGAACCAGTCATTGTTTTTACTAAATCATGTCATTATTCCCGTACATACTCCTCACAGTGGGTTACCTCCCTGTGGAAGGATAACACAAGTGCCACAAGGATGTAAATTTGGTGGTAAAATGCCACCAGGAGAAAACCGTGCTCTTTGATAACTTCATCATGCTCAATTCGTATAGCATTTTCTGCAGTCTTTTCTCTACAATGGCTTTAGTGCAGAATGTAAAGATTTTACCAAATACATAGGAGGAAAATGCCAGGAAATCTTTACTTGCAGAGATGCAGCAACAGGCTGTCAATGTTACAAAGTATATACTGATAATGTCACAATGGAGTGCATCTTAACCATCTTACTTAGTCTGGTTCTTAATATACTTCATTTAGGAGTGAATTTCAATCTGTGATTATATATATATGATCCAGTCAATGTGCTTGTGTAATAATTTCCAGAGGCAATGTACTAAGTTTTAGCTGACCCCAGGGTCAAACCAGCCTTCCAGCAGCAATATATTCTGAAAGAGTATGAGCTGTGAGTTGCATGATTCCCTTAAAATGCTGAGAATCATTCACTGTTTTCACTGAATAATATCATTATCCTCGCAAGATGCAGAGAACCAGTCACTGTTTTCACAAAATCATATCATTATTACCCTAATATGCTGATAACTAGTCACAGTTTTAACTCCGGTATAGGTGATGAAAAATCGTGGAAGTCACCCATAAAGTCAGCACAAAATAATTTGTCAGATAAAAGATGCAATACTACTTTGTACTATAAATCTAACCATTTGAGTCACAGATGTTAAAATGACACATACACATACCCACAAAAATTGTAAGGGAAGGAATTTTGGAACACAACATCACAGAAGGCATCCATAACTACTATTGACCTCAGCTGTGAAAACTTGCATCTTTATATCAAAGTTTCATAAAGAAACAACTACTTCATCAATGGAAAGTAAGGAAAGGAAAGACAATTTTCCAATATAAATTTAATGATTTAATGATTGTTGCAATGTGTAGAGATACCACAAGTCCAGTCTATAACATACAGTAGAAGTCCGTTTAATGACTTTAATCAAACCCTGAATATCTAAACCACCATTTGATCCAGACCTAACCAATATTGCCAGACATTTTTACTCAAAGGTTAATAGACTCTGCATATCCAAAAGCTTACATTGTCCCCAGGCGGTACCAATAAATGGATGTCTGCTGAATATGGTATCCAGAGGCAAAGGAATATCACTTTTACTTTAAGTTATTTAGCTTTACTGGTCATAAACCAGAAGAGCTTATGGAATGGTCTGTCATCAGTTGTCCATCCGTCTGTCCGTTAGCATAAGTTTGTTATCGCTAATTCTCCCAAATTACTTGGAGGATTGCCATGAAACACACACACATTCACCCCATGGTCTAGTTGGTCCAAAATGAAAATGGTCTGGCTCGGACATCCAATATGGCCACCTCATCAGCCATCTTGAAAATCTTGTTATCCCTACTCATATATGGTTGGTCATATCAACATGGGGTTTTCACTAAAAATGGTGCCGATCTAATGTCCAATATGAGTGCCATGGCAGTCTTTTTGAAAATCTTGTTATTACTACTCCTCCTGAACAGAAAGTCATATTGACATGGTGTTTTCACCAGAAGACTTCTTATGATGTCTAGTTAGTCCTAAATGGAAATGCTGCTGATCTGATGTCTAATATGACTGCCGCAGTAACCAGCTTGAAAATCTTCTCCTGAGTGAATGGTCATATCAGCATGGGGTTTCACTAAAAGACTTCTTTTAATGTTTTGTTGATCCTAAATTAAAATGGTGCTGATCTGATGTCCAATATGTGGCCATCTTAAAAATCTTGTTTTTTGCTACTCCTCATAAATGGAAAGTCATTTTAACATGGGGTTTTCATTAGAAGAGTTCTCATGGTGTTTACTTGGTCCTAAATGAAAATGATTAACCCTGAATATGGCCACCATAGTGGCTATCTTGAAAATATTGTTGTCTCTACTCCTTCAAAATGGATGGCTATGTCAACATGTGGTTATCACCAAGAAACTTTTCATGATACCTAATTGGTCCTAAATGAAAATTGTGCCAGTGATACATCCAAGATGGCTGTCTTGAAACTCTTGTTGTCACAACTCCCCCTGAATGGATGATCATTATGACATGGGTTTTAGTCACCAATCCTGAAAATCTTGTTATCCCTACTCCTCCAACATGGGGTTTTCATCAAAAGACTTCTAATGATGTCTACTTTGTCCTAAATGAAAATGGTGCCAATCTGACATCCAATATGTCCACCAATAAGCTAATTTAAAAATTGTGTTATTGTTAAAGAATATCAGAGATGGTTTCAACACTCAGCAGTTAAAAGGAAGAAATAGTCTTATCTTGAATTCCTGGAATGTTTTTTTGTCCAATAGAATGTCAGTCCCTTCGAGGGACTCTGTCTTGTTTAAAGGTGTTGGTCTACAAGAAATTGAAGGTTTCACTGTAAAACCATGTAAATGTTAAGCAATGTGGATTGATCAAAGGACTGAAATACTGGAAAGATATTGATTGTGTCATAAGAAAGTGACAGTGACATTTTAATGAAAAAAATCTAGCAGTGCAGAGATCTGAAAAATTATTATGATTAATTATTAATATCAATTACTAAAAATAAAATACGTGAAAATAGATAAAATGTGATACAGTAAATTCAAATATAAATACAGTAAGATTTACCTAAAATGATCCCAATGTGACCCAGCTTTCTCTTTGGACCAAGTAAGTCCCTTCTTAGACTAATTCTTTGGTCTTATTGCAGTGTCTGATAGCACTGACACAATTAATAGAATAATCGGTTAATTTATTGATATTTCTGCTAAAATTGATTATCTATACAAAAGTTGGGTAATCAGTGTTTTAGGAAGACATTATACTGCTGTTTAAATGACTGTTTTACTTTAAATTTAGTTAAAACTAAAGTTTGCTTAATTTCAATCACATGAGTTTGACATGAGATAATCATGACAATTCTTTTTTTAAAACTTTTTTTTTAAACAAAATATATCTATGTTAGTATTTCATTCCTGGGTCACATTATTTGACAGAAATAAAATACAAAGACATACAGCATTGGGATGTACCTAAAGATAGTATCAGATAACTGTATCCATTTCTGACCAATGAGAGAAGTAGATTTCAGGTTTTAGTTCTTACCTAGAGATTACCTGTGGTAGATTTCTATTCCACTATCTCTTTCAAAGAAGACTTGTCATATTCATGGTGGAGTCTTAAAGTAAAATGCAACTAATGGTCTAATGCACATAATAAATCATTAAAGTGATGTGCACTACTTGAATCCATTTTTGGAAGAATGTGAGTACAACTTTCATGCAGGTAAGAAGTTTTTGTTTGATTCCTCTATACTGCATAAGAACAAAGATGGTGACTGTCTGTCTTTGTCTTTCTTATACCATTTGATAACAAAGCACTGGAATAAAGACCATCAGAAAATATAATACAAAGAAAATTTACAACTATCGGAAGCCAAACAAGTGTTTTGTCATTTGAAAGGATTGTGGTGTGATACATAAGATAGTGTCATTTAAAAGGATTGTGGTGTGATACATAAGATGGTGTGATTCAAAAGGATTGCAGTGATACATAAGATGGTGCCATTTAAAAGGATTGTGGTGTGATACATAAGATGGTGTTGTTCAAAAGGATTGTTGTGTGATACATAAGATGGTGTCATTTAAAAGGATTGTGGTGTGATACATAAGATGATGTCATTTAAAAAGGATTGTGGTGTGATACATAAGATGGTGTCATTCAAAAGGATTGTGGTGTGATACATAAGATGGTGTCATTCAAAAGGATTGTGGTGTGATACATACGATGGTGTTATTTAAAAGGATTGTGGTGTGATACATAAGATGGTTAGGTGCACTTTGTGGGCCCACCAAAGTAATTTACGTTCACTCCATACAAAAATAAGTGTCTATTAATAAATAAAGTACACAAATTTGTAATTTAATAACTTACTTACTAACTTTAATTCACAGGGAAGCCACATTGAGAGCATAATAAAGAAATATGGAGACAAGGAGATCCGCTGGTCCTCACAGGGAATGTTACGACTGTCCCTCGAGGCAATGAGACGACTTTTCCTACCGACACTGGACCGCATCAAACAGACCATCGGTGATGTTCTGAATGATCCAGAAACCAGAGGTATATTAAAAATGTTGCCAATAATAAGCTCAGTGACCCTTACCTTTTCTTACAAGGGTGTGTGGACTTACTATCAGATATACTTTACTCGCAATATTTTGCCAAATTTAAGTTTTTGTAAAAATATGAGCTGGGCTAATCATTAAGAATGACTGATATCATGAGTAAATTATGGTAGTTGACTTTCATGTCATGTGAGCTTACTTGATGCACTTCATTTCTTATGTTGTGATAAATTGGGTTGTCATCAGCATGTAATATATCTGAGCATTACCTTGTGTAATGAAAATATCATATATGAGATTTGCAGGCCAATTAAGGATTTGTAGAACAGTTAGGATATAAAAAATAGTGTAACCTGTACTTTTGTTATTGTCTATATTTTGCTTATTTCAGTTAGTCTAAAGCATCTGCAAAATTAAAATTGCAAAATATTAATGGTGGGAGTGACTTAACCACAATATTTGTACTTGTAACTCTATATGTACCCTATAGAGATTTATTTTTCAGTTTGAAATTGCAATGTGTACCCATAATTAGTTGGAATGGTTGTTATCAGAAAATATAACAATGATGTCACATTAGCATACTGGTATACCCCATGGGTACAAATTAGATCAATAATGCATTGATGGTGATCATCAAGTATTAGTAAAAGAAACTATTAATCAACATAGATCTTGGTTTTTCCAAGGACAGTGTGAACACAGGGTTTAATTTAATTAGCTGCAAATAATGCTTTTCTTATGCTTGCTTGAAAAGCAAACAAATACACAAACAAAATTCTAGTTAAATATAGAGCAATGCACAGTATGAAATGAATGAGGGGAAGGGTTGATAGAGTATTGAAATTGTGGAATGTAGATCCAAGTGGTTGGAATAGATTGAAAGAATCTTTAAAAAAAAAATATGAAAACATTATTTTATTTTTTTTAGCTATTATATTTGTTGAAATTAACAAATTAGCTATCAAATTAGTTATTAATGCATCACAAATATAATTAAGCAGAGGACACATAATTGTATATATCTACAGAGGATTACATACCAGGGAAAGAGTTTTTATTAGCTCTACTGGTCATAGACCAGAAGAGCTTATGGAATGGTCTGTTGTCCATCGCTGTCTGTCCGTTAGCACAAATTTGTTATCATTACTCCTTCTAAACTACTTGGAGGATTGCCTTGAAACTTTACACACACATTCATCCATTGGTCTAGTTGGTCCTAAATGAAAATGGTGCTGTCCAGACATCCAATATGGCTGCCACAACAGCTAATTTTAAAATCTTGTTATCACTGAAGAATATCAAAGATGGTTTCAGCACTCAGCAGTTAAGAGGAAGAAATGGTCTTATCTTGAATTCATGGAAATTCTTTTTGCCCAGTAGAGCATCAGTTCCTTCAAGGGACTCTTGTTTTCTTTACATGCACAAAGTATTTAATTTTTCTAACAATGAGCAGTTCCTCATATTATAAGTTAGGTTGTGATCTGATTCTGTTGAACAGTGTACAGGCAGAATGCCATGAAGCAGCTAGTATGTATGGGCTCTGAAGCAACCAGTATGCATGGACACTGAAGCAACCAGTATGCATGGACACTGAAGCAGCCAGTATGCATGGACACTGAAGCAGCCAGTATGCATGGACACCGAAGCAACCAGTATGCATGGACACCGAAGCAGCTAGTATGCAAGGGCTCCAAAGCAGCCAGTATGCATGGACACTGAAGCAACCAGTATGCATGGACACTGAAGCAACCAGTATGCATGGACACTGAAGCATCCAGTATGCATGGACACTGAAGCAGAAAGTATGCATGGACACTGAAGCAGCAAGTATGCATGGACACTGAAGCAGCCAGTATGCATGGACACAGAGTGCAGCCATGACAATTCAATTACAGTAGATCATTGTTAAATGTGTGTAGATTTTCTATGCTCCATACTTCACAAGCAACTTTTTTCAGAGACAGTATGCACAATCAATCATCTTAAAATGTTTCTTTGTAGGTGTCAAGTACTTGTTCCTTGTCGGTGGTTTTGCTGAATCAGCATTTTTGCAAACAGAGGTTCGACAAGAGTTTAGACATATTCTTCAGGTCATCATTCCACAGGAAGTTAGTCTGACAATTGTCAAGGGTAGGTCTCATGTACTCACAACTTGTATGTGCAAAAATATGAAATAAAAACTAGGCCTGGAGATCTCATGTACTCACAACTTGTATGTGTAAAAAATATGAAAAAAAAAATAAAACCAGGACTGGAGATCATAAAACTCATAAGATTGAGAGCTGTTATTAACCAATTGCAAAAGACTTTACTTATGTACACCAGTTTTGATTGGCTCAAGTGTTTTATGATCTCCAGACAAAATCAGGAGTTCAAGATTTTTTTAAATATATTTTTTTGATGACTACCAGTATTTACATGATTCATTGCCTGTTAAGGTTCTTACACATTGGTTCTATTGTGTTTTGGCAGGTGTTCCAATAGGTGAAAAACCTGGTCTGAAAGGGACTTTGCACATGCTCATATGTTCAACTGCATGTGCTCAGTTGTTCCAGTACTTGAACATCCCCATTTGGACACCTGGTTTACATACTTGAACACCTAGTCATGTGTACAGATATCAAGTAGACAGAACAGTTACCAAAACTATGCAGGGGCCCTGGGTGGCCGAGTGGTCCAAGGCGCTTACCTTTAGAGATCACTGACATCTCACCTCTGTCTGTGTGGGTTTGAGTCTCAACTTGGCCAATGTGGGCATGTAAGATAGCTTGCCAGTAGCTTCCCATGGATTGGTGGTTCTTCCCGGGGTTTTCCTGGGTTCTTCCTCCACCAAATATACTAGCCGCCATATATAGCCTATTATGCGCTGAAAAATGGCGTTAAACCAAAACCAAAACTATCTAACAAAAGTGGGTCAGTTTAACAATAATGGCCATTACATGCCTGTTTTTGTGTGTATATGACAAATGCTTAGATATAAACAGTTTTTAAAATCTTACTTTCATCGTGACATGACTTTGAAAATCTTATAATCACATTTGAAAAACGTTTTTCTTATACATGAGGATGTGAACTTTTCTCAATTTTTTTTGGGTAAAAATATAGATTTTTCAAAAACAAAATTGTCAACAGACATTCTTTTCACTCACCATTTAGAGAAGAAAATGGCATTTGCATTTAAAGATTTTCTCATCATCCTATTCCTCTGAGCTGTATCAGTTGCCTAGCTGCTTCGAAATTTCATCTGTTGAGTAGTCATCTGCATTCATTGTTTGTTTACGCACAAGTGATAGATTGCATTATGCATCATCACTTTCTCTCAGTTGACCTAAGTTCAGCTCAATGTGTGAGGCTTCATAAAGGGTTTGCTTTTGTTCTTTCATCACAAGGAGTGTTGGTTGAATGGATACATCAGCACAATATAATTACTCATTAAAAATATCTATAAATAATATATGGCATACCTGCTAACCTTTCAGGCAGAATTGGGTTTTTGGAGACTCAGAAAGTGTTTTGAGATCCCATGGGGGGTTAGTGTGCACAGCTCCAAAAAAGCAACGCACAGTTGAGAACAAGTTTATCTACACATATAAACCTACAGAAAATGACTGGAAATTCAAATTTGAATAAAACAAAATTAAATATCTTTCTATGAAGCATTTAATACACTTTCTGACTGAAAATAGTTGGTAGACTTAGGGACTGACTATTTAATTTTTTAGGGGATTTTCTTTCGAACCAGGATTTTTTTTCTTGGTTCAGCCAGGTGAGGACTTCAATCACTGAGGACCTCTGCTCCAATTACTGTGAAGACTATTTTTAGAAATGGCCTGTACCATATATCAGAGTCAATCCATTGGCATTACAGCACCTTTTTGGCTGCAATTTTATTATCCTCACTATGGTCACTCAGTATTTGATATTATGGCACCAGGGCTTTTTCATGTTCATTCCATCTCTTTCTTTTAATATTGATATAGTTATGTCCCCTTCAAGTTTTTTTGTTCTTGTTTATTGTCTTTGTAGTAGTGCAAGGTTCTTTGTTATTCTTTCAAACAGTTTGATTTGATATGTATAATT
This sequence comes from Margaritifera margaritifera, assembly GCA_029931535.1. Lineage (NCBI taxonomy): Eukaryota > Metazoa > Mollusca > Bivalvia > Unionida > Margaritiferidae > Margaritifera > Margaritifera margaritifera. The sequence goes on from JAQPZY010001597.1 coordinate 1,547,696, forward strand.
TACCTGTGATACCATACATAATTTCATATCATTAGAATATGAGAGAATACTGTTGAAAATTTTAGACTCTTTTGTAATCACAATAATTTCTTATGAACAATCAAATTTTCTTTGGAAAGTTGTAAATGATTTCCTGCATCATGATGGCTAATCCTGGCCAGAGAAAAATATCTATATAGTCTGAGATAACTAATAAGCTGAGATAACTGATAAGCTGAGATAACTGATAAGCTGAGATAACTGATAATCTGAGATAACTGATAAGCTGAGATAACTAATAAGCTGAGATAACTGATAAGCTGAGATAACTGATAAGCTGAGATAACTGATAATCTGAGATAACTGATAAGCTGAGATAACTGACAAGCTGAGATAACTGATAATCTGAGATAACTAATAAGCTGAGATAACTGATAAGCTGAGATAACTTATAATCTGAGATAACTGATAAGCTGAGATAACTGATAAGCTGAGATAACTGAAAATCTGAGATAACTGATAAGCTGAGATAACTGACAAGCTGAGATAACTGATAAGCTGAGATAACTAATTCAGTTCCAAGACTGTAATGTTAATGTTTGGCCAAGTTACTTCTTTTGTGGTCAAGCTGGCAGAACATGCTAACATCATATGCATGATCTATCGAACAGGAAACTTTTAAATGATGACAGTGATATACAGTATGGTTAATTTTTGAGAAAGATTCCCTTATAGAAGCCCACTATAAAAATCTGGCCCAGTGAGATCTCCCTTGTTTACATCCAGTAGTATACGGCAACAGCGATAAAATGAAAATGAATTTAGATTCAGGTCTACTTATGCATACAATTTACCCATACATACGTTAATTTTTTCTGGTAATTATTTTCAGGCAGTCAGTAATCTTCATTCTTTTAAATAGTGTATTTAATATTCCACCACACATAGGCTGGTTCCATAGCTCATAAAATAATGAGTTGCCTGTGACCATATGTTAATATTTTAATTTTATGTAACAAAATTGAATATTACAAGGTATTTTTACATGACTTTGTCTATTTTTATTAAAAGAAGTATTTCTTCATGGGAATTCTATATTATTTTTATTTTCATTTACAGGTGCTGTATTATTTGGACTTGATCCAACAGTTGTCAATGTAAGACGATCAAGACTGACTTATGGTGTTGGAGTTCTCAATCGCTTTGACCCCAATAAGCATCCAATAGAAAAGAAGGTCACAAAAGATGGAATAGACTGGTGCACTGATGTATTTGATAAATTTGTCATGATTGATCAACAAATGGCCCAAGGTGATGTTGTTGTTCGTAGCTACACGCCTGCCCGTCCAGGTCAAAAGACCAGTCAAATTAATGTTTACTGTACAGAACAGGAAGACATAATATTCATCACTGATATTGGTGTGAAGAAATGTGGCACTCTTGCACTAGATCTGGAACCATTATCTCTCGATGCGAAAGAACCTCCCATCAGGAGAGAGATTCAAACCAGGATGATGTTTGGAGAAACAGAAATAAAAGTCAGTGCTGTTGACATGTCAACAGGGAAAAATGTGTATTGCAGTATTGATTTCTTGAATAGATAAGCTTTGATTGACATGTCAACAGAAAGAAATGTATGCTGCAGTATTGATTTCTTGAATAGATAAGCTTTGATTGAAATGTCATTTTGTGGTGGAATTTATACATCAATTACTGAATGCTGTTTTGCTTTGAATTTGTTGAAAAACTGTATCCCCTATATTTTACTCTTTAGCATTATGTGATAATTATGTATTCATATCAAACTTTTGCAATGTAATAACTGTTTGTTTTGCTTTACCATGCCTTTTCAAGCTTGTAATTATTTTAATTATTTAGCCAATAACTGTTTAAGATACAGATTTTACCTGTAATATGGCTATCACTAGTTTCTAGTGTACCTTGAATCAGTAGCACAGGTTTAAATGATTGTTTTAATTAGTTATTTGCTAATCAGCATCATTAATAGCTCTACTGGTAATAGAACAGAAGAGCTTATGGTCTGGTCTGGTGTCCATCTATCATCCCTCCATCCATTAGCACAAGTTTGTAATTGCTATTTCTCCTAAACTACTTGGAGGATTGCTAAGAAACTTTACACACATATTCATCCCATGGTCTAGTTGGTCCTAAATGAAAATGGTGCCACTCGGACATCCAATATGGCTGCCACAGTGGCCATCTTGAAAATCTTGTTATTGCTACTCCTCCTGAATGGATGGCCATATCAACATGGGTTTTCATTAAAGACTTCTTATGATGCCTAGTTGGTCCTCAATGAAAATGGGGCTGATCTGATGTCCAATATGGCCACCCTAGGGGCCATCTTGAAAATCTTGTTATCGCTACTCCTCCTGAATGGATGGTTATATCAACATGGGGTTTTCACTATGATATCCATATGTCAGCTGTATATAGTGTTGTCTGCAAAGGCAGGTTTCACTTATTATTATTATTATTACCAAATCTTTGAGTCTACATTTATTAGTACATACTTATATTATACTGTATCAGATATCAGGATAGATTTAAGCATTTCTTACAATAGGCACTGTAAACCTTTTTGTCTTTTGACAATTGTGTTTCTAAAGCTGACATAACATGTATCATATATTCTCGCTTATAAGTCAGGTCCAATTGCAAACAACATAGACTCTGATCTGCTGACACATAATGCACCAGAATGTCAGTCTATGTTCTTTGTTCTACTGGTTACTCCCAACAAACTGCACAGACCCAGATCTGACAGTGCATCATGCGATGGCAGATCTGGGTCTATGCAGTTTGCGGAGAACCGAGTAACTGAGTGGTCTATGGTGCCTGCTTTTACAGATCACTCACACATCTCACCTCTCTCTGCGTGAATTCGAGTCTCAGCTTAGCCAATGTGGGTATGTGAGAAAGCTTGCCAGTTGCTTCCCATGGGTCGGTGGTTCTTCCTGGGGTCTTCCTTCACCAAATATACTGGCTGGCACGCATAGCCTATCATGTGCTGAAAAATGGTTAAACCCCACACTACCAAAACCAAACTATGCAGTTTGCAGTTGGATCCGACTTATAAATGAGTATATATGGTACTTGTAAGACCTTCTGTTGATGTGAATTCTTGGTTGAAATATAACCACTGAGCAACATTTTTGACATGAAACTAAAATATATTTCATTAGTTTGAAAAAGAGCAAGTAATAATTAAATTAATTTTTTTCTGTAGCAAGAAATGTATAGGTACATTGCACTTTTAAAAAAATTTTGTTCAGTCTAATCTTTGTTTTTTTATTGGGTTAAAAATGTGCAGTCCAAAAGTTTGAAATGGGAACTTTTTTTTACAATGTATATATACCATCTACAATATATTAAATTTTTGCATGGGCATATAATGTTATATAAGTTCCACTATATACAGTATTGTAGTTTGAATTTGTATTCATTTAGCCATAGCCAAATTCATGAATATTTATATAAAGAATATTATTGTTATATACATATATATATATATATATATATATATATATATATGTATCTGTTACAGAAGTTTGATTTTGTTCTTTATGAACATTGTATTGGGGAGTTTTGTTTTGATTTTTCTTTATTCTGTTTTAAGTTTGACATCAAGAAGATGTAAGAATAAGTCACTTGGTAGACCATGTTGGTGTTATAGATACTTTGCTATTACAAGAAAAAAAATAGATTAAAGTAAGCTATTTCATTGAACACTTTAACACAGTAATAATATTACTATGTAGAATTCTGGCCTCAAGATTAGAACAAATTTATACAATCATATTCAGATTTAATTAAAATGTTGTTTTCTAATTGGATAATGTAAAATCAGTGACCAATCTGAAGGCAGATATAGGAGGTAAGTTTGAGTGTTAGAATTTTTTTAAATTTGTGGCCTGGATATGTTCTAAATTTTCAACAGTTTTCATCAAGAATAAAAAAATGTGACATAGTGGAATAAAAGTAGCCTTCACAGAGCAATGTTATAACAGCAGATAGATAGAAATAATATGTGGTACAACCATATTCAGAACCTTTGGGCAATTTGGGGTTAAAAATTGTGAAAAATAAAAGTTCTCCAAAAGCATAACACTTTTGTCCCAAGAAACTTGTATTGTACATAGTATTCTTTCACAAAATTATATCCACCAATTTTGAACCATTTCATAACACAGTGTATTCATTGACATCCTTTACAGGGGTGTGTAACAAAGGTAAAGTATATATACTTATGTATAAACTTAATCCAAATGCAAACAACATAGGCCCTGATCTGTCATTGCATAATGTGCCGGCAGATCAAGGTCTATGTTGTCTGTTCTACTGATTAGTCCTTACAAACTGCATAGACCCAGATCTGCCGGCGCATTATACGATGGCAGATCTGGGTCTATGCAGTGTGCAGTTGGTATCAACTTATACATGAGTACATACGGTAGTTTAAAACAGTCATACAGTGTAAATTCACTATTATTCGCAGGGGGAATTGGTGTTCATGGATTTCATGATTGCTTCAAATCACGAATTTAAAGACAATACAAAAGAAAAAATGATCTCTCTGTGGAAACAAAAGGATTCCTTTCCCAAATGAACAAATTTCAATACCTACAAAAAGGTCATTTTTCACAAAAACCACAAAAATTGATACCCATGGAAATAAATGAATTCACAGTATGTATTGTACCCCCTGGGTTGGGGATGTAGAATAGGCCTGATATGCCCTTCCTCACCCCCACCCCCCTCCAGACCTACAGGCTTGTGGATGTAAAATTCACCAATGCGCCCTTCTGCATGCTATAACAGGAGACTAACAGAGGCAACCTTTTTGTTCTGGGATGCATCCCTTGATGATGTTCCAGCTGAGGAGGTTTTAGACTAATTAAAAGAGTAAAGCTTTGTATTTTAAGAATTTTACCCTTTTTTGCCTTTTTCTTTCTTATGTATGCCTTTTTGGGAATACCTAAACTTACTCAGCACTATATAGCCAGTATTGTGCTGATACACACACACACACTATTTTGTAACTTGTATGCTAGAATGGAAAGAAAAATGTTTATAATCATTGGAAATATTTTACATACATACACTGGTACATGTATTAAGCACAAAGTTTTGTCATTTTGAAACTAATGTCTCTTGCAGAAAAAGTTGCAAAACTAATTTGTCTCCAAAGAGATATAACAAAGTCTTGAAAGTGAAGTTATTCCAATTATTATTGTAATTACACTCTTCACATAATTGTACATTTAAAGTTTTGGATAAAATAATTGAACACTAAATTTGTCTCTTATCATTGTTTCCAGAGTTACGTTAGGTTAATGCCTTTGTGTCTGAATGGCTTGTCTGCAAATACTAGAACATCATATACTACACAGAATATTTGTAAGGATGTTGAAACATTACTTTGCACACTTACATAGCTTGAAATGGGTAATGTTACCAAATATGTGCTTATTTGTGTTTCATCTGCATTCTATTAGCATTCTGTTCACATTTTCATTTCAGATACCATCTTGTCATTTTTCATTTACAGTCTCAGAAATGCATTCTGATTTTGCATTTTTCACTTACATTCATCATTTCCTTTCATTTGGAATGAATTTACCAAAGTCAGGATTTATATTTTAAATGGAAAGAATTATTGCTTTAGTATCTTGTTTTATTGAAAGTGTGCTTTAATAAAAAAGAAAATGCATACAAATTCAAAAAGCAATAAAGAAAAATATAACCACAACTGCAATAAATGTAAAAATATAGTTGTAGAATATTTGTTTGAAATGTTATTTCTTATTTCCTTTTGTTCAAATAAAAAAATAAACTGATACATTTACTGGTGATAATGTCATCACATCAATAGATTGTAAGCAGTGAAAAATTTCCTCTCAGAGTAAAGGATAAAGAATCTCATCCCAGATTATCATGCAAACAGGCTTTTGTCTATGGAAATTTAGTGGCAGACCAAAATACAAGTAAATAGATTTTATAATCCATTCATGAAATGCATTCATGTATAATTTCCATTGTTGTTTTTATCATTCATCATTTTGCATTCTCAGTTTCCTTCATATTGCATTTATTATTTCATTTGCATTCAGTCTGCATTTTGTTTGCATTCCATTATCATTTCACTGGTAACATTATCCATAGCCTTTAAGCTTGGTTCTGCTTTCTAATAGAGCAAAGTTCCTTGATGAAAAGGAATGTTTATGTACATTGAAAGTTCAAGTAGAAAGCATAAATGTATTAAATGCCACTGTGTATGTACCATACTTCATGTAAGTGCATATTTTCAATATTCAGAATTCCACATTGCATAAACTGTATAAATGTGTACCTAAAGATCTGATTTTCACAAATATTCATGATCATGTAAAAGTAAATAAAATAAAACTCACCTATTTTTGTCTATTCCTTTGAATCCCCATTTTTAGCTAGACTATTATATAAGACTGGAATAGCTTATGCAATGACCTGTTGTCCATTTTCCGGCATGTGCTGGGTGTCCATCATTTGACATCCATTAGCACAAATTGTTATTGCTACTCATAAACTACTTGCAGGATTGCCATGAAACTTTACACACACATTCATCCTATGGTCCAGTTAGCTACAAATGAAAATGGTGCCCCATGGACGGCCAGATATGACTATCAAAGCAGCCATCTTTAAAATCTTTATAATCACTACTCCTCCTGAAAAGATGGTCATATCAACATTGGGTTTTCATTAAAAGACTTCCTATGATGTCTTGTTGATGCTAAATTGCTAAATGAAAATGTTTTTTAAATTTTTAATTTTGTTTGGCTATATCAAGGCGAGGAAATGGGAGCAAAGACCTTTCCCAAAATCACACTGAGGCAGCCAGTCTAGGGTGGCCTGGACAGATACTGAACCCGCAATCCTTGGATTACAAGTCCAATGCTCTACCAACTGAGCTACTGTGGCTCCCAAATGAAAATGGTGCCAATCTGACAGCCAGTATGTCCACCACAGTGGCTATCTTAAAAATCTTATCGCCACTTCTACTGAATGGATGGTTATATTGACAAGGGTTGGTTTTAAATCAAAATGGTGCCAATCTGATATCCAATATGATTACCATGCCACCATTAAAAAAATCTTGTCATTGTTACTCCTCATGAATTAATGGTCATAACAAAGTGGAGTTTTCACTAAAAGACTTTTTTTGATGTCTAGTTGGTCATAAATGAAAATGGTGCTGATATAACATCCAACATGGCTACCACAGTGGCCATCTGGAAAATCTTGTTATTACTACTCTTCCTGAATAGTTGGTTGTATTAGTGTCAGGTTTTCACTATCTAGCTGGTACTAAATGCAAATGGTGCTGATCTGACCTCAGACATGGCCACCAAATTGTGCTATGGCAACTTCTCCTAAACAGATGGCAAAAGTGACATGGGGTTTTTATTAAAAGACTTCTTAAATTGTCTGGTTGGTCTAAATAAAAATAGTGCAAATCTGACATCCAATATGACTGGCACAGTGGCCATCTTGAAAATATGGTTTTAGCTACTCCTCCTAAATGGATGGCTGTAGTGAAATGGGGTTTTCAGTAAAAGATTTCTTATGATATGCAGTTGGTTCTAAATGAAAATGATGATTAGACCACCATGGTGGCCTCATGTTGAAAATCTTATTACTTCTCCTGAACAGATACTTTTAGTGATATGGGGTTTTCACAAAAAGACTTCTTATGGTCCTAAATTAAAATGGTACTGATTAGACTTCCAATTTGATGGTGATTGTTGCCATCTTGAAACTCTTATTATAGCTTCTTCTCCTGAAAAGGTACTCATTGTGACATGGGTTTCCACTAAAAGACTTCTTATGATATATAGTTGGTTCTAAATGAAAATGGTGCGAATCAGACTGCCCAAAACTTAACAAATATCATAACAGCTACTTCTCCTGAATGGAGGCCTCTGATGCTAATTAGGCCTCCAGTTTGATGGCCATGGGGGCCATCTTGAAAATCTTGTTATAGCTACTTGTTTTGGTAAGGGTCATATAGACATGGGGTTTTCGCTAAAAGACTTACTATACATAGCTGGTCCTAAATAAAAATGGTGCTGATAAGGCTTCTAACATATATGGCCATCTTGAAAATCTTGTTATCACTACTGTTTAAGGGATTGTTGTATTGACATGGGGTTTTCACTAAAAGTTAGACTTCTTTACTATATATGTAGTTAGTTCTAATTGAAAATAATGATAATGTGACCTTCTACAATTTTGAAACATCTTATAACAGCTGTTGAACAGATGGCCATACTAACATTAAAAAAAAAAGAAATCCCACTTCTTTCTTGCAATATATATAGTTGTTCCTATAGTATAATGATGCTGATCAAACCTCCAAATGGCTGCCTTGACAGTCATCCTGAAAATCTTTATATGGCTACTTCTCCTGAAAGATAGCCAAACAACTAAAAGACTATAGCAATATATGGCTATTCGTAATGAAAATGGCGTTCATCTGACCTGCAACATGGCATCACAGTGGCAATCTCAAAATTCTTATCACTATTGGTGGCATTGATACACGGTTTTCACTAAAACACTTCTTGCAATATTTAATTGGTTCCGAATGAAAATGGTGCAGATCTGACCACTGACATATATATGTGAACTTTGGTGAAGGAGTTTTGAAAACCAGACCTAATTGACCTTGGGGTCAAGTGAAAGATCATTGCTTGCATTTTTGTACTTCATTGAGCTTATGAACACATCGACTTGTACATATACAAATGAATACTGACCGGACTTTGTATTTGGTGGTATGCATTCCAATAAACAATCTGATAGTCAGCTCTCTGACATTGATTTTATGATCAAATGTCTTGACTTGAGTTTTTAATGGTACATGTACTAGCTTATGAAAATGATAATACAAATAGGTATTGCTGGATTTTTATCAAACCCAGTTTGTGGATATATCTGAAAAACACCTTGAATGATTCCACTTCAATAACTTTTTATGAAAAAAAATATTAAAAACTAAATTATTCTTAGAATGTGGGTATATTCTGACATTGAAATAAATTCAATGATCTTCTCTCGATGATATCAGGTTCAAAGTCAAAGGCTATAACAACAAATTTTGCACTGCAGTTACAGGTGTCTTGTGAACATATCAACTCACAGATGTAAGAAAAAATATTTTAATAAAATTTGGTATTTTGGAGTTTCTAAAGTATATCAGAAATGGTTTAAATACACAGCAGGTAAAAAGAAATCAAAGGACAGAAGAAATAGACTTATTGTGGAGGGCTTGAATGAGTTGGATGACAAGTACATTTCATCCATATCTCTTTGATTGCTATGGTTGACTCAGAATATACATCCATATCGCTTGTTAACAGTCATTAAAGTCTTTTTTACCAATTTCAACCAAATTTTGTAATGGCATTACTACAAGGTCTCATCTGAGTTTGATGCAGAAACATACAACCATATTTTACAAAGTTACAGCCCTTGATTAACTTAGAATAGGCATGCTGTACACAACCATATTTTACAAAGTTACAGCCCTTGATCAGCTTAGAATAGGTATGCTGTACACAACCATAGTTACAAACTTACAGCTCTTGATCAACTTAGAATAGGTATGCTGTATACAACCATATTTACAAAGTTACAGCCCTTGATCAACTTAGAATAGGTATGCTGTACACAACCATATTTGACAAAGTTACAGCCCTTGATCAACTTAGAATAGGTATGCTGTACACAACCATATTTACAAACTTACAGCCCTTGATGAACTTAGAATAGGTATGCTGTATACAACATTATTTACAAAGTTACAGCCCTTGATCAACTTAGAGTAGGTCTGTGTACACAACCATATTTTACAAAGTTACAGCCCTTGATCAACTTAGAGTAGGTCTGTGTACACAACCATATTTTACAAAGTTACAGCCCTTGATCAGCTTAGAATAGGTATGCTGTACACAACCATAGTTACAAACTTACAGCTCTTGATCAACTTAGAATAGGTATGCTGTATACAACCATATTTACAAAGTTACAGCCCTTGATCAACTTAGAATAGGTATGCTGTACACAACCATATTTGACAAAGTTACAGCCCTTGATCAACTTAGAATAGGTATGCTGTACACAACCATATTTACAAACTTACAGCCCTTGATCAACTTAGAATAGGTATGCTGTATACAACATTATTTACAAAGTTACAGCCCTTGATCAACTTAGAGTAGGTCTGTGTACACAACCATATTTTACAAAGTTACAGCCCTTGATCAACTTAGAGTAGGTCTGTGTACACAACCATATTTTACAAAGTTACAGCCCTTGATCAACTTAGAATAGGTATGCTGTATACAACCATATTTACAAAGTTACAGCCCTTGATCAACTTAGAATAGGTATGCTGTACACAACCATATTTACAAACTTACAGCCCTTGATCAACTTAGAATAGGTATGCTGTACACAACCATATTTACAAACTTACAGCCCTTGATCAACTTAGAATAGGTATGCTCTAGCTTTAGAATTTTGTGTTCGATTTTAATTTAATTTGCTATGAAGCTTCATCTTAACATAATCTCACTTGATGCTGATAAGCATCAGATTTTGATCATATTTTTAGTTCTGCTGGTCATAGACCAGAAGAGCTTATGGAATGGTCTTTTTTCCGTCAGTCTATTAGCATAAGTTTGTTATTGCTGCACCTCCTGAACTACTTGGAAGATTGCCATGAAACTTTACACACACATTCATCCCAGATTCTAATTCAGGGGTCTCCAAACTTTATAAGATGAAGGCCATGTTAGATTTTTAAGGGGGTTTGAGGGCTGAAGCGACTGTGAAAAATTTAAATATATGCAAAATCGTTTTGAAAAAGTACAACACTTTGCGGGCCAGACAAATCAATCCAGCCCGCGGGCCGTAGTTTGGAGACCCCTGGTCTAATTGGTCAAAAATGAAATGGTCCTGCTCAGAGATCCAATATCATTGTCACAGTGGCCATCTTGAAAATCTTGTTATTGCTACTTCTCCTGAATGGATGGTCATATCAACATGGGGTTTTCACTAAAAAGACTTGTGATGTCTAGTTGGTCCTCAGTGAAAATGGTGCTGATCTGATGTCCAATATTGCCACCACAGCAGCCACCTTGAAAATCTTTTTATTGTTACTCCTCCTGAGTGGAAAGTCATATTGACATAGGGTTTTCACCTAAAGACTTCTTATAATGTCTAGTTGGTCCTAACTGAAAATGGTGCCTATGCCCAGTATGGCTGCCACATTGACCATCTTGAAAATCTTCTTATCACTACTCCTCCTGAATGAAAAGTCATATTGACATGATGTTTTCCCCAGAAGAGTTCTTATGATGTCAAGTTAGTCCTAAATGAAAATGGTGCAGATCTGATGTCTAATATTGCTGCCAGAGTGGCCATCTTGAAAATCTTGTAATCACTACTTCTCCTAAATGAATGGTAATATCAGTTTGGGTTTTTCACTAAAAGACTTCTCTTAGTGTTTTGATGATACTAAATTAAAATGGTGCTGATCTGATGTCCAATACATGGCCAACTTGAAAATTGTTTTTAGTACTCCTCTTAAAGGGAAAGTCATTTTGACATGGAGTTTTCATCAGAAGAATTCTTATGGTGTATAGTTGGTCCTAAATGAAAATGATTAAGCCTTGATATGGTCACCATGGTGGCTATCTTGAAAATAGTGTTATCTCTACTCCTCCCAAATGGATGGCTATTTCAACATGGGGTTTTCACCAATAGTTGGTCCACAATGAAAAAGCTTGTTGTCACTACTCCCCCTGAATAGATGATGATTATAACATGGGGTTTTCACCAAAAGACTTCTAATGATGTCTACCTTGTCCTCAATGAAAATGGTGCCAAGCTGACATCCAGTATGTCCACCACAGCAGCTAATTTGAAGATCTTGTTATCGCTGAAGAATATCAGAGATGGTTTCAACATTTAGCATTTAAAAGGCTGAAAAGGTGTTTCCTTGAATTTCTTTTCACCCAGTAAAGTGTCAGTCCCTTCAAGGGACTCTTGTTCCAAGTTGTGGTCCTGCATCCTACTCGTCTGCAATCTAGCATCAACATTATTTGCTTGGTCTCAAGCAAATTTGCTCCTCAATCAATTTAATAAGCAACAGATTTTGTCCATATTTACAGAGTTATAGCCACAATCACCTTATAATACCCTAATGACTTTTTAATTTTTAGCATCCAATATTCTGTTTCATTTCGGATTTACTGTTGATGGCATAAAAGGTTTTGACCTAACTTTACAGAGTTATTGCCCTTGATTGACTTAATACACTTTTACACGCATAATGCACCCAATCCATACTTAGGTTTTTGACAGTTGGAAATAAAAACCATGTTATTGGCAGCTTCCTTTCCTGATGAAAGTTTTAAAAAATTTACAATCATTTGGATTTGCGGTCACAGCTGGACAATGGACATTTCTCCCATGATAAGACCAGGGAACCAGCCTCAATAATTTGTCAAATAAGTATGGTGTGGGCTTGTTGTCAGACCTTGATATCTGAGGTAGATATATTTGCCAAAATTGTGTAGAAATGGTGTGCATGTATGTGTGCTTATCATCAGACAAATACGGCATTAACTTGCACATGCTGTATCAGTTCATGTTAAATGCATGACTGAATAACAGAAACAAAAATATGTGGTCGCATAATGTGTTGGCCAATCATGTTCAATGCTTTTTTGCTCTACTTACAGTAATTTTCCATAAGACCAGGCAACCAAACAAATTTTTCCAGAGGTAGATGGTAGGCTTATTATCAGATGAATATATCCTGATTAAATATTTGCCAAAATTGTGTACAAATGGGGGTGGGCTTAACAACTGTGAACACTATGCCCAACTGTGAACACAATATGCCAAAGTCTGCTGTTGCATAATGTGCTGACCAAATAGGGTCTATGTTTTTTTGCTATACTCACAGTATTTCTCCCATGATAAGACCAGGAAACCAGCCAAATAAATTTGGCCAATCATCTAGCATAGGCTTATCATTAGATAAATATGGTATGATTTCAAGCCAACCGTGTAGAGGCTGATCTGCTGGTGTGTCATTTAAAGACAGATCTGAGTGTAATCTGTTGGATGATTATTATACAGAGATAAATGTAGTATTCTCTTTTTTAATCAGGTCTTCCCCTGGTATAAAGTAAAGTTTCATGTCCTCACTTAAGTTTTTAGTGGAATTTTTTGTACTTCAATCTTTTTAAACTGGGTGTATTTTATCATTTCACCATCTATCTGTTTGTCCATCCAGCCATACAATTTTTTTTTTTTTTTTGTATTTTGAATGGTGATATGTATCTGATAAAACTTTATCAACTTACATACATCACTACCATTAAGTATATTACTTATCACATTCTGGTAGCTAGCCCAGTGGTCAAGTTCACAACAAGACGAGATATGTTTTTCACATTATTTCATTTTCTAAACTATTTCTGCACCTGCTCTGGAACTTTTTTGTAATACCTGAATTTCCAGATGAGTATATACATCCAGTTTCTACAGGTTTGAAATTGTCAGGTTTATAACCTGGTACTGAATTCCTGTGGATATATTTCTGGATTAGATTACCATATTATCTGAAATATTTAGACCTTCTAATAAGATTTTATTACATGAATCCAAATAATTTATAAAATATTTTTGTCTGCCTTTAATTTTTTTTCCAACAGAAAGCTTTGTACTGTTATGAAGATTATGAAGAAGAAAAAAAATACTTCATAAGAACCAATCAAAATTCATGATTACATTTTTACAAATAATTATTTGAAACAACCCCCTTTCCCCAATTTATAAAATACGTATAAAAAAACGGACAATACAGAATACTTAGTGAGACCTATTATATTTAGTTGAAAACAAGTTGGATCAAACTGCAAACAACATAGACCCTGATATGCCATCGCATGTTCAGACATATCTGGGTCAATTCACTTTCTTAGGAATAATCAGTAGAACAAACAACATATATCCTGATCTGTCAGCACATAATGGGCAGGCAAATCTGGGTCATTGTTGTTTGTAGTCGGATCTGACTTATATGCGTGTATATATGGTATTTGATGAATACCTTCTGGAACCATTCAATAAAAAGTTAACACTTGATACGACCCAGTTTGACTTGTATACCCAAAGCTAGGCAAGTCTCACATGTCTGACTTGTATACCCATGACTAGGCAAATCTCACCTCAATTTGACTTGTGTACCCAAGGTTAAGCAAATCTCACATCAATTTGACTTGTATACCCACGTATAGGAAAATCTCACCTCAATTTGACTTGTGTACCCAAGGATAGGCAAATCTCACCTCAATTTGACTTGTGTACCCAAGGATAGGCAAATCTCACCTCAATTTGACTTGTGTACCCAAGTATAGGAAAATCTCACCTCAATTTGACTTGTGTACCTAAGTATAGGAAAATCTCACCTCAATTTGACTTGTATACCCAAGTATAGGCAAATCTCACCTCAATTTGACTAGTATAAGTATGGGCAAATCTCACCTCACTTTGCCTTGTATACCCAAGTATAGGCAAATCTCACCTCAATTTGACTTGTATACCAAAGTATAGGCAAATCTCACCTCAATTTGACTTGTATACCAAAGTATAGGCAAATTTCACCTCAATTTGACTTGTACACCCAAGTATAGGCAAATCTCACCTCAATTTGACTTGTATACCCAAGTATAGGCAAATCTCACCTCAATTTGACTTGTATACCAAAGTATAGGCAAATCTCACCTCAATTTGACTTGTATACCAAAGTATAGGCAAATCTCACCTCAATTTGACTTGTATACCAAAGTATAGGCAAATCTCACCTCAATTTGACTTGTATACCCAAGGATAGGCAAATCTCGCCTCAATTTGACTTGTATACCAAAGTATAGGCAAATCTCACCTCACTTTGACTTGTATACCAAAGTACAGGCAAATCTCACCTCAATTTGACTTGTATACTCAAGGATTGGAAAATCTCACCTAAATTTGGACTTGTACACCCAAGGCTTGGCAATTCTCACCTCAATTTGACTTACATACTCAAGGCTAGGCAAATCTCACCTAAGTTTGGACTTGTACACCTAAGGCTTGGCAATTCTCACCTCAATTTGACTCGTATACCCAAGGGTAGGCAAATCTCAACACTTTATTCTTTACAAAATCATCAGACAACTAGATTTATCTTTGTAAAACACATGCTCCCAATGCAGACCAAAAAGTCCAAGTCCTCAATAGTGAAAAAATTTAGGAACATTGAAAATATTACTATAATGGCATCTCCATGTAAATACACACAGGCATAAACAATTTTACTTGTGTACCTCAAATAGTTATTGCTTAAATGTGCAAGCAAGGTTTTCATAAAAAAAGTTAAGTCTGAAAAGTTTTAAAATAGCCATAATGGTCTTATAAATCTAATCAGGTCATCTACACCTGTCTACAGGTATGCCAGCCTAATTTCATTCATGTTGAGTGCTTTTTGTGCAATCTTGCAAACTTTTCTGATCAGACAGATGGATGGATGGATGGAAATACTGATTGACAGCACCAAATCGAGATGACCCCACTGCAAGTAGTGGCAGAAAAAAACAGACTACTCAAATTGTTTACATCAAAAATCATTCATGTTTAAAAAAAGTAAAAGATCTTTCAGATTGGATCATGACTGAGAAGAAAGAATAAAAATAACTGTACTAGTTTTGTAAATTGTTATTAGCATCATTTTGATATGATCCTCCTAATAGGATTTTACACTGTATTCAAAACTCTTTTGCTCATTTAATCTATTCTTCACATCCAGATTTTTAAAAATACTTTGTTCTGATATCTGAAATAATATACACTTTCAACACTCAAATAAAAATTTAAGGTCACCATGCTTAAATAAAACAGGAAGATTTTTAATGTATAATTTGAACAGCAGACATATCCCATGTATCAGTGCTTTAAGATGCATACTTTCTGACTTAAAAAAGGTGCATGCTACCATCACACCATCCTTTTCTTTTAAATCTAATTAATTCAGTGATCAGTTTACTAACAGCCTTAATCTAATTATATAAAAAAGTTAATTATGTATCCAATGGACAGGTCTATATGACAGCAAAATACTCGTTTTAGAACTGTATTTGTTATGAAATAAAAGTGTCTAATCTCACTACAAATTATGGTCATTTAAAATAAATATTATATGTACTAGTTTATTGTTGTATTTTATTGTTGTGCTTCATTACAAATAAAATAAAAGCTCCTATGTGATGGACTGGCCTTCTACTTTAAAATCATGTAGGTATATATAAAATGTAGCCAACTACAAATTAAACCTTGAATTATATAATATCTAACTGCAACATATTGTGGGGTGTATTTATTTATACCATCTTTTATCAGTAACAAGCTATATACCTAGTCAAAAGCGGTCCTATTCAAGCCCATAAATGTAATATATATATCTAAAAAAATCATATCCTTCCTGTCCCACAATATGACGTTTGCAAACAACTAGAAAGATGACAACCAGACAGTGTCAAAAAAAGAAAATTGCTCGACTTCTTTTTTTGTTGATCGTAAATATATTTAATAAGTGTATAAATTTGTGTGACACTTTCCATTAGCATGACTGATGTGGAGTTACAAGTACTGTATATCAATGAGGACTATATATAATACATATGTGTGTGTTACAAGAGTTGTTGAACAGCATTCTTGGGGGCCACTGCAGTAATTTATTGGGCAACCATGGATTTTCAAAATTGTTCTACTCCGGAGTAGTAATCAAAACACAGGTGAAAAAGTCATCATGTATTTAACTACATTTAATTGCCTAACACAATACAGGCTAAGTGTTGTCAGTGTAAAATGAATTAAAAAAACTTTACTGGTGTATACACCTACAGTACCCACAGACTGTACTGATCACCTTCCACTTGTGCTGGTCTAGTTTTCACCTAACTACACCCCACTTTACAGTGTAACATCCAGGTGTTACTGGTGAAGTCAGATTTTGAGTTACTCTGTGGTATGGGTATTAACCTGTGATAAATTTACAACAGGTCGGGTTATCACCTGTTGTGAGGCCTCTGTAGAAGAAGTTTGGTTTGGTTTTATGGGTTTAACGTCATTTTTCAGCACATGACAGGCTATACATGGCGGCCAGTATATCTGGTGGAGGAAGAACCCTGGAAAATCCAGGGAAGAACCACTGACCCACGGGAAGCTACTGGCAAGCTTTCTCACATAGCCACATTGGTCGAGCCCAAGACTCGAACCCACGTGGACAGAGGTGAGATGTCAGTGATCGGTAAAGGCGAGCGCCTTAGACCACTCGGCCACCCGGGGCCCCATGTAGAAGAAGTCAAATACATATGGTAATCCACTAACTGGTCAGATAGATCTTAATGTAGGTCTGTAATGTGAAGTGGAATTAGCACCTCTCAAGTGTATGAGTGTAGCATAATCAATCCACTTCAGGTGTACTGATGTTTGATACTAATTTCAAAGTAACCTTACAAATCTTGTACAATGAACTTCCATAATTCAGAAACTACTGTGACCCAAACTTTCCACAGTTGTATAGAGATGGCCATATAAAGAAGTTTTATCATTTCATAACTGATTTTAGAATGGCCTTTTTGGGTCCCAAATATGTGACCACTTGGGAACAATGTAAATGAAGATATTTGGGGCCTTGCTTAATAACAGACGGACTAAAAACAAAAATTCACACGAAAGGAAACCCCTTTTTACTTATGATATTTCCAAGAAAGAAGTACCATAACAAGAAAATGGTGATAGAATTTATTTCAGTGCACTCACATCCTTAACAGCAAGATGATCTAAATACCACAATTAAACAACACTATATTCATCACAGTCAATCTGATTAAAATTGAGATCTATTGTGATAAGTAGATCTGACAGGCACCAACAAAGTTCATGTTCTGGTGACCTTTGCAATTCTCAGGCCACTTACTTTTAGTAACCAATCAGATAGAGCATTACATTTCATCTTAGGGAGAGTTGTTCGAAATGTTATGTTCTGAATGGCATTTTTCACTTTCATAAATATGAAAGCTGTAATTTGGTTGGTGAAGTGAAAGGTCAACAGAACATGACCTCATACTGGTGTCTCTCAGATCTTCATTATTTCAGAGATCTTAATTAAATCAGATTGCATCACAATCTATAAGGAACATGTACATCATAAATTTTGGAATAATAAAGATATGTCAACTGCTTACAAATAAATCACTCTATGTAATATGATACATTTTCAATGTCAGTTTCAATATGTTTCATTGGTAAATGTCATCCTCAAGTATCAAGGGTACCATCTAAAATTATTTTTGGAAAAGAAACCGAATAAATAAAATGCAAAACAAAAATTGAACAAAATTGAGCATTCAACCCTCAAAAATTGCATTAATCACTAAAAAAAATTTTAAAGTAGTCATTCTGGTTTGTTTTTATTCCCTGCATATTACACAAAAAAGATGACATAGGAAGAATATTTGTTTAATATTTAAATCAAGTTACTTTGTACATACCCCAAAAAAGCTCATAAAAAGCTATGAAAAACTACTTACTTTTTTGAGACAAACAGCAGTTTTGTTGCAGGAAAAAATGTTGGTCATAAAATTGATCAGTTTTAGTGCACACCAAAGAAATAAAACCAAAACTTTTCAAATAGAATTTCACAATACACAAACTCTGACACCTTGCAAAAAATAACAAAAACACTTGCACCTCTTGAAACATTCAGATTTAGTTCATTTTATGCAAGTCTATATATATATATATATATATATAATGACTTTTTATATGAAATATTTAAATATCAACATCTGACTATAAGTACATGTAATAATACGTCATTTTGAAACAATGCTTTCAAAATATTTTATAACAAACACAAACAGTTTATGTTTCTTTGTCTTCCTTCTCTTCTTCTTCTCTGAGTCACATTTCTGAATGATATATAACAGTACAACACATATGAAAATGAAATACTTGAAGCTATTGTTTCTTAATGGATCGATCCTGCATCACGTATGATCCTTCTGAAAAAGAAATAGGAGCTCTGATGAAAAGGAGAACATCTGATATTTAACATTCAACAATTCTTGAGTAATGCATCAAAGATCTGAACATATTGGGAAATTTGGAATTAATTTTATGTAACTATGTGCACAAAACAAATGAATACAAAGAGTACGGCATAAAGTCTCATAATGGTCACCTCCATTCTACAGGCAGGCAGTCTTCTAATTTCCAAACAAGTATATTCCCTATATATTTCTCCTCTTTGAACAGCCAATTTAAGTATCCGGCTAAAGCATTTCCTTGCAGTGGGAAATACAGTTACTTAATTGGTAGAGCATCAGGCTTGTAATCCTAGGGTTGTCGGTGTGATACACAATCAGGCCAGCCTGGGTTGGCTGCCTTCGTGTGTCCCTTGGAAAGGCACTTAGCTCCCATTTCCTCAGCATGATATAGCCAATAATGTGTTCAAAGTGTCATAAAAAAATAAAACCTACAAAAATCCTTGCTGTGAGTGGCTGCTAAAGAAAGGTTGCATTGAACTACATCAAAAACAAGAATTTTGTATTTGAATGTATGTATGTATGTGGTAACATTGTACAGAACCTCAGCACAATAGTGGCTATAATGTGCCAACTAAAGGTAAAGTTCAAAAAATGTAAAATGAATTGCAAAAAAACACTTCCAAATAAATGTAAACACAAAAAAAACCCAACAAGATAAAATATAAAACAGGAGACATTCAAATTGTGTAAAATATATATAAAATAAAAGATAATGGTAACAGGCTATTCAAATTTTTTTTTTCATGCACATGTCCAGGACAAGTGGTTCAGTAAATTCACTTGTATTATCTACCTTTTCACTTGTCCCAAAATTTCAATCTCCTGTCTAGATTCGATGAGTTGTAAATGTAAACACACACTGATCCTTAATTAGCATAATTGTTTCACTTCAAACGCAATACTGTACATTGACAGTTGATCACCAGTATAATAAAAAAATATTAAAGAATCATTACTGTCATTTAATCAGTTGATAAAGGAAACTGACATCTATGTCGGTAAAGTGCCTTTTACTAATTTAATCGCACCCACTCAATGGATTGAAATCAAAGGGTGATCCACTCATATCTGGGTTCATTAAACACAATATAACAAGGTTGTTTAAAACACTGCTAATTAATCATCATGATCATACCAGATTTGTTTTTTATAAAATGTTTCCATGCACATGTGATGGTTATCAATGACCTCTTATGGTAGGTGTGGTATATATCAGGATGTGAATGAATAAATGCAGGTAGGTAAATTCAAGCATAAAGTACACCTGGAGGGCATTAATGGCCATATAAATGTAGATAAATTGTTTAAAACATAAAAATTAGCACTCGCCCAACTTGTTTTAAAACTGGAAGTTAGCATTTGTCCCGGACTAGCGTTTTGGAAAATTTTACTTGTCCGACTTTGAAAATGAATAGTCCGGGACATCGGGCTATGGGACTTTATCAGATCAGTCATTGGTAACATCTGTACAATCCTTAGAATCTCAAAATTTGTTACATAAACTGCAATTCTTCAAGAAGTCCAAGATTTTCTCACACATCATCATAGACTTTCTTTATCCAGTTCATGTCAAAATACTTTTGTTTTTGAAAACACATATCTCCATACCTACCCCTTCGGACATTTATCCTAAAGTTTGAGTCTTTTGGGTATGTCCCTGAGGGTAGGGACAGCCAAGGGGCAAATGTCAGTTGGGTATATTCATTTTGTCTTTTTGTAAGTCTGGATTGGCTTGGTGTTTTCTGGCACTGCGACACCAGTAGGTTATTCAGTGCCATGGGGCCTAGTAAGAATGTACATGGTTACAGAGTGGGGATCTCAAAAGTTTGAAAGCTATGACTGGGGAGGTAAATCCATCAGGGTAGGAATGAATCCCTGGGCAAATGTCAGTTACATGTATAATTTTTTTTTCTCTATTAATGGCTAGTAAGTGTATATATTGTTAAAGAGTGGGGTCTCAAAACTTTTGATGTTATGACCTTGGGGCACCACTGTGATGTTTTGATACTTGGGTCATAGATCACACATGTCAATTCTCAGACATGTTAGACAAACAGCTCAAGAGTTATTTGAAATTTGTGTAAAATGACCCCTAACCCAACCCCCCTCACAGAGTCTAGATCAAAATTCCAAAAGTGTAGGCACAATCTAAGCCCACAGCACATCATTAACTTAAGTTTTGAGTGTCTAACAGTGTAGTAGGAGTTCAAGGACTTAATAACTTAATTTTCCCCCTGAAATATTAGCTTTATGCAATCATTAAATTTTTTTGAAATCAGTTTCTACCATTCTATTCTTATGGAAGGATGACCAGTGAGATGGTAAATGATTTTGACAGAAAGTACAGTCAAACCTGTATACAGCGGTCACCCTGAGGACTGGTCAAATTGTCCTTTTTAGACAGGCGACCTTTATATGGACAGTCAATTTATGAAGTAACTGAGAGATGAAGAATGGAAAGAAAGCAAGCAAGAATGATGGGAAGCCGAATCATGATTGAGAAACTGGAGTACAGAAAATATACAAGATGTCTGTTTTTAGTTTATTAAAAAAAACTATGAACTCTCAACATTTAAGACATAAACGATTCATATATTTTGCTTTCTGGAGCTCTTCCCACTGTCATGCAATCCGTAAAAATACCAAAAATCTTATTTTAGAAAAATATCAATAACGTGTACACTAGTAAAATAATAAGATTAATGCACAAATATTTAGATATTTTTATTTTATGTTAACATATGGGTGCAATTTTAATGAATAAATTAATTTGCAAGAAATGACTCTGTTTGAATGTGCTCCATGAGCGTACTCCACCCCCCTCTTTGTCATCAAGTTGACTGAAGATAAGTTTAAATAAATAAATTATACAGTACTCTCTCATTATACTGCTGTCCATGGCAGCCATACAGTATATTTCATTATACTGAGGCTACTTTATAATGAAGTACATTATACATATAATTTTACTATCACTTAATGAAATGGGATCTATGACCATACTCGCCTTATAATCAACTGTGTTATAATGAATGGCATTATAGTGAGGGAGTGCTGTAGTATTGCAAAATTATCATTAGCAAGAACCTTAACCTCAATCTTTTCATAATCACCGAATAATATGCCTTGTTTTCTAAACCTACCGTAGACACTGATAAAGAGAAAGCAATGGGGGAGTGTATATTGTTTGAACCTACTCAATTGAAAACAAGTGGAATGACTTGGCCAAGTCTTATTCTTACAGCAAAACAAGCATAGATTCACTTTTGCATTATATCAGTTAACCTATGCCCAAATCTGGGAAAGCACCAGGCTCACTTGACAACCGATGAGGCCGTAATAAATTTAATATAGGCAGTACAAATGACATGAATGTAGGGACTGATAATTAAATGTATATCATAATAGTGCATGATAACTTACCTTATAACTTTGATGTTCTCTTCCAACATGAGTGCTTTATGCTTCAGCTTTGACATCATAAATTTCAGATAAAGTCTCACAAATTATGAGCTGTATACACAAGATGAACTGACTGACCATGAACAGTAATTACTTTAAATACCAACCAGACACATCGTTTCATGAGAGTGATTTTTGCTTGGTTGGCGCTTGTACTAACCTTTTTGTTTCCCAAGGTAATACAAGCCTAATAAACAAGCCTTTGAGATATAGATTTCCTGTGATACCTACAAAAACTTATATCACCATTATACAAAGATAACACATGAGTTTGGGATTGACCATTATACGAAGATAACACACAAGTTTGGGGCTGACCATTATACACAGATAACACACAAGTTTGGGACTGACCATTATACACAGACAACACACAAGTTTGGGACTAATTAATGGTGACCACTGACTGCACTGAGGTGACTTTTATCTGGAGGTGACTGCTAATACAGGTTTGACAATAATTATAAAGTCACTAAAATAACTGAGAAACTTTGCTTTGTTCCAAAGAGACAAGTTGACTGCATGTACCGTATCTTATGATATAATAAAGTCATAAGAAAACATATCCCTGAAATTTGGCTTGACTGAAAATGTTCATCTGTACCATACAATGTTAAACTTTGTAATCAGCATACCTACAACATGCATACTGTCATAAATTCATATTCTAATCTCATGATAATTGCAAAGTTTTAAACTTCAAAATATATCAAAACATCTTCTTTTCATATATTGTTAATTGGAGGATTCTGACAGAGGTGTGAGCCTAAAATTCTACTGATTACGAAGAGCTGGGGCCATAGACCATTATTTGCACATTCGTCTTTAACAAGAAATCAAACAATGTAAGAAGACAGTAAAGTTATTTATTTAAGCATTAGATATTTCTTTGATACGGAGATGCAGTTCTTCTCAGGATATATGCTCATATCAAGTCTGATGACCGTACAAGCAACAGGGTCCAATAAACTCACATGAGCATCAAAAAAGTACAAGAATCACTACAGCGTAAAAAGTAGTTCACCATGAACTACTTTTGTGATGAGGGTGTCAAGACGCATCCCCTCACCAAGATTCATGATTCTAGGTATAACAGTACATATAAAGGATACAAAAAACCTATGAAGTCATGACATAATTGCAAAAACCTAATCTAAGCCACTCAAATGTGAAATATTGGTCACAATAACCTTTTTTAGTGCATGGGTGTGGTCATAACAGAGATGCATAAAATCATCTTGTTTGATGATTCTAACATTAACAGAACTTGAAAAATAAACTGAAAACAAAAAATACCAAAGTCAGAGAGTTGTGGAATATGGGTCACAGTGACCTACCATTGTGATTAGGGTGTAATACTCATCAAGATGCAACCCATGACCAAGTTTTATGATTCCAGGTATGATAGTATGTATACAGTGAGCAAAAAAACTAATGTACATGTACCATATGTATGAAGTTATCCCACTTAGCCCCCTCCCCAGGGGGTAGGTGCCATAAAACTCACTCAAAACTGTTGCCTGTGACCTAGGAAAAAAGTACGGTTGAGATACGGGGATGTTGTACATATGTATATGCTTTTACATGTGCAGATGTTGATGCTGATGCTGGGGGTAGTACAAAAGCGGTCAAATTCAAGCGATCAAGTCCAGTGTAAAATAGTAACTGAAGGCTCAGTGTTAACTCATTTTCTAAATCATTGAAATTCATGCAGGTGTGGGTCCTGGATCTCCACTGGACCCTAACTGGAGACCTAGGCAGCCCCAGTATTGAATACAGTGTTTATGGGATTAACCTACATAAAATCAATGTCATCAATGCACAATGAAGGATAAAAGACGTAACTTAATGTAACAATTATATTGTCACAACTGAAAACATTCGGAGTGTCAAACAAAGTAGCCTTAATGTTACCTATGCAAACACTGTCCTCTATCGTGTGGTTCCCCATTCCTCTTGTATGACTCGTATGAAGTCAGATTTTAACTGAGGTCCCAGGAGAGGATTCAGTTGGAACAAAAACCCACACAGCCAGCTGTGAATAAAAGTTAAAATAGCATAAATAAATTGAACTAAAATCACACAAGTTTCAAATCTGTCTATACTGTTAACAGTAATTCTCTCCCATAACAAATATCCTTAGTCACTCATTATGACATAGCAGCTCAGTTCAGTCAACTCCCAGTTATAAGTAGGCAGAACTAATCAGCATATTTGCATAATTTATGCAAACAAATTGACTAAAAATGCATAAAGAAGTTTTGTAATGTCTTCAAATTATGCATAATAATAATTTAATTTTAAGCACTAAGTCCAATGTTGTGAGTGTATTACTCCATACTTTTATGATGGCACATTCTATCAATACAAACTATGTTATTGGGGCAAGATTTGGATGTTCCGAGTACGTTTGAAATGATAGTACATGTATTTGATCAGTGTAAGAACAATTAAATAGAGATATATATAATCAAATGCAACCTAAATTAAGTCTTGGTCCCTAAGCTATCGGACACATTCTAAAAGACATGATTAATGTCCTTATCATTAAGACTCAGTCTGGTATTGTAAGTTTATGCTTTTGCAGTGTTCGTAAAAAACATCATCAAATTTAAAAAGTCCAATTAGTTCCACACCAGGGAGTAAAATTCCCAATATATTAAATTCTTATCTTGAGCTCTGAGTAGAACAAACAGAATAGACACTAATCTGTTGATACACTGTACCATGGCAGATCTGGGTGTATGCTTTTTATGGCTGGGTGTAGATTATATATGCAAGAGTAAATATTGCGGGTCTTTACTACACTACAAAACATGGTAATATACCAAATATGCTTGCTTATAAGTCAAGTCCAACTGCATGCAACATAGATCCTGATCTGCCATCTCATAATGTGCTGGTAGATCAGGGTCTATGTTGTTTGTTCTACCAGCGCATTATGTGATGCCAGATCTGCTTGTGCAGTTTGCAGTTGGACTCGACTTCTATGTGAGTATATACAAATTGGTTACTCAGATACTTACATGAAATGTAG
Source organism: Margaritifera margaritifera (assembly GCA_029931535.1). Lineage (NCBI taxonomy): Eukaryota > Metazoa > Mollusca > Bivalvia > Unionida > Margaritiferidae > Margaritifera > Margaritifera margaritifera. The sequence continues at coordinate 1,573,406 of JAQPZY010001597.1, forward strand.
AATAACAATGATGCAGTGTAGACATTTTTTTTTATAATTAAGTTTTATCAAAACAATGGGATTTTATACATTCTGTTACCACAGAATATTTCTATTGCAATCTTATCAAAACTACAGCCAGGCATCAGTTTATCACACCTTACTACATGTATTAATCATGTCATCTCCATTACACTTTAAAGGCCTTAAAGACGTTACTATTAATCATGTCATCTCCATTATACTTTAAAGACCTTACTATTAATCATGTCATCACCATTACACTTTAAAGACCATACTATTAATCATGTCATCACCATTACACTTTAAAGGCCTTAAAGACCTTACTATTAATCATGTCATCTCCATTACACTTTAAAGGCCTTCAAGACCTTACTATTAATCATGTCATCACCATTATACTTTAAAGGCCTTAAAGACCTTACTATTAATCATGTCATCTCCATTATACTTTAAAGACCTTAAAGACCTTACTATTAATCATGTCATCACCATTACACTTTAAAGGCCTTAAAGACCTTACTATTAATCATGTCATCACCATATACTTTAAAGGCCTTAAAGACCTAGCAAGTATCAGATAAAAGTCTGAAAGAACAAGGACAAGCAAGAGGTAAAAATATACTCACAATAGGTAACAGCAGAAAGATGTCATGATAAGCATAATCTGTACAATTCTGAAAGTAAAAACAAGAACTTCTAAAATTTCTTTCTTAGAAAATTAGCCATCAGAAGAATGGCTGATTTTCCCAACCAACAATTGCTATTACATACTTAAAACTAAAATAATATTAGCTGAAATGACCTTGACCCGTAATGATTTGACTTGGTATCATTATGCATAAACTGAGTCAAATCTGAACTCCTGTGACCCTGATACTGAATTTTGGACCCTCCATTAAATGAAAAGCTCTCCATACAATTCTGAAAGATGTGTGTGTGTGAGTACTTTTTAAAGTACTCTAGTACAAGTACCATCAAGTTAGAGTACAAGTACAAAATGGAGTGCTTTTCACACTGCAACAGCACAGAATTCAGACACTTAAAACTATACTGTTTGAATAAAAGAGAAGAAAAAATTCACATTAAGTTTTGCTGCATGCTAGATTCCTTTAGTCTAAGTATGTTACTTTAAAAAAAAAAACAAGTAACTTTCATTCATTAAGTTTAAGGATATCAGGATAAAAAAATCAAGAAAATCCTTAAGTATGATCCATCTATCTTAATTTTAGACTGGAACTGCTGATGTTATAAAATTTTTTTTTACAGCACTTGAGGAAAGACTTTGAAAAACAGAAGTACTGAATGATTGATTGTACAGGGGCATTAGCAATATCTTCACATGACATCATGAGTTTACTGTTTAGCTACATGTAGATCGTGGTATGTACAATCCCCAGTGACTTGTTTTTCATGGACTTTTAAAGGAGTTTTCCAGGACTTCCAAACGTTTTCAATGACTATTTTCCGTTCTGAAATGAAACTTTCTCCATCCATTACTTTCTTTATAACTGCATAAATAGATACAAAAGTTGAAGAAAAAACATAACTAATTAGCACACCTTTACAACAAAGGGATGCTATTCTATATGGTAACTAATGGCCGTGTCATGTGTCATTTGATCCACCCAATTATATCCCATTTTATTTAATTATTATTTTTGGTATATATGTAAATAACAAACATTTTAAATTTAAAAAGTGATCTATTTTATTCAGTTTTAACATTTTGTATTCCCTCAGATAAATTCAAGGCATTTTTGGAAAAATTCAGAGTTTTTCTAGAAATTCAAGGAGTTTTCCAGGATAAAACCAACTTTTTGAGGCACTTCATCAAGGCAGACACTCAAAGTCAAGTATTTTAAAAGGTTGTAAAAACCATGACTCATACTGCCATGGATTTTTTTTCTCACGGACTTTTCAGGGAAATCTAAAATGTTTTCAAGGTTTTATTTTATTAATAGAAATTGAACTTCTCCATATAGTACTTTGTTTATCATTGCATAAATAGGTACCAAGGTAGAAGAAAAACACATAACTGTACAAATACAACAAAGGGACCACCAGTGTTATGCATCTTTTGATCCACCCAATTTTATCCCACTTTACTTATTTTTGGTAAAATATGTAAATAAAAAAAATTCTAAAATCAAAAAGTGATACATTTTATTCATTTTAAAATGTTTTGTATTTCCTCAAATAAACTCAATGAGTTTTGGGCACAAGTCAAGGAATTTTTCAAACAAATGCCTGAATTTTGCCTAAGGATAAAACCAACATTTGTTAAATTAAGGAATTTTCAATGCAACCCATAAAACTGAAGGATTTTTCAAGATTGTATCAACCTAGTCCTACAATGTAAGACATCAACCCTGATGGTGGGGGTGGGGAGAGACAGGTCAACATCTTACTGCCATAATACACAATGCCCCATAGCTCTATTCTGATTAGAACTGAAACAAATACCAAATTTTCCTATTCGTATATTTGTCAATGTAAATAAAGGTATCAAATCCATCCTCTTTCCTTTGTATACTTGGGTATTTATTTACACCCCACAACTTCTTAACAAGCTCCACAAAAAACACTGAACTGAGTCAACTGTATCTAATTCAATGACATTTGCAGGGGACTTGAGTACAATTCTTTTAGAAATTCAAACAACAAATCAAACGTGTATATATATATATATATATATATATATATATATATATATATATATATATATATATATATATATATATATGTGGACACAGGAGGCAAGAGATTAATTGTCCATTACAGATGGTGGCTGTCCGCTGTGTCTAGTGAATGCTCACTACATCTAGTAGATGTCCAGTCAATCTGGTGGGACTCCATCATGGATTTTATTGCCACTAAAGTGGGTTTTATGGCACAGCACTGATTTTATTGTATATATCCCAGGGCTGAGCAAATCCCATAGCCCGACGTCCCGAACTAGTCATTTTTGAAGTCAGGCAAGTAAAATTTCCCAAGTCGCTAGTCCGGGACAAGTGCTTTTTAAAAAAGTCGGGCTAGTCCTTATTTTCGTGCTTTAATCAATATATCTACCTTTATTTGGCCAATCATGCCCTCCGGGCGTACTGAATACTTGATTCTACCCCTCTTCGTGTATACATTTATATCCTGTTACCGCTTGACTGCATATTGGGCTAAGCGACCAAATTATCAGCAAATCAAAACACGTCAAACAAAAGAAAGCCAGTATGATCAATTAGTAGTGTTTTAAGCGGCTTTGTTGCATTGAGTTTACTCAAGCCAGATTATCACGAGCGGCTTACTATGATTTTAATCCAGCGAGTCAGTGTAATTAAATTAACGAAAGGTACTTTACCGACATCAGTGTTGGTTTCTTTTATGAACTGATTAAATGACAGTAATGATTCTTTAATTTTTAATTGATTATACAGATGAATAACTTCCACGTGCGATATTGCATTTGAAGCGAAACAATTACGCTAATTAATGACCTGTCTCTTCGTATTTAAAAGAGAAAATGTATGTTATGATCACTTTAGAAGTAGTTGTCAAGCAAGTACTTTTTTGTTGCTTTCTTCATGAATCTATCACCAGGCACCAGCTGAGGAGTGAAATTATTACTCTGAAGTCAGCCGGTATGCCTGTTATGCTCTCTGACTTGAGTCAACAACAGTCAGCCAGGAAGTACATGTACATGTATTCAAAGTTCCTAACAGCCTATGGTCAATGCTGCACTTCGAAACATTAAGTTCTTATTTTCTTATTATTTCTGGGTTGGTTCTATGTTCCAACTAGGTCATGATTAACATAAACAAACTTTTAGCAAAAGCTTGAAAAACTGAATAGATTGAAAGTGGAATGCGCCGATATTACTACAATAATCAAAATGAACACACTGAGAATATTTGTGACTATCCTAGAACTAATACCAAAGGTTCACAATAAACAGGAAATAATATGGCTATACAACTTTGAAGTCAAAACCTCTCCCACCTCCAGTTCAGAATAGATAAGGAAGTTCATCTAGCGATACCTATTTAAAGCCATCAAAAATATGAAGCCACATACTAAGAACAACTTACGCAAGTACAATTAGTGATATACTGTATAGCCTTGTTGAGTTACTAACACAAGGTTTAGGAATTTCGGGCGATACACAAGGCATTCTATTAGTTTATTAGAGGGCAACAAGGGAGACTAGCTTTAAGGTAATTTTAAAACCCTCTTAAAATTATGGATTATTATTTTCAATTGCTCATTATTGATAGACATGATGTGTTCAGCTTATGCATAATACAGTACAAGTTATAAAAAAAAAAACTATTAAGATGATATCCTACTTTTAAGCTAAATCAAAAACCAATGCACCATAATTAGACACCATTTATATCTATCACAGAAACTCATTTCACAGCTAAGAGTAGGCCTTTCAGTTCAATTTGAATGGATGATGATGATGATGATAATGCGTGTCTTACAGAAATTAATCACCAAGTTTACATAATAGTGGGCGTTTCGGTTCAATTTGAATGGATGATGATGATGATGATAATGCATGTCTTACAGAAATTAATCACCAAGTTTACATAATAGTGGGCCTTTCAGTTCAATTTGAATGGATGATGATGATGATAATGCATGTCTTAAAGAAATTAATCACCAAGTTTACATAATAGTGGGCCTTTCAGTTCAATTTCAATGGATGATGATGATGATGCATGTCTTACAGAAATTTATCACTAAGTTTACATAATAGTGGGCATTTCAGTTCAATTTCAATGGATGATGATGATAATGCATGTCTTACAGAAATTAATCACTAAGTTTACATAATAGTGGACCTTTCAATTCAATTTCAATAGATGATGATGATGATAATGCATGTCTTACAGAAATTAATCACTATTGCATGTCATCTTTTTAGTGTCATTATTTCACAACTTTGCTTTTTTGCTTATCCAGCAGTTGGAAAGGAAAAAAAAAACTTGTTTTCTTCCATCAGCACTTATGGACTGACCATTTAATTTTTAATAGTTGGTCCCTTACTAACTGGCCCCTACCCCTTTTTTCTGTACTGTGTACATGTATACCTTTAGGCATTTAACCTTGGATTATTACTGCTTTTAATTCTATTTCTCCATAGTTTCTTCAAGTGACTTTAAAAATAGTTTTGGTTCCCAAAGATTTAATGCCATTTGCATGCTTTAGACTCTGTTTCAGTAATTAAATATTGTTAGCTTAATTGCTAAATTCTGTCTACATACAAACATGTGATTCTACTGGCGGTAGGCCACAAATACCATTTTAAAGGCCATCTACCGCACATACCGCTTAGTAGTTCAAACCTACCGCTTCTGAAAATTAAAAGAATTTTTACATTTTTTTTAATAAAAATACGCAAACACTGTATTTTTACCCATTCTATCAACACATTAGAGAAACCAGCCAGAACCAGTCTACTGGGGACAGGAAATGTTCCACCAGTACAACGACTGGTGTGATGATGCATTGCAGAGTAATAGGATTATAATTGTTAAAAAACAGCTGACAGGTATACACAGCAAGCTGCTAATTGATTACCTTATTGTTGGAATTTGAGGAGTTTAGGCCAAATGTGGGATGTTTTTTGAAGTGTTATAAGTAATAAAGGGGTCAAAGGTGGTCCATGATGTCTTCTGTCTTTGATAAACACTGGCCAACCCTTGGTGGAGGGGAAATAAAATGAAGAGACTGGCCATAAAAAATTACTTTGGCAGACACACTAGAGTAAGAATTTTGATTTTTGTTGTGTTTAATTGCTATTGTATTGTTCCAGATGTTGTAAGTGGACAGCTCTTACATTTTTTGTTCAATTCTACTCATGTGCATTCTCCCAATGCTAAGAAACCACCGGCTAAGAAATATTACTAGTTCAGCAGTGCTTGGATATCAGAGTTTAAGTGTCTGAAGGTGAGCAGCAAAGGTCCAGAGTTTGCATTGTGTGTTTCAAAGGTATACATCTTTTGTATTTCATAAACTATTTGAAGTTTTCATGCACATAAATTTAGTTCAAGCCCAAGATAAAATATATCAGTTAAAAATATATTACAAGATAATTAATTTTAAAGTTTGGATAAATTATTCATAAAAGCATAAATAAATCATGTATTTTTGTCATTTTTATTTCAAGTCTAAATCAATCTTTATTTTTTTTATTTACAGTGGTGAAACTTGCCAACAAATGTTTGGATCTGAGCCATAAAGTGAAAGAAGCTAATTAGATTATCAGTAGGTGTAGTATGTCATTTTCGGTTGACCAATGAGAGGGCCATATTCCATTCAGCTCGTTGCACTTGCATATTAAGCGGGTGTGATCATGGCCATGTTGACTGGTAGCGTGGGAAAATGGTCTGGAATTCCTTAAAGGTGTGGTAGTAAGTCAAACTTTGTGTAGGCATAAAAAGTTGAATGCCTGAGCTAAACATCGGTACCAAATTTATTATGTTATGCGAAGTGTATCTTGAAATATCAGCTTCGATTCTTAAATAGGTCGCGCGCAAAAGGAGAGAAGTGTCCTCCCTTGCAGTTTATATAGTACATGTATGACTGATATGTAAATTGTAAGCAACAATACGAGCCCCTGTGTGTTCTCTCAAGAAATGGGGATTTATGACATTGTGTCAACCCAAAGTAGCATCAAAACAGATATATACATGTGCAGTGAGAGGGCTAAAAACTAATTTTTTTAATATATAAATTTATGTTTTTAGGTAAATGGAACAATGCGACTCGCAAGGCTTGAGGTATGGGACCTACAAATTTCCAACAATGGAAGTCCAGAACTTTCAAAAATAAAAAAACTGAACCCCTGCACTTCATGTCCAAACACTCAACCTCTTGAAACCACAAATGCCAGATTTGCACAAATGAGATTTTAATTTTAGGTTTTGGCATGCTATTAAGTTCGTAAAAGGCATCTAATAAAAAAGGCAAGTCCATCTGACATAACATTCTAACTGAATACAGTGAAGCAACGTTGTTGTACATTATAGTTTATTTTACTTGCCTTTAATCAATGGGTGGTTTCATTACAATACCGATTCTTAGTGAGTGGTACCAGTGGTCTGATTATCAGCCACTTTGTGACACAAGCATCCTTAATTAGGACCACCTTGTGAATTTGACATTGTAATTTGTGAATACGTGCCACCCTATGCATTAGATATGAGCATTGAGGAAAACCTTTCTGAGAAGAATCACCGTCTTACCCTTTATTCTGTGATCCCCTCATCATGAATTGGACCAATATAGGTCCAAGGATGCCGACTGCACCCCAAAAACATGTTATAACCGCTACAGTGATGCTTCCTCGAGATCCTGGCTCCATCGTTTTACGTGTTACCTTTCAGGATACAGCAGAAAATTCATGTGACAATTACTTCCGGTTAAAATCCTAGTTAGAAAGAAGCCTAATGGTGGTCTTGTTTCTTATGTTCTAGACTGGTCACTTGTCGTACTTTTGCTACTTTTACTACCGGTACGATCGTCTGTCAACCTTGACCTTTCCTAAAAGAAAATGGCCAGTAGCTAATGTAAACAAAATGGCTGGTGTGCGGATGATTTCGGAATTTCTATGTCCTGATATAAAAAAAAATTGTGCCTATCAAATACATTTATTGGAGAAAATAACAAGTGAAATCTAGTGTTGCATTGGTTCGTGTTTTAACTGTTTTACTGAGGAAATATGTTAAAATAGGGCACGCAGCTCTGGAAGAATTAATACATGAATTGATGTTACTGATGAAAACGAAAAATCGGTTCTTGTTATATTTGTGTACTGACAATAGCTTGTTCAGACGAAGACCAGCCAGTTGTTCTCTGCCTTTTTTCTGACATGGCAATCATGTCAGAAAAAAAGGGCGGAGAACAACTTGTTCTACAAGATATTTTATTTACAGTAGTTTTCTTTGGTTAACGCACCCCCCCCCCCCATCCGTAAACAATGAACATAGACGTTGATTGTTACGAAGGACATCTATAGTGTGCACAATCATTTGGACAAATTAATAAAGCGAAAAAAAAAAAAAAATGGATGCTTTACACATTTATTTTGTTGAATATATATATATATATATATATATATATATATATATATATATATATATATATATATATATATATATAAAGTAAGTATTGCCTTTGCCAGGTTTAACTGTCAGGTTACATGCTTTTTAATCATTCCAATAACTAATATTGATGTGCTATATGTGAACACAATTCTAAAGTCGCTATAAAGTACAATACACAAGAAACTGCAAAAGAAATGTTTGCTTTTTTTCCCTCTGGGATCCAGAGGCAAAAACAAATTATTTCTTTTTCAGTTTCATACATTAAGAATCAATATAATTATGTTGATTGCCAGAGATGTGAAAACAAACAATGCTCATAATACTAGCAATCGGACAAAGTATGTCACAGTGACTTATTCTAGACATCATGATGTGTACTCCTCTAGATGTAACCACTTGTCAAGTTTCCTCAGTATGCAAACTTCAATGATCAAAAACAACACTTTAAGCAGTGCAAGTTATTAAAAGTAACTTGTTTGAATTAGTGTGATGTTGATTTCAAGATGAAAGCTTAAAGATTATAGTTGATACCCCAATAGAGAAAAGTGACTGCAAATGATTAACTTGTATTTACAGATGTCTCAGACTGTAAGCAGAAATTCTTTAATTACGAGCAGGTAACACCAAAACATAGACAAGCATATGGCTCATGAAATGTAGACTCTAGTGATGGTGCAGTTGTATTCCCTCTGAAGGAGGGGGGGGCATAATACAACGTAAAAGCACTCTATTAAAACTTTACACAGTCACAGGGGCATGAGAAGTCGCTGCAATCTTGAGTTTAGGAAGCATAGTCATAGACCCTGGTGATGGTACAGTTGTATTCCCTGGTAAAGGGGAGCACATCACAATGTATCAGCACTTGGTTCAAACCTTGTAACAGGAGCATAAAAAGTCACTCAAGCTTAAGTTTTGAAAACATAGTCTTATAAAAGAGTTTCCCCACAAAAACTTTGATGTGGTGAAAGGCATATTAACTATGGGTAACTGTCACCTACTTTGGGTATAGGAGAAAAGTATTTCGTTGGGTGGATACATATCCATTTTTGCAAAGTGACTACATGTACATGTACAAGTCAATATGATGCAGAAATCTATATACAGTACTGGTATGTAAAACCAAGAATTTTAAATGAACCACACCATAACTTGGGATGTTTTGGAATGCATTCATCTGGCAGAGCATTCATTGCATAGTATTTACACTTCAGTAAAATTGAATAGATTTGTTTTTGAAAACTTAGACATATCTCCGCCCTCCCCACCATAAAAATGTAATTCTATTATACTGGTACTTGATTGATGGAAACAAAAAATCTAGCAAGGTGAATTAAAAAGAATGTTGTTAGTAGTGCAACATACAAAATCCCTGATTTTCAAGGTCAAAGGGGAACATTTGGTGACTAGAAGTGAAGTATGTGACATTTCTGGTATCATGCGACCAAACCTGACCTAATTTTGTTTTTAGTGACCATAAAAAGATTTCCAAGGTCAATAGTTGATATTTCATGCAAAGGAATGGATGTTCACTTGTGTATAAGATATCTTGGAAATATTTCTGATGACAGATGATTGTACCTTTAAATGTTAATAACAGTATCAAGGGAAGCAATATTAGTTACAGTTAAAATCTGTCTACAAAGGTCATGATACCAATACAATTTTATATCCTTTTTAGGCATTTGTAGTTTATATAGAGGTTTAAAAATATCGGATACAAAAAATGTGACTCAGAAATGTTGTCTTTATGAGCAGGTCTTTTATGAAGGTGTCTGTAAGGATAAAGTTTCACTGTCAGTAGGTGGAAGAATTAAGACATCTTGCTTCCATGCTACTAGTCCTCCCTGAACAACGCATATATCCCTGTTGCATAAAGAATCTTGGACCCCAAAAAAATAATTAAAAAAATAAATAAAAGTTTTGTTTTTAAATCGTGTATGCAGTGGTTTTTCTAAATTGAGCTAAAAATATTTGGTTAAAAAAAAGCCAAATCCAAAACGTTACTAAATGTGTAAAAATTGAAAAATTGCTGTGATGGCCTAAAAATCTATTCAGGTCATCTACATATTATTAAAAAACATGCTTACAAAATTTTATTTGTCTACCATAAATGATTGTTGGTAACCATGCCAGCAAGTTTTTTCTTTAAAGAACAATAAGTCTCATTCCAAAATTTTAAGTAGGTATACAAAATTAAAACATAAGGACAGAGTCACCAGAACCTAAAGAGATCTTGGGACCTACTTAATATATCTAAATATCTGATTTGGCCTGGTTTGGCTCAATACTTGCTGTTATACACCTTGCTCAGAATGAAAATGCAAACCAAGGTTTTTGTCAAAAAGTTCAAAAGTAGTTTTTAAAAATGGAACAAATTGATATAATGGCTTGAAAATCTAATCAGTTCATCTACATATTACAAATATGCCTGCTAAATTCAATTAGTCTACCTCAGGCGATTTTAGCTTAATCTTCCTTACAAGGTTTATGTCAAAAAATTCTAAGTCCAAAAAGTTTACAAATGTGTAAAAGATGAAAAATTACTAAAAGGGCATGAAAGTCTTATCTTATTCCAATATAATATAAATATGCCTATCAATTTCTATTAAGCCATTTTAAAGGGACTGTTAATATTGCCCCATAGAGTCAGATTTCACCATTATGAAGGTTATTTTCAAGTTATTGCATGATGTCTGCATGCTATTTTTGGGGAATCTAGTCCTAAGAAGACCATTTAAAAGGTAATAAAGGTCTTGAAGGGACTGTTACTATGTCCCTTGGAGCCATATTTCAGTTATGATGTCAATTCCAAGTTGTTGCATGAAACCTGCATGCCATTTGTAGCAATTAGGTCCTCAAAAGACTGTTTTAAAGTGACTGTTACTATGTCCCCATCAAGCCATGTTTAATTTCTGTTTAGGAATAATCTGATGTATAAATATGTGAACAGACCAAGAGATTGAGATAGACATTTGTTCAGATATTGTTCTTGTGTGATTTGACATACATGAGCATAATATCTTAACAGTAATAAAAAGTATGGCAACTATTTCTACAAAGGGTTATATTTGAGAAATGTTTTAAAAGAAATGTTATACTGGAATAAGAGTAAGCATTGTCATTGAATATATGGTACAAGTGATAAAACAAAAACTGTGAGACGATTTTATGAATTTATTCATGTTCATATTTACAACTTTATAAATAACAAATAAACAAGAAACATACATATTAGGAACTAATTCTGTGTATGCAACTGTCCTGAATGATGACCTCAGCCTCAAGGTGGGAGATGCCTTCCAAATCTGTTATTATGTGTATCAGTACCTTGAAATTGATGAAGGAAAGAAAAGCTGTTTTCAATTATTTTATAAAACTTGAGAATGTGATGTAAGGTGTCCATGTACTTAATTCAGTATACATCAATATACATGCCAAGAAGTAGAGTGAGTGATCTCTCTCTCCCTCTTCTCCCCCAACATAAACACCCAAACATGTACAATATGATGATTTTATAGGAAAAGAAAATGTCTTCACAAACCAAGCAAACAAAATGTGAAAAATGATTATATCTGACAGTTTTAAATAAAAATTAAATAATTTGTAACTGTGAACAGCGTGTAGCTAACAACATACATCAATAAAGCAGTTCCACTAAATCTATTTAATTCCATGTAGGTGTAATAAAAATGTTAAATGTAAGTTTTTGCTTTTTGTCTGATTTATTACCTCAGGAAACGGCAACAGATCAATTATTTTGGTACTAAGTGGATTTGGACGCAACTCAAAAAACATTATGAGGGCCTGAACCTGAAAACTAAACGGATTGTATCATTCACTTGACTTTATAATTGTTAAACAAGCAAAATGAGTGAAAAATCATGAAACTATTTATAAGGTTGTTGACTTAATAATATGTAATAGCTATTATCTCATTCCGATGCCTGGATGAATCTTGTCATTGAACATGATCTGCTTATACAAAAACTTCAGTAAATTGTTTTTAAAGCAGGGCATGAGCTAATCATCGGATAATTACACCATTAACAACACCATACTAACAACATTACACCAGTGGAGGCATACATGTTTTACAAACAGTTTCTAATCATATGCTGTCATTGTTGTATATTTGTCAATTACTATATTCATACTTACATATTTATTTGGAATATTCATGCCAGAAGCCAGGGTCAGTCTGTTTGACACATGTGAAGACCTTCTCTCCAAGTCTCTCGTTCTCCATGCCTTCGATTTTTTTTTGCACAAGTTTTGACCACAACATTCTATCAAATAAATAAAGATCAGTAAGCATTTGCCTTGTACAGTTTGAAAGTAGGAGATAAAGATTTAGCCCCCAAAAACCTCAGAGGATAACGAAGGGTTTTTAGTTCTTGGCCAATGAAAACCAATTGAAAAGCCATTTTTCATCATTAAATACCCTATTGTGTTTAAATACACTATCAGGACACAGCCTTATCAGAACATCCTTCAGTATAAAGCTCCCTGACACAAAACACATGCTACTAGTATGGTTACCATGAACAACATTATCAGAACACCCCTCAGTATAAGACTCCCTTACTTATAACACAGGCCATTTGTATGGCTTAGTTGAAGAACCTTATCAGAACATCCCTCAGTATAAGATTCCCTCACTTACAACACAGGTTACTTGTATGGCTTAGTTGAAGAACCTTATAAGAACATCCCTCAGTAGACTCCCTCACTTACGACACAGGTTACTTGTATGGCTTAGTTGAAGAACCTTATCAGAACATCCCTAAGTAGACTCCCTCATTTACGACACAGGTTACTTGTATGGCTTAGTTGAAGAACCTTATCAGAACATCCCTCAGTAGAAGGTTCCCTCACATATAACACAGGCCATTTGTACGGCTTAGTTGAAGAACCATATCAGAACACCCCTCAGTAGACTCCCTCACTTAGAACACATGCTACTTGTATGGCTCCCATGAACAGCATTATCAGAACACCCCTCAGTAGACTCCCTCACTTATAACACATGCTACTTGTATAGCTCCCATGAACAGCATTATCAGAACACCCCTCAGTAGACTCCCTCACTTATAACACATGCTACTTGTATGGCTCCCATGAACAGCATTATCAGAACACCCCTCAGTAGACTCCCTCACTTACAACACAGGTTACATGTATTGCTCCCATGAACAGCATTATAAAGAGGAAGCACTGTATGCATCATCACTTTATGCCTGCTTTCATCTTATACATGTGTAAGGAAATCATTCCAAGTTGAACTAGTATGAACTACAAGTATATGGCTTATAGTTAGAAAATAAGTCTGTGTTATAATATTATGTCAAAGATAGGTAATTTAAGCATCTTGTGAAAAAATGTAGAATACAGGCTTATGTAAAAAAAAAAAAATGTATTATCTCCTATCCATGCCATGCAGTAAATTTGTATTATCTCCTGTCCATGTCATGCAGTAAATTTGTATCATCACCTATCCATGCTATGCAGTAAATTTGTATTATCACCTGTCCATGCCATGCAGTAAATTTGTATCATCACCTATCCATGCTATGCAGTAAATTTGTATCATCACCTATCCATGCCATGCAGTAAATTTGTATTATCACCTATCCATGCTATGCAGTAAATTTGTATTATCACCTATCCATGCCATGCAGTAAATTTGTATTATCTCCTGTCCATGTCATGCAGTAAATTTGTATCATCACCTATCCATGCTATGCAGTAAATTTGTATTATCACCTGTCCATGCCATGCAGTAAATTTGTATCATCACCTATCCATGCTATGCAGTAAATTTGTATCATCACCTATCCATGCCATGCAGTAAATTTGTATTATCACCTATCCATGCTATGCAGTAAATTTGTATTATCACCTATCCATGCTATGCAGTAAATTTGTATTATCACCTATCCATGCTATGCAGTAAATTAGTATTATCACCTATCCATGCTATGCAGTAAATTTGTATTATCACCTATCCATGCTATGCAGTAAATTTGTATTATCACCTATCCATGCTATGCAGTAAATTTGTATTATCACCTATCCATGCTATGCAGTAAGTTAGTATTATCACCTATCCATGCTATGCAGTAAATTTGTATTATCACCTATCCATGCTATGCAGTAAATTTGTATTATCACCTATCCATGCTATGCAGTAAATTTGTATTATCACCTGTCCACGCTATGCAGTATATTTGTATTATCACCTATCCATGCTATGCAGTAAATTTGTTTATCACCTATCCATGCTATGCAGTAAATTTGTATCATCACCTATCCATGCTATGCAGTAAATTTGTATTATCACCTGTCCATGCTATGCAGTAAATTTGTATTATCACCTATCCATGCTATGCAGTAAATTTGTATCATCACCTATCCATGCTATGCAGTAAATTTGTATTATCACCTGTCCATGCTATGCAGTAAATTTGTATTATCACCTATCCATGCTATGCAGTAAATTTGTATCATCACCTATCCATGCTATGCAGTAAATTTGTATTATCACCTATCCATGCTATGCAGTAAATTTGTATTATCACCTATCCATGCTATGCAGTAAATTTGTATTATCACCTATCCATGCTATGCAGTAAATTTGTATCATCACCTGTCCATGCTATGCAGTAAATTTGTATTATCACCTGTCCACGCTATGCAGTATATTTGTATTATCACCTATCCATGCTATGCAGTAAATTTGTTTATCACCTATCCATGCTATGCAGTAAATTTGTATCATCACCTATCCATGCTATGCAGTAAATTTGTATTATCACCTGTCCATGCTATGCAGTAAATTTGTATTATCACCTATCCATGCTATGCAGTAAATTTGTATCATCACCTATCCATGCTATGCAGTAAATTTGTATTATCACCTGTCCATGCTATGCAGTAAATTTGTATTATCACCTATCCATGCTATGCAGTAAATTTGTATCATCACCTATCCATGCTATGCAGTAAATTTGTATTATCACCTGTCCATGCTATGCAGTAAATTTGTATTATCACCTATCCATGCTATGCTATATATTTTGTATTATCACCTATCCATGCTATGCAGTAAGTTAGTATTACCACCTATCCATGCTATGCAATAAATTTGTATTATCACCTATCCATGCTATGCAATAAATTTGTTTATCACCTATCTATGCTATGCAGTAAGTTAGTATTATCACCTATCCATGCTATGCAGTAAATTTGTATTATCACCTGTCCATGCTATGCAGTAAATTTGTATTATCACCTGTCCATGCTATGCAGTAAATTTGTATTATCACCTGTCCACGCTATGCAGTATATTTGTATTATCACCTATCCATGCTATGCAATAAATTTGTATTATCACCTATCCATGCTATGCAATAAAATTGTTTTATCACCTATCCATGCTTTGCAGTAAGTTAGTATTACCACCTATCCATGGTATGCAGTAAATTTGTATTATCACCTATCCATGCTATGCAGTAAATTTGTATTATCACCTATCCATGCTATGCAGTAAATTTGTATTATCACCTGTCCATGCTATGCAGTAAATTTGTATTATCACCTGTCCATGCTATGCAGTAAATTTGTATTATCACCTGTCCACACTATGCAGTAAATTTGTATTATCACCTATCCATGCTATGCAATAAATTTGTATTATCACCTATCCATGCTATGCAATAAAATTGTTTTATCACCTATCCATGCTTTGCAGTAAGTTAGTATTACCACCTATCCATGCTATGCAGTAAATTTGTATTATCACCTATCCATGCTATGCAGTAAATTTGTATTATCACCTATCCATGCTATGCAGTAAATTTGTATTATCACCTATCCATGCTATGCAGTAAGTTAGTATTATCACCTATCCATGCTATGCAGTAAATTTGTATTATCACCTATCCATGCTATGCAATAAATTTGTTTTATCACCTATCTATGCTATGCAGTAAGTTAGTATTATCACCTATCCATGCTATGCAGTAAATTTGTATTATCACCTGTCCATGCATGCTATGCAGTAAATTTGTATTATCACCTGTCCATGCTATGCAGTAAATTTGTATTATCACCTGTCCATGCTATGCAGTAAATTTGTATTATCACCTATCCATGCTATGCAATAAATTTGTATTATCACCTATCCATGCTATGCAGTAAATTTGTATTATCACCTATCCATGCTATGCAGTAAATTTGTATTATCACCTATCCATGCTATGCAGTAAATTAGTATTACCACCTATCCATGCTATGCAATAAATGTGTATTATCACCTTTCCATGCTATGCAGTAAATTTGTATTATCATTTATCCATGCTATGCAGTAAGTTAGTATTATCACCTATCCATGCTATGCAGTAAATTTGTATTATCACCTATCCATGCTATGCAGTAAATTTGTATTATCACCTATCCATGCTATGCAGTAAATTTGTATTATCACCTATGCATGCTATGCAGTTAATTTGTATGATCACCTATGCATGCTATGCATTAATTTGTATTATCACCTATGCATGCTATGCAGTTAATTTGTATTATCATTTATCCATGCTATGCAGTAAGTTAGTATTATCACCTATCCATGCTATGCAATAAATTTGTATTATCACCTATCCATGCTATGCAATAAAATTGTTTTATCACCTATCCATGCTTTGCAGTAAGTTAGTATTACCACCTATCCATGCTATGCAGTAAATTAGTATTACCACCTATCCATGCTATGCAATAAATGTGTATTATCACCTTTCCATGCTATGCAGTAAATTTGTATTATCATTTATCCATGCTATGCAGTAAGTTAGTATTATCACCTATCCATGCTATGCAGTAAATTTGTATTATCACCTATCCATGCTATGCAGTAAATTTGTATTATCACCTATCCATGCTATGCAGTAAATTTGTATTATCACCTATGCATGCTATGCAGTTAATTTGTATGATCACCTATACATGCTATGCATTAATTTGTATTATCACCTATGCATGCTATGCAGTTAATTTGTATTATCATTTATTCATGCTATGCAGTCAGTATTATCACCTATCCATGCTATGCAGTAAATTTGTATTATCACCTATCCATTCTATGCAATAAAATTGTTTTATCACCTATCCATGCTTTGCAGTAAGTTAGTATTACCACCTATCCATGCTATGCAGTAAATTAGTATTACCACCTATCCATGCTATGCAATAAATGTGTATTATCACCTTTCCATGCTATGCAGTAAATTTGTATTATCATTTATCCATGCTATGCAGTAAGTTAGTATTATCACCTGTCCATGCTATGCAGTAAATTTGTATTATCACCTATCCATGCTATGCAGTAAATTTGTATTATCACCTATCCATGCTCTGCAGTAAATTTGTATTATCACCTATGCATGCTATGCAGTTAATTTGTATGATCACCTATGCATGCTATGCATTAATTTGTATTATCACCTATGCATGCTATGCAGTTAATTTGTATTATCACCTATTCATGCTATGCAGTCAGTATTATCACCTATCCATGCTATGCAGTAAATTTGTATTATCACCTATCCATGCTATGCAGTAAATTTGTATTATCACCTATCCATGCTATGCAGTCAATTTGTATTATCACCTATCCATGCAATGCAGTAAATTTGCTATTATCACCTATCCATGCTATGCAGTAAATTTGTATTATCACCTATCCATGCTATGCAGTTAATTTGTATTATCACCTATCCATGTTATGCAGTAAATTTGTATTATCACCTATCCATGCTATGCAGTTAATTTGTTTTTGCAAGCAAGACAAAATTAGATTCCAGTCAACATAATTTTACCTACCTTGAGTTGACTTCTCTGTTTTTTTCAACAGAACTTTGATCTTTGATACATTATTGTACACCTGAATACTGCAAGTGAACAAAATGAGACCATTTTACAGTCCTATAGTGTAAGATCAATATTAATGAAAAAATTACATTTATTTCTCCATGCATGCAAACAAGCTTGGCAATCAGTGGTTATCTTTTCCTAATTTATGTTAAAATCCAGCTGTCTCCAGTCCTTGTATTGTAGCACAGTATTACATGGTCCCCTTTGTACAATAGTAATTGATATATCATCCTCCTCCTCCTCCTCCTCCTCCTCCTCGATTATCTCCATTCAAAAGTACATGTAGTATGTAACTAATGTTTCAAAGCTTATGAAAAATTAACAAGGTTTTGTTTGCCAGTGAATACCACTTTCTAAAATAATTTTGTCTGATGTGTATATTGCAAGGCTACAAGAATGATACTAATGTGACTAATTACTGCTTTAATGAGAATGGACGGATTCTATCACAGCCACATTTGAACTCTAGCTCTTGATAGTGCTTACAGCTGTGCTGGCCTGTTCACACACAGTGTGCCCATCGATAGTACACATTATAGACCACTTATCCCAGGCTGTCTTCTTCAATGCACACATCAAAAGATTTACAGATGCACACATCCATTGTATCCTTTTCCTCTGGTGTGAACAGTACAGCTGGGAAAATGAAACAAGCATACATACACTATTATCTACTGTAAACTCTACATCAGTACATTAATTGTCATTGAATAGACAAAAGTTTCTTGAATTATTAAAGAGTAGTGATAACTGAAAATGTTCAAGTCTTTCATTAACATAGAAAATTATTTCATACAAAAATTGCAGAGGTTAAAAAGCTTCATTCTACTGCACCTTAGAAATGTGAAAAGCACTTTGTACATGCAAACAGTTAACCTTTGTGGTTATATTTCATTGTGCTCATGAAAAATAATGAGATACTAAAATACCACACCCCTCTGCAACGTATATAATTGCCCTGCTATGTCTGTTAATTAATAATGTCTTCCAACAGTTGGTGTGTTCAGCACACCATCAGCCTGATATTATGGTGCAAACAATAACATGTGGAAGTCTGCAATTTGAAGTATATTAAGATGGACATTAAACAAACATTTGACATTTTAATTACCATAATAAAATTGTTTCTATTCTAGTAAAATCCAAATGTATGAAATATGATAAGATTTTCAAACAGTTGGTGAGTTCAACACAAATAATATTGGCAGGCAGACGTTTTATAACTAGGAATACCTATGTTCCCATCAGCAGATGGCAATCATACTGGTACTTTAAGAGGGAGGATCACCTTCCAAGGCCAAAGTTTTTTTTGGGATAAATCGCCTCATTATAGTTCCTAACAATGATCTTTTTCCTGAGTAACCCAGCCATGGCCATGAACTGTACTTGGGCTGTAAATAGAAATCAGTTTCATCTGGAAGTGATAAAAAATAAAACAGGTTTATTGCTTTATGATCATGTTAATTCAGAACCCCAAGTTCATGATAATCTTTTCATCCATAATTTGCTATATTCCTAAAATGGATTAATTATACTTTATCAAGTATGCAACTTCCTAAGTAGGTTACTGTAATTGGTAGATTCATGAGTGCAGTAAGCTCCATTTTGATCACACAATTAGACTGCTAACCAGATAACTCTGCGGGGATATTTTTGAATGTGGTAGTGTAGTCACCTTGATGGGTTCCTATTAAGACAGTCCACTACTGATCAGGGGTCATCTTGTCTGACACTAAAATGACTTACCTCTAAAGCATATCAAGATTTTTATATAGCCCAGCATAGTCAAATATCATGCTAAAATGATATGTAATTACCAGATTCAGTGCCTTTAAGGGTGGCAAATAGCTCTTCATTCAAGGCTCTCTGTACAAGATCTCTTGGCTGCTGCATACTGTGGGGATCATCAGAAAAGATAGTTGCTGTGGACCTGTTGACCCTGGCCACATCATCATTCAAGTCCATGATTCCTTCCATCACCTAAATATGCCAGTGAAAATGTCCAAGATACTATAAAGAATGTGATAAACCATGAAATTAGTGATTGTGTGCTAAATTTTGTATTGACAATTATCATGAGTGCTCTTTGTAAACATTTTAGATCCATGATAACTAGAATGCATGCCACTGAACCAGTCAGGTAGCCTTTATCTGACAAGGAGTAAAAGAAACTGCTAAATAACGAACAGAGCCTATAATTTCAAAGTACAATGGCAGATTCATCTAAAACTTTTCCTCTGGATAAAACTTCCTGGATTTTCTGGAGTTTATTATTCCATAAACACTTTAGCAATACACATATTCAGGTTTTATTATTCCATAAACACTTTATTAATACACATATTTTTCAGGTTTTCTTTAATTTCACAAAACTAGCTAGCATAGAAGTTTCTTGATGGAACGAGAGAGAGAGAGCGAGAGAGAGAGAGAGAGAGAGAGGGTGGGGGAGAATTGTCAAAATGAGATTAGAGAGTAGCTATTAAGATCACCTACTCAACCAGTTTTTCATCGTTAAATATACCACAGATGGCAGCTGCAAGGCAGAGGAAAATTGTCTTCCTAGCATGACCCCAAAGGACCAGAGAAATGGAGTTATACAGACAATTCTTATCATCCCCAGATGTCTGGAGCAACTTGTGTGATGGCCGCATGTCTAAGGGAACAAACTGGATAAAGCTAAAGAAAATGAAAGGAATGCTAACTTACCCATTGGTATTTCAATGCAAACCAGATTTTTCCTTATCATAAAACAGTAATATTAAATCAAGAACAAAACCAGATTAAATTTTTAAACAGATATAACAAATTGTACATACATGAATAAAAAGGACTTGCAGTAATTTATTTGTCATTTATAGTGTTGTCATTATAGTTATAGGACAAGTCTAACACACCTGTATATGCAATAGGATAACCTGCATCAATTTTTAAACCTCTAAAACTTTGCCATTTGAAATTATTGAATCAGTTGCACTTAATTTGCATCAAAATTGAGGGATAATATAATATTTCACACTAAATCTTCTCATTATTTTCATAAACAAGCACTGAAAATGTTGGCTTTTATTTCTTGAAATGTCATGTATGGCATAAGGGAGACAACTCAAGGAAAGACGTGCTGTATTTTTCTTTTCTCTGCTATATTTTCCATGTATTATATATTAGTTCATGGAAATGTGGATTCACTTGCTTGCAATTAGATTATCCAAGAATAAATTATTGATAAAGTGAGAACCTAACATCCAGGCTTCTGTATTTAGCAGAAAGTTTAAGAATGATTTAATTTTGTTTTCAGAGATGAGGAGGCTGCCACATATCAGATAGTTTATATTCATCAGAATGCTGGCATGTGGAATGTAGCCTTCCATGAACATGCCAATATGACCCCATGCTGTTCTAGATTCCTGTGATGGGACCCAAAGTTTGAAGAACAGTGTGGGCTTGTATGGAAGGAATGGTCAATATGTGACCAAAGTGGTAACGACTCACAAATCTCTGGCCTTATACGTATGAGGAAATTCTCAAAGAAACAGTTGGACAGAAATCAATAGAATCAATTGGAAGACAACAGAGGGTAATAAATGGGCTTTCACAAGTGGAAATAGGAAATGCTGCCTTAAAGAAACTATTCTTAAATGATTGGTATTTGTGCTACTTCTACAAAAGGGAATGCAAAAGAACTTATCCTTATAAACTGCATAGATAATTTCAAGAGAAGAAAGGGTACAAAAAGGGAAAGTTATAAGAATAAAAAGAAAAGTGGGAAGGAAGACCATATATAATAAATTGCCTACAATTATTAAAACCAGCATATCCTATATGATACAAAGTGATCTACAACAAATGAGGCACATTCCTTGAGCCCTATAATGTTCTCTATCCTGGTTTATGGCATGCTTTTCTAGAACTTGATGGTTACTGTTTTAATACATGATTTATTATGACATATGTGTGAAATATCTAATATATGGCCAAAATCATCCACATGTGGTACACTGTGTTTAAATAGCTTTTGTTGCATGTATGACAATCCATGAGCTGACTCTACTGATACTAAGCCATCAGCCAACACAACTCTCTGCATGACATAACCATGCTGATCAAAAGCCCCACTACACAGCCATCAGGAAACACAACTCTCTGTTTGACATAGTCATCTTTATCAAAAGCCCCCCTCCACAGACATCAGGAAACACAACTCTCTGTATGACATAGTCATCTTTATCAAAAGCCCCCCTCCACAGCCAACATATCCTATTTCCTTAAGATTTTATACATTTTATCATTAAAAGTCTGTCAATATTTGCAAAAAGAACTTTTCAATGTCCATTTGTGTTAATAAATTATACTTTATAGTTTATAAATGGCACCTACATGTACACATTTCTATGGATACACTGTGAGGCTTTTGTTCCCTATAGCCAACCTTAATTTTATCAATAATCTGTATTATTGCTCTAGACTGTATAAGTACAAAGTGTACTTAGTCTCACTTCTCAAAAATAATTTTATGAGATATTAACTTATGTCCTATAACAGTGTGTACGAAAATGTCATTGAGAAGCATTGTTTTCATACTTGTGCTTTACTAGCTAAATATTTTTGGGAATAAAATTAATTGTTTTAGCTATAGTTGTATTTTTTTCATATCAGCACTTATTGAACTTCACTTGGGTGATATGGGATAAATCACACTGTCACAAGCAATCCACTCCTAAGCATCCACTATAATGTCTATTGCACAGAAGATGTGTCCGCTACCAAACAGGCCACATCTATATGAATATACCTTCCTGTCTGTGGAATGGAATAAACATGAAACAAAGCATTCCACAACAATGTCCACTCCAGACAAGATGTGCATACTATGGAATAGACACAATCTACATGAATGCATCTTCCTGACCATAGAACAGAACCAACACAAAACAACACAAGTGATCCAACCTGAAGAATTCCACAGCAACATACATTGCAGACAATATGTGTGCACTACAGTACAGGCCCCATGTACATGAATGCACCTTCATGACCATGGAACAGACTGCATGTATTGTCTCATGTTTGTTCCATTCCATTGTCATGAAGGCATATTCATGTAGATGGCATCTGTTCGGTACTGTGCACATCTTAACTTCAAAGAACATTGTTGTGGAATGCTTTTGACTGTATCACTCATCTTGTTTCGTGTTTATTCTGTTCCATTGTCAGGAAGGCATATTCATGTAGATTGATGGGTATTCAGTAGTGTGCATGTCTTCTCTGCAATGCACATTGCCATGGAATGCTTCAATTTGCATTGCTTGTGTTGTTTCATGTTTCTTGAGTTCCAAGATCAGGAAGGCATATGTATGCAGATTGGGCCCCATCTACATGAATATGCCATCCTCACCATGGAACATGAACCAACACAAGCGATCCAATCTGAAGGATTCCACAACACTGTCTATTGCCGAGAAAAATGTGCCCACTACAGAACAGACCCCATCTACATGAACATGCCTTCCTGTCCAAGGAACGGAATTAGCATCAAACAATACAAGCAATCCAATCCAAAGCATTCCACAACAATCTCCATTGTAGAGAACATGTGCAGATCAAGTACTGAATACACTCCATCTACATCAACATGCCTTCATCACCATGGAAAGGAACAAACATGAAACAAGACAAGCGATCCAATCCAAAACATTCCACAACAATGTCCATTTAAGAGAAGATGTACGTAGTACCCATCTAAATGACTATGCCTTCCTGTCCCTGGAATCGAATAACCATGAAACAACAAAAGCAATGCAGTCCAAAGCATTCCACAACAATGTCTATAGCAGAGAAAATGCATGCACTGCTGAACAGGTCCAATGTCTGTGAATACGCATTCCTGATAATAGAACAGATGAAACATGAAACAACACAAGTGATAAAACCCAAAGAATTCAACAGCAATGTGTATTGCAGACAATATGTGTATACTGTAGTATAGGTCCAATTTACATGCAGATGCCTTCCAGACCATGGAACAGATTTGCTTGTGTTGTTTCATGTTTGTTCCACTCCATGGTCATCAAGGTGTATTTGTGTAGATGGGGTCTAGTCAGTATTATGCACATCCTAACTGCAAAGAACATTGTTGTGGAATGCTTTGGTTGGATCACTCGTCTTGCTTCGTGTTTCTTCTGTTCCATTGTCAGGAAGATATATTCATGTAGATGGGTGTCTTGTCTGTAGTGCGCATAACTTCTCTGCAGTGGACATTGCTGAGGAATGCTTCAGTTTGGGTTGCTTGTGTTGTTTTGTTTTGTAGCATTCCAAGGTCAGGAAGGCATATGCATGTGGGTTGGGCCTCATCTACATGAATATGCCTTCCTGTTCGTGGAATGGAATAAACATGAAACAACACAAGTGATCCAACCCAAAGAATTCAACAGCAATGTACATTGCAGACAATATGTGTGCACTACAGTATAGGCCGCATGTACATGCATATGCCTTCCTGACCATGGAATGGATTGCTTGTGTTGTTTCATGTTTATTCCATTGCATGGTCATCAACAGTGGCGTACCAAGGGGAAATGGCGCCCGGGGCGACGATGATGCTCCAAAGGGCCAGAATACGAGGCCCGAATTTTTATCAGCTGTTTTGGCGCCCCAAGACCTCTGGCGCCCATGGCAACCAACCCGTCCACCCCCACCCCCATTAGTACGCTACAGGTCATCAAGGTGTATTCCTTTAGATGGGGTCTATTCAGTACTATGCACATCTTAACTGCAAAGAACATTGTTGTGGAATGCTTTGGTTGGAGGCTCGTCTTGTTTCATGTTTCTTCCATTTAATTGTTGGGAAGGGATATTCATGTAGATGGGTGTCTATTCTGTAGTGCGCATGTCTTCTTTGCAATGGACATTGCTGAGGATTACTTCAGTTTGGGTTGCTTGTGCAGTTTTGTGTTTATTGCATTCCAAGGTCAGGAAGGCATATGCATGTGGATTGGGCCTCATCTACATGAATATGCCTTCCTGTCTGTGGAATGAACATTAAACACATGCGATCCAATCCAAAGCATTCAACAAACAATATCCATTGCAGAGAAGATGTGTCCACTACCGAATAGTCCCTATCTACATGTATATGTCTTCCTGTCCAAGGTATGGAATAAACATGAAACAACACAAGGAATCCAGTCCAAAGCATTCCACAACAATGTCCATTGCAAGCAAGATGTGCATTCTCCAGAATACACACCATCTACATGGATACAACTTCCTGACCATGAAACAGAACAAACACGAATCAAGATAGGCGATCAAATCCAAAGCATTCCACAACAATATCTATTATAGAGAAAATGTGCACACTGCCGAGCAGGTCCAATGCCGAAATATCGGTGAAACCCTTTAGAGAAAGGAAAAGACGTTTCAATAACCCTTCCTTCTCCATTTTGAAGTTGCCAAATAGAACCCACCAAAGTTTGGTGTATAACGTGCACTGATGTACAACGCACACCCCTATTTTCAACACAGAATGAGGATAAGAAATCTGCCATATAATTTGCATGTGATATAACACATTATAAAATCTTTATAATTTCGCTCCATTTTTGTAGTGTGACAATAATCTGCCGCTTTGGATAGTACACTGATCATAATTTGTTACACGATGTTTGAATTGTTTACTATAAACCAGTGCTTGACTGTTTCTCTGGTCTTTTCTGTCAGTACGTGGCACCCATACATGTGGCAGAACACAATGTCAGCTTAGGACAGATCAGAAGATTTGCAAAATTTGGCTAGGAGTTTTTAGCATTCAAATGGACAAAAATGGCAACTATTGAACAAATGTACTTTTTCTATATTAAAATATGCACATCGTCTCATAACATCAGTTCTTTCAAAGTAACTTGTTGCCTTTCATACTGTCCTTATATGTAGCACAAGCATTTTTAGCTTTTCTTAGTAGATCGTTGCCTGGATTGTATTTGTGGCAGTCCTCATCATTGTTGATCTCAACGCTTTAGAGATGTGTTGTTATTGGATCCAGGATTCCTCTGGAGTGAGCATAAATCCTAGGTTTTCACGATGGACTAAAACATCTTTAATTTGCAAACAGTATTTGCGCAAAAAAACAAAACGACAAAAAACAAAAAAAACCCAGCTTAATCTCAGTTTCTCAAAGTTTTAAACAAAATCCATTTCTCCTTGCCATTCAGTGGATTATTGACAAGTGTCAGTGACATTTTTATTTCATTGCATACAAACTCCATATTGATGTACACTGCTTCAGTCTGTAGACAAAAAGGTATGGAAATTTATTCTTTCACAAACTCACTGCCAAGTGTTACAGGACACTTTATCGAAGGAAATGGGACATCACTATTAACAAAATTGTTTCGCCCTTTCTTAACAATCGGATTACCATTCACCAACCACCAGTAATGAGTTGTACACACAGGTCTTTGAAATTCTGTAAATGTCGTAAGAAAATGTCAGAATATCTGAGTAAAAATGCAAAAACGAAAAATCCTATACAGACTGAAATTATATCAATTATTCTCACATTTTCTTACTACATTGATAGAATTTCAAAGATCTGTGATTGTGCATTACCAGTAGCCCTTAAGTATTTCCTGGGCATAATTTTAACCATCTAACTGTAAAGAGAACTTACCGTAGGAAACGTTTCGGTTGTCTTGGCCTCATTAGAGGGTTGGGGGGGGGGGCAAGAAGCCCCCCCCCCCCATTCGTATCTGCTTCTGCATCTCATACATTCTTCTGTGGATGGGAAATGCAAATAAAGAACACAAACAAAATCGACATTATATACATGATCAGTGTGAAATGGACCTCCAATTGCCCGTTTTTGAGCATCACTAGCAGTGCTTGTGTATTAAAAGCAGTCTGTGCATGTGCAACATCGGTTAAAGTTCAACAAGATGCATTATCAAAACTTTGCGTCACCTTTCTGAAGTGACAATATATTCTAATGGCAACATACAGTTCTAAGTCAATGTATAAATCATTTAAGATACTCATGCCGAAACTAAGAATGCCCTTCTTTAATACGAGGTCAACAGTTTGGAGTTTCGGCCCAACATTTTTGCAGGAAATCTTTTCATCACTGTTGGCTAAAATATGGTACCATCTTGGAACAGTGAAACAGAAATCTTCTGGAAAGACAAAAATTTAATTTTTGTGGGGGACAGACTGTGATTTTCTCTCGAGCCAGGATATTTTCTTCTTTTTCCGCAAGATATGTTTTTTTCCCCCAACTAATATAATGAATATAACAGGTTGAAGAGAATAAAAACAACGCAAAGAAACTGTGGTAACAGTTGAAGTCGCTCGGTAAATACAGTTCTAAATCAAAAGATAATGTTCTAATATTGTACTGATTATTGAGAATAGCAACTGCCAATTTAATATTACAAATCATTTTAATACCTACTTCACTAATGTAGCATCTACTCTCTTGGAGAAATTACCACAACCTTCAAATACATTTAAAACAGATTCAACAATTTTTAAAGAGTTTTACTGGGTAATAAATGTTCATAATAACACACTCCGACTTCAACCGGTAAGTGAGGATTTTGTTTACAAAGAATTGAGTTACCTTAATTGATGTACCAGTAAAGGCCTTGACAATATCCCATCAAGGTTTATAAAAGATAGTGCCAGTGTTTTGACGATTCCAGTTACTTGTATTGTTAACTTGTCTATATCAAGTGATATTGTGCCTGATGAACTGAAATTAGTTAGAGTTAGACTTCTTTACAAAAAGGGTAGTAGGGCTGATGCCAACAATTACAGGCCTGTTAGTATACTCAGTATTGGGTCCAAAATTCTAGAAAGAGCAGTCTATGTTCAACTTTAAAAACCTATTAACTAAGAATAACTTATTTTATGAACTACAGTTGGATTTTAGGGGAATGTACTCTGCTGATCTATGTTTAATACATCTTTTTGATCATATTAAGATCCAAATGTCAAATATTTCTACACTGGAATGATCGTGTTTGACTTACAAAAAGCTTTTGACACAGTGAATCATGAAATATTGTGTAAAAATGTTTGTTAGGATTAGGAGTTATGTCGGTTGAATGGTTTAAATCATATGTAAAAAATAGACAACACATTGTCAGTGTTAACAATGCAGAATCCATACCTTTAACAATATCATGTAGTGTACCTCAAGGTACTAGTACTTTAAGACCTATTCTTTTTTTTGTACTATGTGAAAGATATGGCAACTAGCCGTTGTAAGCTTTCATGTTATGCAGATGACAGTGCTATCATGTTTTCACATCAGGATCCTGATTACATTTTTTTTTCGCAAGGCTATGAAAGAACTAGAATCCTGCAATATTTGGTTCACTGACAACAATCTGTCATTAGATTTGGGTAAGACAGAATGCATACTATTTGGGTCGAGGCGAATTTTTTTTTTTAATCAGAGAGATAATAGTTGTGTAGAAAAAGTATAAATTCTACAACTTATAAGTAATTTTTGCCAAGATCCAATTTCACAACCTATTTTAAAATTCACGTAAAACTAATGAAAGTTGAAAAAAAGCAAATTACCTTGTGCTTTAATTGCTACGGCTTCGCCTGCAAAATTAAAATCTCATCATGTTTTCCATCAAGTACATTAAATACACTGTTTAAGTAACAAATTTAGTTGTAGTTTATTTTCAATATATTTTATTCACTGCAAATTTTTTCAATTTTTTTAAAAAAATCTCCTTTTCAACATTCTCACTCGTCAATGTACTCAATGAACTAACCCGGGGGGCTCCGGTATATTTATATCGTTTGCATGGTCTTGCATTGCAATTTCTCAAGAAAGAGCGCAACAACTTCGAAGTCCAAATTTTGGCGTTATTCAAGGTTGTCTCACAACATTATACAGGTATACATAGATATGGTTAATAAAAATATTTGTGGTGTATTAGTCTCACAACTTACCTATTGGTCACATGATCAAAACATGTCAGTCTGCATGAAATAGGTCGAAGACGAATTCCACTGACATAGACAAATTTATTTAGAGTCGGTTTGTATTTACACAATAAGAAACATTAGCTCATTGGAGCTATTTTTACCGACTATAAACTGTTACAACTTAGGACTGCTTGGATCTGGTTACTGGCCAACTTTACACCAGCAACAAAATGAACCGTTTATTCAGGAAGTCGACACGTTTTATAAGCAACTCAAAGATAACTCCTAGAATGTCGATATCGACAAAAGTGAGGGAACTGAAGACACAGTATGATGCAGTAGTTGTTGGAGCTGGTATACATTCTTTATCAATATTTTGATGTCTCTTTTCCATAAAAAGTGGTAAATGGACATAACATAATCATAATGTAGTCTGTCTTCCCTGCTGATTAAAATCGAGATCTGAGACATAACGGAGATCTGACGGACACCGATACGAGGTCATGTGCAGTTGACGTTTCGAGTCACCAATCAGATTACAGCTTTCATATTTATGAAAGCGAAAAACGTTAATCGGAGCATGATATTTTTCTAATGATAACTCTCCCTAAAATAAAATGCATCACTTTAACTGAAGGGTTACTAAAAATAAGCGTACCAGGAATTAATATGGTTACAAAAACATGAACCATTATTGGTGCCTGTCACATCACTTATTATAAGTAGATGCTGATTTTAATCATATTGACCTATCTTCTTACAATGGCCATGGTTTTTATAATGACCAGCCATGTTTGTCACAACTCCTAGTCAGATAAAACAGCCCCCAAACCTGTAGTGGTACATGTGCTGGTGGTTTGGGGTTTAATCTCACCTATTCATAAAACATTGCAATTATTGAAAACAGATTAGTGCACATATCCAGGATACCGAAATCTTCGTAAAAGTATGCATACATTTAATTTTTGGACACTGAGTCCTTGGTATGCAAGTTTGTTGTTGGCAGAATTATCTTTTATTTGATGTGTTTCTACAAAGCGAGTATCAGTCAAGTAGAGTGCAAGCTATCAAACAAAGTTAAAGTAATTTTAATTTGATATGGTGAAGCCACATAGGTTAGATCTTAGCATACAAGGAAATCAAGTCACCTATTAATTGTTGGTCGTAATGATCATTTTGGTCAAAAGGCAAATGTGATTTGACACCTCTCTCTGACAGACATTACTCAGCACAGTTTTAATCCATCATATTAGAAATCCTTACACGATGTTTGGAACACCTGCATTTTATTGTATACCATATTTAGAAAAATGGTGCCAAGATTTTAGGACTTATTTTGTTTGTTGGAGGAATACGAACTTAATCGACATAAATCGTTGTAAAGTCTGGTGTTTTTTGGTGTCAGGTACAGATAAACTTTCATTTTAGAGTGATTATCGTATGTGTACTTTTCTTTTGGCAACTTTACATGATTTCTTTAGTGCCAAGTGCAAGGCTGCAGATGAGCATGATTCTTGCAAGACTGGCCCACATAAGTAGATGCATCTAATTTTATAAAGAAGACAACGCCAAAGAGACTGAGATTTGTGGATTGAATTATGGAATAGGACATTCCCATGGGTCAAAAAACGAGAAAGCAATTGAACATTATTAGCTTGATGCATATGGTGACATGACTGTGGAAGGAAAAATGCAATGGCGACTCAAGGAAACAAAAGGTGCAGAATTTAAACCTGCTGTGGAGAAATTTTTTTAAGTTTGTTTAAGAAAAAAGTGAATGTAGTACGCTGTGTTGCTTGATGATAAAATGAAAAATAGTGAATCCGATATGATCATTTGATTCTTCTTCCAGTGTCTTGGAAAATGTATTGGTTTGAAATCCAATGAAGATAATTAAATAAATTAATATAGACAAGAAAGTGTAATCTCTTCCTTGATTCCCTCTAGCTGCACACGCAATTAAAGAATGGCAAAGTAAAGGCATTGAGAATTGTTTATAGTTGCAACATTGCAAACAATCACAATTATAAACTGTCTTAATTTCTCATTCGTTTATTATAATACTAAATATTTCACAATGAATGAGCATTAGCAAGCTGATGACATATATATTGGTGACACAACAATACACACATAATGTTCTGAATTATTGTGTGGAAAACAAAGTATCATTATTGGGACTTTTACTTTTAGGGCTGGGACTGCAAATTTTTCCAAGGAAGGAGTCCTGGACTGCAACTTTCAAAATCCTATGGAGAACCCTGTATATTAATGGTTTTTAGACACTGTTATTTCTCACAGCTGTTAAGTTATGGTCAGCTGAAAGGGCATTTCAGCAATCTGTACAGCATATTTCCATATCTGGTCTAATGCTTGACAAATTGTAAATCCACATGGAACAACACAACCTTACCACCTGTCGCCATTTTGAATTACCAAGCTACAACGGTGGATAATCAGTCGCTTCAATATCAAGGAACCAATCAGATAAGACTGATCATTTAAAATGGTTGTTTTGGTCATATGACGTGAGCATCTCTGGATTTGTCATGTAACCATCATATGATGAATATCAGCACGTGACTATTATCATGATTTATCAATGAATCAGATTACGAAATGGATCGATTAATTTTACATTGTAACCAACATTGCTCAGAACATTGTTAATTAATCCATCTAGTTTGTAATTTGAAAAGCTAATACAGTGAAACCCCACTTTAGCATGATGATTTTTTGGATCTACAAAGTGCCATCGTGCTATGTACCATATTGTGCAATATCTAACCAAGTCACTTAACTGAAGAAAATATTGCATGTGTATCCTCTTGGCTATACAGTGCAAGATGGTGGTGGGATGGGGGAAAGGAGGTGCCAAAACTACAGACTTCAATGATGCAGTTACCAACTTATTGCATATTAAATGAGAAATACTTACAACAGTTATTACATATTTATTATTTATGTTTTGGGCAGGGAACCATTCATTGATACAAACTGGCAACTGAAGTGTAAATAGCTAGAATATGTGTACTCGCCATCTGATTTCATTGTATTCTTAAATGTAATTCTATATAAAATCTGCTCAAAGAAGCATAATTCTGTAATTTTTCTGCTAGATTCCATTCAAATCCAAATACTTAATTTCTTGAAATGCATTTCTTCAGAAGTGGAGATAGTCAGAGACAACAGACATATGCAAAGGGTCTGATTTTGACTGACAATAAAATGCATAAATCAGACGGGGAGTTTCTAAAAAGAAATGTGTCTACTTAAACTGAAATTCATACAGGAGGTCAAAGGTATTGTTATGTACAAGAGATGAACAATTTAACAAGTGTGTATAACTTGTATAACTTTCTGGAAGCAGTTTGGGAGCAAACCATTCGATTTGATGGGTAAAGAGTGATCTCCATAGAAACAGTTTAGTAATTCTCTGAAAGACAAAGGAAAACCTATATTTAGTGAAACTTATGTTTATAACTATAACTTTCCACTACTGCAGAGCAAAAACAGGGAGTAGCATGTTTCAGTATAATAGTAAATTCCTCCACCCCTACAACTTAAATGGTTCTGTTCCAGTCAACGGTCAATAACAGTACAGTAATTATACATGTAACTGTAGGATTAGAATTACAATGGGCTTGTGTATATGGAAGTGATTTTGGAACTGCAGGCTGCATTCCTGACTAAAATAAAAAGGATTAAGATGAACTAGTGGGGGGGGGGGGTATGTGGTGATAACTTGTTTCAGCGGGTGTCTATGATGGTTGATTAGGCAGGAATTGGAAGTCTGTTGTTTTCCCATAAATATGTTGGTACATTAATTGATTGTATATTAGGGTGAGAAGCTTTTTTAGACCATCGCTTTGTTTGGTGCTAGGATGTGTCTGTCCGATGACTGAGCAAATATCTGTTGGCAATTGTTTACCATGGATTTAACAACAATTGTACACAGGATTCATTGAAGACAAACAAAAAGACGACTTAATGGCATTATTGTTGATGGTTCAATAATAATTAGATTAACAATTATAAGCATTTTAAGGAGTTAATGTCTTTCAAAAAAATATCAAGAAGCAATGATACTTTTTTTTTCTTCAAGAATGCAACATATCTTGCCAAATTATTATTTGGTACTAAAGCTTTGTAGTACTTCAAGCAATTAGTGAAATTATTGTAAAATTTTGGGAGCTATGCCATGACTGCTATCGTTGAATTCGTGTTGTAACAAAGGATGTTATAGTGGAGTTCTACTGTACCATTTTTAGAAAGTGGAGGCATGACTGACTTATCATAGGAAATAGATTCAACAAGCTACATGTATGATTCAAATTGTCAAATATTGTGAGAACCATGTTTTACTATTCATTAAATTGCTGACACTGATATAATGAAAAATGTTTGTTAAAAACTGTATTACTCACAGGTAGAGAAGAAATCTAAATCATAGAAATGGGAGATTATATCATGCTGTAGTAAAAGAGAAAACCATTCAAGTCAAAGTCTTCATTTTGAACAATTTGTTTAATACTTCAATTGTAGATAATACTAAAACCTGCGCCCAGTCAAAAACTGGTCACATATGCAGGCATAAGTTTCAGTGGATTTTCAGGCCTAGAATTTAATATGAATTTCCTTGTAGCCAGAAGACTAGTAGATTGAGAAATTTACCAGTCCTGCTGAATCTTCACTAGTCCTTCAAACGTATCTAGATTAACAACACTTTTTATTTTTTTTAAATATCACCATAATTGATAATTGAGAAGCACAAATCTTGGTTTAGATAACCAAAGAGGTTACTTGAAAATGCTCAGTACAAGTTCACAAGAAAAACAAGGATCCTCCAGAAATTAACTGTAAAAAAAGATGACTGGTTAAACATTTTTTAGGGCCTCATCATCCAGAAAAAGAAAAAAGAACTTAATAAGAGAAATAGACAAAGGCCTCATTCACCCTGGTCATTACATATCATAAATCCAGAGAAAGACGATTTAAGGCAGTACCCATCCTGTTACAGTGAATGCAGAGTGAGTAGATTTCATTATGACAGTATGGGTATTGTGCGGGTTTTCACAACAGATACAAATCTTTGAACAGAATACGTGTTTCCATGATTGCTAACCCATTAAAGACGGAATGATTAATCATAACAGAAATTTTGATGACCATGGAACTTCAATCATGGCAGTTTGAAAAGTACAAAAGACTGGTTTACAGTCTTTGACATGCAACTTTATTTTATAAATCTAACAAAACTGGTAAAGATTTTTAGAACCTCATTTTTGAAATATGATGAGTCAAATCCTAATTGTTCTAACCCTCTGTGGGAGCAATTGAATCTTAGGGATTTATGCAATTAGCTCAGAGAGAACTTAGACACTGTTTAATCATTCAGATTTTCTAAAATTACCTATGATATCGTAAATAAATGCTGACTGGTGACAACTGAATATTACGAGCCATCAGATGATTAAAATTATGAAAAATACTAGTCCAACAGGAAATTTACTAGCCTTGGGTTTGTGGACTACTGCTAAGTTCGAGCCCTGATGTTAATGTATTTGGAAAAAAACAAACCTAGCACAAAACACATGTTTGTTTCAAGTGTTTTATATGTTGTTATGAATGTGTAAGTATTGGAATGTAATTTAGTTTACTATTAGTCTTATATACAGCTAAGTTTTGGTACTGGACTGCTTAAACTGTGATCAGTTAATTGGTTCTATTAGAAATATCTAGGACTGACCATCTACTCCCAGCTGCTACTGAAATAATAGAAAATCACAATAAAGATTCCTTCTACTGGTATCTTATATATTTTTATTTTGCTGTTCTGCAACGACAAACTCTGCAGCCAATCTGAGTTATATTTATGTAGATTTTCTTGGGTGGAATATGATGGTAAAAGATTAAAACATGACAGATTCTTTTGCTTCAAGTGTGAAGTTGTATTTTCCAGGATGCTTGCATTTTCTTGTGGCCTGAATTAAACTAGATGAAACAACGAAAATCATGTCAGTTTTTATTCATTAATGTAAAGTATGATTACTTTGCTTGGTGAATTAAAGGATAACCTAATACTGTTTGTGTAGGTTTGGTTGCTTGGGCTTGGATTATTTGTTTGGTTGTTTGTTTTAGGACACTGCATACAATATTTGTGTATTTTCTTTGGACAGAAGTAATTTTTGTTGCCATCTGAAAACAGGCAGAAACTGCCATCTGGCAGCCATCTTGAAAATCTTCTTACCACTACTCCTCCTTAACAGATTGTCATATCGACATGGAGTTTTCACTAAAATACCTCTTATGATATGTAGATGGTCCTAAAGAAAATGATGCCAACCTGACATCCAACATGGCCATCACTGTGTCAGTCATGAAAATCATAACACTACTGCTCCTGAATGGATGGTCCTGTCAACATGGGGTTTTACCAAAAAGGCTTATTATGATGCATAGATGGTCATAAAAATAATGCTGATCTGATGTCCAACATCTTGAATATCTTGTTACAGCTATAATTGTATGGTATATTAAATTCCCAGCATGAAGGAAAACAAAATGTTTTCATTTTCTGTTTGTCTTTCTCTTAAATGTTGACTTAACATTGATCAGATACACTAAAATGATTTTAAAAATGTTTAATATCATATTATGCAAGTTGTTGACATGGTCCACTCAAGACAAAAATAGAAACATCACTATTAAATAATTTGACATTTCTGTTGACAAGTACAGAAGTGTCATTGATTGAATATGAAACTTGCTCATCATAAAATAAAACAAAGAAAGATTGAAAACAGATACCAAGCAGTACATGAGTTAGCCCAGGGACAAAGGGTTGGATAGAATGGGGTTTTTCTAAAGATTTAGTTTTTAGGACATTTATTTTATTTAGAGCGATAATCTAGAGACTGTAGATGTGAACTTTTATAAAGATGAATTCACGCAAACTTTACATATTTATACTTAAAAAATCAAGTGTCAGAAGTAAGGCTGCAACATTTATATGTGTAAACAGCTTTGTTTTGTTTACTGCCTGTAATGTTTACAAAATTGGTAGACGTGTAAATGAATATGCTTGTGGCTGTCATTAGCGCAGGAACTAGCCATTCCAATAAAATGATTTATTTCCACATCTCTGCTTGAGAGGATTGTTTAGTAGGATTTTTATGTTAATTCTTTTCTTAAAGTATGTATCTATGATTTTCACATTGAATGTGGTATAGCTAAGAAAAAGCAGAAGCTGGTTATAACGAACATAAAAAAACATTGCACACCAGGTTGATTTTCTGAAAATGCTGATAGAGATGTCTTTCAGCTTTAGTATTTACCTTTAAACAACATGTTTGTTAGCAGAACCTTTGATTAGTAAGATTTTATTTTAAAGAAACACTGTTTCATGTTTGTAAGCAGCTGCAGAATTTTTTAGATGTAGATCGTAAAAAAGCATCCAGTGTGCATGTCCAGGCATTATGTACATTTCCATTATTGATTGTTTAATCGTGTACATATATGTAATAGTAGGAAACAATATCGTGACAATCCTAGAGATGTTTTACTGAAACTGTCAAATATATTCAACAGAAATATGTCTTACAAACTGAATCCTGTCATCATTAGAGATAAAAATCATACAACAAATTAAACAATTGCAAGTTGAGAGGGGTACAGCATGCACATTATAATAGTTGTCAGCTGTTTAGTAAGCCTAATGGGTATATAGGGGGAATATTTCTAATTGTTTTGATAAAATGGCATCATTTAAGTTATTGTAAACTGTGTACACATTTAGAAATTTTGGTAAATGTTGCTGCTTTAGTCAGAAGGGTACATACAAGCCAGTTCATTATGTCCTGATCATTTCCCTGACTGTTTTCACTTACAAATGACTTTGTACAGAATCTTTGTGAAAAAAGACATTGACTTGCATATGTGTACAGAATCATTGTGTTGTTGTGAAAAAAAGACACTGTCATGCTTATGTGAACAGAATTATCATTTTGTTGTGAAAAAAGACACTGACATGCTTATGGTAATGGAGACTATTACATGAAGACTTGCATTATGATCAATGGAAAACTTGCATGACTCTAAATGTTTGTTAATACTTTGTCCAAATTTAGCTCTCTATGAAGGATGCAGTAAGTATTATTTTAATATGGTGCAGGTAAATATTATTTTAAAATGATGCAGGTAAGTAGTATTTTAATATGATTGTAAAAGATGGATAGCTGATGATGTAGATGTACAAGAAGGCCAAAGTTATTGTAGTAACGTCATTTTAAGATGCATTCTATTGAAAATAGCTATTACATCATATCTCCACACTTGTCTTTGAGAACAATCTTAAAATATGTATATAAATGTCATGCAATAAGTAATTAAAGTGAAATATACAACACAAATTAAGTAAAGATCATCTTTATTTCTGCTGTTTTCATTCAGTATTCACACACACATGCATGAATATATATATATATATATATATATATAAATATAACTGCTCGTCATGACCGGGTAAAAATCGGCTGCGCCTAGTAAAACTTTACTAGGTATGTACTTGTCCAAGTAGATGCAGATTCACACCTTGAGATTAAATCTGAGTGCATTGTTTACCCTTATCAAGTGCAGAAGTTCAACATCACTTAACATTTAGCGTAAATCAGTTATAAATAACCTATGCCTAATGTCCCTACTTCTTTTCAGTCTAGAAAATATTGCAATGGAAATGACTTCATTGTTTTATACAGTTATCTGATGTAAGCTTGATACTAAAGTGGGTTTAATATTATAAACATATTATGTTGCAGTTTCACACTTAGCCCTTGATTAACAGTGTTTGCATTTGCAGCGATACTTTTTGGTAATTTAGGCGTCATTTTGATGTGGAGAAAGATTCAAGGGGAAGATGCCAACAGACATTTCTATAAGTATCTATAGCTTTGTTTCTGGTTTCCCAACTGACCCTATATTTTGCCTGCCAATTCTAGAAATTTTTCTGATCATAAAATAAAAAATGTATTTGTGTTTAGGATTAAACTGAAAACACATATTATTTTTTAAGGCCTCACTTTCCACAGGCTAAGAATGCTAATATACAGCAATGGGACACATTTTTATGATGTCATGTGATATCACTCAGTACATTCATGTAATGACACTTGCTCCCTAGATTTTTCCTATTTCATATTAGAGTCTGAAATGTTAAAGGTTAATTCTAACTTGTAGTGTCATTTACATTAAAATATAATGGGATTAATTATTTACTAATACCTTGAGAGAGCATATAATTCATTTTAATGAGTTATTGAGTGATAGAGACAGAGAAAGAGAGATGAAGATGAAAATCTCAACATTTCATGCAATTATTTTCTAATCACTTCCCTTTACTTTTGGTTTGTCCTGTATTACAGGTCATAATGGACTCATTTCGGTAAGTTCATGCCAAATTAATTGCAAAGTCTGAGTAACCAGTCATGTCTCCCAATATATATCATTTGCTGTTTAGCTTACTGTCCTTATGCCCTTTGTAATCAAAGAAGGTGTAGAGCAAGTACAGTACACACAAAGTGGATTGACCATTCTACACTCAAACTGAAGAAGAAATGCTGAGTGTAGTTAATTGACATACATGTATATTGTGTAATTCAGGCAATTCTTGCACTGTACTTAACAGGTGCTAATTTCACTTGACATTACATTCTTAAATTGGGGTCTGTTTGTACAGTTAATGGCTTGCCATCTTCAACGGCCTCACAGCAGGTGATAACCTAGTCTCTTGTAAATCTATCACAGGTTAATACCAATATCACAAAGGAGCACAAACCTGATTTCACCTGTAACACCTGGATGTTAAACTGTGAAGTGGGCTGTAGTTAGGTGAAAACTGCACCAGCACAAGTGAAAATGTCAATTCACTCTGTGGATACTGTAGGTAGAAGATTAAAGCTATGTATTGATGTGAATACAGTTGTGGAGTTTTTACATGTACATGAACTACTGTGATATAATTCCAATTGTTATGAATTGATTGTGCTTCTGACATGTGATTGGCTGTAAATGGTCACATGATACTCATCTGGAATTTTTTACACATCAGTAAATTATGAGACCTTCTTTTGGTTCCCAATCAGTTTCCAGTGCTTTTCTGTCAAGCTTTGCCTCAATCAGCTCCTTACAGTATCACAATAAGAACAAACTCCGCATGCATGTGCACACACACACACACACACGCACACACACACACAGACACACAAACTTACTCCAGATCAAATTTGGCAACAGCAGACAAAATCTCGGATTAGTTCATACATTGCAATTGCAGATCCTTCCTGCACTCAAACACTCACTGCTGGTCCCAAAGAAAGCTTACGGCAGACTTTAAGAGAAAGTATACCTCACAAATTACTGCATTTTTGCTTGACATAGAGTTTTTAATCGGCTGTTATTTAGGGTCATGGTCATATGACGTAAGAGCAACAGATCTTGCTAAAAATGGATGGAACATTTTTTGGGGAAAGATCAAACTGTGTACTAAGCAAGAACAATGAATGCTAAACACATCAAATATATTTGCTCAATACAAAATCATGGTGACCATCATTAACTCTTGTGTTGTCAGTTTGTATGGGCTAGGTCATCTTCACTTGACAAGAGTAGTTGATACACCTAGTTCCACATCGATGATAAACGATCTTGATCAATGACCCATGGCTAGCGATGATGGGACTAGGTATTCTGTTGCATTGTGTTGATGCTAATTAGAGAAAACTATGAGCTAACTAAAATCGAATGCTTTTTTGATGGAATCCATTGATAAGAGGACAGAAAGGAGGACAATTGAAATTATAAGGATTAAATGATAATGGTTGTGTATTTATCAAAGTATAAATTTTACATAATCACCCACAATGTTAACAAAGTCTCTATAAAATCAACCATTGAGAAGACCATTACAATGTTAACTTCACAAATATTAAAATTCTTTGTGACCATCCTGGGGTGTTAGATAGGAAGAAGTCGCATCTCTGCTCTGACAGAATAAGGACATGAAAGACGATGCATTAGAGAGAAATCAGCAAAATATGACCAAATTATTGTTATAAAATATGTTAGTTGTTGTTATGATTATAACTATTATATGTGTTATCATTATCATTATTATTATTATTATTATTATTATTATTTTTACAACAGGGTGCTGATTATTTAGATGTCATTTATCCAGATTGTTCACTCATATGAACTCCCACGATGTCCAGTGAAACTTGTAATCCCCAATTGATTAAAACCAATTTTCAAGACAACAAATTTTCCATTCAAAACCATTGTCCTCTAGTGGGTCATTTATCAAGACAACCAGTTTTCCATTCAAAACCATTGTCCTCCAGTGGCTCAGTTATCAGAAAAACCAGTTTTCCATTCAAAACCATTGTCCTCCAGTGGGTCAGTTATCAATACAACCAGTTTTCCAGTCAAAACCATTGTCCTTCAATATGTCAGTTATCAAGACAACCAGTTTTCAAGTCAAAACCATTGTCCTCCAGTGAGTCAGTTAACAAGACAACCAGCTTTCCAGTCAAAACCATTGCCCTCCAATGGGTCAGTTATCAAGACAATCAGTTTTCCAGTCAAAACCATTGTCCTACTATCGATCAATTATTAGGACAACCAGTCGTCCAGTTAAAGCCATTGTCCTCTGATGGGTTTTGATAATTGGCATTTTACTGTAATAATAATAATAATATTAATATTATTATTGTTATTATTATTATTATTATTATTATTATTATTATTATTATTGCTATACCCTGGAATGCAAAGTAAGTTCATACCTTAAGACATCTGAGGAGCAGTCAAAACAAAATACATGTAAAATGATAAGTGAATCTAGACAAAATACATGTAAAATGATAAGTGAATCTAGACAAAATACATGTAAAATGATAATAAGTGAATCTAGACAAAATACATGTAAAATGATAATAAGTGAATCTAGACAAAATACATGTAAAATGATAAGTGAATCTAGACAAAATACATGTAAAATGATAATAAGTGAATCTAGACAAAATACATGTAAAATGATAATAAGTGAATCTAGACAAAATACATGTAAAATGATAAGTGAATCTAGACAAAATACATGTAAAATGATAATAAGTGAATCTAGACAAAATACATGTAAAATGATAATAAGTGAATCTAGACAAAATACATGTAAAATGATAATAAGTGAATCTAGACAAAATACATGTAAAATGATAATAAGTGAATCTAGACAAAATACATGTAAAATGATAATAAGTGAATCTAGACAAAATACATGTAAAATGATAATAAGTGAATCTAGACAAAATACATGTAAAATGATAATAAGTGAATCTAGACAAAATACATGTAAAATGGTAAGTGAATCTAGACAAAATACATGTAAAATGATAATAAGTGAATCTAGACAAAATACATGTAAAATGATAATAAGTGAATCTAGACAAAATACATGTAAAATGATAATAAGTGAATCTAGACAAAATACATGTAAAATGATAATAAGTGAATCTAGACAAAATGCAAGCTCTGTCACAGTACATTAATACTACAATCTAAAATGTAAAGGATGAGAAGCATTTAGGGGTAATCATTGACATATATCTTCAGTGGAAAGACATGTAGTGTCTGTAGGTCCCTCACATCTTAAATTTCATTGCTTAGTAGAATTTAGAAGCACTACCAAAATACTTAAGAATATTTTACTGTTTTGGATAAGATGTGTCCAAGTTAGTGTCTAACATAAGTAAGATAGTCTTGGTGCATCTGAACTTATAACTAATGCACTAGAGTTCATCCAAAATGTAGACAAATTAAGGAAATACATATGGAACTTAATTACTGTAGTAATACCTGCATATCTATGACAAAAGAAGGTCACTGTGACCTATATTTCACAGCTCATCACCACATGTTTTTTTTTAACCCTGAATATATACTGTTAAACCTGGAATCATGAAACATGGTGAAGAGATTCATCTTAATGAATACTACACCCTAATCACAAATGTAGGTCACTGTGTCACATATTTCATGCTTCACTGACTTCGGTTACATTTTGTGTTTTAAGTTTATTTCTCAAGTTAGGCTGCAGCGTTTACATGTGTAAACAACTTTGTTTAGTTTGCTGCCTGTAAATGTTTACCAAATAGGTAAACATGTTAATGAACATGCATGAGGCTGTCAGTGATGCACGAACTACCCATTCCAATTAAATTATATATTTCCACATCTCTGCTTTAGAGGACTGTTTAGTAGGATTTTTTTCTGTTAATTCTTTTCTTAAAGTATGGATGATTTTCACATCAAATGTGGCATTGCTAGAAAAAAGTAGAAGTTGATGAAAATTTGTTGTAGCACACATTACATAGCATTACACATCAGGTTGATGTACAGATAATACAGATACAAATTTCATTAAACGTGACTATTTTACCTGTGAAGCATGTTTGTTAGCAGAACCTTTGATTAGTAACATTTTTTTAAAACTTTTACGAAACACTGTTTTAAATTTGGAAGTCACTGCATATTTTCTAAGTCTTTGTAGGTCCAACAAAAGCATTCTGTGTGCATGACCAGTCAGTAGGCCAGGTTGCATTATCAATTTTTTTCATTATGTGCATATAAGTAGCATTTGGAAATAACATCACAACAATCCTAAGGATGTTTTATTGAAAATGTAGGGTATATTCAACAAAGAGATGTCTTACAAACTGAATCTTGTAATAATAAGAGGTCAAAGATGTACAGCAAATGAAACAATTGCAAGTTGAGCAAGGTACTGCATGCACATTATAATAGCTGTCAGCTGTTCAGTCAGTGTAATGGGTAACTATGTACAAGTATAGAAATTTTGGGAAATGTTGCAGCCATATTTGTAGGCACTGTACATGCTTGAATCATTAAACTAGATGATTGTATGCATCTCTGTTAGTACCACACCCATATAACAAAAGAAGGTCACTGTGACCTACATTTCACATTTTACTGTTTTAGGTTAAGTTGAATTTAGCTTATG
The DNA here is from genome assembly GCA_029931535.1 of Margaritifera margaritifera. Taxonomy (NCBI): domain Eukaryota; kingdom Metazoa; phylum Mollusca; class Bivalvia; order Unionida; family Margaritiferidae; genus Margaritifera; species Margaritifera margaritifera. Next base: position 1,616,453 of record JAQPZY010001597.1, read on the forward strand.
ACTAGATAGGTTTTTTGCATACTGTGTATATGTTATTCATATCTATGATGATCATAAAACTTGGATGAGCACTAGTCCATCATTGCCAAACTAGATCATTATGGCCCATATTTTACACTTCAATGAATTGGGTTAAGTTATGTGTTTGATGTTCTTTTTCAGGCAATGTTCATGATAGAATCATGAAATTGATGATCATATGCATCTCAGTTAGTACCACACCCTTGCAACAAAAGAAGTTTACCATGACCTATATTTCATTTTTTTGGTTAAGTTTTTGTGTCTAGCTCATTTGTTTGGTTAAGCTTTTGTATTTAGCTCATATTGATTACATGAGTTTTGGGCATGCTATATGCATACTATCCTACTTGGAATCATGAAACCTGACTTGACTTTGTATATTGTGATAGTTTACCATCAACAGGTTAACTGCTATGTACATGTAAATCAGTGTGAATGAAATAAGGTGACTGCATGTATTTCATGCAAGGGTTTGGTTGTAGTGGCTAATCAAGGTAATTACTGATGCATAAACTATGCTTTATACTGGCACACCAAGGTTACTCAAAGCCTGTGACTTCTGCCCAATAAAATATGGCTTCTGGGGGTGGATAATAATATTCACTTCTAAAGTGGATTTTAAGAATAGTGATTTGAGAAAAAAGAAGAACACAATTATTCTCCAGTTTTGATGAATTAATTATAGTACATCTACTTTTATATCATAGAAAATAATGGTTTTTTCAATAGTTTTATGTCTTTAATGCCATGTACGGGTGCCAAGATTTCACAGATCAAGGCCATTTTAGTCTGAATTTATTTTCTGCGCGATAATTAATGTTTATAATGGTTGCTGGAGACTACTAAAAGATTCATAGAAGTGAGCTATGTAATAGCTGATTACATGCTGTTAAAAAGTCACAGGTACTTGACCTAAACTGGCAAGCATGTAGGTCAGTAACTAGTAAATTCTGTGTCTCACAATTGGTGTGGTGCATAATGGGTAAAAAGTACTCGATTTTTGTACTTTGTTCAAAGATGGCGGTTGATAATTTATCAGCAGTCTTATGGCCACTGGAAGTGGGATATAGTAGTCAGCAAATTTTTAAGACAGCAACTTAAAAATTTAGGGTATGATTTTGGGGCAGTTCAAGATATTCAAAGTAGTATTTTAATTTTGATCATGTCAGTCATCTTTGGCTAGGGTAAGAGAGTAGGAATGGTGGGATTGGGGTAATAAATAATTGAGAGAAGAAAATATTTTGTGTGACATTGACCTAACATGGTCCAGATGTCGGTGGCTACTCCAGACAGTCTCCCTTTGGGTCTGGATAATTGCAATTTTACTGTTATCATTATTATTATTATTATTATTATTATTAACTTATGATGTTATTACTTTTGGTATACAATTGCAGTTACAGTACTCCCTCATTATAATGCAGTCCTTGGGAGCCATGGAATATACTGCTATATTGTGAGACCACTTTATAATGATATACATGGTACAGTACTCCCTCATTATAATGCAGTCCTTGGGAGCCATGGAATATGCTGCTATATTGTGAGACCACTTTATCTGCCCTTGGGAGCCATGGAATATACCACTGTATAGTGAGACCACCTTATAATGAAGTTTATGAACCATATAATTTTGCTATCACTTAATAAAATGGAATCCATGACAATACTTGCCTTATAACAGGAACTCTGTTATAATGAAAAGAGCCTTATACTGAAGGAGTGCTGAGTATGGGTAACTATTTCAGAATTTATAAAAAATGTAAGGTTCAATGATCATATAGCTTCAGTATATGTAGGAGTGCTGGGAGTGAGGGATGCCGATGATTATCAGGCATCGGCAGTGATTAGAATGACATTTAGAAGATAAAAAAGAACATGAAAATTATGACTTCTGTGAAGTCAAGAGGTTGATGATAACATGTTTTCAGAATCATCTTCAACTGTAGAAATGTTTACATTATCTACTGTAGATATATGAATATATCCCACCTTCCTTATTGCGTTTTTTAATACCATTGAACATTGATTATCAGGCCAGAAACTGAGCTGGAGATTTTGTTTCAACCAGTCACAAATGACATTAATTTTGAAAGCTGGTTTCTGATTGGATGATAATGGAAACTCAGTCTCAGACTCAAGTTCAGAGTTTTATTCTCAAAACTTTAAATGTTGACCTTCAGGAACTTGGTTCAGAATAAAGTTAGAGTCATACAACTCGTGTAACTCTATCTTTATGCCAAATTTCATGGATGTAAATATAGTTCAAGAATCATATCCAAATTTGTGGTTTTGAGCTTGAGTTATTTGCCCATAAAGTTTTGAGAATACTGAACCAGGCCAGGCCTTGAGAATACAGAGCCAGGTTAGGCCTTGAGAATACAGAGCCATGCCAGGCCTTGAGAATACAGAGCTAGACCAGGCTTTGAGAATAGAGAACCAGGCCTTGAGAATACAGAGCCAGGCCAGGCCTTGAGAATACAGAGCTAGACCAGGCTTTTAGAATAGAGAACCAGGCCTTGAGAATACAGTGCTAGGCCAGGTCAGGGCCCCATATTTTCAAAACTCTTTAAGCAAGAATTTCAAGCTCAAGCCCACCGTCCAAAAACTTTGACAGTCTAAAACTTTAACAAGAATAAAGACAGAATCACAGAACTTTTCGATTTTTCTTAACTTGAGGTCCATCTGCCAAATTTCCATGATGTATGTGCACCAAGGTATCATATCAAGCCCTGCATTCTCATAACACTTTGAGCACAAAACTCCAGCTAAAGCACAGAAACACCAAAACAGATCTGATACTTGGAGAACATCTAGGTTTGTAAAATTTAACAGCTTAGGAGAGGGACTCAAGTTAACAAAATCATGGAAGTTCTAAGATTCTAATATAATTAAATTTACAGTTACAGAGTCACTGTCAAAACTTTAGGATGTGGAGCTTGAGTTTTGGGCTCAAAAGGTTTCAGGAATACAAGGTCAGAATTTGTTAGGCCATTTCAAAATAGTTGGGACAAAGTGGAGTTTTAAAAATCAAGTCTCTATTTGTATATATTATGACCATAATCAAGGCTCTGCTGTATGCAGATTCTTTGTAAATGTTTAATGAATTTTATTTTTTTGCAGTGATTTTTAAAATTTGTTCACATATGCCATTTTCGTATGGCCTGAGAAAATTTGTTTAATATAAGTTCTGGTCATGTAGCTCTGTTCTGTACTATGTAGAGTAGAGTGCTAAAATATACAAAATTGCTAAATGATGGCTTTTGCTTAGATATAGAATTGTATGATGACATTTTCCATGTAATACAAGTAGCTTTAATTTGAACTAAACTTGTTTAAAATAGCATCAGCAACCATCCCATCATTGAATGGCTGTCCCATTAAAATGATGGGAAAAGAGAGAAAAAACAAAACATTGGTAACCTTAATCAGAATGTATTCATTCTAGCTTAATGAACCATTAAGACTTTGGTGCACTGTGATGCAAGGTTCATGTTTCTTTTCCAGGCTGCATATTTACAGAAAGCAGGCTGGAATGTATGTGTTTTGGAGAGGAGACATTTAATAGGGGGTGCTGCAGTGACTGAAGAGATAATACCAGGTAACTTTAGTCTAGTCTTATTAATCTATTTTGGTCTACTTGACACACTGCTTTTAATGGAATGGAATGTATTTAGCTCACCTGGCCTTGAGGCCAATGCTGATCAAATTTGGTCTACCTGATGCACTGCCTTGAATGGAATGTGTTTAGCTCACCTGGCCTTAAAGCTAAGTGAGCTTATGGTATGGCCCTGCACCTGTGTGCCCTACATCATGCATCATCTATAATCTGTAAGTCAACAATTGCTATTTTAAACGTCTCAAAAAACACTGGACAAATTTTGATGAGATTTGTCAGAGAGCATCCAGGCATGAAGAGCTTTCAGATTTTTGTACAGATGATGCCAATCCGCTATCAAATATGGCCATCATGATATTAAATGACTTCAATGATATTATGACATCATGATATTAAATGACTTCAATGATATTATGACATCATGATATTAAATGACTTCAATGATACAGTACACGCATCGTGTTTTTATGAAAAAAACACGTCGTGGGCGTGGAGCTTAATCCTTTTCACGATGTGTCGTCGTGGACAGGATATCGTGGTCGTCGTGGATTGTCCACGTCGTGGCTCGTAGTGGACGGATTAAGTTTTATTGCCCATTTTAAAGTTGCAGCAATATAATTATGTAATAGTGGACGCCCACTACCATGCCCACTACCACGCGTGGAACTTACCTATCGGCTCAGCTACAGCACACAGTGCTGAATGCTCTTTTTAATTTGTACGCAATGAGATTTAATATTCAAAGACTCGCTCGCTAAAACGCATTCACATACGTGTATTGAAAGAGATGAAAGATAAATTGCAGAGAAAAGAGTCACGAATGATGCTTCACAAATTATACAAAGTTTAATTATCTTAATTTTAATGAGGGGGGGGGAGATTCTGTTTTAAACAAACAAAGGGTAAAAGAAATCACACGTAAATACATGTATTAGCGGGTTTCATTCCGTTATTAAAATAAAAGAATGCGAGAAATGTTGTGATTTTGTTTTTAATTACCCCACTCACTTTTAAATGGTCTGCTTAAAATGTTCCCACACAATGAAATATACACGGCGCTATGCAATATACAACCTCTACTATTCCAGCCTGTTTAGTACTTGCGACTCAAATATACATGTCCATGCGACACATTTTCTCAGGAACTAGACACGTGTTTACTTTTACTGTAGACCAACTGTTTTAAGCTCCAATTCTACGAAGTACGTGATGCTGCATTCTATGACCAACAGCTTTAAAAAAATATACTTAAGATTGCTGGTTTGGTCATCTAACGAGTTTAATATTACCAAATGGACTGGTGAAAGCGATAAAAAGTGTGTAATCACGATTAATTTGCTTCAATTGGCGAAACTTTTAAAATTTCTGGTGTTTTAATTAATGTATCATTCAGTAAGATTTATTTTGTGCTTTGGAATTACTTCTTTCTCCCCTTGTTGAACTTGTACTGTATTACACGCAAGCTGAACACATCATATCTATCAATAATGTCTTGTACATCACCCGAAATTGCGACGCCACGTGTTTGCCAAGACTATAAAATCTATCTCTATTATTGTACTCATTGCTGTAAACATGTGGCTTCTTATTTTTTGTTAACTACTCCGACCTGGAGGTGGAAAAGTTGTGGCTTCAGAGGTTGTAAATCCCAATTATTTCCTGTTCATTTTGAACCGTTCATATTAATTCTAAGGTGGTCGCGAATATTGTCAGGTCCACCTTGATTATTGCAGTAATGCTCTCTCATTGGACTTTCAGTCTATTAAATTTCTGAAGCATCAAGTTCGTACATGGTTAATTATGACCAGACTCGACAATAGATAATAAGAAAAAAAGACAAAGGACACTAATAGCAGGTGAATAACCCAATGAATTATATAAATTCTTGTTAAATACAAAATGAATTGCCAAGCAGCGATTTACATATTAACTTACTTATATAAAGAGTGGAATCAAAACTGTATTTCTAAATTTTGTCAGTAGACGAATTCCAAAATGAAGATGAACGAGGCACATTTCTAAAATGCATACTATCTAATTAGCAATTCCTGTTTCCAAGTTTGCGATTAAAGCTACGGCTAACATCGATCGAAAGTTATTGTGCATAATCTCTCTCTCTCTCTCTCTCTCTCTCTCATGTTTGCATGTGATAAACACATTTTATTACAAAAAAGATGCATTAAAAAAAAAAACAAGCTTGTAGTGTAATACAGCTTTCTTAAACATGTAATAGCTTTGTGTTGCTGCGATAGATTTGTATTATATGTGCTGCGTTACAAGATTAATTGGGAGAATACAAATTTTATATGGTTTATTTTATATACCGCTAGAAACCAGTTTTACGCAAAAATATCACAACTTGACCACATTGCATTTCTCACTCCATATTACAAGTCCAAAATTCGTTGTTCCACACGCAACAAAAATAGTTTCATTCAGAAGTTAATGCTTCTTTTGAAACATCGGGGCTACAAAAAATAAGATAGAAGCTCAACACTTCATGAATGGCCATGGTTAACAAGCGTAGCGGCTAACGTCAAAGTAAAAATGTCACTCCTAGGCTGCTGCTTGATGATAGATTCACGAATAAAGTGACGAAGAAAGTAACCTTTTTCATAAAAAAATCACTTCGTTTATGGCATGAACAGCCACTGAAATAGAGCAACCTTCAATACCGTGTGGATGAATTCGGCTCATTTAAAAATTATCATACTCTGAAATAATCAGTCATTTTTCTAAGTCTACAGATAAAGGTATTTGTATCCTGCTTTCAATAATTTTTTTAAAGAAGGTTTTGGAAACTGTGTAGACATTAAAGAAAAACTATGACAAATTAATAACTAGTACAAGAAGTTCTGTATGAAATATCATTTATTGAGAAAACACACTGAAGTTTCCGCTTATGCCCAGAGGCAGGGTTGACGCGCAACTTGTTTATCTAACGCTGTTTCATTCACGTCTTTCTAGCGCTTGCATTACAAGATGTTATGCCAGCTGAATTGGCTTCATTAAACAGAAACCCTTGGTGTTTTCATAACAATATTCCCATGACATATTTGTATTCTGATTTAAGTAATTTAACTTCTACTCTATGTGCTACTGGGAGTGCGGGTGTGATAGGATTTAGCTTTAACAAGATTACACTTGTTGTGATTTTTAGAAAATAAAATATTAATAATTTTACGTGACTTTACGTGGCAGCTTGTTACATTTAAATGCTTGTTTCCTTATCGGGAAAATAACAATACTATATATAGTTTGCTTTATATACCGCTAGAAACCAGTTTTACGCTATAATATCAACACTTAACGGCTATGTGTTTCTGAGACTTTCTCTGTCTAAATTCGCTCTTCGCAAACTAACATCTTAGTTTTAAAGCGTTTGATTTTGCGATAGCAAGAAACATTTTTATTCAACAGTGGTTTTTTTTAAAAACATAGAAGCGCGACACTGACCAGTAGCTGCTAGGAATTGTTCTAATTTAAGTCATTTAAGACTTCAACTCTTATTTGCTTATTACGCAACGGAGTGGGGGGGAGGGGTTTGTAGGCTGGGAGAGAAAGAGAGACGGAGGAGATGGGATATAGCTTAAAACAACTACACTTCTTCTGATTTGTAGATAGTTTAGACGTATTTCAAGGCCAGTACACTCCCCCCCCCACCTAAATTTAAGTTAAATGTTTTACACGATAATATGAGAACTTAACATCAAATGCGTTTCTCAGTCCAAATTTGTTTTTCACAAAATAACATCTTTTTAGTTTTAAGGTGTGTGGTTTTGTGATATTTTCATTCAACAGTTATTGTACTGTACATTTTGAAACATCGAAGCGCGACATTGAACATTAGCTGATGACATGTAGAAACTATCATGACGGACTGTTGTTGACTCGAGGCAGGAAGCTACAGCAACAGGCATAGCGGCTGGCTTCAAAGTAAGAATGATACTCCTCAGCCAGTTCCTGGTGATGCAATGTAGATTCGTGAAAAAAGTGTGGACAGGAAATAACTTTTTTTCTCATTGAACTCACTTGTTTATGACATGAATTGCCACTGATAGAGCGCAACAGTCAATACAGTGTACACAATTCCGTGCATTTAAAAATTGCCGTACTATCTCATAAACAATGTTATTTTAAAAGTTTAAGGGTAACAGTACAAAAGAACCTTTCCATAGTATAGTTCCTGTATCTTTTTTATTTTAAAATGCTTTGGCAAGAATTATGACATGTCATAATGTGCCAGTTTTCATGATCGTACATGTTCGATATAAATATTACGGCGTTCGTTGTAATCTCTTTTCGAGTTCTATATGTATTACTGCTTTCAATGATTTCTTCAAGGTGGGTCTTGGAAATGATATGGAAATTAAAGGGAAACTGACAAATTAATAACCAGTACACAACACACTTTTATGAAATATCATTTATTGAGAAAGAACCTCGAAGTTACCGCTTGATGCAGAACAATGTCAATTTCCACATCTGTATATGCTAACAGGTACATATACATGTATTAAATCAGCAGGGATGTACGTTGTAGCTAAGCAATTATTTCTGATGTACGCTTTGTCATGGACAGGGTGGAAAGATATCCAAGAAATATAAAACCTCATTTGTTCTACGTTACGCACGTTCGTCTGTATGTATCCTCAGCCAGGCTACTGATAAATACACAGGAAATGTTACCACTGTAAAGGTACAGGTAAAGGTATGAAATTGATACCTGCCATGTTCGGTTTACGGTGTCGGAGTTTCTCCCATGTTTGTTTAGTGTGTCGACTCGCGGAGCGAATACAATAGAATCAGCGAGGGGTGCCATAAAACACACTACGACTCACGACGACTGCAATAAAATCCGTCACGCACTTCCACTAGACTGAGTGGATTTTCACTAAATTAGTGTGAAAATCCACTAGACTGCGTGGACTTAAACTATTCATAGTGGACATTTAATCCCCTGCCCTCTCTCCACGCCCACGCAATTTTCGTGGTGAATCATAAAAACACGATGCGTGTACTATATTATGACATCATGATATTAAATGACTTCAATGATATTATGACATGATATTAAATGACTTCAGTGATATTATGACATCATGATATTAAATGACTTCAATGATAATATGACATGATATTAAATGACTTCAATGATATTATGACATCATGATATTAAATGACTTCAATGATATTATGACATCATGATATTAAATGACTTCAAAAAACTGCTGAACAGAATTTGATCAAATTTAATAGGAGGGATCCTGGCAGGAAGCCCTTTCAGGTATATGTAAATGATGCCAATTAAGATATGGTCACCATTACTTTAAAAAAAAGTTAAGCTGGTCTGACAGAAAATAAAAAATCTTTAAATGACTTCATGTCCAAAATCCTAGACTAGAATTTAACCAACCTTGACAGAAAGCATCCTAGGATGAAGACATTTAAAACTTTTACAAATGAAGCCAATCTGCCATCAAATATGAACACTGTTACTAAATATAGCTAAACCTTTAAATGGTAGCTTCTCCTGGTATAAAGGCTATCAAGTTTGTGCAAATGATGCTGATCTGCCATCAGACAAGTCCACAGGTACTAAAAAAATAAAAAAAATAATGTTTTTATTCAAGCAAGAAAGTAACCTATTATATGGACTATTGAGAATCACAGATTTGGGATTATGCTGTGTTGTCCCCTATGCAGGAAAATTTAAACTGATTTAAAAATAGAATTTTAGAATACAGGATTTATAAACTTAAAAAGCAAGTGATATGAATTAGCAAAATAATACACCATAGAGATGAAATTGAATAACCTGTAATTTAAAGCTGAAGAAATGTATCAAAATAGAAATATAACAAGTAATACTCAAAGTATATTCAATAAATTATGTATGAGATTAGTTTGGAAAACCATGAAGTGTATGCAATCTTTGTAATGAATTTGTTGTATTTGACTGTTGGCAGGACACATTACTTTTATTGCCCAACAAAACCAATCAAGGCCACTTGGCAGAAAAGTCACTTTGCAAAAGCACCTTACAAGGCATCTTAGATGCACATCAGTAATTTTTTGTTTGTTTGTAATGCTTTAGTCTCTTTACCCAACAAAACTAACCAAACCACTAAATACCCTAAAATGGTAATGCCATATTAAAAGTCTGAAATAGTTGTTGCTTTTATACTATCACATGTATATGCATTATTGTATGGCATTTCATGTACTAAATGCTATTAATCACAAATTATATGAAATTTATATTTGTACTTTTCGCTTTTAATACCGTATTTTGGTGCGTATAACACACACTTATTTTACCTAATGTCTTATTTTCCGGAGGGGGTGCGTGTTTTACAGAAGAACAACAAAAAAAGATTTTTGTCCAGGTCGATCTGATGAAAGGATCAAGGCACTAAAGCTGCCTACACATGTCACATTCACTCCTTGTGAAATATTAAATCCGTCACATTGTTATATACCGTATATACTCGATTATTAGTCTACTCGGCTATAAGTTGACACGCTCCCCCTTTTTTAGGGCTGCAAAAAGCCAATTTCTCTTTGACCCTCCTACAAGTCGGGGTGTATTTTGCAAGTCAGATCCATCTGAAGAGGTGACTTGTTGTCAGTGAGTCAGAGTTACGTTTTGGAAAAATAAACAAGCCAAACTGGATAGATACATAAATAGATGGAAAAATAAAGACAAAACCAGTGTAAAATACAATTATATTATTGAGTCGAATATGTCACAAATAAATTGACAACTTATAATTTGTCCATCTTCATGTAATAAAATCCATTTAAATCCATAATGCTTGACATTTTAAATCCATTTATGTGATAAATACATGAATTCACTTATAGGTCACATACCGGTATACAAATAGTAGTTCAGAATGATCCGATTAACAATATCCCATAATATGTTAATTCCACACATCTTACAATTAAACAATGAAAGTTAAGTCCACATTTTTGTGATTCACAGTATCCTATAAATGTCACTATCTGATGTCATCTGGTACAAAGTCCAATAATTCATCTTCATTGTCTGATAAAGTTCTGAAATCCTCCATTGTCATCTAGTCATTGTAAATCGTCATCTAGTCATTGTAAATATCATCTGATTCCGATTCCCCAGCTTTACTGTGATATGCAGGTGCTTATGTAGAGCCTGAGCTTGGGCTCTTTAAGTAAAACTCTGATCATAGAGTCTGTGAAATCCACTAAAGGATGCAACTGAATACGTGTCAGTTGTGTGACAAAATCACAGAGTTCAAATAACCACCCTCTGTTACTTGGCACTGAACAAGTATCAAAACTGCAGCTTGATCAAAGGGTTGTCACGTGAGAAAACAAAGAGGGTACTGCCTTTACAAGCTAAGGGATTAAGGTCGAACATGCACAGGAAGTTGTAGACTCTACTTGGCACTGAACAAATATTAAATTTGCAGCTCGATCAAAAGGATTGTAAACTTGAAAACAAAGTCCGTGCTGCCTTTACAAACCAAGGGCTTATCGGCCCATGTGCACTGACAGATAACTTGGGAAATATCACTTGGGAATTAAATCTGACTTGTGAAAAAGGAAAATACAAATTAAATCAAAACTTTTATTGCATCAAAGACAGTGTTTACTAATACAAATACATGTTGTTCGGACTTGCACGCAGATGGAAGCAATATACTTGCTAGTAAACACCCATGGTAAACAACATTGACGGACACTTCACTTTGCGGTAGGTAGTATTTAATTTATCCGTAATATTTTCAAATTATGAAAATCCAAATAACTGCAGATACCAGTATTGTGTAAAGAATAACGTCATGAAACAGACAAGCACAGTGCATACCATATATACATTTCTGAATTGGAATAGTGGCATGAAAATGTAAAAATATTTGAATTGGCAGTATTTTTATGTACTGCAAACATCTAGAATTTGCAACATTACCCCTAGATTTATCCAATTTTGATGTATGTCATGCTTATAAGACGACCCCTACTCTATGAATCAAATTTTTAGTAAATTAAACATCGACTTATAAGCGAGTATATATGGTACTGCTTACGGACCTCAATAGTCTTTGATTGCTTATGTTAATAAACTCATTTTATTTCACATCACTGTGTAGCCCATTGCTCTGTGACTCTACCGGAAATACATGTACATACGACTGGTAGCTTGTTGTTCTACTCTGTCACCTGTGCAAAGTACCTCATTGCAGCGGAAAAAATAAGACTATCGTACCCATAAATGTTCAATATTTGATAACTGTTGATCTAATACATTTTTTCTCTGTTAATTAATTTCTTTGTTCATGAAATATAAGATTTATAATTCAAGCAGTGTTCATATTCTCATCAGAGGCACATTTAGAGGACATCTTTTTTTCCCTAATGAATTAACTTAATACATGTTCCATTTGAGTGGTGATATTGGAGTATCAATACCTAAAGCTTGTGTGAATTCATTTTGACAACAGTTCACATATGCAGTGTTAAGTTCTTTAATTACCGTACATGTACCAAGATTAATTCATCTTCTCTATAGAGTTCACATTATATCCCACCTTTATTCCTTAGGTGCAACTCTTAAGTCAATTAACACTGTTTACTAATTAATGTATTTATTTTGAATTAGTTTTTTGGACATGTGCTGCTTGGTACATATTTTCAATCTTTCTTTGTTTCCTTTAACGATGTTAATTTACTTTGATATATATGGTACAGTGTAATGCCAGGTGTTTACTCATGTAAATTTCTTAACCAGTGATGCCTTCGTACTCACCGACAGAAGTGTCAGGTCTTTGAATTTAAAGTAACAACTGTGCTTAGATTGAGCAAAGATCAGAGCAAATGCTGCCTACTTACAGGAAATGTACATGAACTTGCTGACAAAGGGTAATCTTCTTTAGTGCAAAGGACAACATTATTTTACTTGCAGAGAAAACAACACCGCATTCTATATGACCATTCTTGGGATTTAAACTAATTGGAGTTTATATGGATATAAATATTGTGAATATTTACATATAAAATGCCTTTTGCATGAGCACATGGTAAAAGAGCCAGTGGGAGGAAGTTCATTGTAGGAGAGTCTTCTGTTATGGAGTGGAGAAGAATAACAGATGATGACAAATAGCAACTTTTCAAGAGTGACAATGACGAAGAGGGATTTGATGCAACAGATTGAACTCCATCAAGAAAGCAAACCTTAAAACTGCCCTTTTAAGGGCCAACCAAAAAGTTGGAAAGATATACATTTATACTTTCAATATTGGAACTTTTTTTTGTTTTTTTAATCTTTAAAACAAAAAACATGTGTCATGATCGGGTGCTGTGTATTGACAGGAAAGACCAGAGAAACAGTCAAGCACTGGTTTATTGTAAACAATTTAAACATCGTGTAACAAATGATCATCAGTGCACTATCCAAAATGGCTGACTATTGGCGCACTGTGAAGCAAAATTATCATGATTTTAAAATGTATTATATCACATGTGTATTGTATGGCAGAATTAATTTTTTTCCCTCTTTCTGGGTTGAAAACTGGGGTGCGCGTTATACACACCAAAATATGGTAAATAAAACAAGCCCCAATAACCTAACATGCTTTTCTCCTGAAACACTTTCAGATTTAATTACTGTGATGGTCATTAATCCAAATACGCAGATCCTCCAATTATCTGGACACCGACCCTTGAAATTTTCCATCCATAATGAAATGGAATTTTAAATAATAAAATGGAAACATGCAAATGCCAGATTTCTGAATGTTGTGACCAGATTGCATTTTAATTTATTCATAAGTAACAGTATTAGATATCAAACTCATTAAGACATTTACTATTTCTCCCAATATCTTTTAGCCTCTACTGGACATAGACTAGAAAGCATGATTCAGTAATGGCTACTTTTGTGTGCTGTTCACAAATCGTGGTCGGTTCAGATTTACAGATTATTTCATTAATTATATAGAGAGTGCATATCTAACTGTTGTATAAAATCATATTGTTGAATAATGCTGACAAGGTCTTTTGTCCAAGGAATAAAATGATGTCATGCAATTCAACTGTGGTTTACTTTTGGTAAACGGAATGGGAAAAATGAGATAAAAATACCTTATTCCAATTGACCACTGTGACAGCTTGTTCCAAACTTAAAGGGACAAGGTCCATTTAGAAATTTCTCCTAAGATGAGCTAAAGCTGTGACTTTGTAGTTATTGAAAACGACGCTTGCCTGTTGTTACCTGCATATGCCGCCACGTGGGCCTGTTTTCACAGGTAACTTCACATACTATTGTGTAGTAGCCCAGTAACATCCACTACTTGGGTTCATAAAGCAGGACGAGCGGCTGGCTACACCAGTATATTATCTTCAGCTCTAATTCTCATTACTGATTTCTAAGCAGTGGAAAAGTGTGGATGACACCCATAGTATATGTCTAGCATGTGTGGGTTGTCACTCTAGAAACACATGTGGTATATGCATGGGCTGGACTGAAAGTCACTTGACATTAGTAATTGGAGCACAATCAAAATAGAAAGGGAAAACACAGAAGTGCACTAAGCTGAGAGACAAGAATGCCATTAGTATTCATGCTGACATCACCTTGATCAATGATCTCCTGTTGGATGAGTATCGCACTTCAGAGGGCCTACTGGACAAGAAGCGATCTTGGATATCCCTTTTGGCAACAGCTACAGGCTCAGCTCCACCTTTGCCGCTTCAACCTGAAAAAACTTTGTTGGCGGAACCGTTAGGCCTGATATTGCAGGGGTTTGACAGCCAGTATCTATCGGCTACATATAAGCAAGATCGAGATCAAATCAAGCCAACTCAGATATTGACGCGCACCATGCAAGTAAAGACTGGTTCTGTGGATCAAATATCCCCATACCAATCCCAGCTTAAAGAACTGGAAAACGTCATGGAAGATAAAATGGCACTGTTCTGCCACGATCGAACTCTGCCATACATTTTAGATCGCAACAGGTCAAAACCACAGTCAATCTTGCCCTTGAAGTCAAAGGAGGGAATGTCTTTGTCCAGTGTGCCTACCTGACATCAGAATCCCAGCATTCTAATGGATCAGAATGCCCACTATTGTGCCATAAGACACTCAAGCACCCTATGCTCAGTTTAGTGCCCCAGTACACACCTGAGATGGAGCATGCCACTCTAAGGGAGGACATGCTTACTAATTGCCTGGAAGTTACCAAATCTCAATCAGGATGATCTGCTAGTATGGTTGGCTGCCACTTTAGACAATCTTCACCAGTACCATCTCAGATTGTGCAGGAGGCATCGGCATTGCCACATTCTTCGAGAGACAACGAAGTATGCTCACAAGTTCCATCTTCTTTGCTAGACCTAATGATGTCGAGAGAAGACTCTGCATTTCGAACATTGATCAAAGAAGTCTTTCACTTGTTACCACCAGAGATTTGTCCTCCTCCTTCTTCTCTGTCAACAGCTTGGTTCAGATTTCCAGCATCTGTTTACTTAGTAATCAAGAAAGACGAACCAGTATTTAAGTTCCTACCACAGTCTGGTCGAGTGACTGACCTATTGGGTTGCTTACACAGACAATTGCAGGACCCTAGTGTCAGTAGACTTTTCTTTTTGCAGTGACATCTGCCATCAAATTTTAGTAGGAGATTCTATAAAACAGACTAGCGTTTCACATAGACACCTCAGTAGTAGATAGAGACATTGCAGCCCTGGGAATATCAAAACCCTCCTCATTATGGATGGACTAGAGGTATTTTAATGATACACAACATTTGGTCTGGAATGTCGTGGCAGTAGGCTCCATGTTGGACTTAGTCTCGATGACAATCTTAAAACAAGTAGAAAACATTTTATCCTATCCCACCCCAACTCCCACTGGACATGTGTGGGAGTCTGTCTCTCATATGGCGCAGGTACTACTAAACAGAGCTGCACAGCACACACTGGCCAGTGCCTTAACAGCAGCGACAAATCTTCAGCCATTGTCATCTAACCTCCATGTGGAGGAAATACGTAAATAAGCCACCAACAAACAGATCTCCCATTGACACAGTCTCAGAGAACGAGGAGATATTTTCAAGGAAATAATCAAAGGGAAAGAAAGGACACCCCTAGGACACAATAGACAGGGAAGCAGTTCTACCGATCCTATACATGTAAAAGGCCACAATTCTCAAGAACGCAATGTGGACAAGAAACTGAGAGAAGGGAATTGTTCTTGGTTCAGTTTCTCTCCACGACGGCCCCCTTACAACAAAAAATTAAGACATTCTCATGCTGCCTCCATCAGATATCCTGGTGTGGGGAAGACTCCTATTTTTTATGTCGATTGGGACAGAATTTGCCATGGTGATCAGTGGACCCAGCAAGTAGTTTCAGAGGCCTCAGTATCACATTCTATGCCCCTCCTCCATTGTCCAGTGTCCCTTCAGCTACAGACATCCCCAAAGACCCATTCAAGTCAAATGGAAACACCAATATAGATTTTAAATGCCGTTCAGGAGGGAGACCTCACTATCGGTGTAGATCTGCAAGATGTATATCTACATGTCTCAATTCACAAATCTTCCAGGAAGTTCCTGTGGTTTGCCTTCAGGGTGACAGTTTACCAGTACCGGGCACTCTCTTTCAGACTCAACATCAGTCCGTGGGTCTTCACACATATTATGGACAGAGTAATGGCTCACTTTAGGACCATCTCCACATTCATGACATCCACTTACCTGGATGACATTCTTCAAAACTCAAGAGATGAAATCCCTTGTTACACTCCTCCAAAGCCTTGGATTCCTTGTCAACAAGGAAAAATCTGATATCATTCCAACTCAAGACTTTACCCACTTGGATATGGAGTTCCAAACACATCTGAGCAGAGTAGTCTCCCTCAGGAACACACATTGAAAATCAGTTGAATGGTGTCTTTCATTCTGACAGAGAACAGTCATTCAGCCAGAGAATTCCTTCGCCTACTGGGGCTACTCAATGTGGCAGCAGACCACATTGTCCTAGGTCACCTATTTATGAAGCCATTACAAATGATACTGTTGTCCCAATGGAGGCTGAAACTTTGCTCTTGGAACAAAAATTCCAGTCTCCATGCATATGAGGTCCCATCTCAAGAAATGGGAGAACCTCACCTGGCTTACTTTTGGTGTTCCCTTGCACGCACAACCTCTGAAGTTGACAGTTTGTATGGACGCGAGCACAGTGGGTTGGAGGGTGCATCTCCTTACATCATTCCAGGAATCCAGTGGCTCACTCAGGATTGTCTATTCCATATCAATATCCTAGAGATGAAAGCCATAGTGAAAGCATTTCATTGGTGGCAGGAGAAGCTACATGGAAAGGGTGTTCTCATCTTATCTGACAACTCCACTGTGGTGAATTATGTCAGAAAGCATGGGGGAACCAAATCCCCAGACTTCTGCATTCTTGTTTCGGATTTTCTAAGGTGGTGTCATCAACGACAAATTCATGTACAACTTTGTCATTTTCTGTGCAGACTCAGTGTATTAGTAGATTTGCTGTGCCGAAAGAATCAACTAATAAAAACAAAATGGTTGCTTCATCCCTTGGTTTTCAGTCACATATGTACCCACTGGGATTGACCACTGGTGGATATATTTGTGACAAGGTGGAATGCAAAACTCCCAACCTTTGTCTCACCAGTCTCTGATCCGAAGGCCTGGGCAGTCAATGCTTTTTCCATAGATTGGAATGGCTTGAACATATAGAATTACTATCCAACTCCTCTGATTCCAAAGATGTTACAAAAATCAAGAGAATCAGAGTGTCGCATCATCCTGATTGCTCCCTTCAAGAGAGAAAAATCATGGATAAATGACTTGATAAATCTGGCAGTGGAAATTCCAAAGAAAATATAGATATTTTCTCATCTGTTCAAGCAACCACAGTAGCAGATATTTCATCTGAATCCAGAGCTGTTGAATCTGCATGTTTGGATCATATTAAACAAGCCCTCAAAAACAAACAGTTCTCACAACAAGTAGTGAAGAGAATCGGTCGAGTGAGAAGGCCTTTCACTTTGAAAGTCTACGAGGGGAAGTAGAGAATTTTCTCACAAAGGTGTGAGTGTGAACACATTTCTCTGCTTAAAGCATCAATGCCTCAAATAGCTAACTTCCTACTTTGGCTCTTTGAAGAGAAACAGTTAGCTCCAATCACGATAAAAAGTTATTGTTCCACAATTTCTGACATGCTGCATCATCACGGAAGAGATGATATAGGACAAAACAAATACCTCTCCGATCTTCTGTCAAATTTTGGTATGTAGAAGCTGCCTCACATACCTTAGGGGACTGGAGATGGTCTCTCCGGGCAAAGGGAGCTTATACTTCTCCACCACTTACCTATTCTCCTGTGGTAATTTGATCGGGTAACATATTTGAAAAATAAACCAATTTTTTCTAGAAAAATGTTTCTTCAATAATACTTGCCCAATCCTAATATGGATACACACTCCCAGTCTCCCTGCAGCTACATCCTACTAGGAGAGCATGCATTCCACTCCAGTAGTAACTGAGGTAAACATGGCATTTGGCGCCAATCCCTGTATCGAGGGGAGATCACTGACTGCCACATGTGGTCAGACAATATTTAGCTCCCTTAGCTGAAAACTTTTAGCTACAAGAGAGCTGGATTTGCGAGGAAGTCCCTAAGGTATTATGATCGGTAAGTATTATCTAAGAAACATATTTTACTAGAAAAAGTAGGTTTTTAGTTGTAATTTCTTCATATATTCATTATTGAATTGTTATTGCAATTTGCAGATATATTTACCAGGGAACATGGAGGCTTCTCAGTGATATATTTAGCCAAAACATTTGCAGAGGACAAAAATGCCTGGCTAGCCATGATTAAAACTGAAAACTTTCTTAACACTGGCCAATCACTCTACCACATGAGCTCTTTGACATGACATCCCTGATTTTTTCCAAAACAACCATAGATATTCAAATTTGAAACACATGCAAAATTTAATTTAGTCATGTCTGTCTGTTTGTCCATCTGTCCTTTCCAGAAGCATGTTAGTAAGATTGAGCAAAACCACTTAATTAGGAAAAATTAACTTTGCTAGCATATTGGTATCCATATGTAGATGGCCTGATTAGATTTTCAGGCTGTTACAGCAAATTTTACTTCTTCTGGTTATAGACCAGGAGAACTTAAGGGATGGCCTGTTGTCGATCGTCTGACTGTCCGTTAGAACAAGTTTGTTATTGCTACTCCTCCTAAACTACCTGGATGATTGCAATGAAACTTTACACACATATTGATTCCAAGGTCTTGTTAGTCCTGAATGAAAATGGTGCTGCTCAGACATCCCGTATGGCCACCACAGCAGCAATCTTGAAAATCTTGTTATTGCTACTTCTCCTGAATGGATGGTTATATCAGCATGGAGTTTTTCACTTAAAGACTTTTTATAATGTCTAGTTGGTCCTAAATGAAAATGGTGCCTATCTGATGTCTAATATGGCTGTCACGGCAGCCATCTTGAAAATCTTGTTATTGCTACTCCTCCTGAACAGAATGTGATATCGGCATGGGGTTTTCACCAGAAGACTTCTTATGATGTCTTGTTGGTCCTAAATGAAAATGATGCCGCCTGGACATCCAATAAGGCCACCACAGCGTCCATCTAGAAAATTTATTTATCTATACTCCATGAGTGGATATTTGTATGGGGATTTCACTGAAATACTTCTTATGATGTCTAGTTGGTCCTAAATGAAAAAGGTGCCAATCTGACATCCAATTTGGCCACCACAGCAGCCATCTTGAAAATCTTGTTATTGCTACTCACCCTGAACAGAAAGTCCTATCGGCATAGGGTTTTCACCATAAGACTTCTTATGGTATCTAGTTGGTCTTAAGTAAAAATTTTGCTGATCTGATATTCAGCATGGCCACCACAGTGGCCATCTTGAAAATCTTACAGCCTCTCATCTTTGATGGAAAGTCATATCAGCATTGGGTTTTCACCAGAAGTCTTCTTATGATGTCAGGTTGATGATAAATGAACATGGTGCCAGTTTGACATCCAGTGTGGCCACCATGGCAGTCATCTTGAAAATCTTGATATTGCTACTCCTTCTAAATGCAAAGTCATATCGACATGGGATTTTCACCAGAAGACTAAGTATTATATCTTGTTTATTTTGAATGAAAATGATGCTAACCTGACCTCAAATATGGCAGGACCATGAACATTTTGAAACTCTTGTTACTAATTCTCTTGCATGGATGCTTATATCAACATGGGGTTTTCACAACAAGTCTTCTAATGGTATCCAGTTGGTCCTAAATCAAAATTGTGCCAATCTTACATCCAGTATGGTTGCCACAGTGGCTGATTTGAAAACTTATCGGTCAAGAATATTAAAGATGGTTTCAACACTCAGCATTTACAAAGAGAAAATGGTATTATCTAGAATTCCTGGAAATTCTGTTATTCCAGTAGAACATCAGCCCCTTTGAAGGATTCTTGTTCAATTTGTTTCTCTTTTTAACTTTGGTCTTGTGCTTTGTTGACAAAAACCTTGTTAGCTTTGATGATTAAACAAAAGCCACTTGAGTTAGGTAAAGAAAATTTGGTAGGCATATTTGTGTTCATGTGTAGATGACCTGGTTGGACATTCAGTTCATTAGAACAAATTTTCAGTTTTTTTATGCATTTTTGAACTTTGTGGACTTTGACTTTATTGACTAAAAACTTTTTAACATGATTAAATAAAAGTACCTAAGGTAGACAAATAAAATTTACTAGGCACAAATATGTTCATAGGTAGATGACCAGATTAGATTTTCATTCCATTATGTAAATTTTTCAATTTTTTTAGACATTTTCTAACTTTGTTGAATGAAAACCATGGTTATGCAGTTAAGCAAGAACTACTTAAGGTTGACACATGAAATTTAATTTGCATATTTGTAAGCATATGTAGTTTGTTATTAGATTTTTGTGCTCTTATTTAAATTTTTCAAATTTCTTGTGTTATTTTTTGAATTTTTCAGACATACTTTTTTAATAGTGGGGGCACTGGTGCTTTAAAAACACAGATTTAGTTGTTCTATATTTTTCCCTTCTGTGATTTTATTTTGTTACACAGTTAAACCTGTCTTTAAAGGATGCTCATTAAAACACAAAATATGTAAATTTGTGGGCAGGTGTCCTTTGTATGAAGGTTTCTCTAAGATTTTATATTATTTCATGTATGTACAGGGGACGCCCACTACAATGTGTTCCGTTGTAACACGAATTTGGATATATCGCAGTCACATCATCTCTCCTGATTTTTTGTCTTAGATGCCCCTTATTCCCTGACACTACTCAAAACATCAGCCAAGACGACAAGCAGATACAAATAATTTGGTTTAGTTTCAAAAACCTATTGCTTACAGATTGTAATTAATGTTCTTACACATTAGAGATTATTTTTCAATGAGCATAGGGGTATATATAAATTGGTAGGTAGTAAATTATTACTATACTTCTGACTTGTGTTTCGTTTCTCCACCACCCACACACACACTCACACATGCATTAATCAAAGTTTTGATCATTCACACTATACTGTGGCTTGGTACATAGCACAGTCAGCAGTTATAGAGCCCAACTACTGTGTTATAGCACTGTTCCCCTTTAACCTGATTGAAAAATGATGTCAAGTTATTAATTAACCCAATGGATGGAAAAAGAAAACACCTGCTAATATGGCCAGAAATATCTGAACATTTTTACTTTTCCACAATTGATATTTTCATAAGATTACACAAAAGTTCCTATTTTTCCTCTATATATTTATATAAATTCTAGGTAAGTGGTCTGCTAGACCAGGAATTTTACTAGCCATTTATGACTTACTGTGTCTCATCCATCCTGCAGGCTTCAAGTTCTCTCGAGCCTCCTATGTACTAAGTCTACTCCGTCCACAAATCTACAAAGACCTAGAACTGAAGGTGAGTCAGCTCTTCTCACCATTCCACAAACAATACCATTTTCAATTACAGCCAAATTTGTTCATTTCCATTTATTTTGTTATGTAGAAAACTTTTCTTCTGAAATGAGAGGAACTTCAAATTAAGATCATTTTTCTCCAGTCCAATTAGCGATCTTAATTAGAAGGTTTTACTGTATTTATTTATTGGCCCCCAAATGTGAAGGTAAAGATTAACGAGACTATTCCTACTAACATGTATATTGAATCTACAAGATGCAGGAAAGACGAGATATACAGAGAGGATATTTTCTTGCTCCGAGTGAATAACGGATATATTTCATCTCATGGGTGAAAAACTCAGTATTTTCACCCACGAGATGAAATATATCCGTTATTCATTCAGAGCAAGCAAATATTCTTTTAATTTTATGCTCAAGCATATTGTCTAGCAATTTGCATAACACACTGAAGTAGCTGATTTCTTACTGCATCCCGCGCGATAATGTCAGCAGTTTACCGTTTATGTTCTGCTCTGTTTTGTGTATATTTGCACATAAAATATCAGTAGTTACATAATGCTCCTTCCCAATTCAAGGTATAACAGCAGATAAAAAGAAAATGAAAAAAAAAAATTAGTCCTCTGCTAGATTTGAACCCGGTTCGCCTGGATGCAAAGCAGCCATCTTAACCTTTACACCACGCAAGCGTCTTACAAAATTGTTTGGAATTTCTTACTTATAATGTTTTCAATGTTTATTGATGTCCAGTGAACAAATATCATTTTTTCACTGCAGTGAAATATCACAATTATTTTACTCTGAAAATCCAGTAATTCACTGCCTAGCATAAAATAATTTTTTTTATTTAACATCAGTAGTCAGGGCAACATAAAAACACTAGCTTTGGACAAGCTATTTTATTGATGTAACAATAAATACATATTTCAACATATAGGTACACATATAGTACATATTTACAGTGCAACAATACACATCAAAACATTTAAATGCAAACAGTAACACCAGTTTAAAAGACAAGACAGCAGCATTTTTTAACATCACAGAAGGGATACATTAAAAAATTTTGATAAGAAATGTGACAATTTTGTTATTAAAAAGCATCAACAAGGGCTTTATTTATATCAGGTTGCTAAAAGTTTAAAGTAAAACTTAAAAAATCTAAGTAAGTAAAAATAAGCATTATGGGAGCAGGATTTAAACCAAAGAAACTCAGTGAAATTGGTAAAGCTGAATTGCCACTAACCACTAAATAGAATGACACAAAGCACATTTACATTGATGCCCTGGTTAGGTCCAAATCACTATTATTAACTGAAATAGTGGGACCCTCTAATTTTCCAGATACCATATCTTTAAAATTTATAATAATTTTAAATAGTACAAACAATTTCCTGACTCCAAGCAACTTTTTTAAAGCTGACGAAAAGTGAAAATTTTAAGTTCGAACGTAAATTAAGGAATGTATTACCTGTACTGAGAAACTAGTGATAAAGTAGTCAACTGTCTGGCCATAAAACTGCTTTGATTACCCTAATTATCATGTGGATTAACTGAAGGTTTTGTCAATAGGCAGCAATAAAAATAGCTGACATTTCCCACAACTTGTGATCCATCAGTTCCCTGAACAATGCAAGCCATGAGCCTGTTAAAGGTTATGATAAAGGAAAAACAACCTTTCATGTTGAAACAGTTGGCAGAATTAACTAATGAATCATGTTTTATAACTGTAAAATCAGTGATCATCAACATTGAGCGACCTGTGATTGCTGGCTTCTTTTATATTTACTGCAGGAGAGTGTACAAAGGGAGAAAAATGCAGTATGTACATCAATTTCTATTCTCACTGAAGTAGATTAACTTGTGTGATATCAAGTCTTTAAATATGTACTATATGGATCATTGTCTTTGTTTTCCATTCTTCAGTAAACTAAACTGAGTTTACATTTGTTTCTGATAAAGTGCTCAACAACACAAGAGTTTCACAAGTTCTTGCAGTCTCAGTTTTATTCAGTGGCATATTTCCTCTTGGTAACTTCATTTTTGATGTAGTTAGTTCAGTTTTCATACCTATAATTTAACTACCAGTAGTGATATTCTGCAATTAAACTTCTAAACCAGTCTAAGTGAATTGGCTCCATTACATATTTAGGGCAATGATCACCATATTTGGAGTTTTAGTGTTTGGATTGCTTCAGGAATTTTTGAAGGAAAATATGGATTATCTTTCAGGTTTTCAGAGGTAAGATAATATGAATAGGTGTATATTATTTTGGTGCTATATTCTATTGTCAATGACAATCTATATGCTATGAGACAATATCAGTATTAAAACTGGGTCATGTCTAGTGTGACTTACCACCAACAGCTGTACATGTACATGATAAACAGACTGTCATAGTTTAACAAACAAAAAGAAAAACAAACACCAGAAATGCAACCAGAATTGTGATATGTAAAAATAACATTGAAATATTATCATGTAAGTGCTCTTTGTTGTCAAGCTAGCATATAAGCCAACCCTGTTTACCTACTTAGGCATTGTACATGCTGGATGCATCAATACACAATCATGACAATAAAGATATTAATTTTCGAAACAATTTGTGGGAAAATTGACACTTTTCATTAGTACATGAATTATCCAGACAGAGAGAAAAGTAATTATATTTTAGTGTCCGGTTATTTGGGGTAATAATGGTAGGTGTTTCTTGTGAAGTATTTTATATACTTCAGTTTCCATGTATTTTAATCTACAAATTTGTAGATTAGGAAGATTAGCTTTTCTTAACAGAGAATCATATGAGCTATTTAAATCACCAAACACCAGTTTTAATGCCTATACTGTATTTTTACCATTTTTTCAGAATTGTGTTTGCTACAGAAATGCCAAATAAGGGGCAGTAGTTGATGGTTGACCTAATAAAGCATTTGTCGATCATTAACTTATATTTGTGGAAAAATAGTGGTTGAGACGTTGCAAGACATTTAATTGTCTTGCTGCTTTATGACAGATCTTCAATATGTGGTTGCTAAATATTAGTTGAGTCAGTATTTACTCCAAGGAGTTTCACACAGTCCTCATAGGTATTTCATGGTCTTCAATGGTTAGATTAGAATTTTTTTTGCATTTTTGCCATGAACAATGGCTTGGAATTTCTGGGGGTTTGCTTGCATACATTTAGTTGCAAACCAGTCAGTAAGTGTCTTGCTCTCATTTTGTAAGACAGATTTAAGATTATTTGTATCTTCATGGATGTAAAGATACAGTGTTGTCATCAGCATATTTATACAGTGTTGTTTGTTTAGTGAAGTTGAAATTGTCATGTATGAAGATATGAAATATGTGAGGTCCCAGTATAGAGCCTTGCGGTACTCCTTTGGATGTGTTATCCCTGTTACTATGTGAGGATCCCAGCCATGTGGTACACCTTTGGAGATGTTATCCCAGTTACTATGTGAGGATCTCAGTTTAACACATTTTTGGTTAGACAAGTAGTTTTCAATTAGTTTGATCGAGTTCTGATCAGTATTATAATCTTTCATTTGTACAATGATGTGTTATAATCGTTCATCTTTTCAATGTTGAAGCTGTGCAGAAGACTGTCAAAGGCCTAGGACAGGTCCATTAGGATTGCACCCACATTTTAGCTATTGTGATGAATTTGTGTGTAAAGTTTCATGGCTGCCACTGAGTCTGAGGAAACAGTTTCTCCAATCAGACATAAACTTGACTCTGTGGCAGCAAAAAACATCCAAAATGTTACACAAATAAGGGACAGAGAAATTGTCAGGCACATTGGGTTGATAATTATCCATGATTTGAATTCATTGACGCTGAAGGATAAATGTTTTGTAGTTATTGCAAGCAGTATCCCAAACTGGCACAGGTTGGAAATTCAACCAGTGTATTTTGTCAATGGAACTGACCAATTCAGGCTTGAACTAATCAAGTCTCATAACAGTTCTATAAATCATAAATCAGAATGTGCATGACATTTGTCAGCATGTGCATAAAATCCCTGAAGTTGGAGTTGCTTACACTCACTAGGAAGGCCATTTTAAGACTAAATGAGAATGAATTGAACAAAAAGCATGATAGCTCTCTTTAACACAGCCTACACTCTAGCCAATTCTGGAAAACCATTTTCTGATATGGAAATGCTATGTGCACTCCAGGAGAATAACATTGTTGAATTCTGTTTTAATTACAAGAACACATTCAGGGCATGGGATTTTGTTCTGTCATTGATCAAGTCTTGAGAGAAGGTAGGGAAAGTCTGAATTTCAGTAAATTCCTTTTTATTGTTGCTGATGGAAGTACATGTCATTGTGTATTTATGCTACCACATCAGGGCAAGAAATAGTGTATATAAGATACCTCAACAATGGAAAGCTGAAAAATTAAGCCCTTAGAAGAAATAAATATGTTGTACATTATTTCTTTTGTTCTTTTTGTGGATTAAAGTGCATACATCTTATTGAATCTAGGCAAGTGATTGAAATTTTGTGACAAGTGAAAAGGCAGGTGGGACAAGTGAATTTTATGAAACTACTTGTCCTGGACAAGTGGATAAAAAAGAATTTTGATCAGCCCTGCATCACATACTCACCCTTCCCTCTGTACCATTTGGTACTGTGGGTGGGTGGGGCTTCAGTGTCAAGAATTACATTAGGGATAAATTTAAAGTTTTTTGTTAAAGTATTTTCATCACTTATATCTTATACAATCCCACATAACTGATTCACTTCATAACATCATCCCACTCTGACAGGGCAATCATTAGTGTATTTTTTCACCTGGTTACTGTTTCAGATCTTGCTTTCATTTAAGATTTGTTAGACATTAATTGTCTTAAATCTTAGCATCCTTTTGTCACATTTTTTTTCAAACTGCACATATTTATGATTTTAATTTAATGCTAATTGGTGCATTTGTGCCAATTTTTTCTTAAGAGATTTGGTCACTTGAAAATACATTACACTAGCAGTTGGCAATGATTTTCCATGTCTAATTTTCAAATTTGCGGAGAAAAGGAGAATACAGGAAATTTGCAATCACCAAATTTAAAAAAAATATATTTATGAAAATGCCATCATAAAATGTGATCACTTTTGGTGATTTCATCAATTGTTGGCATCAACAGATCATTTGCCTGTCTCTGAAATTCACTAAAAATGATCAATTACAGAACTTTTAAAAAAAAATTCACAGGGTCATTGTGACCCCTGAATAGTACTGAACAGTAGAGGGTCAAAGAGGGAATATAGCTGTTCAGAAGTGATTGTTAGGTAGTTGAGCAAAGAAGCACTTGGATATCAAATATTACCTTTTAATATCAAAATATGGACATTAAAGAGAATTCTGTAATATTTTGTCTACAGATATATATTTAATTATTTGGTGTACCAGAAAAGAAATTCTCTGTTTTAGATCTTGCTTTCATTTAAGATTAGTGTAACAATAATCAGCTTTCATAAATCTTGACATCCATTCTTTCACATTTAGTTTTCAAACTGCACATATTTATGATTTTAATTTAATGATAATTGGTGCACTTGTGCCAGTTGTTTTTTTCAGAAATTAGGTTGCTCAAAAATATGTTACACCAGCAGTCGGCAGTGATTTTCCACATCAAATGTTAGGATTTGCTGAGAAAAGGAGAATATAAGAAATTTGCAATCACCAAATTTTTATTTATTTATGAAAATGCCATTGGACCTTTGGTGATTTCATTGATTGTTAGCATAAACAGATCATATGCCTGTCTCTGAAATTCACTAAAAATGATCAATTACAGAACTTAAACCACAAGTGTGCAGGTCTCTTTCCCAGTTATGAAGTACTTAAATTTTGAATTAAGTTTTCATAAAATACATTATGATTCATCATAACTTACTTTACAGCTATGTATATGTTTAGGTTATCAGAGAGTTTTTAACATAACCAATCAGTGGCAAATTTACTTTTACTTCAGTCAATGAAAATGAGTCTTTCAAAAGATGTCTGATGTCAACATATTTATTCAGTCCATACTTCCCTTTCTCCCTGTAGCATCCTTGCCCGTGTACCATGTCCAAGGGTTGAGTCTTGGGTCATGGGGTCATGCTCTTTGATAAAAAATTCAGCAGTTCCATACATAACACAACGTGTCATGCGAAAAACGCAATTTTGGAATCCCCCCCCCCCAACACGGTTGTGTTTCAAAAAACATGATTTTCAGCTATCTTAGAGAAAGAAAAAAAATTTCCCACAAAAAGAAACAAAAAAGAACCCGTATATTTCTTGACTACCATGATATATGCCTGTAATCTGTGTATGTATAAACAGTAAACAGTCCTGCTCAGAGCTCATGTAAAACTATCCTCGGGGCAGTTTATACAGCTGTTTTAGAGGTAATTAAAAAATAAGGCGGTCCGAGATAAACAGCCACCTTTCAGAGATTTACTTAATTGGCTCATAATAGCTAGGGTGATGTGTCGTGTCAAATCCTTTGAGCACTGCTGAGAAAGAGTCCATTAGACTACAAAGAGACACGTGTTGAAGAACAAATGTTATCACACATCACTGACTGCATTGAATGAGAATGTTGAAGCCATCTTTATTAAAGTTTGTGATCAGTGGCAAAGTTTCTTTGAAGTCAGATTTGTACTCCATATATAAAATGCAAAACGATTATTTCCGTAGTACTGACATTCATGGCTGAATGGCCGCACACATCATTAATCCCAAAATCAATCAGTCAATTTCGGTATTTGGAAAAGTGATAAAATGACTCAAGTGGTCATTGCATGTTTGACACTCCCTCACAGCAATCACTGGGCACTGGTCACTGGGCACCTGACACCGGTCTATGAGTACCAGTCACCGGTCATTGGAGCCCCTATGGCATGGGGATAGGGATTGGGTTGAGACCCCTCCTTTCTCTAGACTGCTGTTTCATCCAATGGGGGATTGGGAATTGGCTTACAGATGCTAGATTAGGGAAGGGGATCAGATTGGTATTCCCCCCTTTCCTATAATCCCTCTAAATCCCAATGGGATGTGGTGCCTTCCACTGCTGGGAAGTGATTGGTTCTTTCTCTGCATGCAGCCATGGACTTCCAAAATATTGGCCACATAGTAGAGAGGTCGATGCTGTGGACCATGGACCTACTGTACATCTTCCTCTTTCAAAGTTGGGTCAAAAAAGAGGGAGGGGGACAGACCTTGCCCCAAACACATCAGGAGGGTAGAGAGTCACTCTCACCCACCTGCTGAGTCTGCTACTAAGGACAGTCCATTATCTCTGCATGAGGAGTTATGTTTTCAATTTCCTCTTTCCCCCAAGTCTCCCCTACAACAGAGAGACATTGAGTCGCATGGTCCTGCCTCCCAGGTGAGAGGGCGGGATGAAGACGTCCTTTCTGTTTTCATTGATTTGCACGAGTTTGATACAGAACAGGCCCCCTCTCACCCCCTCCCTTCAGGTCCCCTGCCTCCTCTCACTCATCGGTCAAGGCAGCGGAGGAGGAAGAGATCTGGTCTTTTGAATAAGCAGTAAACGTGGTTTACCATCTTTTGCCCAGTGACCTGCACCCCAGACCTTTAGGTTGTGGTGACTCTAAAATTCTTTCCAGTTTGGAGAAACTTTCTGGGGCTAACTTGTGACCAGATCTCTTGTTGCTTCCTCACTTGGTTATGATTAAGGAGCTTTCTCAAAGGTTTAGCAAGGACCAAGACTTTGATAGATAACGTAAGGGGTTATCTCTCCCCCACCACTCCCCACATTGAGACCCTTGGTCACTGCATCTAGCTAATAGGTTCATACCCCTTCCTGGCCCACTAAACTGCCCACTTTGGATGCTGAAACGGCACAGGTGGGTATTTCCATGCGGACCTGAACTTGCCTCCCAGTTAAAACACTGGAAACCTTAGAACAAAAGGCTCCGTTTCTAGTAACCGCATGCTGACCTCTTTTCAGAAGACTTCTTCAACCTGCTGAAGGAGGAATCTCTTGCGCCAATTGCCCTTCATCATTTGTTGGAAGCAGTGGCAAAAACTTGTCCATGGCCCTGTCAGTGATGCTTCACCTCCTCTGCATTGATGTTGCCCTAGACACATCCAAGATCTTACTAGAGCACAGTTAGAACTTTCTAAGGGCTCATCCTCTGTGACTTCTTGGGATTTGAGAGACCAACAACACTGGTCCCTTGCATCCACTCCTGGCCCTTCAAAACTGGCCAAGAAGCGAAATCATCCTGACAGGCCACAGGGTCCATTGGCTAAGTTCTTTAAAGCTGCACAGCCACAATCAAAGCAACAACCCCATTTCAGAGCTCACCCTCGGCATTCGGGCCCTAAAAGGATGCACCACAAAGGCCCAGGGAGGAATTTTGTGGGCCCTTCCCCCTTTCCTAAGGACAAGGTGGACAGCCCTAGGGACTCCCTCTCCTGCTGAGTGTCCCTCTTCCATTTGTTTCCGTAGGTGCCAGACTAAGCCTCTTTTCAGACGCTTGGTATGTTGTAATGGTTGATGGCTGGGTCCTTTTTATCATAAAAAGTGGTTACTAACTTCGGTTTTGGGATCTTCCTCTATTAAGGTCCCCCATGTTCTTCCACCAGCTGAATCTGGTGCAATTAAAGGAAGAGGTTCACTCCCTTCTTCAGAAGGGTGCAGTAGACAGGGTGTTAAACAACCGATCTCGGTCATTCTACTCCCAGATTTTCTTGGAACCAAACAAAGTGATAAAGTTTCATGTAATTATCAACCTCCCTAAACAGATTTCTGCAGGAGGAACCTTTCAAGATCGAGACCACAGCATCAGTCAAGAATGCCATAAGACCTGTTGACTGGGCGGTCTCCATTGATCTTCAGGATGTGTACCTTCACATCCCTATCTTTCCTTCACACAGAAAGTACCTCTGGGTTTGCTTGGATGGGGAGGTCTTCCAATTTTGAGCTCTGCCGTTCAGCCTAGTAGCCTCCACACCCATAGCAATTACCAGGGTCATGGGAGTAGTTGTAGCCCATTTAAGGTCACTAGGTATCCCAATCCTGCAATATTTTGACGATTGGTTGATCCATAATGGTCGACAAGAGTCCCTCTGACTAGATCCGTCTCACCGTTGGTCCATAGTGACCAGGCTGGGTATTTTTACCCATTCTAGAGAAATCAGAGTTTATTCCATTTCAAGATTTCATCTTCATGCGGATGAATTTCCTCACAAACAGAGAATTAGTCTGTGTCCCTCAGAGTAGATAAGATTATGTCCCCGTTGGAGGCACTGAGAGCGAAGACCATGTTGTTGGCTCATACTTTTCTTTCTCATCTAGGGAACTTGAACTCTGAATTGGACCTGGTTCCCCTAGGCAGACTGTACTTGTGCCATCTCCAGTTTCTCCTTTTGGCATTCTTTTGGCAGTCTGGAATCTGCACAGAGACCCTCTGAATGCTCAGATTTATCTGGGTCAGGATTTCCACCATCATCTGATTTGGCGGATAAATGGGCACAGGTTTCTGGCCGGAGTCCCCATGCATGCCCCCAAACCCCATTCTTATCTGTTTGCTGAGGCATCAGATTCGGGGTGGGGTGCTCATCTGGAGCTGGAAGGACTGATTTTTCAGAGTTTGTGGTCTACATCAACAATTTGGAATTGAGGGCAGTGTTCGTAGCCCTTCATTGTTACATCGACAAAATAAGAGGCAGCTGCATGTTGGTCTCCGACGACAACATGTCGGTGATAGCATACCTCAGGAGACAAGGAGGAACACATGCACCTTCTCTCTGTGTGGAAGTTTGGAATCTCCTGTGCTGAGCATCCTCAGAAGGGATTACCCACTGAGTTCACCTCATTCCTGGCAAAAAGAATATTTTGGCAAGCAGTCTGTCAAGGAAAGGGAAGATAGTCCGCACGGAATGGTCTCTACACCAATCCATAGCGCATTCCCTGTTCCAACTTTGGCAGACTCCATTGTGAACTTGTTTGTTTGAAGGCTTAACAAAAAGCTCCCCTTCTACATTTCCCCAAGTCCCCGACCAGAGGGCCTGGGCAGTGGATGCTTTCAGCCTGAAGTGGGATCATCTGTTCGCTTATGCCTTCCCACTCTTCAGGATGATCCCACAAGTACTTCACAAAGTAGGGAACTCTACTGCTCAGTTCATTTGTATAGCCCCATCGTGGCCCCAGCAATCATGGTTCAACAATCTTCTCAACCTGCTGATGGACCATCCCAGGACATTGCCCGGAGGAAGGGCCTCCTGTTGCAGCACAGGGCTCTCTCCTACACAACAGGTCACGGATTCTCCACCTTCCCGCTTGGCTCATCTCAAACGATCTCTCAGCAAAGAGTAGTTTTCAAACAAGTTGCCAAATGCATCAATCAGTTCAGGAGATGATCTACATCTAAAGTCTATGATGCCAAATGGAGAATCTTTTGTGATTAGTGTTGTAGAAAACATGTCAATCCGAGCTGTCCCTCTGTGATTTTCTTTTCTTCTTTTTGAAGAGAAACAATGCTCGGTTTCTACTATCAAGGGCTATAGGGCAGCCCTATCCAACACTCTTAAATTTTCGAAAGGCTTGGCTTTTGGGATGGACTCTCACTTAGCAGATCCAATCAGGTATTTTGAGCTGCAAAGAGCAGTGACTCACTCGCTGATTCCTGGATGGAATCTTTCTTGTGTCTTGTGGTCTCTAAATAGAAACCCCTATGAACCTTTTTGTGAAGCTTCCTTCGGGAACCTTAGCCGCAAAACTGTTTTCTTTGTCTCCTTAGCGTCCACGAGATGAAGGAGCGAACTTCATGCCCTATCCATTGAGCAAGGCTGTATAAGGTTCAGTGGAAATTATGAGTTGGTTTCTCTCCTTTGCCAACCAAGTTATTTAGGCAAAAAACTAGCTTCCATTGGTTGTTCCACTCCTGATTGAGATCCCCAGTCTTAGTCATATCTGTGCTGGGAATGATCAAGATAGACTTTTATGTCCAGTTAGGGCTTTACATTTTTATTTGGCAGCCTGTAAAGAGAGAAGAAAGGGTAGGAAGTTTCTTTTTCTTTCCAAAGGTTCAGTTGATATTTCAGTTTCCACCATTCAAGGAAGATTGCAATAACTATCAGAGCTAATATCAGTCCCTTCCTGATAGGGATCTTTCATTCATGAAAATTAAAGCCCATGAGGTTCGAGCCATTGCTACCTCATGGGCCTACCTAACTCATTCGCCTTTGGAGGATGTGATGAAAGCAGCATTTTGGCGATCACACACATCTTCTCCTTTTACCTTCACTTGTTAGCTCACCAAAACAAAGGCATATTTTCCTTGGGTCTTATTTTCATAGCTTAAAAAGTGGCCAATGTGGATACCATCTGGCAGTAGTCTTCTATTCTACAATGAGGGTGAGTATTCCTTGTATTTGTTTTTCTTTTCCCAGTTGTGGGATCATCAGCCTTCCACCAAACTGACAAATTCAGCTACACAATAGCAAGAGGATATGTATTACTGATATTAAAATGTGGTGGGGAGGGGGTGGTAAAACTAATTTTAATGATGTAATACTATTCTGTTGCTATTGCCAGATTCCCTCCTCCTGCCCTGCTCTGATGTCCTACTAGTTCAGGCTGCGTCCTGAAAAAGAATGAAGGACAGTGTGCATGGGCAAGGTATATGTAGGTTGGACCAGGAGCGGCAGATAAGTATTACATCATTAAAATCAGTTTTACCCCCCCCCCCCAACCCCCAAACTACATTTCCATTTTACAGCCCTTGAGTCATTGTAATAAAGCACATTACATTGGTATCTCCATTGTACAACTCTGAGTCATCGTAATAAAACTCGTTACATTGGTATCCCCATTATACAACTCTTGAGTCCTCAGAAAAAGCACATTGCGTTTGAATCTCCGTTGTACAACTCTCGAGTTGTCAGATAAAAAAGCACATTACATTGGTAGCTCCATTGTACAGCTTTTGAATCATCAGAATAAGGCACATTACATTGGACAGGTACCTCCATTATATAACTCTCGAGTCATCAGAAAAAAGCACATTACATTGGCATGGTGATGTTTAGTCTAAAAAGAAAACAATGGTTTCTGCACGGTAACTTCAATATAACTTCAATTCAAGACCACATTCCTTGCCTAAATGTCCTGGTCATTGAGACCCATTGGTCAATGAAATCTCCAGAGTCAGCCACAATTCCCTACTGGTACTTACATAGTGGACTATTAAACACAGGGTGGCATATAATGTGGATCTCTTGTTTATGTTTAAATTCATAATTGTTATATCTTTCAAATACAGACATGGTTCTTAAATTTCTCCGCCTCTTTTCAGAAATATGGGTTGAAGGTTTACCTGCGGGATCCCAAGGTTTACACACCTCTACTGGAACCAGGTGGTTTAGATGGGAAGGCCACATCCCTATTATTGGGGAGAGATTCCACACAGAATGCTAGAGAAATTGCCAAGTTCTCCCACAGGGATGCTGAGGTCAGTTTTACTGACATGAATCTATGCCTGTTGCAAGCACAGAAGCAAATACTGGAGATCAGTTTGAAAAACCTTGTTTGGTTTTGTTTGGTATGTAAGGACACATCAATACAAGAAAGGTTATATCTTGCTGAGGCAATTGGAGTGAAATGCTTTGTCCAGAGATATACTGCGTCGGCTGACCTGGTCTGGTCTCTGCAGAATTTGTACCAACACGCTTCTGTTCACAAGTTTGGCATGGTAACAACTGAGATGGTGCAGCTTCATTTTAAAAAATGCTGGAAAATTTATTTTAAAAATGCTTAGGATTTATACTCAAAAGAAATCAGTAATCATCTCCTATAACTGACTGTACTTAAATGCAACTTTACAATACTTTCATTCCAAGATCTAGTTGGTCCTAAATGAAAATGGTGCTGCTTGGACAGCCAGAATGGCTGCTACAATGACCATCTTGAAAATCTTGTTATTGCTACTCAACCAGAATTGATGGTCATATTGACATAGGGTTTTCACTAAAAGACTTGTTATGATATCTAGTTGGTCCTAAATGAAATTGGTGCCCTGCAGACATCCAATATGGCTGCCACAATGAAGATACTGAAAATCTTGTCAATAATTCTCCTGAATGGATGGTCTTATTGGCATGGGATTTTCAACAGAAGACTTCTAATGGTGTCTAGTTTGTTCTAAATGAAAATGGTGCCAATCTTACATCTCATAAGGCTGCCGCAGCAGATAATTTGAAAATCTTATCACTCAAGAATATCAGAGATGGTTTCAGCACTCAGCTTTTAAAAAGAAGAAGTGGTCTTCTCTTGAATTCCTGAAAATTCTTTTCAGACTATAGAGCCTGAGCCCCATTGAGGGACTCTTGTTTAATTTGAGGGACTCTTGTTTAATTTGGATTCATTAAAAACATTATAAATGTGACATGCCCTCTTCTGTTCAAATGTGAAAAGAGTCAGTTGACTGTCATAGTGATGCCCATGAGTGCTTCCATGAGAGCTTAATTATTTACTTACTCAGTGGCTAAGCTAGATTTATTTTGACAACTGTTGAAACCTTGATTGTCCTTGAGCATGATCACAGAAGCTAATTAGCAAATTAATTTGTCTCCAGCTGATTACAATACATGAAAGGTACTGACATTATAGTAGCATCCATGTGAATGGCAACCTAATTTCTTGTTAAAATCACACACCGTAGACAAGTCCTAAGTTGCTGCTTTGCCTTATCTATGGATTGTTCATCAAAATTTGCAGTTATACATTCAAAAATAAAGTTGCAAGTTCTAATGAAATACACAAAAAGTTTTGTCTTTTCTCTTTCTTTTTGCTTGATCTTTCTTTTTTGCTCTGGATTCAGTGTTTGAACACCATACAACTGCTGTGTGCTAACTGTTTCTATTAGTACAGATATAGGTTTGTACCCAGTCATAAGAAGAGACATTTAAAATTGCTATATTGAGGAATTATCATGTGCAAACATATTGATGGGTTTTGCTCTGGCAGTTATGAGTGTAATTCTATCTATGAAGCTTGCAGTTGAGATATGTGTTCTAACCTTAAAAGAGAAGCAACTCCATCTCTGCTGATACAAGAATATATGAGCACTTCATGTCAACTTGATATATATTAAAATTCTGTGATCAATTATTGGTTTTAATTGACTTCTTCAGATATAATTTGCATAAATATTAAAATCCATTAGATGAATATTTGTGTTGGACAATGGAGTTTATAATTCTTACATAGAAACAAAAATTGTGAGCACCAAATCCCCCTTTTCCTCAAATTGTTAACCAAAGTTTGAGCTTCCCCATGCTATCCCATGTTCTCACCTGTGCCACAGTTGATATTTATGGATTCCTGTCACTCATGAGTTACTGAAGGAGAGGTGTAATAAAATAATGTTTATTAGATCAGAAAAATAATTGTATAGTACATTAGAACAATAATGGTATATTGCATTATAATAATAATAGTATATTACTGTAACATTGTAATAAAAATAATATATTACTTCAGAATGCCAATTATCTGTGTTGTTTTCTTGTAGGAATACCCACCATGTCACCCCAAAATTAAAATACCCAGTTTATTGAAATTAATTATCTGTACAGCTATTTTTGCAGACAGAATCATTGTCTGCTGATGGGTCTAGATCATGGGTGCACAACATATGGCCCACGTGCTGCCTGCCGACACATTGTGCGGCCCATGGCCCATGTCCTTACTTTACACATGTGAATTTATGCTTTTATTATAGACACAAAACTCTCACAATGTGGCTGGCTAAGTTTCAATCAAGGTCAAAATAAAGGTTTGCGTTGTGCATCACTGGTCTAGATAATTGGCATTTTACTGTATTGCCTTCTGCCAAGAAATCTGTGGCATTATACTGTATTGCCCTCTGGCAATAAATCTTTGACATTTTACTGTATTGCTTTCTGGCAAGAAATCTGTGACATACTGTATTGCCTTCTTGCAAGAAATCTGGCCTTTTACTGTATTGCCTTCTTTGAAGAAATCTGTGGCATTATATTGTATTGCCTTCTCACAAGAAATCTGTGGCATTATACTGTATTGCCTTCTGGAAGAAATCTGTTCACTTTTCCTTGAAATAAAATGCACAATTAGAACAATAACTTCTGCTTGCTTAAAAGTTTATTTTGTCATCTTTATTTCAGAGATTTAAACAATATGAGGCTGAACTGGAGAGAATCGTGGCAGCCATTGACCCTCTTGTGGATTCAGCACCTCTCCATCTTCCCCACTTGTGGGGCTCTTCTTTCTCTGATAAACTCAAATTTCTGTCTGCTGTGAAGACACTAATAAATTCAAGTAAGCATTGCAAAAATTCATTCACAAATATATTGAGTATTACAAAAAGTATTACACCTCTCCCTCAATAACTCGAAAATTGCAATGTCCATCAACATCAACCATGGCATAAGTGAGGGGTGAGATAGTGAGGGAGATTCAAATTTTGATTAACATTTGGGGGCATGGGGAAGGGGTGTAACATTTTGGGGCAAGGGGAAGGGGGAGTTCTAGCAACTTTCATTGATACATGAGAATAATAATCTCTTATGTCCTACACAAATGTTTGTCTAATTGATTTTAATGTTAATGGATACTAGACCTAAAGAAGCAAATAAAGTCAACAAATTGATTACAGACTTGAAATATAAATCAGGTTGACATGCAATACTCTTAAATTTGTACTTCAGTAAAGTTGCAGTTGCTTTCCTTTACAATCAAACCATATGTATCCATTGTAAGCAAACACAAAGGAAACTTAAGCTTCATAGTTTGAACTATGCTTATAAACTGCCAGAGCCCAAACCATCAATTTGTTTGCACTGGTTAATTCCTCAAGACAGTGAGTTTTAATGTCAGCATACACTATTTCATTGATAGCACATGGCAGTGACTGAGTACAACTCCATGTTGTTTGTTCTAATAAACACAGTCTGCACATGGAAGTTGCATGGTCCCAGAACAATATATCTGGATCAAAAACAAAATCAACAAACAAAAAAAAAAAGAAAAGACAAAGATGTGTGTGTGTTTTATTTGAACTTGCAAATTATTTTTTAATACATCACTGTGACTGCAAATCAGAAAGAACAATCCACAGTCTGTGGGGTGTGATTTTAATAAGAAATTTAGGCTGTCCCTACACATGGATCTGACTGTAATGTCGGCACCTTTCACATTTTGTAAATGACTGAAGACAATCTGTTAATTAGCTTGTTTAATCATATCAAAGGACCATTAAATCCATAACATTTGTCAAAATAAAGCCAGCTTAGTTGCTGAATGAGTAGAGTTACTAGAACTGCTTTTTGAAATCCTTTTGATTTTATAAGGTTCTTGATGCCCTAGTCATTAGACATGAGACTAAGCAGTCTTGCATCAATAAAACATTTATAGGCTGATATGCTCATATTTCTTCGTCAAATTTGTTTGCTCGATCATAACAATATGCCTTAGGAGAACTACTACTAGCTCGCAAATCCAGCCCTCCCAGGCCAAACTTGTTAGCTAAGAAAGCTAAAAGTTACCTTGCTCACATAGGTGGTAGTTAGATAGAGTGATTTCCCCTTGATACAGGGATTGGTGCCAAATCCCGTTACAACTTCCACTTGTGCCGAGTAGCATGGTCTCTCCTGACAAGAGACCTTGCAATCCACCTACAAGAATTTTTGAAGTTATTCTGCCTTAAAGCAATCTGGAGGAATTTTCTCTTCAAAGGGAAGTATACTCCATCTATAATTGTCCAACTTTTCTTGCTCCTTTCTTTTGACAAGAAAATTTTCTGTCTTTTGTAAAATTATCACTTTGTTGCACACACACACATATGCACATCTTGTACATACCTGCACAGATCACTATTGCATCCTCTCTCATATTGGTGTAGCTCTATTCTGTGTGCAGTTATTGTGTGTGTTATAGAAAACTCCAGTAATTTGCTGTATTATCTGAGTGCATGAAGCAGGACGGGCTACACCTGTATAGTCCGCTCTGTTTTTGTCTTACAGATTTAGACCATGGGCAGGATGTAGTGTAAGCTATGTAAACATTTGAAACAGGATTGACAACCATTCTACATGTCTAGCTTGCTACGGTTGCCACTCCATGAATACATGTTAGATATATGTCTCGTGGACCGAAAGTCAGTGGGCTACAGTACGGGGGCACAAAAACAGAATGCGCAGAAGTGCACCTAGGGGGACAAGGATGAGATCAGCATATGTGCTGATGTCACTTTGGTGAATGATTACTTTTCAAAATATATAACAATCCAGAAGGCTCATCAGCCATGAAGCGATCCAAGTTATCCCTGTCAGCAACATTGACAACTTCAGCTCCACCCTCACCACCTCAATGACAAACCTCTTTCGGCAATAGGCCTGATATTGCATGGGTTCGATGGCCAGTCATCTTTATCGGCTTACATTTGAGCAAGATCGAGATGAAATCAAGCCAACTGTCAAATGGTTATAAGATCAGAATCAATTAGGTATTCACAAGCAAAGGCAAAACAGGAGAAACAAAATTTCAGGAAAATTGAAGCTGAAATAATACCTTCCATACTTTAGTGAATCAAAATAAAAACCCCACTGTGATGAAAGAATTGAACAAAAAACAAGCAGATTTAGAAGAAATGAGGAAAAAAGAGGTGAAAGGTGTATGTTATGATCAAAAGTATGGTGGTATGAGTCTGGTGAAAAAAACTCACAATATTTTCTTAATCTTGAAAAGAGAAATTACACAAAAAAACAATAAAAGAATTAATTACGGAAGATGGAACATGGGTAACAGGTCAAAAAGATATATTAAATCAACAGAAAGATTTTTATGAAAAATTATACCGAAGCAAAAACAAAAATAATTTGCAAACTCGTAGCCACTTTTTTAACCATGATAAAAAACTTTCATATTTTGAAAGAAGCTTGTGTGAAGGTAAGTTAGCTTTTGAGGAATGTTGTTTAGCACTAAAAAATATGAAAAATGAAACTAGCCCTGGTTCTGATGGATTTACTGTCAAATTCTACAAATTTTTTGCAAAGATCTAGGTGGTTTTCTCTTTGATCTCTAAATACTGGATACGATATGCAACATTTTTCAGAATTTCAGTCTCAGGGAATCATTATTTGCATTCCAAAAGAAGATAAAGTCAGGAAATTTATAAAAAATTGGAGACCAACCTCACTACTTGATGTAAATTACAAGATTGCTTCGGCATCGATTGCTAACAGGGTCAAGAAAGTTCTCCCATTTATCATTAGTGACACTCAAAAGAGTTTTATGAAAGGGAGATTTATTGGTGAAAATACAAGATTCTTGTATGACCTGATGCAATATCTTGAGGAAAAAAATGAATCTGGTCTTCTCCTATTGATAGACTTTGAAAAGGCTTTTGACTCAGTTGAATGGGACTTTCTGGAAACTGCTCTGAAATCTTTTAACTTTGGAGAATCAATTTGTCACTGGTTTAGAGTATTTTGCAATAAATCAAAAAGTTGTGTCATTAATAATCGACATTTGTCCCCATTTTTTACTTTGGAGAGAGGTTGTTGCCAGGGAGACCCTTTAGGACTCTACTTGATAATAATAGGAATTGAACTTCTTGCAGTAGAACCAAAAAAGAACACAGATATTACATGTATTTTCTATAATGAAATGGAGTTAAAATTAGGGCAGTAGGCTGATGATGCTTTTCTATTATTAGATGGTTCTCATTTGTCCTTGAAGACAACCATGCAGATTTTAAATGACTTTGCCTTGGTATCAGGTCTGTACTGCAATGTTTTGAAATCAAAAGGTATTTGGATTGGAAATATATAAAAAATTCTAATGAAAAAATATGTCCAGAAATTGATTTTAACTGGTCAATGTCCAATTTTAGATTATTGTGAGTAGATTTCTCTTTGAACTTGGAGGATATGGTAGAACTTAATTATTCAACGAAGTTAAAGGAAGTAAAGAAACTGCTTGGCGGGTGGAGCAGAAGAAATGTATCCCTACTGGAAAAATTACTTTGATAAAGTCCTTGATTTTGCCTAAATTCATTCACCATTTTGCAGTTCTGCCAAGTCCTCCACTCCATATAGAAAATGAACTGAATACTTTATTTTTCCAGTTTATTTGGGGCGGTAAAACAGAGAGGGTTAAAAGAGACACTCTTATAGCTTCTTTTAAGGAAGGGGGATTAAATATGATTCACTTGCACTCATTTGTGTGTTACATAAAACTTTACTTGATTAGGTGTCTTTTACTAAACGAAGATAGTTTATGGCAAAAACTGGTTTCTGAACAAATATTTGGAAAATTTGGAGGTACGCTGTTATTTAAATCAGGAAATACTAAATTAAAAGAAATTTCTAAATCAATTAAAAATATTTTTTGGCGGGATGTTATTTATTCTTTATTACAATGGAAAAATGAACCATCTACTGTCAATGAATACTTGTCTCAAGATATTCTTAATTTAGTTACTGTAGATAATTTTAAATCATACACAAGGTGGAGAACAAATGGTGTTGTACTTATTCAACATCTCTTTGATGCACAAGGATCTATATTAAGTTTTGATGAAATAAAACAAAAAACACACAAATAATTTCATACAGTACTTTGCTCTTATCTCAAAGATCTTGGTACTGTGGAAAAAGAAACTTAAAAGGTTTTTTAAAAGTGGAAATAGTTTTCAAGTAGTTTTGGACAAAACATCACTTTTTAGGGTAAGAGCAAAGAATAAATTTATCTATAAAGACCTGATAAGAACCAAGATACAAAAGTCAAATGGTAAACGTGAAACTTGGTCCAGGCAGCTAGACTGTGCAATTGGTGCAAATGAATGGACCAACTCTTTTGTTTTGGCTAAACTTTGTACAAAAGTCACAAAACTGATTAGCTTTAATTTTAGATTTCTCCATAGAAATATTGCCACAAACCAGTTTTTAAAAAAGAGTAATTTAAGTGATAATGATAAATGTGCCTTTTGTAATGAGTGAATAGAACAAATTGAGCACTTATTCTATGACTGTTCAGTTACTGAACACTTTTGGAAACTATTTGTGGAATGGATCCAAACTTAAGACCCAAATTTTTGAATTACATGAAAAGATGTCTTTATAGGAAATAACAACTTTGATGATCTTATTAACTTCCTAATTTTGCTTGCAAAATATGTTATATACAGATCACGTTGTGCATCAAAAGTCCCAAATCTCACCTATTATAAAAATTGTGTTTTATCATATAAAATGCTGGAAAAATATATTGCCAAAGTGAATAACAGAAGTGATGAGTTTAAGAAATAGTGGATCCTATTCTCAACTTTTGTTAAATGAATTTATATATATTTTTTTTTTTTTTTTATCACAACAACAACAACAACAAACAAACAAGCAATTTAAAACACCTTGGGGTTTGCATGTGAGTGTGTCTTTGTGTAGAATAATTGTGAATGTATATATCTGTGTGTGTGCATATGTGTGTGTTGTGTCACATGTAACACCTGTAAAGATCAGGATGCAAAATAATTTAACATAATGCCCCATACACCAGGTCAGGTGGTGATGTAGGGGAATATCTAAAATCCTGACAACTTGTGTTCGATAAAAAAAACAAAAACAAACTCAGATGC
This sequence comes from Margaritifera margaritifera, assembly GCA_029931535.1. Lineage (NCBI taxonomy): Eukaryota > Metazoa > Mollusca > Bivalvia > Unionida > Margaritiferidae > Margaritifera > Margaritifera margaritifera. Next base: position 1,658,734 of record JAQPZY010001597.1, read on the forward strand.
TGTCTCACAAATCAGAAGTACAGACAAGTTATGTGGATCAAATATTCCTTAACCCTTCCCAACATAAAGAACTGGACTGGACAATGTCATGCAAAATACAATGGCACTGCTCCATCATGACTGGACTCTGCCATACATCTCAGATCACAACAGTTCATCACCAAAGTTGATTATATCTTGTAAGCCAAAAGGAGGGTCTTTGTCCAGTTTGCCTACCAAACACATCACAGGCACTGTCATGGATCAGCATTCCCAGCGTAGTGCCACAAGTGATTCAATACACTCAGTGCCCAGTTTGGTGCCCCATTACACATGGGATGTGTATTCACTTTGTTCTCAGACCTTTGCCACTCAAAGGGAGCACTTATGGATTGTTTGGAAATTACTGTATCCCAATCAGGACATTGTACAAGCATGCTGGGCTGCCCCCTTTGGAGAATCTTCTCCAGCTGCATCTCAGAGTGCACAGGAGGCATCAGCATTGCCACATTCACCTAGAGCTGCTCACAAACTCCATCATCTTTAATAGATCTCACTATGACAAGAGAAGACTCTGCCTTCCAGGCATCAATCAAAGAAGACTTTAACTTGTTGCCATCGGAGTTTTGTCCTCCTCCTTCTCCTCCATCAACATCCTGGTCTAAAGTTCCGGCATCTGTTGACTTACTAATCAAGAAGGATAAACCGGTATTCAAACTGCTGCCACAGACAGGGCGAGTCACAGACAATTACAGGACCCTAGTGTCAACAGACTATTCTTTTCGCTGCGATGCCTTCCATCAAATTGTAGTTGAAGGTTCTATAAAACCCACACTCCAGATTTTCACTTGGACACCACACCAGTTGACAGAGATATTTCAGCCTTGGGGATGGCAAAACTCTACTCCGTACACATGGAGGAATGATACACAACAGTAGGTGTGGAATGTATCAATGGCAATCTTCCAACAAGCTGAAAAAACAGCTTATCATCACCCATCTCAAATCTCACAGGACATGCGTGGGAGTCTGTTTCTTGAATGGTATGCATCTTAAACAGAGCTGCTCAGCACACCCTGGCTAACACCGTAACATTAGTGACAAACCTACAACTGGCGGAAATCGATGCAGTGCTCTCCACTTTCACCTTTCTCAAAGACCACCATAAAGCCAAGCTAAGATAGCAGCCATTCCTTTCTAACCTCCTCTGCAATGACCACATCAAGGAAATACATAAACAAGCAACCAAAGAGACAAATTTCCCTCACACAACCTCAGGCACCGAGGAGGGATTTTCAGGGAAATAAACAAAAGGATAGAAAGGATGCCCCAGGGACACAACAGACAGGGAAGCAGTTCTACCAATCCTATATCAGTAGAAGACCACAGTTCTCAAGAACGAAAGTGGACAAAAGGCAGCGAGATGGCTATAATTTTTGCCCTTGTTTCTCCTCATGCCAGTCTCCCTATGACAAGAAATAACACCATTTTCATGCTGCTCTTGTCAGATATCCCAGTGGGGGGGGAGACTCCTATTCTTTGCTGCTGAATGGGAAAGTATTTGCCATGACAATCAATGGACCCGGCAAGTGGTTTCAGAGGGCCTCAGAATCATGTTCAAAGGGTGGTTGAGATCGTTCAAAATGGAAAATCACAGAGTTTTTATCTGAGACTGTTCCTGGTCCCTAAGGTCAGCGGCACTCTTCGATAAATCATAGACCTAAGAGCACTCAATCATTTCATTCATGCCCCATAGTACAAAATGAAACACCAAGGTGGGTTTTAAATGCTGTTCAGGATGGAGACTTAACTATCAGTGTAGACCTGCAAGATGCATATCTACATTTTCCTATTCACAAAGATTCCAGGAAGTTGCTGTGGTTTGTCTTTATGGAGACAGTTTACCAGTTCAGGGTGCTCTGTTCGAACTCAACATCAGTCCCTGGGTCTTCACACATCCGATGGACAGAGTAATGGCACATTTCAGGACCACCTCCATGATGGCGACATCCAACTATCAAGACAACATTCTTCAAAAACACAAGGTGAGTTATATTTTGGAGCAAGACTAGATATCCCTTGTTAGTAAAAACTCTCCTTCTCAGCCTTTGATTTCTTGTCAACAATGAAAAATCTGAGATCATACCAACTCAGCATTTTATCCATTTGTGTATGCAGTTCAAAATACATCTAAACAGGGTATGTCTCCCTCAGAAACGTGCATCGAAAATCAGTTCAATGGTGGCTTCAATTCAATTCTTACACAGGATAGTCTCTCAGCCTGAGAATTCCTTTTCTCTGCTGAGTTGGCTCAATGCAGCAGTGGACCTCATCAACTTAGGGCACCTTTTTATGAGACCATTACAAATGATTGTGTTGTCACCAGTGGAGGCTGAGACTTTGCCGCTTGGACCAACTAATATCAGTCACCATGTATATGAGGTTTCATCACAAAAGATGGGAGAACCTCAGTTCGCTCATATCAGGTGTTCCCTTGCAGGTGTAACCTCTGGAGATAACGGTTAGAATGGATGTGAGCAGAGAGGGCTGGGGTGCACATCTCCATCCATCATTCCAAGAGGCCAGTGGACTGTGGCCCACTCAGGAGCATCTTTTGTATATCAACATTCTGAAGATGAATGCTGTACAGAAAGCTACATGGAAAGGGCATTCTCATTCTGGCTGAGAACTCCACTGTGGTGAATTATTTCAGAAGGCAATGGGGTACCAAGTACCCAGACCTTTGCATTCTTGTTTGGGATTTTCTAAGATGGTGTCTTCAATGACAAATCCACATACAAGTTTGTCATATTCTAGGCTGACTAAATGAATTAGTGAACTCGCTGTTCCAGAAGAATCAGCTTATACAAACAGAATGGTCTCTTCATCTCTCAGTTTTTGCTCACATATGTGCGCACTCTGATTGACCACTATTGGATCTATTTTTGACAAAGTGGAATGCAAAACTCCTAACCTTTGTTTCACCAGTCCTGGATCTGAAGGCCTGGGCAGTTGATGCTTTTTCCATTGATTGGAATGGTTTGGACGATACACTTACCATTCAACACCTCTGATTCCAAACATGATAGAGGAAGGAAGAGAATCAGAGTGTCGCCTCATCCTGATTGCTCCACACTCAAGTGGGAAAAATTGTGAATACATGACAGTAAATCTAGCAGCGGAAATCCCAAGGAAAATATAAATATTTCCTCATCTGCTCAAACAACCATGATGGCAGGTGTTTCATTCCAATTCAGAGTTGTTGAACTTGCATGTCTCGATCATATTAAACAAGCTCTCAAGAACAAACAGTTCTCGCAACAAGTGGTGGAGAGAATTACTCAAGTGAGAAGGCCCTCCATTTTAAAAGCATACAAGGGAAAATAGAGAATTTTTTCACAATGGTGTGAGTGTGAACACATTTCACTGCTGTAGGCATCATTATCTCAAATAGCTAACTTCCTTCTTTGGCTCTTTGACAAGAAACAGTGCCAATCACGATAAAAGGCTATCATTCCACAATCTCTGACATGCTGCATCATCATGGAAGAGAGGATTTTGGACAAAACAAAGACCTATCCGAACTGCTGTCAAATTTTGATGTCACATGTCAGTGCCCAAAGTGGAATCTATCATGGGAGCTAACCAGACTGAATAAGACACCGTTTTAACCACTCTCGAGAGCTTCATTGGTTCACCTCTTATATAAGAGCTGCTTCCTACTCGCTCTAGTCACAGCAGGTAGAATCAGCAAAATACATGCCTTGTCGGTTGACCCAAGGTACTTACAGTTCTGACTGAATGGGTCAGTGTCAATCATGATGGCCCCTGCTTTCATTGCCAGGAACAGGCTTGGGCTCATAGGAAATCAGTCTTTTGTGGTGAAACCTCTTTCTATCTGGACCCTTCATTTCAAGGTCATCTACAGGACACGGTGAGAGCTCTGAAGTGGTACCTGAACAGAACCTCTAAAAGAGGGAACAGACAACATATCAGTGCTAACACTATCATCTTGGATAAAATGGGTTATCTTCTCTGCATATAGAGAATTAACCCAATATCAAATAAACTTGCTATGCGTTTTGACTCATGAAGTTAGGGCAGTTTCAACAAGCATTGCATTTGAGTGAAACTGTTCCCTAGCTGACATTATACAAGCCGTGGGATGGATGTCAGAGTAAACTTTCTCAAGTTTCTGCCACAGAGATTTTTCATCCCAAAAGACTCAGCTAGACCTGGTGGGGCCTATTGCTGCAGTGCAACAGGTTACCTTCCCAGGTCATTCAGCAGCTTCCTAAGAATGTGGCTTGACAACTTCTACTGGATTTGCAAGAGGGAAGTTTTTCTCTTTATCAAAATCATGCCATGGCATATGGAGTCAATGCTCCAGCTGGGTTATCTATCTAGAAGCTGCCTCACATACCTTAGGGGACTGGAGATGGCCTCTCTTGGGTAAGGGGATGTAACTCCCTCCACCTCTTACCTACCTTCTAAGGTATTATGACGTATTTGAAGAAGAAACCTATTTTTCTAGTAAAATATGTTTCTTCGTTAATACTTACCCTATCATAATACACATACACCCTCCCAACCTCCCCACAGTTACATCCTTCCAGAGAGCATGCATTCTGCTCCAGTAGTAACTGAAGTATTCACAGGATTTGGCACCAGTCTTTGTATCAAGGGCAGATCACTCTAACTGCCATCTATGTGGGCAGGTAACTTTTAGCTTTCTTAGCTAAAAAGTTTTGCCTGGGAGGGCTGGATTTGCAAGGTAGTAGTAGTTCTTCTAAGGTATTATCATCGGGTGAATATAATCAAAGAAACCTATTTTACTAGAAAAATTGGTATTTCTCTTTTATTCTCCATTAATATCAAAAGATAATCAGACATTTTAACATTAAAAATGTCTAATTGTAAAATCTGTAATTGCAAACTGTGTAAATGTAAAATTCAGTAAGATTGGACCAACAGAGTCTTTCTCATATATTTTTGTTACCAACGTTTTAGAAAAGGATCCATAGATATTATAATGTTATAAGTGCAGGGCTCAGGAAAACCACTCGTCCTCTCATCCTGACCGGATAAAAATTGGCTGGGCAGAGTAAAACTTTACCATGTCCTCATCCCTGGGATGAGTAGATGCAGATTCACACCTTGAGAATAAATCTGAGTGTATTTTCTCCCCTCGACAAGCGCCGAAGGTCACATTGCTTAACATTTGGTGTGCATCAATTATAAATAACCTTTGCCTAATTTGCCTACTTGTTGTCAGTCTAGAACATGTCGCAAGGAAACGACTTTGTTTTCTTTTACACAGTTACCCGACATAAGCTTGATACTACAATGGGTAAATATTATGAATGTATTATGTTGCAATTTTACATCTAGCCCTTGATTTTTTAAGGGTGTTCACATTTACAGTGACACTTTTCAGTAATGTTGGCGTCATTTTGATGTGGAGAAAGTTTCCCTTTCATTGAGCTATCACACATCTTTATGAGTCAGACCTCTGAGAAGTTAAGAGACAGAGAATGTCAAATTTTTGTGATTTTTCATCTGGCCAGGCAATGTTACAGTTGCCTCAGGTAACCAGTGTTTTCAAGACTAAAGCTTTATTGATAAATTGTCATGTCGGTAGCCGGGGTTGCTCAGTTTTTAGAGCGTCGGCTGCCTCGGTGTGTTCTTGGAAAAGGCACTTAGCTCCCATTTCCTCAGCATGATATAACCAATAATGTTTTGAAAAGCGCTGTTAAAACCGACACAAACAAACAAAATACATTGTCATGCCAAAAGGAAGATGCCAGCAGATATTTCTGTAAGTATGTGATTACTTTTCACAAGAAAAATGTTGCCAACTGACATTCAAAATGAGTAATTTAATTGTCTCAGCCGATTCCGACCAATTTTCACACAATGCACGCTTTTGTAGTCTATTTATAAAGCAGATATATAGAGACAACAGTTGATTGTTCAAAATCCAGTAATGACCTAGAAATGTTCCAATTCTTTTGGGTAGTTAGCAATCATGGTTTTTATTAGCACCAGTGTGTAGCTATCTAGAATGGAGGTTTGACCAAAATGGAACATTTAATATGAAAGTTGGTGGAAATTGAGACAGTAGGAATTCTTTTTTCAAAAGCAAGTTACTGACATTTTTCTTGTGAAAAGTAATTACATACTTATATAAATATCTGTCATTTTTTCTTTGGTGTGATAATGTATTATAATAAAGCTGCTCAGTCTTGAAATTACTGGTGATCTGGGGCAAGCATAACAAAGTCTGACCAGACAAAAATCATAAAATTTTGACATTCTCCATCTCTTAATTTCTCCCATATCTAACTCATAAAGATGTGTGATAGCTCATTGAAAAGGAAAATGATGACACCTAGATTACTGAAAGGTTTCAATGTAAATGAAAATACCACCAAGGAATCAAGGGCAATGTGCGCAACTGCAATTTCTTGAGTTACAAACATTGTCTCATATATTTATCTAAGGAGCCATGTATTAGAACATAATTTTTTCATGGTTTTGAGCCATTTTACTGTCAAGCTCGCATGTGGTTCTGTAGAAACCTGTAAGCAGTGTAGCGGAGAAGTGGACTGTTTTGAGTTTAATGAGGACAAGGATGAGTAACTCTTGCAACTCACTCGTCCGAGGAATGAGGGCTTGGGAATTTTTTTCCTGAGCACAGACTAACGAGAGAGTGGTGTGAACATTTAGACTTAATGCATGTGTTGTGTAAGAGCAGATGCAACCATGATGTATCAGAACTGTACTGTGCAAATGGGTGCTTTGTAAATGTGAGACTTTTTATACTCCTCCTATAATGTCTGTGGAAGGGAGTATAGCGGTATCGATGTCAAGATAAGTGTCCATGTATTATGCTCCAATCATACTTGTGGAGATAAGTTTAGTATTATCCATGTCAAACTGTTATCATGTATGTTTTTATATCCACCTCATATCAATGGATGAGAGTATAGTGTTATTAATGACAAACTGTTATCATGTATGTTTTTATATCCCCCTCATATCAGTGGATGAGAGTATAGTGTTATTCATGTCAAACTGTTATCATGTATGTTTTTATATCCCCCTCATATCAGTGGATGAGAGTATAGTGTTATTCATGTCAAACTGTTATCATGTATGTTTTTATATCCCCCTCATATCAATGGATGAGAGTATAGTGTTATTCATGTCAAAATGTTATGTATGTTTTTATATCCCCCTCATATAAATGGATGGGAGTATAGTGTTATTCATGTCAAAAATGTTATGTATGTTTTTATATCCCCCTCATATCAGTGGATGAAGTATAGTATTATCCATGTCAAACTGTTATCATGTATGTTTTTATATCCCCCTCATATCAATGGATGGGAGTATAGTGTTATTCATGTCAAACTATTATCATGTATGTTTTTATATCCCCCTCATATCAGTGGATGAGAGTATAGTGTTATTCATGTCAAAATGTTATGTATGTTTTTATATCCCCCTCATATCAGTGGATGAGAGTATAGTATTATCCATGTCAAACTGTTATCATGTATGTTTTTATATCCCCCTCATATCAATGGATGGGAGTATAGTGTTATTCATGTCAAAATGTTATGTATGTTTTTATATCCCCCTCATATCAGTGGATGAGAGTATAGTGTTATTCATGTCAAAATGTTATGTATGTTTTTATATCCCCCTCATATCAATGGATGAGAGTATAGTGTTATTCATGTCAAAATGTTATGTATGTATTTATGTTCATTGCAGTTCAGTATTAATTTATTTCAGTACCTATCAAGTGATTTTGTACATTACTACTTAATTAATCAGTAAGCAAACTCCTAACTACCATTATAGATGAATACAGCAGTGGAGTTGTTAATATTACTTAATCATCTTTTGTTTCAGTCCATCAGATGGGCACAGACTTCCCCGCATTTTACAAATTAATGACAGCACCAGCTGCAAAGGTATAGAATACTTATGCACAATTTGGACTGTGTAATAATGGCAGGATACATACCAGTGCATCAGTGAATAGGTTTTCTTATACAACTCTTCTTTGTTTTAACATCCTTCATTATAACACAGTTCTGGATATAACATGGTAATGATATATTGACCCTGTGATCAGAATTATACCAATTAAGAAAATAAATAAAAATTAAAAAACAAATTTAATAGAATTTACAACATCCATCAGTCGTAAAATTTACATTGAAATTGTTGTTCTTGAATTGGTCTATCAAATATATAACAATATGGGTTGAAAAAAAACAACATTAAGTTTAGTATTAGATATTTATCTCCTTTTTAAAACATTATTATTTGACAAAATTAAATTCACATATACCATGAACTGGAAAAAAGCATATAATGTACATAAACTAAAATTGTTACTGTACATTTAACTGTTGATTTTTTATTCACACACACACACACACACACACATGCACACACACACAGTCATCAAAATTTTGATTATTCTCACTATACCATCATTCAGTACATAATGTGGTCAGCATTTAAAGACCTCAGCTACCGCATTATAGTGAGGGAGAGCTGTAATTCTATATCATGATACATATCCTTACTTTCAATACTTGATGATAGTTGTGCTGTATGTAAAACTACTGTAACAAATTCAATTTTTTGAAAGTTTTGCAATTAAAAATTGAAATGTGAAGAAAAGCATATGTTGCATTGGGTTTTTGTGCTTTAGTGTCCTTGTTTTACACATTATTAGCTTCAAATTCTTTACAATAATTCCAACTGATAGCTAATATAAAGTTTATGGGAGAAATTATACATGATACATTCTTGCTGGCAATACCCAGCTCTAATACTGAAACATTTAATTAAATGGGGGCATTTTTTCAAGGCCATACATGCATGTCATTGTAATTTGCTACCTGTACATTTATATCAGTGTAAGTTATTTTAGAAATTCCTGTCATGTCAAACAATAAAACAATAAAACAGCTGACTAAGGTCTTGTAAGTCATATTCCATCAAATTGTAGCTGTTCATAGTCAGTTCTTTTTATCTTATAGCTTTCAGCATTCTGTTTATTAATTCAGGTAAAAATATAAATTCTGTGTTTCAAGTCATTCATTCCACACCTGACTATAGATCTAATTGCAACAGTTATGTTACAGTTAATGTGACAAGTATGTGTTCAGAGTAGATAAGAATGTAATAAATTGGATATTTTATTCCATGGTTTGGAACTAATTGCATATTTTAAAATTTGATAGGGTATTTTCTGATCACTGCAAACACAAATTTACACTACCGGACCAAGTCCGTATCCTCAGACATTAATCATGCCTTATTGAATATGTCTAAGGGCTTGGTGAGAAAAACTTATTCTCACAGTGATCAAGTGCTATCATTTCCAATGTGCACAAAACATCAGGAAGTTGAACTGACGGCGTAATTAATATTGATTGATTGCACCATTTTACAGCACAGATTGTGTTTATATCAGGAGGAATATGCTGACAGCTTTGTACTTGATGATAAGAAATTGTTTTGCTTAATTTGAACACATTAAAAATGTTGTAATGGATTTTTAGTAAATTTGTCTGCATAAAATACACAAATATGCTGCTATATTTAGAGCTATGTGCGATTCTCTATGCATATTTTGAATTCAGAGGTATGTTTTATGTTTCCAAGTCAAGAACAAAATATCAGTCACAAAAAATCATTTTCTTTTCAGATTTTGGATAAGTGGTTTGAGTCAGAGCCATTGAAGGCCACCTTGGCTATAGATTCAGTGACAGGGGCCAATGTCAGCCCCAAAACACCAGGAAGTGGGTAGGTGTACAAGTGAAATTCACACAGTATCAGTCCTAAATACACCAGGGAGTGTGTAGTTTGATTCAGTTATAGGGGCCAATATCAGCACTAAGACATCAGAGAGTTGGTACATCACTGTTGTGTAGTAGTCAGATTCAGTGATAGGGTCCAGTATCGGTCCCGGCACACAGGCAGTTGGGCAAATGTTTGTGTGTACAAGTCAGATTCAGTGATAGTGGCCAATATCAGCCCTAACATACGAGGAAGTTGATCAGTGATTGTTGTGTACATGTCATATTCAGTGATATGGGTCAGAATCAGACTTAACTCACCATGAAATGGGTAAATGTGACTTGTGTGCATTCAAGTAATATTCAAATCGGGGCTGAAATCACCTCATACACACCAGGCGATTGATGAGGGCTTGTTGTCTGTTAAGTCGGACAGTGATAGGGGCCAATATCAGCACCTAATACATCACTAAGTGGGTTTCTTGTGTACAAGTTTACTAGTCAGTTAGCAGAGGGCCTCAAACAAAAATAGTTGTATAACTAAATGAGTTACCCTCTTGAAATAAAGAATTATGATTATTATCAGATTCAGTGAAAGGGGCTAATATCAGCCCCAATCCTTTTGTAGAATTAATTAGCCCTGAGTAAATTTTGTGGTTTTTGTTAAGAAAACTTCCAACACACTAATTTACTGAATTCTTATATTTTGATCTATCTAACGTATTTTATTTCAAGCCTTTCATCATGCATTTTATTGTTTACTACATGAACAACTTCAGCATCATAGCCATTAATTGTAAATACTCATACTTTTTACTAATTGCATATGAATCTACACCTTAATTCAGTTTTGCAATTGGAGACACGTCACATTGGTCACCTAAAAATATATTGAAATTTACATATAAAATATTTTGACTTTCAAACCTTTTGAAGGTAGATATTTTGCTTCAGTCATAAAAATAATTCCTTGTTCATTTAATCCATATTTCCTGCCAAGTTTGCAAAAGTTAATATATAATATCCTTTGAATAGCCATTAAGTGTTTATGAAATACTTACAGTCAGTATCATTCAAGTTCATTATTGCAGTGATTGGGAAGTCTAAATGTAATCAATTATAACACGCTGATAGAACCAAGCCAGTCTTCATATGATAACCCAAAAGACTGGTGGAAACTAATTAGAGAAATTCAAGGAAAGACAACAAAAATCTTGCCAATCTTTGATAAATGACATGGTTATAACTGATGATGAAGATAAGGTAAAAGTTTTTAATCTTTCTTTTGTGAACAATCAACTACAAAAACCGAACAAATTCCTGAACCAGTCTTTATAGATTTATCTTATCCTGTCCTTGATAACATTACTATAAGCATGGATGATGTTTTTAATGTTTTAGTAGGTCTAAAGCATGTGTCTCTGACTTACAGCATCCTAAATTACCTCAAAAAATTGCACAATCAATTAAGTATCCACTGTGTAACATATTTAATATCTTCTTGCAAACTTCAGTGTTTCCAGGTTATTGGAAATTAGTAAATATAGTAAATTAGTATGCCTGTGCATAGGAAATGTTCCAAAACTACTGTGTCCTATATCTTTACTTTGTCCTTTATCAAACATTTTTGAGAAGTGAGTATATAAAATCTACATTAACTTGATTATGCATATATATAATTTCACATAGTCAATCAGGTTTTTCACCAGGAAACAATAAGACTTAAATTGACAGGCAATTTGCAATACAATTTGTTTTGTGCTAGACTAAATCCAGGAGGTTAGAAACATTTTTTTTATATTAGCAACCAAGTTTGGCCTAAATGGTTGCTCTGAAAACTAAATGATCAAGGAAATTTGTTATCATGGTTTACCTCAAAAAATTGCATCATCAATTAAATATCCATTGTGTAAGATATTTTAATATCTTCTTGCAAACTTCAGTGTTTCCCGGTCATTGGAAATTAGCAAATATAGTGCTTGTGCATAGGAAAGGTTTCAAAACTACTGTGTCCTAAATCTTTACTTTGTACTTTATCAAACATTTTTGAGAAGTGCGTATAAAAAAATCTACAGTAACTACATTATGCAGCATGATATCATTTCACATAATCAATCAGGTTTTTCACCAGGAAGACTTAAATTGACAGGCAATTTAAAATACAATTTGTTTTGTTTTTTCTAGATTAAGGCAAGGAGGTTAGGACCATTTCTTTGATATTAGCAAGGCTTTTGACCAAGTTCGGCCTAAAGGGTTGCTCTCAAAACTAAAACGTATTGGTGATAAGGGAAATTTGTTATCATGGTTTGAAAGTTACATACTGTTAAAAAAGAATGAGTTATTATAAATTCCTAATCCTCGATGTTCAACACATCATTGCTGATGTCCCCTAGCTGTCCATTTTGGGACCATTATTATTTTTATTTTCATCAATGATATTGTAGACAATATAGAATCACCGATTCGACTCTTTGCTGGAGATACAACATTATATATGATAAATGATGATCAGATCTTAGCTGGTAAAATCTTAAATGCAGATATTGGAAAGATACATGAATGGTCCAGGTTTTGGATAGTTACATTTAATCTGGACAAGACTGAATCAATGCTGGTATAATGAAACAGAACCATAACCACCATCCTCTGTTATACATGGCATAAACAAACATACAAGAAGTCACACAGCATAAACATCTGGACATTATTGTAGCTAGTGATGCCACTTGGCACATGCATATTAAATATATTTCTGATTAAGCCAGGGAGAAATTAAACTGTTTAAAAAAGTTTTTAATTCAGATTGGAACAGTTGTCTTTGGAAAAAATGTACAAGTCTTATATATTACCAAATTTGGATTATTCTGAACACATTTACTTATATACTTATACTTTTACCAGCATCCAGATTTATGATGTTATATTTACTTATATACTTATATACTTATACTTTTACCAGCATCCAGATTTATGATGTTATATTTACTTATATACTTATACTTTTACCAGTATCCAGATTTATGATGTTATATTTACTTATATACTTATATACTTATACTTGTACCAGCATCCAGATTTATGATGTTATATTTAGTTATATACTTATATACTTGGGTGCAGCTCCGACTGATTCTGAAGTCAACCGGTGAACAGTCAAATTCACTGGAACAGAAATCATAATTTTGGGGTTTTTCGCTTGATAAGTCAAGTTTCCTAAGTCCAATTTTTATCAGACTTCATAGGTTGTCCACACTTGGGCAGAGGAATCTCACTATTGATTCTTGAGCCCAGAGGTAAAAAGGTCAAGGTCACAGGAGTTAAAATTGTCATTTTGGGTTCCACACTTTACATTTGTCAAGTTTCTCGCACCCAGTTTTTTTTATCAACTTCATAGTTGCATTACATTTGGCTATTTGTTATATAAGTTTATGAAAATATGAAATGTTTATTTACCATACAGTATGCCATGTTACTAAACATTTGTTTATTTACCATTCAGTATGCCATGTTACTAAATATTTGTTTATTTACCATACAGTATGCCATGTTACTAAACATTCGTTGACAACTCAAGTCTTTTATGAGTTGAATACATGGTGTTTGTCAAAATACATGCTTGGTCCCAGGTCAGAGTCATCATGCTTGGTCCCAGGTCAAAGTCATCATGCTTGGTCCCAGGTCAGAGTCATCATGCTTGGTCCCAGGTCAGAGTCATCATGCTTGGTCCCAGGTCAGAGTCATCATGCTTTGTCCCAGGTCAGAGTCTTCAATGTTTTCATATTTATAACCCACGAAAACTCAAACATCAATCAATACCTGATATGAGTCAAAATACATGCTTGGTGCCAGGTCAGAATATTCTGTGTTTTCATATTTATAACCCATAAAAACTTGAGCATCGCCAACTTGAATAACTGGTATCAGTCAAAATCCATGCTTGGTCCCAGGTCAGAGTCTTCAATGTTTTCATATTAATAACTCACAAAAGCTCAAACATCAATCACTCAGATACGTGGTATGAGTCAAAATACATGCTTGGTGCCAGGTCAGAATCTTCAATGTTTTCATATTTATAACCCACAAAAACTTAAACATCGACCACTCTAATAAATGGTATCAGTCAAAATTCATGCTTGGTTCCAGGTCAGAGTCTTCAGTGTTTTCATATTTATAACCCAAAGAAACTCAGACATCAATTACTTGAATACCATGCATCACTAAAAGTCACAGTTTGGTCCAGACAAGAATAAAATGATACCATTTCACACTCAAAACTTGGGTCAATTTCAGTCTGCATGCTGACGCTTAGCTTGGGTGTCATCACGGGCGAATGCATATTACAACTTGAAGAATAAACAGAATGATGCACTTTCAAACTAATCAGCATAATTAGTTGATTAATCCCATTAATGTGTATTGTTTGGAGATCACCCTTCATCAATAAGATCCAGGCATATTAGAAATTAGATTTGATATTGTACTATATACATCTGTCTGCGTGTTGCGACAAAGGTGAGCAGAAGTAATTGGTGTTGACTGTGAATGAATAAAGGCTATAAGTGCCAACTTTTAAAATTAAAATAGTCACAGTTAAATTACTTTTTATTTTCAAGAAGAGAAAAGTGTTCCTTTCACCTGCAAAATGTACAAAAGGCCCCCAAATCACCATTCAAGGAGCCATGGTAGCTCTTTTGGTAGAGCATTGGACTCATAACTCAAGTGTTGTGGGTTTGATACCTGCCCAGGCCAACTATGGTCATCTGCCTTGGTCTGTCTTTTGGAAAGACACTTAGCTCTCATTTCCTTGGCATGATATAGCCAATAATGTGTTGAAAGTGCTGTTAAGAAACAGCCATACATCCAACCAACCAAATCACCATTCTGTTTCATGATGATGAACAAATAGGTTTCTTTGATCAAATGACATTGATTAGCCTTGTTTCCAACAAAGTGCTTTCAGCAGGATAATAATAATAATAATAATAATAATAATAATAATAATAATAATAATAAGGACTTTATTTAAAGAGGGTGACACAGTTGGATGAAACTAATCCTTATTGTAACCTCCTATTATTTGCATATTTACATTCATAGTTCATGGTTGCACACACACACATGCACACACACAGACACACACACAACTCTTAATTCATTCTAGTGGGGGGAAAAAAGTGAGTAATAATAAGCTAAATTTGGATGTGAACTTAATAAACAGAAAATTCTGTGTGAACATGCTCCAACTAGGTATATACAGTGCATAAAATAAGTGAGGAAACAAAGTGGAAGGTTTGGGAATTGATACTTTGAAGTTGTAATGTATTTGTCAAATCAAACAGGTTCCACTCTTCGTCCACTGAATTAGATTATAATGAAATGTATTTATTTGCACTTTCTCCAATTTCCTTTGGGATTATGTTCCAAATTAGTGGCCCTGAATATTGAAAACTTGTCTTAAAAAGTTCTTTATTTGGTTTTGGAATGGAAAGATGGTTAGCTGAAATTGATCTTAAATTGGAAATGTTGACTTGTTTTTCTAGCATGAAATAGTTCCTTAAGATATAATGGGACCATACTTTTTATAGCTTTGCAAAAGCTTAGCCTTTCTCCAAAATATTTGTTCACTTACTGTTAACATTTTAATATCATTCATTGTATTTGAGATGTTTTCAGCTTTATTTAGGATGAGTGTGCACGCTCTTTTTTGTGAGTAGAATAGGTCATTATCTGGTAAATGGTTCATTATCATTTACTTCACACAAACTTTTTTGCAGGTAATCTAAAAAATTAAAACTAACTAAAATCCCTATGTGAAATGTTGGCTCCATGGCACTTCAAGCTTTGGAAGTTTGACTGTATTTAAATAAATGTGCTTTGGGCTTGAAATGATGTAAGTATGGTAATATCATAGGTTAATTTTAGTGTCCAAACAAAGAAACTGTATTTGTACAGTATTGATTTGAAACCTCCATAAATTGATCAGTTTACATTGCATGTTAGAAAAATGCACGTGTACTTTTTCCATTCTGATGAAAAATCATATGCCAAATTTTAAATTTAATGTAAACAACACTATTATAGTTGAAGTTAGAAATGTGTCCTCTAAAATCACAAAGATGTAAAAAGAAAAGATTTAATTCTTTATTTGCACTCATTGCTGCTGCAAGAGAATGGGAAAGCACACAGGCAAATAGGTCTACATTTAACAGTATCAAATTAATATGCCTGTTCTGTCATGAAGTTGTACAATATCCTTTCTTGTTATAGGTATGTATTGCTCCATAATGTGATGGGAGAACTGGAGGGAGTGAGAGGAGCCTGGGGGTATGTGGAGGGAGGAATGGGAACAGTGTCCCAATCCATTGCCAACTGTGCCCTGGACCATGGGGCAGAGATCTTCACTGGAAAGGTTGTTATCATTGTTGCCATGTGACAGTGTTTGTTATCATTGTTGGCATGTGACAGTGTTAAGTTTTTGCATTTAGCTCCTTTTCACTGAAACTGTTGAATGTACTGTCATGAAACTTGATGAGTACATTTATCTTAAGAAGTACAACTCACCACTAACATATTGACCTAGTTTTCAGGTTAGGACTATGGTTAGGGGTAGGATTAGAAATCATTCTGTGGCTGAGAAAGGGAGAATTAACAGTGTGCATAATTCTGTATTTAACCACATGAGATAAATAACTATATTAACCTAGAATTGACCATCATGTATAAACACCTAAGTTTTTATCAACATATTTTTGGCATTCTTTAAACCACAGGATTTATCATTTAAATGCAATTTTAGTAGCACAACCTTTATCTTTTTCCTGTCTGCATTAATTTCATCCTATTACTAAAAAGTCATTTTGTAATTTTTGTTATTTAAGTTTTGCTGTTTTTTTTTAAAGCTGTAGACTTCACAAACGAAAGAAATACTGTAACAGGAATTTTTTTATAAATATCAGATTTGAAACAAACTTAATGAGACAAAGTGAATTAGTATCGAAAATAGACTAGTTTTGAATAAATTCAAGGAACTGTAATACATGCCTTTACAGAAAGATTAGTGTTTTAAGGTTTTTTTCATGGAACAAAGACTATCTATTATTTGTAGGTGAGTCCTTGAAAGGTATATTAATAAATATTATAGTAAGGCAACTTTTATCATATCTTTTCTTTTTTTATGATAGCCATATGAGGTGGAATTAAGGATTGGTTGATTTTGAATTTAATGAATCGTTATGCCTCTTATATTGTTTTGTAGTTTAGGAATTCAAATCAGAAAATGACTTTCTTCTGTCATTACATTTTTCAGAGAAAATTAGGCAAATATATGGACCAGCTTATCTGTGTAGGTGTCGGTGTATGCAAGCAAATGTAAAGTTGTGCAGCTCATATGCACTGCAGTATATATGGACCAGCTTATCTGTGTGGGTATCGGTACATGCATTGAAATGTAAAGTTGTGCAACTCATCTACACTGCAGTATATATGGACCAGCTTATCTATGTTGGTGTTGGTACATGCATTGAAATGTAAAGTTGTGCAACTCATCTACACTGTAGTATATATGGACCAGCTTATCCATGTTGGTGTCGGTACATGCATTGAAATGTAAAGTTGTGAAACACATCTATACTGTAGTATATATGGACCAGCTTATCTGTGTTGGTGTCGGTACATGCATTCAGATGTAAAGTTGTGCAACTCATCTACACTGTAGTATAACATTGACATAAAACTTGGGATTAGGTTTTGTTTTTTTGTTTTTGATGCATGCACTGGTCTGGGAATTTGATTCACAATACCCCTTCATGATAGATTTGAATTCAATCTAAACCTTTTTTGTCTCAAACACAAACATTATTCATAACAAATACAAAATAATAATAACGTAAATGGCAGTGACATGTAACCATATTGCTATACATGTATGTATGTATGGAATACTTTTATAAATAATAAGTGGCACAGTTCTTTCTGGAGCATCAGATGTTGAGGGTATGAGAAGGGAGGGGTGAGGGACATTTGAAAGAAGAAAGGAATTGTTATAAATTCTTGTAAAGGCATGGATACAATGCTCATTAGAGTATATTTCTTGTTTTTATATGTTTTTTCACTTTTAAATGTTCAGCATTTGTATGTCAAGGTATACTCTAGAATTCCTTTTAGGAAGTCAAACAGGCAATTCAAATTAGACAATGTATTCTATAGTATTTTAGTGTGTGGAGATCATAAAGACTTCATAAATTAGTATCAAAGTATTAGGGTTAAAACAGTAATATAAAGATTTAGCATTAATTTAGCTTGAGGCTTAATGTTTTTGTCATCAAAACAAGGATGTATCTATAATCTGTTCATTTTCTAAGATGCTGTATACATCCTTTACAAATCTAATTTTTAAAGCCACCAGTATTGTATGTATCAGTTTTTCCTTGATTTTGGTTTTGAAAGTTTTGTCTCAAGACATTTTAAACATCAATTTCAGCCAGTATCCAGTATTATAACTAATAATGGAAAAGCAGAGGGAGTGGTGCTGAAGGATGGAACAGAAATCAGAGCAAAGGCTGTTCTGTCCAATGCAACACCCAAGACCACTTTCCTGGATCTTTTACCTAATGTGAGAAATTAAATTTATATATTGTTCACTTTATTAAGCAAAAGTAATTCACTTTTAAGGGAGTAGTTTGCCTAAAGGAAAATGAAAACATTTTAGAAGTAATGTTAAACATTATGTGGTTGAAATGTTTGGGGCTGTTCCATTTAATGAAACCCATGGAAGGCACTTTTAAAAAAATATGTGCTAATCTACTAGGGTTTTACTCAAATTTCTTATGAAAATGATACAGAATTCTAAATCTGATCTGTGGGTGACTAGTCCACATTTATGGTTTGTACCAGTCACAAAAGCCACAAATATTTGTATTTGCAGTATTGGTAGGGATTTTTTCAGGAGCAATTTTTTTCAGAAAAATAACTTTAACAGTTGTTAGTTGGTGTTTGACAACACTTTTAACACTTTATTTGGCTATATCATGCTGAAGAAATGGGAGCTAGGTGCCTTTCTCAATGAAACACAGAGGCAGTTAACCAGGACTGGCCTGGCCAGGTATCAAACATGCCCCTTGGATTATAACTCCAATGATCTACCAGCTGAACTACCACAACTCCCCACATGAACAGACTTAGGGCTTCATATTTATATTATTTAGATTTCTTTTATGGATTAGTGATGGATTAATATAATAATTAATCTGGGTAGTGGTATTCTTGTAACTCCATTAAGTGGATCACAGAAATTGCATAACATTATGGCTTGGACAATTCTAAAAAGTGCCTTTTATTTGTATAATATTAAAGACTCTTTCTAGTTTCATATGTCAGTTTAAAGAGAGGGACATTAAGATCGGTCTTTTCAAATTTTGTCTGACTAAGTAAATCCAGCATAGGATGAGACATTCTGATAATAGATAATAAAATACAATTGGATTGATTAATGTTTTTCCGAAAAGGAAACAGAAATTATGGAGTTACCTCTCTTACATCACTTGTATTAATTTGAGGTTGTTCTTTTCATCCTCTGCACAGGGATCCTTACCAGAGTCTCTCTTGGATGAACTAAGGCTGTTTGACTTCACTTCCCCTGTCACCAAGATCAATGGTAATAACTTTGTTAATTTCATTTGAATATCTTGGGGCATACTATCAATGAACTTTTATATAGCTGACCTGGCCATGAGGTCAGTTGAACTTAAGGTAAGGTCCTGCATTTGAGTTCTTCAGGTTTGTACAAAGTATGTTAATCTGTCTTTAAAGATAGCTGCCATTACTAAAAATAAAAAAAAACTTCAGACGACTTGTTCTTAAAAAACCACTGAACAGAATTTGACCAAATTTGACAGAAAGCATCATTGCTTTCAAGTTTGTACAAATGAAGCTGATCTGCCATCAAATATGGCCACCATTACTAAAAAAGAAAAGCCTACAAGCAACTTGTTCTCAAAAACCACTGAACATAATTTTACCAGATCGAAGCAAGCATCATGCTTTCAAGTTTCTACAAGGGGGCGGGGCTGATCTGCCATGAAATATGGCTTCTGTTACTAAAAATAGAAAAACCTTTAAATGATTTCTTCTCAACAACCATTCTAGTAGTGATGGGAGTCAGCCAGAATTTCATAATTGATAATTGGTTTCAAATAACTAACTGATAAATAATTATCATCGGTTACTGAGAGCAAATTTTAATTTTTGTTTGTTATACAGTTATATCTTTGCTCTAGATTCAAAATGTTAATAAATGTACATTAGTAATTTCTTTTATTGATATACATACTATTATCCTAATAAAAATATAACTTTTTTTTATTGTTTTGTGTTTTTTATGCTAGACAGCTTTCTTAAAGTTATATCTGATTTGTCTATTGTTGAAAGTTTAGAAGGACACACTTTTCTTGTTAGTCTTTATTTGCTAATACTTCAATGAAAGGATTTTACATTCAAATTGAAACAAAACATCAAATAATGTTTAACTTTATTAACTCTACAATTTAACAACAAAATGATGTAAAGATAAGAAATCTTATACTAGAATTCTTAAGACTAGACCCAGAAGTTATCCACATTACAAGTTACATAATCGATAATTGGTTTCACATAACTAACATAATTGGTTCTAATCGGTTACTGAGAGGAATTTTTCATTTTTGTTTGTTATACAGTTATATCTTTGCTCTAGATTTCAAAATGGTAGTAAATGTACATTAGTAATTTCTTTTATTGATATACATACTATTAACCTAATAAAAATGTAACTTTTTTATTGTTTTGTGTTGTTTATGTTAGACAACTTTGTTAAATGAAAGCAACTTTCTATGGCTGATCGGTTTTATGTAACTGAAATACTGTTGCAAGCCCATGAAACACCTTCAGTCATCTGATTTGTCTATTTTTAAAGTTTAGAAGGACATGCTTTTCTTGTTAGTCATTATTTACTAATACTTCAATCAAAGGATTTTACATTTAAATTGAAACAAAACATAAAAAAAATGTTTAAATTTATTAACTCTACAATTTAACAACAAAATGATGTAAAGATAAGAAATCTTATACTAGAATTCTTAAGACTAGACCCAGAAGTTATCCACATTACAAGTTACAATAAAAAACAAATCAAAGGTTTGACTAGTACAGATCATATCAGTCATTTTTTCAGAATACTGATTGTTCTTGTTGCAGTTGCACCAACAATCTACCAATAGTCCATGTTTTTGTTTAAGAATATTATTAAGTCCACATTGTCACAGCTTAAGCGAGTCCATTTTCTTTCTGACAAAATGTCCAGCCAGACTTAATTCCCTCTCACTGGCTACAGATGACACCAGAATACTTAGATACTCCCTAGCTGTTAAGATGAGATGGCTGCAGAACTGGCAGTTTTTTTCCACCACTGTAACACCCTTTGCTATGATTCGTGAAAGTTCTGGTATAGCTAAAGCATTTTTCACAAGCAGGTTGATTCTGTGACCATAACAACCAAATCGAGTCCACTGCAGTAAATCAGAAACCTTTCTCTCATTGGCTGCATTGTCAGTGACTCCATTTAGTGTTGGAAGACTCCACCATCTCCAAGTGGCCAACAGGCATTCTTTTATCTTCTTCCCTGTGTGACTACCTTCAACATTTTTTTCCATTGAAACATTTTTCAATTTCCAATCTTTAGTAATGAAATGGTCTGTCACCATACTATAATATAAAAGCAGTCATATTAGTTTCTAACAATTTATTGACATGTTTATTGAAGATTAATTGGTACAGCTATGTGACCTGTTTTTGATTTTGCCGATTTTCAATTTTGCCGATTGCAGAGCAATTTCAATGACATGATCCATATATAAGTCGATTCAGAGTATAAGACAAAGCCCAGACTTTCAGGTGAAAATGGGCCGGCAAATACAGTACTAATTTATAATTTTATCATTCAAAAACTTAATTTGGATTAAGAAGCCTCACAAAGTTTCTAAAATATTCATGGTCAGCAAGGGTCAGTGCAAGAAGTTTGCCAACAAGGAGTTTCAAGATAGTGTTATCAATTTCTTTCTGTTTCATAGATTGCACTCTCTCTGTAGGTTTCTTAACCCTTTACCTCATAGAATCTGTTGCTGTGTGGGCTGTCAATATACATGTGCCCAAGCCACACAGTGCAGTGTGCTATAAATAGAACACCTGTTACTTACATGATGTGGTGTGCATAGGCCTGCCTGTAAAATTTATAGCAGTTAGTTTATGTTAAGCTCAACATACATTTTAACCATTTTTACCTTTTTTGAACACATCTATATCGATAGATAGGTTTAAGGGTAAAATCTGATTTTTATAGATTTTTTTATATGCTTTAAAATCTTGAGAGAACTGTCACTGTCAAGTCAGTGAAGCAGTGTGACCAAATATAGCTGACCTTTCTCAACCTCAAAATCTACCGGTTCATTGTCTATGTCTACATCATTAAATCATGCGAATTTGGTAAATTATAAAAAATTAATGTTGCCTTCATCAACATTGAAGCCTATATATGACTTATTGAAGCCTTCATAGTCATAATTCTAATCATCCAAACTCAAGAAAGTGCTGAATGAAATCGATGGCATCCATTTTGAAGAGTGGAGAATCCAACCCAGTTACTTTAAATAGCAGATGATGACTAGGTCTTAAATAGCAACCACGTGACGTGAAGTAATGGTCATTTACCTCAATGCCTGTAGTTTCTAATAGGGGGTTTTCCCCAAAGGTGGTGCTACAAAAACCAGCTCAAAATGGCTGATGTTTACTGTAGGCATCCAAACACACTTCTATGAGGATGGTGCAGAAGCATCCAAACATGCTTGTATGCAAATCGGGTGGAGGCATCCACTAGTGCTTCCATGAGAATGGTGCTTACATGAGGTAAAGGATTAAATTATTCGTCATTCTTTGTTTGACCTGGGAGGGAACATGCATTAGCACCTCTTGTTGATCCAATTTCCTTATGGTCATGATCAAGATGGAAGGCAAAATTTGTAGTATTTGCCTGAAATGTATATGAAATAAATGTTTTTATATTGAAATAAAAACAAAACACAAATAATTTCAGGCATAATGAAATGAAATTAATTGAATCAAGTCAAGTACTAGAATGACAAAGAAGAGGAGGATAAATTTATATAAAAATATTTTCATATATTATATATGTAAACCAAATCATTTACCCTTATGAAGTTCTGAATTTAATTAGTTACATTTTAAAATGTGCTTATTTGTTTTATTTTGTTTTTATGCAGTAAACAGTCACATGTATAAGAGAACATCTGTAACAAACCTTTCAAAACAATACTTTTTAATCATAAATGTCTAATATTTGTAGGTTCATCTTTGGTATGTCTCAAGCATGACATTGACATTAGGAAGTTTTGTTTTGGAAAGAAATTGTATGTACTGTGACACACACACACACAAACATTCTTTTATTTACATGCTATATAAGGTACATGCTCAAACTAAACACGCGATTTCATGAATATAAAACATATGATTTAAAACTCTATATATAGGAATTCCAAGTAACGTTTTTATTAACTGAAACAACAATCACTATCCAAATGCAGTTTTACTGTAGTCAACTTCCGATCCAGTATGAACTGCAGCCCTTATTGTGGTAGGTATCTTGAGTGGTGCATGGTATACAGAATATATGTGCAGACATTTTTTGCAACTACATGAATCTATGCGTTACACCCTTGCAGTTCATCATGTACATTAGGCTGCTCACTTACAAAAGTATGTGCCTACAGAGGAAGGTATGGCTTGATATTTGTAAGTTATGAAGGGATTAAATAATTCTCAGCTGGACTGTAATAGTACCAGGTACAAATAGTTGGAGATAGAAAATCGGATACTATTCATAATGGATCAGATGTTGATTTATAGCACACTGTTCATGGATTACCAAATTTTGTATGTATGCTCTTTGTAGCAGAATTTTCAAAAAACAGCTTTAGACATATGCAAGTTTTCATTGGATGCTGAGCCATCCTTCACTATTTCCCAGAAGCCCAAAAAACGTGACAGGGAATTTTTTCCAGGATAGGAATGTAGTGTTTCATCCAACATTTTTTGGCTAGTCAGGTGGACATAAATTTATTTGTATTTTATTTCTTCAAGACATAATAAAGCCTGTTTAAGATTATTTGTTTAGGACCCATTACCAACATTTCTGAAAACTAAACCCTGATAAATTCTTTCAAAAATTTCTTGAATGAATAAAAGAAAATGATCAAAAATCATTGCTTGCCATAATACAAGTCTATCACTGTTCAGATAATGCTAGCTTATTATAAATGACATCACTTGTTTACATTCCAAAGTGAACAACTTATTTCTAAAAACTATTTTCTGCTTTTTTTTGCGTCGTTGTTTCTGATTAATTGAACATTTATTTTTTAGCTCAAGCACTCAATTTGTCATTGCAATCAATCGATTTTTTTATTATGATTCATGATCGGTCCAATACTACATTCTAGCATAAAGGGCTATTAAATTTCTATAAATGATGTTGATCTGCCTTCAAACATGATTGCAATTACAAAAACAAATAGAAGAATAAAAAACTTCACACAACTTCTTCTCACAGACTCCTCAAGAAAATTTGAACAAATTTGACAGAAACCATCATGGCATTAAGGGCTTTTGTACAAATATTGCCAATTGGCCAATAAATATGGCTGCCATTGCTAAAAATAGAAAAACCTTAAAATGACTTCTCAGAATGGCTTAATAGAATTTTTACCAAATTTGACAGGACACATAATTGCATAAAGGACTTTAGTTTCTTTACAAATGATGAAGATCCATCATCAAATATGTCCTCTCATAAATTTAGAAAAACCTTTAAATAACTTTTTTTAAAACAAACAGTTGACAGAATTTGACCAAATTTATAGAAAAGCATTTTGGCATAAAGGGCTTTAAAATTTATACAGATGAGGCACATCTGCTTTCAAGTATGGCCACCATTACTAAATATAGATAAACCTTCAAAAAACTTGTCAGAAACCGCTTAACAGAATTTGACTAAATATGGCAGAAAGCATACTGACATAGGCTTTCAAGTTGGTACAAATTATGCTACTCTGCCATCAAATAACAACTCTGTTACTAAAGATAGGAAAACCTGTACATTTTTTTGAAAACCACTCAACAGATATTGACCAAATTTGATAGAAAGCATTAAGGGTATTTTCATACTTGAATGAATGATCTCAATCTGGCATCAAATATTACCACCATTACAGAAAATAAAAAAACTCGTTTTTCGCAAATTTGTACAAATGATACTGAACTGCTCTCAGATATAGCTGCCATTACTAAGACTAGATAAAGCTTTAGATGACTTCTCAAAAACTGCTCAGCAGAGTTTGACCAATTTTTACAGAAAGCATCTTGGAATGAAGCTCTTTCAATTTTGTACCAATAATGTCAATCTGTCATCAGATAAAAATTACATCTAAATAACTACTTGACAGAATTTGAGCAAATTTGATAGAGAGCATTCTTGCACAAAGGATTTTCAGAGCTGTAGAAATGATGCTGCTCCACCATCAAATATTGCCACCATACCAAAATTAGGATAAACCTTTAAACAACTTGGCAAGAAAACATACAATGGAAGTTGACCAAATTAGATAGAAGTCATCTTGGCATGAAGAGCATTCAGATTTGAACAAATAATCCTGATATGCCATCAAATATGACCACCATTACTAGAGATAAAAAAACTTTTCAATGATTTTTTTTCTCAAAAGTGCTGAACAGAATTTTACCAATCTGGATAAAAGACAACATGGCATGAAGGAAAGTTTGAACAGTTTATATCAATACTCTATCAAATATGGCTGCCACTTCTAAAAATAAAAAAAAACTTAAATTAGTTTTAATTGACCTATTCTCTAAAACTGCTGTCAAATTTGACAGAAATAACCCTGGCACAAAGTGCTTTTAAAAATTTTGATGTCTATCCATCATCAGATTTGGCCACCATTACAAAAAAAAAAACCCAACAGAAAACCTATTAACAACTTCTTCTCAAAAACCACTCACCAGAAATTTAACAAATTTGACCTTGAAGGTATTGCAGATTGATAAAAATGATGCTGATCTGCCATAAAATATGGCCAATTTGACCAACTTTGACAGAAAACATCCTGGAATAAAGTCCTTTCATTATTGGACAAATGATACTGCTGTCCCATCAAATATAAATGAAGATACAAAAAATAGAGAAACCATATTTTTTGCTATTCCATTTAAATCAACCTGGAGCCTTGAGGGGGAGGGAACACCACTTTTTCAGGGGTACTACAGTAGAAAAAAACAGAAAAAAAAACAAGTTCACAAAAATGTGTTCCCCTTCCCCAGGTAGAATCAAATAGAATAGCCCAAATTTTGTTCTTCCCAAATGTCAGACAAGTTTGTAGCCAATAATCATGATTTAGTCACTTATTGTATATCTAATTTTTTTTAAAAAATGTGTACTATTGGCAATTTACTTTTGATTATACAGTCCTCAAGGGGAACTATGGGAAGATAAATAGCACAGTAAAAAAAATAATGTACACTATTTTCCTTCAAAGTGTATTATTCTAGAAGTGCAAGGAGCTTAATATGTCAGGCTGTCCATACAATACATGTGTTTGTATATAAGATTTTTTTCGGTATCTTTTTTTCACTAGCAGGAAATCATCATATGGATCATGTTCACCCTTTTTTCCTCAACTGATGAATACATATTAGGAAGTAGTAATCTGTGTCACTCAAACTCAAAATATTTGTCACTAATATAAATTACCACCTTTGAAAGTTGGTTAGATGCAACAAAAGTAACCATTATTGAGAAGAATAGAGTTCATATTATTTTTCTTTGTTATTCAAGTTTTAGCATTAGATGTGAAAATGTGCAAAGATTATCATAAGATCTGACAACTTTCAGTTAAGTTATGGAAAATGGTAACTTTCACATTAATCTGTCAATGAAATGAGACATATGCAGAAAAAGATCTGTGCCTTCACATTTTGCCATTTAAACAACATTTTTCTTTCAATTTTGATTACTGTATTTGATATAATATCCACTCTTTTCTAAGGAAATTATTATTTGGGTAAATAATGTGAAATTTAAGCTCATCATAATACACACAAATTAGCAAAATCATATAGTGTTTCTGTAATGTGTATTTACATATTAGATGAGTTAGTTACCTTTGTCTCTGTTGTAAGATCTCCACTTTGGAGTTGCATTGCCCCCACAAGTATGTGGAGCCATGGTAGCTCAGGTGGTAGAGAATTGAACTTGTAATCCAAAGGACGCTGGTTTGATGCCTGCATAGACCAGCCCAGGTTGACGGCTTCAGTGTGTCCTTGGAAAAGGCACATAGCTCCCATTTCCTTGGCACGATATAGCCAATAATGTGTACATGCCGTAAACAAAGCTGACAAAACCAAACTAAACCAAACCCTACAAGTATGATCACCTTGAATAAAGCATATGTATGGTTCATTTTTTGGACTGATTTAACTGATTGAGTAAAGTGGTAATGAGACATGCATAGTGGTAAGTTCTGAGAAAATCATGATGCTCAAGGCAGGTTTTAGGAGTTGCTTCCCTTCTATGAGGCATTCCAGGATAGATAAACATGTCATTAGTTAGGGAAATTTTTCGGTGAGGTTTGACAAAAAAAAAGTGAGACATTTGCTTATTAAGGCATGTGTGGGTATTATGACTAATACAGTAATTTGTAGTACAATTCAGCTCAAATAGCAGATTTTACTTGTTGAAATCATATGTCCATGCACAGGAATTTTAAATTTTATGAGTGTAGTATGAAAACATTAGAATATTTGAAGGGAAGAAAACCCAACTGGAAAAAGAACATCATCACCCCATGGCATGCTGGTTAAACACAGACTTTAATCTTCTATGATTCATCCATTTTTTTCAGTTGCTGTGAATAAAATTCCAAATTTTCTGGCTGACCCTAACTCAGGTGATAACACTGTTATGCCACATCATCACAGCACCATCTACATCAATTGTGAGCAGATGGAGCTCATGCATGAGGCATACCTTGAAGCTCAGATGGGGAGATTTTCATCAAGGTAAATACATGTGATAATGTTGTTATGCCACATCATCACTGCACCATTCATATCAATTGTGAGCACATACAGCTTGTTCATGAGGCATACCTTGAAGTTCAGGAGGTTTTCATCAAGGTAAATGCAGGTTATCGTGTTATATCACATCATCACAGCACCATCCACATCAGGTGTGAGGATGTGGAGCTCATAAATGAGGCAAACCTTGAAGCTCAGGTGGGAAGATTTTCTTCAAGGTAAAGGTGATAAAGTTGTTATACCACATCATCACTGTACCATCCACATCAATTGTGAGTACATGCAACTATTCATGAGGCATATCTTGATGCTCAGATGGGGAGGTTTTCATCAAGGTAAATACAGATAATAACGTTTTTATACCACATCATTGCTGCACCATGCACATCAATTGCAGCTCATAAATGAGAAATACTTTAAAGCTCAGATGAGGAGGTTTTCATTAAGGTCAATACAGGAGATACAGTTTTTATATCACATCATTGCTGCACCATCCACATCAATTATGAACACATTCAGCATATTCATGAGGCATACCCTGAAGCTCAGATGGGAAGATTTTCATCATGGTAAATACAAGTGATAACGTTGTTATGCCACATCATCACTGCACCATCTGCATCATTTGTGAGTACATGCAGCTATTCATGAAGCATACCTTGAAGCTGAAATGGGGAGATTTTCATCAAGGTAATTACAAGTGATAACGTTGTTTTATAACATTATCGCTGCACCATCCACATTGAATGTGAGCACACACAGCTTGGTCATGAGGCATACCTTGAAGCTCAGATGGGGAGGTTTTCATCATGGTAAATACAAGTGATAATATTGTTTTATCACATTATCGATGCACCATCCACATCAATTGTGAGTACATGCAGCTTATTCATGTGGCATACCTTGAAGCTGAAATGGGAAGGTTTTCATGAAGGCAAATGCAGTTAAACCCGTTTTAATCAGCCACCTCTGGAAAGTGAGAAAAATGACCTCCTCAGGGGGTAGTTGGAACTTGAGTCTGAACAGTGATGAGTGAAATACACACCATAGACCCTGATCTTCTGACATATCCTCAGGGGGTAGTTGGAGATCAAACCTGAACAATGATGAGTAGAATAAACATCATAGACCCTGATGTTCTGACACTTCCTCGAGGGGTAGTTGAAGCTTGAGCCTGAACAAAATAATAAAAAACATCATAGACCCTGATATTCTGACATGTTCTCAGGGGCTAGTTGAAGCTCGAACCTGAACAATAATGAGTAGAATAAACCCCATAGACCCTGATCTTCTGACATCCTAAGGGGCTAGTTCGAGATCGAACCTGAACAATAATGAGTAGAATAAACCCCATAGACCCTGATCTTCTGACATATCCTAAGGGGCTAGTTCGAGATCGAACCTGAACAATGATGAGTAGAATAAACATCATAGACCCTGAAGTTCTGACACTTCCTCGAGGGGTAGTTGAAGCTTGAGCCTGAACAATAATGAGTAGAACACACACCATAGACACTGATCTTCTGACACATTGATGTGATGGCATATGGATCTGTGCTGTTTGCAGTGGTGTGGTACATACACAAAAACTATATACAGTACTTTTTCACTATAAGGTACCTCAGTGTAAGGCATCCCTTTTATAAGACAGATATAGTCATGGATCATGTTTCATTATTTAATAGTAATATGTATAAAATACCTGAATATAAGGCCACCTCACCTATAACACATTCTACTTTTATGGCTCCATTGAACATCATTATAGTGAGGGAGTAGCATACATGTTTTGTTCAGAGTCAACAGAAAGAATGAACTTTACATGGCATAGGGATATGTCAATGTGCTCAGGCTGAGATGTATTCATACACCATATAAAACAAGTTCTTTTCCCTGACTCAGAACAAAACATTTATTAAATATCCCCGATTCTATGCTTTCTCAGAACAAAACATTTATTAAATATCCCCGATTCTATGCTTTCTCAGAACAAAACATTTATTAAATATCCCCGATTCTATGCTTTCTCAGAACAAAACATTTATTAAATATCCCCGATTCTATGCTTTCTCAGAACAAAACATTTACTAAATATCCCCGATTCTATGCTTTCTCAGAACAAAACATTTATTAAATATCCCCGATTCTATGCTTTCCAGATATTTCACTATACAGTATGAATGGAATTCAAGAAATTTGGGACTTATAAAAGTTTGATACGGTGCACCTAAGAATATCAACAGCACTTGGACATCAGTAAAAACACCTAAATGGTTCCAGTCAGGGTGATATGGAAATATGGATTGAACATCCATATCAAATGCTAGATGAACCATGTAAGATTAAATAGGTATATAATAAAGAGGCAAATATAGTAACACCTTGTTTTCAGAAAAGACCCTTCTGACACTTTCATGTACTCAGTATCTTATACATAAAGTATGCATGTACTAATAAGCAATTGAGCTATTATACAAATGCTATTTTGCATTTATTTCCTTATTGAAAAACATTTAAGGAAGCTTCCTTCTAGGATTATAATGAATTATAAAGTTAAGGCAGTAACTGGCTTGAAAGTATTTATCAGACATATCAAAATACCCATAGGGAAGAATATTTATTGCTACCAGGTGTTAACTAGCTCCATGCATTAGGAAGTTTCAAATGGGGATACATGATTTTTTTTTTTTTCATTCATTAGTTCATTTGTCCATAATGCTTGCAAGATTTTCATCCAGTCGGTTTGTTTAGTGCTGTTAGCTGCACACACACAACATAGATCCAGATCTGCCATTGCATAATGCACTGGAAGATTAGCATATAAGTTTATTGTTCTACTGATTAATTTAAAAAAGACAGCATAGATCCAGATCCACTGGCTCATTATATGAAGGCAGATCAGGGTCTGTGTTGTTTGTTATACTGATTAGTCCTAACAAACTGCATAGAGCCAGATATGCTGGCACATTATATGAAGGCAGATCAGGGACTTGTTGTTTTCTATACTGATTATTCCTAACAAACTGCATAGAGTCAGATCTGCTGGCACATTATATGAAGGCATATCAGGGTCTGTGTTTGCTATACTGATTAGTCCGAACACACATCATAGATCCAGATCTGCTGGCTCATATATGCAGGCAGATCAGGGTCTATGTTGTTTGCAATTTTGATTAGTCCAAACAAACTGTATAGAGCTAGATCTGCCACCACATTATATGAAGGCAGATCTGAGTTTGTGTTGTTTGCAGTTGGATCTGACTTGTACATGAGTATATATGGCATTATGTTTGTTTATGTGCAACACACACCTAATTATTAACAGCATAGACCCAGATCCATTTTTGCATAATGCACCAAATAAAATCAGGCCTTGAAGTAAAAAAACTTTAAAGACTGAGGCAGAGAATTTACTTGAGATCAAATACTGGACAGTCTGCATTATAAGTGTATGTATCAAAATGCAAAAAATAAGCACACGCAAACCTCCAAGTAGTTTCATAGTACAAATAAGCATATACTTATGTGCAAAATAAAAACAAACTTTAAGACCTAAACTGTCCTCCTCTGAAACTAATTTTATTCCTGTTATTAAAATGAGTATTTATCTATTAAACTCATTCTGCTTCTTTGTTCTTGTTATCTTTTCATTAATCAACCATATCTATATACCATACAATATGCTGTAAAGTTTGATTGATGAGTATTAATATCAAAACTTTTAAATTGTATTGAATTTTTTTTTTACTAAAGATGAGTGCATTGACTGGGACTAATTTATAAAATAAGCATATATGCTTGTTATCCAGATTACACAGCACTTACAAAGCTAGTTGTGATACTTGCATTACTCAGTACTTACAATGTGTTACGACTAGGGGTAATGTAACAAAAGAAAAGACTTGAACAAGCTTTCAAGATTTAAACAAAAATATTTAATTTCCTAAAATATAAAAATATTTCAAACAATCAAAGTGAAAGAATTAAAAATAACTTGCAGTATATAATATCCTTAAAAGTCCTAAATTGTTCTAAAGTTCACAAATCCAGAAGTTAATCCAAATATTCCGAATGAAGAAGATTCCGAATGAAAACTCCAAAGTGCTGGCGTGCCAACAAGAATTAGTTATATCCAAGTGTTATTAATTCCAAGTAATCCTTGTGAATATGGAATATCACACAAGTTCTAGAAATGTTTCTGATAATTCCACGGAGCTGAATAATTCTTAAAGTTTAAGTAGCAGTACTAAATCCAAAATGTACTGTATAATAATATCACTGAAACAGAATATCCACACAAAATGAACCAATCTCGTTTATGACCTCTCAGGCTGAACGTACTATGAAAGAATAACGAATGCTGCGATTACATCCTTTTATATAGTTTCTATACTGCGTCTTTTAAAACAAATAATACCCATTTCTTATTCCGTCTCAAATTGGCATCTAGTTACTACGATCTTATTCTAACATTCTGGTCAACAAAATTAATCACTCTCTGTAATTGCGAAATCCCGGTCAGAACATTGAATGCAGGTCAAAATAATAATACATGTTAGCACGTGCTAGAATCACGTGACATGACTAATGCTTCAAACAACAATATTGATTTTCCTGGGGCCAATGTACTGGGTCACATTGAAATTACCGTATATGTGTACTCTGCAAAACGACACCTATTAGACTATTATACAGAAGTCATAAACTAATAAACTATACCATTATTTATAAGAAATGATACATAATTCCGTAACAATTGCTAGTAGTTATACTTGGATTACACAGTACTTACAAAGCTAGTAGTGATACTTGCATTGCACAATACATGTACTTACAAAGCTAGTAGTGAAACTTGCATTACACAATACTTACAAAGCTAGTAGTGATACTTGCATTATACAATACTTATAAAGCCAGTAGTAATACTTGCACTACACAGTACTTAAAAAGTTAGTAGTGATACTTGCATTACACAGAACTGACAAAGCTAGTAGTGATACCTGCATTACACCAATACTTACAAAGCTAGTAGCAATACTTGCATTACACATTACTTACAAAGCTAGTAGTGATACTTGCATTATATTTTACATTACTTACAAAGCTAGTAGTAAATATATGTGCATGACATTTTACAGAACTTACACAGCTAGTAGTGATACTTGTATGACATTTTACAGCACTTACAAAGCTAGTAGTGATACTTACATTACACGGTACTTTCAAAGTTGATAATGATACTTGCATGACATTTCACAGTACAGTCAAACCTGTCCTAATGGTCACCTTTTCTCAGCAGTCACCTGTTCAGAACGAACATGCTAATTTCCCCCTGGCAAATTTCCTATATAAATGTCTTGTATGTAACAGTCACCTGCCTTCCATGGCCAGGTGTTTCCTAAACAAACAGTTGTTTCTCCCTGCTTTAAGTGGTCACTGGCGCACACCTACAGTGTCCACTCTGTCTTTTGCTTCATGAGGAGGGCATTGTTTAGACAAAGGAATATCATGTGAATCAATGTGAAAACATTTCTTTAATCACGTGTACTCACCGTACTCCAGTCACGTTGATAGTGTAACTCAAAGGTGTAAAAAGCGAGGCAGCTTTTATCATTAGGGTAAAGGGTCAAAGCAATTTGTTTGCTGGATGGGGGGAAAAGTAGTTGTGTTGTCATAGCAGAAATGGAAGTTGCCTTTTGTGCCAGTATGACAGGTATGGTTTAATATCTTCATCTATTTGCCTCTGAATTAAAGCTATCTCTGAAGAAAAAAGTTCATCTTTGAGAAGAGATACGAGTTACATCCCTTTTCATTATGGTCAGGGGTCATTCAAAATATTTAAAACTTGTGTGTAACAGGCCAAGTTTCAGTTCATGGGTCACAAAGAATAGCCATGTACGGCTTCTTTTGATTTCCTATTCATCACAGGCTTCTCACATAACCTGACTGTCTTTTCATCTTGGCGAGTTA
The DNA here is from genome assembly GCA_029931535.1 of Margaritifera margaritifera. Classification (NCBI taxonomy): domain Eukaryota; kingdom Metazoa; phylum Mollusca; class Bivalvia; order Unionida; family Margaritiferidae; genus Margaritifera; species Margaritifera margaritifera. The sequence continues at coordinate 1,692,708 of JAQPZY010001597.1, forward strand.
AGCAACTGACTAATCCAGATATTGATTTTAAAGCGTGAACAAACCCGGTGATTATTTTAAATCAGTGATGATTTAATTTATAGGCTATATTAAAGTGAGCAGGATACAGTAATCTTGTGGGGAACATAAATTTGGGAGAGAACAAAATATACGCATAATTTATGATTTTTTGTGCAGTGCATGTAAACAATCTTGATAATGTAATAATAATAATAATAATAATAATAATAACATATTCGATGCATGGTATTTGTTCAAAAACCAATTTCAAAATGTAAACCTGTGTACATAGGTCACCTGTGCATAATGGTTAGTTTTGCCTTTTTCCAATGGTTGGCCGCTAGTGACGGGTTTGACTGTCCTTACAAAACTAGTAGTGATGCTTGCATGATGTTTTATTAAATATATATAAATGACATTAGACAATACTTATAAAAGCTATTAGTGATACTTGCATTACACAGTACTTACAAAGCTAGTACATGTAGTGATACTTGCATTACACAGTACTTACAAAACTAGTATTGATAATTGCATGACATTTTATAGTACTTTCAAAGCTAGTAGTGATACTAGCATTACACAGTACTTACAAAGTTAGTAGTGATACTAGCATTACACAGTACTCACAAAGCTAGTAGTGGTATTTGCATAACATTTCACAGTACTTACAAAGCTAGTCGTGATACTCTCATTACACAGTCCTTACAAAGCTAGTAGTGATACACGTGTACTTTCATTACACAGTACTTACAGAGCTAATAGTGATACTTTCATTACACAATACCTACAAAGCTAGTAGTGATATTTGTACTACATAGTACTTACAAAGCTATTAGTGATACTAGCATTACACAATACTTACAAAGCTAGTAATGATACTAAAATGATGTTTTACAGTACTTACAAAGCTAGTAGTGATATGTGCATGATATTTTACAGTACTTACAAAGCTAATAGTGATATGTGCATGATATTTTACAGTACTTGCAAAGCTAATAGTGATACTTGGATGACATCTTAAGATCTGCTCACTTGTCTAAAATATGCATGCAGATTTTGAAAGCTTTTGTTCCAGTGACAGTACAACAGTATAGATTCTAACAATTTGGAATTAGTTTCTAGTAAAACATGAGTATTTTACAGGAAAAGTTTCATGAATTTCTAGGAGTGCAAATATTTATGAACTGTTAGACCTAAGATGGCCACATCTATTCTTTAACTGAGCATTTTCCATAAAATCAAGCTCGGCTTTTTTTTAAAGCTTTGACTACTAATAAATATACATTTTTACTTAATAGTGAACATTTTAAAAAAATAACGAAAGATTGCAAAGTTATAATAAGTTGCATTAATTACCACTGGTATATTAGTGGTGTCTAACCATACTGGTATATTAGTGGTGTCTAACCATACTGGTATATTAGTGGTGTCTAACCATACTGGTATATTAGTGGTGTCTAACCATACTACGCTTGCACCACTTGTGAAGCAAACTATTGATGATAACACATAAATATCCAGATAGTCAATAGTGTATGATTAGAAAAATTAGTGTCAGCCAGAAGTCAGCATGCACCAAAACAGAATGACTTCAAAATATGAGATTTTAAGAAAGAAAGCATAACTTTCTAGAATAAGTTACTCTGGTATTAATGGCTTCAATTTCTACTCCTAAAGGATGTGATAGTGTGTACCTACTTTGAAACCAGTCTAAAAGCTTTGAATGAAAGAACTATTACTTTGGATGTCCAAGAAAAGGAATATTTACTCAAAAATTTGAAATATATAATCCATGGAAAGCAGTATAATTTCCATTTTATAGGCTAAGAGCATCAATGTATTGCAGTGTGGCAAATTTCCACAGTATCATGTGATGTCATCATACTTATGACATCCTCCGATGTCTATCTGCTATGTTTGCAGTGTAGGCTTAACCCATTTTATATTACATGTATTTTAGTTAATTTTGGGGGGTAATTATACAAGATTAGTACTTCCAGTGGAATTTCAAATATGCAATGAATGACTGTTGACGGTGGACAGGCAAGGCTGTGTGGTTTCTAAATTAGGTCATGATATATTAGGTTATTATGACCTGCTATCTATGCTTCAGTAACTTGTTACTTCCTTGTTGAGTTTAGATCAGATTTTTGATGGCACTTGGCTGAAGGGTACTAACAAAATTAAAAATCATGTATGTATCTTGACTTAAATTAACTAAAGGTTTCAAAGTTTGAATCACATTCACTTTCTCTGCATCCTATAAAAGTCAACCTATATTCAGTGCTTCAAGGAACTACTGTAAATTTGGAAATTGTGTTGAAAATATTTTGGGCAAGCACAAAATCAAGTTGAAATTAACGTGATCTGCCAGTGGTTTAATTCAATTACTTGTGTTATGCCACTTGTTAGGTCTCCACAGCAAGAGCATGTGCATTGTGATTTGTTCCTGTCTCTCCTTCTGTATGTTCATCTGTTTGTCTGTCCAGCCTAGACTAGATAATTAGCACATGGTGCAAAACAACCATTTAACATAAGCAGACAAAATTGATATGCATGTTTATATGAAGATTTACATAATCTTATTAGACTTTCAAACAATTGAAGTTACTGTACATTTTGCAATTCATAGCAGTTTTTGGTACTTTTTGGACTTGGAGATAGTTGGTGCAAACTTTTTAAACTTGAGTATGCATAAGTCACTTGACCCTGGCAAATAAGCACACCATTTTAGCTTAAGTATGCAGAAACCACTTGACCCTGGCAAATCAAATTTAGCTTGAATATGCAGAAGCCACTTGACTCAGGCAAAGAAAATATGCCCTCCATGTTTATATGAGAATACTCCATCTATATTTCTACTATTTCATGCTCTATTCTATCCAAGATGAAGAATTCACATGTTATTGGTCTAACTTCGTTTTGCAATATACAATATTGGTGCAATTTTTTATACCAGCCCTTGGTCTACACTATGTCAGTTCTAATCTCAGTACTCAACCCAGTGTTTGAATTTTGTCCATAATTATCTTGTATTACATACCGTAAAGTCATTCATGTAATTATTGGAGACATTTGTGTTGGTCATCAATGTCCTCTTCACAGTAAATTCATATAATGTTGGACTTATTTCACCTCTACATGTAATTGTTTCGCTTTTCATAATTACAAGTGTCAGCACAATGGTGCAAGTGTTTTAAGCTGGAGGAAGATTACCAGGCTACATGTCTGAAGAGTATGGGATTCAATCCAGGTAATACATGTTTTTATTTCGTTACATGGTGGATGGGAATGTATGGGTGACCATCTTGGCTTAGCAGTTTAACTTTCTGGCAGAACAGTATCAGCCCCACCCTTGCAGCCATGATCAGAACAGATTTTCTTGGCAGTACCAGTAAGGCCAATTCCAACTTGGTATGGTGGCCCATCTAGAACAGCAATGGCATTAGAGGTTGATAGGCTATGGTCAATACCGGTTCTGACATGGCCTCAACTGATGCATGGAGGGACCAGCTATGCTGATCTAATATCCCATACTCCATCCTGGCAACATGAACCCAGCACAGGCATAAAATATGTATGACCTGTATCCATCTGGACTCAACTTGGCCATCAGAGGTGGATCAGCTACAGACAATACTGATTCTGGCACCACCTAAATGAATGCCAGTAATATACCTGCCAACCATTACACTTTTGGTGTAATCATTCCGCTTTTTTTCACCTAATTACATCTTACACTTGCCTGTATATGGATTACGCTTTTCTGGAACATTAAAAAAAATAATAATAAAGCAATAAAAAGTTGTTTGTCCTTTTTTATTATCTCTTTAATCCCAAACATCATATAAATCTGAGAATATTCTAAAAAAAAAGAAGACTGCTGCTTAAGAATAGCGTAAGAATACATTTGTTACAGACCTTCAGTGTACTTTCCTTACTTTCTTTTTATAGCAGCTGTATGTGACCCATTTCCAATTAAACACATGGGTTTTTTCATTATATAATTGTTTCACAGATTCATTATATTAATATATTGAATAAGGTAGCGGTCCAGTCTGTACTTTGAAAAAAAATGGTGGCAGATGTAAAGTGAAACAGGCTTTATCGATGTGACTCTCGGATATTATATATGACTGAAAACTTTTAAACTTTAAAACATGTCGGATCATAAAAAAGACAAATCAATAGTGCTTTACAAATTTAGAGTCCATACTGAGTAAGGACCAATTACGGTGATCTAATATGCTGTAACCTGTCCCAGCATCAGAACACTGGTACCGGCATCAAAGAGCAGATGACTTCTAGCCACTATAGTGCCATGACAAAGCCATGTCTGCTTGCTGCCATGATGGACCCATGTTAACCGAGTGCCATTACAGATCCAAGTTGGTCCATTAATGGAGCCATGTTGGCCAGGTGGCATTGCCATAATGGATCCAAGTTAGCCAAGTGCTATTAGAACTGTTCCATTACAGACCCGTGTTAGACCAGTGCCATTATGGATCCATGTCATCCCACTGCCATTATGGATCCATGTTGGCCACTATCATTATGGACCCGTGTTGCTCTGGTGCCATTAGGAATCTATGTTATCCCTGTACCATTACATATCCATGTCAGCCTGCTGCCATTATGGAGCCAGGTGTCATTATGGAACTTTGTACAACAGTTCCACATGACCTGTCATGGCTTAACAACCGGTCACTAGCTACAGTCACAATCCAGTTCTGGATGCCTGGTACCGTTCTCAGACCATGAATGGTTCATGCCAGGAACACCGGACAGCTTCAGCACTGTTCCTCCATTCTGTCACGGCCCATCACAGTCTAGTACTGTCTATGGTGACAGTACAGTCCCGGATGCCCAATACCATTCCCTAACCATTGATGATTCACTCAGCAATGACCAAGAGATTTCAGTATCTCAGGATGACAGGATTCCCAGTCTTGTTTACAATCCATCTTGTCAGGCTTCACCAGCTTCATCACTCGCATCACAGAAGGCATCTGTGTTACTCCATTCTTCTGTGTTCACAATAGGTTAACCGTCTCAAGCTAATCCATTACTTGAACCATGGAAGTATAGTGGACCAGCACTGGACAGTTCATTCACTGTTTTCTGTGCTGTCTTGACCCTGTACCAGATATGGCAACACCCCATTCCTGGACACCCAGTACCAGCCCCAGACCATTCACATAGTGAATGCCTGGACATAACTATGTCCAATATGGTCAGATTCCCAGCATTTGTTCACAGTCTCATTCAACCTTGCTAGGTCCATTGATGTGCAGCCTGGTCAAGTTTTTGCTGACATATGTCATTGCCTTAAAATCCACTTCAAGACCCAAGTGTCAACAGTCCTTTCCTTTTCACCAGCAGCATCCAGCATTTTTATCCCAGCGTGCAACAAGACTCAACCACCGACCTTTCACCTGGTAGTACCAGCTGTCAACAAAGACATTATGGGTTTTGAACTGTCATCCTTTCTGTGTGTACAGACCAGAAGTCCTTCCTTGACATATAACAACTGTTTTGAAATGTCATAGCGATAGCACCTATGTTTCACTTGGTTACCATGACTATTGTTTCAGTGATCTGAACATTACCTAAACCCTTTTATTGAAAACTCAACTTACCTTGTGTCATACATGCTTTGGTTAATCTTCACCTGGTGGATGAGATGCATTTCTTTAGCCATGTATGCTATCTGAGCAGGCATCACATTAGCTGTTTTTAGATCAAAACTGGCCAAGAAGCATACCTCACAGCCTTAGCAACCGAAGGCCATGTCTTCATTTTCTTGGAGAAATGGGAAAGACCATCTAAGGCATGCAAAACAGGGGACCTCCCTTCCATAATGGATTGTTCTAACATAAACATACTGGGGTTGTACTCCAATCTATTCTTGGTGCCAAAGGTCATTGGCTAGCTTTGGCTAGTCATAGATCTAAGCTCTCTCAGTCTTTTCATTTTCAAAGTTTAGAATGGGACTGAGACTGGTTTTCAACACCATTAAGGAGGGAGATTTCACATTCAGGGATATGGTATACCAATTGCCTGAACATTAGTTCAAGGGTCTTCACAAAATTATGGATGGAGTTGTGTTGCACTTCATAGCCACCTCCATGTATATGATTTCAATCTACCTGGATGACATTCTGAAATGCACCAGGTGTGTTTTATTCTGGATAAGACATTAACCCCTTGTTTCACTTAGCTCTGCTTTGTATTCCTTGTCAACAAGAATGTTGTTATTGTACCAGCTTCACAATTTGTCCACTTGGGTATGGAGTTCAAAATGGAGGTGAACAGGATCTGTCTTTTTTAAGAACTTGCATTGAAATCATCTTGATGGTGTCTTGTATTTTCCCAAAGAATCACATCTCAGCCTGGTAATTTCTTCACCTAGAGGGTCAGCTCAGTGCAACAGCAGGTCTTACCATCTTGGGCTGCCTGTTTATGAGACCACTGCAGATTTTCTTGTCCCAGTGGCAACCATATCTTTGCCCACTGGATCAGACAAACCCAGTTTTCTGATACATGAAATCCCATCTCAGCAAATGTGAGAACCTTGCATGGTTTATGATGGGTATTCCCTTGCAGATTCAGCCTCCTGGAATTATGATCTGCATGAATGCCAGCATGTTTAGAGTCCAATTCCTGCTCATGTTTTGGTATGTCAGCTGCGTGTGGCTCTTTCAGGAGCATTCATTGCACATCAGTCTCCTGAAGATGAAAGCCACACTGAATGCATTTCAGTTGTGACAGGAGAAGCTGTCTGGAAAGGGCATGTTCATTCTTTCTGACAAGTGCACCATAGTAAATTACTTTAGAAGGCAAGGGGGATGTATTCCCCAGATCTCTGCTTTCTAGTTTTGGTTTTTCTCGGGTGGCATCTTCATCGACAAATCCATATGCAGAAAAGTCTGCCACATCCTGGAAAGACTTAGTCTTCTAGCAGACTCATTATCCTGACAGAATCAGCTAATTCAAACCAAATGGTCAATTCACCCATGGGAATTCTGACAAATCTGCACCTTCTGGGCTCAGTGACTCATGGATCTATTTGTGATGATCTAGAATGTGTTGTGAAACTTCTTTCCTTCTTGTCCCTTTGCCTTAAGGACATCTACATGACCTTATAACAACTTTGAAGTGGTATCTAAATGAACCAAGCCGATGAAAATAGGGAGATCATGTTTATCTCTACCAATGTAAGAAGGAAAGGATGATATATAAGTCATCCTGAACTTGATGGATTATCCACTCTGCATGTAAGAACTAACTCAAGACCAGTGAGTTTCTTGTGCATATTGACTCAGAAGGTCAGGGCAGTATTTCTAGCTTAGCATTAGAGCATAACTGTTAACTGTCGTGATCTAGGTAGTGTGATAGTGGTCAGATATGCCATTCTCTCAGAGATCTTTCCTCCCAGAGAGCTCAGTTTGACCTGTCAGGGCCTGTAGCAGCTGCACAACAGGCTCCCTTGCTGGGTCATTCAGCAGGTTCACAATGATGCAGACTCTTGACTTATGATGGAAAGGGGGGGGGGCCTACTAGCTGTGTCTGGGCATATTGTGGTTTATTCCATAATTTGTCAGTTACTACTTCTGCTTGTACCTTATCAACATGCCCTTTCTCAAGACCTTCCAAATACTGAATTCCTTTGTGCCCTTTCTTCATTTGAGTGTAATTTTGGGAGTTTTCTCTCCTCAAGGAAGTATGTTTCAGCTATTGTTCTGTCTTTTTCTTGCTCAATCTTCATTCTGTATAAATAATTTGATGTCAGTTGTCTAACTTCATCATATGATAAGCTTATTGGTGGCATGTTAAGTGTCTGCCATGTGGTTTTTAGTACTTTCATTTCAACTCAGCTTTATTTGTGAGTTCTTTCAAGTAATTGATCATTTATTACATGTTATTTGATTCCTTTTACAGCAAGTTCAATGAATGCTTGACTGATTACACCTGTGCAGACTATTGTTCTACTCTCTATTTCCATGTGTCAACACGATGGGCAGGATTAAATGCATGGAATGCAAGCTGACTGAAGATAACTACTCTGCCTGTATAAATTGTGTGGGGTGCAATTGAGGCCATACATGTGAATGTGCTCACTCTGGTCTTAAGATGTATGGACAACCATCACTGCCAAACAACAAGTCCGGGCAAATTAGAGGGCTAAGAAGTGCATGTTTAAGGATGCAGATGCCATCAGTCTTGCCAATGATGCTACCTTCTGAATGAATCACCAAAGGCAGAAAGCTCGCTCATTACAGTAAAATTTGATTATCCCAGCCATCAGAGGCTTCTCGCACAGCACCAGCCTCTCTAATACCCTTTTTGCTGCAAACAGAATAGATCATCAGGGCACTGCCTGTTGGGTCAGTACTGATATGGTATCGTGGCCCATCTGGATCAGTAGTAGATAGGCCATCAACAAAAACACACCCCAGTACTGGTTACAGTAATCTTTCCTAGGATAGCCAGTACCTGACCTTGGCACCAGATGCCAACCAGCTGCAGACCACATTAAGATGTTTCATGAAAGTGGGATCTGCTTTTCATATCACTTTAATTATAATATGTGAATTGTTGCTGGGTTGAATTTTTTGAGCCTACATTAGTGAAAAAAAGAAAACGGCCCTTTTCTGCTGATGTCATAGGTGTCTTTCTCAACAGTTATGGGTTTGGTGAGAGTTTTACATTTGCTTAACGTTCCTGAACACTTTGTTGGATACTCTGAGTATTTGGCTTGTAACATTATTAAGCAAAGATAATTTATTCTATGATACATAGGGGTGACTATTACCTGCTGAAATTGTATTGTAATATATTGCAATATAAATTACTGTATTGTAGTATGTATCGTTAGGTACTGCTACAAAGCTTAACAGTTTGAAAACTCATATGATACCAACTGCCAGCATGGTTTGCTGAGTCTGTAAGTTTTATAACAATAAATAATGTATTGTTCTAACAGCTGTGTTTCTCTTTATTTTGGGAAAAAATGAGAAGGATGGTGTGTATGTTCAGGTAAGAGATGATAGTTTGGAGCTTTAAGTAATGATCACCTTTCACAAATGGATGATGATTTAGCATGTGTGTGGTGAGATTTCTAATAGTGCCTCCAGAATAACTCATGCTATGGAAGCATCTAATGCATGCTGCTAATAATTTATTAATTTCACGATCTTCATTGCATTTAAAGCTAAAGTCCAAACAGCGCTCGTTGCCTGCTTACTGAGTATAAAATCCGGTTTAGGCTTATTCAACAGTTATGACCATCAACCATTACTAAAGCATGCATTTAAGTGGTTACAGTGTCCACTCATAATACCAAGTAATATTTTCAGTAAGCAAAAAATTTCCACAACCACTGTAACTAATAGACAGTTAGGGTTAAAATATTGATACGGAAGAATTTGTACTGATACAAATTCCTACACTGTAGTGTACTGATGTGCTCTAATATATCAATGTATCATTTTACCACTAATGACACACTCACTTGTCCCATTGATCTTGAGGTCAAGGTCACAGTTATAGAAGATGTATGTTAGGTTTTGGGTAAAGTTTTTCATTTACTTATAGTTCCTATGGATTCTGTTCATGCTTGGTATGTCTCATTATGAATCAACAACAATTCATTATGTGACACAGTGACCTGCTTTTCTTTATCTAGTGTTGTAGGTTTGTAAATGATGCTATGTTGGAGCAGGTAAGATGAAGCATTCTGCAGATTTTTTGTTGAAAGTTTTAACATTTTTTGTAGAAAAAATATAACATTGAAATGTGTAATTTTATTTTGAAATTTGTTTTACCTATCTTGTAAGAAAATAGTCTTTGAAATAAACAAAACTTCAACCTGTAGATGTGTCAGTTTTGTAAAATATAAAGACATGAAAAAAGTAACTCATTATATAGTAGTTTATGTATCAAGTCATCTTGATTAGTAATTTATCCTTATGTTTGTAATCATCTCAGTAGTTATTGACTGAGTCATAAGTTGTGTTAGTCATATTGTTTCTAAGATGAAAATATAGTTTACATTATCATCCTAGTGATAAACTTGAAAAAAAACCCTCCAGTATTACTTTAAAAGCAATATTGATATACATACCAGGGATACATCACACAATTTTACAACTACACAGTTGGGGGCCATGCAGTGAAACATGCATTCATAAATGAGCATAAGTAAAACATAAACCTGTACTCATTTAGCACATACTGTTTGAAAATTTGGCAACATTTGACATCCCAAAAATCATGTAGAGCCAGTGTGTTCAAGTAAATTTAAGAACCAACTCTGGGGACCTTTATAACATTTTAAGACAGATGAAAAATGTGTAATTTTAATCATTTTACTTGAAATTAATCACAAATATCCAAAACATCAAGTATTTCTTTATTCAAACATTTATATTTTCTAATTATCTTTTAGACCCTTGATGGAGATGGTCATTCCATCGAGCCTGGATCAGACTCTAGCTCCCCCTGGTTGTCATGTCGTATTATTATTTACACAGTACACTCCATATAAACTGGCAGGAGGCAAGGAGTGGGATGATCAGACTCGGAACCAGTATGCTGACCTCGGTAATTTGATGTCAATTTTATTTCTGTTCAGTTATTCTCAATTAAATTATATTTATAGACCACTTTTACTTAAAGTCTGTTGTTTTCTTGATGATGTACATTTGTCTTTTGAGTTGTGTTGTTTATATTCCCACTGTGATAGCAGAAGGGTCATATTGTCTTGCTACTGTCCATCCATACATCCACACATCCATTCCTAATCCATTTTAGCATGAAAGTACAAATTTAATTAAATTAGAGCCATGAAATTGTTAATGCCATATTGTTGTCATAAGTAGATAATCTGATTAGATTTTTCAGGGCATTAAAGCAATTTTTCAATATTTGTTTCACATTTTTTAAACATTTTGGACTTGGACTGTTTTGACAAAAATTTTGTTAGCAGATTTAGCAAAAGCCACTCAAGATAAGCAAATGAAATTTGTTATGCATATTTATATGCATTGTATTCATATGTAGATGATTCCCATGTGGATTTTGGGATGTAGAAAGGTCCATTGCACCCTCCTGCATGTTGTAAGAGGCAACTAATGCAGTCTGGAGCCATAGTGGCACAGTGGTTAACATGCCAGACTCGTGTCTGAAAGAGTGTGAGTTCGAAGACTCGTGTATGAATGGTGTGGATTCGAATCCTACCCATTTCTGTTGATTACATCGTATTCATGATGACCCAAAGTTCTGTGTTGATGGTTGCCTTTTTCCAGTTGTGGAGGAGAGCAAATTTTTAGGTTTTTTTTTTTACCATAAACTAACTTTTCTTCCACATATTAGATACCTCGATGACAAATGTCAAAAAGCCCTGGATTTAATATGAATTGTGGCAGACACAGATCAGGGAGCATATCAAAAGGTCTTACTCCACTAGTACAGGTCATTAGTAAGATTGAAACTTGACTATGGCTCAGTTGTGTACAGATCAGTATGTTCAGAAACCAAACTTCATTCCACTTTTTTGCATACAAATTCATCCTCATTTAGAAACAGCAAATATCAGTGTTTGAAATATTGCAAAATTCTGCATTCCCAAATCACCACCGTGGTTATCAAAACCTCCCAAAATAATATTTGACCTTTGCAAATTCAAAAATTCCTCAACAAATCCTCTCATTTTTTAGAGTAAATTCAATGAAATCAGAGCCTCATATCGTAGCCATTTGTCCCTGTATACAGACAGTTTGAAAGATGGAGACAAAGATGGAGCTGCCATTGCAAGACTCCATGGCACCATCTCAAGTTGATTACTGGATAAAACCTAAATTTTTACTGCAGAAATTACAGTCATACTCAAAGCTTTGAATTATGTTGAAAACTGTCAAAAACAAATTTCATAATCATTTCGGATTCCTTTTCCTCTTTGAAAGCCTTGCAGAATTTTAAATCTGACAATTTGTTAATATCCCAGATGTTAGAGAAACATGATGTACTCATACAATCTGGGAAAAGTATTTTGTACTGTTGGCTGCCAAGCCACATTGACATAAAAGGTAATGAAAGGACACATAAAGCAGCCAAAGCTGCCTTGCAGTCACCCATTTCCAATATATTATGAAGCAGCATGTTTGTCATACTTGACAAAATATGTTGAGTGAAAACTCCACAAACAAACTTCAGAAAGTCTAACCCATTATTGGAGTGTAGCTTCCCTGGTATAGGACAAATCAGAAAGAAGAGGTGGTATTGTGCTTATCATGTATTGGACACACATACCTGACTTGTGCATACCTCCTGATGGGTGAACCTTGACCTGATTGCGTACTCTGCCAGTGTCCACTGACTGTGTAAAGTGTGTTGATTTCCAGCCTACGAGACATAAGTATTTTGATGTTAACTGCTTGAAAAACTGTATGAGAACGTAGTACCTGTGAAAATCTTCGACATTATAAGGGAATGCAATTTATATAAGAAATTTTAATAATGTTTTAAGGATTTTACATGTGTTTTGTCTTATATAAATTTTGCAGAATTTAATTTTTTTAATGTTTTATATTTCGTCTTGTTTTACTTCACATTGACATTTATTCAAACGGGTTTATCTCCCTGGTTTTCTTTGTGTGATTCATTTTTTAATTTTTCAAATGTCTGCCTTTAGTTGGCACCATGTGGTAACTATTGTGCTGAGACGCCATAGAGCGCCACTATAAACAAACAATTGAATCCTACTATCAGATCATGGTGTGTTCTTTGGCATTGTACTTTACTCCAATTGCCTTAGCACAAAAAAACCTACTGTAGATGATCTGATTAGAATTTCATGCCATTATCAAAATTTTTCAAATTTTTTAAAAGTTTTGCATTTTGTGGAATTAGACTTTTGTGTTCTGTATAGCACTCCACTAAAAACATAACTGCAATGTGGGCCTGTGATTTTTACAAACACAATTTCTATTATTTTATTTTTTTTTAATTGAGAATTAGTTTGCAACATCAACAGTTTGAAGATGTTTTTAAAAACATGTTAAGATATTTGTATCAGGGACAACCATGGGTTGTAATGCTTTTGATAAAGATTCGTCTGATAGAGCACTATTTCAAACTTATTTTCACAATGCGATTTGTATTTATATAATGAGCAAATTATTATATACTTTTTTACCATTTTGGAATATGCAAGACAGATTTATTTAATTTAAAATTAAACACTTTTCTCTATAAATAGTCTTATGATTGATTCTCGGATGTGATATTATTTGATCAATGATTAAACTGAGATCATTTGACTGTTTACTGTTTGTTTCAGATTGTATTTGTCAAAATCTTTAGACTATATTTCTATGTCAGTAATATTTACATTGCATCACTTCACTGAGTTTTATACTTAAATATAGCTATTATTTTTCAGTGTTCAATTGTATTGAGCAGTATGCACCTGGATTCAAAACTAGTGTAATTGGCAGGGATATTCTTACTCCTCTTGATCTGGAGAAGATTTTTGGACTGACAGGTGGGGTAAGCTGGGGTTATAATATTGGAGATTCTGACTTTTGTCATAGATGTGAATGTTTTAGTTCAAATCCATCTTGCTTTCTTTGCTTACAATGATACATGTATCTTGAAAGAAATGAAGAAAAAAAAATTCAAATTCAGTTGACACGTTGTAAATAAAGAGAAGGCACTGTCTGCTTATTGACATATAATACATATTAATCAGTTAAAGTCAATGTATTTTGTTTTGAAAATGTCCCAATGATTGACACAGGATTTTGAGTATGGTGAAAATAAAAATAAAAAATTGGATGAAAAATGTTGATGTTATAAAGATCTGAAATTCTGTGTACTGTGAATTCACTTTTTTTTTATATGGGTTTCATGATTGATGCAAACCATGATTTTAAATACCCAGCAAAGATTGATTCTTCTATGAAAACAAACAGAGCAATTTTCTGATTCATGAAATTATATACAGATGAATAAGTCATTTTTCACAAGACAAAAAAAATTTGATGTCCATGAAAATAAATATATATTATATAGTAAATTGTAGCAGACTACTTATTTGGTTGGGCAAGCTCTTGCCAGACACAAAATCACTATCATCCCAAATGCAGTTATGTAAATTCTGTCAGATTACTTACTTGGTTTGCCAAGCTCTTGCCAGATGTCATAACACTATCATCCTAAATGCAGTTATGTAAATTCTGTCAGACTGTTTACTTGGTTTGGCAAGTTCTTGCCAGATGCCATAACACTATCAGCCCAAATACAGTTATGTAAATTCTGGCAGATTACTTGGTGGGGTAAGCAGTAGTCAGACACCAAATCGCAATCAGCCCAAATATTTGGTTGAGCAAACTCATGTCAGACACCAAAACATTATTGACCCAAATGCGGTTATGTAAATTCTAGCAAATTAATACTTAGTTGGGCAAGTTCTTGTCAGATGCCAAAACACTTATCAGCCCAAATACTTGGTTGGGCAGACTGTTTTTAGACAACAAAACACTATCATCCCAAATGCAGTTATGTAAATTCTATCAGATTATTTACTTTGTTGGGCAAACTCTTGTCAGACACCAACACACTAGCAGCCCAAATACAGTTATGTACTGTTTCACAGCCAGCTGGTCATTGGTGCATTGGAATCTTTGTTATACCATGCTTGATTAAAAGATACCGTCTGTGGCTGACATGTCAATTGAATAATCTTGCCCAGTATGTTCAAAACTGAGCATAAGACTGAAACTTATACAAATTTTGTACTATTATATCACTCAGCAAAGAATTCTCAAACTTAGAATTTTTTTTAAAAACTTTGGCTCTTTTTTATGCATGGTAAAGTTGGAGGAGATATATATACTTAAAATATAATAATTGTTTTTAACTTTTTAGCATCAGTTAGAGTTTCATGCTCAAAAGTTTTGAGAATATCAGAACTGGCCTTATGAGAAACACGTTGGATCGATGGGTGGTTGGTTGGATCGTGTTGAGGAAATGGGAACTAGTTCCCTTCCTGAGGACACACCGAGGCAACCAACCCTAGCTGGCCTGGTCAGATATCAGACCAACGACCCTTGGATTACAAGTCTCATACTCTACCAACTAAGCTACTGTGACTTCCTCAGCTCTCGTGTTATTTCAGAGGCCATATTTATGTTCCCTTATAGTGGCAAGTTCTATTGGGATATGACATTTAGTAAACGTCATTTGACAAGTGATCAGGTATATGATTGACTGAGTCTGTTATTTTAGCTGTAGAAATCTTGCATTTGCTAGTCTATTCAGAAATGTGATTTTTAATTTTTAAATTTTAAATTAGGAATACATGAGAAATTGCATTGGCTGTTGAATTTGTGCTGAAAAATATTCATGTGGATGAATTGTTTTGGCACTAGCAGATGAGCATTTAAGTTGGATGTAAAAAATAATGAGTCCACATGAAAATGTTTCAGTTCAGATTCAGAAATCACTGTAAATCACTTAAAATTCATGGGTATCAAATTTTGGGGTTTGGATAAAAAATACATATGTGTGGGAATTAATTTCATGGATTTTTCATTTAAATAAAACCCAAAGAAACCATGATAAAATATTGAGCAATGATGTATATATCTTTACAAAATATTACCAACATTCACTCACATGCATTTTTGAGCAAATAGACTTAATCCCTATTGCAGTAATTAAGTTGATTATGTATGTTAACACTTAAGATAAATGCAGAGAGCTGAATCAACAGAGGTGCTGACATCCTTATGCACACAAGTACAAGCAAACAAGCTTGATTCCACTACTGTAATTAAGATTGCAATTAGGTTTTCATTGTTCGTAAAGCCCGCCATTGGAACATACGTCTCTCAACAATTTGGGATTAGGTGTGAAAACAAAGTCAATGAATGTAAACCAAGCTTGTTTTGAAATGAAGCTTCTATTTTGTCCATACAGAAACAGTTCTTTTGAAATTTACTTTAACTCTTGTAACTATGGTAATGTCGCTGACAGTGGTCAAAGAGCAGGAAATGAAAGTAAAGTCTCCGGCTGTTATGGACCTGTCTGATCCAAAGGAGTCCTCTGTTAGTTGACCAGATTCTGATACTATATGAACTCTGTACATGACTTGCTGCACCTTAGTCAGTGTGATTAGAAGACTGTAATGCTGTTTGATGTTTTCAAAACACATTGCTGGGAGAGGCTGCAGTCTCATTTAAAGGAAAATGGAATCATCAAAACTGTGCCAGCTGCATGCACAGATAAGCTGCAACCTTTAATTTTTCAGGTGATTGTTTAGCTAAATGAACTGGAGGACAGTAAAGTCCCAATCTGCCTGAAAACCTCTTCCCCAAAGCCAATTCATGCAAAATGGATTATCTCCACACATGACAAATTGTCAGTTCAGACTGACATGGTTTCAAATGGGCTTTGAAAAAGTGGGACTGATCTGCTGATTATTTATTCACCAGTTATATGTATGAAACATTTAAAAACATGCTCTTCTGGTCCATTTACTAAATGGCCTAGTCTGGCAAAAAATATTTCTTAGTTCTTGTTTAAGAATGAAATTTTTAATTCTGATATTTTGTGGACACTGCATACCATAATCAGCATCCTTCCTAAGTTTATACACAGTTAATTATAGCGATTGAAAATTAACTTTCTGTCCTTGAAAAGGTTTTGAATTTCCTGATGAAATATCTGAATGAACCACACAGTATGGCCACCATGGCAGCCACTCCTTCTAAAAGGAAAGTCATATTGACATGGTGTTTTCATTGGAGACTAATTATGATATCTAGTTGGTCCTGAATGAAAATGGTGCCAATCTGACATCCAATATGGCCACCATGGTAGCCATCTTGAAAATCTTTTTGTCACTGCTAATCCAGAAATCATGGTCATATCAACATAGGGTTTTTCACATAAAGAAATACATGGAAAGATTGGGCAAGTTTAATGTCTTCTTTTCAACATGCTATTTTCATGGCAACCAGCACTTGAACACAAAACATATAATAAATGAAATAAAACCACCTCATACATTTAATGCTAATCATATAAATAAAATTTGAGGATGGGGGTGGGGGGTCAGAAAAACGGTTCTTATTTAATATTGTCCTTTATTAGGATGGCCACCAGTCTTATCATGGGAGAAATTCTGCATTTAAGTTAAAAATTAAATATCATCTATGCATTTTTCTATTTTTTTAATGAAATTCTATTGAAAGAAACAAATTTTACAGATTCTTTGAGGTTTACTTTACAAGGACTTCACTGTGGTTTTATTGAAAGATTGCACTTTTGATTCATGCTTTTGATTTAATGTATGAACATTGAAATCATTTATTTTCAGAATATCTTTCACGGTGCCATGTCGCTGGATCAGCTGTATTTTAGCCGACCACTCACAGTCCTGAGTAATTATAGATCACCAATCAGAGGCCTCTATCTCTGTGGCAGTGGTGCACATCCCGGTAAAGCAATGGGACTGTTGTGAACCTTAGTACTTTAGCTTGATCATGCAACTTAGGCAAATGCATAAAATGCAGTCACAACAATTTTTTCGGTCAAATAACTGATCAGCAGACTTAATCACTGATAGTATTAAATATCCATATCCCACAGGAGTTACCAAAGCTGTGTGTAGTAGAAATTGTGCTATGCACTGTTAATGCAGAAGACTAACAGGCTGGACAGAATGGTGATTCCTCACACGGGAATTTGAACATGGTGAACTAATGCTTGCAACAAAATGACATAGCATTGAA
Organism: Margaritifera margaritifera; assembly: GCA_029931535.1. NCBI lineage: Eukaryota > Metazoa > Mollusca > Bivalvia > Unionida > Margaritiferidae > Margaritifera > Margaritifera margaritifera. The sequence continues at coordinate 1,710,512 of JAQPZY010001597.1, forward strand.
TTTTTCCATCTTTTGATTGAGAAATAAACAGTACTTACCTTAAGAAAATATATATTTACTCTATGTACTATATATGCAGGAACACTGTAAAAGTTGGGACATCCAGAATTATTTTTTACAATGAATATTTTAATGCACTGTAAGTTTTGAGACATTTTTCAGTTTCAGTTCAGTCATTTCTGTCATGACAAAAGTTTGGGGATGCTTGTACTCATTTGTAAGCTTCTTCTTTTGTCTTGGTTTGTTTGTTTAATTAGCATGACTATTTAATTAACCCTTTTATCACTCCTAATCTGTGATTTGAATGATTGGATGACGGTACCCGTGTTGGCTGAAAGGTCTTCTTTGTATCAGTTGAATAAACTTATGGGTTTCCCATTCAGCCAAACACATATCTGACATACTGACACAAATTGCATAACATGAAATCAAGCACTAAACAACTTTTTAATTCACAAAGTTACCAAAAACTTTAAAGAATCACTTTTGAGTAATAATTTTCAAGAATGGCAGTAGCAGTATATGAACACAGTTCTGCACTGCAACCGGTTCCATCATCAGGTGTGGATCCTCTTTCTTAGAGCATTATGAGGCTGACCCACAACACTCTCCAGGGATGTGCCGACTGAGTTGATCTGACTCTGCCCAGAACTGATTACCGTATTTACCGTATATATTGGGACAGGATAAAATAAATGATTTTTTTCCTGTCCCATAACTTATGGTTAAACTTTTTTTCAACTAGATCATATGTCCCAAAACTTAAGAACCGAAACAAATTGTGTTGATTCCCCCCCCCCCCAGCACTTCATGTTAAAATAAGGTAGGCAAATTAAACGTTTATTTGATAATAAACTGAAAGAAACTAACCTTGTACTGTTCTCATTTATTCCTCTCTTTTGTTCTTCATAAGCAATTTATGTATAAAAGACACAAACGTATCCACTAACACATGGTCCGGTAATGTAGAGTATCGGTCGTGTGTATCGCTTATGTCAAGTAACAACATTGACACATTATTTTATTGACGTGAATATAGACACACAAATCATGTTTGGTTGTCCTCAGAAATTTGAATACCGGTATATTATCAAACTTAAAATTGGATCCAGTAAAATCACAAACAATAGAAAGAGAGAGACAGAAATAACAACCGATTGCTTGAAGGCACCAGCAATTCACGCATGATCCGGTGTATGGTGCAAAATAACCAAGAGTGTATTATATCCAGGTTAACAATATAACAACATTTCGCAAATAAAAATCATTATTAGGAAATACATTCACCGTGAGAGCAAATGACAATATTTTCGCTAGCATGGGACACAGAATGTATTCTTAAAGACAATTAATGCCGTGTATATTATTTACCCTGCAGACATCAATGCCTGTTTGTATCAGTTACAATTACAGATGGCAAACAACAGAAGACTGGGTGGTGAATAAACACAGCTGGTAGTGAGCAATAAACTCATTGTTTCAACTTACCAGTAGGATTTCAAATACAAAGTTTATTTTATTACAAAGCAAGCAGACCCTGGAACCCAACTTTGGATTATTTTAAGTGTGCAGATTTTTTATATACAAAGTCGGCAGACCAAGGGAAGCTGGCTTTGGTTTCTTTTAGCAGTATTCACAGGAATTTTGAAAATAAATTGAAACAGTGGAACAGTCGGGGTCTGTAAGTGACACTTTGAGCATACATTGTGAAATGTACTGGTATTAAAGGATTTGCCACAACTGAACAGGCGTCAATTGTGCGGCATGATCACAGGAAGTTCAAATAAATTCTGTCAGCTGAATATAGGACTCTACTTGGCACTGAACAAGGATCAACTCGGCGGCTCGATCAAAGGGTTGGGAAAACAAAGTGAGGCTGCCTTTACAAGCTAAGGGATTTGCACTGGCAGATAACTGAGGAAATATTACTTGTGAATTAGATCTGGCTTATGAAAAAGGCAAAATATAAATCAACTCAAAACTTGCATGTAAATTGTACGTAGTGCAAACATCTAGTCTCCTATATTGCCCATAGATTTATCAAATTTTGTTCTTCAAAAGTTTGCAGATAAGAAGACAAGTGTAAACATACAACACTGACAGCGGTTTTTATTTTATTTATTTAATAAAATATAAGTTCAAGTGCATTTTTTTTTACCAGCTAAGCATCGATATTATGATTTAAAAGGTGTCCCAAAACTTACGACTCGAAAAAAACGATCTGTCTCAGAACTTACAGTGCACAAAAAAATTACTTTAAAAATTAATTTATGGTGTCCCAACATATACGGTGTCCCAACATATACGGTAAATACTGTAGCTTTTCCATCGCTCCTCTCTCTTCTGCCAAATCTAATGTGAGGCTTTCTTGGCCTGTTTGCCAGCCTTGGTGACTTAATTCTTGCAGCTAGGTCCTGTAATCCCGAGGACTCCCAAGGCAAAGTGACCAAAAACTTGAAAGAATCACTTTTGAGTAATAATTTTTCAAGTATTTTAGTGGCAACTTGAGTTACTGTGATGTCTGCATAGAATAAGACCCACTCTTTCTGCCTTTATTTTATTTATTTCATCATGTCTTTGAATTAATTTTTACAAAACCAAAGACAAAAAAAAGTCATAGAAAGAAGAATGAAGTTATTGACAAAATTTTTATCAAAGATTGAAGGATTGTTTCCATATTAGGTGTGTTTGTGTGGGTGGTGGGGGGTAATTTCTCATTTGTTAAAGTTTTGGAACAAATTGTATGAGTTAATTTTTTCAGTTCCTAACTTTAGGGACAAGGAAAATAAGAATTATTGTTGTCCCAAGATGTACAGCAATTATAGTAAATTGGTCCATGTACACATCAGGTAGATGATATTCATGGTAAATTAAGCATGTATCTAGGTTCTCAGCGTCTGTTTTCATGTCGTTATTAGCTTTTGCCACCTAGCACCATTGACTGGTAGCCAGTTGAGTAGTATTGTAGACCTAGTATTAATTATACCACCTAATACTAGCTTTATTGAACACAGCTTTAGTATTTTCAGTAGACCATATTTATTAATGTGTAATTTACACCTAATTGTGTACAGCATAGACCCAAATCTGCTATTTCATAAGGTGCAGGCTGACCTGTTCAGTCTTATGATATTAAGTGAACAGGATTGACTCCAATCTGTATGTGCATCAGGCAGTGGCAGATCTGGGTCTATGCTGTTAGCTCCATTATTGCTTCTCACTGCTCATACTCTTTCAGAATATATCCATACTGTAACAGTGTTTTGACCCCAAGGCCAGCTAAACCTTAGTTCATCATCTCCATAGATTAGTACACAAGAACCTTGACTTGTTTCTACTGTTGTTCCCTGCACATGCATTGAAATCCCATCACAATGAAGGTAAAGCCGTGAGACTAAATGTGGGGGCTTAGAAGTGTTACATTGTGAGGTTATTGGTATATTATGGCATTTTTCTCACATGCTCCTTTATAACATCATCAGCCTTGTATTCCAGCACTGAAAGTTAAGAATCCTAGGATTTTTTCTCCAGCATGTTATACAAAGTCTTTAGATTCTGTACCAAAGGTACATAAGAGCAAAGATCACAGTAAATACAATCTAGGTCAAAAGTAATAAAGTTATTAAAGGGTACAGTTTTCTCCAGGTGGTATTTTACCACAAAATTTACAGCATCATTGTAGAGGTGTTATTCTACCAAGGCAAGGTAACCTATCAAATTGTTCTTATGGTAGAGTTAAGAAGTACAATGATATGTGTTGATACATCACTATATCAATATTTATGCAGTACCGTATTTACCGCATATCTTGGGACAAGATAAAATAAATGATTTTTTTCCTGTCCCATAACTTATGGTTAAACTTTTTTCCAACTAGATCATATGTCCCAGAACTTAAGAACCGAAACAAATTGTGTTTAATTTGCTGCCCCCCCCCCCCAGCACTTCATGTTACAATAAGGTAGGTAAATTTAACGTTTATTTGATAATAAACTGAAAGAAACTAACCTTGTACTGTTCTTTTTTATTCCTCTTTTTTGTTCTTCATAAGCAATTTATGTATAAAAGACACAAACGTATCCACTATCACTAACGTATCCACTAACACGACATGGTCTGGTAATGTAGAGTACCGGTCGTGTGTATAGATTATGTCCGGTAACAACATTGACACATTATTTTATTGACGTGAATATAGATAAACAAATCATGTTTGGCTGTCCTAAGAAGTTTGAATACCGGTATATTATCAAACTGAAAATTGGATCCAGCAAAATCACAAACAATAGAAAGAGAGAGAGACCGAGAAATAACCGATTGCTTGAAGGCATCAGCAATTCACGCATGATCCGGTGTATGGTGCAAAATAACCAAGAGTGTATTATATCCAGGTTAACAATGTAATAATATTTCGCAAATAAAAATCATTATTAGTAAATACATTAACTGTGAGTGAAAATGACAACATTTTTGCTAGCATGGGTTACCCTTGTACAAAAAAAATATTCTTAAAGACAATTAATGCTGTGTATGATGTTGCACCCATGTATTTACCCTGCAAACATCAATTATAATGACAGGTGGCAAACAATAGATGCTTGGGTGGTGAATAAACACACCTGGTAGAGACTTCGGCTATCAAATACAAAGATTATTTTATTACAAAGCAAGCCGACCCCGGAAGCCGACTTTGGATTCTTTCAAGTATGCAGATTTTTTATATACAGAGTAGGCCGACCTAGGGAAGCCGAGTCTGGTTTCTTTTTACCGGTATTCACAGCAATTTCGAAAATAAATTGAAACAATGGAACAGTTTGAATGGAAAACTTATCACACATTGTTACAATAAAAGTGACTCCTCACATTCATTGTTACCGTACTATTTTAGCATATATAAAGGGGAATACAAATAAAACAAAATAAACCACATTATACATCTCAGCCGTGATGGATAAGTTTGTAGTAAGCAAGCAGACCCTGGAAGCCGACTTTGGATTCTTTTAAGTGTGCAGATTTTTTATATACAAAGTCGGCCGAGCAAGGGAAGCCGGCTTTGATTTCTTTTTAGCAGTATTCACTGAACCGGCGTCAATTGTGCGGCATGATCACAGGAAGTTCAAATAAATTCTGTCAGCTTAATATAGGACTCTACTTGGCACTGAACAATGAACAAGTATCAACTTTGCGGCTCGATCAAAGGGTTACGAAAACAAAGTGAGCTCGATCAAAGGGTTGGGAAAACAAAGTGAGGCTGCCTTTACAAGCTAAAGGGTTTGCACTGGCAGATAACTGAGGAAATATTACTTGGGAATTAGATCTGGCTTATGAAAAAGGCAAATATAAATCAACTCAAAACTTTTACTGCATCAAACAGTGTTTATACAGTAAAACAAATTATAATACAAGTACAGGTTGCTCCGACTTGCACGTATTTTGTACGTAGTGCAAACATCTAGTCTCCTATATTGCCCATATATTTATCAAAATTTGTTCTTCAAAAGTTTGCAGTTAAGAAGAAAAGTGTAAACAAACAACACTGACAGCGGTTTTTATTTTATTTATGTAATAAAATATAAGTTTGAGTGCATTTTTTTACCAGCTAAGCTATCGATATTATGATTCAAAAGGTGTCCCACAACTTACGACTCGAAAAAAACGATCTGTCCCAGAACATACAGTGCACAAAATAATTACTTTAAAAATAAATTTATGGTGTCCCAAGATATACGGTGTCCCAAGATATACGGTAAATACGGTACTTAGCATCTCCCACACTGCAAGAGATAGCATATACATTTATGTTTGTTGGACTTTGTTACAACTCTAGGTCTTAAAAATATGTAACAGAAAGAAACTGAAACTATCAACATAAGTAAAATCAACAAGCAATTTATTTCCAGAAGATTTAAAGTGAAAATTCAAAAGACAAATACAATTTGCGAGTTAAATTTCAAATAATCCTAAATGTCCTAATTACAAGTCCAATAAAATAGAATGTTCCGAATGAATTCCAATAGCCGTGAATGTCTGGATGTACCACAAAAATTTAATCCAGAATGTATTTGAATGAGTTCACATAAATCCCAAAATCATGTATTAATCCAAAAGTTAATGAGCACTTTTATATTTCCAATGAATATTGTAAAAAATTATGATTCCTCTCAAATTATATCTGATTTCAACAACACAACTAAAATAGATTACTTACAGACTGATCTTTTAGAACTGAACTTCTAGAACAGGAATGAATTTGTTTACCAAAATCTGTATATAAATACAAATGCCTACATGACCTATGTCACATCAGAATATGAGTATTTCTAATCAAAATATACTAGCCTAACTCACATATGTCACAAAAGTCTAATTGCAAAATGCCTATGAAATACTATGTAAACATCTGGACAAAAGTTAAGTGTGTATTTTCAAATAACTATATAAATTACAATCATCGACACAAGTTACTTATGTAAACATCATACAAACCAACTTTGCTGAAGTGCATAACTATATATATATATATGTGTGTGTGTGTGTGTGTGTGTCAAGGCTGTGTAAGCAGGAGCAGGAGCATTACCATTTTTCACAAAATCTTCAGGTGCCATTTTAAAATTTTGAAAGTCACATTATATTCTACCTTAGTTGCTGTATTCAACTAAACCTTGGGTAAAATATTTATGTGTAAAGTTTGTACCCAGGTATAACAGGAGTTTCTGTCTTGCCTGGGTGAGTACAGTAGTCAGTTGTGTCATAATATAAATATCAACATTCTGTAGAACATTTATTTTAAAACCTGTTTAATGACTCCTGAAGTTATATGCATCTAATTCTAAACATTTGACTTTATAACAAACAGAGATGTGCCTGGAGAAGCATATATGTGTGTGTGTATGTGTGTGTGTGTCTATGTAATTAATTATATCATTCACTATTAACCTGCTTTATTGTCTTATCTGTATTATCATACAATGTAATTGGACAAAGGTATCATTGTGCTGCTGTGAATGGCATCATCTGCATCATCATTAAGATATTGTTTTTAAAGATTTTTAAAGTCTTATACGGGAGAAAATACCAAACTGTGGTTCACAGGAAAGACATTGTGTTCCATGGAGCCCATATAATTATCAATCAAGACTTTTGTTTCTTGTTCATATTTCACCACAATTTTGATATGATTTGATCTTGATGAAATGGTCATTCTTGTTTTGTCAGGTGGTGGAGTGATGGGTGCTGCAGGACGTTTAGCCTCACATGCAGTTCTAGAGGATTCCAAGTTACTGGCAAAATAAGGATTTTACATAAATGCTCATCAGATATGAAATTTGAGGATTTTACACACATACTCGTCAGATATGAAATTTGAGGACCTTACATGAATACTCGTCAGATATGAAATTTGAGGATTTTACATGAATATTCATCAGAAATGAAATTTGCAAAATGAGTTGAATAATATTATATATCACTACCTGCTTCAAGGAGTTTCATATATTTCTTAGTAAATGGAAAGGATATTATGATTCTGTGTACCATCAAGCCACATTATTGTCTAGCCCACATTAACTTTTCCAACAGTTTTTAAGGTTTTGGTTAAAGCTTTTCATTGGCATATATTTCTGAAACACCTTGATAGATTCTTATCATACTTGGCATGAATCATTATGAAGCTAGGACAATTCATTCTACAATTCTTCTTGCTCTGTGTTATCTTGGAGTAAAGGTCAAATTCATAGAAACTTTATGTTAAAGTTTTGGTCCAAGTTTTTTTCATTTGCTTATATTTTGTACACCCTTTGATGGATTTTGTTCATACTTAAGATGAATCATTATGAAGCTAAGACAATTTTGTGACATGCACATTTGCCTCTTTGACCGTGGGGTCAAGGTCACAATCATAGAAAACTTGCATTGAGGTTTTGGTTACAGCTTTTATATTTTGCTTACATTTCCCAAACCCCTTGATGGATTTTGTTCATGCTTGGGAAGAACCATTACAATGCTGAGACCATTCAATTCATTACATACATGCTAATCCCTTTGACCTTGGGGGGTCAATGTACAGTCATAGAAAATTTGTGTTAAGGTTTTATTTTAAAAAATTTCATTCAGAAATATGTCCTAAATTGATGGATTTTGTTCATACTTCAGATGAATCATTATGGAGCTAATACAATTTATTCTGTGACACACTTGTTTGCTCCTTTGACCTTAGGGTCAAGGTCACAGTCATAGCAAGTTTGCCATAATGTGCCAGTTAAACCTTTTTCCTTATCCCCTCACTTCTTGCAGCAGGGGCATACATTTTTCATCATGTCCATTTGTCTGTATGTTCATCCATCACAAGAAGCTTGTTAACAAGATTGGCAAAAAGCACTCAACATACACAAATGAAATTTGACTAGCATATTCGCATGCATATGTTGATATCATTACATTTTCAGGCCAGTACAGCAGTTCTTCCATTCTTTTTGTTTTGCTTACACAGTTTGGTCTTAGCATCTGAAAAACACAAATCTAGTTTGCTTATAAATCCCTTGAGGGATTTGTTCATACTTAGGTTGAATAATTATGGAGCTAAGACAACTCATACTGCAACATGCTTGCTCAGCCTTTTGACCTTGAGATTCAAGTCACATGTTTTACTATGCTTTTATTATGAACTCAACATGCAAACCTTGGCATTCTTATATTTTATTAGTAACCATTGCTTTAAATATCTATAATATATACATTTCATACACCAGTCCGGAAAATACATATTTCTTCCACACCTGTCAATGATTAATACTGATTTGGTGATCAGCAATAAATTTTAAATAAACTTGATTAAATTTTAACTACTTTTTGACCTCCTGGCATGCCTTGTGATGTAGATTCCCACAAAATATAATTTTTGACAACATTTACCCACAATTTCTTGAAATCCATTGGAACGGATAAAACTGTTTTGCAGTTTGTGATTCGAGGACTTGCACCTTGGCTTAACTGTTGTCTACTTTTGAATTGAATCAGTAAATTGAGAATTAAGTGTTTTCTTCATTAATAAATTTTGTTACAGTACTATTTTGTATATTCTTAAACTAAAATCATGTCACAAATTATAATATTAATTCATTTGAACAATTAATTATTGTTGGCTGCAAGAGACTTGCGGACTCATAGTCATCAGTTATTCTTTTAGCTCTACTGATTATAGATCAGAAGAGCTTATGGGATGGCCTGTTTTCCATCTTCTGTTTTCTGTCATCTATGTCTCCATTAGCACAAGTTTTATGTTGATACTCCACCTAAACTACTTGGAGGATTGCTATGAAATTTTACACACACCTTCATTCCATGGTCTAATTGGTCCTAAATGAAAATGGTGCCACTTAGACATCCAGTATGGCCACCACAGTAGCCATCTTAAAAATCTTGTTATCGCTACTCCTCCTGAATGGATGGTCATATCATCCTGGAGTTTTCACCACAAGACTGCTTATGATGTCTAGTTGGTTCTAAATGAAATTGGTGCAGATCTGACATCTAAATATGGCTGTCACAGCAGTAATCTTGAAAATATTGTTATCTCTACTCCTCCTAAACGGAAAGTCATATTGACATGGAGTTTTCACCAGAAGACTGAATTGTCCTGGGTATTTTATTTGGTCAAAACCCTGTAAACTTTTTGTGGCCCCGAATATGTGCCGGGGTTAGATACTATAAAATATCAGTGATTAAGTATGTTTTCCTTTTCTTTTCAAACCATCCCTTGTCAAAAGTTTCATGTAAATGATCGTTTATACATCATGAAGATATATTTTATTTCAAACGATCACATATGCACAACAGAAACACTTCAGTATGCAAGAAAAAGAGTGTCAATAAATATTTTCAAAGAAACTCATACATGGGCATAGATGGAGAAAAATAGCTATGTAATATTTAACAAACATGCACACTCGGATAGATCTAGATCACAAGATAATATGAAATATACATGGCTGAAAAAGATTCACATCTTTATTCAAAGTTTTAACAAATATAAACCTGGGAGATTAAAACCTTCCATTCGAAAGTTGAATGTCAATTCCCGAAAGTTTGAACAAATGGTTCAAGCTACTACTTGTAATAAAATTATAAGGGTAATGGATTAAAACAGAAATTATTCTCCACCATGTACTCTATATTATTTAGTCACTAATCAAGCCATTGTCCATCTTTGCTACGAGCAGGGGTTGCACATAGTTGATAAAATTACTACAAGAAGATGAACATATCTATTTTATCTTGACCAATCCAAATTATTTCATAATGAAATTGATAAAATTGGTTATGTGACAAAAGAAAAATATGACACATTGAGTGATATAATTATTTCTTATTATACCATTACCAAAACCACAAACAGTGCAAAAAAACGAAAATCACTCAACCCATTTGATGATATTATTGAGCAAAAACCAATACCAAAACCATGAAAAACATAAAAAACCAATACCAAGAACAAGCATACAAACACCAGTACCCGATTTTATTCTTAAGCAAAATATCACAAAACATCTGTTACCTGATTATCATTATGATATGCAGAGTCAAAAGCGTTTATAGGGTCAAAAGTGTTTATAGGGTCAAACTTGATTGTATGTATAAACATACACATAAACAAACCAACATACACCAAATATTTTTGGCAATAATGATGAATATGTCTTTTCTAGAGATGTGGGTGGCCCTAAAAAGGACAGTCTTGCTTCTTCTTCTTCTTCTTTCTCCCTGACCACCATTTCTTTCACGATATCTTCGTGGAAACTATTAGGTTGAATTTAAATTCATCCATCTCCTCATCAGGGATCCAATCTTCATGGCCTAATCTTCTAAATTTTTCCTGGATCTTTATCCAGTTGGCAGTGAGGTGCTTAAAGTACCTTTCTTTCTTCTGGAGCTCTTTCCTCTTCTTTGTCTAGGTGGCCTTAATTTTCAACACTTCCTCCTCCATTACCTTTCTTACAAGACCATTTCCTGTTGTAAGGGCGGTCGTTTCCCTTCTAACACAGCTTAGGGACGGGTAACACCAAGGCCTATATCTGTTATATGAGGTACTCCACTCCCTCTATCCAATCCACTGCTTCCTTTAACTTCCCCACTCGACAGGGTTCACATGCGGGTATGGCTTACACTTTTTAGTACATACCGCTCTGGAGTTCATCGTAAGCACAATTCTACCGCAGTAACAGGAGGAGGCGGTGGTGGCACATATCCATCCCAGCTCTGTTACCTAACCAGACTTCGGTAGCGTAAAAGAATGTGTTTTTTTCTTTTTTTTAAAAAAAACATCTGGAGCGTCAGGCTAAAATGCTGAAAATGTTGGCAGAAAAAGCGGCTGCGGCATTGTCCGGAATTATCGGGTCAATCGTGTCGTTCTTGCTGAGGACCGCTGACAATGCCATCGGCTGGCTGCCCCAGACAGTGGCCGCGTTATTTGCTGTTCTCAGAGATCGATATGCAGGAAAGCGAGAAAAATAGTTCCAGTCGAAACCACCCAAAAGGCTGGAACAGCAAGACAGCAAAGCATTTAGGATCGCATAAACCACGTGGTTGCTATGTCGACACGATTCCGCCAACGACAAGTGCCGTTTTATTGACTTCGTGGTCTTTAGCTTTTTTTCCGACTCCTGCACTGTCAGAATGGCATGCATTGTGCCCTACCGTTGTTTGGCTTGACGCTACAGACATGGGCGTGTCAAACCCAACCTCTTAATTTTTAATTTTTTTAATTTTTTTAATTTTATTTATTTATTTATTTTGTTGTGGTTGTTGCGAGATTCTTTTGAGGGACACTTGTATCATGTCAGCGTTGACGTTAACATTGGTTTCGACCACCATGTTGTCGGTTGCCTCCTGACTATTGTTGTTATACTCAACATTGGTGCCAATTTGAAGCTCATGTCAGACGGTGTCATGTAGAGGCCTCCCCCTTGTACATAATCTAGCTTGGTTCTGGTCTTTGTGATCGCGCACTGGTAATAAGCTATCGACTTTGGGGCGTTGTCAGCGCTGGTTATTTTTGTGTTAACGATCCTGAGAAACTCATTTTGCGCATGGAACCCCTTGCCTACTCCGATGATCGAGGTAAGTGTTGGGTCTGTGCGTCAAGGATTGTCCAAACATATACCCGTACGCTATTGTTGAGACCCTCTACGCCAGCCCGAGTGAAACCCTGCGACCTGTCCATCATGAAGTACACAGACGCATTTGTGGTTACTCCATCCTCATCCTGTGCGAAATATGTGACGTGCTGTTTTCCGTCTGCACATCATTAAACGTATAACGCTCGGTTTCATATATAGTGGTGTCTTGATCGCAGGTTGGGACACCTTATATACATCACTCCTCGGCCGTTGTTAATGCCAATGCTTTATTCTCCATTCGTCCCCTCTATTCTCAAGAAAGTTTTTGCAGAAGGTCTCGAATTGTTTCATGTCAGTGTCGCTTGTTAACGCGTTCCACTTCGTTTCGTCTGGAATTATATCACTTCATCTGATTGAGAATCTTTCTCAGCTGGTAGTAAACATGAAAGCGGTGGATTTGATCTCTTGTGTCCGAAGCATGCGCCAATAAAAATCCTGACAAAGATGTCCGCACTACCGAACAGAATCCATATTCATGAATATGCCCTCCATGGAAAGGAGCAAACACGAAACACAAGCAATCGAATGTGAAGCATTCCACAACACTGTCCCTTACATAGAACTTGTGCGCTCTAACAGACAAGCGCAATCTACATGTATACGTTTTCCTGACAATGAACCGGAATACACAAGAAGCGATCCATTCTGAAGAATCTCACAATAATGTCCATGCATAGAAAATGTGTGCACTACTGAACAGTACCAATTTACGCAAAACAACATATGCAATCCAATCCAAAGCAATCGACAGCAATTTCCCCTAAATAGAGAAGATATGCGCATTACATAAGCAGGCCCGATTTACATCAATACGCCTTCCTCGCCATGGAAAGAAACAAACTCGTAACAACACAAGCGATACATGCCAAAGGATTCCACAATCAAATCCATTACAAAGAAGCTCTGCACATTACCACACAGCCACATCTACATGAATATGGCTTCCCGACTATATAATGGAAGACACATGAAACAACACAAGGAATCTTACTGAAGTATTTCACAACAATGTCTGTGCGCACTACCGAACAGACCCAATCTACATGAACACACCTTCCTGACCATGGAACAGAAAAATCACGAAAAACACAAGCGCACTCCAGAGCAGGCCCCGTCTACATTAATATGCCTCCCTCACCATTAAAGGAACAAACAAGAAACGACAAAATTCGACAACAGTGTTCCTCGCAGAGAAGACGTGTGCATCAACAAACATGTCTGCACTATGGAACAAGACAACAATCTGAAGCAATCGACAACAATATCCCTAGCAGGGAACATATGCGCACTACCTAACAGGCCCCATCTACACGAATGCGCCTTCCTGAGCATGGAATGAAATAAACACGAAACAACACAAGAGATCCAATATGAAGCATTCATCAAGAGGGTCCATCACAGAGAACATGTGCGCACTTCTGAACAGGTCCCATCTACAGAGATGTGCGTACTACCGGATAGATCTTTTTTTCACATGAATACGTCTTCCTCACCATGGAATGCAACAAATAAGAAACAGCACAAGCGATCCAATCTAAGCATACCACAACTCTGTCCCTTACAGAGAACACTTGCGGATAGGCCTAATCTATATGGATACGTCCTCCTGGTCATGTAATGGAACAAACAAGAAATAACTCAAGCAATCCAATCCGAAGCATCTCCATCCAACAATATTTCTCACAGACAACATGCGGGCACTACCAAACAGGCTGTGTTTACATGAATATGCTTTCCTGACTATAAAACGCAACAAACTCGAACAAACACAAACGACCCAATTCGAAGCATTCAACAAGAATGTTCTACTCAGAGAAGATGTGCACCTACATCAATATGTGTTCTTGCCCATAGAATAGAATAAGCACCAAACAACGCAAGCGATTCAATCCGAAGGATTCTTAACAATGTTCCTTGCAGAGAAGATATGCGCTCTACCGATGTATATCAATATGCCTCCAAACCATGGAGCGAAACAAACACGAAACAACACATGCATTCCAGTCCGAAGTATTCCACAACGTTGTCCCTCGCTAAGAAAATGTGCGCTCTATCGAATAGACATTAATTTCATGAATACGCCTTCCTCTCCATGGAATAGAACAAACAGTAACAACACAAGCGATCCAATCATGAGCATTCCACGACAAAGTCCATTACAGAAACGTTATGCACACTACCAAACAGCCCTATCTACATGAATACATCTTTCCAACCATCGAATGAAAGACACTCGAAACAACACAAGTGATCTGATCTGAAGTATCTCGCAACAATGTCTCTGCGCACTACCAAACAGACCCAATCTACATACATGAACACACCTTCCTGACTATGGAACAGAAAAATCTCGAAAACATACAAGTGATCCAATTCGAAGAATTTCACAACAATCCCGAGCACACCCCGTCTACATTAATATGTATTCCTGACCATAAAATGGAACAAATACGAATCAACAGAAGCAATCCACTCCGAAGCATTCGGCAACAATGTTCCTCGCGGAAAAGACGTGTGCATTAACGAACATGCCTGCACGAATATGGACGTTTTTAACATTACGTTTTACCTTGTCACCATATAGACCCATCATGATAAATGTATGCGATATTTTTTAACATCGGATTTCCCATTTTGTCCCCAGAGAGCCCCATGATTTTAAATCTATGGACATTTTTAAGAGGATTTCCCATCCTGTCCCTAGAGAACCCTCACATGTTAAAACTATAGACATTTGTAAACATAGGATTTCCCAGCTTAATCACAGGGAGTACCCCAGATGTTAATCCTATGGACACTTTTAACATGGATTTCCCATTGATGCCAGACTGTCATTTTTCAAAATGGCGGCCTAATATTAAATCTTACTTGTACCCCAAGTGTGATTTTTTCGCCAGGGTGCGCCTTTATACCACTTGCCAGCTGATGTGCATGTCTGTTGCATATTGGTAATCAGTTAAATCACACACAAAAACTGGGGTGTTGTGACCTACATTCTATGGTTAATTGACCACTCTCAAAGATACTGACTCATGTCACAGAAGTTGGGGTATCTTGTGGGTAGAGATACCATTTATTTTACTTAACATAAACATGCACACCGAACAAATTGTATATTAGAGACTCTTATCTGATTGATATCGATAAAATGATCATTTTCTTCTACTAGACATCCTTCATAATTAAAAAATGTAATCTCTTGGTAAACCTTTTGCACTAACTTTGCCAATGATATCATCAAAATATGTTGGAATCCTTAATTATTTTATTTTACAAGAGAGAGAGAGAGAGAGAGAGAGAGAGAGAGAGAGAGAGAGAGAGAGAGAGGGGGGGGGACGGTTTGTAGTAAACATGCTATAAGTCAGTGACCGATTTTTAATTTGCAGGGAGGGGGGAGGGGGGAGAAGGCTGGTGGCTGGGATTTTCATTCCAATCAGGATATATTTTTTCTTTTATCTCAATATACTTGTTTTAATCTAATATGTTGAATAGAATTAGTTTACTTCTCTATAAATCAGACCAACAGTATTGTTTGTAGATATCTGGAAGGTGGAAATGTTTTTTTTAAAAAAACAATCCTAGGCCCTCCTTTTCAGAAAATTCAATGGTCAATCCCTAATGTCTTAAGATGACCCCCATGATCCCATTACACAACAAAGACTTGTTTTATATATTGCTTTATAACAGCGGATCAAAACTGCATTACTCCGATGAGAATACATTACTATGAATTAAAGACAAATAAACAAAATAAAAACAACAAGAACAAAAAAGACAAGGACAAATATTTTGTTCCACTGGCGAGATCAATAAATAGACCGTTTTTTAATTGAAATTAACGTGAACGCATCAACTAGAACTCTCACAAGGTCTACTGCCATTCGCGCCTTACATACATTTAAGCTTGACCTTCTTTAAACCCGATTTGTTTTATTTTGCACACAAGTAGTATAAAAAACGCTGATAAGAGTTCACTAATGTCGCTCTCACCCCCATATTTTTTCTTCAAAAAGCAGTCTTAAAGGGGTATGATTATCAATTTAATTATTTTTCAACTAAAAGCTGGCTCACTAAAATGTGACCCTGTACCATTTTTAATTTTGACAAAACGCTGGATTACCATGTGACCATAAACACACACCAATTTTATTTCTCGAAAGAAAAGCTGGCTAGGAACCACTTTCAAAATTAAAAAGCAACACTCATCTATGATCACTAAATTTTTTATAAAAAAAGCCGGCTCACCACCAGCAGTTTCAAAAGGTATTGTTCAAACAAAAAAAAAAAAAAGAAAAAAAAGGAAAGAAAGAAAGCTAGTTCACTAACATATGACCACCACGCCATTTTGACTTTTTGAAAATAAAGCTGCGTCACCATCCTAGCTCAGCGACCACTTTGTACCACAACAATGAAGTTATATAGCATATGTAAGAGCTCTGTGATTATCTTATTGACCTATTAAATTAAATCTACTTTTAAAGAGAGAGAGAGAGAGAGAGAAGAAAAACACCAAGCAATATTATTTGAATGGTATAAACACATGAAATAAATATTTTTTTATCAGGTGATAAAGGTGACATTAATAGTCCAGAATAAGATAGAGAATCGAAAGAGAGCAACGCAAAGAAGTTCTATAAGTTCCAAGTTCGTAAGACTCGTGTTCTCCAACAATGGAGAACAACTATTAAAATGTGAAGTTTATAATAAAATGTTTTTGACAGGGATCTTTCTAAAGAAAAAAAAAAACATTAAAATGTGAGGTTTGCAATAAAAGATTTCTTGACAGTGGTGCTATAAATAAGCATGTAATGATTCATTTTGGAGGAAAACAGAATCTGTGAAGTTTGTGATAAGACGATAATTCTGATTGCGTACGCAGAACAACTATTCAAATGTTTGGTTGGACGTATTAATTGAGTAAGCATTTTAATTATATATGCTGGAACAAATTCATACACGTGATCAGGCGAAATCTAGTGGTGCAGATGTGTTGCTTTCATTAGGACGTCAGTCTTAATCAAGACGGTAGGACATACAAACAGGACTCTTAATCAGGGCCTTATTTTGAAGCTGAAATAATATTATTTATGGCGATATTATATAAATTAAGCTTATACTTTATAACTTAATAACTTAACTATATTAGGAACTTCTTTATTGAGTTTACAAAGTAATTGTCTTACATGGTAGCTTAAAATAAATTTATTTTAATGAAGTTCAGTCTGTGTTAATGTGTGTTCGAAAGTCGTCACGGGCATTTTTTTTTTATTCTGTTAATTGAGCGCATCTGTTCACTTGTGTCGTTCCGAAATGACACCAAATTGGTGCTAAGACTATGAGTTAAAATTGTTTCAAATTATAAGTGATGAGAACTTCCGGCTTACCATAATCCCTATGGGCAGTCTGCAATCACTATAATCGGACTAACTTGCGCTGATTCTGCTATTTCGTTTCGACTAGGATCTCCAGTGGGAGTTATGTCAAGTGCATAATTGAACCAATCGATGCGACATCCTGGTCAATTTGACATAAACAAGCCAAACGGATTATGTTCTTGAGGATGGCCAGGTGCACCAAAATACTTAGGTTGGTTGTCCTCAGGGATTGACAGACTAAAATGACGGATGAGCTTTTGTAAAACTTTTAGATAAATGTCAAATGTCTTAAAAACGGATATAATTATTTCAGTTCGTATAAATACATGAAATGACAATATATTTTGGACGATTTGGCATATTCAATAAATATTTCGTCATTTACCATAACGTTTAGACGTTTGGACATATACATTAAATATTTATGCATGTATTTTAAACTTTTGGACAGAGTAGATCTAATCACCCTCTATTTTAAAGTTTTCATGCATTTTAAATAATCGTAGCTGATAGGTTGCACAAGGCTTTCTTATTCTCTTACACTAATGTAGACAACATTGCTGTTGTTTCAACAGGTATCATAGCATCATCCTACGCAGTCAAAACCGTAAAAAAACTGAAGTCTTTCATTGGTAAAATGCAACGTGAATTACAGTACATTGCGGACTTTCTGCAAGACGGTCAAATATGTGAGTATTGCAAGAAAAGATTCAGAAACAAAACAAAACAACAACAAAAAAGCATTGAAAAGACATGAAACAATTTGCTTCCTAATGAATGAAAGTATTTCAGGGAAGATATTTTGATGTACTTCTTTTAATTTGACTTTGAGATTCTTGTACTCCTGCTTCGCAGTCACTTCTTGGTTTGACCCTGGTTTTGGTTCTAGCATGAAACTTGTGTAGTCCAGAGCTGCTAAAATGAGAATATTTGCTAATCAAAGCAATTCGATTAATACCTGTACTTTATTTCTCTGTTTGCTTCTTTTTCATCAATTTGTTCTTAATCGGTTTGTTTTATTCATTGCAAAATGTAAAATCTATTCAAGCTTGACTCTGTATCATGAATTTTGTTCGTGAAACAAGCTGATTTTTCACCTTGAATCCTCAATTGGTTTTAAATGAACTTGAACGCTTCCTCAGTGGTTATCTTGTTATCAGGTTTAACAAAGTTTTCTTTTACAATGTTTCTTATTTTCAAGCTTTTGTATTTATCTTGTTGCTTTTCATCTGTGCTGTGTATTGCAGGCAAAGGCTTTCGCTATGAATCGAATTCATCTATGCTGATCGGATTTTTTTGTCTCACATGGCTAGCTAAATTCCATATATTGTTGACTTTGGGTATGAAAAGACATTGCTTAAGCGTGGTGATTTAAATAGTGAAAAAGGTACTTAAAAGTTACTAAATGTTGCAGCCTAAATCTCACTAAATGCTAGATCTTGTAACTAAATGTTAGAGACTAAATCTCACTAAATGCTAGATCTTGTAACTAAATGTTAGAGACTAAATCTTACTAAATGCTAGATCTTGTAACTAAATGTTAGAGACTGAATCTTACTAAATGCTACTATTTGTTGCAAATTGTTACTTTTTGGTAGTTAGAATATTTTTTTTGTTTTTTTTTTTGTTTTGCAAAAACAGTCAGCTCACCAACGTATGACCACCACACCATTTGTTTTGTGGAGAAAAACTGGTTCAACATATTAAACATCCGAGCTCAGTCAACCACTTTAAAACCCTAGAATATGTTTACAGAGCAAATGTAAGAGATTAGCAATTATCTTATTGATGTAAAAAATGAAATTACCTAAAAATACCAAGCGATATTTGTGAATGGCATAAACACATGAAATTGGTAACTGTTTTCGGGTGACTAAGGTAACATTACTAGTCTGTTCAAAGACAAAGAATGGAATGAGAGCAAAGCGAGCAAGTTCTACAAGTTCCAAGTTCTGAGATGCAAGGTCTCCAACATCGGAGAAAATATGGTGGTATTCCATTTTTTTGCTGAAATTGTCAAATTAGTAATCATAGAAAATGGTCAATGTTTTTCTGAGCTAGGTGAGCCCGCTTTTTCTGAAAGAACAACATAGTAGAATGTCATATGATAGCCATTTTTTTAAGAAAAAAATTTTAAAATGGCGAGCCAGTTCCGGGTAAAATTTTTAAAGAAATAAAAATGATTGATAGTCTTTGGATCTCTTGGTAAGCCTGCTTTTTTGAAGAAGGTTAAAAGTAACATTCATACCCTTAAGCCATTGCTTTTTGAAGAACTTACCAAGATCTTGAAGCCCCAACTATATTTTTCCAGTAAATACTGATAGAAATTGTTGTATAGATCAAATTATATAAACTATAGATCAAATTATATAAATGTATACTATGTTGTATAGATCAAATTATATAAACTACATAAAATTTGGGGTAAAAATAGTTCTTTTCTGATCAATATATATTGTACGGTGATCAACTCCCTATTCCCCCAGCAAACACAAAAAAAAGGGGGAGGAAGGGGATGGGGAGGTATGCGAATGACAATTTGCCTCTAGTATTTATCCCAACAACGAATGTTGAAGCCATATTGTGGCTCAAATTTTGAAAATAGAGCAATGGTGAGGCAAGCAAATGTAAAATTCCACATTCAGACTGAATTGAATAAGGCGAATATAGGGCATGCGTACACATTAATTCACATGACGTGTCTTTGCTTAAACAATGCCTTTCTTTGGAAAACAAACGCTTCTTTTGCACAGTCGATAAACTTGAGTGACCACTTTAAGCAGTACGAAACCACTGTTTGCTTTGGAAACACCTGCCTATTGACCGTGGAAAGCAGGTGACTGTTTAATGACTTTTGAAAAGGAAATTTCACGGGGGAAAATGGAAATGGCCTTTGAGAACATGTGATGGTAAATAAAGATCAGGTTTGACTGTATTTGCATTTATCTTTTTTATTTTATTTTCCTGTTTGTGTAAATCTGTAGTAAATGGGAAAACAAATAGATATTAATTTTACCACTATCCATATGCCAAAGTTAGAAATTATAAAACACTCGCACAATATATTAGAGAATTTTATTTAATACATGATAATCAAAATCCCTTCTAATTACTACACAAACAAATTCGCTCTTTGTGTGTCATCACATAACAATTGTTCTTTTTTAAAAAAATAATGAAACAAGCAGTTGAAAGAAATAAGTATAGAATGCAAGTAGTTAACTAATTACACTATTAACATGTAGGACAACCATGTATATCCACACGTATTGCTGTTTTAGTATTCTCTCTTTGTGAAGAAATACACATTTAGTTTTAGTTTGTGGGTTATTTTTTAAAATTTTTTTTTCTTCTTCAAAATACATTATTTGTTAGACATGCATTACATGGCAATAGCAAAGTCCGAGGTGCTATCTGAAGTCGTTGTCTGATCATTTGACCTGATAGGTCTTTGACGTTTTTAGACAAGGCTCTATTAGTGTTAAGGTACTTCGACAACTTGGAAAAAGTAAAACAGGTGATACAAATTCAACTGAGATAAAAAAAAATCGTGAAACTGTAAAAGTATGTTCTCGAACTAACAAAGTAAGAATGTTTGAAAAATAGAGAAGAGTATTAGTATTACCATCACCTTCTAGTATTACCATCACCTTCTAGTATTACCATCACCTTCTAGTATTATCACCTTCTAGTATTACCATCACCTTCTAGTATTACCATCACCTTCTAGTATTACCATCATCTTCTAGAAAATAAAATATTGCATACATATCATCTGCTAATTTTTCCTTTTCTTGAGCGCTATCAGAACGCAATATCCTCTCCACCAGCCGACCAGAAGAATAGCTTGGGTTGCTGAGCCTACCAATATCATGCAAAGAACTGTGAATATGGTGAAAGGATACTAAGTCAAGACATCTAGATGAGTCTCGCTTAAATGATTATCTGTCTAATTTGCCGTATTTTTCTCTAATTTCTGCAAGAATTGCAACCTTCTGATTGAGAAGCGGTTCATTGCTATCTGAATCCTGGTTGTTCATTCTTGTCACTACTGTCTTATTGAAATCAGTAACCTCTAATTTGTAGGGTGCTTATCACAGCAAATACGATAATGTGGTGACTACGTGAATTGCTCAGATTATCAACCGTTACCTGTGGATTAGACCATCAGGCAAGTACTTGACACTATTAACATGTGTGGGTAACAATGCATTGATTTAAATGACTAGTTGTTGTGGCGCTGACTAATCATGGAATTGGCTACTGGCCCACTGGATAAATGAGTGAACTCAACTTACGAATGGTTCAAGTCTATACATGAGTACATCGTTTATTCAATGTTTATGCAATGTCAAATAACATAATAAAACTGAAAAACATATAGCAACAGCTACAACACAGTTGGCACCAGTTTTCCTGCAGCCTCTCAATATCTTTTCAGCAGCATATTGGATCCAACAAACACTGCACAGATTCACGAGACGAGAAAGTCTACATAATTTTATGCATCTAAATGAATGAGGTACAAACGTACATATTATTTTTCCTTGAAAAGCAATATATGCAAAAGTACATTTCAGTTCTCAAAATATTCACACAACAGAATTTGAACTTAGGAAAACACTTTTTAGTCCATGTAAAATTTGCCATATTTCAGCAGAGCTTGTACACATCGCATCCACCATTTTGTCTCCATGTATATTACACATGAAGCTATTATATACATGAAATGGATATAAAGCATACAAGGACAGGAACATATGTGTAGGTGTTCAATGTATGTATGTATGTATGTATGTATGTATGTATGTATATGTCTATGTATGCATGTAAGTGTATACATGTATGTGTGAAAGTAAACATATATGTGGGTAATAGGTATACAAATAGCATAGAATTGGACAAATTTGAGGAAAACAAACATATATATAGTCAAATGAACAAGAAAACTCATCGGAAAGGAAAATATAAAAGGAACAATGATCAAGAATAACATGCAAAAGAAAATGCAAACATCTTGAAAGAATTAGAATTATTTACATTTGACTTGCACCTTTTAAATTAATTATTGCGTTAACTCTCCCTCACAACACTGGGAGTCTAAGAGTAAATAATATGTATGGTAGTCAAAAATGAAATGGGTCCATTGAGTTAATCTAATCAACAAACATATTGTCATGTATGTATGTATGTATGTATGTATGTATGTATGTATGTATGTATGTCTATGTATGCATGCATCCATGTATATATGTATGTATGTGTGTCTATGTATCTATGTATGTATGTAATTATGTATGCAGAATTGTCATGATATGCGTTTGAATGACATACACACAATCATCAACTTAATGTATTCTTATTGGATAGAATTTAGTTTTTGCATGTACATACACATACTCATACAAGAATATTGTATATATTTACATACTTGTGTATGCCATACATGCCCGACCACTATATCCCTACTATCCACCAAATTTTCTTTTTAAAATCAACACCATAACACTCATCCTCAAAAGTAAAAAATTTAAAAAACAATACCTATCCCTACCCTTAAAAATAATTTTTTTTATATCCGCACCCTGTGACCACCTTCACAAATATTTTGCAAAAACTCAATACCCTATTAAAAGTTTTTCAAAAATTATTAATTTGTATGTTATCAGACATTTTAGGTCTTAGGCCAGCAAATCATTTTATCGGTTTACCATTACATTCATATTTAAATTTTCCCACAACTTTCTTATTTTTGTTGTACTATATGAAGAGTGATCAATAGGATGATCACTAGTATCATATAATGTACTAATATGTCTCATATCATCACAAATATTTTCTGTTTTGACTAATGTTATCAATCTATCAGTATCAGTATATACCAATTCGACGTTATTACCTTATAATACTTTTAAGTGATTATAATAAAAGTTATATATGAATAATTGTGACAGGTCTAATATGGATATACCTGAAAAAATTGGTCTGTATATTTCTAATTTTATTTGTTGAATTGTTTTGATAGTCACCTAGCCATTCCCTTTTATCAGTTAATGTTTCAGGAGCCAATGAATAGCAGTGGTGTTGATCATACAAACACACCTTCCAATATATAACCCTTTTTTGAGTCGTCTGAAATGTAATCTGGTAATTTTTTTTATCTGGCTAGATCCATTAAAATTCTTCAACAGGTAGAGCTTGCATCATGGCCCAATCATATAAATTATTGTGATACCTTTACATAATTAAAGAATAAAGTTTTTTTCATCATAATCACTAACTTATGGATTATTAGATTTATCAGATCTTTTCAATACCATAGAAATACTGCCTCATAATACTTTTTCCTATAAACAGATGCCTGTCAACGTCAATTAATAATTCAAGTTTCACTTTTGTAAAAAGTTAATTTTTTTTTTTTAATCATGCATCCTAAGACATGCCCGGTGATGAACAGTCTTGTGCGGGGTCTAATTTAATGTTTCATGGTCATATTTCTAAAATGTCTCAAATATATCTGCAAGCAATAAAACATCTGTTTTTAAATATAAATCATGGTATTAACCTAAACTCTCTATTTTACTTATTTCCCATACTCTTTTGCAATGCACTTAATCTTCATAAGATATTCCAGATTTAGCTAATATTGAGTAAAATGCATTATTTCTGGTAATTTAATCCCATTAAACCTGTCATAAGAATCTATATAATCATATGGGTAAACACCTTTTCTGGTAATTTAATCCCATTAAACCTATCAAAAGAATCCATATGATCAAACAGGTAAACACCCTTTCTGGTAATTTAATGCCATAAACCTATCATAAGAATCCATATAATCATATGGGTAAACACCCTTTCCGGTAATTTAATCCCATTAAACCCATCATAAGAATACATATAATCACATGGGTAAACGCCCTTTTTAGTTAAAAGATTAATTATATCTAGATCAGTAAATTAACTAGATATCTTGAAATCATCTTTAGACAGATTAGATGATAGTTTATCCAAACTGCTATTAAGATATTGTAATGAGTCAATACATTTTAATTGACCAATACTAAATGACATGTATTTTTCCACGGTATTTGGTATACATGATATTTTAACATGTAATTTAGTTTTTGAAACACCAACCATTATTAAATGCCCATCATACATCCTTAAATTATTAAATACTATTGGAATTTGACTTTGAAATGGAGATATTTTAAGTTGTAAATTACAGATATCGTGTGCAGCCCCCTAAATTTAACAGTGATCTCTAACTTTATCATCGTCTAATGTTTGGCTGCATATGTGACAAACAGTTGCATATTCAAAGTTAATTTTGTCTTCATCTGACATTTTCAATTTAGCTGGATTTTTGCAATCATGCCAAACTTTTTTTCGTTTCATCATCTAATTTATCAAGGAAGTGTGTAACCACATCTTTCCCACAGTATACTTCAAGATTTACAATTTTCCATCACATCTTACAATAACATATTAATACCCGCATGGTTGCTGATCCATAATTTTTTCTGTATTTTCACCATTTTTTATACTAACTTTTGATTTAATGTTTCAAAGTCAGCATTCATTATAAAAGAGACCTTAATTTGATTTTTATAACTTTTAAATTTAAGAATATTTGTTGGTTTTTTATGACAAATTGTTTTTGTATCTTAGAATCACAATCCTCACAATCAAAAACATGTTTTTCTACATTTTCTCATTGCTAAAAATATGTAAGCATCTCCTACATTATGTTTTATAGGCTTGTGATTGCTATTAGCATATATCAATCTAGAAATATTTTTAATAAACATAATAATTTTTCTCAATGTCTAATATCAACAGGAAATATTATTCTTTCTGTTTTCTCTTTGGGAATTCTAAGTGGATATAATGAATCATTCCATCTGAACACATCGATACATATTTCATTTTTCAAATTTATCAATATCATGTAATGAAACTGTTAATTTGATATCTCCAAAGTTCAATTTATTATTCATAATTTGTATATTTTATTACATGCTCTGAATTGTGTTTAGTGGGGTATAATGTAGTTAATAAGCACCATTCAAAACATCTATTTTAACATTGTTTTTATGTTAATACATCCATGTTTCGCTGCTAATTTTGTTTTTTTTTAATTTATCTTTTGTAAAACAATATCACTTTTGGTACGGATTGGACTATATTTTGATATTCTTACTTCAATTGACATAATTTTGTCAAGAACCCAGCAAGACCATGCCCTGATATACACTTCAACTTTGTTTCTAAATCAGAGAATGTTCTGTTCAAACTAGCATTTATATCATCAATTTGCATCAGAGTGGTGGCCATATTAGCGAAATATGCATCTGTACCATTGCAGGATTCCCAGTCTTTTTCTCGTTCCAAATGGTTTTAATACAATCTTATATTTTGTAACATTATTTATATTTAATTGGCTCTGTAAAATACTCTAAATCTGAGGATATTTGGATGTAAAAAATTTCTCCAAATCATCATCATTAGGATTGTCCTTATGCATAACATATTGATAATCAGGTAACAGATGTTCTGCAATATTTTGCTTAAGAATAAAATCAAGTACTGGTTTTTGTATGCTTGTTCTTGGTGTTGGTGTTGGTGTTTGTATGCTTGTTCTTGGTGTTGGTGTTTGTATGCTTGTTCTTGGTATTGGTTTTTTATGTTTTTCATGGTTTTGGTATTGGTTTTTGCTCAATAATATCATCAAATGGGTTAAGTGATTTTTGTTTTTTTGCTTTGTTTGTGGTTCTGGTAATGGTATAATAGTTTTATTATAAGAAATAATTATATCACTCAATGTGTTATATTTTTCTTTTGTCACATAACCAATTTTATCAATTACATTATGAAATAATTTGGATTGGTCAAGAAAAAATAGATATGCTTGTCTTCTTGTAGTAATTTTATCAACTATGTGCAACCCCTGCTTGTAGCAAAGATGGACAATGACTTGATTAGTGACTAAATAATATAGAGTACATGGTGGAAAATAATTTCTGTTTTAATCCATTACCCTTATAATTGTATTAAAAGTAGTTGTTTAAACCATTTGTTAAAACTTGCGGAAATTGACATTCAACTTTCAAATTGAAGGTTTTAATTTTCCAGGTTTATATTTGTTAAAGCTTTGAATAAAGATGTGAATCTTTTCCTGCCATGTATATTTCATATTATCTTGTTGACTATCTATATTTCCTCCCCATTTCTTACTTACACCTACACTTACTGTCAATTGAATTATCCTCTGTATAAGTTTGTTTGTGAAACATTTTATTAGCACAATCTCTATCTCTACTTATTTATATGAAAGTATCTAACGTTATTATAAGAAAGGAAAAAAATAAAACGTATTGATAAGAAAAGAAAGAAATACGTTGATAACAAAAGAAAGAAATGCATTGATAACAAAAGATGGAAATACATTGATAACATTAATTAAAGAAAGAAATGTACTGATTGAAATAAAACAAAAGGCAGTATTGATGAAAAGAATACAAAAAATATTCATGGAATAATGGAAAGAAAGAAATATAGTAATGAAAAATTGAAAGAAAGAAATATAAATGCAATATTAGGAAAAATAAAAAAAAAATTAAAAAAATGCATTTCATTAAAAATTGAAAGAAAAACACTGATTGAAATAAAGATAAACACAGAGGGAAAAAAAAAATGAATTAAATGTATTTTGGCTTAATAATCCATATTTAAAACATTTCTTGTGGGTGAAAAACTTAAGTATTTTCACTAGTGGCTTTGCCACTTGTGAAAATATTGAGTTTTTCACCCTCTCGATGAAATATATCCGTTATTCACTTAGAGCAAGCAAATATCCTATCTATAGTATCTAACCCCGGCACACATTCCGGGCCACAAAAGGCTTATAGGGTTTTTACCAAATAAAATACTCAGGACAATTCAGTCTTAAGGTGGAAACCCCATGTCAATACGACTTTCAATTCAGGAGGAGAAGTGATAACAATATTTTAAAGATTGCTGCTGTGACAGTCATATTTGGATGTCAGATCGGCACCAATTTCATTTAGAACCAACTAGACATCATAAGCAGTCTTGTGGTGAAAACTCCAGGTTGATATGACCATCCATTCAGATGGCTACTGTGGTGGCCATATTGGATGTCCGAGTGGCACCATTTTCATTTAGGACCAATTAGACCATGAGATGAATGTGTGTGTAAAATTTCATAGCAATCCTCCTAGTAGTTTAGGTGGAGTATCAATAGAAAACTTGTGCTAATGGATGGATGGATGACAGAAAACAGAAGATGGACAACAGGCCATCCCATAAGCTCTTCTGATCTATAATCAGTAGAGCTAAAAGAACAATTGATGACTATGAGTCTGTAAGTCTCTTTTGAGTCAACAAGAATTTATTATTCAAATGAATTAATATTACAATTTGTGACATGATTTTAGTTTAAGAATATACAAAAGAGTACTGTAACAATAAATTGATAAATTAGGAAAACACTTCATTCTCAATGTACTGATTAAATTCAAAAGTAGACAACAGTTAAGCCAAGGTGTAAGTCTTCAAATCATAAATTGCAAAATAGTTTTACCTGTTCTAATGGATTTCAAGAAATTGTGTGTAAATGTTGTAAAAAATTATATTTTGTGTGGATCTATATCACAAGGCATGCCAGTAAATCAAAATGTAGTATTTATTGTAAATTTATTGTTGATCAATAAATCGGCATTGAGTATTGACAGGTGCAGAAGAAATATGTATAGTCCAGACAGGTGTATAAACTGTATATATTATAGATATTTAAAGCAATGGTTACAAATAAAATACAAGAATGCCAAGGCCTGCATGTTGAGTTCATAATAAAAGCATAGTAAAACATGTGACTTGAATCTCAAGATCAAAAGGCTGAGCAAGCATGTCGCAGTATGATTTGCATTAGCTCCATAATTATTCAACCTAAGTATGAACAAAATACCTCAAGGGATTTATAAGCAAACTAGATCTGTGTTTTTCAGATACTAAGACCAAACTGTCTAAATAAAACAAACAACAAAAAAATGCAGAAGAACTGGAAATATTGCTACAATACATGAAAATCTAATCAGGTCATCTGCACATGCAATACAAACATGCTTAAAAAACATAATTTGTCTATCTGAAGTGTATTTGCTAATACAAGTCCAAAAAGTTAAACTGTGTGACAAATTGAAAAATTGCTGTAATAGCCCAAAAACTTAATCAGGTCATCTACATGTGAAAACAATTCTGCCTATACAATTTCATTTGTCTACTTAAAGTAGTCTTTGCTTAATCGTGCTAACAAGGTTTTTTTCAAAAAAGGGTAAATCCCCAGATGTTTAAAAATGTGTAAGTATGGAAAAATTGGTGAACTGGCCTGAAAATGTATTTATATCATCACCATATGCATGCAAATATGCTAGTCAAATTTCATTTGTCTATGCTGAGTGGTGTTGAGTGGTTTTTGGCAATCTTGTTAACAAGTTTCTTGGGATGGATGAACATACAGACAAATGGACAGGATGAAAAAATTATGCTCCTGCTGCAAGAAGTGAGGGGATAAGGAAAAATTCTTTAACTGAAACATTATGGCAAACTTGCTATGACTGTGACCTTGACCCTAAGGTCAAAGGGGCAAACATGTGTGTCACAGAATGAATTGTATTAGCTCCATAATGATTCATCTCAAGTATGAACAAAATCCATCCATTTAGTACATTTAAGTGAAAGAAATTTTTTTAACCAAAACCTCAACACAAATTTTCTATGACTGTAAACAGACCCCAAGGTCAAAGGGATGAGCAAGTATGTCACAAAATGAATGGTCTCAGCTTCATAATGGTTCTTCCCAAGAATGAAAAGTTTTAATCAAAACCTTAACAAACTGTTAAAAAAGTTACTGCTGTGTCTCACTCTCCCTCTAACGTGGGCCTGACAATAATGTGGCTTGATGGTACACAGAATCATAATATCCTTTCCATTTACTAAAAAAATCTATGAAACTCATTGAAGCAGGTAGTGATATATAATATTATTCAACTCATTTCGCAAATTTCATTTCTGATGAGCATTCATGTAAAATCCTCAAATTTAATTTCTGATGAGTATTCATGTAAAATCCTCAAATTTCATATCTAGTGAGTATTAATGTAAAATACTAAAATTTAATATCTAATGAGTATTCATGTAAAATCCTCAAATTTCATATCTAATGAGTATCAATTTACAATCCTCAAATTTCATATATAATCAGTATTAATGTAAAATTCTCAAATTTCATATCTGATGAGTATTAATGTAAAATCCTCAAATTTCATATCTGATGAATATTAATGTAAAATCCTCAAATTTCATATCTAATGAGTATTAATGTAAAATCCTCAAATTTCATATCTAATGAGTATTAATGTAAAATCCTCAAATTTCATATCTGATGAGTATTAATGTAAAATCCTCAAATTTCATATCTGATGAGCATTTATGTAAGATCCTTATTTTGCCAGTAACTTGGAGTCCTCTAGAACTGCCTGTGAGGCTAAGCGTCCTGCAGCACCCATCACTCCACCACCTGACAAAACAAGAATGACCATTTCATCAAGATGAAATCATATCAAAATTGTGGTGAAATATGAACAAGAAACAAAAATCTTGAATGATAATTATATAGGCTCGATAGAACACAACATCTTACCTGTGAACCACAGTTTGATATTTTCAACCTGTATAAGACTTTCAAAATCTTTAAAAACAATATCTTAATGATGATGCAGATGATGCCATTCACAGCAGCACAATGATACCTTTGTCCAATTACATTCTATGCTAATACGGATAAGACAATAAAGCAGGTTAATAGTGAATGATATAATTAATTACACAGACACACACACACATATATGCTTCTCCAGGCACATCTCTGTTTGTTATAAAGTTAAATGTTTAGAATTAGATGCATATAACTTCAGGAGTCATTAAACAGGTTTTAAAATAAATGTTCTACAGAATGTTTATATTTATATTATGACACAACTGACTACTGTACTCACCCAGGCAAGACAGAAACTCCTATTATACCTGGGTACAAACTTTACACATAAATATTTTACCCAAGGTTTAGTTGAATACAGCAGCTAAGGAGAATTTAATGTGACTTTCAACATTTTTAAATGGTACATGAAGATTGTGTAAAAAATGGTAATGCTCCTGCTGCTGCTTACACAGCCTTGACACATATATATATATAGTTATGCACTTCAGCAAAGTTGTTATGTATGATGTTAACGTAAGTTGAAGGGTTATTTTGAAAATACACACTTAACTTTTGTCCAGTTGTTTACATAGTATTTTCATAGGCTTTTCGCAATTCGACTTTTGTGACATATGTGAGGTAGGCTAGTATATTTCGATTAGAAATACTCATATTCTGATGTGACATAGGTCATGTAGGCATTTGTATTTATATACAGATTTTGGAAAAACAAATTCATTCCTGTTCTCGAAGTTCAGTTCTAAAAGATCAGTCTGTAAGTAATCTATTTTAGTTGTGTTGTTGAAATCAGATATAATTTGAGAGGAATCATTTATTTACAATATTCATTGGAAATATGAAAGTGCTCATTAACTTTTGGATTAATACATGATTTTGGGATTTATGTGAACTCATTCAAATACATTCTGGATTACATTTTTGTGGTACATCCAGACATTCACGGCTATTGGAATTCATTCGGAACATTCTATTTTATTGGACTTGTAATTAGGACATTTAGGATTATTTGAAATGTAACTCGCAAATTGTATTTGTCTTTTGAATTTTCACTTTAACTGTCTGGAAATAAATTGCTTGTTGATTTTACTTATGTTGATAGTTTCAGTTTCTTTCTGTTACATATTTTTAAGACCTAGAGTTGTAACAAAGTCCAACAAACATAAATGTATAGGCTATCTCTTGCAGTGTGGGAGATGCTAAGTACTGCATAAATATTGATATAGTGATGTATCAACACATATCATTGTACTTCTTAACTCTACCATAAAGAACAATTTGATAGGTTACCTTGCCTTGGTAGAATAACACCTCTACAATGATGCTGTAAATTTGGTGGTAAAATACCACCTGGAGAAAACTGTACCCTTTGATAACTTTATTACTTTTGACCTAGATTGTATTTACTGTGATCTTTGCACGTATGTACCTTTGGTACAGAATCTAAAGACTTTGTATAACATGCTGGAGAAAAAATCCTAGGATTCTTAACTTTCAGTGCTGGAATACAAGGCTGATGATGTTATAAAGGAGCATGTGAGAAAAATGCCATAATATACCAATAACCTCACAATGTAACACTTCTAAGCCCCCACATTTAGTCTCACGGCTTTACCTTCATTGTGATGGGATTTCAATGCATGTGCAGGGAACAACAGTAGAAACAAGTCAAGGTTCTTGTGTACTAATCTATGGAGATGATGAACTAAGGTTTAGCTGGCCTTGGGGTCAAAACACTGTTACAGTATGGATATACTCTGAAAGAGTATGAGCAGTGAGAAGCAATAATGGAGCTAACAGCATAGACCCAGATCTGCCACTACCTGATGGACATACAGATTGGAGTCAATCCTGTTCACTTAATATCATAAGACTGAACAGGTCAGCCTGCACCTTATGAAATAGCAGATTTGGGTCTATGCTGTACACAATTAGGTGTAAATTACACATTAATAAATATGGTCTACTGAAAATACTAAAGCTGTGTTCAATAAAGCTAGTATTAGGTGGTATAATTAATACTAGGTCTACAATACTACTCAACTGGCTACCAGTCAATGGTGCTAGGTGGCAAAAGCTAATAACGACATGAAAACAGACGCTGAGAACCTAGATACATGCTTAATTTACCATGAATATCATCTACCTGATGTGTACATGGACCAATTTACTATAATTGCTGTACATCTTGGGACAACAATAATTCTTATTATCCTTGTCCCTAAAGTTAGGAACTGAAAAAATTAACTCATACAATTTGTTCCAAAACTTTAACAAATGAGAAATTACCCCCCACCACCCACACAAACACACCTAATATGGAAACAATTCTTCAATCTTTGATAAAAATTTCGTCAATAACTTCATTCTTCTATCTATGACTTTTTTTTGTCTTTGGTTTTGTAGAAATTAATTCAAAGACATGATGAAATAAATAAAATAAAGGCAGAAAGAGTGGGTCTTATTCTATGCAGACATCACAGTAACTCAAGTTGCCACTAAAATACTTGAAAAATTATTACTCAAAAGTGATTCTTTCAAGTTTTTGGTCACTTTGCCTTGGGAGTCATCGGGATTACAGGACCTAGCTGCAAGAATTAAGTCACCAAGGCTGGCAAACAGGCCAAGAAAGCCTCACATTAGATTTGGCAGAAGAGAGAGGAGCGATGGAAAAGCTACAGTATTTACCGTATATGTTGGGACACCGTATATGTTGGGACACCATAAATTAATTTTTAAAGTAATTTTTTTGTGCACTGTAAGTTCTGGGACAGATCGTTTTTTTCGAGTCGTAAGTTTTGGGACACCTTTTAAATCATAATATCGATGCTTAGCTGGTAAAAAAAAATGCACTTGAACTTATATTTTATTAAATAAATAAAATAAAAACTGCTGTCAGTGTTGTATGTTTACACTTGTCTTCTTATCTGCAAACTTTTGAAGAACAAAATTTGATAAATCTATGGGCAATATAGGAGACTAGATGTTTGCACTACGTACAAAATACATGCAAGTTTTGAGTTGATTTATATTTTGCCTTTTTCATAAGCCAGATCTAATTCACAAGTAATATTTCCTCAGTTATCTGCCAGTGCAAATCCCTTAGCTTGTAAAGGCAGCCTCACTTTGTTTTCCAACCCTTTGATCGAGCCGCAGAGTTGATCCTTGTTCAGTGCCAAGTAGAGTCCTATATTCAGCTGAGAGAATTTATTTGAACTTCCTGTGATCATGCCGCACAATTGACGCCTGTTCAGTTGTGGCAAATCTTTTAATACCAGTACATTTCACAATGTATGCTCAAAGTGTCACTTACAGACCCCGACTGTTCCACTGTTTCAATTTATTTTCAAAATTCCTGTGAATACTGCTAAAAGAAACCAAAGCCAGCTTCCCTTGGTCTGCCGACTTTGTATATAAAAAATCTGCACACTTAAAATAATCCAAAGTTGGCTTCCAGGGTCTGCTTGCTTTGTAATAAAATAAACTTTGTATTTGAAATCCTACTGGTAAGTTGAAACAATGAGTTTATTGCTCACTACCAGCAGTGTTTATTCACCACTCGGTCTTCTGTTGTTTGCCATCTGTAATTGTAACTGATACAAACAGGCATTGATGTCTGCAGGGTAAATAATATACACGGCATTAATTGTCTTTAAGAATACATTCTGTGTCCCATGCTAGCGAAAATATTGTCATTTGCTCTCACGGTGAATGTATTTCCTAATAATGATTTTTATTTGCGAAATGTTGTTATATTGTTAACCTGGATATAATACACTCTTGGTTATTTTGCACCATACACCGGATCATGCGTGAATTGCTGGTGCCTTCAAGCAATCGGTTGTTATTTCTGTCTCTCTCTTTCTGTTGTTTGTGATTTTACTGGATCCAATTTTAAGTTTGATAATATACCTGTATTCAAACTTCTGAGGACAACCAAACATGATTCGTGTGTCTATATTCACATCAATAAAATAATGTGTCAATGTTGTTACTTGACATAAGCGATACACACGACCGGTACTCTACATTACCGGACCATGTGTTAGTGGATACGTTTGTGTCTTTTATACATAAATTGCTTATGAAGAACAAAAGAGAGGAATAAATGAGAACAGTACAAGGTTAGTTTCTTTCAGTTTATTATCAAATAAATGTTTAATTTATCTACCTTATTTTAACATGAAGTGCTGGGGGGGGGGGGAATCAACACAATTTGTTTCGGTTCTTAAGTTTTGGGACATATGATCTAGTTGAAAAAAAGTTTAACCATAAGTTATGGGACAGGAAAAAAATCATTTATTTTATCCTGTCCCAATATATACGGTAAATACGGTAATCAGTTCTGGGCAGAGTCAGATCAACTCAGTCGGCACATCCCTGAAGAGTGTTGTGGGTCAGCCTCATAATGCTCTAAGAAAGAGGATCCACACCTGATGATGGAACCGGTTGCAGTGCAGAACTGTGTTCATATACTGCTACTGCCATTCTTGAAAATTATTACTCAAAAGTGATTCTTTAAAGTTTTTGGTAACTTTGTGAATTAAAAAGTTGTTTAGTGCTTGATTTAATGTTATGCAATTTGTGTCAGTATGTGTTTAGCTGAATGGGAAACCCATAAGTTTATTCAACTGTTAAAAGTATACCTTTCAGCCAACATGGGTGCCATCGTCCAATCAACCAGATTAGGGATTAAGTGTGATAAAAGGGTTAATTAACTAGTCATGTGAATTAAACAAACAAACCAAGACAAAAGAAGAAACATAGGTCATGTAGGCATGTGTATTTATATACAGATTTTAGTAAACAAATTCATTCCTGTTCTAGAAGTTCAGTTCTAAAAGATCGGTCAGTAAGTAATCTATTTTATTGTGTTGTTGAAATCAGATATAAAATGAGATGAATTATTTATTTACAATATTCACTGGAAATATAAAAGTGCTCATTGACTTTTGGAATAATACATGATTTTGGGATTTATGTGAACTCATTCAAATACACTCTGGATTACATCTTTCTGGTACATCCAGACATTCAAGGCGAATGGAATTCATTCAGAACATTCTATTATTTTGGACTTGTGATTAGGACATTTAGGATTATTTGAAATTTAACTCACAAATTGTAGGTGTCTTTTGAATTTTCACTTTAATTGTCTGGAAATAAATTGCTTGTTGATTTTACTTACATTGTTGGTTTCAGTTACATAAATTTTAAGACCTAGAGTTGTAACAAAGTCCAACAACATAAATGTATATGCTACCTAATGCAGTGTGGGAGATGCTAAGTACTGCATAAATACTGATATAGGCTAAGTACTGCATAAATACTGATATAGATGCTAAGTACTGCATAAATACTGATATAGATGCTAAGTACTGCATAAATACTGATATAGGCAAAGTACTGCATAAATACTGATATAGGCAAAGTACTGCATAAATACTGATATAGGCTAAGTACTGCATAAATACTGATATAGATGCTAAGTACTGCATAAATACTGATATAGGCAAAGTACTGCATAAATACTGATATAGATGCTAAGTACTGCATAAATACTGATATAGTGATGTAAATTTGGTGGTAAAATACCACCTGGAGAAAACTGTACCCTTTGATAATTTGATTACTCTTGACTTAGATTGTATTTACTGTGATCTCTGCTCTTATGTGCCTTTGGTACAGAATCTGAAGATTTTGTATAACATACTAGAGAAAAAACTCCCACAATTCTTTACTTTCAGTGCTGGAATAAAAGGCTGATGATGTTATAAAGGAGCATGTGAGCAGATGCCATAAATTACCAATAACCTCACAATGTAACACTTCTAAGCCCCCACATTTAGTCTCACGGCTTTACCTTCATTGTGATGGGATTTCAATGCATGTGCAGGGAACAACAGTAGAAATAAGTCAAGGTTCTTGTGTAGTAATCTACAGAGATGATGAACTAAGGTTTAGCTGGCCTTGGGGTCAAAACACTGTTACAGTATGGATATACTCTGAAAGAGTATGAGCAGTGAGAAGCAATAATGGAGCTAACAGCATAGACCCAGATCTGCCACTACCTAATGCACATACAGATTAGAGTCAATCCTGTTCACTTAATATCATAAGAAGAGTGAACAGCATAGACCCAGGTCAGCCTGCACCTTATGAAGTAGCAGATCTGGGTCTATGCTGTAAACAATTAGGTGTAAATTACACTTAAATAAATACGGTTATCTTAAAATACCAAGGTTGTGTTCAATAAAGCTAGTATTAGATGGTATAATTAATACTAGGCATACAATACTACTCAACTGGCTACCAGTCAATGGTACTAGGTGGCAAAAGCTAATACAGACATGAAAACAGACGCTGAAAACCTAGATACATGCTTAATTTACCATGAATATCATCTGCCTGATGTGTACATGGACCGATTTACTAAAATTGCTGTACATCTTGGAACAGAAATGACTCTTTATTTCCTTGTCCCAAAACTTGGGAACTGAAAAAATTCACACATAAAATTTGTTTCTAAACTTTCAAAAATAAGAAATGACCCTCCCACACACACACAAACACACCTAATATGGAAATAATTCTTCAATCTATGATCAAAATGTCATCAATAACTTCATTCTTCTATCTTTTACTTTTTTTTGTCTTTGCTTTTGTAGAAATAAATCCAAAGACATGAGGAAAAAAATAAATAAATAAAGGCAGAAAGAGTGGGTCTTACTCTATGCACCACTACCATACTTGAAAAATTATTACTCAAAAGTGATTCTTTCAAGTTTTTGGTAACTATGCCTTGGGATTCATCGGGATTGCAGGACCTAGCTGCAGGAATTAAGTCACCAAGGTTGGCAAACAGGCCAAGAAATCCTCACATTGGATTTGGCAGAAGAGAAAGGAGCGATGGAAAAGCTAATCAGTTCTGGGCAGAGTCGGATCAACTCAGTTGGTGCATCCCTGGACAGCGTTGTGGGTAAGCCCCAAAATGCTCTAGAAAAGAGGATCCACACCTGATGTTGGAACCGGTTGCAGTGCAGAACTGTGTTCATATATTGCCTGTACCATGCTTGAAAAATTATTACTCAAAAGTGATTCTTTAAAGTTTTTGGTAACTTTGTGAATTAAAAAGTTGTTTAGTGCTTGATTTAATGTTATGCAATTTGTGTCAGTATGTCAGATATGTGTTTAGCTGAATGGGAAACCCATAAGTTTATTCAACTGTTAAAAGTATACCTTTCAGCCAACATGGGTGCCATCGTCCAATCAACCAGATTAGGGATTAAGAGTGATAAAAGGGTTAATTAACTAGTCATGCGAATTAAACAAACAAACCAAGACAAAAGAAGAAGCTTACAAATGAGTACAAGCATCCCCAAACTTTTGTCATGACAGAAATGACTGAACTGAAACTGAAAAATGTCTCAAAACTTACAGTACATTAAAATATTCATTGTAAAAATTAATTCTGGATGTCCCAACTTTTACAGTGTTCCTATATATATCGTAAATAGAGTAAATATATATTTTTTTAAGGTAAGTACTGTTTATTTCTCAATCAAAAGATGGAAAAATTCAATGCTATGTCATTTTGTTGCAAGCATTAGTTCAGCATGTTCAAAATTCCTGTGAGAGGAATCACCATTCTGTTCAGCCTGTTAGTCTTCTGCACTAACAATACATAGCACAATTTCTACTACACACAGCTTTGGTAACTCCTGTGGGATATGGATATTTAATACTATCAGTGATTAAGTCTGCTGATCAGTTATTTGACCGAAAAAATTGTTGTGACTGCATTTTATGCTTTTGCCTAAGTTGCATTATCATGCTAAAGTACTAAGGTTCACAACAGTCCCACTGCTTTACCTGGATGTGCACCACTTCCACAGAGATAAAGGCCTCTGATTGGTGATCTATAATTACTCAGGACTGTGAGTGGTCGGCTAAAATACAGCTGATCCAGTGACATGGCACCGTGAAAGATATTCTGAAAATAAATTCTTTCAATGTTCATACACTAGATCAAAAGTGCAATCTTTCAATAAAGCCACAGTGAAGTCCTTGTAAAGTAAACCTCAAAGAATCTGTAAAATTTCTTTCTTTCAATAGAATTTCATTAAAAAAAATAGAAAAATGCATAGACGATATTTAATTTTTAACTTAAATGCAGAATTTCTCCCATGATAAGACTGGTGGTCATCCTACCAAAGGACTATATTAAATAAGAACCGTTTTTCTGACCCCCCACCCCCATCCTCAAATTTTATTTATATGATTAGCATTATATGTACGAGGTGGTTTTATTTCATTTATTATATGTTTTGTGTTCAAGTGCTGGTTGCCATGAAAATAGCATGTTGAAAAGAAATAAAAGAAGACATTAAAATTGCCCAACCTTTCCATGTATTTCTAATTGATGGGCCTATCCATAAATTATTCACTAAATATAAAATGATGATATAAATATATTTATATCATGTTTTATGACATGAAACTGTATATTAAGATTTAATGAGAAAAAAAAAAGATAAATTTGCTCCTAGTAGTCAACAATAAATATACCCAACTTACAAGTCAAGTTAAAAATGGTTCAAATTGCAAAATTAATGCTGTCATTAAGTTTGCATTCAAAGTTAACAGATGAAAAGTAAACAAAATAAAAATATTATCCCAATATAGGAATCAAATCACCTTCTCTTGCTTGGCCGGCATTCTCCTTTATGAACTGAGCTAATATCCCTACTGAACCTCATGTTTCATGGAGAGTTACATATAGACGAACTGAGCTAATATCCCTACTGAACCTCATGTTTCATGGAAAGTTACATATAGATGAACTGAGCTAATATCCCTACTGAACCTCATGTTTCACGGAAAGCTACATATAGATGAACTAAGCTAATATCCGAACTGAACCACATGTTTCATGGAGAGCTACATATAGATGAACTGAGCTAATATCCCTACTGAACCTCATGTTTCATGGAAAGCTACATATAGACAAACTGAGCTAATATCCCTACTGAACCTCATGTTTCATGGAAAGCTACATATAGACGAACTGAACTAATATCCCTACTGAACCTCATGTTTCATGGAAAGCTACATATAGACAAACTGAGCTAATATCCCTACTGAACCTCATGTTTCACGGAAAGCTACATATAGATGAACTGAGCTAATATCCCTACTGAACCTCAAGTTTCATGGAAAGCTACATATATTGTGTTTACAATGTAGCTTACTGTTTAGGACATTCCACTGAACTGTATTTTACATTTATTTCTAAACTTAATATTGTACAGATATGAAGAAATATTGACTCTATGATACATTCTTAACCGATTTGAACATACAATTTAATCTTGTATTATATTCTACCTTATATGCTTGCGTATAAGTCAGATCCAACTGCAAACTGCATAGACCCTGATCTGCAGTCACATAATGCACCAGCAGATCTGGGTCTATGCAGTTAGGAGTAATAAGGGTCTATGTTGTTCGTAGTTGGACCCAACATATACACTAGTATATACAGTACTTGAAACTAATCAGATATCTAAAACCTCATTTCTGTAATAAGAGAACATGGTTCATACAGCCCCCCCCTCCAATTTGTTTCAGATACTTCCAAAAGTTTTCAAGGAGTATTTTTCTTACCAAACTTTCTACATATGTTACTTTATTTATCACTTCCATAAATAGGTATACAAGTAGAAGAAAATATCCCATAATTCCTTAGCAAGCCACTAGAGTAAAGGGGTGCTACTCCATCTGGTAAAAACTTGTGTCATGAATCATTTGATCCACCCAATTTTATCTCATTTTATTCATTCATTACTTTTAGAAAATATGTAATTAACAAAAATTCAGAATTTAAAAAGTAATCATTTTTATTCAGTTTTAATGTTTTGTATTCCTCCAGATAAATTAAAGTTTTGCAAATATCCGAGGAGTTTTTCAACAAATTCAAAAACTTTTTAAGAATAAAACCCACTTTCTGAAAATTCAATGTGTTTTCAAGGCAATTTTTCAAATTCAAGGATTTTTCAAGGTTGTATGAACCATGAAGTGTAATATTCAGGTTTGCAATCTGAATTTATTTGTTTCTCAGTAATTTTCAAGCATAATACATCTAGAAATAACAAGAGTCCCTCGAAGGGACTGATACTCTACTGGCCAAAAAGAATTTACAGGAATTCAAGATAAGATAATTTCTTCCTTTAAGCTTTGTATCACAGTGGAAAGAGATGAAGATGTTCTGATTGGAATCTCAGATTGAGTTTCCACTATCAGCTAATCACTGGGTTCACTATCAGTGATCACTGGGTTCACTATCAGCTAATCACTGGGTTCAATATCAGCTAATCACTGGGTTCACTATCAGCTAATCACTGGGTTCAACATCAGCTAATCACTGGGTTCACTATCAGCTAATCACTGGGTTCCTACACATTTTGAAATGAAAAATTCCAGGTTTTTTCCTGGATCTGAACTCAATCAATAACATTTTGGCACAGAAAACATGCATTTCTAAAATCAAAATCTGATTCTGTTTTGAGACTCTGTCATAAGATCCAAGAACCAATCTAAATTAGACATGTGATCATGCACTGAAACATTGGATGCATCATTAGAAACAAGTATAGCTGTAACGAAATGTATGCAATCCAATGAAATTTCAAAACATCAGAGAAATGTGACAGCATTAAAGTTCAAGAAAATAAAATATCAATCACAGTTTGCATCTTTTTTAAGTACAGGCAGGGCACTTAGCTCCCATTTCCTCGACATGATCCAACCAACCAACCATCTAACCAACGTGTTTCTCATAAGGCCAGTTCTGATATTCTCAAAATCTTTGAGCATGAAACTCTAACTGATGCTAGAAAGTTAAAAACAATTATTATATTTTAAGTATATATATCTCCTCCAACTTTACCATGTATAAAAAAGAGCCAAAATTTTTAAAAAAATTCTAAGTTTGAGGATTCTTTGCTGAGTGATATAATAGTACACATTTTTTATAAGTTTCAGTCTTATGCTCAGTTTTGAACATACTGGGCAAGATTATTCAATTGACATGTCAGTCACAGACGGTATCTGTTAATCAAGCATGGTATAACAAAGTTTCCAATGCACCAATGACCAGCTGGCTGTGAAACAGTACATAACTGTATTTGGGCTGATAGTGTTTTTTTGTCTGAAAACAGTTTGCCCAACCAAGTAAGTAATCTGCTACAATTTACTATATAATATATATTTATTTTCATGGACATTAAATTTTTTTGTCTTGTGAAAAATGACTTATTCATCTGTATGTAATTTCAAGATCAGAAAAGGACTCTGTTTGTTTTCATAGAAGAATCAATCTTTGCTGGGTATTTAAAATCATGGTTTGCATCAATCATAAAAAAACATAAAAACTGGGACTACGTTAAAAAAAAGTGAATTCACAGTACACATATCTTTATAACATCAACATTTTCATCCAATTTTTTTATAATCATTTTCACCATACACTCAAAATCCTGTGTCAATCATTGGGACATTTTCAAAACAAAAAACATTGACTTTAACTGATTAATATGTATTATATGTTAATAAGCAGACAGTGTCTTCTCTTTATTTCAAAAGTGTCAACTGAATTTGAATTTTTTTTTCTTCATTTCTTTCAAGATATCATTGTAAGCCAAGAAAGCAAGATGGATTATGAACTAAAATGTTCACATCTATGACAAAAGTCAGAATCTCCAATATTATAACTCCAGCTTACCCCACCTGTCAGTCCAATATTATAACCCCAGCTTACTCCGCCTGTCAGTCCAATATTGTAATCCCAGCTTACCCACCTGTCAGTCCAATATTATAATCCCAGCTTACCCACCTGTCAGTCCAATATTATAACCCCAGCTTACCCCGCCTGTCAGTCCCATAATCTTCTCCAGATCAGGAGGTGTAAGAATATCCCTGCCAATTACACTAGTTTTGAATCCAGGTGCATACTGCTCAATACAATCGAACACTGAAAAATAAAGACTATATTTAAGTATAAAATCCAATGAAGTGATGCAATGTAAATATTACTGACATAGAAATATAGTCTAAAGATTTTGACAAATACAATCTGAAACAAACAGTAAACAGTCAAATGATCTCGGTTTAATCATGTGATCAAATAATATCACATCCGAGAATCAATCTTAGGACTATTTATAGAGAAAAGTGTTTAATTTTAAATAATATAAATCTGTCTTGCATATTCCAAAATGGTAAAAAATTATATAATAATTTACTCATTATATAAATACAATCACATTGTGAAAATAAGTCTGAAATAGTGCTCTATCAGAAGAATCTTGATCAAAAGCATTACAACCCATGCTTGTCCCTGATACAAATATCTTAACATGTTTTTAACAACATCTTTAAACTGTTGATGTTGCAAACTAATTCTCAATTAAAAAAAACAAAATAACAGAAATTGTGTTTGTAAAACACACATGCGCACATTGCTGTTATGTTGTTAATGAAGTGCTATACAGAACACAAAAGTCAAATTCCACAAAATGCAAAAATGAAAACTTTGAAAAATTTTGATAATGGCGTGAAATTCTAACCAGATCATCTATATATGGTTTGGTGTTTTACAGCACAGCAACACAAGTAGGTTTCTTAGTGCTGAGGCAATTGGAGTAAAGTCTCATGCCCAAGGACACACCATGATCTGATGGTAGGATTCAATTGTTTGTTTGTAGTAGTGCTTTATGGCATCTCAGTACAATAGTGCCCACATCTTGCCAACTAAAGGCAGATATTGGAAAAATAATAAAATGAATTGCACAAAAAAAACAGGAAGATAAACCCTTCCAAATAAATGTAAACGTGAAGTACAACAAGACCAAATATAAAATGTAATTTTTTAAAAAATTCGTTAACATTTATATAAAACAAAACACATGTAAAATCCTTAAAACATTATTAAAATTTCTTATATAAACTGCATTCCCTTATAAGGTCTAAGATTTTTGCAGGTACTACGTTCTCAT
Source organism: Margaritifera margaritifera (assembly GCA_029931535.1). Classification (NCBI taxonomy): domain Eukaryota; kingdom Metazoa; phylum Mollusca; class Bivalvia; order Unionida; family Margaritiferidae; genus Margaritifera; species Margaritifera margaritifera. The sequence goes on from JAQPZY010001597.1 coordinate 1,753,917, forward strand.
ACAGTTTTTTCAAGCAGTTAACATCAAAATACTTATGTCTCATAGGCTGGAAATCTACACACTTGACAAAAATGTGCTCCACTGTCAGAGTACACACTCAGGTCGAGGTTCACCCTTCAGGAGGTATGCATGAGTCAGGAATGTCTGTCCGATACATGATCAGCACAATACCACCTCTTCTCTCCGATTTGTCCTATACCAGGGAGGCCACTCTCCAATTATTTTGGGAGGTTTTGATAACCATGGCGTGGGGATTTGGGAATACAGAATTTTGCAATATTTCCAACACTGATTTTTGCTGTTTCTAAATGAGGATGAATTTGTATGCCAATGGGTGGAATGAAGTTTGGTTTATGAATGTACAAGTTTTGGTATTTGGGTCTAAAGATAATATCATATGCAGGGTTAGATGGATTAGAACATAGTTTGGTAGCATACTGAAGAGCCAATTTCATTCAACCAAGATAAAGTGATGATTCATTGGGTTCAACATAGAGGTTTTCTGAAGGTGGAGTTCTAAATGCACCCAGATAGAATATAAATCCCTGATTGTGTATCGGATCTAGCATCTGCAGGTAAGATTTACAAGCTGATCCATACACACCTGAGCCATAGTGAAGTTTCAATCTTATTAATGACCTGTACAACTGGAGCAAGACCTTTTGACATGCTCCCTGATCTGTGTTTGCCACACATTTGTTGAGGTATCTAATATGTGGAAGAAAAGTTAGTTTACTGTCAAAAATAAGCCTTAAAAATTTTCTCTACTCCACAACAGGAAAAAGACAACCATTAACATAGAGCTTTGGGTCATCATGAATACGATGTAATCAACAGAAATGGGTAGGATTCGAACCCATACCATTCATACACGAGTCTTCGAACCCCCACTCTTTCAAACACGAGTCTGGTATGTTAACCACTGTGTCACTATAACTCCAGTCTCCAGTAGTTACCTCTTACATGCAGAAGGGTGCAATAGAACTATTCTACATCTACATGGGAATCATCTACACATGCATACAATGCATATAAACATGCATAACAAACTTCATTTGTCTATCTTGAGTGGCTTTTGCTAAATTCTGCTAAATTTAAAGTCCAAAATGTTTAAAAAATGTCAAACAAAAACTGAAAAATTGCTTTAATCTCCTGAAAATTTAATCAGATTATCTACTTAAGACAACAATATGGAATGTACAATTTCATGGCTCTAATTTAATTAATTTTGTGCTTTCATGCTAACAGGGATTTGGAATGGATGTGTGGATGTATGGATGGACAGTAGCAAGACAATATGCCCCTTCTGCTATCACAGTGGGAACATAAAAACACAACTCAAAAGACAAATGTACATTGTCAAGAAAACAACAGACTTTAAGTAAAAGTGGTCTATAAATATAGTTTAACTGAAAATATTTTAACAGAAATAAAATTGACATCAAATTACCAAGGTCAGCATACTGGTTCCGAGTCTGATCATCCCACTCCTTGCCTCCTGCCAGGTTATACGGAGTGTACTGTGTAAATAATAATACTACATGACAACCAGGGGGAGCTATAGTCTGGTCCAGGCTCGATGGAATGACCATCTCCATCAAGGGTCTGAAAGATAATTAGAAAATATAAATGTTTGAATAGAGAAATACTTGATGTTTTGGATATTTGTGATTGATTTTAAGTAAAATGATTAAAATTACAAATTTTTCATCTGTCTTAAAATGTTATAAAGGTCCCCAGAGTTGGTTCTTAAATGTACATGAGCACGCTGGCTCTACATGATTTTTGGGATTTACACGCTGGCTCTACATGATTTTTGGGATGAACATGCTGGCTCTACATGATTTTTGGGATGAACACGCTGTCTCTACATGATTTTTGGGATGAACACGCTGGCTCTACATGATTTTTGGGATGAACACGCTGGCTCTACATGATTTTTGGGATGAACACACTGGCTCTACATGATTTTTGGGATGAACACGCTGGCTCTACATGATTTTGGAGATGAACACGCTGGCTCTACATGATTTTTGGGATGTCAAATGTTGCCAAATTTTCAAATATTATGTGCTAAATGAGTACAGGTTTATGTTTTACTTATGCTCATTTATGAATGCATGTTTCACTGCATGGCCCCCAACTGTGTAGTTGTAAAATTGTGTGATGTACCCCTGGTATGTATATCAATATTGCTTTTAAAGTAATACTGGAGGGTTTTCTTTTCAAGTTTATCACTAGGATGATAATGTAAACTATATGTTCATCTTTGAAACAATATGACTAACACAACTTATGACTCAGTCAATAACTACTGAGATGATTACAAACATAAGGATAAATTACTAATCAAGATGACTTTATACATAAACTACTATATATGAGTTACTTTTTTGATGTCTTTATATTTTATAAAACAGACACATCTATGGATTGAAGTTTTGTTTATTTCAAAGTCTATTTTCTTACAAGATAGTTCAAAACATTTCTAAAATAAAATTACACATTTCAATGTTATATTTTTTTCCCACTAAACTATGTTAAAACTTTCATCAAAAATTCTGCAGAACGCTTCATCTTACCTGCTCCAATGTGTCATCATTCACAAACCTACAACATTAGATAAAGAAAAGCAGGTCACTGTGACTTACTTCTGTCAGTGGTGAATAGTATCCTTTAAAATGAATGCACCCATCAAGTTTCAAGACTGTACATTCAATAACATCTAAGAAATGGAGCTGAGAATAAACAGAACCCATCAAGAGGCTTGGGAAATATATGCCAATGAAATAAAATTAACTAAAACTTTATCACGTATCTTCTATCATTGTGACTTTAACCCCAAGGTCAAAAGAGGAAGCAAGTGTGTCACAAAATGAATTGTCTTTGCTTCATAATAAACGTACCAAGCATGAACAGAATCCATCAAGTCACTTAGGAACTATAAGTAAATGAAAAACTTTACCCAAAACCTAACATACATCTTCTATAACTGTGATCTTGACCTCAAGATCAATGGGACAAGTGAGTGTGTCATTAGTGGTGTAATGATATATCAATATATCAGAGCACATCAGTACACTACCGTGTAGGAATTTGTATCAGTACAAATTCTTCCGTATCAATATTTTAACCATAACTGTCTATTAGTTACACTGGTTGTGTAAATTATTTTGCTTACAGAAAATATTACTTGGTATTATGAGCGGACACTGTAACCACTTAAATGCATGCTTTAGTAATGGTTGATAGTCATAACTGTTGAATAAGCCTAAACCGGATCTTATACTCAGTAAGCAGGTAACTAGTGCTGTTTGGACTTTAGCTTTAAATGCAATGAAGATTGTGAAATTAATAAATTATTAGCAGCATGCATTAGATGCTTCCATAGCATGAGTTATTCTGGAGACACTACTAGAAATATCACCACAAACATGCATCAGCATCATCCATTTGTGAAAGGTGATCATTACTTAAAGCTGCAAACTATCATCTCTTACCTGACCATACACACAATCCTTCTCATTTTATTCCCAAAATAAAGAGAAACACAGCTGGTAGAACAATAAATTATTTGTTGTTATAAAACTTACAGACACAGCAAATCAGACTGACAGTTGGTATCATATGGGTTTTCAAACTGTTTAGCTTTGTAGCAGTACATAGCGATACTTACTACAATACAGCAATTTATATTGCAATATATCACAATACAATTTCAGCAGGTAATACTCACCCCTATGTATCATAGAATAAATTATCTTTGCTTAATAATGTTACAAGTCAAATACTGAGAGTATCCAACAAAGTGTTCAGGAAAATTATGCAAATGAAAAACTCACTAAACCCATAAGTGTTGAGAATGACAGCTATGACATTGGCAGAAAAGTGCTGTTTCTTTTTTTTTCATTAATGCAGGCTCAAAAAATGCAACACAGCAACAATTCACATATTATAATTAAAGTAATATGAAAGCAGGTCACACTTTCATAAAACATCGTAATGTAAATTAAAAACTTCACTCAACTTTAGCATGATGATTAATTGTAAATTACAACTTGATAACTGCAATACACCTATGTTTGAAACAAGCAGGAAATTTTGAGATACCGACTTTAAATTTGACTGAATACAACTTTTACAGATGGACACATTTTGAGGAGTTCATTCTCAAGCTGGGAATTTTTATGAAAATCTGGCCAGAGTTTTGTTTGTGAAAACAAGTGTTATATTAAAAAATATTTCTTTTATAATACTTACCTGTCCATAATATGTTAGGAGTACATCCACTATCTTACCAATCTAGCCCTTCCAAGCCAAACAAGACATTTGCCATGTCTTTTGCCTTGTTCTAGCAACATAAGTGCTAAAAAGTTGTCTACTTTGCAAATTCTCCATGCCTTGCAAATACTGAATTCAGTTGTGCCTTTTCATCAGTTATGTGATTCTTTAGGTGTTGTCCCACCTCAGGGAAGTATGCTCAAGCTATTTTTCTGTCTTTTTCTTGTTTAATCTTTATTATATGTTTATTTTAGCAGCAAAAGTGCTAAAGAGTCATGTGCTTGCCATAGTGGAAGTTGGCTGAAAGTGGTCTCCCCTTATATATGGGGATTGGCACCGAATCCTATCAGTTACTACTTAAGCAGATGTGCATGTTTCTTCCTGGGATGTAACTATGAGGAGGGCTGGGGAGAATATGCTTGTATAATGATTCAGTAAGTATTATTGAAGAAACATGTTTTACTCTGAAGTGTGGTTTCTTCTTTAAATACAATACTCTATCATAATATATTAGGAGAACAGGTAAGAGAAAGAGGGAATAACAACTCCTTATCATAGAGTTGGTTCTATCTCCTGTTTACTAATGTATGTGAAACAGCATCAAGTCATGTGAGATCTGGACTAGGTTAGCATATGGTTTATGCATGGACATGGTTTGGGTAAACACATTTTCAATCCCACAAATCCAGTGGAAAACAGTAACCTGCACCATTACAAAGCTGACTGAGCCCATTGGAATGAAAGGATTCTGATAAAAGCTTAAGAATGTCATCTCTGACCTCCAGCTCATGTCTTAGATGATGTCACTTAGGGAGCGTTTGCACTCAAGTACTATGCTAGTGCTGACCATCCTAACCTCAAGAGCTGATATGCACAACAGATTCATCTGGTCTTGGATTAGTTCTTGGTAGGATGAGTGGATGACCCATGCTATCCAGAGTGATAGTACCTGAGCAGAAATATCCTCCTACCTTCTTTGAGTGGTAAGAACAAACCAAATCTCCAACTTCTGACTGACTCAAGTTTCTTTCAGATACCATTTCAGAGCCATGACAGGATCCTGCATGTGCACCTGGGATGAAGGGTCCAAAGAAGGCAGCAGTTTCAAGACAAAGGACTGATTACTCAGGAGTGGGAGTCTATTCTTGGCAATTAAAGTAGGGGCAATCATGAGAGAAACCAAACCATCATGGTGTAACTGCAGTTGCATATATTACACTGCATGCTGTAGCTAGAGTCACTAGGAAGCAGGTTTTATATAAGAGGGGAGTCATCGAAGCTCTTGACAGTGGTTCAAAAGATGTCTTTTTTTAACTATGTCAGAACCTATAGAAGACTATTTCAGATAAAGGGCCAAAGCCTTTGGTTGAGACAAGTCAAAGTTCACAAGAAAGTTTGAAAGGTCTTTGTTCTGGCCTATATATTCCCTTCCATGATGTCGAAGCATGTCTGAGATCATGGAATGGTAGCACTTAATTGTAATGATAGGTAACCTCTCAAAGAACCACAGGAGGAAGTTAGCTTTCTGTAGTAATGATGCTTCTAAAGGAGAGATGTGTTTCTGCTTGTTCCACTGGGAAACAATTCTCCACTTCCTCTCACAGGCTTTCAAAGTGGTTGGCCTTCTTGCTGGAGCAATTCTGTTCACCACTTATTCTAAGAACTGCTTCTTTCTGAGGGCTTGTTTGATATGAACTCAGCATCTCTGGGCTCAGATGGAAAACCCTGCTTTTGTGGTTACTTGAGCAGGTAAAGAGAAAGCAGGATCTTCCTACTTATTTCTCCACTGCCAAGTTCAAAAGGTGGTTGATCCATGATTTTTCCCAACTGAGGGAGCAATCAGAATTAGCCATCACTCTGAGTTCCTTGCTTATTGGATTACTTTGGGAGTCAGAGGTGTTTTGGGGAAAGACATATGCATGGAGACTTCCAATTAAGGGAAAAGGTGTCGAATGTGGAACTAGAGAGACAAACATCAGAGCCTTGATTTCCACCTTGTTACAAACAGGTACATGATACGGTTGAGGCCAATGGTCACAGATTCAACTTCTATGGGATGAATGGGCTCATTAGGTGTGAATCATCTGATTCCATTGTAACAGTGATTCCACCTAGACACTAAACCTGCCTGGGATTTGGTGGACTTCAATGTGGATTTGTCAACACTGGCACCACCCAACAAAATCCCAAACCAGAAAGCAGAGGCTTGGGGACTTGGTTTTCCTTGCTGCCAGATGTAATTAAAACAAGATGCATTGTTGGATAGAATGAGAATGCCCTTTTGCATGACTGAAAGGTATTCACTGTGGTCATTATCTCAAAGAGATCCGATTAATATGTTGTGAGTGCTTCTGAAGGGGTTAAACCTTGCTCACTTTTTGGAAGGAATGCAGAAGGTGGGCACTTCAGCTTTCAGCCTGTCATGCTGGCATTGGTGTAAAGCATGATTTCTGGTGGTTGATGCTGCAGTGGTATGCCATCTGTAAGACAAATGTGGTCTTCCCGTTGGCTGAGATGGAGTCTTATATAGTCCAAGATTGTTTGGTCCAGTGGACAAAGTTTTGGTCACCGCTAAAAGAGGAGAATCATCTGTAGTGGTTTCATGAACAATTGACCAAGGTTGAAGAGATCTACTGCCACAGTGAGGAGACCCAAGATGCAAAGAAATTCCTGAGCTGAAATTTGATTCTTTGAGTAAATGGTAGACACTACTGAGATGATTTTCAAAGCACATTCTTGAGGGAGACAAACTCATGAGATGATTTTGAACTCCATACCCAAGTGAATGAAATTCTGAGATTTGTTGACATGGAATCAAAACAGAGCAAAAGACATACAAGGGACTACATTTTTTGGTACAAAAGGTAACTCACCTGGTGCTTTTGAAGAATGTTGTCCAGGTAGCTGGATGTCAAGGTCATGGAGGTGGTTTGGAAGTGTAATACGATTGTCATGAAGACCCAGGGACTAATATTTAGACCAAAAGGGAGCACCCTAAACTGGTACACATTTATTATTCTGAACATGAACATCAGGAATTTATAGCATGGATGCAAAAGTACATGTCTTGGAGATCTAGGATGACTGGGAAGTCTCCCTCCTGAAAAGTGATGAGAACAATCTCAGCATATCCATTCTGAACTGTGGTACCCAAAAGAAATGGCTGCATGACTGGATGAAGCTTGCCATTCGCTTTTAGAACTAGGATCTCTCCTCTTCAATCTAGCAGTGGTAAAGCAGATTGGAGGAAAACAGTTGCAAACTGTAGTAATCTTTCAGGAAAGCAGAGGTGGAGAGAAAGGCATTTCTTTCCGTAAGCTGTTGATCAAGAGATGCAGCAATGGTACTGGAAAGTGAGTGTTGAGCTGTTCTGCTCCATCAGTGGGCTTCTCAATGGAATGGTTTAAGCTGTGTTTAGACTGCTGAAAAACAGCCCCTGAAACCAAGTTAAGCATGGCTCCCATTGCTATAACATTCCGAACCAGTTGTTGTGCATCAGAGAAGGCCTTCTGGTCCATAAGCACAGAGGAAGGTTTTGACATTCCCAGGCTTATAATGTCTTTCTGAACCACTAGAACCTCAGTGTGAAAATTTGGCACATATATCCTGCACAAAGCTGGGTTGAAATTTGATGGGTGTCACCAGTGCATAAAGGAAAATCCTGTTGATACTTGGATCTTGGAGCTGCCTTACCAAACAATGTAGGATGTAAGTGACTCAACCAAACTGTGGCAGTTGTTTGAATCATGGCTGGTATTTCTCAACTAAGAGATTGATGGATGCGAGTACTTTGTAACCACATATTCCATAGATGGAATATGTGGTGGCAGAAAGAACTCAGGAGGCAGAAGCCAGGAAACCTCTTCAACAATGTGTAAAAGACTGAGTCTTCTCTGGACATCAATGGATTGAGAAAGGAAGGCAGGTTGAGTGGGAAGATGAATGAGGCTAGCAGTCCATCAATCCTGGGATATGGCTATCTCTGTGCATTCACTGTGTGTATTATTGACAATCCAGGACTGTGCCAGACATCTGGGAATGAATCATAGCTGTAGCCAGTACCAGGTTGAGATGCAGTAAGGACAAGTGAAAGAACTGTCTGGTGCCAGTTTGCCATAATTCCATAGGTCTGGTACCAAGTAATATGAGATTGTTCATCAATTCTGGTGCCGATTATACTGGGCATATGGTTCAGAACTGCAACTGTTTCTTGAAACTGAGAACAGATCACCATACCCAGAATCAGAAGTCAAAGGCATAGGACAAAGTCAGAGCTGATGTGGTCTGCAGCTGGTTGGCATCTGTTGCCAAGGTCATATACTGGCTATCCCAGGAAAGATCACTGTAACCAGTACTGGGGTGTGTTTTTGTTGATGGCCTATCTACTACTGATCCAGATGGGCCACGATACCATATCAGTCCTGACCCAACAGGCAGTGCCCTGATGATCTATTCTGTTTGCAGCAACAAGGGTATTAGATAGGCTGGTGCTGTGCAAGAAGCCTGTGATGGCTGGGATAATACAATTTTACTGTAATGAGCGAGCTTTCTGCCTTTGGTGATTCAGAAGGTAGCTTGATTGATATGAGCCAGGTGTGCAGGTTCAACAATTCCAGGTTCGGTTGAAACATCAACATTTGCAATTGTTTGAGCCGGTGAGAAAAGACCAAGATTTCCCTGTGAATTTCCACTGCTAAGTGTAAGAAATTATTTATTCATGATTTTTTCCACCTGAGGGAGCTATCAAGACCAGACATGGCATTGATTCCTTTGCTTTCTGCAAAACTTTGGGAATCAGAGGGTTTGAACAGAAAGTGTATGCATTGGACCACTCCAGTTCCTGGAAAGAGCGTCAAATGCCCAGTATTTTGGATCTGGGACTGGAGAAACCAATGGTAGCTTGCATTCTAGTAGATCGTCTCAAATAGATCCATGAGTCATAGTCATAGAGCCTAGAAGGTGCAGATTTGTCTGAATTCTCATGGGTGAATTGACCATTTGGTTTGAATTAGCCCCCTTGCCTTTTAATGTAATTACCATGGTGCAGCTGTCAGACAGAATGAACATGCCCTTTCGAGGCAGCTCCTTCTATCACAAATGCATTCAGTGTGGTCTTCATCTTCAGGAGATCGATGTGCAATGAATGCTCCTGAAAGAGCCACACCCAGCTGACATACCAAAACGTGGGCAGGAAGTGAGCACTAAACATGCTGGCATTCATGCAGATCATAATTCCATGAGGCTGAATCTGCAAGGGAATACCATGCAAGGTTCTCACATTTGCTGAGATGGGATTTCATGTATCAGAAAACTGGGTTTGTCGGATTCAGTGGGCAATGATCTGGTCACTACTGGGACATGAAAATCTGCAGTGGTCTCATAAACAGGTAGCCCAAGAAGGTAAGACCTGTTGTTGCACTGAGTGATCTGCTAGGTGAAGAAATTACCAGGCTGAGATGTGATTCTCTGGGAAAATACAAGACACCATCAGGATGATTTCAGTGTCAGTTCTTGAAAGAGACAGATCCTGTTCACCTGCATTTTGAACTCCATTCCCAAGTGGATAAATTGTTAAGCTGGTATAATAACAACATTATATAATAACAACATTATTGCTGACAAGGAATACAAGGCATTTATGTCTCATCCAGATTTTAACCCACCTGATGCTTTTCAGAAAGTCATCCAGGTAGATTGAACTCATAGACATGGAGGTGGCTATGAAGTGCAACACAACTCCATCCATAATTTTGTGAAGACCCTTGAACTAATGTTCAGGCAAAAATTGGTATACCATATCCCTGAATGTGAAATCTCCCTCCTTAATGGTGTTGAAAACCAGTCTCAGTGTTCCATTCTAAACCTTGGTGCCCAAATGAAAAGATTTTGAGAGCTTAGATCTATGACCAGCTGAAGCTTGCCACTGACCTTTGGCTCCAAGAATAGATTGGAGTACAACCCCAGTATGTTTATATTAGAACAATCCCTACTTATGTAAGGAGAGCATTGAATATTGCTGCAAGATGTCGGCTTGTAAATGTCTTGTGGGACATCTGTAATGATGGGTGATGTTTATAATGTGGTAGGGACACAAAACATGGTCTGAAGCCCTGTGAAACAATCCATATCCACTGGTCAGTGAGGCAGTGAAATCACGTTGTTATACCTGATTGGATCGAGAGTATGGGAATGGAAGTAATGTCCCCTGTTTCGCATGCCTTAGATGGTCCTTTCCATTTCTCCAAGAAAATGAAGACATGGCCTTGGGTTGCTAGGGTTATAAGGTATGCCTCTTGGCCTACTGTGATACAAAAACAGCTATTGTGATGACTGTGCAGAGAGCATACATGGCTAGAGAAATGCATCTCATCCACCTGGTGAAGATTAACCAAAGCATGTATGACATAAGGTAAGTTGAGTTTTCAATAAAAGGGTTTAGGTAATGTTCAGATTGCTGAAACAGTAGTCATAGTAACCATGTGAGATACAATGGTGCTATTGCTACCACATTTCAAAACAGTTGTTGCATGTCAAGGAAGGACTTCCGGTCCATACACACAGAAAGGATCACAATTCAAAGCCCATAATGTCTCTGTTGACAGCTGGTATTACCAGGTGAAAAGTCAGTGACTGTGCCTTGTTGCACGCTGGGTTAAAAATATGCTGGATGCTGCTGATGCAAAGGAAAGGACTGTTGACACTTAGGTTTTAAAGTGGATTTTAAGGCAATGCCATATGTCAGCGACTTGACAGTCTGCACATCAATGGATCTAGCAAGGTTGTGTGAGACTGTGAACAAATGCTGGGAATTTGTCCATGTTTGGACATAGTTATGTCCAGGCATTCACTATGTGTATCCCCAATGGTCTTGGGCTGGTACTGGGTGTCCAGGAATGGGGTGTTGCCATATCTGGTACCAGGTCAAGACAGCACTGAGACCAGTGAATGAACTATCCAGTGCTGGTCCACTATACTTCCATGGATCAAGTAATGGATTAGCTTGAGATGGTTAACCTATTGTGAACAAAAAAGAATGGAGTGACACAAATGCCTCCTGTGATGCCAGTGACAAAGCTGGTGAAGCCTGAAAAGATAGATTGTGAACTAGACTGGTAGTCTCGTCATCCTGAGATACTCAAATCTCTTGGTCATTGCTCAGTGAATTGTCAATGGTTAGGGAATAGTATTGGGCATCCAGGACTGTACTGTCACCATAGACAGAACTAGACTGGTAAGCTGTGATGGGCCGTGACAGAACGGAGGACAAGTGCCAAAGCTATCCGGTGTTCCTGGCATGAACCATTCATGGTCTGAGAACAGTACCAGGCATCCAGAACTGGATTGTCACTGTAGCTAGTGACCGGTTGTTAAGCCATGATGGGTCATGCTGGAGCTGTTTAGCAAAGTTCCATAATGGCACCTAGCTCAATAATGGCAGCAGGCAGACATGGATCTGTAATGGCACAGGGATATCATTGATTCCTAGTGGCACCAGACAAACATGGGCCCATAATGGCAGTGGGCTGACATGGATCCATAATGGCACTGGTCCAACACGGGTCTGTAATGGAACAGGTCTAACAGCACTTGGCTAACTTGGACCCATTATGGTAATGGCATCTGGCCAACCTGGCTCCATCAATGGACTAACTTGGATCCGTAATGGCACTCGGTTAACATGGGCCCATCATGGCAGCAAGCGGACATGGCTTTGTCATGGCACTAAAGTGGCTAGAAGTCATCGGCTCTTTGATGCCAGCACCAGTGTTCTGATGCTGGGACTTGTTACAGCATATTGGATCACCGTTATCGGTCCTTACTGGCATTAATTTAGGCAGTGCCAGAATCGGTATTGTCTGCAGCTGATCCAAGTCTGATGGCCAAGTGAGTCCGGATGGATACAGATCATACATCTTCTATGCCACTGCTGGTTTCATGTTGCCAGATCAGTATAGCTGGTCCCTCCATGCATCAATTGAGGTCATGTCAGAACCAGTATTGACCATAGCCTATTAACCTCTTATGCCATTGCTGTTCCAAGTTGGAATTGGCCTTACTGGTACTGCCAAGAAAATCTCTTCTGATCGTGGAGGCAAGGCTGGGGCTGATACTGTTCTGCCAGAAAGTTAAACTGCTAAGTCAAGATGGTCACCCATACATTCCTATCCATCGTGTGAAGAAAAAAAACTATTACCTGAATCACATTCCATACTCTTCAGACATGTAGCCTGGTAATCTTCCTCCAGCTTAAAACACTTGCACCATGTGCACTTAGTCCTGTCCGTAGTAAAAGCAAAACAATAGCATGTACAGGTGAAATCAGTCCAATATCACATGAATTTACTGTGAAGAGGACTCTAATGACCAACACAAATGTCTCCAATAATTACATGAATGACCTTATGGTATGTAATACTAGATAACCATGGACAAAATTCAAATACTGGGTTGAGTACTGAGATTAGAATTTACAAAGTGTAGACCAAGGGCACCAATACTGTATATTGCAAAATGAAGTTATACTAATAGCATATGAATTCTTCATCTTGGATAGAATAGAGCAAGAAATAGTAGAAATATAGATGAAGCATACTTCCCTGTGTGAGAAACCTCTTAGAATAGCTCCAAACATGAAAAGGCACAAGAGGATAATGATTTGGCATGGTCTCCAAAAAGAAGATGCTTGCTATCATGAGCATAAGTAGTAACTGAAGCATGGACTGGATTAAGCACAATCCCTCTATCCAAGAGAAGATCACTCTTGTCTGAGTTTCAGCTCGGTGGACAGATGACTTTAAGCACTTTTGTTGCTAAAAACAAGCTTGGGAGGGCTGGATTTGCAAGGTATTGGTCACACTCCTAATGTATTATGATTTGGTAATGTATTTGAAAAGAAGAAACATGTATTTACCCAATGCAGCCACAACCAGTTTAAGTCCAAAAGAAAGTCCAATAGAATGTGAGCAATTATAAAAATATAATCATGTTACATACATATGCATATAAACATGGAGAGCATATTTCCTTTGATTGGGTCCCACAACAACCCCCCCCCCCAAATACCAGTATATTTCTTGACCACCATGATATATGCCTGTAATCTGTGTATGAATAAACAGCAAACGGTCCTGCTCAGAGCTCGTGTAAAACTATCCTCAGGGCAGTTTATACAGCTGTTTTAGAGGCAATTAAAATGTAAGGCGATCTGAGATAAACAGACACCTTTCAGAGATTTACTTAATTGGCTCACAATAGCTAGGGTTATGTGTCATGTCAAACCATTTGAACATTGCTGAGGGAGAGCCATTTAGGCTAATTTGCATAGGTAAAGTAAACTAAGTGGAACAACCCAATTTGTCTGAAATTAAGTACATCAAAGAGATGCGTGTTGAAGAACAAATGTTATTACACATCACTGATTGCACTGAATGATAATGTTGAAGCCATCTTTATTAAAGTTTGTGATCAGCAGCAATGTTTGTTTGAAGTCAGAATTTTACTCAATATATAAAATGCAAAACATGATTATTTCAGTAGTACCGATGTACATGGCCAAATTGCTGCAACGTCATTAATCAAAATCAAAATCAATCAACCAATTTCAGTAGTTGGAAAAGTGATAATCTGACTCAAGTGGCCATTGCATGTCTGACACTCCCTCACAGCAATGCAGATGCAGATAGATAACTTTCTATGCTTAGAAAAATTCAAAAGGATCTTTGGGGAAGGTTGAACAACAGCACCATTCAATCTCTAATGAGTGCAAAGATAAACACAAATGACGATTACATTTCCTTCAAACCAACTACTGAACTATTGAAAACAGCAAAGACTGCATATAATTAAAACTACATTCCACTGTTCAATGGATTTTAAAGACAGTAACTTGGTGTATTTTTTTTATTTAATGTATGTGAGGTTGTGAACATGTGTACATGTGTGAGGTGATGTTATGTGACAATGCTAAGTCTACCATTTTTTTGTTTGTAAGTATATTAAATGCTTCAGAGAAAACAGATGGTATTTTCTTTTATTCAGATTTGAATTTCCAGTCATTTGCTATAGGCTGATTTGAAAAGATAACTTCTTGTCATTTGGATGACATCGCTTTTGGGGGTCACGTGCACTGACCCCCCTTGCGACCTCAAAACACACTTTTTTAGTCTAAAAAAAACAAACAAAACTGTCTGGGAATATGGTAAGTATGCAAGTGGTTTCTGCATACTCAAGATAAAATGGTTTGCACATTTGCCAGGGTCAAGTGACTTATGCATACTCAAGTTAAAAAGGTTTGCACCAACTATCTCCAAGTCCAAAAAGTACTAAAGACTGGTATGAATTGCAAAAAGTACAGTAACTTCATTTGTTTGAAAATTTAATCAGGTTATGTACATCAGCATAGATAAATGCCTATCAATTTTGTCTGCTTATGTTAAGTGGTTGTTTTGCATCATGTGCTGATTATCTTGTCTAGGCTGGACATACAAATGCATGAACATACAGAAGGACAGACAAGAACAAATCCCAATGCACATGCACTTGCTGTGGAGGCCTAACAAGTGGCATAACACAAGTAATTTAACTAAAGCACTGGCAGATCACATTAATTTCAACCTGAATTTGTGCTTGCCCACTATATTTTCAATACAATTTCCAATTTACAGTAGTTCCTTGAAGCACTGAATATAGGTTGAATTGAGCTACTTTTGTTTGTAGGATGCAGAGAAAGTGAATGTGATTCTAACTTTGAAACCTTTAGTTATTTTAAGTCAAGATAGATACATGATTTTTATTATTCTTTGTACTCTTCAGCCAAGTGCCACTAAAAATCTGATCTAAACTCAACAAGGAAGTAACAAGTTACTGAAGCATAGATGGCAGGTCATAGTGACCTAATATATCATGACTTAATTTACAAACCACACAGCCTTGCCTGTCTACCATCAACAGTCATTCATTGTATATTTGAAATTCCACTGGAAGTACTAATCTTGTATAATTACCCCCAAAAATTAACTAAAATACATGTAATATAAAATGGGTGAAGCCTACAGTGCAAACATAGCAGACATACATCAGATGATGTCATAAGTATGCTGACATCATGTGATACTGTGGAAATTTGCCACACTGCAATACATTCATGCTCGTAGCCTATAAAATGGAAATTATACTGCTTTCCATGGATTATATATTTCAAATTTTTGAGTAAATATTCCTTTTCTTGGACGTCCAAAGTAATAGTTCTTTCATTCAAAGCTTTTAGACTGGTTTCAAAGTAGGTACACACTATTGCATTCTTTAGGAGTAGAAATTGAGGCCATTAATACCAGAGTAACTTTTTCTAGAAAGTTATGCTTTCTTTCTTAAAATCTCATATTTTGAAGTCATTCTGTTTTGTTGCATGCTGACTTCTGGCCAACACAAATTTTTCTAAACATGAACTATTGACTATCTGGATATTGATATGTGTTATCATCAAAAGCTTGCTTCGCAAGTGGTGCAAGTGTTGTATGACACCACCAACATACCAGTGGTAATTAATAGAGCTTATTATAACTTTGCAATCTTTCATTATTCTTTTTTAAAATGTTCACTATTAAGCTAAAATGTATATTTATTAGTAGTCAAAGTTTTCAAAAAAAAGCCTAGCTTGATTTTATAGAAAATGCAAAGAACAGATATGTCCATCTCATAAATATTTGCACTCCTAGAAATTTGTGAAACTTTTCCAGTAAAATATTCATGTTTTACTGGAAACTACTTTGTTAGAATCTGTACTGTTTTACTGTCACTGGAACAAAACATTTCAAAATCTGCAGGTATATTTCAGACAAGTAACCAGAGCTACTAGCTTTGTAAGTACTGTAAAATATCATCCATTTATCACCACTAGTTTTGCAAGTACTGTAAAATATCATGCAAGTATCACTACTAGCTTTGCAAGTACTGTGTAATGCTAGTATCACTACTAGCTTTTATAAGTACTGTGTAATGCAAGTATTACTACTAGCTTTGTAATTACTGTGTAATGCAAGTATCACTACTAGCTTTGTAAGTACTGTGTACTGCAAGTATCACTACTAGCTTTGCAAGTACTGTGTAATGCAAGTATCACTACTAGCTTTGTAAGTACTGTGTAATGCAAGTATCACTACTAGCTTTGTAAGTACTGTGTAATGCAAGTATCACTACTAGCTTTGCAAGTACTGTGTAATGCAAGTATCACTACTAGCTTTGTAAGTACTGTGTAATGCAAGTACCACTACTAGCTTTGTAAGTACTGTGTAATGCAAGTATCACTACTAGCTTTGCAAGTACTGTGTAATGCAAGTATTACTACTAGCTTTGTAATTACTGTGTAATGCAAGTACCACAACTAGCTTTGTAATTACTGTGTAATGCAAGTACCACTACTAGCTTTGTAAGTACTGTGTAATGCAAGTATCACAACTAGCTTTGTAAGTACTGTGTAATGCAAGTATCACTACTATGTTGTACAAATATCACTAATAGCTTTATAAATACTATGTACTACACACATCACTACTAGCTTTGTAAGTGTTGTGTAATGAAAGTATCACTACTAGCTTTGTAAGTATTGTATAATGCTAGTATCACTACTATCTTTGTAAGTACTGTGAAATGTCATGCAAGTATCACTACCAGCTTTGAAAGTACCATGTAATGCAAGTATCACTACTAGCTTTGTAAGTACTATAAAATGTCGTACACATATATTTACAACTCGCTTTCTAAGTAATGTAGAATATCATGTAAGTACCACTACGAGCTTTGTAAGTACTGTGTAACGCAAATATCAATACTAGCTTTGTAAGTACTGTGTAATGCAAGTAACACTACTAGCTTTGTAAGTACTGTGTAATGCAAGTATCACTACTAGCTTTGTAAGTACTGTGTAATGCAAGTATCACTACTAGTTTTGTAAGTATTGTAGAAGTGTAATGCAACTATCATAAGCTTTGTAAGTACTGTAAAATATCATAAAAGTATCACTACTAGCTTTGTAAGTACTGTGTAATGCTAATATCACTACCAGCTTTGTAAGCACTGTAAAAAATCATGCAAGTGTCCCTACTAGCTTTGTAAGTACTGTAAAATGTCATGTACATATATTGACTACAAGCTTCGTAAGTAATGTAAAATATCAAGCAAATATCACTACAAGCTTTGTAAGTACTGTGTAATGCAAGTATCACTAATATCTTTGTAAGTATTGTAAAAATGTTACTTGTAAGTACTGTAAAATATCACACATGTATCACTACTAGCTTTGTAAGTACTGTGTAATGCTAGTATCACTACTAGCTTTGTAAGTACTATGTAGTACAAGTATCACTAATAGCTTTGTCCGTATTGTGTAATGAAAGTATCACTACTAGCTTTGTAAGTACTATGTAATGAAAGTATTACTACTTGCTTGAAAGTTCTGTGAAATGTCATGCAAATATCACTACTAGCTTTGTAAGTACTGTGTAATGCTAGAATCACTACTAGCTTTGTAAGTATTGAGTAATGCTAGTATCACTACTAGCTTTGTAAGTACTATAAAATGTCATGCAATTATCACTACTAGCTTTGTAAGAACTGTGTAATGCAAGTATCACTACCAGCTTTGAGAGTACACAATGCAAGTATCACTACTAGTTTTGTACGTACTGTGTAATGCAAGTATAACTACTAGCTTTGTAAGTACTGTTTAATGCAAGTATCACAACTAGCTTTGTAAGTACAATGTAATGCAGGTATCACAACTAGCTTTGTAAGTACTGTGTAATGCAATTATCACTACTAGCTTTGTAAGTACTGTGTAATGCTAGTATAACCACTAGCTTTGTAAGTACTGTGTATTGCAAGTATCACAACTAACTTGTAAGTACTATGTAATCTGAATAACAAGCATATATGCGTATTTCATAAATTAGTCCAGGTCAAATCCTCTTTTTTTGACATGTGCTTATCTTTAGTAAAATTGGTTTCAATACAATTTAAAAGTTTTGATATTAATCCTCATCAATCAAACTTTACAGCATATTGTATGGTATATAGATATGGTTGATTAATGAAACGATAACAAGAACGAAGAAGCAGAATGAGTTTAATAGATACATACTCATTTTAATCACAGGAATAAAATTTGTTTCAGAGGAGGACAGTTTAGGTCTTAAAGTTTGTTTTTATTTTGCACATAAGTATATGGTTATTTGTACTATGAAACTACTTGAAGGTTTGTGTGTGCTTATTTTTTGCATTTTGATACATACACTTATAATGCAGACTGTCCAGTATTTGATCTCAAGTAAATTCTTTGCCTCAGTCTTTAAAGTTTTTGTACTTCAAGGCCTGATTTTGTTGGTGCATTATGGAAAAATGGATCTGGGTCTATGCTGTTAATAATTAGGTGTGTCTTGCACATAAACAAACATAATGCCATATATACTCATGTACAAGTCAGATCCAACTGCAAACAACACAAACTCAGATCTGCCTTCATATAATGTGGTGGCAGATCTGGCTCTATGCAGTTTGTTAGGACTAATCAATATTGAAAACAACATAGACCCTGATCTGCCTGCATATAATGAGACAGCAGATCTGGGTCTATGATGTGTGTTAGGACTAATCAGTATAGCAAACAACATAGACCCTGATATGCCTTCATATAATGTGCCTGCAGATCTGATTATGCAGTTTGTTAGGACTAACTAGTATAACAAACAAAACAGATCCTCATCTACCTTCATATAATGAGCCAGCAGATCTGGGTCTATGATGTTTGTTAGGGCTAATCAGTATAACAAACAACATAGACCCTGGTCTGCCTGCATATAATGTGCCGATAGATCTGGCTCTATACAGTTTGTTAGGACTAATCAATATAACAAACAATATAGACCCTGATCTGCCTTCATATAATGAGTCAGTTGATCTGGGTTAATGCTGTCTGTTTTAAATTAATCTGTAGAACAAAAAACGTATATGCTAATCTTCCAATGCATCATGCAATGGCATCTGGATCTACATTGTCTGTGTGCAGGTAACAGCACTTAACAAACCGGCTGGATGAAGATCTTGCAAGCATTATGGACAAATGAAGTAATGAATGAAAAAAAAAAAAGATTTATATATCCCCATTTCAAACTTCCTAGTGCATGGAGCTAGTTAACACCTGGTAGCAATAAATATTCTTCCCTATGAGTATTTTGATATGTTGGATAAATACTTTCAAGCCAGTTACTGCCTTAACTTTATAATTTTTTTATAATTCTAGGATACTTCCTCTACAGTGAAGGAAGCTTCCTTAAATGTTTTTCAATAAGGAAATAAATGCAAAATAGCATTTGTATGATAGCTCAATTATTTATTAGTACATGTATACTTTATGTATAAGATACTGAGTACATGAAAGTGTCAGAAGGGTCTTTTCTGAAAACAAGGTGTTACCATATTTGCCTCTTTATTATATACCTATTTAATCTTACATGGTTCATCTAGCATTTGATATGGATGTTCAATCCATATTTCCATATCACACACCCAGATTGGAACCATTCAGATGTTTTTACTGATGTCCACGTGTTGTTGATATTCTTAGATGCACCGTATCAAACTTTTATAAGTCCCAAATTTCTTGAATTCCATTCATACTGTATAGTGAAATATCTGGAAAGCATAGAATCGGGGATATTTAATAAATGTTTTGTTCTGAGAAAGCATAGAATCGGGGATATTTAATAAATGTTTTGTTCTGAGAAAGCATAGAAGCAGGGATATTTAATAAATGTTTTGTTCTGAGAAAGCATAGAATCGGGGATATTTAATAAATGTTTTGTTCTGAGTCAGGGAAAAGAACTTGTTTTATATGGTGTATGAATACATCTCAGCCTGAGCACATTGACATATCCCTATGCCATGTCAAGTTCATTCTTTCTGCTGACTCTGAACAAAACATGTATGCTACTCCCTCACTATAATGATGTTCAATGGAGCCATAAAAGTGGAATGTGTTATAGGTGAGGTGGCCTTATATTCAGGTATTTTATACATATTACTATTAAATAATGAAACATGATCCATGACTATATCCGTCTTATAAAAGGAATGCCTTACACTGAGGTACCTTATAGTGAAAAAGTACTGTATATAGTTTTTGCGTATGTACCACACCACTGCAAACAGCACAGATCCATATGTCATCACATAAATGTGTCAGAAGATCAGTATCTATGGTGTGTGTTCTACTTATTATCGTTCAGGCTCAAACTTCAACTACCCCTCAAGGAAGTGTCAGAACATCAGGGTCTATGATGTTTATTCTACTCATCATTGTTCAGGTTCGAGCTCCAACTAGCCCCTGAGAATGTGTCAGAAGATCAGTATCTATGGTGTGTGTTCTACTCATTATCGTTCAGGCTCAAGCTTCAACTACTCCTCGAGGAAGTGTCAGAACATCAGGGTCTATGGGGTTTGTTCTACTCATCATTGTTCAGGTTCGAGCTTCAACTATCCCCTGAGAACATGTCAGAATATCAGGGTCTATGGTGTGTGTTCTACTGATGATTGTTCAAGCTCGAGTTCCAACTACCCCTTGTGTCAGAAGATCAGGGTCTGGTGTGTATTCCACTCATCACTGTTCAGGTTAAAGTTCCAACTACCCCTTGAAGATGTGTCAAAAGATCAGGGTCTATCGCGTGTGTTCTTCTCATCATTGTTCAGGCTCAAGCTCCAACTACACCCGAGGATGAGTCAGAAGATCAAGGTATAACATGTGTGTTCTACTCATCATTGTTCAGGCTCAAACTCCAACTACTCCCTAAGGATGTGTCAGGTTAATGGTATCTTCTACTCATCATTGTTCTGACTCATACTTCAACTAACCCCTGAGAATGTGTCAAAGGGTCAGGGTCTATGGTGTGTGTTCTACTCATTATTGTTCAGGCTTGAGCTCCAACCGCCTCCCTCCCCCCCACCCCCATCCCCCTGAGGAAGTGTCAGAAGATCAGGGTCTATGGTATTTGTTCTTCTCATCACTGTCCAGGCTGAAGCTCCAACTACCCTCTAAGGATCTGGCAAATGTTTATACCAGAAACAAATTGCATGGTCCCTGCACACATGGCTTAGGAGGTTATTTTTCTCACTTTCCAGAGGTGGCTGAGTAAAACAGGTTTAACTGCATTCACCTGGATGAAAACCTCCTCATTTCAGGCATGCCACATGAATAAGCTGCATGTACTCACAACTGATGTAGATGGCGCAGCAATAATGTGATAAAACAATGTTATCACTTGTATTTACTATGATGAAATGCTCCCAATCTGAGCTTCAAGGTATGCCTCATGAATATGCTGCATGTGTTCATAATTGATCTGGACGGTGCAGCAATGATGTGGTATAAAAATATTATCACCTGTATTTACCTTAATGGAAATCTCATCTAAGCTTTAAAGTATGCCTCATTTATGAGTTGCGTGTACTCACAATTGATGTGGATGGTGCAACCTTGATGTGGCATAAAAATTTTATCATCTGTATTTACCTTGATGAAAATCTCCTGAACTTCAAGGTATGCCTCATGAACAAGCTGTGTGTGCTCACAATTGATATGAATGGTGCAGCGATGATGTGGCAAAACAACATTATCACATGTATTTACCTTGATGAAAACCTCCTGAACTTCAAGGTATGCCTCATGAACAAGCTGTGTGTGCTCACAATTGATATGAATGGTGCAGCGATGATGTGGCAAAACAACATTATCACATGTATTTACCTTGATGAAAATTTCCTGAACTTCAAGGTATGCCTCATGAACAAGCTGTGTGTGCTCACAATTGATATGAATGGTGCAGCGATGATGTAGCAAAACAACATTATCACATGTATTTACCTTGATGAAAACCTCCTGAACTTCAAGGTATGCCTCATGAACAAGCTGTGTGTGCTCACAATTGATATGAATGGTGCAGCGATGATGTGGCAAAACAACATTATCACATGTATTTACCTTGATGAAAACCTCCTGAACTTCAAGGTATGCCTCATGAACAAGCTGTGTGTGCTCACAATTGATATGAATGGTGCAGCAATGATGTGGCAAAACAACATTATCACATGTATTTACCTTGATGAAAACCTCCTGAACTTCAAGGTATGCCTCATGAACAAGCTGTGTGTGCTCACAATTGATATGAATGGTGCAGCGATGATGTGGCAAAACAACATTATCACATGTATTTACCTTGATGAAAATCTCCCCATCTGAGCTTCAAGGTATGCCTCATGTATGAGCTCCATCTGCTCACAATTGATGTGGATGGTGCTGCGATGATGTGGCATAACAGTGTTATCACCTGAGTTAGGGTCAGCCAGAAAATTTGGAAGTTTATTCACAGCAACTGAAAATAAATGGATCGATCATAGTAGATTTAAGTCTGTGTTTAACCAGCATGCCATGGGATGATGATGATCATAGTATATTTAAGTCTGTGTTTAACCAGCATGCCAAGGGATGATGATGTTATTTTTCTAGGTGTTTTTTTTCCCTTCATATATTTGTCTGTTTTCATACTACACTCATAAAATTTCAAATTCCTGTGCATGGATAAATGATTTCAGCAAGTAAAATCTGCTATCTGAGCTGAATTGTACTACTAATTACTGTATTAATCATAATACCCACACATGCCCTAATAAGCATGTCTCCCTTTTTTGGGAGTCCAAACTCACTGAAAAATTTGACTAACTAATGACATGTTTATCTATGTGTGTTGAACTTAACATATACTACACTGCTATAAATTTTACAGGTAGGCCTATGCACATCAAGTCATGTAAGTAACAGGTGTTCTATTTATAGCACACTGAACTGTGTGGCTTGGGCACATGTATATCGAAAGCCCACACAGCAACAGATTCTATGAGGTAAAGGGTTAAGAAGCCAACAGAGAGAATCTAAGCTATGAAGCAGAAAGAAATTGATGACACTATCTTGAAACTCCTTGTTGGCAAACTTCTTCCACTGAGCCTTGGTGACTATGAATATTTTAGACATTTTGTGAGGCTTCTTAATCCAAATTAAGTTTTTGAATGATAAAATTATAAATTATTAATATTTTTTTCAGCTGACAGTGAAAAAACATAGAAATGTTTTACATGCGTGTTTTAAGAAGCCAAAACCATGCAGCAAGGTGGTGAAATTTGAATTTTCATACTGGTACTTAAATTTGTCAGAGTTTCTTTAAATATAATGCTCTCCTGTCTAATTAAACATTACATTTTTTCACTTTATTCACTACATTCAGGTAATAATAATATTACAAATATGCTCTTTCCTGTTTGACTACCATAACTAAATGTTTAAATTTGTATGTTTTCAGGTAGGATATTCCAAGTCATAAATCTGTGTCCTCCAAATCAACTGAGAAGAAAGACCATGCTGAGAAAAAGATGAAAGATGAATTACAGGATGTTCCTGATATAGCTATTACTCATGATGGATGGACTTCATTAAACACCGAAAGTTTTAGTATGGTGACAGGCCATTTCATTATTAAAGAATGGAAATTGAAAAATGTTGTGTTGGAAACCAAAAATGTTGAAGGGGGTAGTCACACAGGGAAGAACATAAAAGAAAGCCCATTGGCCACTCAAAGACGGTGGAGTCTTCCAACACCAAATGGGGCCACTGATAATGCAGCCAATGAGAGAAAGGCTTCTGATTTACTTCAGTGGACTCGATTCGATTGTTACGGTCACAGAATCAACTTGGTTGTGAAAAATGCTTTAGCTATACCAGAACTTTCATGAATCATAGCAAAGGGTGTTACAGTGGTGGAAAAAAACTGCCAGTTCTGCCCCCATCTCAGCTTACCAGCTAGTGAGTATCTAAGTATTCTGGTGTCATCTGTAGCCAGTGAGAGGGAATTAAGTCTGGCTGGACATTTTGTCAGAAAGAAAATGGACTCGCTTAAGCTGTGACAATGTGGACTTAATAATATTCTTAAACAAAAACATGGACTATTGGTAGATTGTTGGTGCAACTGCAACAAGAACAATCAGTATTCTGAAAAAATGACTGATATGATCTGTACTAGTCAAACCTTTGATTTGTTTTTTATTGTAACTTGTAATGTGGATAACTTCTGGGTCTAGTCTTAAGAATTCTAGTATAAGATTTCTTATCTTTACATCATTTTGTTGTTAAATTGTAGAGTTAATAAATTTAAACATTTTTTTTATGTTTTGTTTCAATTTAAATGTAAAATCCTTTGATTGAAGTATTAGTAAATAATGACTAACAAGAAAAGCATGTCCTTCTAAACTTTAAAAATAGACAAATCAGATGACTGAAGGTGTTTCATGGGCTTGCAACAGTATTTCAGTTACATAAAACCGATCAGCCATAGAAAGTTGCTTTCATTTAACAAAGTTGTCTAACATAAACAACACAAAACAATAAAAAAGTTACATTTTTATTAGGTTAATAGTATGTATATCAATAAAAGAAATTACTAATGTACATTTATTACCATTTTGAAATCTAGAGCAAAGATATAACTGTATAACAAACAAAAATGAAAAATTCCTCTCAGTAACCGATTAGAACCAATTATGTTAGTTATGTGAAACCAATTATCGATTATGAAATTCTGGCTGACTTCCATCACTACTAGAATGGTTGTTGAGATGAAGTCATTTAAAGGTTTTTCTATTTTTAGCAACATAAGCCATATTTCATGGCAGATCCCCCCCCCTTGTATAAACTTGAAAGCACGATGCTTGCATCAAATTTGGTAAAATTATGTTCAGTGGTTTTTGAGAACAAGTTGTTTGTAGGTTTTTCTATGTTAGTAATGGTGGCCTTATTTGATGGCAGATCAGCTTCCTTTGTACAAACTTGAAAGCAATGATGCTTTCTGTCAAATTTGGTCAAATTCTGTTCAGTGGTTTTTGAGAACAAGTCGTCTGAAGGTTTTTCGTTTTTTAGTAATGGCAGCTATCTATCTGTCTTTAAAGACAGATGACATCCTTTGTACAAACCTGAAGAACTCAGATGCAGGACCTTACCTTAAGTTCAACTGACCTCATGGCCAGGTGAGCTATATAAAAGTTGATCGATAGTATGCCCCAAGATATTCAAATGAAATTAACAAAGTTATTACCATTGATCTTGGTGACAGGGGAAGTGAAGTCAAACAGCCTTAGTTCATCCAAGAGAGACTGTGGTAAAGATCCCTGTGCAGAGGATGAAAAGAACAACTGCAAATTAATACAAGTGATGTATGGGAGGTAACTCCATAATTTCTGTTTTCCTTTTCAAGAAAGCTTCAATCACTCCAATTGTATTTTATTATCTATTATCAGAATGTCTCATCCTATGCTGGATTTACTTAGTCAGACAAAATTTGAAAAGACCGATCTTAATGTCCCTCTCTTTAGACTGACATATGAAACTAGAAAGAGTCTTTAATATTATACAAATAAAAGGCACTTTTTAGAATTGTCCAAGCCATAATGTTATGCAATTTCTGTGATCCACTTAATGGAGTTACAAGAATACCACCACCCAGATTAATTATTATATTAATCCATCACTAATCCATGAAAGAAATCTAAATAATATAAATATGAAGCTCTAAGTCTGTTCATGTGGGGAGTTGTGGTAGTTCAGCTGGTAGATCATTGGAGGTATAATCCAAGGGGCACGTTTGATGCTTGGCCTGGCCAGTCCTGGTTAACTGCCTCTGTGTTTCATTGAGAAAGGCACCTAGCTCCCATTTCTTCAGCATGACATAGCCAAATAAAGTGTTATAAGTGCTGTCAAAAACCAACCAACAACTGTAACAGTGATTTTCCTGAAAAAAAATTCTCCGGAAAAAATCTCTACCAATACTGCAAATACAGATATTTGTGGCTTTTGTGGCTGGTACAAACCACAAATGTGTAGTCACCCATAAATCCAATTTAGAATTCTGTATCATTTTCATAAGAACTGTGTGTGTAACCTGAGTAGATTGGCATATATTTTTTTAAAAGTGCCTTCCATGGGTTTCATTCAATGGAACAGCCCCAAACATTTCAACCACATTATGTTTAACATTACTTCTAAAATGTTTTCATTTTCCTTTAGGCAAACTACTCCCTTAAAAGTGAATTACTTTTGCTTAATAAAGTGAACAATATATAAATTTAATTTCTCACATTAGGTAAAAGATCCAGGAAAGTGGTCTTAGGTGTTGCATTGGACAGAACAGCCTTTGCTCTGATTTCTGTTCCATCCTTCAGCACCACTCCCTCCGCTTTTCCATTATTAGTTATAATACTGGATACTGGCTGAAATTGATGTTTAAATGTCTTGAGACAAAACTTTCAAAACCAAAATCAAGGAAAAACTGATACATACAATATTGGTGACTTTAAAAATTAGATTTGTAAAGGATGTATACAGCATCTAAGAAAATGAACAGATTATAGATACATCCTTGTTTTGATGACAAAAACATTAAGCCTCAAGCTAAATTAATGCTAAATCTTTATATTACTGTTTTAAACCTAATACTTTGATACTAATTTCTGAAGTCTTTATGATCTCCACACAATAAAATACTATAGAATACATTGTCTAATTTGAATTGCCTGTTTGACTTCCCAAAAGGAATTCTAGAGTATACCTTGACATACAAATGCTGAACATTTAAAAGTGGAAAAATGTATAAAAACCAGAAATATACTCTAATGAGCATTGTATCCATGCCTTTACAAGAATTTATAACAATTCCTTTCTTCTTTCAAATGTCCCTCACCCCTCCCTTCTCATACCCTCAACATCTGATGCTCCAGAAAGAACTGTGCCACTTATTATTTATAAAAGTATTCCATACATACATACATGTATAGAAATGTGGTTACATGTCACTGCCATTTACGTTATTATTATTTTGTATTTACTATGAATATAATGTTTGTGTTTGAGACAAAAAAGGTTTAGATTGAATTCAAATCTATCATGAAGGGGTATTGTGGATCAAATTCCCAGACCAGTGTATGCATCAAAAACAAAAAAAACAAAACCTAATCCCAAGTTTTATGTCAATGTTATACTACAGTGTAGATGAGTTGCACAACTTTACATCTGAATGCATGTACCGACACCAACACAGATAAGCTGGTCCATATATACTACAGTGTAGATGAGTTGCCCAACTTTACATTTCAATGCATGTACCGACACCAACACAGATAAGCTGGTCCATATATACTACAGTGTAGATGAGTTGCACAACTTTACATTTCAATGCATGTACCGACACCAACACAGATAAGCTGGTCCATATATACTACAGTGTATATGAGTTGCACAACTTTACATTTCAATGCATGTACTGACACCAACACAGATAAGCTGGTCCATATATACTACAGTGTAGATGGGCTGCACAACTTTACATTTGCATTCATGCACCGATACCTAAACGGATAAGCTGGTCCATATATTTGCCTAATTTTCTCTGAAAAGTGTAATGACAGAAGAAAGTCATTTTCTAATTTGAATTTCTAAACTACAAAACAATATATAAGGCATAATGAATCATTAAATTCAAAATCAACCAATCCTTAACTAACAATCTGCCACCTCATATGGCTATCATAACAAAAGAAAAGATATGATAAGAAAAGATATGATAAGAAAAGATAGATAAGAAAAGAGATGATAAGAAAAGATAAATAAAAGTTGCCTTAATATAATATTTATTCATATACCTTTCAAGGACTCACCTGCAAATAATAGGTAGTCTTTGTTCCATGAAAAAAACATTAAAACACTACTAATCTCTCTGTAAAGGCATATATTACAGTTCCTTGAATTTATTAAAAACTAGTCTATTTTCAACAATAATTCACTTTGTCTCATTAAGTTTGTTTCAAATCTGATATTTATAAAAATTCCTGTTACAGTATTTCTTTTGTTTGTGAAGTCTACAGCTTTAAAAAAAACCCAGCAAAACTTAAATAACAAAATTACAAAATGACTTTTTAGTAATAGGATGAAATTTATGCAGACAGGAAAAAGATAAAGGTCGTGCTACTAAAATTGCATTTAAATGATAATAATCCTGTGGTTTAAAGAATGCCAAAAATATGTTGATAAAAACTTAGATATGTGTTTATACATGATGGTCAATTCTAGGTTAATGTAGTTATTTATCTCATGTTGTTAAACACAGAATTCTGCACACTGTTACTTCCCCCTTTCTCAGCCACAGAATGATTTCTAATCCTACACCTAACCATAGTTCTAACCTGAAAAGTAGGTCACTATGTTAGTGGTGAGTTGTACTTCTTAAGATAAATGTACTCATCAAGTTTCATAATAGTACATTCAACAGTTTCAGTGAAAAGGAGCTAAATGCAAAAAGTTAACACTGTCATATGCCAACAATAATAACAAACACTGTCACATGGCAACAATGATAACAACCACTGTCACATGCCAACAATGATAACAACCTTTTCAGTGAAGATCTCTGCCCCATGGTCCAGGGCACAGTTGGCAATGGATTGGGATACTTTTCCCATTCCTCCCTCCACATACCCCCAGGCTCCTCTCACTCCCTCCAGTTCTCCCATCACATGATGTAGCAATACATACCTATAACAAGAAAGGATATTGTACAACTTCATGACAGAACAGGCATATTAATTTGATACTGTTAAATGTAGACCTATTTGCCTGTGTGCTTTCCCATTCTCGTGCAGCAGCAATGAGTGCAAATAAAGAATTAAGTCTTTTCTTCTTACATTTTTGTGATGTTAGAGGGCACATTTCTAACTTCGATTATAATAGTGTTGTTTACATTAAATTTAAAATTTGGCATATGACTCTTCATCAGAATGGAAAAAGTACACGTGCATTTTTCTAACATGCAATGTAAACTGGTCAATTTATGGAGGTTTCAAATCAAATACTGCACAAATACAGTTTCTTTGTTTGGACACCAAAATTGACCTATGATATTACGATACTTACATCATTTCACGCCCAAAGCACATTTATTTAAATACAGTCAAACTTCCAAGGCTTGAAGTGCCATGAAGCCAACATTTTACATAGAGTTTTTAGTTAGTTTTAATTTTTTAGATTACCTGCAAAAAAGTTTGTGTTAAGTAAATGATAATGAACCATTTACCAGATAATGACCTATTCTACTCACAAAAAAGAGCGTGCACACTCATCCTAAATAAAGCTGAAAACATCTCAAATACAATGAATGATATTAAAATGTTAACAGTAAGTGAACAAATATTTTGGAGAAAGGCTAAGCTTTTGCAAAGCTATAAAAAGTATGGTCCCATTATATCTTAAGGAACTATTTCATGCTAGAAAACAAGGCAACATTTCCAATTTAAGATCAATTTCAGATAACCATCTTTCCATTCCAAAACCAAATAAAGAACTTTTTAAGAAAAGTTTTCAAAATTCGTGGCCACTAATTTGGAACATAATCCCGAAGGAAATTGGAGAAAGTGCAAATAAATACATTTCATTATAATCTAATTCAGTGGATGAAAAGTGGAACCTGTTTGATTTGACAAATACATTACAACTTCAAAGTATCAATTCCCAAACCTACCACTTTGTTTCCTCACTTATTTTATGCACTGTATATACCTAGTTGGAGCATGTTTGTACAAAATATTCTGTTTATTAAGTTCACATCCCAATTTAGCTTATTATTACTCACCTTTTTTCCCTCACTAGAATGAATTAAGAGTTGTGTGTGTGTGTGCGCATGCGCATGCAACCATGAACTTTGAATGTAAATATGCAAATAACAGTGGGCCACAAGAAGGATTAGTTTCATCCAACTGTGTCACCCTCTTTAAATAGTTATTATTATTAGTAGTATTATTATCATTATTGTCCTGCTAAAAGCACTTTGTTGGAAACAAGGCTAATCAATGTCATTGGATCAAAGAAACCTGTTTGTTCATCATCATGAAACAGAATGGTGATTGGGTTGCTTGGATGGATGGTTGTTTTTTAACAGCACTTTCAACACATTATAGGTTATATCATGCCAGGGAAATGGGAGCTAAGCGTCTTTCCAAAAGACACACCAAGACAGATGACCCAAGTTGGCCTGGGCAATTATCAAACCCACAACACTTAAATTATTAGTTCGATGCTCTACCAACTGAGTTACCACAGCTACCTGCATGGTGATTTGGGGGCCTTTTGTACATTTTGCAGGTGAAAGGAACACTTTTCTTTTCTTGAAAATAAAAAGTAATTTAACTGTGACTATTTTAATTTTAAAAGTTGGCACTTATAGCCTTTATTCATTCACAGTCAACACCAATTACTTCTGCTCACCTTTGTTGCAACATGCAGACAGATGTATATAGTACAATATCAAATCTAATTTCTAATATGCCTGGATCTTATTGATGAAGGGTGATCTCCAAACAATACACATTAATGGGATTAATCAGCTAATTATGCAGATTAGTTTGGAAGTGCATCGTTCTATTTATTCTTCAAGTTGTAATATGCATTTGCCTGTGATGACACCCAGCTAAGAGTTTCTTAGGACTATATATATGAAAACACAGAAGACTCAGACCTGGAACCCAGCATGGATTTTGACTGATACCAGTTTTTAGAGTGGTCAATGTTTAGGTTTTTGTGGGTTATAAATACGAAAACACAGAATATTCTGACCTGGCACCAAGCATGTATTTTGACTCATACCAGGTATTGATCGATGTTTGAGTTTTCGTGGGTTATAAATATGAAAACATTGAAGACTCTGACCTGGGACAAAGCATGAAGACTCTGACCTGGCACCAAGCATGTATTTTGACTCATATCAGGTATTGATTGATGTTTGAGTTTTCGTGGGTTATAAATATGAAAACATTGAAGACTCTGACCTGGGACCAAGCATGATGAGTCTGACCTGGGACAAAGCATGATGACTCTGACCTGGGACAAAGCATGTATTTTGACTAAGACCAGGTATTCAACTCATAAAAGATTGAGTTGTCAACAAATGTTTAGTAACACGGCATACTGAATGGTAAATAAACAAATGTTTAGTAACATGGCATACCGTATGGTAAATAAACATTTCATATTTTCATAAACTTTAAAACAAATAGCCATCAGAAGAATAGCTGATCCACCCAACTGACCATAGCTATTACAAATGTAAAATTAATATAATTTTGCGATTTCGTGTTCAGTGACCTCGACCTTTGATCTATTATAGCCCTTCCTCAAATGTAATGCAACTATGAAGTAGATATAAAAAAAAGTAGACTTATAATGTGGAACCCAAAATTACAATTTTAACTCCTGTGACCTTGACCTATTACTTCTGGGCTCAAGAATCAATAGTGAGATGCCTCTGCCCAAGTGTGGACAACCTATGAAGTCTGATAAAAATTGGATTTAGGAAACGTGACTTATCAAACGAACACCCCCAAAATTATGTCTGTTCCAGTGAATTTGACTGTTCACCGGTTGGCCTCAGAATCAGTAGGGAGCTGCACCCAAGTGTACTCTAACTATCATGCTTGATGAAAATCAAGCCAAGAAAACCTAACTTATCAAGCAGAAAGGAAAATCACATTTTCAACTCCAGTGACATAACTGGAACTGACCTTGGAGCAGCCTCAAAATCGATAGGCTTTTGTCTCTACCCATGAGTATGGCACATGCAAGGTTTGACGAAAAAAAGAATACAACAAAGTAAAGTTATGTTGCAGAAACCACTTTGTCTACAGACATTTATGGAGGATAAAAATAAACACACAGTGTACACTGATTTAAAAAGACAAGTAGCATCAACTCTATGCAGCACTTACTGCCATGTTATGAGCACAAGCACCTAACTAGGAAGTGTGAGTACTCATAGCTGAGGGTTTAGAGGGTTGACCTTTAAAACCAGAAGTTCTGGGTTCAAATCCACATCAAGATATTGTTTTCTTCCCCACACCTGATTTAAACTAGATCTGTTATTAATCAAGTTCTTACAGAATTCCCCCATCAAGATAAAAGGGGTAAATAGTTTTTAAAAAATGGGGACATAACTCTAGAAGTACTAATTTGACAAAGCTAAATCTTAAATGGGACACAAACTCCTGTCATGATACAAAGCATATGAAGAGATATTAAGTAAACAAAAGTGTGATGGACAGACAGACAAGGTGACTAAAGTATATGTCCCCTGTCCCGACATGATGGATAGGTGGACAAGTTGACTCCAGTATTCCCCCCAACTCTATTTGCAGGGAGTATAAAAAAAATCTAGCTTTAAGATCGACAAGAACAAGAAGAAAATCAAACTGGACCTTCATTGTCAAAGAACTGCATGGCTGCAGATAGTGGGCATATTTTGCTGATAAATCTGATTTTATAGTATTTCTTATAGGAAGCTGACTGTGGAAATCTGGGAGATATGGGAAGCTCCTGAATCTATGTGTCTGAATTTTTCTTGAACCATATAATTATAGAAACCTTGTCAAATGCAAGTACAAACATAGGATTTTAGGGATTCAGTAGAATGCATGAGCTCATTAGAATACTGTCTCCCGAACAGTAACAAAAAATACATCATCATAAATATGGATGCTGGTACAAGTATAAGTATATAAGTATATAACTAAATATAACATCATAAATCTGGATGCTGGTACATGTATAAGTATATAAGTATATAAGTAAATATTACATCATAAATCTGGATACTGGTACAAGTATAAGTATATAAGTATATAAGTTAATATAACATCATAAATCTAGATGCTGGTATAAATATATAAGTATATAAGTAAATATAACATCATAAATCTGGATGCTGGTAAAAGTACAAGTATATAAGTAAATAACTATATATGGAGTACTTTTGATACTTTTGATATAATAGCATCTATTACCTAAAAAAAAAATAAGAATAGAAACTAAACAAAGAGGATACAAAAGGTTGTGAGCTGTATCAACTACTTACATTTCTTAGTCATCCTAATGACATTTTGCACAGACACGAATATTTGTGTCTTATTTTTTATGGAGAACATAGGTTTTCCAAACAATAAAGCTTAAATTGTGAGAGAAAAAGGGAGTGTGTATAAGATGTCATCTCTCAGATCAAAATATTTTGGAAAATCTAAAAGTGTTTTGCCCCGTCTATTTCAATGCGGCAACAATACTCTGACACATATTGTTAGATACATGAATAGAAAATAATCATAATTTAAACTATTATGCTTTGTTTTTAGCCGAGCATGCATGACCTCAGGCATTCGATAACCAACCTAATAGTTGCAAGTAGTGATTTCTTTTTCTGGATTCAAGTAAGCTTTTAAGTTATGTAATGCAGGATTGTTTCTTACTTCCACAGGTAACAAGTTCCATATTTGAATCACAGAGAGTAAAAACGAATTACTAATGTAGTTCTACATATTGGAGGTCAAATAATGTTTGTTGACCTAATGGAATAGATTTGATGTTCTATACCTAAAAGTTAAATCACATGTTGAAGATATACAGTTGCTAATCCATGATAAATTTTAAATAACTGAATCAATTTATGCTTGTAACAGGAAGAGTTTAGGCTTTTCCAGTCGGTTTCATGGTACAGTTGTGCAGGGGATGCACTTTTGATGCATTGCCTTGAATTTTTTTTTCTAGGAGTTCTTTCTCATGCATTGTACAAGTGTCCCAAATGAGTTCAGATTAATCAAAATTTGGTAATATATAAGATTTGTACATTTTTTCCAAAGACAACTGTTCCAATCTGAACACTTCTTATATGTTTGTTTATGCCATGTATAATATGGGATGGTGGTTACGGTTACATTCCGTTATATTAGCATTGATTCAGTCTTACCCAGATTAAATGTAACTATCCAACACCTTGACCATTCATGTATCTTTCCAATATCTGAGTTTAAGATTTCACCAGCTAAGATCTGATTATCATTTATCATATATTATGTTGTATCTCCAGCAAAGAGTTGAATCGGTGATTCTATATTGTCTACAATATCATTGATGAAAATAAAAATAATAATGGTCTCAAAATGTACCGCTTGGGGACATCAGCAATGATGTGTTGAACATCGAGGATTTAGAATTTATAATAACTCATTCTTTTTTAACAGTATGTAACTTTCAAACCATGATAACAAATTTCCCTGATCACCAATACGTTTTAGTTTTGAGAGCAACCCTTTAGGCCGAACTTGGTCAAAAGCCTTGCTAATATCAAAGAAATGGTCCTAACCTCCTTGCCTTAGTCTAGCAAAAAAAAAAACAAATTGTATTTTAAATTGCCTGTCAATTTAAGTCTTCCTGGTGAAAAACCTGATTGATTATGTGAAATGATATCATGCTGCATAATGTAGTTACTGTAGATTTTTTTATACGCACTTCTCAAAAATGTTTGATAAAGTACAAAGTAAAGATTTAGGACACAGTAGTTTTGATTCCTATGCACAAGCACTATATTTGCTAATTTCCAATGACCTGGAAACACTGAAGTTTGCAAGAAGATATTAAATATGTTACACAGTGGATACTTAATTGATTGTGCAATTTTTTTAGTTAATTTAGGATGCAGTAAATCAGGGACACAAGCTTTAGACCTACCAAAACATTATAAACATCATCAATGCTTATAGTAATGTTATCAAGGGCAGGATAAGATAAATCTCATAGGACTGGTTCAGGAATTTGTTCTGTCTTTGTAGTTGATTGTTCACAATAGAAAGATTAAACGCTTATACCTTTTCTTCATCATCAGTTATAACCATGTCATTTATCAAAGATTGGCAAGATTTTTGTTATCTTTCCCTGAATTTCTCTAATTAGTTTCCACCAGTCTTTTGGGTTACCATATGAAGACTGGCTTTGTTCTATCAGTGTGTTATAATTGATTACATTTAGACATCCCAATCACTGCAATAATGAACTTGAATGATACTGACTGTAAGTATTTCATAAACACTTAATGGGTATTCAAAGGATATTGTACGTTAATTTTTGCGAACTTGGCAAGAAATATGGATTAAACGAACAAGGATTTATTTTTATGACTGAAGCAAAATATCTACCTTCAAAAAGTTTGCGAGTCAAAATATTTTATATGTAAATTTCAATATATTTTTAGGTGACCAATGTGACGTGTCTCCAATTGCAAAACTAAATTAAGGTAAAGGTTCATATGCAATTAGTAAAAAGTACGAGTAGTAAACAATAAAAAGCTTGATAAAATGCTTTAAATATAGTATGTTTAATAGATCAAGTGGAAGGATTCAGTAAATCTGTGTGTTGGAAGTTTTTTTTAACAAAAACCACAAAATTTACTCAAGGCTAATTAATTCTACAAAAGAATTGGGACTGATATTAGCCCCTTTCACTGAATCTGATAATAATCATAATTCTTTATTTCAAGAGGGTAACTCATTTAGTTATACAACTATTTTTTTCTGAGGCCCTCTGCTAACTGACTAGTAAACTTGTACACAATAATCACTTACCCACTGTGTGATGTATTAGGTGCTGATACTGGCCCCTATCACTAAATCTGACTTACAGACAACAATCCCACATCCATCCCCTGGTGTGTATGAGGTGATTTAGGCCCCAATTTGAATATTACTTGAATGCACACAACACACATTTACCCATTTCCTGGCGAGTTGGGTCTGATTCTGACCCCTATCACTGAATATGACATGTACACAACAATCACTTATCTGCTTCCTGGTGCGTTACAGATGATATTGGCCCCTATCATTGAATCTGACTTGTACACACAAACATTTGCCCAATTGCCTGTGTGCCGGGACCAATACTAGACCCTACCACTGAATCTGACTACTACACAACAATGATGTACTCACTCCCTGTTGTGTTAGTGCTGATATTGGCACCTATGGCTGAATCTAACTACACAGCCTGCTGCGTTAGGGCTAATACTGTCCCACTGTGTGAATATTACTTAAAACATACCCACTTCCTGGTGTTTTGGGGCTAATATTGGCCCCTATCACTGAATCTGTAGCCAAGGTGGCCTTCAATGGCTCTGACTCAAACCACTTATCCAAAATCTGAAAAGAAAATAAATTTTCATGACTGATATTTTGTTCCTGACTTGGAAGCATAAAACATCCATCTGAATTTAAAATATGCATAGAGAATCATGCATAGCTCTAAATATAGCAGCATATTTGCATATTTTATGCAGACAAATTGACTAAAAATGCATTAAGACATTTTTAATGTGTTCAAATTATGCAAAACAATTTCTTATCATCGATTACAAAGCTGTCACCATATTCCTCCTGATATAAGCATAATCCGTGCTGTAAAATGGTGCAATCAATCAATATCAATTATGCTGTCAGTTCAACTTACTGATGTTTCGTGCACGTTGGAAATGATAGCACTTGATCACTGTGAGAATAAGTTTTGGTCGCTAAGCCCTTTGACGTATTCAAAAAGGCATGATTAATGTCTTGAGGATACGGACTTGGTCCAGTAGTGTAAATTTGTGTTTTGCAGTGATCCGAAAATACCCTATCAAATTTTAAAATATGCAATTAGTTCCAAACCAGGGAGTAAAATATCCAGTTTATTAAATTCTTATCTACTCTGAACACTTACTTGTCACATTAAATGTGAAATAACTGTTGCAATTAGATCTATAGTCAGGTGTGAAATGAATGACTTGAAACACAGAATTTATATTTGTACCTGAATTAATAAACAGAATGCTGAAAGCTGTAAGATAAAAAGAACTGACTATGAACAGCTACAATTTGATGGAATATGACTTACAAGACCTTAGTCAGCTGTTTTATTGTTTGAC
Organism: Margaritifera margaritifera; assembly: GCA_029931535.1. Taxonomy (NCBI): domain Eukaryota; kingdom Metazoa; phylum Mollusca; class Bivalvia; order Unionida; family Margaritiferidae; genus Margaritifera; species Margaritifera margaritifera. The sequence goes on from JAQPZY010001597.1 coordinate 1,791,098, forward strand.
ATGACAGGAATTTCTAAAATAACTTACACTGATATCAATGTACAGGTAGCAAATTACAATGACATGAATGTATGGCCTTGAAAAAATGCCCCCATTGAATGAAATGTTTCAATATTAGAGTTGGGTATTGCCAGCAAGAATGTATCATGATACATATCACAATTTTTGTCTACCATACAAACTGTATAAAAATTGTATACAGTAGTTTTACAAACAGCACAACTATCATCAAGTATCGAAAGTAAGGATATGTATCATGATATAGAATTACAACTCTCCCTCATTATAATGTGGTAGCTGAGGTCTTTAAATGCTGACCACATTATGAACTGAACCATGGTATAGTGAGAATGATCAAACTTTTGATGAATGTGTGTGTGTGTGAATAAACAAATCGACAGTCAAATGTACAGTAACAATTTTAGTTTATGTAAATTAAATGCATTTTTTCAGTTCATGGTATATGTGAATAAAATTTTGTAAAATAATAATGTTTTAAAAAGGGGATAAATATCTAATACTAAACTTAATGAGGTTTTTTCAACCCATATTGTCATACATTTGATAGACCAGTTCAAGTACAACGATTTCAACATACATTTTTCAACTGATGGATGTTGTAAATTCTATTAAATTTGTTTTTTAATTTTTTTATTTGTCTTAATTGGTATAATTCTGGTCACAGGGTCAATATATCATTACCATGTTATATCCAGAACTGTGTTATAACGAAGGATGTTATAAAAAAGAAGAGTTGCATAAGGAAACCTATTCACTGATACACTGATATGTATCCTGCCATTATTACAGTCCAAATTGTGCATAATTATTCTATACCTTTGCTGCTGGTGCTGTCATTAATTTGTAAAATGCAGGGAAGTCTGTGCCCATCTGACGCACTGAAACAAAAGATGATTAAGTAATATTAACAACTCCACTGTTGTATTCATCTATATCGGTAGTTAGGAGTTTACTTACTCATTAATGAAGTTGTAATATACAAAATCACTTGATATGTACTGAAATAAATTAATAAGGAGTTGCCATGAATATAAATACATACATAACATTTTGAATTGAATAACACTATACTCTCATCCACTGACATGAGGGGGATATAAAAACATACATGATAACAGTTTGACATGGATAATACTAAACTTATCTCCACAAGTATGATTGGAGCATAAAAACATCCATGACAGTTTGACATCGATACCGCTATACTCCCTTCCACAGATAGGAGCATAAAAACATACATGATAACAGTCTGACATGGATATCACTATACTCACCTCCATAGATATGAATGGGGCATTAAGACATATATGACAATTTGACATGTATATCACTATACTCCTCCACAGATATGAATGAGGCATTAAGACATACATGACAATTTGACATGGATATCACTATACTCCTCCACAGTTATGAATGGGGCATTAAGGCATTCATTACAGTTTGACATGGATATCCCTATACTCCCCTCCACAGATATGAATGGGGCATTAAGACATATATGACAATTTGACATGGATATCACTATACTCCTCCACAGATATAAATGGGGCATTAAGACATATATGACATGGATATCACTATATTCATCCAGTCAGATATCATGGGGACATAAAAATATACATGACAGACTGATATAGATAATTCTAATACATGGCTCCTTAGATAAATATATGAGACAATGTTTGTAACTCAAGAAATTGCAGTTACACACATAGCCCTTGATTCCTTGGTGGTATTTTCATTTACATTGAAACCTTTCAGTAATCTAGGTGTCATCATTTTCCTTTATGAGTTAGATATGGGAGAAATTAAGAGATGGAGAATGTCAAAATTTTATGATTTTCATCTGGTCAGACTTTCTTATGCTTGCCCCAGATCACCAGTAATTTCAAGACTGTGCAGCTTTATTAATACATTATTACACCAAAGAAAAAATGCCAGATATTTATGTAAGTATGTAATTACTTTTCACAAGAAAAATGTCAGTAATTTTTGCTTTTGAAAGAATTCCTACCATCTCAACTTCCAACAACTTTTGTACTAAATGTTCCATTTTGGTCAAAGATCCATTCTTGACAGCTACACATGGGTGCCAATAAAAAACATGAATGCTGACTAGCCAAAAGAATTGGAACATTTCTAGGTCAATACCCTAACTGGATTTTGAACAATCAACTGTTGTCTCTACATATCTGCTTTATAAATAGACTACAAAAGCGTGCATTGTGTGAAAATTGGTCGGAATCGGCTGAGACAATTAAATTACTCATTTTGAATGTCAGTTGGCAACATTTTTGTGTGAAAAGTAATCGACCAATCAGCTGTCTCTACATTATCTGCTTTATAAATAGATTACAACAGCATGCATTGTGTGGAAGTTGGTTGGAATCGGCCAAGACATTTAAAATACTCATTTTGAATGTCAGTTGGCAACATTGTTCTTGTGAGAAAAAAATTCTAATACGTACAGAAATATCTGCTGGCATCTTCCCTTGGCATGAAAATGTATGTGTTTGTGTCAGTTTTAATGGCACTTTATAAGACATTCTTGGCTATATCATGCATAGGAAATGGGAGCTAAGTGCCTTTCCCAAGAACACACCAAGGCAGCCGATGCTCCAACATGAGCGACCATGGCTACCGGCATGACAATGTATCAATAAAGCTTTAGTCTTGAAAACACCGGTTACCTGGGGAACTGTAACATTGCCTGGCCAGATGAAAAATCACAAAAATGTTGACATTCTCTGTCTCTTAACTTCTCAGAGGTCTGACTCATGAAGATGTGTGATAGGTCGTTGAAAGGGAAACTTTCTCCACATCAAAATGATGCCTACATTACTGAAAAGTGTCACTGTAAATGTGAACACCATTAAGATATCAAAAGCTAGATGTGAAACTGCAAAACAATACATTCATAATATTTACCCATTTTAGTATCAAGCTTACATCGAGTAACCATGTACAAGAAAACAAAGTTGTTTCTTTTGCGACATGTTCTAGACTGACAACAAGTAGGTAATTTAGGCAAAGGTTATTTATAACTTATGCACACCAAATGTTAAGCGATGTGACCTTTGGCGCTTGTTGAGGGGAAAAAATGCACTCAGATTTATTTTCAAGGTGTGAATCTACTCATCCCAGGGATGAGGACATGGTAAAGTTGTACTCTGCCCAGTCAATTTTTACCCTGTCAGGACGAGAGGGCGAGTGGTTTTCCTGAGCCCTGCACTTATAACATGATAATATCTATGGATCCTTTTCTAAAAAGTTGGTAACAAAAATAAATAGTTTAAGATGACAAAGAGTCTGTTTAGCTTTTGGTCTGATCTTACTGAATATCAGATATTTACATATTTTAAATGTTAAAATGTCTGATTATCTTTTGATATTAATCGAGAATAAAAGAGAAGAATCAACTTTTCTTGTAAAATAGGTTGCTTTTATTATACTCACCTTATGATAATACCTTAGAAGAACAACCACTACCTTGCAAATCCAGCCCTTCCAGGCAAAACATTTTAGCTAAGAAAGCTAAAAGTTACCTGCCCACATAGGTGGCAGTTAGATAGAGTGATATCCCCTTGATACAGGGATTGGTGCCAAATCCTGTGAATACTTCAGTTACTACTGGAGCAGAATGCATACTCTCTAGAAGAATGTAACTGTGGGGAGGGTTATGTGTATTATGATCTGGTAAGTATTAACGAGGAAACATTTTACTAGAAAAATTGATCTCTTCTTCAAATATGTCATAATACCTTAGAAGGTAGGTAAGAAGTGGAGGGAGTTACATCCCCTTACCTCGGAGAGACCATCTCCAGTCCCCTAAGGTATGTGAGGCAGCTTCTAGATAGATAACCTGGCTGAAGCATCGACTCCATATGCCAAGGCATAGGTTTTATAAAGAGAAAAACTTCCCTCCTGCAAATCCCATGGAAGCTGTCAAGCCGCATCCTTAGGAAGCTGCCGAATGACCTGGGAAGGTAATACGTTGCACTGTGGCAATAGGCCCCACCAGGTCTAGCTGAGCCTTTTGGGATGAAAGATCTCTGTGGTGGAAGCTTGAGAAAAGTTTACTCTCACATCCATCCCACGGCTTGTATAATTTCAGCTAGGGAACAGTTTCACTTGAATGCAATGCTTGTTGCAACTACTCTAACTTCATGAGCCGAAATGCGTAGCAAGTTCATTTGATATTGGGGTTAATTCTCTATATGCAGAGTAGATAACCCATTTTATCCAGGACAAGAGTGTTGGCGCTGATATATCGTCTTTTACCTCTTTGAGAGGTTCTGTTCAGGTACCACTTCAGAGCTCTCACTGAGGATGAAGGGTCCAGGATAGAAAGAGGCTTCACCACAAAAGATTTACTTCCTATGAGCCCGAGCCTGTTCCTGGCAATGAAAGCAGGGTCCATCATGATTGACACTGACCCATTCCGCTGGAACTGTAAGTACTTCGGGTCAACTGACAAGGCATGTATTTTGCTGCTGTCACTAGAGCATGAAGGAAGCAGGTCTTATATGAGAGGTGAACATATGAAGCGCTCGATATTGGTTAAAATGGTGTCTTATTTACTCAGGTTAGCACTCATGACAGATTCTACTTTTGGCACAGAGCCAATGCCTCTGGACGTATGACATCGAAATTTGACAGCAGATCAGATAGGTCTTTGTTTTGTCCAAAATCCTCTCTTCCATGATGATGCAGCATGTCAGAGATTGTGGAATGATAGCCTTTTATTGTGGTTGGCACTATTTCTTGTCAAAGAGCAAAAGTAGGAAGTTACCTATTTGAGGTATTGATGTCTTCAGTGGCAAAATGTGTTCACACTCACACCATTGTGAGAAAATTCTCTATTTTCCCTTGTATGCTTTCAAAGTGGAGGGCCTTCGCACTTGAGCAATTCTCTCCACCACTTGTTGCAAGAACTGTTTATTCTTGAGGGCTTGTTTAATATTATCAAGACATGCTGGTTCAACAAACTCTGGATTGGAATGAAACACCTGCCATCATGGTTGTTTGAGCAGATGAGGAAATATTTCTATTTTCCTTGGGATTTCCGCTGCTTGATTATTAGGTCATTTATCCAAATAATTTCCCAATTGAGTGGAGCAATCAGGATGGGACGACACTCCGATTCTCTTCCTTTCTGTATCATGTATGGAATCAGAGGTGCTGAATGGTAAGTGTATCGTCCAAACCGAACCCATCTATGGAAAGACCAGGCCTTCGGATCCGGGACTGGTGAAACATAGGTTGGGAGTTTTGCATTCCACCTTGTCACAAACAGATCCAACAGTGGTCAATCAGAGTGGGCACATATGCAAGTGAAAACCGAGGGATGAAGAGACCATTCTGTTTGTATTAGCTGATTCTTCTGGAACAGTGAGTCCACGGATTCATTTAGTCAGCCTGGAATATGACGAACTTGTATGTGGTTTTGTCACTGAAGACACCACCTTAGAAAATCCCAAACAAGAATGCAAAGGTCTGGGTACTTGGTTCCCTCTTGCCTTCTGAAATAATTCACCACAGTGGAGTTCACAGCCAGAATGAGAATGCCCTTTCCATGTAGCTTCTCCTGTCACCAATGAAATGCTTTCAGTATAGTTTTCATCTTGAGGATGTTGATATGCAAAAGACGCTCCTGAGTGGGCCACACTCCACTGGCCTCCTGGAATGATGGAAGTAGATGTGCACCTGCAAAGGAACACACCACGTGAGGCAATTGAGGTTCTCTCATCTTTCGAGATGAAACCTCATATACATGGAGACTGGTATTGGTTGGTCCAAGGGGCAAAGTCTCAACCTTCACTGGGACAACAGAATCATTTGTAATGGTCTCATAAAAGGTGACCTAGGTCGATGAGGTCCACTGCTGCATTGAGCCAACTCAGCAGACAAAAGGAATTCTCGGGCTAAGAGACTCCTGTGTAAGATTTGAAGCCACCAATGAACTGATTTTTGATGCACGTTTCTGAGGGAGACATACCCTGTTTAGATGTATTCTGAACTCCATACCCAAATAGATAAAATGCTGAGTTGGTATGATCTCAGATTTTTCATTGTTGACAAGGAATCCAAGGCTGAGAAATAGAGCAACAAGGGATATCTAGTCCTGCTCCAAAATATAACTCATCTGGAGTTTTTGAAGAATGTCATTTAGGTAGTAGGATGTCACCAACATAGAGGTGGTCCTGAAATGGGCCATTACTCTGTCCATCGGAAGTGTGAAGACCCAATGACTGATGTTGAGTTCAAATGGAGCACCCTGAACTGGTAAACTATCTCCCTGAAGGCAAACCACAGGTACTTCCTGGAAGCTTTGTGAATTGGAACATGTAGATATGCATCTTGCAGGTCTACACTGATGGTGAACTCTCCATCCTGAACAGCATTTAAAACCCACCTTGGTGTTTCCATTTTGAACCATGGGGCATGAATTGACTTATCGAAGAGTGCCGCTGACCTTTGAGACCAGGAACAGTCTCAAATAAAAACCTGGTGATTTTCCATTTTGAACGATCTCAACCACCCTTTGAACATCATCCTGAGGCCCTCTGAAACCACTTCCCGGGTCCATTGATTGTCAAGGCAAATACTTTCCCATTCAGCAGCCAAGAATAGGAGTCTTCCCCCCACCGGGATATCTGACAAGGGCAGCATGAAAATGGTGTCATTTCTTGTTATATGGAGACAGGCATGAGGAGAAACGAGGGCAAAAATTATCGCCTTCTCTCTGCCTCTTGTCCACCTTTTTTCTTGAGAACTGTGGTCTTCTACAGGTATAGGATCGGTTGAACTGCTTCTCTGTCTGCTGTGTCCCAGGGGCATCGTTTCTATCCTTTTGTTTATTTTCCTGAAAATCCCTCCTCGGTGCTTGAGGCTCTGTGTGGGGAAATTTGTCTTTTGGTTACTTGTTTATGTATTCCCTTGACATGGCCATTGAAGAGGTGGTTAGAAAAGAATGCATGCTATCTTAGCTTGGTTTTATGGTGGTCTTTCAGAAAGGTTAAAGTGGACAGCGCTGCATCATGGTGGTCTTTCAGAAAGGTTAAAGTGGAGAGTGCTGCATCTATTTCCACCAGTTGAAGGTTTGTCACTATTGTTATGGCATTAGCCAGGATGATCTGAGCAGCTCTGTTTAAGATGCACACCATTCAAGAAACAGACTCCCACGCGTGTCCTGTGAGATTTGAGATGGGTGATGATAAACTGTTTTTAGCTTGTTGGAAGATTGCCATCGATACATTCCGCACCAACTGTTGTGTATCATTAAAGGACTTCCTCCATGCATACTGAGTAGGGTTTTGCCATCCCCAAGGCTGCAATGTCTCTGTCAACTGGTGGGATGTCCAAGTAAACGTCTGGAGTGTGGGTCTTATATAACCTCCTACTAAAATTTGGTGGAAGGCATCGATGCGAAAAGAAGAGTCTGTTGACACTAGGGTTGTGAAATTGTTCGTGTAAACAACCCAAATGGTCTGCAACTTGCCCAGTCTGTGGCAGTAGTTTGAACACCGGTTCATCCTTCTTGATTAGTAAGTCAACAGATGCTGGAACTTGAGACCAGGAATTTGATGGAGACGGAGGAGGAGGACAAAACTCTGATGGCAACAAATCTAAGGCTTCTTTGATGCCTGGAAGGCAGAGTCTTCTCTTGTCATAGTGAGATCTATTAAAGATGATGGAGCTTGTGAGTATACTTCATAAGCTCTAGGTAAATATGGCAATGCTGATGCCTCCTGTACAATCTGAGATGTAGCTGGAGAAGATTGTGTAAGGGGCAGCCCAGCATGCTTGTACAATGTCCTGATTGGGATATGGTGACTTCCAAATGATCCATAAGTGCTCCCTTTGAGTGGCAAAGGTCTGAGAACGATGTGAATCCACATCCCATGTGTACCAGGGCACCAAACTGGGCACTGGGTGTATTGAGTCACTTGTGCTACTATGCTGGGAATGTTGATCCATGAGAGTGCCTGTGATGTGTGGGGTAGGCAAACTGGACAAAGACTTTTCATCTTTTGACTTACAAGGGATCAACTTTGATGATGACCTGTTGTGATCTGAGATGCATGGCAGAGTCCGGTCATGATGGAGCAGTGCCACTGCAATCTTGCATGACACTGTCCAGTTCTTTCTGTTGGGAAGGGTTAAGGGATATTTGATCCACATAACCTGTCTGTACTTCTGATTTGCAAGACAGCATCTGAGTTGGCTTGATTTCATCTCTATCTTGCTCAAATATAGCCAATAAAGATGAGTGGCCATAAAACCATGCGGTATCAGGCCTACTGGTTCTGCCAAAAGAGGTTTGTCATGTTGAGGTGGTGAGGGTGGAGCTGAAGCTGTCACTGTCACTGACTGGGATAACTTGGATCGCTTCATGACTGATGAGCCTTTTGGATTGTGATACCCTTCGAAAAGTAATCATTCACCGAAGTGACATCAGCACATATACTGATCTCATCCTTGTCCGCCTAGATGTGCTTCTGCGCATTCCATTTTTGTGCCCCCATACTGTAGCCCACTGACTTTCGGTCCACGAGACACATATCTGACAGGTATTTGTGGAGTGGCAACCGAAGCAAGCTAGAATGGTTGTCAATCCCCTGTTTCAAATGTTTACATAGCTTACACTTGGTCCTGCCCATGGTCTAAATCTGTAAGACATAAACAGAGCACACAATATATACAGGTGAAGCCTGTCATGCATCCTGCTTTATGTGCTGAGATTATACAGCAATTTACTTGAGTTTTCTATAACACACACAATAACACATAATAACAGCACATGAAATAGAGCTACACCAATATGAGAGAGGATGCACTAGTGACACATGCAGGTATGTACAAGATGTGCATATGTGTGTGTGTGCAACAAAGTGATAACTTTACAAAAGACAAAACTTTCTTGTCAAAATAAAGGAGCGAGAAAAGTTGGAAAATTATAGATGTAGTATATTTCCTTTTGAACAGAAAATTCCTCCAGATTGCTTTAAGGTAGAATAACTTCCAAAATTCTTGTAGGTGGATAGCAAGGTCTCGTCAGGAGAGAGCATGCTACTTGGCACAAGTGGAAGTGGTAATGGGATTTGGCACCAATCCCTGTATCAAGGGGGAGATCACTCTATCTAACTGCCACCTATGTGAACAAGGTAACTTTCAGCATTCTTAGCTAACAAATTTAGCCTGGGAGGGCTGGATTTGCGAGCTAGTAGTAGTTCTCCCAAGATATACTGTTATGATCGGATAACAAATTTGAATAAGAAATATGAGCATATCAGCCTATAAATGTTTTACTGATGCAAGACTGCTTAGTCTCATGTTTTGTGCAATGCTTACTTGAATTTACTAGTGTCTTCACAGCAGACAGAAATTTGAGTTTATCAGAGAATGAGTAGCTCCACAAGTGGGGAAGATGGAGAGGTGCTGAATCCATAAGATTGTCAATGGCTCCCACAATTCTCTCCAGTTCAGCCTCATATTGTTTAAATCTCTGAAATAAAACTGACAAAATGAGCTTTTAAACAAGCAAGCAGAAGTTATTGTTCTAATTATGCATTTTATTTCAAGGAAAAGTGAACGGATTTCTTGCCAGAAAGCAATACAGTATAATGCCACAAATTTCTTGCCAGAAGGAAATACAGTATAATGCCACAGATTTCTTGTCAGAAAGCAATACAGTAAAATGCCAATTATCTAGACCAGTGGTGCACAACACAAACCTTTACATCGACCTTGATTGGAACTTAACCGGGCACATTGTGAAAGTTTTGTGTCTATAATAAAAGCATAAATATACATGAGTAAAGTAAGGACATGGGCTATTTGCTGCTCAATGTGTCGGCAGGCAGCAGGCAGCATATGGCCCATGTACACCCATGATCTAGACCCACCAGCTGACAATGATTTTGTCTGCAAAATTAGTTGTACAGATAATAAATTTCAATCAACTGGGAATTTTAATTTTGGGGTGACATGGTGGGTATTCCTACAAGAAAACAACACAGATAATTGGCATTCTAAAGTAATATATTATTTTTATAATAATGTTACAGTAATATACTATTATTATTATAATGCAATATACCATTATTGTTCTAATGAAATATACAATTATTTTTCTGATCTAATAAAACATTATTTTAATATAATATACCATTTTTACACCTCTCATTCAATCACTCATGGGTGTCAGGAATCCATAAATATCGACTGTGGCACAGGTGAGAACATGGAATAGCATGAGGAGGCTCAAATTTTGGTTAACAATTGAGGAAAAGGGGGGTTAGGTGCTCACAACTTTTGTTTCTATGTAAGAATAATAAACTCCCTAGTCCCACACAAATATTGATCTAATGGATTTTAATATTTATGCAAATCAGATCTGAAGAAGTCAGTTAAAGTGAATAATTGATCACAGACTTTTAATATATATCAAGTTGACATGAAGTACTCACAAATTCGTGTATCAGTAGAGATGGAGTTGCTTCTCTTTCAAGGTTAGAACACGTATCTCAACTGCAAACAAACACCAATGAATTTTAGCTTCATAGCTAGAATTACACTCATAACTGCCAGAGCAAAACCCATCAATATATTTGCACATAATAATTCCTCAAGATAGCAATTTTAAATGTCACTTTCGATGGCTGGGTACAACCCTACATCATCTGTACGAATAAACACAGTTGGCACATGGCAGTTGAATTGTGTTCAAACACTGAATCCAGATTGAAAAAGAAAAATCAAGCATAAAGAATGAGAAAAGACAAAACTTTGTGTTTCGTTAGAACTTTCAACTTTATTTTTGAATGTATAACTGCAAATTTTGAGGAACAATCCATAGATAAGGAAAAAGCAACAACATAGGAGTTGTCTACAGTGTGTGATTTTAACAAGAAGTTAGGTTGCCTTCGACATGGATGCTACTGTAATGTCAGTACCTTTCATATATTTTAATCAGCTGGAGACAAATTAATTTGCTAATTAGCTTCTGTGATCATGCTCAAGGACGATCAAGGTTTCAACAGTTGTCAAAATAAATCTAGCTTAGCCACTGAATAACCACATAATGAAGTTCTCATGGAAGCACTCATGGGCATCACTATGACAGTCAACTGACTCTTTTCACATCTGAATAGAAAAGGGCATGTCACATTTATAATGATTTTGATGAATCCAAATTAAACAAGAGTCCCTCTAATTAAACAAGGGTCCCTCGATGTGACTGATGCTCTATAGTCTGAAAAGAATTTCAAGGAAATCAAAATAAGACTATTGCTTCTTTTTAAATGCTGAGTGCTGAAACCATCTATGATATTCTTGAGTGATAAGATTTTCAAATTAGCTGCTGTGGCAGCCATATTAGATGTAAGATTGGCACCAGTTTCATTTAGAACAAACTAGACACCATTAGAAGTCTTCTGTTGAAAATCCCATGCCAGTAAGACCATCCGTTCAGGAGAATTATTGACAAGATTTTCAGTATCTTCACTGTGGCAGCTATATTGGATGTCTGCAGGGCACCAATTTCATTTAGGACCAACTAGATATCATAAGAAGTCTTGTAGTGAAAACCCTATGTTGATATGGCAATTAATTATGGCAGAGTTGCAATAACAATATTTTCAAGATGACCACTGTAGCAGCCATATTGGCTGTCCAAGCAGAATAATTTTCATTTGAATGAAAGTATTGTAAAGTTGCATTTAAGTACAGTCAGTTATAGGAGATGATTACTGATTTCTTTTGAGTATAAATCCCCAGCATTTTTAAAATAAATTTTCCAGCATTTTTCGAAATGAAGCTGAACTTGCTTAGTTGTTAGGATGCCAGACTTGTGAGCAGAAGGGTGTTGGTACAAATTCTGCAGAGACCTCATCAGGCAACCGCCGTATATCTCTGTACAAAGCACTTTACTCCAATTGCCTCCGCAAGAAATAACCTTTCTTGTATTGACGTGTCCTTACACACCAAACAAAACCAAACATGATTTTTCAAACTGATCTCCAGTATTTGCTTCTGTGCTTCCAACAGGCATGGATTCATGTGAGAGTAAAACTTACCTCAGCATCCCTTCGGGAGAACTTGGCAATTTCTCTAGCATTCTGTGTGGAATCTCTCCCCAATAACAGGGATTTGGCCTTCCCATCTGAACCACCTGGCTCCAGTAGAGGTGTGTAAGCATTGGGATCCCGCAGGTAAACCTTCAACCCATATTTCTGAAAAGAGGCGGAGAAAGTTAAGAACCGTGTCTGTATTTGAAAGATATAACAATTATGAACTTAAATATAAACAAGAGAGCCACATTGTATACCAGCCCTGTGTTTAATAGTCTGCTATGTAAGTACCAGTAAGGAATTGTGGCTGACTCTGGAGATTTCATTGACCAATGGGTCTCAATGACCAGGATATTTAGGCAAGGAATGTGGTCTTGAATTGAAGTTACATTGAAGTTACTGTGCAGAAACCATTATTTTCTTATTAGACTAACCATCACTATGTCCTGTGACCTTTAAACCCCTGAATCTAAAGGTTTCTTTATTACTCTAAGTGCAAGCCACCTACATTACTGGTAAAGGAACTTACTCTAGAACAAAAGCTATTCTGCAAAACATTTTTCTTTCAGCCACAATGATCCTGACCTTTGATCATTTGATCCAAAAACAATAGACCTCTTCCAAACTTAAGTGCAAACTTTCCACAAACTTTGGTCACGGTACTTGCTGTAGAACTAAAGTTATTTATGTAAAAATCATGTTTCTCCTTTAAGTCACAGTGATCTTGACCTTTGACCTTGTAACCCTAAAAACAATAGGTTTCTTTCTTACCCAACATGTAAGTCATCCACAAACTTTAGTGAAGGTACATAGCTGAGAAGTGAAAGTTTTGTCCAAAAACCATTTTTCTTCTTTCAGACACCATGACCTTTGCATCACTTTTTGACTCCAAAATCAGTATGATTCTTCCATACACCAAGTGCAAGACATCCACAAAGTTTCGTCCAGGTATGTGATGTAGAACTAATGTTATGGTGTGAAGACCATTTTTTTGTCAGTGACCTTGACCTTTTGACACCAAATTCAATAGATTTCCTCCTTGCACCAAGTGCAAACAACACTATGCACCTAATAGCATTAGCATTATTATTATTAGTAGTAGTAGTATGCAATAAAGATACACATATTTAGTTTAGCTATTTAGCAAAAAGAAAAATAACAAAATAATTAAATAAAAAGTTCCACCTTAATCCATCATTAAATCATCATTTATCAGTAGAAATGGCATCTACATAAAATTACTACTTGAAAGTTAACCTGTGATTGTCAAATACAGGACTGACTTTTTATTATGTCAGCTGGTATAATTAGGCATGAAAACAGGTGTTCACACTTCAAACAACTGATGGATTAAGCAGTTGCTCAAACTCACCAAAATCAAAAGACAGTTGGCTTTTGTGCCTTTGATGATCACGGAATGAGAGGAAGTTTCCTGTGGCTATTGTTAGTAGCATATAAACCGTAAGGGGCATCACAAGTGCAGTGTACATGTATCTCTATTGATTTGGTGTGATTGTACATATATCTCTATTGATTTGATGTGATTGTACATGTATCTCTATTGATTTGGTGTGATTGTACATAATCTCTTACACTCTGGATTAATGTTGTTCTCAAAATTGGCCATAACATCTCACTTATGCAAAATAATCCCATGGATCTGAGTTTGCCCGATTCCCATTTCTACTGCTGCACTATCCAACAAATGAATTACTTCAATTCTCTCCTGTAAGGAAAAAGCCACCTTGCTTTTAAAGCTGACATTTTGACATCTTTGAGTTTGATTGACAGTGTGACTGGACTACGGTAAGTACAACTGAGATATGAAATGTGTGGAGCGGTCACTGCTGATATGCTCTAGTAACCGCTTAAGGCAGGGTGAATCAGTGATTGTTTAGAAAACACCTGGCCGCTGACTCCTGAAAGCAGGTGACCATTAAATGCAGGGTATTTACATAAGAAATTTGATGGGGGGAAATTAGAATGACCGCTGTTACCAGGTGACCACTGAACACAGGTGACTGTTAGGACAGGTTTCACTGTATTTACAATATTTTATGAAGAGCTGAGATCAGACCAATAACATACCAGTGAATTAGTGAATTTCAGAGACAGGCAAATAATCTGTTGATTTTATGATGGTATTTTCATAAATAATTTTTTTTTTTTTAATTTTTAATTTGGTGTTTGCAAATTTCCTGTATTCTCCTTTTCTCAGGAAATTTGAACATTTGACATGGAAAATCACTGCCAACTGCTAGTGTAACATATTTTCAAGTGACCTAATTTCTTAAGAAAACAAGTGGCACAAATGCTCCAATTAGCATTGATTTAAAATCATAAATATGTGCGGTTTGAAAAAAAATGTGACAGGGAGGACGCTGAGATTTACGAAAGACAATTAATGTTAAACAAATCTTAAATGAAAGCAAGATCTGAAACAGTGACCCTGTGAAAAATTACATTAATGATTGCTCTGTCAGAGCAGGATGATGCTACAAAGTGAATCAGTTATGAGGGATTATATAAGATATAAGTGATGAAAATACTTTAACAAAAAACTTGTAATTCTTGACACTGAATCCCCAACCACTCACAGTAGCAAATGGTACCAAGAGGAGGGCGAGTATGTGATGCAGGGCTGATCAAAATTCTTTTTCATCCACTTGTTCAGGACAAATAGTTTCATAAAATTCACTTGTCCCACCTGCCTTTTCACTCGTCACAGAAATTTCAATCACTTGCTTAGATACAATAAGACGTATGCACTTTAATCCACAAAAAGAACAAAAGAAATAATGTACAACACATTTATTTCTTCTAAGGGCTTAAATTTTCAGCTTTCCATTGTTAAGGTATCTAATATACACTATTTCTTGCTCTGATATGGTAGCATAAATACACAAAGACATGTACTTCCATCAGCAAGAATGGAAAGGAATTTACTGGAATTCAGACTTTCCCCAACATCTTCTCTCAAGACTTGATCAATTGACAGAACAAAATCTCATGCCACGAGTGTGTTCTTGTAATTAACAACAAAGTTCAACATTGTTCTTCTCCTGGAGTGCATATAGCATTTCCTTATATCAGAAATGGTTTTCCATAACTGGCTAGAGTGTAGGCTGTGTTAAAGAGAGCTATCATGCTTTTTTTCCATTCATTCTCATTTAGTCTAAAAATTGCCTTTCCTAGTGGAGTGCAAGCAACTCCAACTTCAGGGATTTTATGCACATGCCAGTTTGGGATACTGTTTGCAATAACTGCAAAACATTTTTCCTTCAGAGTCAATGAATTCAAATCATAGATAATTATCAACCCAATGTGGCTGACAATTTCTCTGTCCCTTAGTTGTGTAACATTTTGGATGTTTTTTGCTGCCACAGAGTCAAGTTTGTGTCTGATTGGAGAAATTGTTTCCTCAGACTCAGTGGCAGCCATGAAACTTTACACACGCATTCATCACAATAGTTTAAATGTGGGTGCAATCCTAGTGGACCTGTTCTAGACCTTCCAGTCTTCTGCACAGCTTCAACATTGAAAAGATGAATGATTATAACACATCATTGTAAAGATGAAAGATTATAATATTGATGAGAACTCGATCAAACTAATTGAAAACTACTTGTCTAACCAAAAATGTGTTAAACTGGGATCCTCACATAGTAACTGGGATAAAACCTCCAAAGGAGTGCCACAAGGCTCAATACTGGGACCTTACATATTTAATATCTTCATAAACAACATTTTCAACTTCACTAAACAAACATCACTGTATAATTATGCTGATGATAACACTGTATCTTTACGTCCATGAAGATACAAATAATCTAAAATCTGTCTTACAAAATGAGAGCAAGACACTTACAGACTGGTTTACAACCAAATGTATGCAAGGGGGGCCCCGAGTGGCTGAGTGGTCTAAGGCGCTCGCCTTTACCGATCACTGCCATCTCACCTCTGTCCACGTGGGTTCGAGTCTTGGGCTCGGCCAATGTGGTTATGTGAGAAAGCTTGCAAGTAGCTTCCCGTGGGTCAGTGGTTCTTCCCGGGTTCTTCCTCCACCAGATATACTGGCCACCATATATAGCCTATCATGTGCTAAAAAATGGCATTAAATCCATAAAACCAAACCAAACCAAATGTATACAAGCAAACACCCAGTAAAACCTTCTAATTAAGATCACTAATTGGACTGGAGAAAAATGATCTTCATTTGAAGTTCCTCTGATTTCAGAAGAAAAGTTTTCTACATAACAAAATAAATGGAATCAAACAAATTGGTTGTAATTGAAAATGGTATTGTTTGTGGAATGGTGGGAAGAAGAGCTAACTCACCTTCAGTTCCAGGTCCTTGTAGATTTGTGGACGGAGTAGACTTAGTACATAGGAGGCCCGAGAGAACTTGAAGCCTGCAGGATGGATGAGAAACAGTAAGTTATAAATGGCTAGTAAAATTCCTGGTCTAGCAGACCACTTACCTAGAATTTATATAAATATATAAAGGAAAATTAGGAACTTTTGTGTAATTTTATGAAAATATTGATTGTGGAAAAGCAAAAATGTTCAGATATTTCTGGCCATATTAGCAGGTGCTTTCTTTTTCCATCCATTGGGTTAATTAACTTGACATCATCTTTCAATCAGGTTAAAGGGGAACAGCACACAGTACTATAACATGGTAGTTGGGCTCTATAACTGCTGACTGTGCTATGTACCAAGCCACAGTATAGTGTGAATGATCAAAACTCTGATTAATGCATGTGTGAATGTGTGGTGGTGGTGGTGGGGGGGGGGGGGGATAACAAAACACAAGTTAGAAGTATAGTAATAATTTACTACCTACCAATTGATATATACCCCTATGCTCATTGAAAAATAAATCTCTAATGTGTAAGAACATTACTTACAATCTGTAAGCAATAGGTTTCTGAAACTTAACCAAATTATTTGTACATGTATCTGCTTGTCGTCTTGGCTGATGTTTGAGTAGTGTCAGGGAATAAGGGACATCTAAGACAAAAAATCAGGAGAGATGATGTGACTGTGATATATCCGAATTCATGTTACAATGGAACACATTGTAGTGGGGTTCCCCTGTACATACACGTAATATAATATAAAATCTTAGAGAAACCATCATATAAAGGACACATGCTCATAATGGCAATGCAGACCCCTCTATATAAAGAACACCTGTCCAAAAATTTACATATTTTGTGTTTTAATGAGTATCCTTTAACGACAGGTTTAATTGTGTAACAAAATAAAATCACAGAAGGAAAAAGTATAAAACAACTAGATCTGTGTTTTTAAAGCACTAGTGCACCCACTGCTAAAGAAAAAAATCTGTCTGAAAAATTTCAAAAAATAATAAAAGAAATTTGAAAAATTGAAATAAGAGCACACAAATCTAAAAACAAACTTTATATGCTTTCAAATATGCAAATTAAATGTCATGTGCCAACCTTAAGTGGTTTTAGTTTAACTGCATAACCATAGTTTTCATTCAACAAAGTTAGAAAATGTCTAACAAAATTGAAAAATTGCTATAATGGAATGAAAATCTAATCTGGTCATCTACCTATGAACATATTTGTGCCTAGTAAATTTTATTTGTATACCTTAGGTACTTTTGTTTAATCATGTTAAAAAGGTTTTAATCAAGAAAGTCAAAGTCCACAAAGTTCAAAAACACATAAAAAAATTGAAAATTTGTTCTAATGAACTGAAAGTCCAACCAGATCATTTACATATGAACACAAATATGCCTACCACATTTTATTTGTCTAACTCAAGTGGCTTTTGTTTAATAATCAAAGCTAACAAGATTTTTGTCAACAAAGCACAAGTCCAAAAGTTAAAAAAAGAGAAACAAATTGAACAAGAATCCTTCAAAGGGGCTGATGTTCTACTGGCCTAAAAGAATTTCCAGGAATTCAAGATAGTAGCATTTTCTCTTTGTAACTGATGAGTGTTGAAACCATCTTCAATATTCTTGAGCAAAAAGTTTCAAATCAGCTACTGTGGCAACCATATTGGATGTAAGATTGGCACAATTTTCATTTAGGACCAACTGAATACCATTAGAAGATTTGTTGTGAAAACCCCATGTTGATATGACCATCCATGCAAGAGATTTAGCAACAAGATTTTCAATATGTTCATTGTGGCAGCCATATTTGAGGTCAGGTTGGCATCATTTTCATTCAGAATCAATCAGATATTATACTTAGTCTTCTGGTGAAAATCCCATGTCGATATGACTCTGCATTTAAAAGGAGTAGCAATATCAATATTTTCAAGGTGACTGCCATGGTGGCCACACTGGATGTTAAACTGGCACCATTTTCATTTATTATTAACCTGACATCATAAGAAGTCTTCTGGTGAAAACCCAATGCTGATATGACTTTCCATCAAAGATGAGAGACAGTAAAATTTTCAAGATGACCAACTAGATACTATAAGAAGTCTTATGGTGAAAACCATATGCTGATAGGACTTTTTGTTCAGGAGGAGTAGCAATAACAAGATTTTCAAGATGGCTGCTGTGGTGGCCAAATTGGATGTCAGATTGGCACCTTTTTCATTAAGGACCAACTAGACATCATAAGAAGTATTTCAGTGAAATCCCCATGCTGATACAAATATCCACTCGTGGAGTATAGATAAAGAGATGGATGCTGTGGTGGACATATTGGACATCCAGGCAGCATCATTTTCATTTATGACCAACTACGAAGTCTTCTGGTGAAAACCCCATGCTGATATGACATTCTGTTCTGGAGGAGTAGCAATAACAAGATTTTCAAGATGGCTGCCATGACAGCCATATTAGACGTCAGATCAGCACCATTTTCATTTAGGACCAACTAGACATTATAAAGTCTTTTAGTGAAAAACTCTATGTTGATATGACCATCCATTCAGGAGAAGTAGCAATAACAAGATTTTTCCTGGTTAAGTGGTTTTGCTCAATCTTACTAACATGCTTCTGGAATGGACAGCTGAACAGATAGACATGACCAAATTAACATTTTGCATGTGTTTCAAAGTTGAATATTTGTGGTTGTTTCGGAAAAAAATCAGGGATGTCATGTCAAATAGCTCATGTGGTAGAGTGCCTGTCCAGTGTTAAGAAAGTTTTCAGTATGAATCATGGCTCGCTAGGCATTTTTGTCCTCTGAAAATGGTCTTTTGGCTAAATATATCACTGAGAAACCTCCATGTTCCCTGGTAAATATATCTGCAAAATGAAATAACAATCCAATAACGAATATATGAAGAAATTACAACTAAAACCAATTTTTTCTAGTAAAATATGTTTCTTCGATAATACTTACCCATCATAATACTTTATGGATTACCTCGCAAATCCAGCCCTCTCATAGCTAAAACTTGTTAGATAAGGGAGCTGAATATTGTTTGACATGTGGCAGTTAGAATGATCTCCCCTTGATACAGGGATTGGCACCAATTCCCATGTGTACCGCAGTTACTACTGGAGTGGAATCCATGTTTTGTTGTGCAATGAGACTAAAGCATTACAAACAAACAAAAAATTACTGATGTGCATCTAAGATGCCTTGTAAGGTGTTTTTGCAAAGTGACTTTTCTTTTCTGCCAAGTGACCTTGATTGGTTTTGTTGGGCAATTAGAGTAATGTGTCCTGCCAATGGTCAAATACAACAAATTCATTACAAAGATTGCATACACTTCATGGTTTTCAAGCTAATCTCATACATAATTTATTGAATATACTTTGAGTATTACTTGTTATATTTCTATTTTAATACATTTCTTCAGCTTTAATTACAGGTTATTCAATTTCATCTCTAAGGTGTATTAGGTTACTAATTCAAATCACTTGTTTTTTTTTAAATTTATAAATCCTGTATTTTAAAATTATATTTTTAAATCTGCTGAAATTTTTTTTGCATAGGGGACAACTCAGCATAACCCCAAATCTGTGATTCTCAATTGACCTCATAATAGGTTAATTTTCTTGCTTGAATAAATACAGTATTTATTTTCATTTTTTAATACCTGTGGACTTGTCTGACGGCAGATCATCATCATTTGTACAAACTTTAAAGTCCTTATGCCAGGAGAAGCTGCCATTTAAAGGTTTATCTATTTTTAGTAACAATGGTCCCATTTGATGGCAGATTGGCTTCATTTGTAAAAAAGTTTTAAATGTCTTCTTACCAGGATGCTTTCTGTCAAGATTAGTTAAATTCTAGTCAAGGATTTTGGACAAGAAGTCATTTAAAGGTTTTTATTTTCTATAATAGTGGCTTAACTTTTCTTTTTAGTAATGGTGGTCATATCTGAAGGCATATTGGCATCATATACATGAAAGATTTTTGATTTTCTGTCAGACCAGCTTAACTTTTTTTTAAAGTAATGGTGGCCATATCTTAATTGGCATCATCTACATATACATGAAAGGGCTTCCTGCCCGGATTTTTCTATTAAATTTGATCAAATTCTGTTCAGCAGTTTTTTGAAGTCATTTAATATCATGATGTCATAATATCATTGAAGTCATTTAATATCATGATGTCATAATATCATTGAAGTCATTTAATATCATGATGTCATAATATCATTGAAGTCATTTAATATCATGATGGCCATATTTAATAGCGGATTGGCATCATCTGAACAAAAATCTGAAAGCTCTTCATGCCTGGATGCTATCTGACAAATCTCATCAAAATTTGTCCAGTGTTTTTTTGAGAAGTTTAAATAGCAATTGTTGACTTAGAGATGATGGATGATGCATGACATAGGGCACACAGGAGATGCAGGGCCATATCATAAGCTCACTTGGCCTTAAGGTCAGATGAGCTAAATACATTCCATTCAAAGCAATGTGTCAGGTAGACCAAAATAGATTAATAAGACCAGACTAAAGTTACCTGGTATTATCTCTTCAGTGACTGCAGCACCCCCTATTACATATCTCCTCTCCAAAACACATACATTCCAACCTGCTTTCTGTAAGTATGCAGCCTGGAAAAGAAACAAAAATCTTGCATCACAGAGTACCATAGTCTTAACTATTCATTAAGCTAGAATGAATACATTCTGATCTAGGTTACCAATGTTTTTTTCTTCTTTTTTTCCCATCATTTTAATGGGATAGCCATTCAATGATGGGATGGTTGCTTCTGCTATTTTAAAAAAGTTCAGTTCTAATTAAAGCTACTTGTATTACATAGAAAATGTCATGATACAATTTTATATGTAAGCAAAAGTCATCATTTGGCTGTTTTGTATATTTTGGCACTCAACTCTACATAATACAGAACAGAGCTGGATGACCAGAACTTTTATTAAAACAAATTTTCTCAGGTCACATGAACACAGCATATGTGAACAAATTAAAAAATCCCTGCAAAAAAAGACAATTCATTAAACAGTTACAAAAAATCTGCATACAGCAGAGCCTTGATTATCTACAAATTCAATGATCCCAAATGTTGGTTCCCAAGCATTTCTAATATATACAGACTAAATTTTAAAAACTCCATTTTATCCCAACCATTTTGAAATGGCCTTACGAGTTCTGGCCTAGTATTCCTGAAACTTTTTTAGCCCATCAAGGTCCACATCCTAAGGTACTGATAGTCTATAATTATAGTTATATCAGAATCTTAGAACTTCCATGATTTCTTAACTTGAGTCCCTCTCCTAAGCTGTAAAATTTTACAGACCTAGATGTTCTCCAAGTATCATATCTGTTTTGGTGTTTTTGTGCTTTAGCTGGAGTTTTGTGCTCAAAGTGTTTTGAGAATGCAGGGCTTGATATGATACCTTGGTGCACATACATCATGGAAATTTGGCAGATGGACCTCAAGTTAAGAAAAATCTAAAAGTTCTGTGATTATGTTTTTATTCTTGTAAAAGTTTTAGACTGTCAAAGTTTTTGGATGGTGGGGTTAACTTTTTGCTCAAAGAGTTTTGAAAATATTGGAGCCTGACCTGGTCTAGTTCTGTATTCTTAAGGTCTGGCCTGGTTCTGTATTCTCAAGACCTGGCATGGCTCTATATTCTCAAAGCCTGGCCTGACCTGGCTCTGTATTCTCATGGCCTGGCCTGGCTCTGTATTCTCAAGGTCTGCCCTGGCTCTGTATTATCAAGGCCTGACCTGGTTCTGTATTTTCAAGGCCTGACCTGGCCTGGTTCTGTATTCTCAAAGCCTGGCCTAGCTCTGTATTCTCAAGGCCTAGCCTATCTCTGTATTCTCAAGGCCTGGATATTTGGATATGATTCTTGAACTATATTTACATCCATGAAATTTGGCATAAAGATAGAGTTACATGAGTTGTATGACTCTAACTTTATTCTGAACCAAGTTCCTGAAGGTCAACATTTAAAATTTTGAGAATAAAACTCTGAACTTGAGTCTGAGACTGAGTTTCCATTATCATCCAATCAGAAACCAGTTTTCAAATGTAATGTCATTTGTGACTGGTTGAAACAAAATCTCCAGCTCAGTTTCTGGCCTGATAATCAATGTTCAATGGTATTAAAAAACACAATAAGGAAGGTGGGATATATTCATATATCTACAGTAGATAATGTAAACTTTTGTACAGTTGAAGGTGATTCTGAGTACATATTTCATCAACCTCTTCACTTCATAGAAGTCATAATTTTCATGCTTTTTTTAAATCTTCTAAATGTCATTCTAATCACCTCCCATGCCTGATAATCATCGGTATCCCTCCCTCCCAACACTCCTATATATACTGAAGCTATATGATCATTGAACTTTACATTTTTTCTAAATTCTGTAATGGTCACCCATATACAGCACTCCTTCAGTATAAGGCTCTTTTCATTATAAGAGTTCCTGTTATAAGGCAAGTATTGTCATGGATTCCATTTTATTAAGTGACAGCAAAATTATATGGATCATAAACTTCATTATAAGGTGGTCTCACTATACAGTGGTATATTCCAAGGCTCCCAAAGACAGCATTATAATGAGGGAGTGTTGTACCATGTACTTCATTATAAAGTGGTCTCAAAATATAGCAGTATATTCCATGACTCCCTAGGACAGCATTATAATGAGTACTGTAACTGCAATTGTGTAGCAAAAATAATTACATCATAAGTTAATAATAATAATAATAATAATAATAATAATAATAATAAAATTAACAGTAAAATGGCAATTATCCAGACCCAAAAGGAGACAATTACTGTCTGAAGCAGCCACTGACATCTGGACCATGTTAGGTAATGTCACACAAATTTTTTTCTTCTCTCAGTTATTTATTACCCCATCCCACTATTCCTACTCTCTTACCCTACCAAAAGATGATTGACATGATCAAAATTAAAATACTACTTTGAACATCTTGAAATTGCTCCAAAAGCATACACTACATCTTTTAGTTGCTGTCTTAAAAATTTGCTGACTACTATATCCCACTTCCAGTGGTCATAAGATTGCAGATAACTATCAACCACCATCTTTGAACAAAGTACAAAAGTTTAGTACTTTTTACCCATTATGCACCACACCAATCGGGAGACAGAGAATTTACTAGTTACTGACCTATGGTACATGCTTGCCAATTTAGGCCAGGTACCTGTGACTATTTACCAGCATGTACTCACCTATTACATAGCTCACTTCTATGACTCTTTTAGTAGTCTCCAACAACCATTATAAAAAATATTATATATCACGCAGAAAATAAATACAGACTAAAATAGCCTTGACCTGTGAAATCTTGGCCCCTATACATAGCATTAAAGACATAAAACTATTAAAAAAAACATTAGTTTCTATAATATAAAAGTAGAGGTACTATAATGAATTAGTCAAAACTGTAGAATGTTTGTGTTCTTCTTTTTTTCAAATCACTATTCTTAAAATCCACTTTAGAAGTTAATATTATTATCCACCCCCAGAAGCCATATTTTATTGGGTGGAAGTCACAGGCTTTCAGTAATCTTGGTGTGTCAGTATGAAGCATAGTTCATGCATCAGTAATTACCTTGATTAGACACTACAACCGACGCTTTGCATGAAATACATGCAGTCAACTTATTTCATTCAAACTCACTTACATGTACAATACACAGTTAACCTGTTTATGGTAAACACAATTTACAAAGCAGTCAGGTTTCATGATTCCAGGTAGGATAGTATGCATATAGCATGCCAAAAACTCATGTGGTCAATATGAGCTAAACACAAAAGCTTAACCAAACAAATGAGCTAAACGCAAAAACGTAACCCAAAAAATTAAATATAGGTCACGGTAAACTTCTTTTGTTGCAAGGGTGTCGTAGTGAGATGCATATTATCAATTTCATGATTCTAGCATGAACATTGCCTGAAAAAAGAACATCAAACACGTATCTTAACCCAAGTCAGTAAAGTGCAAAATATGGGCCATAATGACCTAATTTTGCAATGACGGACTGGTGCTCATCAAGATGAATCTCCTAAGTTTTATGATCATCATAGATATGAATAACATATACACAGTATGCAAAAAACTTATGTAGTCATAAGCTAAATTCAACTTAACCTAAAACAGTAAAATGTGAAATGTAGGTCACAGTGACCTTCTTTTCTTATATGGGTGTGGTATTAACAGAGATGCATACAATCATCTAGTTTAAGGATTCAAGCATGTACAGTGCTTACAAATAAGGCTGCAATGTTTACCAACATTTCTATACTTGTCCACGGTTTACAGTAACCAAAATGATGCCATTTAATCTAAATTATTAGGAACCAGCCTTTTCCGGTATGTACCCATTACACTTACTGAACAGCAGTACCTTGCTCAACATGCAATTGTTTCATTTGTTGTGCATCTTTTAGCTCTTATTATAACAAGATTCAGTTTGTAAGACATCTCTTTGTTGAATATACCCTACATTTTCAATAAAACATCCCGAAGATTGTCGTGATGTTATTTTCAACTGCGACTTACATGCACATGATGAAAAAAATTGATAATGCAACCTGGCCTACTGACTGGTCATGCTCACAGAATGCTTTTGTTGAATCTACTGTTACTAAGAAAATATGCAGTGACTTCCAAATTTAAAAGTGTTTCTTTAAATTAAAAAAAAATGTTACTAATCAAAGGTTCTGCTAACAAACATGCTTCACAGGTAAAATAATCTAGTTTAATGAAATTTTTATCTGTATTATCCATACATCAACCTGATGTGTAATGCGACAACTGTATGTAATGTGTGCTACAACAAATTTTCATAAACTTCTACTTTTTCCTAGCGATGCCACATTTGATGTGAAAATCATACATACTTTAAGAAAAGAATTAACAGAAAAATTATACTAAACAGTCCTCTAAAGCAGATAAAATGAAATATATTTAATTGGAATGAGTAGTTCGTGCATCACTGACAGCCTCATGAATGTTCATTTACATGTTTACCTATTTTGTAAACATTTACAGGCAGCAAACTAAACAAAGCTGTTTACACATGTAAACGTTGCAGCCTTACTTGAGAAATAAACTTAAAACACAAAATATAACCAAAGTAAGTGAAGCATGAAATATGGGACACAGTGACCTACTTTTGTGATGGGGGTGTAGTACTTATTAAGATGACTCTCTTCACCATGTTTCATGATTCTGGGTTTAAAAGTAAGTATACAGGGTTAAAAAAAACGTGCTCATGAGCTAAATGCAAGAACTTAAGCTAATAAAATGTGAAATATAGGTCACAGTGACCTTCTTTTGTCATAGAGATGCAGGTATTACTACAGTAATTAGGTTTCTTATGTATTTCCTTAATTTTTCTACTATTTTAATGAAATCTAGTGCATTAGTTATGATTACAGATGCACCAAGACTATCTTACTTATGTTAGACACTAACTTGGACACATCCTATCCAAAAATCCTGATAATTTCCCCACTGGAGGACAATGATTTTGACTGGAATACTGGTTGTCTTGATAACTGACCCATTAGAGGTCAATGATTTTGACTGGAAAACTGGTTGTCTTGATAACTGACCCACTGGAGGAAAACGGTTTTGACGGGAAAACTGGTTGTCTTGATAACTGACCCACTGGAGGACAATGGTTTTGACTGGAAAACTGGTTCTCCTGATAACTGACTCACTGGAGGACAATGGTTTTGACTGGAAAACTGGTTGTCTTGATAAATGACTCACTAGAGGATAATGATTTTGAATGGAAAACTGGTTGTCCTGATAATTGGTTTTAATCAATTGGGGATTAACATTTTCATCGGACATGGTAGCAGACCGTATGAGTGAACAATATGGATAACTGACATTTAAATAATCAGCACCCTATTGTAAAAATGATGATAATAATAATAATAATATGGATAATAATAATACATATAATAGTAATAATAATAACAACTAACATATTTTAAACAATAATTTTGTCATATTCTCCTAATTTCTCTCTAATGCATGGTCTTTCATGTCCTTATTGTCAGAACAGAGATGCGACTTCTTCCTATCTAACACCCCAGGATGATCACAAAGAATTTTAATATTTGTGAAGTTAACAATGTAATGGTCTTCTCAATGGTTGATATTATAGGATTAAATGATCATGGCTGGGTATTTATCAAAGTGTCACTCACAAATTAAAGAAACTCCATAAGACTTTATGCTAACTTTGAGAGTGATTAGGTAAAAATGTACACTTCGAAAAATACACAACCATTATCATTTAATCCTTATAATTCCAATTTTCCTCCATTCTGTCCTGAAATCAGTGGATTTAATCAATCGATTTTAGGTAGCTTATAGTTTCCTCTAATTAGCATCAACACAACATAACAGAATACCTAGTCCCATCATCACTATCTAAGGGTCATTGATCAACATCATTTATCATCGATGTGGAACTAAGTGTATCAACTACTCTTGGCATGAAGATGACCTTGCCCAATCAAACTCACAACACAAGAGTTAATGATGGTTGATATAATTTATTATTGAGCAAATATATTTCATGTGTTTAGCATTCATTGTTCTTGCTTTGTACGCAGTTTGATCTTTCCCCAAAAAATGTTTCATCTGTTTTTAGCAAGATCTGTTGCTCTTACATCATATGACCATGACCCTAAATAACAGCCGATTAAAAACTCTATGTCAAGCAAAAATGCAGTAATTTGTGAGGTATACAGCAGTGAGTGTTTGAGTGCAGGAAGGATCTGCAATTGCAATGTATGAACTTCTAATCCAAGATTTTGTCTGCTGTTGCCAAATTTGATCTGGAGTAACAGTGTGTGTGTACGTGTGTAGTCTGTTCTTATTGTGATATTGTAAGGAGTTGAAGGAGGTAAAGCTTGACAGAAAAGCTCCGGAAACTGATTGGGAACCAAAAGTAGGCGCCATAATTTACTGATGTGAAAAAATTCCAGATGAGTATCACATGACCATTTACAGCCAATCACAAGTTAGAAGAGCAATCAATTCATAACAATTGGAATTATATCACAGCAGTCATGTACATGTAAAAACTCCATAACTGTTTTCTCATCAATACATAGTGCCAAATTTAATTATTTAATGTGGGGTGTTGTTGTTATCTATGTCTTAGATGAGAAGTTATAATTGTATATAATTCTCTAAATTCTCTTGATAAATTTAATTGTTTTTCTATAATAGATGGGTAAATCTATATTTACTGTTAATTATAGCGATGTGATTCCAGTTAAATATGGTGTTATCTGTAGCCACTCTAGCCCAGTGGGGGTGGGGGTGGGGAGGTTACATTCAAATATCAGGCAACTGAAACAAAGGAACCCATTATTGGCGGGGTAGCTGTGTTAGTAAACTTGCAATAACGCAATGATAGCAAGTTTCCCATTATAGCTAAACATTTAGTTTTGTGACCATTTGTGGTGAAATCTGTAGCTCTTTAGTAGATGTAAAGTGCTTAAAATAGAGGTAGATAGTTGCAGTGTACTTTGGAATTAATTAGCTCATAATGATATAATTTACAATTTCATTCTTAATATGATATTTTTGGAAATTCTAACACATTAAATGTTACAAAGGAATGTATGTGGGGAGTGAATATATGGCTACGATTTGGTTATAGAATTTAGGTTCTGTGCATTTTAATTTGTTTACTAGACTTCAATAAAGGTCAAAAATTAGCACAATAATATCATAAGTTAGCTCCATATTCAAGTCTAGAAGGGTCTATAGTGAATGCTTTCTCTGATGGAGTCAGTATTTAGAACAAGAAAGTTTAAGATCTAATTAAATGTGAAAAAGAAAAATCCTCTCGTTTGTCTAATTCTCCAAGTGCAGTTACATCAGAACACACATGACAAAAATAGCTTTAATCTTCTACCTACAGTATTCACAGAGTGAATTGACATTTTTCACTTGTGCTGGTGTAGTTTACACATAACTACAGCCCACTTCACAGTGTAACATCCAGGTTTTACAGGTGAAATCAGGTTTGTGCTTCTTTGTGGTATGGGTATTACATGTAACCTGTGATAGATTTACAAGAGGCTAGGTTTTCACCTGCTGTGAGGCCTTTGAAGATGGAGTCAAATACACAAGGCAAGCCACTAACTGGGCAAATAGACACCAATTTAAGTATGTAATGTCAAGTGATATTACCAGTAGCACCTGTTCAGTAAAGCGCAAGAACTGCCTGAATTACACAATATACATGTATGTCAATTAACTACACTCAGCATTTCTTCAGCAGTTTGAGTGTAGAATGGTCAATCCACTTTGTGTGTACTGTACTTGCTCTACAACTTCTTTGATCACAAAGGGCACAACGACAGTAAGCTAGGAAAAAGGATAATTTATAAACAGTGCATGATATTAATTGTGAGGCACGACTGGTTACTCGCACTTTGCAATGAATTTGGCATGAACTTACCGAAATGAGTCCATTATGACCTGTAATACAGGACAATCCAAAACTAAAGGGTAGTGATTAGAAAAGAATTGCATGAAATGTTTATATTCATCTTCATCTCTCTTTCTCTGTCTCTATCTCTCAATAATTCATTAAAATGAATTATATGCTCTCTCAAGTTATTAGTAAATAATTAATCCCATTATATTTTAATGTAAATGACGCTACAAGATAGAATCAACCTTTAACATTTCCGACTCTAATATGAAATAGGAAAAATCTAGGAAGCAAGTGTCATTACATGAATGCACTGAGTGATATCACATATGACATCATAGAAATGTGTTCCACTGCTGCATATTAGTATTCTTAGCCTGTGAAAAGTGAGGCCTTAAAAAATAATATGTGTTTCCAGTTTAATGTTAAACAAAAATATTGGGTCAGTTGTTTGGAACAAGATTTTTGTTTTACTCTTTATTTCTCCTCCATTTACCAAAAGTGAATCACTTTTGTATGACCTAATTAATTGTATTCCTTTGAGAAAAGACCTCATTAGTATTACTCAAGAACATGATGTTATACAAAGGTTAGATATGTACTCTGTATAAATACTTAAATAATTTTGATTTTGTGTCTGATATAACTTGATGTAAATTTGAAACTGACATAAATTAGAACTGTATGCAAATTAAGCTATTACTGAATCATACTTTCTAGTCTATGTCCAGTAGGCACTTAAAAATACTGGCCAAAACAGTAAGCATCTTAATGAGCATGAGGTCTAATACCATAACCAACAAACAA
Source organism: Margaritifera margaritifera (assembly GCA_029931535.1). Classification (NCBI taxonomy): domain Eukaryota; kingdom Metazoa; phylum Mollusca; class Bivalvia; order Unionida; family Margaritiferidae; genus Margaritifera; species Margaritifera margaritifera. The sequence continues at coordinate 1,820,896 of JAQPZY010001597.1, forward strand.
AAAGAAATTTGGACTGTCAGAACATACAGAAAATCTGAAATACATATTTGATTTTACGATCAGAAAAATTTCCAGGATTGGCAGGCAAAATATAGGGTCAATTGAGAAACCAGAAACAAAGCTAATTTTCTTCTAGCCCTGAACATTACTGTTGCGAGTGGAATATTGTTTTTATCAATTATATACAGTACAATGTAGTATACAGTAAGTTGTGATATTGTATCCGCAACAGTAAATATTCTCTGTTCAGAGCTCAATATAAGTTGCATATTTGCATATTTTACACACATGAATTGACCAAAAATACACAAAGAAAATGTACATGGGTAAAATTACACCAAGACAATTTAATTTTAATTTTAATTTTAATCCCAAGTTGCCAGCATATTTCTCTTACAATAAGCAGAGTTAATTTTTTAAGATAGCACATTCAATCAATATAAATTATGCAAACGGGACAAGTTCCTGCTATGTCATGCACATTTTAAATGATAGTACTATATAAGTGTGAGAACACACACTTAAATAAAGCCCTGTAATCAAATGCAATCTGAATTAGTCTTAGTCAAAAAGCCATTTGACATATTCTAAAAGGCACGATTGAAATCTTGATGCTTACAACTCAGTATGGTATCACAAGTTTGCATTTTGCATTGTTCATAAAATAACCCGTCAAATTTTATAAAATTGCAATTACCATAATCTATGTAATTTTTGTTACCTTCATTTTTCATACACAGCTGATCCATACAAATTGTTAATTGTTAGTAATAAAAGTAATATTTTCAATACACATTAGTTTATTTCATTACTGAAAATTCTAACTTTTTGTACAAATGAGGTCTAAAAATGGAAGATCATCTTTTAAATTACATATATATATATATCTCAGGCCTCAGGAAAAAATTCCCAAGCACTTGTCCCTGGGACAAGTGAGTTGCAAGAGTTACTCATCCCTGTTCTCATTATACTCAACACAGTACACTTCTTCACTACACACGCTTACACTTTTACTAAAGAACCACAGGTACCTGATGTAAGATTGATACTAAAATGGGTGAAAACCATGAAAATAGTACGTTTTAATATATGGCTCCTTAGATTAACATATAATAAGACAAAATTTGTAGCTCGAGAAATTGCAGCGGCACACATAGCTCTTGATTACTTTGTGATGTTTGCATTTACAATGAAACATTTCAGTAATCTTGCTGTCATATGTTTCCATTTCAGTAAGCTATCACACATTTTTATAAGTTAGATATGGCAGAAGTTAAGAGAGAGAGAATGTCAAAATTGTATGATTTTCGGCTGGTCAGACATTGTTACACTTGCTCCAGCTCACACATATTTTCAAGACTGTGCAGCTTTATTAATACATTGTCATGCCAAAGTAAAGATGCCAGCAGATATTTATATAACTATGTAATTACTTTTCACAAGAAAAATTTCAAAAACCTGCATCTGAAAGAAGAATTCCGGGCGCCATAAAAAGGAAGATTGCAGATTGGCCAAAAGAATGAGAACAACTCTAGGTCATTACCCCAACTAGATTTTGACCAATTAGATGTTGTCTCAATATAACCTGCATTATGAATAGATTACAACAGCATGCATTGTGTGAAAGTTGGTGGGAATTGGCTGAGGCACTTAAAATACTAATTTTGAATGTAAGCTGGCAACATTTTTCTTGTGAAAAGTAATTACATGCTTATAGAAATGTCTGTTGGCATCTTCCCTTTGACATGACAAGTTATCAATAAAGCTTCAGTCTTGAAAATACTGGTGATCAGCAGGTATGGTAACATTGCCTGACCAAATGAAAAATCACAAAAATGTTGACATTCTATGACTCTTAACTTCTTAGAGGTCTGACTCATTAAGATGTATGATAGTTCATTGAAAGAGAATCTTTCTCCACATTAAAATGATGCCTAAATTACTAAAAAGTGTCACTATAAATGCGAACACCATTAAGAAATCAAGGGCTAAGTGTGAAACTGCAACATAATATGTTCATAATATTAAACCCACTTTAATATCAAGCTGACATCAGATAACTGTATAAAAAAATGAAGTCGTTTCCATTGCAATATTTTCTAGACTGACAAGAAGTAGGGACATTAGACATAGGTTATTTATAACTGATGCATGTTAAATGTCAAGCGATGTTGAACTTCTGCACTTTTTAAGGGTAAACAATGCACTCAGATTTATTATCAAGGTACGAATCTGCATCAACTCGACCCAGGGACGAGTACATAGTAAAGTTTTACTCTGGCCAACCAATTTGTTAAAAAAAAATTCCTGGCCAGGATGAGAGAACAAGTGGTCTTCCTGAGTCCCAATATATATATGCGTGTATGAGAATACTGAATGAAAACAGCAGAAATAAAGACGATCTTTACTTAATATGTGTTGTATACTTTAATTACTTATTGCATGACATTTATATACATATTTAAGATTTTTCTTGAAGACAAGTGTGGAGAACTTTGGCCTTCTTGTACATCTACATCATCAGCTATCCATCTTTACAATCATATTAAAATAATACTTACCTGCATCCTTCATAGAGAGCTAAATTTGGACAAAGTGTTAACAAACATTTAGAGCCATGCAAGTTTTCCATTGAGCAAATCCTAATGCAAGTCTTCATGTAATAGTCTCCATTACCATAAGCAAGTCAATGTAATTTTCCACAACGACATGATGATTCTGTATACATACTGGTAAGCATGAGTGTCTTCTTCACAACAAAAAGATAATTCTGTTCACTTAAGCATGTCTGTCTTTTTTTCACAACAACATGATCATTCTGTACACATAAGCATGTCAGTGTCTTTTTTCACAACAACAAGATGATTCTGTACACATAAGCATGTCAGTGTCTCTTTTTTCACAACAACATGATGATTCTGTACACTTAAGCATGTCAGTGTCTTTTTTCACAACAACAAGATGATTCTGTACACATAAGCATGTCAGTGTCTTTTTTCACAACAACAAGATGATTCTGTACACATAAGCATGTCAGTGTCTCTTTTTTCACAACAACACAATGATTCTGAACAAAGCCACTTGTAAGTGAAAACAAAACAGGGAAATGATCAGGACATAATGAACTGACTTGTATGTACCCTTTTGACTAAAGCAGAAACATTTACCAAAATTTCTAAATGTGTACACAGTTTACAATAACTGAAATGATGCCATTTAATCAAAACAATTAGAAACATTCCCCATATCTACCCATTAGGCTTACTGAACAGCTGACAGCTATAATAATGAGCATTCTGTACCTCTTTCAACTTGCCATTGTTTCATTTGTTGTATAACTTTTACCTCTAATGATGACAGGATTCAGTTTGTAAGACATATTTCTGTTGAATATATTTGACAGTTTCAGTAAAACATCTCTAGGATTGTCACGATATTGTTTCCTACTATTACATATATGTACATGATTAAACAATCAATAATGGAAATGGACATACTGCCTAGACATGCACATTGGATGCTTTTTTACGATCTAAAATGTCTAAAAAATTTGCAGTTGCTTACAAACATGAAACGGTGTTCCTTTAAAATAAAATCTTACTAATCAAAGGTTCTGTTAACAAACATGCTGTTTAAAGGTAAATACTTAAGTTTAAAGACATCTCTATCAGCATTTTCAGTAAATCAACCTAGTGTGCAATGTTTCTTAATGTTCGTGAAAACCAACTTCTGCTTTTTCCAAGCTATACAACATTTGATGTGAAAATCATAGGTACATACTTTAAGAATTAACATAAAAATCCTACTAAACAATACTCTCAAGTAGAGATGTGGAAATAAATCATTTTTATTGGAATGGCTAGTTCCTGCGCTAATGGCAGCCACAAGCATATTCATTTACACGTCTACCAATTTTGTAAACATTTACAGGCAGTAAACAAAACAAAGCTGTTTACACATATAAATGTTGCAGCCTTACTTCTGACACGTGATTTTTTAAGTATAAATATGTAAAGTTTGTGTGAATTCATCTTTATAAACATTCACATCTACAGTCTCTAGATTATCGCTCTAAATAAAATAAATGTCCTAAAAACTAAATCTTTAGAAAGCCCCCATTCTATCCAACCCTTTTTCCCTGGGCTAACTCATGTACTGCTTAGTATATATTTTCAATCTTTCTTTGTTTCATATTACGATGTGCAAGTTTCATATTCAACCAATGACACTTCTGTACTGTACCTGCCAACAGAAGTGTGAAATTATTTAATACAAAGTAACTACAGCTTGGCATAAGTAGACATGAGAGACCCAATGCAACGTATGTACAGGAAGTGTATATGCACTTATTAATAAAGGGTACTGGTTATCTTTCTTTAGTAGGAATGTAGATTTATAAGCTGTGAGAACTTACTGTACAATTGACATAAAAAAAACTATTGTTTAAACTGAGGAGCCACATTAGCTTTGTGGGAAATGTGCTGGACTTGTGACCAAAATGGTGAGAGTTCAAATCCTACCACTGAATCAGCCTGGGTCAGCTACCATGGTGTGTCCCTGGATAAGTCACTTTACTCCAATTACCTTGACATGATACAGCTTTCATTTGTTGCTGTGCAGTAAAACATCAAATCATGGATCACATTACATTATGTAATAGTACATGTAGTACCATGTGTCATGTACCACAGTATAATGTGACCTCACATACAACTGGTACACTTATACGGCTCCCTAAAAAACCAAAATAGTATGTGATCACTGTATGCAAGTTTTTCCTCTTATTTTTTTACTTAGTTCATGATGTAAAATTACATTTTATAGTGACTGATCAGCTCATTTGGATCATGCTATCAATGTATGACTCCATCCATTTGCTTACTGTTGCTGAAATATATACCTTGCAGTGGGTTATCTCCCTCAAAAGTGTATTCCAACAAAAGTCCCTCAAAGGGATTGATGCTCTACTAGCCAAAAAGAATTTGTAAATTCATAAGAAGTCCATTTCCTTCCTCCCTTTATCTTTATAATTGCCAAGTACTGAAATCATCTCACGTATTCTGGAGTATTGTTTGTATTTGCACACTTCCCAATACTGATTATTAATTCCCTTCCCCTAAAAGTGCATACTGTATTCTGTTTAAATAACCACCACACCAATTAAATATAAGCAAGTGCCTATTTTTGACTTTGATCCATTAAAGGAACTAAATCAAAAAAGCATAATTTCCATCATTTAACTATCAAACTTTACACACAAAATATTCAAGGACAGGTGAATTCAGAACAAAACAAAACATGACCTTGCAGGTACTATGCCAGTTTGGTCCTTTGCAATCCTACATGATACACATGTATATTCTGGCAGGAAAATTACATCCCCACATACTGTGTTTAGTTCCCAGAGCCTAAGTGATGTTTCTATTTTTGTACTTGAGTGGACCATGTCAACAACTGAGAATTATAAAATACATGTATGTAGACTGCACTCAGAGAGAACAAGATACTTTAGTCGTTGGGGCCTCACTTATTGTCATTTGCCACGTGTGTCTAATTTGGCATAATATGATATTAAATATTTTTAAAATCATTTTAGTATATCTGATCAATGTTTAGTCAACATTTAAAAGAAAGACAAAAAGAAAATGAAAACGTTTTGTTTTCCTTCATCCTGTGAATTTAATATACCATACAATGGATTCATGCAATTATAGCTGTAACAGGATATTCAAGATGTTGGACATCAGATCAGCACTATTTTTATGACCATCTGTGCATCATAAGAAGTCTTTTTGGTAAAACACCATGCTGACGGGACCATCCATTCAGGAGCAGTAGTGTTATGGTTTTCATGACTGCCACAGTGATGGCCATGATGAGGCTCTAAAAAATGTTTACTCAGTTATCTTTTATTTACAGTTAATTTCTGGAGGATCCTTGTTTTTCTTGTGAACTTGTAGTGAACATTTTCAAGTAACCTTTTTGGTTATCTAAACAAAGATTTGTGCTTCTCAATTATCAATTATGGTGATATTTAAGAAATAAAGTGTTGTTAATCTAGATTTGTGGGAAGGACTAGTGAAGATTCAGCAGGACTAGTCAATTTCTCAATCTACTAGTCTTCTGGCTACAAGGAAATTTATATTAAATTCTAGGCATGAAAATCCACTGAAACTTATGCATGCATGTGACCAGTTTTTGACTGGGTACAGGTTTTAGTATTATCCATTGAAGTATTAAACAAATTGTTAAAGATGAAGGCTTTGACTTTAATGGTTTTCTCTTTTACTAAAGCATGATATATTCTTTCATTTTTATGACTTAGATTTCCTCTCTACCTGTGAGTAATATAGTTTTTAACTAACATTTTTTATTATACATGTATCAGTATCAGCAACTTAATGAATACTGAAACAGGGTTCTCGCAATTTTTGACAATTTGAATCATACATGTAACTTGTTGAGGCTATTTCCTATAATAAACAAGTCATGCCTCCACTTTCTAAAAATGTACAGTAAAACCCCACTATAACATGCTAAATGTTACAGCATGAATTGAATGATAGCAATAATTTCACTCATTGCTTGAAGTGCTACAAAGCTTTAGTGTCAAATTAAACAAGTGTTTAATTTAATAATTTGGCAAGATACGCAGCATTCTTCAAAAACAGAAAAAGGATCATTGCTTCTTGCTATTTTTTGAAAGACATTAACTCCTTAAAATGGTGATAATTGTGAATCTAATTATTATTGAACCATCAGCAATAAAGCCATTAAGTCGGCTTTTTGTTTGTCTTCAATGCATCCTGTGTACAATTGTTGCTAAATCCACAGTAAACAATAGCCAACAGATATTTGCTCAGTCATCAGGCATACACATCCAAGCACCAAACAATGTGATGGTCTAAAAAAGCTTCCCATCCAAATTTGCTCAATCAACCATCATAGACATCCGCTGAAACAAGTTTATTGTCACATACTCCCCCCTCACGTTCATCTTAATCCTTTTTATTTTAGTCAGTGATGCAGCCCGCAGTTCCACAATCACTTCCATATACACAAGCCCATTGTCATTGTAATCCTACAGTTACATTAATAACTAACTGAACTGTTGTTGACCATTGACTGGAACAGAACCACCCATGAAATTGAATGGTTTGCTCCCAAACTGCATCCAGGAAGTTATACACATTTACAACTGAAAAGGTTGCTTCCTTGCTCTGGATAATTCATGATTACTAGGAATTTCCTTTACTCAGAGCATAAACGTGTTTTAAGTTCGAAATTTTTGGCACTATCACACTGCCTTCATCAGCAACTACTGTTGATCACGTGACTTGTAATAGTCACATGATATGAGGAGACTGGAGTAGATAGGTGGTAGTTCAATTCCCTTGTCCCTGTTTAGTGTTGGCCTTCGCTTTCGTATTTTGATTGCCTACTTTACCTTCCTTTTCCATAGGTTGTCTTCAGCTGTGATGACCTTGGTCTGATTGGCAATGATGGAATGTCCCATATTGCTGCAGTGTTCATATATTGCAGATCCATGTGGGCCAGTCTTGCGAGAATCATGCTCATCTGCAGCTTTGCGCTTAGCACTAAAGAAATCATGTAAAGTTGTCATCAGAAAAGTACACATACAATAATCTCTACTTGACACCGAAAAACAGCTGACTTCATGAAAATTTATGATGATTATCATGAGAGTTTATATCCTCCAAAAAACAAAATAAGTCCTAAAATCTTGGCACTTTTTTTTTAATACAATATACAATAAAATGCAAGTGTTCCAAACATTGCATAAGGATTTATAATATGATGGATTAAAACTGTGCCGAGTAATGTTTATCAAAGAGAGGTGTCAAATCACATGTGCTTGTAATATGTCTTTTGATCAAAATAATCATTAGGAACTAACAATCGATTAACAGGTGTCTTGATCTCCTTGTATGCTACCCTATGCAGCTTCACCTAATCCCATTGAATTACTTTCACTTTCTTTGATAGCTCACACACTACATGACCCATACTCACTTTGTAGAAACATATGAAATAAAAATATAATTTTGGCAACAACAAAAACTTGGTTAACAAGGACTCAGTTGGTAGAATTTTCATGCATCCAAAAATTTAAAGTATGCGTAATTTTATGCAGATTTCGGCATACTGGAGAACCCTGATATGTGCACTAATCTGTTTGCAATAATTGCAACATTTTATGAATAGGTGAGATTAGACACCAAACCACAAGCACAAATACCGATACAGGTTTGGGGACTGTTTTATCTGACTAGGAGTTGTGACAAACATGGCTGGTCATTATAAAAACCATGGCCATTGTAAGAAGATAGGTCTCTATGATTAAAATCAGCATCTACTTATAATAAGTGATGTGACAGGCACCAATAAAGGTTCATGTTCTGGTAACCATTTGAATTCCTGGTATGCTTATTTTTAGTAACCGTTCAGTTAAAGCGATGCATTTTATTTTAAGGAGAGTTATCATTAGAAAAATATCATGTTCCGATTAATGTTTTTTGCTTTCATAAATATGAAAGCTGTAATCTGATTGGTGAGTCGAAAAGTCAACTGCACATGACTTCGTATCGGTGTCCGTCAGATCTCCGTTATGTAACAGATCTCGATTTTAATCAGATGGGAAGACAGACTCCATTATGATTATGTTGTGTCCATTTACCACTTTTTATGGAAAAGAGACAGCAAAATATTGATAAAGAATGTATACCAGCTCCAACAACTACTGCATCATACTGTGTCTTTAGTTCCCTCACTTTTGTCGATATCGACATGCTAGGAGTTATCTTTGAGATGCTTAAAAAAAGTGTCGACTTCCTGAAGAAACGGTTCATTTTGTTGCTGGTGTAAAAGCAGTCCTAAGTTGTAACAGTTTATAGTCGGTAAAAATAGCTCCAATGAGCTAATGTTTCTTATTATGTAAATACAAACCGACTCTAAATAAATTTGTCTATGTCAGTAGAATTCGTCTCCGATCATTCGTCCAGACATATTTTGATCATGTGACCAATAGGTAAGTTGTGAGACTGATACACCACAAACATTTGTATTCACCATATCTATTTATATCTATATACTACCTTCACAATGTTGTGAGACAAATTGGAATAACGCTACAATTTGGAATCCAAAGTTGTTGCGCTCTTTCTCGAAAAACTGCAATGCAAGACCATGCAGACGATATCATAATCAATAGACCGGAGCCCCCCGGGTTAGTTCCGTGAGTACATTGACTAATGAGAATGTTGAAAAGGAGATTTTAAAAAAAAAAACATTTTGCAGTGAATAATATATTGACAATAAGACTACAACTAAATTCGTTACTTAAACACTGTATTTAATGTACTTGATGGAAAACATGAGGAGATTTTAATTTTATGTGCCAATTTGTAGGCGAAGCTGTAGAAATTAAACCTCACTGTAATTTGCTTTTTTCGACTTTCATTGGTTTTACGTGAATTTAAAAATAGGTTGTGAAATTGGATCTTGAACAATTATAAGTTGTAGAATTTATACAGTGGCGGCGCGAGGATTTGGAGCAATGTTCTTTAATGCCCCCCCCCCCCCCCCCCATACCGAGGTGCTCGGGGGCAATGTTCTTTAGTGGCGCCCTTTGCCACAGAGAACAGTTTTTATGACAGTTGCCAACAGTGGAGGCGCGAGGGTTCGAGGCGCCCGGGAGCAACGAACTTTAGTGGCGCCCCTACTTTGCCACAGAGAACAGTTTTTATGTCAGTTGCCAACCTCTCCCCCCCCCCCCCGGTACAGCTTTAAAAAAAAAAAGCGCTCCCCTTTCGCTCGTGGCCCGGGGAAATTGCCTACACTCCTACCCCCCCCCCCCCCACTGCTTTGCCAACCTCCAAATAAATCCCCCCCCCCCCATCTAAATGGACCTGGAACTGAAGGTGAGTCAGCTCTTCTTCTCACCATTCCACAAACAACAATACCATTTTAAGTTACAAGCACATTTGTTCATTTCCGTTTATTTTGTTACATAGAAAACTTTTATTCAGAAATGAGAGGAACTTCAAAAATTAAGATCATTTTTCTCCAGTCCAATTAGTGATCTTAATTAGAAGGTTCTACTGTATTGAGTTATTGGCCCCCAAATAATTATAGCGCTAATGTTGAATGATGACGATGCACATAAAAAGGTAAAGAATAAGAAAACTAGTCCTACTAATGATACATTGAAAGTACACTATAGTTTATATGAAGTAAGTTATGAAACTTTTTACCAAAACATCACCTTTTGATTGTCCATCATGAAAAGAAATATGCTGAATATCAATCGGTGACTGCAGTTTTTGACAGTTACAAAACGGCGCTAATTTTCACTAATTTTATTGCTTTGGAATGACCTATTTTCTCCTTATACATGGCCTTATACATATCCTGGTTCAGGTTAAATTAAATTTCTCAAAATTTCTCTTCAAATTTAGATTTTACATTATCTTGCTTATGTTGCTTCGGACAATATCGATAATTTTGTCAGAGGTATAGATAGTGGAAAGGTCGCAAATCACCTTCTAGTTGAAAATTTAAGCACTTGGAAACTTTATTATTCTTGAATAAAGCAATGAGGAATTACTCAGATTTGAGGAAATCAGCATAATTTCTTCATAGATAAAGCAGGAATCTTATCAGAATAATTTAAGACATTATGATTATATTTTAATCCTAAATGTCAGCTGAATCTTCTGTGAAAAATTAATTGGTTCCAACCAAGCAGTAAGAAAGATTAACAAATCTATACTTAAAGAAGAAACTTTGAAATTTTTTGTGAAACTGGGATCAGGCACCTCGTCAAAATCTGCACTGTAATTTCCGGATATGCCATAACCAACTTCCTACAGGTTACTTCCTGAAAGAATCCAGTTGCAATTAAGGAGTTATAAGCATCGTTTTAAGTGTAGTAAAATGCTTGAAAGATTGAATGTCCCCTTAAGCAGGTGAATCTGGTTTTGGGGTCATCCATCTGTGTATGTCCATCTGTGTGTGTGAAGGTCTGCATCTTTCTATAGACAGCTTCGGCTAAAGTTTATTCTAAATTGTGTAGCTCACCAATATTCATGCAATTCACTTCATATTCAAATTTGACAACTTTACGTTTAAGCAGCACCATATAGCTATTATTGTTATGACGTACTGTTAAACACTAATATATACAACTACGTTTAAAACATAAAACCATCGCATACTCACCCTTCTCTCAGTATCATTTGGTACAGTGGGTAGGGTCATGATCTTAAGAATTACATTGGGGATAGAGCTTGGCCAAAGTTTGTTGTTAAAGTATTTTCATTACTTACACCTCCAAACCCACATAAATCGTTGACTTTATAACATCATCCCACACTGGCAGGTCATTTACTATGATATTTTTTTTAGAGAGTCGCTATGATCCTCTGAATAATTTTGAATTAGTCGCATAGCAAAAGTAGAGGATCAGAGAAGGAATATAGCAGGTCGAATACGATTGTTAGAAAGTCAGTCATAGAAGCAAGTGGGTATAAAAAAAAAACTTTCACAATCAAAATATGAACATGAAAGAAAATTCTGTATTTTCTCTAGAGTTACATATTTAATTATTTGATGTACCAGAAAAGAAATTTCTGTTTCACATCTTGCTTTCATTTAAAGTTAGTTTGACAATAATTGTCTTTATTAAATCTTAACATCCTCCCTTTCTTTTAAACTGCACATATTTATGATTTAATTTATGTTTTCTTCAGAAATTGATTCACTTGAAAATACATTAAATTAGCGGTTGGAAGTGACTTAGCATGGTAAATGTTAGAATCTGCTGAGAAAATGAGAATAGAGGAAACTTTCAAATCAGCAAATTTATGTATTCCGCTTTAATGACAATGCCATTCAAAAATGTGATTACCTTTGATGATTTCAGCAATCATTAGCATAAGCAGGTCATTATCCTCTGTCTAAAATTCAGACATTATGAACTACAGAAGTAAAAGAATAAGTGTGAAGATATCTTTCCCTGTTCTGAAGCAGTTTAATTTTTAAGTAATCTTTTATATCATACAATTTGATTCATCATAACACCTTATTTCAAAACTGATTTTCGAATGTTGTGGTTTTATGTTATCAGTGTATTTTTGGCAGAACCAATAACTGCCGAATTTACTTCTTTTTCAACCAGTGAAAACACATCTTTGAAAAAACATCGGATGCCAATATGTTATTCAATTTCAGTCCATACTTCCCTTTCTCCATGTAGCATCCTTGCCCTTGGGTCCCTGAGTTAAACCTTGGGTCATGTGGTTATGCTGTTGCATGTACCAACAGCTCGTCTTGGGGGAATATTATGTGTTTCATAAAACACCGTTCTTGTTTATTCTGAAAAGTTGTTATAAACACAATTACCATGTCAACCTGGTGTGGACATTGATTAAGGTATCACTGATCCAATGGTGTTAGTCATTCATTTAATCATATCTGAGCAAAGTGCCTGTAAAAATTGCATTTAGTTACAGCAAGCCTATCTACGAATGCTAGTGCCCAACAGAATCACTGCAAACATCTTTGTGAAGAAATTGTGTACTGAACCTAATACACCAGTGGTGACAACGAAAGATGTATATTTCACAACCTTACTGGGCAGCAGACTTCAAAGAGCACAGTAGTCACTTTGAGCTCTGCTGACACTGGAATTGCTCAATCGTATAGTGTTATCCAGGTCAAACTGTTATGTATGTCTTTATGCTCCTATCTTATCTGTAGAGAGGTGTATAGTGTTATCCATATCAAACTGTCATGTATGTCATGTCATATGAAAGGTCAATGTCACTGGAGCCAGAATTGTAATTTGCATGGTTTTCAGTTGATAGACTTCACTCTGGCAGAGGCACTTCCCAATCTATTCTCAAGCTCAGAGGTCAAAGGTCAAGGTAAAAACTTTCATAAATCGTCCCTGAAATTACATTAATGATGGTACACCTTGACTCACCATATATCAAGGATTAAAACCCAAGAGATACTATCAAGCTGAAGCGTGCTGCTGGACCAAAAAACAGAAGGTCAGAGACTGGGTCTTATGAACCTAGATCTGATGATGAATCAGATATAGAAAATGAATATGAACTTTCACCTTTTATTTAGTGTTGCTGGTGAAATATAGTTGTTACTGAGTTGATGTGAATGAATAATAAATGCTGAATTAGAAACTGAAATGACTTCTGTTAGATTTTAGCAGGATCCGTAACAATTTCATTATGGTGATCCTGCGATTAGTGAAAAGAAAAAAAAATTACAATTTCAAGCCCTACAGCTCCCTATTGAATATGTGATTTATAGTTCAAAGGGCAAAGTCACTAAACATGAAATTGCAAAATTATATTAAGTTTACATTTGTAATAGCTATGGTCAGTCGGGCGGATCAACAATTCTTCTGATGGCTATGTGTTATATGAGTTTATGAACACATGGAATGTTTATCTACCATACAGTATGCCATGTTACTAAACATTCATGTTCTTTTTTTTTTTTTTTTTTTTTTCCACTTTATACACTTAGATTGGTCCAAAAATACAGTACAACTTTAATAACTCAAACTTTGATCACATGAATACCTGGTATCAATCGAAATACATGCTTGGTCGCGAACATAAAAATACAAGTTTGATATACAAAACATGGGTCAAATTTCAGTCAGCATGCTGACTCTTAGCCAGCTGTCATCATGGGTGAATACATATTACAACTAAAAGAAGAAGTAAAATGATGCACTTTAAACTAATCCGCATAATTAGCTGATTAATCCCATTAATGTGTATTGTTTGGAGATCATTCTTTATCAACAAGATCCTATCATATTGGAAATCAGATTTAATAATGTACTAAGACAGGACATAGTTCCTAACTGATTTGCACCCATTACTGCTACAGGAGAATGGGAAAGCACACAGACACTTTTTGAGTTTACAGTATCCCCCACCCACCTGCCTACCATACCCAAAAGAAAGAAAAGAAAAGAGAAAAACATATGACTCAATCGATCATGAAGTTGTATTGTACAATATCATTTCTTATTATAGGTATGTATAGGTATATATTGCTTCATCGTGAGATGGGAGAACTGGAAAGGGTGAAAGGAGCCTGGAGGCATGTCGGGGAGGAATAGGAGCAGTGTCCCAGGCCATTGCCAACTGTGCCCTGGACCATGGTTCAGAGACCTTCACTGAAAAGGTTGTTGTTATCACTGTTGGCATGTTCTTTAATAGTAAGTTTTTGTATTTAGTTCCTTTTCAATGAAAATGTTGCATGCACTGTCATGGAACTTGATAAGGACAATTGTCTTGAGAAGTACATCTCGCCACTATCAAAAGTAGGTCATAGTGACTATTGTTTTGTAAAGAATTAAACTTGTTTGGTACTTTAGTTCCTTAATCTTAATAATAATATTAATTTTCATTGTGTTTAAATTTGTGGTTTGTAGCAGTTACAAAATCCATATATATTTGTATTTGCAGTATTGGTAGGGATTTTTTCAGGAAAATCACATGAGCAGTTGTTGGTTGTTTTTTAACAGCAACTTTTAGAAGTGTATTTGGCTGTATCATGCTGAAGAAATGGGAGCTAGGTGCCTTTCCCAAGGACACACAGAGGCAGTTAACCAGGATTGGCCAGGGCAGGTACCAGACATGTGCCTCTTGGATTAAGCATCCGATGATCTAACAACTGAGTTACTACATGAACAGACTTAGGGCTTCATATTTATATTAATTTAGATTTCTTTCATGGATTGAGTAGTGATGGATTAATATGATCATTAATCTAGGTAATGATGATTGCTACTCCATTAAGTGGATCACAGAGTTTGTATGGTGTTAAGAAATGGACAATACAAAGTCTCTTTTATTTGTATAATATTAAGAACTGTATATAGTTTAATATGTCAGTCAAAAGACATTGACATTAAGTCTTTTCAAATTGTCTGACTAAGTAAATCCAGCATTGGATGAGATTTTTTAACCAATAGTGGCAAAATAGAGGGAATAGTGCTGAGGGATGGAACAAGAATCAGAGCAGAGGCTCTTCTGTCCAATTCAACACCCAGAACCACTTTGCTGGATCTTTTACCAAATGTGAGAAATCAATTTATGTATCTTTCACTTTATTAAATAAAGTAATTTACTTTTAAAGAGTAGTGTTCCTCATGGAAAAAGACAATTTTTTGAAGTAATGTTTAAGACAATGTGGTTGAAATGTTTATCAGGATTTATAAGTTTTCTGAAAATGTGTTTGCACATTTTACATTTTGGTGCTTGTAAGACTGCACACAAAATTATTGAGGGTCATGAAGTATGGGAATACAAAATTAAGACAATTCTGGTCCCAATGTTAGAATTTTGTTTTTTTTGAGGAGTGTAAATTAATTTTAATGATGTCATACCTACCTATTGTTATTGCGTAGCTTACTCATTTCCGGACGGAAAATACCATCGACCGTATAATGAGAATTCATCCTTCCATAGGGTGACCTTCTGGAAAGTTCCAACGTCTAACCCGTGACCCTGTCCCATGAGCACTAGCCCTCATTTATTTTAGGATGTAGCCTTAAAACTTAAGGAAAATCTGTGCGGGGCGGGAGGAGGAAATCGGGCAGTAGCAAGAGGTAAGTATTACATCATTAAAATTAGTAACCCCCACCCCCACCCCACAAAAAAAACCAACTACATTTTAATATCAGTATTACATAATCTGTTGCTATTGTGTAGCTGAATTTGCCAGTTCGATGGGAGGCTGATGATCCCACAAACTGGTGAAGGATAAAGGAAAGAAATCTTTACCCTTTAACTGTAGAAGTGTAGACTACTAACTGCCAGATGGTATCCGCATGGGTCACTTTTTGTGCTACTACCATCGGCCCTAAAGAAAATATAAGTTCGCTTTGATGAGCCAACGAGCGAAGGTAAAAGGAGGACCAGGTAGTGTGAGATCGCCAAAACGTGGCTTACATCACATATTCCAGAGATGAATGAGTTAGATAACCCCACGAATCCTTATTGGGCTTTAATCTTCATAACAGAATGGTGCCTCTCGGTCAGTGGCGTAACTGCAGCCCCAGCAGCCCCCGCAATGGTGGGCCGCGCAAGGAGGAGGCCAAGAATCCCGCTTTACATTAATTTGAATGGGATCACTCTAAAACTTTGCGGGGGGGGGGGACCACAATTTGAAGTTATGCCACTGCTCTCGGTAACGGACTGATAAGCTCTCTTGATAGTTATGGTAATCCACCTCGATATAGTGGAAGTCGAAATGTCAGTCGAGCTCTTAATGTGGTGGAAAGATGCATCCCACCTTTTCTTCTCCCATTAGAAGCTTCCAGATAAAAAAGTAAAGCCCTAACTGGGCATAAAAGTCTTGATCATCCCATGCTCAGAAACTACTGAGACTGGGGATCTCAATCGAGAGTGAAGCAACATCTGGAGAAGAAAAAAAAAAAGGTTGACAAAGGAGAGAAACCGAATCCTAATTCCCACTGAACTGCAGACAACCTTGTCCTATAGATAGGGCATGAAGCTCGCTCATTGGTCTCGCGGACACTAAGGAGAGCAAGAAAACAGTCTTGAGTGTAAGGTTCTCGAAAGAAGCTTCACCCAAAGATTCATAGGGGTTTTAGTTAGAGACTACAAGACACACGAGAGATTCTATCTAGGCATTAGTGAGCGAGACACCGGACTTTGCAGCTGATCAGGATACCTATGTGAGAGTCCGCACCAATGGCCGGGCCTTTCGAAAATTTGAGTGTGTTGGTTGGTTAGGGCTGCCCTATAGCCCTTGATAGTAGAAACCGAGCTTTGTCTCTCTTCAAAAAGGAAGAGAAGAAATTCAGCCGCTGCACTCAGAGTGGGGCAGCTAGGATTAACCTGTTTCCTACTTCGCCAATCGCAAAAAATTCTCCACTTGACATCATAGACCTTGGACGTAGATCGTTTCCTAGACTGAACGATTCACTTGACAACTTTGCTCTAAAACTTGTCCTGGCGGAGAGATCGTTTGATATGAGTCAAGCGTGAAGGTAATGAATCTGCTGGCTGTTGTGAGAGCCACTGTGCTACGACAGAAGGTCCCATCTCTTGGGTAATGTAATGGGCTGGTATACCAGCAGGTCGAGAAGATTGTTGAACCACGATCGTTTAGGCCACAGAGGAGCTATCAAAATCAGCTGAGCAGTGGTGGTCCTTACTTTTTTAAGTATTTGTTGAATCATCCTGAACGGTGGGAAGGCGTAAGTGAACAGATGATCCCACTTCAGGCTGAAAGCGTCCACTGCCCAGGCTCTCTGGTCTGAAACTGGGGAAATGTAAAAGGGGTGCTTGTTCTTGAGCCTTATCGCAATGATGTTCACCAAGGTCTGAACATGGAATCTGCTAAGGATTGGTGCGGAGACCATTCCGTGACGACTATCTTGCCGCTCCTGCACAGACTCTCCGTCAAAATATTCATTCTGCAAGGAATGTGGCGGACTTGGAGGGTAATCCCGTCCGAAGTTGCCCAGCGAGGGGGATTCCAAACCTCCACGCAGAAAGAAGAGGTATGTGTGCCTCCCTGTCGCTTGAGGTACGCTACCACAGACGTGTTATTCGAGGAGACCATCATGCAGCGATTTCTCATTTTGTTGACGCATACCTGAAGAGCTAAGAACACTGCCCCACCCGGAATCTGACGCGTCTGGTAACAGATCGGAGTGGGGTTCGTGAACATACATGGGGAGTTCGATCAGAAATCGGTCCCAATTCGTTTACCAGATCAGAGGGTGGTGTAAATTCAGACCTAGAGACATATGAGTAGTCAGAGGGTCCCTGTGCGGTTTCCAGTTTGCTTGATGGAGACACTTGAGAGGGCGCAAGTTCAGTCTGTCTAGTGGAACAAGGTCCCCAGAAGAGATAAAAACAGACGAGCCGAAAATGTGGCTTTGGCTTACAGCACCTCCAGCAGGATCACGATCTTGTCTACTCTGTTACGCGGGACACGCACTAATCCTCTGTTCATGAGGAAATTCATCTCAACGTATACGAAATCCTGAGACGGAGTAAGCTCCGATTTCTCTAGGATGGGTAAAAGACGCAGTCTGGTCACTATGGACCAACAGCGAGACAGATCTAGTCCGAAGGACTCTAGCCGGCCGTTGTGGATCAACCAATCGTCAAAATATTGGAGTATAGGGCACCCCGGTGATCTTAAGTGGACGGCAACTGCTCCTATGACTCTGGTAAAAGCTCTGTGTGCGGAGGCTAGGTCGAACGGCAGAGCGCGGAATTGGACGACTTCCCCATCTAAGCAAAATCGGAGGTACTTCCTGTGAGGAGAAAAGATAGGGATGGGAAGATACGCACCTTGAAGAACGCCCAGTTGATGGGGCTTATCGCATTCCTGACTGAGGGTATGTTCTCCATCTTGAAAAGTTCATCATGCAGAAATATTGTTTAAGGAGAAAAGATCTATAATTAGTCGAAACTTTCCCCCTTTTTTGGTACCTGGAAAATCCGGGAGTAGAAGACCGGAGACCGGTCGTTCAACACCCTCTCTGCACCGTTCTGGGGAATGGAGTGTACCTTTGCCTTTAATCGCACCAGATTCAACTGGCGGAAGCACACGGGGGACCTTACTAGAGGAGGAAGGTCTCGAAACCAAAGTCGGTATCCTCTTTTTATGATATAAATGACCCACCCATCATCCGTGATACCTGACGAGACCTCAGAAAAAGATTTAGTCTGGTACCTACGGGAACAGACGGAAGAGGAACACACTGCAGGAGAGGAAACGAGTCCCTAAAGCTGCCCCATCACTAAAAAGGGGATGGCCCACAAATTTCCTCTGTTGCGCCTTTGCAGCGCGCTCTTCAGGGCCCGACTGTCGAGGGGGACCTCTGACCGACTGTCGAGAGGGACCTCTGAATTGGGGTTGTTGACTGGACCGGGGCTGTGTGGCTTTGAAGAACTTTGCTGACGGATCATGTGGGCAGTCAGGATGATTCCGCTTCTTGACCATTTTGACGGGCCAGGAGTGGATATGAGGGACCGGTGTTGCTGTTCTCTCGAACCCTGGAAAGCCACGGAGGGGATGAGTCCTCCAAAGGGGGTCTCTGCCTTCAAGGAAGCAGCCCTCAGAAGAGTTTTACTATGCTACAGAAAGAGCTTGGATGTGTCCAGGGCAACATCCCTGCGGAGGTGAAGAAGCTCCGCTGATAAAGCCATGGACATGGATAAAGCACGCCTAGATGTTTTTGACACTGCTTCCAACAAACGTTGAAGGGTAGTTGGTGATAGAGATTCCTCCTTCAGCAGGCTAAAAGAGGCTGCAGAACAAAGGTCGGCATACGAGGCTACGGTAACTGGAGACCTACCCTTTAGTACTAAGTCCTCCAGTGTTGTAACTGGAAAACGAACCCAGGTCCCCATACAAATACCCACTTGTGCAGCTCCAGTGTCCAAAGTGTGGGGTTTTAAGGGGCAGACAAGGATGTGAACCCTATGACTAACTGCAGAGACCAAACATCTCAATGTAGAGGGTGGGCGGGGGACACAGACCACCCCATACGCTGTCATTCAAACTCCTGGCCCTTACTAAACCTCTGGAAAAGCTCCTTAACCATAGCCGAGTGAAGGAGCAAGAAGAGATCTGGGCGAGAAGTAGCCCCAGAGAGTCTCTCTAAGCTCGAGATAATTTTAGTGTCCTCGGAGCCTGAAGGCTTTGGGCGTAGACTCCGGGGTAAAAAACCGTAAACCTCGTTAACCACCTTGTCAAAAGACCAGATCTATTCCTCCTCTTCCGCCTTGATTGATGGTTGGGAGGAGGTAGGGAACCCGAAGGGAGGAGGTGCTACCTCGGCCTGCTCTGCGTCAAACTCGTGAGAACCTACGAGGACTGAGAGGTCATCTTCATCCTGCTCTGACTCCTGGGAGGCAGGACTTTGTGACCCAAAGTCTCTCTGATGCGGGGGAGACTTGGGGGTGAGACCCGTAACTCCTCACCCGAAGCTAAAGGGCTGTCCCTAGTGGCAGACTTGGCAGGTGGGTGAGAGCAACTCTCAACCCTCCTGGGGTGTTTGGGGGAAGAAGGTCTCCCCCCCCGCCCCCTTTTCGACCCCACTGCGTAAGATGGCGATGTCGGCCCACGGACCGCAACATATACCTCTTTACTATGGGGCTAAGACCCTGAAGTCCATGATTACATGCAGGAGAAAGCCCAATCACTTTCCTGCAGTGGAAGACCCACCTCCCGTAGGGATTTAGTGGGATTATAGGAAAGGGGGTGGGACGCACTTTAATTTCTTGATAGGGAAATGAGTGTTTTTCTTTTGTTTCTACAGAAGCATCATTATTCATTTAAATCTGTGGTTTGTAGCAGCCACAAAATCAAGAAAAAAGATTACTACACAAAAAGTAGTGAATTCACGGGTTTGAGTGTGATCTTTTTCGATTAAAGTTAAAATAACATGCTTTTAAGAAATATAACATGAACTGGATGTTTTTTATGACACTTTTAGCATTTTATTTGGATATATTATGCCATAGAAGTGGGACCTAAGTGCCTTTCCCGAAGACACACAAAATCAGCCAACCAGGGGTGGCCTGGATGGATATCAAACCCATGATCCTTGGATTACGAGCCTGATGATCTATCAACTAAGTTACCATGGCTCCCCTAATGAATATACTTGTGCATCATATTTATTTATAGACTGAGTAGTGGAGGATGATTATAGTAATTATTCTATGTGTTCTTGCTACTCTGTTAATTGGCTCATATAAGCTGATTGACATTAAGACTTTGACAATGGTACATGTAATAAACGTGTCTGTTATTTGTATCGTATCAAGGTCTCTCTCTCTGGTTTAATGAATCAATCATAATGCATTAACAATAATTTTATTCTTTTAAATTGTCTGATAAATCTAGCATTGGAAGAGACTTTTTTGATAAAAGATAATAAAATACAGTTGGTTATGTTGAAGCTTTCCTTAAAACGAAAACTGAAGTTACAGAGTTACCTCTCTAACAGAACTTATTATTTTGCAGTTGTTCTTTTCTTCCTATACACAGGGATCCTTACCACTGTCTCTTTTGAGTGAACTCAAGCTGTTTGACTTCACCTCCCCTGTCAGCAAGATCTATGTTAATAAGTGTTAATTCATGGGAATATCAAGATCTATGTTAATAAGTGTTAATTCATGGGAATATCAAGATCTATGTTAATAAGTGTTAATTCATGGGAATATCAAGATCTATGTTAATAAGTGTTAATTCATGGGAATATCAAGATCTATGTTAATAAGTGTTAATTCATGGGAATATCTAGATCTATGTTAATAAGTGTTAATTCATGGGAATATCTAGATCTATGTTAATAAGTGTTAATTCATGGGAATATCTAGAGCCATACTGTAAATCAGTTCTCTTTAGCTCCTCTGACCGTAATGCCAATTGAGCTTATGATATGGCCCTGCGTCTGGCATGTGTTGTGTGTTGTCTGTAAATATTTGCTATTTTAAACATTTTATAAAAATATACCGGATCCGTTTCAACCAAATTGGGCAGAGAGCATCCTGGCATAAAGAGCTTTCAAGTTGTTAAGCATCATGCCAATCTGCTATCAAATATAGCTGCCATTACTAAAAATAGAAAAAACGTCAAATGACTTATAAACAGCCATTCTAAATAAAAAGGACTTTTTGATTTATACAAACGGTGTCAATCTACTATAAAAAATTACCAATATTATTAAAAATAGAAAACAAATTCAAACGCCTTCTTCCTAAAAAAAACAAAACGTTCCAAAATTTTGACCATATTTTATTGAAGGTACTGTGGCATAAAGTGCTTTTTTTTATTTTGTATCAGTAATGCCAACTTGCCTTCAAGTATGACAACCGTTGCCAGAAAATGAAAAAGCTTTAAATGACTTATTCTGAAAAACTGCTCAACAAAATTTGACCTAATTTAACAGAAAGCTTCGTGGTGCGATTAGCTTTTACATCTATACAAATGATGCTTATTCACAATCAAACATGGTCACCTCACCATGACTAAAAATAAAACATAAAACAACTTTAAATTACATTTTCTCAAACACCACTCAACAGAATTTTGACCAAATCTGACATTTGACAGAAAGCACCCTGGAATGAAGTGTCTTCAAAGTTGTACAAGTGTTGCCTATCCACCATCAAATCTGGCTAACGTTGCAAAAAATAGAAAACCTTTTAACAACTTATTCTCAAAAATCACTAAACAGAATTTTACCAAATTTGACACCTTGCGACTTCAAATTTGTACAGTTGCTGAGGAATTTGTCTGCAATTTGAGCTGACAGTCCCACATCACTTGATTGTGGACAGTTTGAGCAGATATTTTTTTTTCTGGGTGACGCCATTGTTGTTATAGTGTCACATTTTCTCTCGCAGCCCCTCGCGAGAATTCAAATCAAAGTGCAGTCACGTGACACCCTGTCGTTCAAGCCGACCATAAAATGGCACAGATCCTTTCTCTGCAAACTCAGAATTTCTGTTCAATTTAGATGTCACTACATGACTATCATTTTGCGCCGTTGCTCCACATTGTTGAATCATTACATTCTGTCACACATTCATTGAGAAACCGTTGGCCTTATCAGCTATACGCTGTTAGGTTCAGTTTTGTAATATTTCGTCCAGTAGGCCAGTTCCCTTAACGGGATACCTTTGTACAGACTCCGCCATTGTGTCTTGGGCCACTACAGGGTTATCAATTTAGCACCGTTATTCCAAACTGGTAAAAATTGCATTCTGTTGCAACAGTTTTGGAAAAACCTTTTGCCTTTCAGCTAGTCGCTGTATGGCTCGATTTATCAATATTTCGTCGAATAGGCGAGTTGCCTACTGATGCGATAAACAATATACTAGGTTTAGTTTGCTTCAGAAGTTCTCTAATTCTTAAAATAACTCTATCTGATGAAAATTTCATACATGCAAAGTTTGGAAGCAATGACCACTAACTAATATCATGATATATCTTTACACAGCAAGTCTCCCTAAGCGAACTACAGCTAATGGGGTTTTCTAAAATGGAAGTTGCTCGTATGAGTCCTGAGGTAAGGTCACCAGGCTGCATATACGGGGAAGAATGTACGACTGTTGAGCAGAGTGTCTCAACAGGCAGGTAAACCATGACCGAGTTGTCGACAATGGTGCAGTAAGAGTCGCTTCTGCACTGTCAACTACTATCTTCTGAATAACACGTCCCACCAGACTGAATGGGTGGAACATCTATACAAATTAGGCACAACCAAGTCATTGAGAAAACATCAATAGCAAAACATTTAGATCTGGTCTATATGACACACATTTGTGAATTTGACGATTCAGTCTAGAGGCAAACATGTCAATATCAAAGTGTGCAAATATAGCATGCATCTTGTCAAAGATGTGTTTGTTTAGCATCCACTCTGTATCGTTATTGAAATTCCTAGACAGGTAATCTGGTTCTAAATCATTCTTGCCAGGAAGATGGCAAGCACTCAACCAAACATTTCTCTCAATACAACAGAACCAAATACCACTATTTTATTCCAGTATTCTGTTCATACCTCCCATTTTACTGACGTAGCTGACAGCTACAGTATCATCCAAAACTATATTAATGTACACATTATATTTGTGTCCATAAAGAGACTTCAATGTGAGAAACAAACTTGTAATTCATAACATAGATGTGACTAATTTATTTCTGTGCTACTCCAGCACCCACGGTCTTTCTATTTTCAGTTTCATTTACACCTCCCCATCCCCTAAGAAAACTGTCAGTTTTGAGCACAATATATGGGTAACCTCTATAAATAAGTTTCACGCTGATTTGAACATTTTGGGTCCACTATTTAATTATTTTGTTATCGTGGCTGGGAAGAGAAATTGGTGCATCCTAATGTTTTCTCTCTACAGTCTCAGTAATGTCTTTTTCCATTTTTAAAGGTTTATAGCAGAGAGGAGCATATACTAAACTAGGTTCACTAGCAACCATTTTCCCTATTAACTGTACAAATTCCCATATAGATTTGCCGTTGCAACACAGATTCACATAGCTCAAGCTTTGCCTTTCCTTCTGTCAATGAAACAGTCATGTTTACACAAGAAATCCCACGAAGCTGATAGTTTCTGTGAGTTCAAAACAGATTTCATAGGGTTTATTGTAAATCCTAAATTATACAATAATGCCACATTATTTCACGCATTGTCCTTACAGTCTGAGTAAGTTAAACCTTGAAGACATCTATGATCCAAATAAACAACGTTGAGATAACCAGCCTTATGCAAGTAAGAAAAGACGGGCGTCAAGATTCTGGTGTATACCCGTGGTATGGCTACCAATCCATTTGGTGATGGTGGTAGTTATTGTTAAAATTTGCCTTCCTATAGATAACATAAATATCCACAGTAGTTAGCGTCACTAGAAACATAATAATAAGTACAAGTATCGTTAAGGCCTATTTAAGCAAAATAGGAGTCTTTGCGAACCATGTATAATGCTATTTTTAATGTCTCCATTTTGAAATGGTGATGTACAACACTGTGCACTGAAAGCATGCAAGTTGAGTATAACTTGGATGCTTCCATCATGCTTTTCTCTGATGGAAATATTAAGTACTTTATACTTTATATTTATTTTCTCAGTAACTCCATTATTCAGCAGTTTTTTAATTTTTGTTGTCATCAAAGCAGATTCTTTGCCAGAAAAATGAACCTGTTTGGGAGAATGAAATTGTGGACTGTATTAACATCACGTTCAAGTCCATAAACTTTCAAAGTAGGTAAAACTATGTATCAGATTTTATCTTCTACCATTTTCTGTCACAACAAACCCTACCAGCAAAACCCCCCAAAATGTGTGGTGTATTCTGTAATTGTACAGAAAAGGAAACTGTCCTTGTGAATAGAAAAACTGTTACTGTTTGTATGTAAATGAACGCCTTGCCCTTTGTTCACGAGTATTACTGGGGGTTGTTGTAATTTGTCCTCTTTTTTGAGGTTTCATGATCCAAGTTGATATGGTTGCCATTGATAGAACCGAGACCTGGCCTCATTTTGAATAAACAAGATTTGGTCCACCCTGAGCCCCTTTGTTATTGGCATTTCTTGAGAAGTGAAACCTCCCTCACACTTTAATCCCCATTTATGGAGCATCTGCAATATATTTGACTTGAGAATCCCTGTTATCTACAAACTGAAGGTCAGTGACCTTATATTGGGACCCACATAGAAATTCATGACTTAAATGGATACTAGTTTTGATTAACTCTTTCCCTTTTTGTTATATGTCACAAAACTGAAAGGAATGAATCCACAGTGTATCACCAGCCTCGGCAAGCAGCTTATTAACATTTGTAGATGTGCCATTGTTTTTGTTTTGCAACAGTTCATCCATTTGCCCCAGAAAGGGAAACATGCTTCAGTGACATTTCTCTAACCATCTGAAGCGTTGCATCCAGTTGTTTGGTGGGTTTATTCATTTTTATTTGTGCCCCAATCGCAGGGTTAACGTTGGGCTCATCCAAATGTTGGCAATTGTGTGGCCTTAAGTCTTTTTCACTAAAGTTCTTAAATTTATCTTGAGAGATTTGTGCCCTGAAACAAGCACTGACAACCTTGGCAAACTGTCCTGAATGGGTGGCCCACATCTTTCTTGCACATCACAAAACTATGGAAGCTATTTGAAGATGTAATTTCCTTCACCAAATCGCTTAGTCCGTGTTTGAAATCATCTACTTCAGTGGTTCTCAACCTTTTGCACCCACGGCCCACTTCTGGGTACTCTGTGCGTAGCTAATATATCACCTGGAACAAGCCCGCGGCCCACGACCCATAGTTTGAGAACCTATGATCTAATTCATTATCGATGATGTCACCACTTGAAGAACAATTGTTCTCCTCGTGAAGCTCTT
Organism: Margaritifera margaritifera; assembly: GCA_029931535.1. Classification (NCBI taxonomy): domain Eukaryota; kingdom Metazoa; phylum Mollusca; class Bivalvia; order Unionida; family Margaritiferidae; genus Margaritifera; species Margaritifera margaritifera. Next base: position 1,846,874 of record JAQPZY010001597.1, read on the forward strand.
CCGTTTCTTCCCAGGCACGTTTCCGTGGCGGTTTCTCCAATCCCGACGTGTTTGATGGGGATTTGATGCTAAGTTTGTCAACTTGCGACTTCACATTTTGTACAGTTGCTGAGGAATTTGTCAGCAATTTGAGCTGACGGTCCCACATAACTTGATTGTGGACAGTTTGTCATTCGAGCAGATATTTTTTTGCTGGGCGACGCCATTGTTGTTATAGTGTCACATTTTCTCTCGCAACACCTAGCAAAAATTCAAATCAAAATGCAATCACGTGACACCCTGTCGTTCAAGCCGACCATAAAATTGCTCAGGTCCTTCTTTGCAGACTCAACATTTCTGTTTGATTTAGATGTCACTACATGGCTATCAGTATCATTTTGCGCCGTTGCTCAGCATTAGGAACCATTGCATTCTGTCGCACATTTGTGAAGAAACCTTTGGCCTTATCAGCTATATGCTGTTTGGTTCAGTTTTGCAATATTTCGTCCAGTAGACCAGTTCCCTTAAAGGGATACCTTTGTACAGACTCCGCCATTGTGTCTTGGGCCACTACAGGGTTATCAATTTCACACCGTTATTCCAAATTGCATTGTGCCACAACAGTCTTGGAAAACCTTTTGCCTTACAGCTAGTCGCTGTTTGGCCCGATTTTTCAATATTTCATCTAATAGGCTAGTTGCCTTAACGGGATACATTTGTCCAAACTCCGCCATTGTGTCAGGGGTCCCGACACATCAGTCACTTATATATCGATAAATCAATAAAATTCATGTACAGCGACGGTGGAATAGTTCTCAAAACGATAGAGAAAGCAACGAATGGATTTTTAGTTTTGGCAATTGTTAAGATATATTATTAAACATGATTAGAGGTATGTAAATTTTGGGAATAATTAGCATAAATAATACATATTTATGACTCGTTTACTTTTTTATTATGATGGACTCTCACTTAATTGCAAGATGCAAGATTATACTAAGAATTGAAGGCTTCTATGTATTAAAAGTGAGATGTTCCAGATTTTATAAAGATATAAAATGGTTCCCATAAATTTACACTGGCAAACAAAATTGAAAATAGAACAGAGAAGAACAGAAAGTATTCTTTCATCCAACGTGTACTTCAAGACTGCCACTAATTATATGATTTGAGCAAACCTAGCCATGTGGATACAACTATAAATGATTAACTCTGAATCAGCGGTGATAAAAACTAATAATAAATTATTGTGAATTGTGATTGAAATATTAGATCTGAGATATTTAGACAACGTAAATATACCGTATACTTGCACATAGGTCGAAGCCAAGCAGAAACTGCATACACCCAGATCTGCCATCACATAATGTTCCGGCAGATCTGGGTCTATGCAGTTGTTAGGACTAATCAGTAGAGCAAAGAACATAGTCCCTACTTTGCCGGCGCATTATACAACCGCAGATCAGGAGTCTATGTTTTTTCAGTTATGTTCCACATATACCTGCATCTAGACTGTACACCATATAGATAAAAACATGAAAAATGCTATATAAACTGGATCAGTGTGTTTGCTTTACCCATTAATTTTGTGTGTGTTTATTCCATTTAACTGTGGTTAAATGAGATAGTTTTGAGAAGACATTTGTCAAAAACCATGTCCTTATACATTTCAAGCTTTACATCTTAATTCATTATGGTTTGACAAGAGTACGGTGGTTTGGGGTGAGGGAGGAGGTGACTAAGTGCAAGCATGCTCTCTGGAATGTAGAATTAGGCTGTCATATCATGACATTTTCAAGCACTTTCTTGTTTTCTTTGCTTTTTTTTTTTTTTTTTCCATAATAGTGCCAACAATCTTTTCCTTTGTGTCATAATTTGCTCCACCTACCCCCCCGAAAAAATGTCCTTAATTTACTTTGGGAAAATTCCTATGGGATATACTTCCTTTTGGTGCATAGGATACTGGGGAAAAAACCCCAGTAGAAACATCACTCGGCTCTTTCTGTCAGATGTATCTGACCTTAATGTAAGCAGAAAATCAATGTTCAAAATATAAAGGAATTTCGCACCAAATTAAAAAAATTACAGCACAACAGACAACCTACTTTTTTGTTCACATCCATTTTTTCAATTTAAATGGATCAATTTAACATAAGAAAAACTCAAAATAAGTCGACAATTTTTTAAAAACACATGAGAGTGTATAACAATTAATGAAGAATGGAAAAGCCCAAAATAAAAATGAGCCAAAAAAGAAGAAAGAAATATTCTGCCACACTTCACATTATTTAAAAATATTTTCGTATTTAATAAGAAGGATTTGAAGGAACCGTCACAGTTAAATTACATAAAATATCTGATATTTTTTGAAACAAAAAGTGTAAAAGATTTTGCACAAAATCTCTTAGATATTTAAAATTGATGATGTCAGCGTGCATAAAATACATTTAGAAACCAATTTAGTAGCCATCAGGATACAATAAATACTAAAAGAGTACACTTTACTCGAACTGGCAAGCAATAGGCTCCTTTTGTAATGTTAAATAATTTCTAACTTTAATAGTTATTTTATTTAAAGAACTCAATTTATTTAAATTTTCAGCAAAAGTACTGGCATTTACTGGTACATCAAAGGAATAATTTTCACACAAATCTGTTATGCCCCTATTGCTTGCAACAAGGCATATTGGTTTTGTCCTTCTGTTTATGTTTATGAGATAGACAATTAAATTTGGTTTGAGATGGTTCCATCTATGAGTAGATTACCTAAACTTTCATGTTATTTGAATAATTTTTTATTCTTACACTTTTACTTTTGGACTTATTTGGTGAATCTTGAAAATGTTACTTTTTTACTTTGACATTTCACAGTGTAAAACTTTTTGACCTTTTTGCTGAAACCTTTTCAGCACGATTACGCAGAAACCAGGCAAAAGAAGTTTCGTATGAATATTTACATAAATTATTAATATGACCTGATTTGATATTCGTGCCATTTATATGATTTTTGCGAGCTTTATAAGGTTTAAAAACTTCACAGACTTACACACTTTTTTTCTACAGTTGGGGACACGTTCTAGAAACATAAATATAGTCTCTTCATGAAAGCATAAAATAAAGTTTCACACGTGATCTTGCAAGAATAAGCCACATAATTTTCTAAAGTACAGTGTACTCAACCATGCACGTCAAAATCCTAAAATGTAGGCAGACTATTTTCAATTATTACACACATAATTCAGTAAATAAGAGCCCCTACAATAGTATTGAAAAATGACACGCCCTTTGCTTGCTTATGTTTCGCTTTTAACCTGTTGCAAAGTCATACGCTTTGAGCAAGTATTACAATTGGTTTGACAACGAGGCAATAGTCCAAAGTGAGCACTGACCAATATCCGTCTGTCGCTGTTAGAGTGCAAAATGTGGATAACACGTGTTTGCATAGCGATTTTAGCACTGTTAGCAAATGTATATATTGAATTCACAAATTCTCATGAGTGAGTGCGGCGAACGAGTTTCTTGATTTACAGTTGATTGGTTTGGATTGGTTTGGTGTTTTACGGCATATCAACACAAGTAGGTTTTTTAGTGTGGAAGCAACTGGAGTAAAGTGCCATGCCCAAGGATACACCTCAGCAACCGACTTGGGCTGATCCGATGGCTGAATTCTAACCCGCAAACTTTTGGTCGCGAGTCTGGCTCGCTCGCTAACCACTGAGCAAGAAGAGCTTCTTTGACTCAAGTGAATTATTAAACATAGTCATTACACATGCACGTTTTATTCTTTTATAATTTTACATACAAGTCATGAGAAACGTTCGTTGGTAACCGCTTGTTTGACAATTGAGAAAATAAAATCATTGTGTAGATCGTTTCAATGCTGCATAGCATCAAAAGTAAAGAACGATTTGGTTTTAGCTTTGTGGATTTTCACGCCATTTTTCAGCACGTTATTCATGTCATACAGTATATTTGGTGGAGGAAGAACCCGGGAAAACCACCGACCCACGGGAAGCTACTAACAAACTTCCTCACATACCCACGTTGGTCAAGCCGAGACTCGAACTCGCGCGGACAGAGGTGAGATGTGTGAGATATTATGTAAAGGCGAGTGCCTTAGACCACTCGGCCATCTGGGGCCCCAGTAAAAAACGAATGAACCATGAGCTAGTAATGGGTGACATGTCCAGCAAGCGCATTGTGACATCATAAATTATTACCATAATGCAGATGGCGTCTGTAATAAAGAAAGCATATCCCTCATTTCAAGTAGTTCCTGGTGGAACATATGCATATATGACAGCTGTCATGTGACCTATGATTCACTAGAGAATTATTTTCAGTAATTCACGAAATAAAATGATGAAAAATAAAGTGAAATACTTTCCAATAAATTTGGTCTCACGTATACCATAATAAGGATTGGTTTTTTTTGCACCATCCTACATATTAAACTTGAGAAATTTGTCAAAGCATGATGTGAATGCACGCGTGAAGTTCCACGTACTGTGAAATACAATAAATTATATTCTTGACAACATTGAAATCTGGCAAAAATACTTTAAAATGGGACAGTAATATTGGTTGACTTAAACTGAAAACTAATCACAGTGATCTACATTTAAATGTTTCAGCACACAATTATTGTTTAGCAAGACATGAGCTTCATTCCATAAAGAACAGAATGCAATATAACTATTTTAAGAAATTGGTGAAAAATGTAGAACATGTCAGCTTAAAAACAGTTCCAGTAGCCGCATTACAGCTTAGAAATAGCCCCAGTAGCCGCATTACAGCTTAGAAATAGTACCAGTAGCCGTATTACCGCTTAAAAATAGTACCAGTTGCCGCATTACAGCTTTTAATTATTTTTATGATGAAGGATAATGATAAACAAACTTTATGATCAGAGTTAGCTTCAAGTTTTAACAACATAGATATTAATTCTCACAAAGTTTATGTGTCACATTATGTATTTTATTCTATTAAAACCCCATAAAATGTATTGTCTTGCCTGTGGTGATGTCACTGGTGGCCTAGTAACGCATAATTAAACATCCCTGTGACCTTGACTTCTGACCGTTTAATGTGACAAATCTGGTAACAAGATATGTATGGAAACTGAAGATATAGCCCTTCGTACAGCTCTTAAAAATCTACCCCGAAAAACAAAACAACAATTCACCATGTGACCTTGACCTTTAACATCTAGACCCATCATCCCTAAGGATGTGCCATATACACTGGTGACTCTGGTTAAATGTCTAATTCATATCCATAGACACACGTTTTTCAACAAAAATTATAAGAGACTGACCACTGTGACCCTGTCATTTGACCTCCACTCCTGTAGCGATATTTATATCCCAGGGTAAGCATCTCAGCTTTGTCTGATTTAAATTCATCCATGTCAACAATATGTAGTACTTCAAAAACCCAAAACTTGATCAGAAATCTGAAATTTAAACAACTGCTCCCTGTGACCTTGACCTTTGGGCTCCTTGGCCATCAGTCTCAAAGGATATAGGAGATAATGGTCCCCACCGCGTTTGTGGGTGAAGTCTGACTATTATTCCCTAATGTAAACAGGAGATATCGCCTTAACAAAAAAAACAAAAAAAATTACAACCTTCAAGCAAAAATTGACACAGGACAGAGACAGACAGATAAATTGATGGACAGACATTGACCATTATGTCTTGCCTTTTGAGACATTTGTCGCAGATGAGACAAAAATAAAAATTATCAAGAAATTACAGTTACTAATGTGAGGTCTTAATTATTCCAGGGATACCAATTTTGTGGATTTTGTGGTTGCTACAAACCACAAATTTTAAAATCCAACAAACACTGAACCCTCTGTAGAAAGAAATAATTGGACCACTTTCCCAATGCACACATTTTAAAAACCAACAAATCTGAATATCCAACAAACACTTAACCTTCTGTAGAATGAAATAATTGGACCACTTTCCCAATGCACACATTTTAAAATCCAACGAACACTTAACCTTCTGTAGAAAGAAATAATTGGACCACTTTCCCAATGCACACATATTAGTATTGGCAAAAATGTTTTTTGTTGTCAAACCGTGAAAATAGATACCCACAACAATAAATGAATCCAAAGTATTAAGAAGAAGAAAAAGAAAAAAAAAGTAATCATACTAGCTGGTTCAATTACCCAAATCCTCTTAACATATCTGATCAAAAAATGTAATAGATTAGACATCACATTTTTCAATAAAGCAAGGCTGGCAAGATATCAAATTCGCTCTTTTCAACATAACTATGAACTAAAATAATTTATTTAATAAATACTATATTTTAACAAGTTAACATTTGATGAAAATAAAGGATTATTTACATTGGTCACGTTACTACCAATCAAGTTCTTCAAGAATTTATTTAATTATGTTGAACATCCTTGTACTGACAAAGACTGATCAATATAATCTCATGTTCCTGGTTGTATACCTCCACACTGATGTTGTGTCCTCACTGATTAGACTGAGTTTCCTGTCAAATTTTTTAAAATAATTTTTATAATTTTGGTTTTACTGTCCTAGTACCGATGAAACTAAGTCTACTTATAAATGTAGATAAGATTTTTGCCATTTTTTTCTCAATTCAAGTCTCATCAGGAAATCATGCGACTTCTGACAAAACAGACCATACATGCTCATGTACAATGTGTACCTTAACCAGACCTGGAGATAGTAAATCTCTGACATCAGCCAATCAGAAACAACCTTTAAATGTCACAATGTCTGTGATTTTTCAAAATGAAATCTACGGTTGAAACTCAAGCGCAATAGTTTTATGATCTCCAGATCAGATCTGCAGTCGCATGATTCGCTGGCAGATCAGGGTCAATGCTGTTTTACTTACAATTTGTATCCAACTTATCCAGAGATAAATACGGTATATTTTAAAGTTTTCTGAATGTAATAACAAATATTCTGATTATTAAGCGTAGTTTGTTAAAACATACGCCCCCCCCAAAGTTCCAAAAGTGATATCGCCTCTGTGGCAATAAAAGTGTATACTCGCGTATTACCCAATACCAACTGCAAACTGCATAGACCCAGATCTGCCGATGCATAATGCGCCATCAGATCTGGGTCTATGCAGTTTGTAAGGACTAATCAGTAGAACAAACAACATAGACCCTGATCTGCTGGCGCATTATGTGACGGCAGATCAGGGTCTATTTTGTTTGCATTTGGTCCAGTGTTATACGCGAGTATAGATGGTACTATTATGTAATATAATGAGATTCATGCCCAAGTGTTATATTGAGGTGGATTACTGTGAGGGACCACTCTACACAGAAGTCAGCACAGACCCTGATCTGCCTGCAATGTATGCAATGACAGATCTGGGTCCACGCTGTTTGTAGTTGGCCAGTATACTTAATTATTGTTGTGTATGGTACAGAGAATTAGAGCTGTTGACATTGACGAATTCATTGGCCTTGACATGGCAAATCAATGCCCACTGATACATCAAAGCCTTGATTTGCCAAAAAAAAAAAAAAGAAACATTACCTGATCAATTTAACCTGTTTTTCAGTATGCAGAACTTATCTGATTCAAAAGCAGCAATTTCATTCAATATTATCATCAACTCTTTCACCGCACTGGTGGTGTGTAGGTATTTGAATAAATCTTTACATTTGCTGGCATGAAAAAATTGAATAGATTGTGGGTTTAGGATATTGATTGAAAACTTTATAAAGAAAAGAAAGACCTTAATTCTAATTTCAAGCCTTGTTTTGTTTGCAAAATAATATTCAATAGGATCAGTCGATACTAACTGATATCTAAATCTATCTACTCGCTGTGGTATCGAGTACTGAGATATGATAAAACATGCATTTGATGAACAAAAACTATTTACAGGGCCAAGTTCATATTGTATGTACTATTTGAACAGTAAAGACTGTCTGAGTTCTGGACCACTAGGGTAATATTTTAAAATTTAAACAAAATTACACATATCAGCAATTCAAAAGAGTTGCTTCAACCTTTCAAAATTGATTTTTCACAAAATAAACACTCTGTTGTGCCAGAAACTACCAGGATATGTCATACACACACTCTACAATACCTAAATGACTGAAATAACCAAAATACACGATCTTCTGAAAACGTGTATAGTGGAAGACAGAATGATACACATATACAAATGTGTCATCTATTTAATAGCAATCTGTTTTTATATGTACGATCTTCTGAAAACGTGTATAGTGGAAGACAGAATGATACACATATACAAATGTGTCATCTATTTAATAGCAATCTGTTTTTATATGTATCCGCTCTTACATATCCAATCTGTACATAACATAGATTATTTGTAGATAGCATAGGCTTTGCGTAACTTTGTTTCAATACAAATTCAAGAACAATTTATTATATACTTTAAACAACAACAGCAAAAAAAGAATACAAATTTTATATTTTGCACCGTCATTGAGATAAAAGCCGTAGCATAATGCTATAATTAAAAATTAATTTTATTTTCACGTGAATGAATTTAAAGACCTAAGCCATTGTAAATTTTCATTGAATTAATCCCATTCATGTTTTCTTCTTTGTGATGCAATATAATAGTGCAATTGGAACATCCTCATCTCTTTCCGATGCAAATAGAATAACATCGACTCTCTGAAAGCGCCTCAAACTTTGTGAAAATGTAATCGTACTATAATTATATGATTTACATTTTTTCACATGCATGGTTACTTATGATTACAAATAATTTTAGATGCTCAAGTTTCAAACAGACATTGTATGTGACATGGACGTGAATTACCGAGACCACAATTTCAGGATCACAAGATGTGTCGGGAGTTTACTGGGCAACGGTCATCCCTGTGTGTGAAAATGTTTGACCCATATAATTGTTTCTATTTACCTGTCACCCAAAAACAGTCATATATACTAAAATTACTGTCTCTGTTTCATAGACTCTAATTATTTTAATTTTTCATGCACTCTAATTTTTCATGCACTCTAATTTTTCATGCACTCGAATTTTTCATATACTCGAATTTTTCATGCACTCTAATTTTTCATGCACTCTAATTTTTCATACACTATCAATCCATAAAAAATATAATGTTTTCTTCCCAGATTTTATTTCACAGAGAACTTTTTATGTGACCTGTTAGATATGAAAAAGGGCAACTTCACTAATGTCAACATGACTTGACTTTTTAAAAAAAAATCTGCGTGCGAAAGGTTTAAAGTTGATGGACTGAACATGCGACATGTGTCGTTGCCTACAGAGGCCGCTTTGATCATTAGAAACTATCTTCCTCGAAAATTGTAATGAGCAATCTGATTGGATCAGTTTCTGTCAGCTGCATCCAATCAGTTATGGAGACGACAGGGACATAATTACAATGTTTTATCGTTGTATCTAAGTGACCAGTATCAAGATGTTTGATTAGTGTTAAAATAGCCTGATTGGGATCAGTCAGCTGGGGAAGCCCAGAAGGACCAGTTTAGGTTAAGTTTCATTGTCTCGGCAAGAACAGTTACTGGTTTACAGCAATCTGAAACAATAATTATTTCTGAATAACTTTTCTATCTCCTAGCATTTTTTTTCAATCCTTGGATATTTTGACCCATACAGGGTGTCTTAATTGAAGTAACAGTCCTTAAATAAAATTCTGATGGGCTCTGATACTAGGTCATGTTCTGCTGACCTTTGGATTCAACCATTAAATTACAGCTTTCACTTTTATGAAAGTGGAAAACATCATTCAGAAAATATAATTTCTAATGACAACCAGTGCTAAAAGAATCTGATAGCCCGGGGCCCCTCTAATTTCAGATGTGGCCCCTCCTACATTCAAACCTAAACATACTGATACCTAGGGACTGCTGATCAATACTATTGTAGGCAAAGGTGTCAGGCATCCCATGATTTATTGGCGTACTGAAAACTCTGACATTCAGGTCAAATAAATAAATGTCCCATATGCGACTGTCACTATATGTCATATATAATTTCAAACCCATCACTTCAACATTTTTCAAATAATATTTCATTAAATTTACAGTTTAAACTTTACACTAATTCACATGGGATAAGTGTCAACATAAAATACTCAGATTTTATATGATGTGCTATGCTAATGTGTAGGCATGGTTATCTATGCTATGACGATAGGTCAATTTGTTGCCTCTAACTACTCTGAAAATCAAAACATGAAAATTAAGCCAGTGAACTAGTTTCACTATGGTTTAGTTACTCATGAGATGCAACTCCATACCAATTTTCATGAGTGTAGGTGAATTGGGGTCCAAGATATTGAGGGTGTAACAAACAAATAGCTGAAAATACATAAGTTACTCAAGTGTGAAAATTAAGTCACAGTGTCCTAGTTTTGGTATGGTTGAGTTACTCATTGTAATGCATCCACATACCAATTTTCACCAGTGTAAGTGAAAATTTGGGTTCAATATATTGATGGTATAGTGGACAAAAAGATGAAGATACCCATGAAAATGAGGCCGCAGTGACCTGGTTTTGGTATGGTTAAGGTACTCACCTTTAGATGCATCAACATACCAATTTTCATGACCATAGGTTAAATAGGGGTCTATGATACTGAGGGTATAAGAAATGGATAGCTGAAAACACAGCTCACTTAAGCATGAAAATAAGGTCACAGTGACCAAGTTTTGGTACGTTTCAGTTACCTTCAATAAGTTGACTGTAGAGGAAATCGAGTCCAAAATATTAAATTTATAACAATTGGATAGCTAAAAATATAAAAGTCACTCAAGTGTGACGATTAGGTCACAGTAACTTAGTTTTGGTAAGGCCAAGATACACAAACTAACAAGCAAAATGCTATATCCCCTCCCATCTTCATTGACATGGGGATGCAAATAAAATACAGGAGTAATTTTCTGCAGCACTGAGAAAAATGTACTACGAGCTGCCATATCCATACATATCAACTTACAACAATGAGAAATCAGTCAGGAAACAATGACCCCATTTACCAAAGGAATAATGCATCTATAAAGTGCACCCAACTGCTAACATCATAGAACCAGATCTTTCATTGCACACTACAGCAGTAGATCAGGGTCTATAGTGTTTAAAATTGGGTGTGCATTACAGTTGGATTACACAGTACCAGCCTAGTTAAGAGAGCTCTCAAATGCATGGCTAAAAGTATTTATTTATAAAATATGACAATACTGAGTGAAAAACTGTTTACAGTTTTGGAACAACTTCCTTCATAATGTTTACAAATTAATGTCAAATGTAGAGGCTCTGTGCCAGTTGCTGCATGACACAAAACCAGTTACCGCACAACTGGTACTTATTCTTGACTCTGAGCAGCACATTTTGAGGATTGGTTTTGTTGTTTCATAGTACAGCAACAAAAGTAGGTTATTTAGTGCCAAGGCAATTGGAGTAAAGTACCGTGCCCAGGGTAACACCATAGTAGTCAATCTGGGCTGATCAAATGGTAGGATTCAAACCCACACTCTTTCGGTTGTGAGTCCAGTATACTAACCACTGAGCAACCATGGCTCCTTGAACTAGCAGGGGGAACAATTATCACCTAAAGTTTATTACATTTAATCACCTAAAGTAAATTACATTTAATCACCTAAAGTAAATTACATTTAATCACTTGAAGTAAATTACATTTAATCTCTGCAACTAGCAAAAATACTGCTTGGAATAAAGAAATGGTAATAATACATGTAATAATAATAATAAAAATAAAAATAAAAATAATAATACTTTATTTTCAGAGGGTACAACTCATTTAGCCAAATTGTTAGTGAATCTCACATGAGGCCCTCTGGGGCATACAACATTCTATACATGTACATATAAAAGAAAGAAAGAATGAACATATTAATTACAGGTTAATGTCACACAAACAGTTCACTTAAAACTTGCAATGTTTATACATCTGATGAGAGACATTACATGTTTAGGTAGCTGAAATAGCCTGATTTGAACATGGCAACACTGTCAGCCTGCTTTAGTTCAAGTGGTAGCTGATTCCATTCTGAAGATTCTGTATATGTAAAAGTCTTTTTCAATGCATTAGTTTTTGGTCTTGGTAGTTTTAAACACAGGTTTGATGCTGATCTTAAACAGTACACAGATGCAGTATTTCTGGCTTTGAGGTGTTAATTATGAAGGGTTTTATAAACCATAATACATCTGTGATATGAAATTCTTTTGTCAAAAGGGAGCCAGTTTAAAGACTTAAACATGTCAGCAGATGGTGTCATTGGATCGACATATAGTATAATTCTAGCTGCATGCTCTTGAAGTTTGATTATACAATTAATATTAGTTTGCGTGCATGAGCCCCATACTGTACAACAGTAGTCCATAATTAGGTAATATGTAAGTTGAACAGAATAGTTTCCTTGCATGCATTGGTAGATATTTCTTCAGTCTTTGCAGTAGTGTTAGTTTGGAGACTATTAGGCCAAAAAAATATATAAAAAAAATGTGTGTTTCCGGTCAGCTGACCGTCCCTGTTTCTCACGACTGACCCTAGCACCCCTCCCCAATTCTTTTTTTTTTTTAATAAAAAAAATTCACATTGCTGAAATTGATTTATGCAACTAATTCAGACGTTTTTGCTGAGTATTTTGAAACGCTTGAAATATTATTTGATTTATATATAATGTTAAAAAAAAAACAAAAAAAAAAAAAAACAAACAAAAAAACAGTGCGATAGGAAAAAACTTTTTTGGGCCGTATGTTACAGACATGATCTATGTGATGATTTCAAGGTCATGATCATGGGGTAACTGTAACTGATTCCATGTGGCAACTAGTGCAGAACTTTTATAAAATAAATTATCATCTTTGAGGTCAAAGCAGAATTCACAATTGCAAGCTGAAAGATCAGGATGTTTCTGCCAAAATTCATACAGGTTGGCAATAATGCATACCATGTCAAAATTAGACTGGTTTGCAAGTATTCATACAATGCCAAGATCAGACTGGTCGTCAAGTATGCATACCACATTTCTTTTATGTTACAGATATCAAACTGAACAGTGTAGTACCAGATCTACTATCACATGATGCATTGCTAAACTGGTTTTGTTCTGTTTAAAATGAACACCAGTGACTCTGATCTGCCTACACATTACATGACAGATCTTGGTCTATGCCATTTGCAGCTAGGTGTGTGCTGTACATAAACTTATAAGGAATCTGAAGCAGTAACAATATTAAAGGGAAAAGAATAAGCACGAACAAACTAGAAGGCTTTGGAATTTATCCTATTTTAATAACCATGATTTCTTGATGAACATTTCATAACAAACATCCTGATAAAACAATGGGATTTGAAAGGTCTTGTCACTGTACAAATGTATATGAAATCAAATTTTTTTAACATAATGTAACATAGCACAATTGTTTTTGAATAAAAGCACTTGGTTTAGATCACAAAAATAACTAAAATCAACAAACCTGATAAACTTTCAACACATAACACTTAAAAGTGATATGTACATCGTGGAAATCACAATGTTATGAGTTATTTCCCATTTATGATACTGTAGAAGCTGCATTGTTTCCCTATAGTACATCACCGAAAATCTTGAGTTACAACTGGCTACCTACATGGATTTATTTTACGAGAGAACCCATTTCCACTTGACTCCGGAATACTGTACCTGGCAAAGGTCATTATACCTGTTTCATGTGATACAGTACACATTTCCCCTTGACTCTGGAATACTGTACCTGGCAAAGGTCATTATACCTGTTTTATGTGACACAGTACACATTTCCCCTTTACTCCAGGACACTATACCTGGCTAAGGTCATTATACCTGTTCCAGTGTGCACTACTGCCTTGCTCAGATGTAATATGATGTCAAGTGGTGTACTAAATCTATTATTCCTATACATTTGCATTAAATGCATTTTGAAACTAAACATAAACAATAGCCAGTCATGAACTATATTGTTATCCATCATGGTCCAGAATATCATATACTGATATCATAACATTAGTATAGCTTATATTGATGTCATAACGAACATAAGATTTGATATCCATTTTGTGAGAATAAACCATCTGATTCTTCAACAATTTCCATTTTGTAAAAATCTCTGCCTACAAATTGATACCTAATAAAACTGTAATTAATGTATACACAATCTCACTGTAAGCCCATATTTCAGAGCAAACTGTTATCTTTTAAAAATACAACTTTATCACTTTCATTACCTAACATAGCAGCTACAATTCATACTTCTCGAGTACTAAACACAGGTAAACACAATTACAGAGTTGATTGCTTGATAACTACATCACCAAAAACACTGTCGTCAGTGAAACCTGTATTTTTGGAAACTAAATGATTCAAAGGGTTGCTATTATTACTAAATCTAATTCGTTGACAAATTGTTAAGGAGAAAATTAAAATTCTTAACGATTACAAATGTTTATCATGTTATTGAGATCATACAATCAGTTTGTCATACAAATTAAAAACTATAAACATTTACCAGAAGAAAAAAAGACGTATTATTTATCAGCTTTTTTTATACTGTGCAAGAAGAAACCTTTCAATACTTGGATTTACAAGTTCGGTGCAAAGTTTCAATAAATTTCAAGTTCTAGCCAAGAATAAAAAGGGGCTACTCCTAGTTACACTATCGGAACTCTGATTCCTTTTCAAGTTAGAAAGCAAACTTCACAACCCGACTCATTTACTTTTACATGTCAAACATATGCATACATCCACTCTGATATGTGTCATACTACTATTCTATATTATTGACAATATTAATACAATATTGCTCCTCTCTGCTGATGACAATATCCAGCATCACTGTACACATACAATATTTTAAAAATGTCAATCATTTGGTGAATCTTATTCTATTAATAAATGAAGCCATCTTCCACATCTAGATCCAAAAACCACTGGTTATGCAAGTGAACATCATATTTAATTATGCATGCACCTAACTGTGTATAGACCCAGATCTGCTGTCACATAATGTCCAGGTACTTTGGGGCCTATGCTATTTACATTACAATTATACAGAAAAGAAACAGCTTGGACCCTTATTACTGTATTTATCCAATGATAACACCACTTCCTATTTATAAAACATTTTGGAAAATATTTACAATGGATATATTTCTTTGATAAAAAGAGCCCACCCACTACATTTTAACATTATTTTGTATGCTGGTCCCCTGGTCTGATCATGGAAGTATTTAATGTATATCATAGCAGATCTGGGTGAACACTTTTCGCAGTTGGCTGTGTGTAATGAATGAGTGAATATGGCAGTCTATCTTATATTATTAATTATATCTATAATTAAAATACATACATCTAGTATAGTTTGTCATATTTCCACATTACAGTAAGGTAAAAACCTCTACTTTATGTAAAATATTTTCTTACATGGTAGAAATCACTAGTCATGCTGTTTCTGTTATTACTAATAACTGTGCTACCATTTGTTGTAAGTGTTAACAAACGTTTAAAAGTTTGACAGTTATCTAAGAGCTAGGGATGGAAATAGTTCATCTAGTAAGAAGCTATCTGAACACATTTTACAAATCTAGTTTAAAATGTTTACGACCCTGAAAGGCCAATACAATATTTACTATAAACAATGTTCCCCCACTTTTTGAAACAAAAATGTCAAGGTCTTTTGTGGGTTTTTTCTTGGATGAAATGAATTTGTTCACGGTCCACTTATGACCATTACTGAATAGAATTAAAAACATTTTGACTTAGAAATTTACATGCATTTTTACAATCAAAAGCTGCTTCTATTTTGAGACTCTCATAACATCTGAATCAAATATATGACTATGTTCTAAAACACAGGATGTATCACTAGAAACATGTATAACTACTGAAATTCATATAAATTTGTATGTAACTCATTTTAATTTACAGAATAAGAATGTTAACTTTACTCTGCTTAACTGCATATGTTGGTGTGAAGAAAGTTATTTTGGAAAAGGGTTGTTTTAAATTTTGAGACAAAACCCTTAAAAATTGTATGCCTTTGTACACAAAGAAGGACTGAATCTGGATGGTGCCCGAACATCAACTTTAAATTTAATCAAACTATGGACTGTATATTTAATGCAGTCATTGTCAAGGGCACCCAGAGCATGGGATTCTGCATTGAAAATTGCCCCAGTAGTTGGAAGATTCCTATGTATTTAACAAGATACGATAAAAAAAATTCACAGCAAAGGCGAACTGGTGCCGATGAAGGTTACTATTGATGACAATGCTTAACAAACTGTTCCCAGTGCGAACTACCAAATTATAAGCAAAGATTTATCAAAATACACTTCTGTTAACTTTACATATCAAAAGGGGAACTGGGGAAGATAAGCTTTATTAGTTTTCCCTTACACTTACCAAGATCATACATTGCAGACATGTTGGTACATCGTGATGCTAGACTGGTCTTCATACCTTTTACATAAGAAAAGATACCGACATGGAGTGGACTGAGGGGTAATCAGTCTACTTTACCAATCTGATTGCCTGAGCGCTTGAACTGACTATACAAATATGTTTAGGGCAAGCACTCAAATGATCCATACAGCAATTCTGCCTCAACTGATTGAAGAGTTCCGCAACCTCTGAAAATTCCAGTAAGAACTCACTAAATTTAACTCGTGATCAGTTCAATTATGACTCAATTACGTATTCCTTTGGTGATCAAGTGTTGGCTGAAAATTCTAGGTTTTTCCTGACTTTGATCAATATTTGCGAAATTAAAGAACTTTATCCAGTTGGGAATAAACTTATTCTTTCTCCTGACTTTTTCCCCAATCTCCCGGTAGCATGGAAATCATGTATAAATTCCTTAACTATTTCTCAGCATTAGGAGTGTTCACTGAAAGAATCTACTGCTTTCATACTATGCTACTGGTAAAACCTTATACAGTGCTGCCGCTCTTGAACGGCCCCCTGACCAGCAGCCACCTGTTTTATATAGCCAGAATTCCACGGCACCGACGAGTTTGTGTTCAAAAGTACCCCTCAAGGATGACCATCTGTCTAACGCAGTCAGTGGTTGGCATATAAGTGCAAAAACTGTCAAATTTACCCCTTGTGAGTGGCCACATAATGGTTGTTCACAGATAGAAATCTCACTATTATATCTGCTGATTTCTCAACTCAACAAATCGACATTTGTTCCAACATGCCGATAAAGGTATCTGACAAACTCACTTCATTTGTAAACACTGGGCATCTCATGTGGCAACTACAAATTGCCAATGAAGGAATAAGTTGTTGCAAAAAGTGCAAAATGTCGTCGGACATTCTCAGTTTAGAAGGAAAAGTGAAAGCAGTTCGATTCAATGAAAAGAGGGAGAATCCTTTGATCACTACTAAGAAATTTTATGTCAGAAAGATTCAAATAAACATCGTCAATATACATTCAACTGCAGTGTGGGAAAACAGAATCTACGGACTTAGTGGGATAGTTACAGTCAGATGCTTGTGCCCTGATTTTAGTTTTATCACACTATGTCCATAACATGATAACATTCATGTGATTTTTAAATGAAAATATGAAATATCTGAAAGTTACTTACGCCTTTAACTGTAGTTATTACTCACATCTGTGTGATCCCCCTCTAGAAAGGCCAACCCTCTTATAAGGCCACTTTCCTGATGCAGAGGGGGACCACTGTAATCTGTTTTTATGATCCAGACAAGGTATGCCTGAGGTTGTTTACATGTGCATCAGTACAGCAGCTTCTCAATGCAAGCAAGATTGGAAACTCTGATAGGAATAATAACATTTCACAAGCTTGGCTATCACAATGTAAATGAACAATAACAATTTTGCAAACATTTAAACATTCAAAATTTCAAAAAACAATGCACAACAAAACAAATCTGAAGCAATCAGAAACTGCAAATCATGTCAAATTCATATGACAAGGATTCCCCACCTCTGTAAGCACATCTAGTATAGTAAGATTTACCTTACACAAAGTTACCATGTAATGACAGATGAGCTAGTTACCATGTAATGACAGATTAGCTAGCTACCATGTAATGACAGATGAGTTAGTTACCATGTAATGACAGATGACCTAGCTACCATGTAATGACCGATGAGCTAGCTATCATGTAATGACAGATGAACTAGTTACCATGTAATGACAGATGAGCTAGTTACTTGAGCATGTATACATCGGATACATCTTTGTATTATGATATAACTAAATTATGAGGTAAAAACATATATAACTCAATATACAGTTCACTGGTCATACAGATCACACCACTTGCTCTCCCAATCTGTTGATTCAATCAGCAGACATATATACATATATTCTGGAATATAGACTTTATCAAGATAGACTATCAGTCGACAGCGTTGAAATGTTAAACATTTTAGATATTAGATATAACTATATTCCATTGTTATGTACAATCCATATCTGTATCACCCACATTCTTTACTTGGATTAAAACACCTGAAGAAACTATGTCAAAGATGGCCAGCCTAGGTATATATATCATTTACTCATTTTTAAAATAAGCATGTCAATTGAATGTTAATACGATAGCAACTTGAACCAGAATGTGAACACTGACTCGTCATTTTTGTAAGCTGAAGATCTCTATGAGCAAAGGTTCCAACTTTGTGATGTCCAGACTTGATGCAAGCTGAGAACTGAATTCACCCAAATTTCTCACATCTAATAACTTCACCAACAACTTGGGGTACAGCTGCCGTGCTTCACTGACGGAATAAATGGACTCGAGGTATGCTTTTAGCCACATGGAGAATTTTTCCTGAGTTTTTGAGACCAGCTCTTTGTTTTGGATGTTTGGCCGATCTGCTGAGAAAAGTTCGATGACAAAAAGAAGGGTCAGAACAGTCTTGTTGCTCTGGGTGAGATGATGCAAAGATGTGACAAATCTGACATGTTCTGAGTACATGTTTTGTCCCAGAGTGTTTTGGATCATATGGGGATCAAGTTTGTACTCTTTACCGATTTCGTTGTCCTTTACCTTCCACTTGTTCATTTTCATGTCATAGCCCATTGCTGACCTCAAAACAAGAATCTCCATAATTCCACCCTGTTAAAGAAATAAAAAAAAGTATTACATAAGTAGTATCATGACTGGCATATCCGTTTTTATTAATGAAACATAATAAATGATTTTTAACTGAATTCTAAACTGTTTGTCATTTTGCTGCCAAAAACATTATGAATGTAACTTTTAGATCACACACATTCTAGTCAAATAATTAAAATTCCTATTTGCAAAAAGCAAAGTTTTTAGACAATTCTGCTATACCTATGTTTGCTAGATTACTCTTAAAATTTCTTGCCTTTGAATGAAATCCAGGCAAGATACATAAAGTCTCCATTTTATGTGAAATCTGAGAAGTTTCATGAATTTCTGGTTTGAGGACAGGGCCGTCTTAAGGGGCGGGCAATATGGGTGATCGCCTGGGGCACAATGCTGGGGGGGGGGAGAGGGGCCACCATTTCGCAGATCAGGTTCTTTTATTCTGTATTTTACTTAAATAAACGTACAGCTTTTTCATTAAAATACCTATGTGTAGTTATTATTCTCATGACTATTAACAGATTTAAAAAATAAACAGTTTGCGTTTTTTTTCCCGAGGGTGGCGGGTACCAAAGATGGTGCTCGCCCGGGGCGCCGTTATGTCCAGTGCAAACTTGCGACGGCCCTGCTTGAGGAGAAACAATGATGGCATTATGGTGCTACCTTGAATATTCCTCTTTCATGTCTTGCCATACATGCATATAGCCATTCAATCATTGTGTTCCTTTTTCCTCAATAATAAAATTTCCATGAAGTTGCTGAGAACCAATTACCCCTCAATGGCTCTTAAGTACCCTCTCTTGCCGTACTAAAAACTTTAACACCTTTCTTTTATTATACTGCTGCTTGTCTACACGGAGATGTTATTTCTCAGATAAATGCTAACATATCATTTCCTTTAATACAAAAATAGACATCTTTAGAATGGTTTATCTCCTGGCCAACCACATCTATTACAAATGTAAAATTAGCATAATTTTGCAATTTCATGTCCAGTGACCTTGGCCTTTGATATATCGATCATAGACTTAATAGGGAGCTGCCCTTCCCCAAGTGTAATACAACTATGAAGTTGATAAAAATTGGGCATGGAAAAATTGAGGAAAGTCGATTTATCATGTAAAACCCAAAATTACAATTGTAACTCCTGTGACCTTGACCTCTGGGCTTGAGAATCAATAGGGAGTTGCCTCTGTACCAGTGTAGACTACCGATCAAGTCTGATGAAAACTGGATCCTGGAACTTGCCTTACAGAGCAAACACCTCCCTCCCATTTATTTTTTTTTACAATATCAGCTCCAGTGACCTTAACCTTTCACCGCTTGGCCTCAGAATAAATAGAGAGCTGCCCCTGCCTAAGTGCAGTATACCTATGATGTTTAATGAAAATTAGGCCAAGGAAACTTTACTTATTATACAGAAAGTAAAATAACAGTTTCAGCTCCAGTGACCTTGACCTTGTATCAAGCAGTGCCTAAATAAATATGCTTCTGCCTCTGTGCATGGGTAAGCCACAAATGAGGTTTGAGAAAAAAAGGTCAAAGCAGACCAAAGTTATGTTGCAGAAACCATCCTGGCCATCACTAGCTCTATAACCAGCACCTTTGGACAGGGGATACAAATTATAAGAGCTAATGATGATTGTCCAATTAAAGATGTCAAAGAATTTTCACAAGATTGAGTTACTCTATCCATCATTTTGATCACATGCTTAATTGGGAGACACTGTGATACCCTTCATCAGATGGAAATCCATGAAACTTTGAAGTTAGTTATATTGCCCTTGGGGTAACCATCTGTTAGAGGGGTGTCATCAATGGCTCCCTTCCATAAAGTCTCTGGAAGGATGTCAAAGGTCAGATACTCACAAATTTTAATTATAATGCCATTGTAAAATGTTTTCTGACCAAACATTTTAATTGCAGTCACAGCTGGAAGATGCCTCATATATGTGACAGATTTTTCATAATGACCCTTGGATCACTGTCCTGGGGGTAGGGGCGACAGGGGTGGAGTGAAAGAAGGCGGTATGAAATATGAAACAAAAAAAATGTGTGTATTTGTGATGGTGATGCATGTACACAATGCTCATTGTACATTTATTCATCTGTCACATTGTAGCATTAATATACTTTCTCAATGCAGATTTCTTCCATGTAAATTTCACTACTGAAGGAATCCTTACCAGATTATAATTCAGCAGACAATTCTGCAGTGTATTGCTTTTTGATTGATCTACCTGCCATAATTCTCTAGTTTTTTGGGTTTTCATACTCAAATGGGGTGGTGGTGGGGTTTTGGTTCCATTAGGGGTCACTGCATTTGATGCTAGTAACTGACTTTTCATTGTGAATTTAAAATTAATGTGTATTTAATACAGTTATTAATCCCTAACAACCTGTTTATTTTGCAGGGATTTTACATTAAAAATACATCAAATTTAGTTTCTGATTAATTAACTGAAAGAAGAGAATGTTTTAACGTATAAACTGTGACAGGAAATGTCACTATAAATTACAGCATGCCAAATATTTTATTCCATTAATTACACTTTCCCCTTCTATTTTTGTTCATCTCATTTTGAAGGAACCTCAACATAGCAATGACTCTGGCATCAGTGTGCATGTCTGTCCATACATCGACCCACGCCCTAGATTAACCTCAGTGCCTAAGTTTGTTTACTTTGCTTTTATTTCAATTACCATTTTATCCCACCCTCTTCAGATTTGGAATATAGTTACCTGGTGAAATAAATGCACTCATAATTGAAGCTTGGGGGTGGGTTCAACATGTAAGCCATGGCCAGCTTCTTATTTATTACTTTATTTTATGTTCATGTCCTTGTCATTTATATTTTACTTGTATTGTATTTTCTTGAAATAGAAATTGAAGTTAATTGTTATTTCCCCATTTTTTCTGTCTTGTTTCTTTTTTCCAAGTCAGTATTCCATTTTTTCCAAGTCAGTATTCCATTTTTTCCAAGTCAGTATTCCATTTTTTTCCAAGTCAGTATTCCATTTTTTCCAAGTCAGTATTCCATTTTTTCCAAGTCAGTATTCCAAGTCAGTATTCCATTTTTTCCAAGTCAGTATTCCATTTTTTCCAAGTCAGTATTCCAAGTCAGTATTCCATTTTTTCCAAGTCAGTATTCCATTTTTTCCAAGTCAGTATTCCATTTTTTCCAAGTCAGTATTCCATTTTTTCCAAGTCAGTATTCCAAGTCAGTATTCCAAGTCAGTATTCCAAGTCAGTATTCCATTGGCCATAAATATAAACCCCACCAGTTAGTCCTGCTCTGCACTCTTCCTTTAGTACTGAATGGATGTAACTTCAATGGCAGTTTCTCTGCATTTTACTGCATACAACTTGCAATAACAAGAGTCCCTCAATGGGACTGATGCTCTACTCTACAACTTGCAATAAAAACCTGTGCTGTACTGGGTATTACATAACCTCCTTCTGTGATAGTGCTGGACAATATGTCCTCCCTATTTTTATGGTTTGGTTTGCTTTGGTGCTTTATGGCACAGCAACACAAGTAGGTTATTTAGTGCCGAGACAATTGGAGTAAAGTGCCTTGCCCAAGGACACACCACGGTAGCTGACACGGCTGGTCTGATGGTAGGATTTGAACCCGCACCCTTTCGATCATGAGTCCGGCACGCTAACCACTGAGCCACCGCAGCTCCCCCTATTTTTATCATAAATGCAATATGACAAAATCATGTTTGGGGAAATGTCAACTGTGTCTGGGGATTTGGGTTTGGTTTGGTGTTTTATGGCGCATCAACCAAGGCAAGTTATTTAATGCCAAGAAATTATTTAATTTCCCAGGAAGTTGAAGTAAAGTGTCATGCTCAAAGGACACACCACGGTATCTGACCCCAGCTGATGGTCCAAAATCGTGTTTTTCATGTGACACACCATGACATGGCTTATGCGAACAGGTGTCCTTTCTTTGATGTTTATAGAAATAAATGGTAAATGCAACGGTTTATTTTTTATGTATTATATTAGTTCCAATCTCATGTATAGGCAACACTGTTTGTACAGATGGTTTGTGATACAATGTTTAAATACTAGCAGGTGTTTCGACACAGTCAATCAGCATTTTGGGCTGTTTATAGTTTAGAACAGTGCACATATGAATGTGGTAGTTGATTAGCATTTTGGGTGTTTATATTCTACATGAGTGTAAATGTGAGAGTGGTAGGTTATTAGTATTTGGGCTGTTTATACTGTACATCAGTGTACATATGAGAGTAGGTTATCAGCATTTGGGCTGTTTATATTCTACATCAGTGTACATGTAAGAGTGGTAGGAACAAACCCTGATTAAGATTGAACAACAATCATGATCATAAATGGTGACCTTGAAAAAGTGGGATTTTTAGATGCTGGTCACCCATAATTTCCAATATATACATTTTACTCTTACACTTTAAAGTGAAAACAGTTTGTATGTATGTAAAGGGTTTAATGGCACATAAGCACAATCCTGACTATAATTCTGAGTAAGATTAGGAATCCATAGAAAGGCACACAAAACAAAGACAACAAGAATACTGTGAATGGTACATTATACGCCTGCCCGATGTTTAATAGCCCCCAGTTATGTAGTTAACTGAAATTTTTGTGCAGAAATGATTTTTTCTTCTTTCAGTCAGAGTGACCCTTACCTCTGCCCTTTTGACCCCAAAATGTAAAGGCTTCTTCTTTACTCTAAGTGCAAGCTATTCACAAAGTCTGGGCCAGGTCTGTGATGTAGAACTAATGTTATTCTGGGGAAACCATTTTCTTCTTCCAGTCAGTGACCTTTACCTTCGATCTTTTGACCCCAAAATCAAAAGCCTTCTTCCTGATCCCATGTATAAGTAATAAACAAAGCGTAGTTGAGGTATGTCATGTAGAACTAATGTTTTTGTGTGCTGAAACATTATTCTTTCAGTCATGGTGACCTGACCTTTGACCTGTTGACTCCAAAATAAAGAGGGTTCTTCCTTACTCTAAGTGCAAGCTATCCACAAAGTTTGGTAAATGTAGATGCTGGAGAACTAATGTTCTTGTGCAGAAACAATTCTTTCATAGTGACCTTGACCTTTGTCCTTTTGATCCTGAAATCAATAGGGTTCTTCAGAATGAGTTTTTGTGCAGAAACCATTTTTCTTCTTTTAGTCAGTGACCTTGACCTCTGACCTTTTGATCCTGAAATCAATAAGGTTCTTCCTTACCCCAAGTACAAACTATCCATAAAGTTTGGTAACTGATGATGGTGGAGAACTCGAGTTACTGTGCAGAAACCATTTTTGTTCTTTCAGTGACAGTAGCCTTGACCTTTGAGCTCAAAATCGATAGGGTTCTTCTTTACCCCAAGTACAATCCTTCCACAAAGTTTGGTAACTGCAGATGGTGAACAACTAAAACTTGTGCAGAAACTAAATTGGAAACAGACATCATAACATAATATGCTCCACCTTATGGTGGACATATAAAAAAGTGTAAAACCCTTAAAATACAAAATCTAATTTTTGATATAAACTGCACTCTTTTAAAACATCCAAGACCTTCCCAGCTGGAAAATCATCAGAGGACGTATCCCTGGGCAACAAAGGTTGCCTCCATTAGTCAACCTCTTATGACATGCTGGAGGGCACATCTACATTCTGAAGCCCACTGGGCAAAATTGGTTCTGGTTTGGTTTTGTTTGGTGTTTTCTGGCACAGCAACATAAGTAGGTTATTTAGTGCCAAAACAAGTGGAATAAAGTACCTTGCCCATGGTCACATCATGGTAGCTGACTAGGGTGATCCAATTGTAGGATTCAAACCCACACCCTTTTGGTCATGAGTCTGGCATGCTAAGCACTTAGCCGCAGTGCCTGCCATGTGAAATAGAGGAAGATTGCACTTTAATTTTCTGTTTAATCAATGCATCATAAATTACAGGATAGTATTCTTTTTAATTTATCTATTTATTTTCTTACAAAGTGGACACATTTAATACAACACCCAGAGTGATGTGAAAATTACTGTACACCTTCACCTGAAATCATGAACATCTAGGTACTTGGTTTTAATAGTGTGTAAGAAGAAAGTTTGTTACAACAGCCTGAAACTAGTATGAATTAAATTGGTATCAAAACAGTATCAAACTAGTATGAATTAAATTGGTATCAAAACAGTATCAAACTAGTATCAGAACTAATAACAAAACTAGTAAGGCTGCAACGTTTACCAACATTTCTAAATGTGTACATGGTTTACAATAATTGAAACAATGCCATTTAATCAAAACTATTGGCAACTCAATCTTTCCCCCCATCTACCCAATAGGCTTGCTGAACAGCTGACTGCTATTATATTATGCATGCTGTACCTCATTCAACTTGTGATTGTTACATTTGCTGTACATCTTTTACCACTTATTATGACATGATTCTTTATGAGTATCTAACAATTCAGCTAAAACATCCCTAGGATCATTGTGATATTGTTTCCTACTGTTACATGTCATTATAAAATGAACTGATAATGCAACCAGATGTAATGTGTGAACACGCACATACAATGCATTTGTAGGATTGACAATGACTATGAAACTGTTCAGTACTTACAAACTTAAAACCGTGCTTCTTTAAATAAAATGTTACTAATCATAGGTTCTGTTAACAAACATGTTTTTCAAAGGTAAGTAATGTAGTTTAAATAAAATTTTATCAGCATTATCAGTAAATCAACTTGACATGTAATGTTGTGTAATGTGTTCTGCAACAGATTTTGTGTCATCTTTGTCTTTTCCCTTCAAATGCCACATTCAATGTGAAAATCATACATACTTTTAGATAACAATTAACAGAACAATTCTACTAAACAGTCCTCTTACACAGAGATGTGGAAGTATATAATTTAATTGAAATGGGTAGATCCTGCATCATTGACAGCTACATGACAGGTAGATCCTGCATCACTGACAGCTACATGCATGTTCATTTACAAGTTTACCAATTTTGTAAACGTTTACAGGCAGCAAAGTAAACTAAGCTGTTTTGATGTGTAAATGTTGCAGCCTTGATCAAAACAACTATTGATGTACCACTTACCTTAAGTAAATGTATCTGGTCATCCTGCTTCAACTGTCTGAATTCTGGTATATGCTTGGTAAACTTTATCAGTCTGCGAATGAATATATCTGTCATGTTGAACAATTCATTGGCACTTCTTGGGTTTTCTGTAAATTTAGTTGATTGATCCTTGGAATATCCCTGACTAAATACAGCATCATACTCTTTCTCAAGAGTTTCAATTTCTTTCTGAATTTCTTCTGACAATGGTTTTGGAAAATCCTCCTCCTCTTCTGGCTCACATTTGAGTGTCATGGGGGAAAAGTTGAAGTTTGCAGCTGCTTCATCCACATCATCGGTCATCATTGATGAAACTTCTGTGGAACTGTGGGGGGAATTTGACTCAGAGTAATCAGAGAATTTGCCATCTTTAATTCTACCATCAGGATTTTTCTTTCGTCGTTTCGCAAGCTGATCATCAGCTGAAAAGAATTAATAATTTGTAATTGTTTTCATTCTTAAAAATGTTCATTGGTAACACTGGAGTATACCTTTCAAAAGGGTACTGGTATATGGAGCAGCAATTATCATATTTTATCTGTGTGGGGGTAAAACTAATTTTAATTATGCAATACTTACCCATCACTATTATATAGCTTTATTCCTTTTTCGTGTCGAAAAACTCGTCCATTCGATGTGAAAACATTCTCCCACTTAAAGTGGAGAATTTGTCAACAAGCCATGTCATGCCCGTGCATCTCTCTGCGCCTGCGCGAACATTCATCTTTTTCATAGACGAAATTACGCCAGGGCATCAGAGCGGGGTGGGAGGAGGGCATTTGATAATAGTGATGGGTAAGTATTGCATAATTAAAATTAGTTTTACCCCCCAAAAAACTACATTTTAATAGCAGCAATACATTTACCCATCACTATTATATAGCTGAATTTGTCAGTTAGGTGGGTCGGCTGATGTTAAACTGATCAAAAACAGAGGAAAAATGTAAGCTACTCACCATTTGAGGGGAGATGTCCACTTTACTATTTGCTGGAGTCCTTCTGGGCCACATGTTGTGCCGCAACTATGGGACCCAGAGAAAATATGCCTGCGCTTTGATGTGCTAATGAGCGGAGGTAGAAGGACGAAAAGGTAGTATGGGATCGCCAAAATGCTGCCTTCATGACGTCCTCCAGAGAAGAGTGATTTAGATAGGCCCATGAGGCAGCGACGGCTCGAACCTCATGGGCTTTTAGTTTCATAAAGGAAAGGTCTCTATCAGTAAGGGACTGATAAGCTCTTTTAATTGTGGTGACAATCCACCTTGAAATCGTGGAGGCCGAAATATCAACGGAGCCCTTAAGAGGAAGGAAAAGACGTTTCCTGCCCTTTCTTTTCACTTTTGAAGCATTTAGATAGAAACGCAGTGCCCTAACTGGGCATAAGAGCCTATCTTGATCATCCCCAGCACAGATTCGACTAAGACTGGGGATCTCTATAGGTGATGGAGCAACCGCAGGTAATTGATTTTTGGCTAAAAATCCTGGCTGACAGAGGAGGGAAACGGATTCAAAATTGCCATTAAAACGGAGACAGCCAGTGTCCACCGACAATGCATGAATCTCGCTACGTCTTCTCGCAGACGCCAAAGCGAGTAAAAATACCGTCTTGAGTGTGAGATCCTGAAAGGATGCCTCACCCAATGGTTCATAGGGGTTTTTTGTTAACGACCATAAAACACATGATAGATTCCATCTAGGCGTCAGAGAGCAAGTGACAGGTCTCTGTAGCTCAAAATACCTAATGAGATCGGGAAGGTGTGGATCTGAACCAATCTCCGAGCCCTGAGAGAATTTAAGTGTGTTAGAAATGGCGGCTCTATAGCCCTTGATAGTAGATACTGAACATCTTTTGTTCTCGAAAAGGAACAAAAGGAAATCAGCAATGGCAGTTATAGAGGAACAGCTGGGATCAACACGTTTCCTACTGCACCAATCACAAAAGATTCTCCACCTGGCATCATAGACCTTGGATGTAGAAGCTCTCCTGGCCTGAATGATGCAACTGGCAACCCGGCCCGAAAACTTGTTCTGGCGGATAGATTGCTTGAGATGAACCAAGCGTGAAGGTGGAGAATGTGTGGGCTGTTGTGTAGGAGGGAGCCTCTGTGTTGTGACAGAAGATCCCTCTGGTGAGCGAGAGATCTGGGTTGATCTATCAATAGATCTAGAAGATCGTTGAACCATGATCGTTGGGGCCATAATGGAGCTATGAGAATGATCTGGGCAGTGGAAGTTCTTACTTTTTGCAGAACTTGGGGAAGCAATTGGAACGGTGGGAAGGCGTATGCGAACAGACGATCCCACTGGAAGCTGAACGCGTCCACTGCCCATGCTCTCTGGTCCGGGACTGGGGAGATGTAAAAGGGGAGTCTGTTGTTGAGCCTGGTCGCAAACAAGTCCACGAGGGGCCTTCCCCATAGTGAGAAAAGGGACTCTGTCACTTCGCGGTGAAGAGTCCATTCTGTGAGAACTGATTTGCCTGACCTGGATAGACTGTCCGCTAAGATGTTCTTTTTCCCTGGGATGTGGCGAACTCGGAGGGAGATGTTCTCCGAGGTAGCCCAGCGGAGGAGGTTCCAGACCTCCACGCAAAGAGAAGGGGCATGTGTGCCTCCTTGACGTCGGAGATACGCTACGACGGACGTGTTGTCGGAGGAGACCATGACACAACGACCCCTTACCCTGTCGACGCACCCTTGTAACGCTAGAAAGACAGCCTTCATTTCTAGGTTGTTTATGTGGAGGGACGACTCGTGTAGGGTCCAAAGGCCCTGAAGAGTTATCCCCTCCGGCTCTAGATGAGCACCCCAACCGGAATCTGACGCGTCGGCGAACAGGTAGGAGTGGGGATCCGGAGCGTGCATGGGGACCCCAGCTAGGAATCTGTCTCGATTCATCCACCATCGCAGATGATGATGGAAATCTGGTCCTAGAGGAATCGGAGCTGATAGAGAATCCTTGTGTGGTTTCCACCTTGCGAGTAGGAGAAACTGTAGAGGGTGCATATGGAGCCGTCCTAAGGGAACCAGATCTGCAGCGGCGTTCAAGGTTCCCAGTAGGGATAGGTAAAGGCGAGCAGACAACACGGTTTTTACTCGTAGTGTCTCTAAGAGTGCAAGGATTCGATCTATACGCTCTCCGGGAACCCGGACTAAGTTCTGGTTTGTGAGGAAGTTGATTCCTACATAAACGAAGTCTTGGGATGGAATCAGTTCTGACTTCTCGAGGTTGGGTAAAAGACCCAATCGAGTTACTGTGGACCAACAACGGAACAGATCCTGATGGAGGGACTGAACCTGAACGTTGTGGATTAACCAGTCGTCGAAGTATTGGAGGATCGGAGTTCCCCGTACTCGTAGATAAGACGCTATTACTCCCATAACTCGGGTGAAAACTCTGGGTGCGGGAGCTATTCCGAACGGCAGAACCCGGAATTGAAAAACTTCCTGGTCCAAGCAAAACCGGAGATATTTCCGATGAGGTGGAAAAATCGGAATGTGAAGATATGCATCTTGAAGGTCGATGGAGACCGCCCAATCCGATGGCCGCATCGCATTTCGGATTGAGGAGGTGGTCTACATCTTGAAATGTTCCTCCAAAAGAAAACGGTTTAAGGGGGAGAGATCGATAATAAGGCGAAATTTCCCACTTTTCTTGGTGACCAGGAAGATTCGGGAGTAGAATGCAGGGGACTGATCGTTCAGGACCCTCTCGACTGCCCCTTTTTACCTCTTTTTACCCATTTACCTCTTCCCTTAGTTTCACCAGATTGGACTGATGAAAGAATACGGGGGTCCTTGATAGTGGAGGTTGTTCCTGAAACTGAATACGGTAACCCTCGCTTACAAGAGAAAGGACCCACCCATCGTCCGTGATACTTGCCCAAGCCTCTGAAAAGAGGCCTAGGCGAGCCCCTACGGGGATGTTTGGGAGAGGAATGGATGGCAAGAGAGGGTGCGAGTCCCTAGGGCCGTCACCCCCCTGCCTTCCTTGGGAAAGGAAGGTGGGTTGTAGAACTTCTTCCTAGGGGCTCCTCGGCGTCTAGGTCCACGCCTAGGACCTGACTGACGAGGAGGTCTCACTTGAGGTTGTGCACTATATTGAGGTTGTGCACTATATTGGGGCTGTACCTGCTTAAAGAATTTAGCAGGTGGCCCCTGAGGTCGATGCACATTAGTACACTTCCTGGCCAATTGCGATGGGCCAGGTGCAGTTGTGAAGGACCTATGTTGATGGTCCTTCAAATCTTGTGAGGCCACAGTGGGAATGAGACCTTCGAAGACACTCTCAGCTTCCAAAGAAGCAGCCCTTAGAAGGTCTTTACTGTGGCTAAGTAAGACCCTCGAGGAGTCCAGTGCAACATCACGACGGATGTGTAGGAGTTCCGCTGAAAGGGCCAATGCAATAGCGAGTGAATGCCGAGATGTCTTGGCAACAGCTTCCAGCACACGCTGTAATGCGGCTGGATTCAGAGAGGCCTCCCTCAGCATACTAAACGACGTAGCTGAGAAGAGGTCCGCATGAGAAGCTATGGTGGTCAGAAGACGGACCTTCTGCTCAATGGCTTCGATCGTCTTAATAGGAAGGCGTGCCCAGGTTCCCGTTGTCAAGCCGACTTGAGATGCATCTGCATCCAATTGAGGAGGTTTAACAGGCCACTTCGGGGAATGTACCCGGTAACTAGAGGCAGAGACCATAGGTCTTAAAGTAGAGGCTGGGACAGCCCACCCTTTGCGCCGTCTAGCGATGTCCTGGCCTGAGGAGAACCTCTGTGATATTTAGTCAATTGTAGAATGCGGAAGGAGCAGAAGATCTGATTGTGGTTGAGCCCCGGAGATCTTTTCCAAACTGGAGAGGATCTTCTTGGACTGTGAACCAGACGGTTTCGGGCACAAATCCGTAGGTAGTAGGCGGTAAACTTCATTTACCGCCTTATCAAAAGACCATATCTCTTCCGCTTCCTCTGGTTGAGGGAAGCTGGGTCTATCTGTCGGTTCCAGTTCGTACTCGTTGGAATCGACGATGATAGATACAGCATCATCATCTAGAACACTCCGAGCAGGAGGGTGGCCGGGCGACACAATGTCCTTTGGAAAAGGTAACAGAGGCGCACTATGCGCCATTTCCCGTACTTGCTGAGTAGGGGCTCTAGGTGTTCTAGATCTTTCAGGAGAAAAACGAGACCGCTTGCCTTTCGCGGATGATGCTAGGCGTCGGGATCTACTAGTGGATGCTACCTGGCAAGGAGGCGATGGCGGAACACGAGCCGCAACATCGTTTCTACTCAGAGTCCAGGGTCCAGTAGCCCAAGGGGGCATAAGGGGCCAATTATTATGAGATGTTGGTCCCCACATCCCGTATGGATTCATTGGTATAATAGGGAAGGGGGGGATACCGATCCGATCCCCTTCCCTGGTCTGCGACCTTCCGTACGACGAGGCCTCTGATTGTTGATCAGTGTGACGTCGGTGACCGGTACGAGAAGACCGGTGGCCTATGACCGGTGACCGGCGACCGGTATTGGATGACCGGTCACCAGAACGATGTGACCGGTGACCGGTGATCAACCAATGACCGGTGACCGGTACCGGGCACCCGGTGACCGGTACCGGGTACCCGGTGACCGGTCACCCGACATTGACCGGTGACCGGACCGGTCACCCGACACCGACCGGTGACCGGACCGGTCACTGGTCAGTGACCGGTCACAAGACATTGACCGGTGACCCGACACTGACCGGTGACCGGACCGGTCAGTGACCGGTCAGAAGACATTGACCGGTGACCGGAAGACCGGTCACCCGACACTGACCGGTCACCGGTCAGTGACCGGTCAGACGACATCTCAGATGTCCGTCTGTCTTCATTACTACCCAAGGTGTGGTGTAGCCCCTCCTCGAGAGGGTGCGACACGCTACTTTGGGAATGTTTGGAGTGGTACACTTCCTTCCTGGTGGAAGGAAGTAACACACTACTGCTCTTTTTCGTCTTCTCCCTTCCCGGGAGATGCGATTTACTCTTGGAGCGTTCACTGGCCCCTACAGGAGGGACCTCAACTATGTCCGGGGAGGCTGGTGCAGGCTCTTGGGGCCCCGGAATGTCCTTGTGAACTAGAGTGGCCTTCTTGCTGTATGTTGCCTTAGTCTGAGTACCTGTAAAAGAAAATCCAGAGAAATCAGACGATGAGGGGGATTTAACTATTTTTTTCCGCCCTCTATAAGTACGCCTGGAATCAGCAAGATTCCAGGTTTCATTGGTCCAATTTGTACAAATATTGCAGCGACTGTTCCGCTTACACTTGGAACAGGTAAGACAGTCTGAGTGTGTATCCCATGGGGCCTTCTTATGGCCACACTTACCTACAGACTGATTTGCTGGCATTGTTTCTTTTATCTGAAATAAATATTATCTGAAATAATTATTATTGAAGTATCAATCAATAATAATAACAACGTGTAAACTCACCTTTAAAATCTACACGTAGAAAACTCACCTTTTTTTTTGGTACGTCGCGTACTCTATACATACCCGTTCACCATATACTTTGCGGGCTATCTGCACCACAGTGGTTAGTTTGCTACAGGTAAACAATATACATATATATGTTCTTCCCAAGAGATATTAGAAGCTAGTTCACTTGACAAGCTTTATTGTTCTCAGGAAAATACAAGAAAAGCATGCGACGCGACACGCGTAGATAATAAAGAAACAATTGAAATAGTAGGAGAATAATATATAAATGAAATATTAATTCTGTAAAATTATACGCCTGTTAATTGCGGCGCTATCACAGTTGTTCTATATCGTGTTGTAATGACATAGACGACTTACCGTGTACCTGAAAAGAAACAAGATATATTGTTTACCCTAACCCCTCTAAGGGTAGAGTACACGTGGAGAACTAGAAAAACTCTTCCTAGAACTAAACACTGACGAATAGTGGCATAAAACACATATAGCCGAGACGGACAACTGTAACACAGATGAATTTAGAAGGAGGGAAGTCCGAAATGTAGTTGAAAAACCGCAGCAGACAATTTCCTCAGGTTACGTTTTTGCGACACAACCACCAGGTATGGCGTCCATGAAAAAGATGAATGTTCGCGCAGGCGCAGAGAGATGCACGGGCGTGACGTGGCTTGTTGACAAATTCTCCACTTTAAGTGGGAGAATGTTTTCACATCGAACGGACGTGTTTTTCGACACGAAAAAGGAATAAAGCTATATAATAGTGATGGGTAAATGTATTGCTGCTATTAAAATTTAATTCCCAACCACATATGTCTATCTCTTTAATATCACATATTTTGTATTCTCCATTTATGAAACCAAAAATTTTAAGTTAAATTTTTTTTTTCTTTGTTGGATTAGCCTACAAAGGTGATGGATTAGCATATATGAATTGCTCAAATGAACCTACAGATAATATTGGTTTGAAGAGAAAGTTGATTTTTTTCTATGTACAGTGAAATCCATACTATAACAGTTTTAGTTTAGTTTTATCACAAATTCAGATATAGCACAACCGCGGCAAGACTCAAAAAATTTGGCAATAATTTCACTTATTTCTTAAAGCGCTACAAAGCTTTAGTACCAAAAAAAACAAACAAGTTTGATTTAAAAATTTGGCAAGATGTGTTGTATTTTTGAAGAAAAAGAAATATCTTTTTGCTTATTTTCGAAAAGAACTTAGCTTCTTAGGAAGCTGATTATTGTTAATCTAATTACACTGCTCCCTTCATAACTTGCACCCAGATAACTCGCGAACCCGCTTATAATGTGGGGTCAGGCATGGATCCCATTTTTTTAAAACTAGAAAATAAAAAAAATAATGGCTCCTATTTGTTGAAGGTGAAAAAAATCGCAATAAAAATTAGTCAATGAAACCTTGATATATCGCTCATTTTAGAGTCAAAAATAGTGGTTAGTACCCGGAAATTTGAATCAACATCATGAAATTTCAACTTTTAATAAGAAGTCATATATTTTGTTCAATTTTCATTCTAAACAACATCCTCAGAACACTATAAATAACAATATTCGATGAAATTTCGATCAATGAAAATGTCACTAATACCTACTGATTGCAACACTTTAAAAATAAATACCAATTAAATAAGTTCTGTCAAGTGAAATTTGTGTTTTAGTTCTATCTTTTAATTTGGTTTCAGTGTGATCATAATCAATGCAATATGACCTCTTGCATTCAAACGTGAAAAATATAATTCAACCAACCCAGATATCGCTGCGAGCATTTCCGTGAGAACCTAATTAAGTGCTGACCGTTTTTTTTATTTCTGACTTGCGGAAGTATTTGTTGTGTTGTTAAACTCAATTAATAGCAGACCTGCTTTGTATTATCACGTTAATTACGTCTTTTGTATCAAATCAAATAAAGGGGAGTGGAATAACAGAAAAGTTAAAAGGCGTGCAAATCCTGCCTGCGTAAGAGATAGTGGTCACGACCATGTGTCAGGTCAACTCTTTTCAATCGATCAATCGAACACTGTTATAAATATTATTATGTAAGTAATATAATTAAACTACCTTAAATTAGCCTACTTATTCACAAATGTGATCAAAGATAGTAAGGCAACCAAGCCAAATGAGTACTTGGAGAATAAAAAGCTTTGTTTTACAGATACGGTTCATTACAGAGAAGCTAGTTCCCAAGTTTGTATTGAACTTAAAATTTGTAACTTGCTACTCAGAGATTTCCTCAAGGATGAGAAGAAGTTTCACTGATACTTACAACGAAATCACGTGATCCATATTTTATTAATAGAACAATAACAAAATCGAGTTTCGATGTTTAATGAAATAAATTTCCCTAGTTTTTGAAAAAAAAGCAATCTTGTTTAGTTGTGAATCGACAACAACAAAAAGCAGTGACGTAATACACAATGTTTTCGCGTACACATGTTGTTGAAACTGCTTGGACTTGTGTTGTTAACGATCTTTCAGAGGTTTGGTATCTTGAAAATAAATGTAATTTAGACAGAAAAGCACACAACTACATTAGAAAAAAGCTCTTTATTGACAATTATTCCCAATGTAATTATAAAACGAGTATTCAGCCATTAAACAGCCCCTATACCCCCCTCTGTGGTTTTCTCGATGTCCAGCAGGGATGGCATCCCCTTCTTAATTTTTTTGAGGTCCCTCGGTAACATGCGCTCTCGCTTATAGTGCAGTCTATGTTTTTGGACCCCGTTATCGAGGGAGAGGTGTATTATGGAAACATCAACAATAAAGCCATTAAGTCTTCTTTGTGTTTGTCTTCGGTGCATCCTGTTAACAACTGTTGCTCAATCCAGGGTAAATAATAGCCAACAAATATTTGCTCAGTCATCTGACATACTCAAGCAAGCACCAAAGAATGTGGATATCTCAAAAGTTTCTCCCCCAAATTTATAAATCAATTGATATACCATCAATAGAAACAATAGACCACCAATGCCTACTCAATCAACTGTCATACACACCTGCTGAAACAAGTTTATTGCCTGAATTGTCTGGAGCAGTTTTGGTCATTGCCGCACACCTGCCATCTAAATCCTTTTTAGATTAGAGTTAGAAATGCAAACAGCAGCTCCAAATCACTCATATTCACAACCCACTGTAATGGTAAAGTTACATGTAAATAGCTTGTAAATAGCTTGTATTGCTGTGGGCCACTGACTGGAACAGAACCATTTAAGTACTAGGGGTGGAAGGATTTGCTAGTATAATCAAACATACAACTCCCTGTTTTTTCTCTGCTGTAGTGCAAGGTCGTAGTTTAAATAAAATTTCAATTAATATTGAGTTTATTTTATTTATTTTTCCTCTGTTTTTTAAGAGAATGACTCGACTGTTTTAATGTAAATCACTCTTTACCCATAAAATCATATGGTTTACTCCCATACTGGGTCCAGACAATTATATACAACTGTTCAAGCGTTAGTCTAAAGTACATTACGAGGTCAATACCTTTGACCTGCTGTATGAAATTTTGGTTAAAATATTTTTCAAGCACAATACAAGTTTCCTTTTAGAAACTCCCAATGTCTGATATATGCATTTTGTTGTCAGTAAGAAAATCAGACGTTTGGACATGTGAGGCAAATACAAATGTTTTGGAAATACAGTGTTTCCTATGTATTTGGAATCTAGCAGAAAAATTCTAATGCTTCTTTGTGCATATTGTCGATGAAATATTATTTTGCTTACCATGAGATTGGCTGTTGAGTACACTTAAGTTGGCAGTTTTCTTATACACATATATGTATGTACCAATGAATGGTTGTCTCTTCCCCCCCCCCCCCCCCCCCCCTTTGGAACTTTGGAATAACTGTTTTAAGTATTTCTAGTTTAAAATATATCAAGTTGGTAACTGCATCAATGAAGTCCGTAGTTTTTTTTCCCTGAACCCCCTGTCCCCGCTGTATTGTATACCTAAGAGGATACACAAGCAATATTTTCTTCAGTTAACGGACTTGGCTGGATATAGCACTGTATGGTACATAGCATAATAGCACTTTGTGGACCACAACCATTGTGTTTTAGTGGGATTTCACTGTATACTGTCAACCAGCATTTTTGACACCATTATTCACTGTCATTAATCATGTAATGATCTCAAAATTATGAAGTAGATTGCTAGCACTGACATTTTTTAGAGTAGTAAATTATGTATCGATGGTTTGAAGCATACTACAACTTACTCAAGATCCAATCCTTTTTCATCCCTACTTCAAAGCACTTCTTCAGTCTGCAGCCTGAGCAGAACTTCCTTGTGTGAGGATCCAACTTGCAGTTGCCATCAAAACTACAGGCAAATACCTGTAAATAAAAGAAAGGAACTTGAGTCACTAACCTTGGTAAGTAACAGTGATTACTCGAAATAATAACATTTTAATATATCACAATGACTTGAAATAACAAATACAGCTATACTCAACAAAAATAGAAAGGTATCACATCACAATATTGAAAATTTAATATTTTACATTTGCTTGCAAAAATTATTTTCATTTACCCTTTCATTATGCATGTTGGTTTTGTTGCAATCAGTCCAGCTTGTCAGGTATAAATGACCATAATGCAATACAAGCGTAATCCTCCAAAGCACATGCATCATAACTAAACGAGGGCTAAGAACATGTGAGAATTTAATATTATAATCTGTGTGAAGAGAAACCTCTTTTGTTACAATTCAAAAGCGGTTTTCTTCTTGTCTTGAAAATTGTGGTCATGAGATCAAGTTTTATGATGTACCAACTGCACCTATTTATGATTGCATTGTACAATGGTCATTTATACACTAAACACTTGACTGATTGCAACAATACATTTACAAATTGTAGAGTCAACATGCAAGCTGACGTGGAAATAAAAATAAATTTGACAAGCAAACATGAAATACGTAGTTTTTTGGGGGGTACAACTAATTTTAATTAAGTAATACTTACCTACTATTATTGCACTGCTATATCTTTTCCTGGTGCTAGTCCCCAGTCCAAGGACATTATTCCCTTCTCCTATTAGTAATTGTCAAAAATAAAAAAGAACATGATCCCATTTTGATTCCTTAGTCCGCTTCTGACAATTGGAATATCTTCATTGTTTGATTTGGGCCAAGGCTGAAGGACATCAAAGTGGGGAGGGAGGAGGGAAATGTGCAATAATAGCAGGTGAGTGTTACATAATTAAAGTTAGCTCCTCCCCCCCCCCCCCAAAAAAAAATAAATAAAAAAAAATTACATTTTATTAGCAGTAATACAATACCTACTATTATTGCATTGCTGAATTTGCCAGTCAGGTGGGAGGCTGATGTCCTAAGATAAACTATCAAGTGAACTTATCATTGTTATCTGTAGGATGTTCTACTGCTGACTGCAGCATGACCTGACAACTTGCTGGGCTGATACAACTGGACCCAAAGATTAAATACTCTCACTTTGGTGCACCACTGAATGAAGGTAAAATGACAATAAAGTGGAGTGAAAATGCCTCATGGACTTTGATTTTCATGAAAGAGAGGGATCTTTCTAAGTGAGAGATTGATAAGCTCTTTTAATAGTCCAAACAAACTATCTCACGATGGTGGCTGCCAAACTATTATAAGTACCTTTTATATGGAGAAAAAGATGGTTACTACTCTTTCTTTTTTCTGTATATTTAGCTAGACAGAATCATAAAAATCTAAATGGGCAAAGGAGTCTATCTTGATCATCCCCAGCACAGATACGACTGAGACTGGATCAACAAAAACAGGAGCTACTGAAGGTAGCTGATTCTTGGCCAGAAACCCCAAGTTGGCAAAGAAAATAGAGCAAATCAGTTACCATGTAAACAACCTATTTCCACTGACAAAGCATGAATTTCACTCCTCCTTGCCGATGCTAAGGAGAGGAAGAAGACTGTTTTAATGTTAAGATTCTCCAATGAAGCTTCATTCATAGGTTTATAAAGAGGTTTAAATACCGACCAAAAAGAAAATGAGAGGTTCCACCTAGGAAATAATGAGCAAGAGACTTTAGTGGCAAGGAAATGGGACTAAAGTGTCTTGCATGGAGACGCACTATGGCAGTTGACCCAGGCTAGTCTGAGTAGGATTCGAACCCAGAACCCACTGATTGCGAGTCAGACATGCTAACCAGAACCGTGACAGCACCTAAAAGAAATGAAAGGTGCCCAGTGGTAGGAATATGACATTGACAGCAAGGCATCTTGACAAGAATACACTCTGTTACCATAAGGATTGTGCTAAATTTTACAGCTGGCAGATTAATCACCTCTTAAACATCTGAGTTCAAGTGCAGTTACATATACTATTATTTTTAATGTAATTATCCCTGTTTCAATCAAGCAGATTATGAATGGAAACTTTTATGTGCATGTTGAATGTTTCTGTCTGACATCTTTAATCTAACTTGCAGGAAGCAGGATGTATGGAAGATACAAATTCAGACAACAGGTGTAGCAATTAGTCACAGCATTTGCATGGTTTTATAATAGTTATGCAATTCTGTTTTATATGCACTGTTAAAAATACAAACTAATATCCTGCAGTTCTTCAAGTTTCCCTCATCCAAAGCAAAGTAATGCAGGGTTTATTACTACATATAAACTGTTCCTTATGTCCATGTGAACTAAAGATCAACCTTTATTAACGAAAAAGAAAGTATGACACAGTAAGCCATTAAGGATACAAGAATGTCCTTTTTCCTCAAAACAAGGTTATAGTGACCGATTTTTTCAAGTTCATATTCATGGCATGGTCAAATCACTACAGGTAAAAATACTGTAAACTGAAGAAACTCTAACGACAATTTACTGCAAATTTCCATGTATTTATTACATATTGCTTAATCTTAGTATCATTTAGACCTCTAACTCATCGATCCCCTCCCCTCCTCTCCAATCCATGAAGTGACCCTGGGGTCATACTCTCAAAATCACTACATACTGTATTTGACATGATAGTACATGGGTTTAATAAGTGCAGATCTTTTTGTTAAAAATTTGCCCAAAAATTTGACCTTTTTTTAAATGTACAAGCATATGTGTTTATCCCAGTATAGCTGATGTAAAGGAAGCAGATGTTATAGCCTACAATGTATAGCATACAACATCTTGATTTTCTTGAAACTTACCATCATGCATGCCTGGTGTCTCATTACCACTTAATGCACCATCATGCATGCCTGGTGTCTCATTAGCACTTAATGCACCATGATGCATGCCTGGTGTCTCGTTACCACTTAATACACCATGATGCATGCCTGGTGTCTCATTACCACTTAATACACCATCATGCATGCCTGGTGTCTCATTACCACTTAATACACCATCATGCATGCCTGGTGTCTCGTTACCACTTAATACACCATCATGCATGCCTGGTGTCTTGTTACCACTTAATTCACCATCATGCATGCCTGGTGTCTCTTTGCTGCCTAATGCACCATCATGCATGCCTGGTGTCTCATTACCACTTAATGCACCATCATGTATGCATGATGTCTCATTACCACTTAACTCACCATCATGCATGCCTGGTGTCTCATTACCACTTAACTCACCATCATGCATGCCTGGTGTCTCATTACCACTTAACTCACCATCATGCATGCCTAATGTCTCATTAAGACCTAACTCATCATCCTGCATGCCTGGTGTCTCATTGAGAGGAATCCAAACTGCTGGAATGCTAACATGGTTATTCACATGAGAAAAAGTAAAAAACAAACCAGTCCTTATGAGGCAATTTAAATAAAAAAACAAAACAATGATTTTAATTTTTTTTCCTCATTCAGAATGAAGAAAAATGTTGCTTACTGTAATATTGGCAGCTAGATCAGGGTCTACTCTGCTCACTTTATATCATAAACAGATAAAACAAGACCCACTTTTTGTCAAGCCACTTTACATCTAGCTAGAAAAAGGAAAATTTTAACATTGACCTTAATCTAGGGTGTGGACAGACATACGGACAGATTGACAGGCAAGACCAAATCAAGATGTGCCCAGTGCAAAAAGTGGAGGTATAAAGACCATGCATATACACACACCTTAGTTTTTAGGGCATTATACACAAACCTTAGTTTTTAGGGCATTATACACAAACCTTAGTTTTTAGGGCATTATACACAAACCTTAGTTTTTAGGGCATTATACACACACCTTAGTTTTTAGGGTATTATACACAAACCTTAGTTTTTAGGGCATTATACACAAACCTTAGTTTTTAGGGCATTATACACACACCTTAGTTTTTAGGGCATTATACACACACCTTAGTTTTTAGGGCATTATACACAAACCTTAGTTTTTAGGGCATTATACACACACCTTAGTTTTTAGGGCATTATACACAAACCTTAGTTTTTAGGGCATTATACACACACCTTAGTTTTTAGGGCATTATACACACACCTTAGTTTTTAGGGCATTATACACACACCTTAGTTTTTAGGGCATTATACACACACCTTAGTTTTTAGGGCATTATACACACACCTTAGTTTTTAGGGCATTATACACAAACCTTAGTTTTTAGGGCATTATACACACACCTTAGTTTTTAGGGCATTATACACACACCTTAGTTTTTAGGGCATTATACACACACCTTAGTTTTTAGGGCATTATACACAAACCTTAGTTTTTAGGGCATTATACACACACCTTAGTTTTTAGGGCATTATACACACACTTTAGTTTTTAGGGCATTATACACAAACCTTAGTTTTTAGGGCATTTCTTCTGAAAAAAGCTTTGCATGATTCACAGGTGATGGCATCAAAGTTATATCCCAGGGCTCTGTCACCACAAATGCCGCAGAACAGTTGTGTGCCATCTTTGGGCTTGGGGCGTCGTTTCTGTTCTCGCTTCATTTTATTCTCATCATAATACTGCAAAGAAATTAAGCCATGATTTAATACAGTCTATATACTGAAAATAATGTTGACTGAAGAAGTTGCATTAAATAGCTGATCAAGGGATGTGGATGGATGCATATATTAATAAACATTCATCTTTCCATTAACAAAAACATACAATACATCTCATACCAGACTTTGTACCTGTTTTGGCCAGTGAAAGTAGCAAAACAAGGCTTTCTTAACAACGACAACTAATGGTTGATCGTGTTTGTCTAGAAAACCTGTGATAAATATATCTGACTTGCATCTCAATTGAACACATCACTTACTAATGTACAGCACACAAATTTTCCACACAAAACAAAAACTAATGTATGCCATTTTTCAACACTGTATTATCCAAATGTAATCTAATTTCATATTTCAAAACAGGCCAGAAGATGCTGATTATATCTGTTAGAAATGTAAATGAATATATGAATTTTTCTAATGTTCCTTGACACAATGCTTAACATGATATTGATCTCAAAATTCAATCAGTATTGCTCGTTAGCAAATGTCAGCCCTGCAAGTGATAAAGCTCTAAAAGATTCCAAGTCTATAATTAGGTTTCCATGGTAACTTGTTCAAAATAACACAGCAAAGTGAAATACATCCCAGATTTCCACATTTTATGGTGTCAAATGTCTAGTGCAATGTCATGGCATGACCTTTTCCAGTGAAAACCTGCAGCTAATCAAATTAGGTCAATAACTGCCATTTAATCATATTTGGTCTATACAATATGTATGTATGTATGTATGTATGTATGTATGTATGTATGTATGTATGTATGTATGTATGTATGTATGTATGTATGTATAGGGTTTAATGGCATATCAGCACAATCCTGGCTATAAAGCACCAAATAAAAAATATAGGTTCAAAATTTGTTATATAAAACACATTCGTTTAGAAAATCCAAGATTTTCTCAGGTGGTACGTTCTCGAAACTATGGAATGGTCTTTTTCATCAAAAAGCTTTTTAAAAAATGGATATGAGTAAAAGCTAAGCACAAAATCTTAAATTATGGTACTAGTTAACAAAGACCATTCCAACGCTCTTATAATGTACCATTACAAAAAATCTTGGACTTTTTAACAGGATGCAGTTTATATAACAAATGTTGACCATATATTTATTTACTTTTACCTCTTGTTAAAAGAATTTTAACATCTTTATATTTTATCTTTCATCTTGTAGGACTACATAACTATGTTTATTTGGAAAAGTTTATCTTCCTAACTATTTTTTTGCAATATTTTATCTTTACATTTTTTGAGCTTAACTTTTAATGGGCACTAAATCACCATTTCATACACGAATACACGACAATACACATTCTTATCTATTTGATTAGTATGATACTGTGGGGCTGTACCGTTCCAGCATTACCCCATGAGGAATGGTTACAGCCATTTGGCGACCACTATGGTCTCCCCTTGTAGGCAATATGGTCATTCCCTACCAGGTAAATTGTCATTTTAAGTACATCTCAATGGAAAGAATAACACAATCAATTAAGAAAGCATCAAGCTCCAATTTTAAGATCACAATTGTTCATTTGATATGCCAAAGGCTCACATGTGTTATATTATCCTAATCTTGCTGACATTATCTATAGATAAATCATTCATCCATTTATTTTCCAACTCAACATGTATATGATGTACAAAATAAAAATTTCCAAAGTAAAGAACCAGAACAGATATTACATCAAAGTATGAAACAGTTAATACAACATGACCAATGGGATTAGATCATCTTATCTGTGAAGTAATACAGTGGGACAATTTTGAGTTAGTTCACTGATACATCATTTGACAAGTTCGGCTTTTCTGACCCCCCCCCCCCTCCCCCCAACAATGCTCCATTACATAGAACATAATATTACAAAACAAAATATAAAAAATCAACAGTCCAATTTGTTGTGAAATTCATGTATAGTTCATGTAGAAAACATTGCAGCCAACATAATAAAATTTCTGATAACTTCAGAGTCATTCAGTCTATATGAAGGGGAATTCCTTCCCAAGTAAGTGCTGAACAATGAGTCATTCAGTATATATGAAGGGGAATTCCCTCCCAAGTAAGTGCTGAACAAATTCTTCGTCAGATATATTATGTAGCAAAGCTCGAAGTTACTTACAATGTGTGAGCAATATCGATCCCACATTCTATTTTTGAACATGAGAATAGCATATGAACAATAACATCCATGTACGAAGTATTGCAATGTGGGCAGTTATTAAGTATCATATTGTGACCAGAAACTGGCTGAAAATTGTTACCAGTTCATGCTCTTTGTTTCACTGTGGTATCTGCCACAAAATAGCAGGTTTAGTACAATAGTGTACGTTTTGAAACCTCTGAGAGAATGGATTGCTGAAACATATTGCTGTAAGTGCTTAGTCCCATATTCACTTATGTTGTTCAGTATCATGTGCCTCCCTTCATTCTTAGATGGCAATGTCCTGTCATGTGCAAAAATATCAATAAAATATTTAAAGTGATATTTGTGGAGAATTTTATATATATATATATATATATATATATATATATATATATATATATATATATATATATATATATATATATATATAAAGGCCTCTTACACACCTTAAGTGCAAGCCCTCAACAAACTTAAGCATACTTGCCATATTCCCAGACAGTGTTGGGTTTTTTTTGAGACTCAAAAAGTGTGTTTTGAGGTCCCAAGAGGGGTTAGTGCGTGTGCCCCCCCCCCCCCC
Organism: Margaritifera margaritifera; assembly: GCA_029931535.1. Lineage (NCBI taxonomy): Eukaryota > Metazoa > Mollusca > Bivalvia > Unionida > Margaritiferidae > Margaritifera > Margaritifera margaritifera. Next base: position 1,891,259 of record JAQPZY010001597.1, read on the forward strand.
CCAAAAAAAAAGCGACATCATCCAAATGAGAACAAGCTATCTTTTCAAATCAGCCCATAGCAAATGACTGGAAATTCAAATCTGAATAAAAGAAAATACCATGTGTTTTCTCTGAAGCATTTAAAATACTTAAAAAAAAAAAATGGTAGACTTAGCATTGTCAAATAACATCACCACAAACATGGTCACAACTTCACAGACATTAAGTACAAAAATACACCAAGTTACTGTCTTTAAAATCCATTGGACAGTGGAATGTAGTTTTAATGACATGCATTTTATTAATGATTCAATACTTTTAAATTATTAAAATTCCATGGTGCAGTTCATTTCATATTAACCAGATATTCAAACATGTTAATATTCTCATGAGTTACTTGATCACATGATAAAACGTTTATTGCAATCAAGTAAATGTCCAAGGAAAATATGAGAAAGTTAAGGTGGCAAAACTGTCGAAGCAATTAAGATTATATATATATCTATATTTTTAGCACTTCTAGTGCATTATGTACTACAATTTTCCTTTGTCCCTTTAAGATGTCGTGTCCCCCAAATCTGGAGGGTGAGGGACACAAGGTGCAACACTGCATTAGAGATTGAATGGTGCTGTTATTCCACCTACCGAAATAATCATGTTTTGAATTTTATATATGGAGTAAAATCTGACTTCAAATAAACGTTTCCGCTGATCACAAACTTTAATAAAGATGGCTTCAACATTCTCATTCAATGCAGTCAGTGATGTGTAATAGTGTTTGTTTTTCAATACGCATCTGTTTGATGTATTTAACTTCAGACAAATTGGGTTGTTCCACTTAATGTACTTTAGCCTAATTGGCTCTCCCTTGGCAGTGCTCAAAGGATTTGACACAACACTTCACCCTTGCTATTGTAAGTCAATTCAGTAAATATCTGCAAGGTGTCTGTTTATCTCTGACCACCTTACCTTTTAATTGTCTTTAAAACAGCTGTATAAGCTGCCCCAAGGACAGTTTTACATGAGCTCTGAGCACGACTGTTTACTGTTTATACATACAACAGATTACGGGCATATATCAATGTGGTCAAGAAATTATTTGTAAAAAAATTTGGTGGGAATTATTTTATTTATTCGCCAAGATTGCTGAAAATCGTGTTTTTTTAAACACGACCGTGTCGGTGGGATTTGGAAGTCCAAAATCGTGTTTTTCGCGTGACACATCGTGTTATTGCATGTTTGCTTAAGTCAAGGTACATGGTCTAGAACAAAAGTTATTATTCAAAAAAATTATTCCTCCTTCAGTCATAGTGACCTTGACCTTCAGGTTTTTTCTTACTCTGCATGCATCCAAGTCATAGGCAAACTCTGGCAAATATACATGGTCAATAACTAAAATTTGTGTGCAGAAACCATTTTTTTTCTCTCAGACAGTGACCTTGACCTCTGACCCAAAATTGATAGGATTCTTCCTTACCCAATGTGTCCACTATCTACAAAGTTTGGTGCAGGTCTGTGATGTAGAACTAAATTACTGTGCAGAAATAATGTTTTCTTCTTTCAGTCACAGTTACCCTGACCTTTGACTTCTTGACCCCCAAACTGATAGACTTTTCCTTACACCAAATGCAAGCCATCCACAAAGTTTGGTCCAGGTATATGTTGTAGAACTAATGTCATTGTGCAGAAACCATTTTTTCTGCTTTTTGTTGCAGTGACCTTGACCTTTCAAACCTGAAATTGATAGGCTTCTTCCTTACCACAAGTGCAAGCCTGCCACAAAGTTTGTCCCAGGTCTGTGGTGTAGAACTAACATTATTCTGTGGAAACTATGGTTCTTCTTGGAGTCAGACATTCAGAAGGAGTGGTGGGCAAACTTTACAAGTTCCAGTGCTTTTCAGAATTGGTCACTTCTATTTAGGCATCATGGGACTGTGGACTACATGCAAGATTTACTTACCTCCAAAACTGAAGAAGCTGACAACATGCAAAACTATGAACTTCCAAAACTGAAGATTTGACGATGGAAATGCTCCGATAAGCATGGTGAATTTTTTGTTTTGCAAAAATACATGTTAACACATTTTATACAAAGAATTTTATTTAGTTTAAATTACAATCAAGACATATATTAGATTGGTATTTGCAAGTCATGAAAATAAACAAAGTAATGTGGCTAAGAGTTTGGAACTATTTTGTTACTCATACATACATGTCCTCCGTGCTGGTTGGCATAGGGATAATATTGAAAATTGGATAGTAAATCACCAAATAGCAGAGGTGCTTACTTAGCAGCGATGGTTCATAGTGGAGTGGTGATAACAAGATTTTTAAGATGGATACTGTTGTGGCCATATTAGATTACTGGATGTCTAAGTGGCACCATTTTCATTTAGGACCAACTAGACCATGTGATGAATGTGTAATGTTTCATGGCAATCCTCCAAGTAGTTTTGAAGTAGCAGCAATAACAAACTTGTGCTAATGGAGATATATATATATATATATATATATATATATATATATATATATATATATATATATATATATATATATATATATATATATATATATATATATATATAGAGAGAGAGAGAGAGAGAGAGAGAGAGAGAGAAAGAGAATCCCTTCAGAGATTCTAATAAAAAATACCCCCCATCAGTCAAAAAGAGAGAGAGAGAGAGAGGTCATGTTCAGTTTGTAAAGCTTTATTTTTTTTTATGTTTTATGCTCTTCAAATGTGCCCCAGTTATATCAGCTCCTCCCTAATCAATATGCTGGTAATTTTAACTGCCTAGTCTACTTTCCATCCAATCAAATGTGCCAAACTTGCACACTCTCAAAAGTCAGCTTTCAAAGATTGTTTTATTCCATGTCTCCGATATCAAGGTGACTAGATTATAACTGTTAATGACATAACTCAAAAGATTACTATTACAAGTGTGTTTGGAAATAAGGCACTTGCCTTTAATGATTAGCTACATGGATTTCTCAAAAGTGTGATTGTTATTTTTTATCTTTTCAGTTCAAGGTGTTCACAATACCCCCCCCCCCCCTCTCTCTCTCTCTCTCTCTCTCTCTCTCTCTCTCTCTCTCTCTCTCTCTCTCTCTCTCTCTCTCTCTCTCTCATCTTTGCTCTTATAACCAATATCTATGCATTCTTCTCTCCAGCAATCAAACCAAACCCTACCTTTATTCTCATCTACATATCTATAGATGAATCTATGAAAGCTTTGATCATTGGCATTACTTTTAAATGTAAAAAAAAAAAAAAAAAAAAAAAAAGATAAAAAGAAAGAAAAAAACATGTTTATTTGTAAAATAAATAATAAATATAAAACAATTTCAACAAAACTTAATTTGTTATTTTACCTTATTTTTTAAATTTCATTGTCCTTATGTTGTCATATTTTTGGGCAAGCTGATATCTCCTAAGGGCAAGTTCAATTTTCTGGTCAGCCTGCCCAGGGGTAAGCTGACTTTTATAAAATTTGTCCAGCCTTGCACTGTCATCTGCAAACTGAACAGTGAATAACTAGCAAAGGATATAACAGTATTTCACCCGAATGTACTGGCTGGTGAGTCAGACTAAGTTGATGTTTATAACGGTGAATAACTAGCTAATGATATAACAGTATTTCACCCGAATGTACTTGCAGATGGGTCAGACTAAGTTGATGTTTATAACAGTGAATAACTAGCTGAGGATACAACAGTATTTTACCCGAATGTACTAGCTGGTGGGTCTGACTAAGTTGATGTTTAAAACAGTGAATAACTAGCTGAGGATTTAACAGTATATCACCTGAATGTACTGGCTGGTGAGTCAGACTAAGTTGATGTTTATAACAGTGAATAACTAGCTAATGATATAACAGTATTTCACCTGAATGTACTGGCAGATGGGTCAGACTAAGTTGATGTTTATAACAGTTAATAACTAGCTGAGGATATAACAGTATTTCACCCGAATGTACTGGCTGGTGAGTCAAACTAAGTTGATGTTTATAACAGTGAATAACTAGCTACTGATATAACAGTATTTCACCTGAATGTACTGGCTGGTGGGTCAGACTAAGTTGATGTTTGTAACAGTGAATAACTAGCTAATGATATAACAGTATTTCACCTGAATGTACTGGCAGATGGGTCAGACTAAGTTGTTGTTTATAACAGTGAATAACTAGCTAATGATATAACAGTATTTCACCTGAATGTACTGGCAGATGGGTCAGACTAATTTGATGCTGATCTCAGTACTTTAAGTATCTTAATTGTTCCTTATTGCACATCAACCAATCCTACAAAATGTAGGTAAACTCTTTCACTGAAAAACAATATAAGTAATCACAAACTTGCACCTAAAATCTATTTTTCAGAATGTTCCTTTTTTGAATTTTTTTTTCAGAAATTAAAAAAAAAAAAAAGCCACAGGAAAATAGGAACAACTAATTGCATATCTTCACATGCACTGATTTAGCCAACAAAATTCTGTACACTCCATATAAATCTTTAGGAAAGAAGTGATGAAAGCCACTTGACTTCTAAAAATACATTATTTTTAAAAACAAGTTTTGACAAAATATGAGCTAGAGGAGAAGAGTAAAAATTGATTGCACCCATACACCAACCAAATATAACGGGTTCGTGCTGAAACATGGAAGTTCCAACTTAAGGGTTGCATAATTTGTTTTCTACAAGACCCTGCTTAGCAACAATAATGTAAGTCTCAGAGAGGGATTGTCTTGTCCTGGTAACAACACCTAACACTGACTCTTGTTCTCACCTATTTGCACTCATTTGTTCTTTGAAAAGAGAAGATAATGATATTCAATCTGTATTCTATCGCACCAATGACTACTGCCTTGTTTGCAAACATGGAAATAATAATAAATATAGGCACATAAGCAAAGTGCGCCTTATCATATTATATAATCATCATATATAGACTGAGATAACTGGCCCAACACACCAAGTCTGAGAAGAAAAAACAAAGGTCACAAATTCATGAGACTTAACTGTCACAAGGTGAGAACAGATTGTTTGAATGATATTAGAATCCTTACCTCAAAGCCCCAGATTGGTTCCATCCTTTCACTCCTGTGCTCCATAATATCAGAAACATTATAAGCACAGTCACTGTATGAATCACCGTGTGGAAATGTTGACCAATTGCAACCAGCTTCCATGGTTTGGGGGCTTTAGCTCTCCTAAGTCTTGTTTTATTTCTGTTCCACTAGTATGACAACCAGTCCTATATATTCCACCAAGAGTAGAATATGATCCCAGTCTAAGTGCTTTTAATTGATCCAATGAATGAAACAAGAATTTCTGATGGACAAGCTGAGAAAAACCTTTCTGTGGAAGAACATAACAAGCAGCCCTTGACTAAGACTCCACAAAACTGAACCTGGCTGCTCTGGATGTCAGATAATTTTTTTCATTCATGATTGTTTCAAGGAAAAGAGAGTTGCTTCTAGAAATTCAACGCCAATGTGATTGTCTGTTCACGCATAAAAGAAAACCTGCTAAGCATTTAGAAATTCTTTGTTAGTAGATAAAAGCAGATATTTTAATTTCGAATCCTAATATAGTTTTAAATTAATTTGCAATCAAACTTGACCAATATCCTTTGATCCGACTGCCAGCACTCTGACAAATAATAATAAAATCACAAAGATCTTGCTATACTTCTCCGCTAGGTAAATCATATGGCTGGTATACTGAATGCATGTTCAAAAGCCCTTATCATCAAGTCAGCAAGAGAACTCGTGGTCCACATACTTAAACTTAAATTAAAGCCACTGTTAGATTTTGTGTCAAACACTTTTATCGGATTTGTTCCAGTCAATAAAATAACTGAACTGTGACCAGATTTCCACACTACCCTGATGAATACAAGGTGTAATTATGTCATATAAAAGTTAAACTTGGCCCAACATTTCTTGTGCAGGCTTAACAATGGCTTAAGAAAATGCTGTAAAGCCTTGGAGACTAGAGTATTTACTATGGGGTTGTGGATGTATTTACACACTAAATAATCATCAACTTTTTATTATCACTCTCATAATAGTAACTTTTGATTGGCATCACTTTATGATCAATAATTTATATAACATGGTTTGACAGACTTGTAAATATGAATTTTTCCCACAGGCACACATTGTTGTCTGGTATGTATGTACAAAAATGAATAACATTGAAACCTGATGTATGCATGATCATGAAGTAATGAAAGCAATCTATTCCATGACTTTATTTCATTATTATTAATTAAAATGAGCACTCAGTACCCTAGTCATGAAACTGTCTCAACACAAAATGTGAACTTGTGTTAAAATTTCCAAACTTTTGATCTTCAGTTACTTCAATCTGTGAGAGGTGAAAAACAGGAAAATGTTGTGATTATTTCTTTCTTTGTTCCTCTACAAACTTGCTGGACAAAAAGAATTTCCAACAATCCAAAATAAGACTGTGTCTGTTTTTTTACTGCAGAGTGCTGAAACTATCTCTAATAATCTTGATAAAATTGAACATACCAAATTTGGTAACAGAATTATTTTCTTTTATTACTGAGTTAAATGTTTGCAAGATATTTGTAAGAGCAGTCATGAAAACTGACCTTGAACCGGACATCATGGAACGAAGATCATTAAAACTTGTCTTAAACAATGTCAAATCAAGGCACCCATATTGGATGTTAAGATAAGCACCATTTTCATTTAGGACCAACATGACAATGTACCGAGTCTTTTGGTGAAAACCCCATGTTGATGAGAATTCATTCAGAATGAGCTAGCTATAAAAAGATTTTCAAGATGGCTGTCATGGTAACCATATTGGATGCAATATAGGCACCATTTTCATTTAGGAACAACTAGACATCATAAAAGTCTTCTGGTGAAAACTCCATGTCGACATGACTTTCCGGTAGGGGGAGTAGTGACAACAAGATATGCAAGATAGCTTACATAGTGGCCATATTGGACATCAGATCGGCACATTTTCATTTAGGACCAACTAGGCATCATAAGAAGTCTTTTGGTGAAAACCAAGGAAGAGTAGCAGTAACAAGATTTTCAAGATGGTCACTGTGGCAGACATATTAAATTTACAAGCAGTGCCATTTTCATTTAGGATCAACTAGACATTATAAGAAGTCTTCTGGTAAAAAACCTATGTCAATATGACCATCTATTCAGGAGAAGTAGCAAAAACAAGATTTTCAAGATGGCCACCAAGACATAAATATTTGATGTCTGAGAGGCACCATTTTCACTCAAGACCAACTAGACATGATTAGAAGTCTTGAATGAAAACCCCATGTTGATATGATTTTCCATTAAGGAAGAATAGTGTTAACATTTTCAAGATGGCTGTCATGGTGGCTATATTGGACATCAGCATACCTGCCAACCCCTAGAGAGGCATAGGTGTAACTTAAGTAACAAAAAGGTGTAATCTGAGCATAAAAAGTGTAATCTACATATTACATGCCATAATTACAATAAACTGTATGAAAAATGTACATTTAGCTTTGCTACTAACCTGGATCTGCAGCTGGTTTAAGTTCTTGTCACAAATGGGCAAATTCCATGTGGATTAGTACCAGAATACAAACACAAAAGATACTGACAAATATATATATATATATATACACACACAACACTCACTTTAACTAGCCTACATGTCTAACTTTCGCTGAGTGATCGTAAAGTTACATGTAACTCCACAAATTTTCTGCCATGAGCATGATGATGTGCTCAACCTGGGTGCTGTATTACATCATTCTCATATTCTTCTTTTCAAATTTGTAAAGTGCTATTGATTTGTCCTTTTTCTGATCCTGCATGCTTAAAAGTTTAAAAAGATCCCTCTCCTTTAACATTTTTCAGTCATATAACATCCATGAGTCACATCGATAAAGATCATTTTGCTTAACATCTGGTGCCATTTTTTTAAAGAACAGATTGATCTGCTACCCAATTGTATTTATTAGTATAATGAATCTGCAACATAATTTTCAAATTGAAGAAACCTGTCTGTTTTCTTGGAAATGTGTCATATACAGCTGCTATATTTTTAGAAAATAAGGGAAATGCATGTAGGTCTACGATGGACAAATGTACTCTTACATAATTTTTATGTCGCAGTCTTCTGTTTTGGAATATTCTCAAATTTATATGATGTGTGAGGTTAAAGAGATGACAATAAAAACAAAAAAACTTGTTACTGCTTTTATTTTTTATTTTTTTAATGTACCAAAAAAGCATAATCCATATACAGACAAGCATACGACACAATTAGGTGAGAAAAAAAACATAACGTTTATACCAAACACGTAATGGTTTAGGTACGCATCACATCAGCACCATTTTCATTGATGGAAAAATTAGACATCATAAGAAGTCTTATAGTAAATGCTCAATGTTGATATAACCATCTATTCAGGGGGAGTAGCAATTACAAGATTTTCAAGATGGCCACTGTGGAGGCCATATTGGATGTCTATGCTGCACAATTTTCATTTACGACCAGGTAGACCATGGGATGAATGTGTGTATAAAGTTTCATGGCAATCTTCCAAGTAGTTTAGGAGGGGTAGCAATAACAAATCTGTGCTAACGGACAGACAGACTATGGATTATGGATGACAGACAATGGATGGACAGACGATGGACAAGAGGCCATCCCATAAGCTCTTCTGATCTGCGATCAATAGAGCTAAAAAAATGAAGACAATAAAGTAGAATTGTGTACATCTTGGATAACGTGGTTTTTTTGAGGTAAAACTAATTTTAATTATGTAATACTTACCTGTTGCTATTGCGTAGCTAATCTATTTCCGTGATGGAAAATACCCGACCGTATGATGAGAATTCATCCTCCCATAGGGTTGACTAGAATGTTCTAGCGAATAGAATCCCCTGTGTGAACTCCACAGTAGCACACATCTAACCCACAATTCTTCATTCTTTATCAGGATGTAGCCTTACTAGTGGGACATCCGTGCGGGGAGGGAGAAGGGTATCTGGCAATAGCAACAGGTATTACATAATTAAAATTAGTTTTACCCCCGAACAAAATACATTTTAACATCAGTAATAGCTTCCTCTGTTGCTACTGCATAGCTGAATTTGCCAGTTTGGTGGGAGGCTGATGATCTCACAAGTGGTTAAGGAAAATAACAAGGAATACTCACCCACACTGTATAGGCATTGACTACTGAGAGATGGTATCTGCATGTGCCACTTTTTGAGCTTCGACTAGAGGACCCAAAGAAAATATGCCTTCGCTTTAGTAAGCCAATGAGTGAAGGTAAAAGGAGAAGGTAGTGTGAGATCGCAAAAATGCGGCTTTCATCACATTCCCCACAGATGAATGAGTTAAATAGGTCCATGAGGTAGCAATGGCTTGAACCTCACGAGCTTTAATTTTCATGAAAGAAAGATCCCTCTCTGTAAGCTCTAACTGTATATAAAAGTCAATCCTGATCATCCCCAGCACAGGTATGACTGTGACTGGGGATCTGGTTTGGCAAAGGAGAGAAACCGACTCATAATTCCCATTGAATTTCAAACAGCCCTGCTCTATGGATAGAGCATGAAGCTCGCTCCTTCATCTCGTCTCGTGGATGCTAAAGAGAGCAAGAAAATAGTCTTGAGGGTAGGTCTTGAAAGAAGCCTCACTTAAAGGTTCATAGAGGGATTTATTATGAGAGCACAAGACACATGAGAGATTCCACCTAGGCATCAGAGAGCGAGACACTGACCATTGCAGTTTGAAATGCCTAATTAGGTCTGCAAAGTGAGGGTCTGCACCGATAGCCAGACCCTTTGAAAATATAAGAGTGTTCGATAGGGCTTCCCTAAAGCCCTTGATAGTAGAAACTGAGCATTGTCTCTCTTCAAACAGGAAGAGAAGAAAGATTCTTCACTTGGCATCATAGACCTTAGACATAGATCGCCTCCTGGATTGAATGACACACTAGGCGACTTTGCTAAAAAAAACTCCTCCTGGCGGAGAGATCATTTGAGATGAGCCATGCATAAAGATGGAGAATCTGTGGGATGTTGAGCAGAAAAGAACCCCTGTGCTGCGTCAGAAGGTTTTCTTCTGGGGTAACGTCCTGGGCTGGTATACCACAGAGGGGCTATCAACACGAGCTGCGCAGTGGAATTCCTTAATTTGTGCAGTACAAAGTACCCTCTCCACTGCACCCTTCTGGAGAAAGGAGTGTACCTCTTCCTTTAACCTCACCAGATTTGGCTTGTGGAAGAACATGGGGGTCCTTACTAGAGGAGGAAGATCTCTAAACTGAAGATGGTATCCTCCTTGTATGATATAGAGGACCCAGCCATCAACCGTGATGCAGGACCAAGCCTCCGAAAAAAAGTTCAGTCTGACACCGATGGGAACCCACAGAAGAGGGATGCTTTGCAGGAGAGGGATCAAGTCCCTAGGACCGACCCCCCTTTTCCTTAGGAAAGGGGGAAGGGCTTGTAAACCTCTTCCCTTGTCCTCTGCGGCATGTCCTTCTAGGCCCCGACTGACGAAGGGGAGGTCTGAACTGGGGTTGTTGCTGAGACTGGGGCTGCATGTCTTTAAAAAATTTGGGTTTAGGGCCCTGTGCCCGTTCAGGATGACTTTGCTTCCTGGCCAGTTTTGATAGGTCAGATGTGCATGCAAGAGAGTGATGTTGCTGGTCTCTCAAATCTTGAGAAGCCACAGAGGGAATGAGCCCTCCAAAAAGAGTCTCTGCCTCCAGGGAAGTAGCCCTCAAAAGGTTCTTACTGTGCTCCAGTAATACCTTGGATATGTTCAAAGCAATATCCCTGTGGAGGTATAGAAACTCCGCTGATAAAGCCATGGACAAGGATAACGCATGCCTTGCGAAGCAATAGTTACTAGTGACCTAGCTTTTTGCTCTAAGGCCTCTGGTGGTTTAACTGGAAGGCGAGTCCAAGTCCCTGTGCAAATACCCACTTGTGTCACTGCGGCATCTAAAAGTGTGAGGTATACAGGCCAGGAAGTAGTGTTAACCCAACAACTAGCAGAAGAGATCAAGGGTCTCAATGTAGAAGGGGGGGGGGGGGGACTGCCACCCTCTACGTTGTCTAGGAAACTTCTGGCTCTTACAAAACCTTTGGGACAGCTCCTTTACTGTAGCTGAGTGAGGAAGCAACAAGAGATCTGGTCGAGAGGCAGAGAGTTTCTCCACGCTGGAGAGAATCTTAGTGTACTCAGAGCCTGAGGACTTGGGACACATATCATTGGGCAATAGACGGTAAATCTAATTAACCACTTGTCATATGACCAGATCTCTTCCTCCTCTGCCCCTTAACCGATGGTTCGGGAGACCCAAAGGAAGGGGTGCCACCTCTGTCGGATCTGTATCAAACTCGTGAGAATCCACGAAGACAGAAAGGACATCATCATCCTGCACTCAAACCTGGGAAGCAGGACCATGTGACCCAGTGTCTCTCTGTTTTTTAGGCTGGGGTGACTTGGGAGTAAGAGGGACCTTGACCCATGATTCCTTGTGCGAAAGACCATGGCTGTATGCTGGGAACCATCCAATTCTGGTGGAAGGCTCCACATCCCGTAAGGGTTTAAAGGAATCAGAGGGAAGGGGGGATGCCGATCTGACCCCCTTTCCTAGTCCTACGCTGGTATGACAAATCCAAATCCCAAGAGGGATTGAACAATAGTCTGGAGGGGGGGGGGTCTGGACCTGGTCCCTCTCTCCATACTGATGGGCCTTGAATGACCGGTGATGACTGGTAATCTTAGCCCAATGACCCTTGCCTCATGGAGGGGAGCGACTCACTTTCTGATGACACCGAACTGTGGGACAGTAGAGGGTGCTGCTCCTCCATCGTAGGAGGGTGTGACTCACTCTCTGCACTATGTGACAAGAGAGGGTGCTGTTCTTCCCTCAGAGAAGGGCGCAACTCATTCTCTGTACAAGTGGAATAGAGAGGGTGCTGCTCCTCCCTTTGGGAGGGTGTGACTCACTCTCTGCCCCTATGGGATTGGGGAGGGTGCTGCTCCTTCCTCACAGGAGGGTGTGACTCACTCCCCACCCGCTTAGATACTCCATTAGGAATGAGCCCACTAACCTTTAGCATCTCTCAAGAGACTCTACTAACCCTTCTCTGAGACCTGAGGGACTCAGAGAAGGAAAGACCCAAAAATTCAGAGGAAGAAGAAGAGACCTTCTTTCGTCCCTATAGGTTCTTAAACATTCGGCAAAGTCCCAAACCTCATCAGACCATAGACTGCAAACAGGACAACCATCTGTCCCCTTTCAGTCTCTGCACGAAAGGCTGGAGGGTTGGGTGTCCCAGGGGGCTTTCCTGTGGCCACACCTCCCAACCCCCTGTTTTGACATTGCTGTAAAAAAAGACGTGCTGAAAACAAAATAATGGTTGCAACTGCGTTCGAAATAAACCTTAGCAGGTACTCACCTTGTAGGTGGCAATTTTTCCAATGAAGCAATTATAAACCACCGTAGTTTTAAAGTGAAAAAACAGCAATACTTTACTGAAGATTTTTAAAAAAAAAAATATATATATATATATATTTATATATAAAATAAGAATAAAAAAGGTGATGTAAACCAGACTTAGCGAGTACTGGATATGAATAAAAAGCAAGAAAAACCCAGCTTGGTAATAATGCTTATTTATATTATAACAAAAAAGAATAAATTCCTATACTAAATTAATTAAAATTGAACTGGAGTTCAAATATAAAACACACATAAGAATGAAAAGACCTGCTTTCCTGAGCTAAAATAGCCAACCAATCAGACTGAAGGAAATTAAATTTCTGATGCTTTCGCCTTTTTGAGTTAAAAACAAACAAAAGAAAACCAACAGGCTGGCATCAGGGATAGGCAAAAAACACATTACCTACCCAAGATAGAATACAATACAGAATTTTCAAAAGGCAATAATTAATCACGCAACAAAACAATGCATGAAAGGGAAATGACCTACTAACCAAGATTATGAAAAGGATGTTTCTTGCTACCAAAATTGACAAAACTCTCAAGAAAGCTGATATTTCCAGACAAGGAAAATATTGGTCAAGGGTAAATATCACCTGGAATTTACGATAAACATAAGGAAAGAGTATAAATCGCTATGTGGACTTGTCAGCGAAGGCAATTTCTTTAAGTGATAATTTAAATCGTCTTCATCAAGATGACAACCGCAAAAAAGAATGAAGAATTGTGGGTTACACATGTGCTACTGTGGGGTTTACACAGGTGGTTCTATTCACTAGAACTTTCTAGTCAACCCTATGGGAAGATGAATTCTCATCATACGGTCAGGTATTTTCTGTCATGGAAATAGATTCTGTTTACTAGCATTTGATTTCAAGGCTGGTCTTGTTGACAGTTAGACTGGTTTTTTCCCATTTTATTGCTTCACATTCTTTTGATATAGGTCAAGTGAAAATGTGTATAAATATTGATTTGGTAAACAAATAATTAATTCCTGTTTTAAGATCAGTCTGTGGGAATCCATTTGAGATCAGATTTTATAGTTTGTGCTGTTGAAATCTGATATATTTTAAGAGGAATTATTTACTTATTGTATTCACTGGAATTACTAAAGCGCTCATTGACTTTTGAATGAATACAATCCTTTGGACTTTTGTGAACTCATTCAAAGACATTCTGAATTGTATCATTGTGTTATATCAGGACATTCAAGACTACTGGAACTCATTTGGAACATTCTATATTTTTGGACTTGTGATTAGGACATTTAGGATTATTTGGAATTTGATTCCCAATATTGTATTATAGGGAAAGAAATTGCTTGTTGATATTACTTATATTGTTGGTTTCACTTTCTTTCTGTTACATATTTTTAAGACCTAGAGTCATAACAGGTAATATGAATATATTCTCTTGCAGATATTTAATCCTTGACCTGATTTTGAAATTCATCTCAGAGTGGGTGGACTATTTTAATTCTTTTCTTCTTTTAATGCATGTCTGAGAAGCTTGGTACAATTATTGTCAAGTTAAGGCTTCCCCTACTAAGTTTGAAAAGGTAACTAGAAATGCATGTACCAGGCATCTGATCATTTGATATTTTCATACCAGTTTAAAAGGTAAAGAAAGAAATTATCTGAAGCCAATAAAAAGCTTATCAATTTTGAAGATTTTAAGCCCTCTCTCCAGAATCTAATCTTTTGTTAGAATTTTAAAAAAATGTCTAACCTGCTGTAACTCCATGGGATAATATGCACTAGAATCCTCACCAGAGAGTAAGGATGATTGCTACTGAAATATTGGAGTATACTTTTTGAGAAACTGATAAATTTACATAGCTAAAGATGCAAGCAATCCTAAATTACTTAAAAATGTATAGGTTCGTGTGCATTTTCTTCTGCTACTCTTAGCTGAATATCTGTCCAGTTGGGGCTCATTACACAGAAAAGTATGGGGACAATTACCCTGTCATTAATTGCCCATGACATTGTAGCTGAATAAGTATTTAAAAATTCATCAAATTTGCACAGGTTGAAAATCACAGACTTCTCTTATCAAATACACACACACACAAAAAATGGTATGTTGGTGAGTGACATTTTTCAGTATGACACAATTATTGAGATCACATGGATTTTCTGCAAGAGAAAACCTGAATGGACGCTTTAGAGTAGGTTATAAATCACTTGAGATTTCCCAAAATCTTGTATCCTTCTTGCCCATTAAAATTGCATAAGAATTTTTCTTTTCCATTATTTAATAAGCGACAGAAATCACAATGCCATTTTACATTCAATCTTTTATAGAGCTCAAAGCACTATGATTCACCTGGGCAAAATGTGATGTCATATAGATGACATAATATAATGATCACATCAGCAGTAAGCATGAATTCGACAAAAGCAGACATCCTTAACAAGATTCCGACTCGAATGTATTTGCCGATGCACAAAACATGCCAAACTGTGACTAGACTCAGATTGACTGTTGCATAATGTGCAAGCAGATCAGGGTCCATGCAGTTCATTATGCTTAATGATTTTAAGTGAACAGCATACTAGACCCTAATCTGCCTGTGAATTATGTGGCAGCAGATCTAGCTGTTGGCAGTTAGGATACATAAATGATTAAGGAATTTCTCCTAAGATGCTCTTGGTATTGGTTGACAGCTAGATTATCAGAAAATACCAGTTACTATTTCTTAGGAGTAATAATCCATTGCAATCTAATATTCATGAAGTAAGCAATTCTACCCACAGACCCATTTAAAACGAGGGCGGCTTAAATGTAATACAGCAATATGATCCCACTTATCTCCAGTCACTTACCCCCCCCCCCCCCTCCTCCACACACGCAGATAGAATATTTCAGATATCAATTACACAAGATTTGTAAAATATACTTTTCTTTCAAAGGATGTTTATCAAAAGACAGACTGCATAGTCATGGAACACAGATAGCTCTCACCACAGTGTCTGAAAACTAATCTAACTGCAAAAACCTACCTGATGTGTGATGGATGGACAGACAAGGGTAACAATATACCCATCATATTATGTAACCACTGTGGTGGGGCACAAACCTATCAAAATTTATTCAAGTACACAAATTTCAATGCAACCTAGCAAAGAAGAGTACATAAATCAACAAGAAAATTTGGACATCCAATACTTCCTGTAGTCTGCATACCTGATAAGTCACATGGTGGTAAAATAATATGACACTGGAATTCATAGCTTTATGTAATGCTGCTTGCTGTAATATATCCTCACTGATTTTTGTCTGCTTTGACATTTGAATAGTTGATAATACTGCCCTCTCACTGTTTTTGTCAAACCTGGACAAATCTTACTTGTTTCAAATGAAGTATAGGCACGGCTGGAATGATTACATGTGCCAATAGCTTTGTTTAGTTTACTGCAAGTAAATGTTTACAAAATCAGTAACCATGTAAACGAACATGCACATGGCTGTCAGTGATTATTTCCACATCTCTTCTTAAGATGATTGTTTAGTAAGATTTTTCTTGTTAATTCATTTCTTAGAGTATGGATGAAAATCAAAATGTGGCATCACTAAAATTGGTTGTAGTTCATATTACACAACATTAAACATTAGGTTGATTTACTGATAACGCTGACATAAATTTCTTTAAACCACATTATTTACCTTTGAAAAACAGGTCAATTACAGAACCTTTGATGAGTAACATTTCAAAGAAAGACCATTTCAAGTCTGTAAGCCACTAAAGGTTCTTATCATCATGGTAGATCCTACAAAAGCATCTTATGTGCATGTCCAGGCAGTATGTTCAGTTGCATTATGGATTTTTTTTCATATATACATATATGTAGCAATATGAAACAATATCTTGATGATCCTAAGGATGCTTTACCTAAATTGTCAGATATATTCAGCAGACATATTAACAAGAGGCTCAAGTGGGCCTGATATAACTCACCTGGCTTACATAACTTAACAGTTGAACATTTCACTAAGCAGGCTTATGTAGTAGTGTAAGAACACATCCTATGTAAACTATCTTCCAAACTTTATATCATGTTGATTTTACCTATTTTACTATATCCTGATAAAAACTATTTCTAAAGATGAAGGCATAATTAATATGTACAGTTTCTTGCTCATAATTGAAGTCATCCAAGATCTTGATGATAATAAACCCTACAGATAAAAAATATGGCTTCAAGTGCGATAACAAGCCCAGTCAATCAGATGCAAGATCACCTAATTAATATGCATCGATCTTGCTCATTACTGAAACAGTCCAAGATCATGAAGCATATATTGCAAGTTTTATCAAAATCGGATACCAAATATGGCTTCCTAAGTGGTAACAAGCTCTGTCAATCAGATGCAAGATTACATCACTAATATGCATCGATCTTGCACATTATCAGTCCAATCCAAGACCTTGATTATATATGCCAATATTTCAAGTTTGATCAAAATCAGATCAGAAATATAGCTTAAAGAGTGGTAACAAGCTCAGTCAATCTGATGCAAAATCAACTCCTTAATATGCATGCATCTCACTCATGATCAAACTTGTACAAGATCTTGATGACATAAGCACATATTCCAAGTTTGATCAAAATCGGATCAGAAATATGGCCACCGGAGTGGTAACAAGCTTTGCCAATCAGATGGAAGATCACCTCATAAAATGCACAGATGTCACTAATAATCGAAGCTATCTGAGATCTTGATGATATAAACCTATATTCCAACTTGGATCAAAGTAGGATTAAAAATCTGGCCTTCAGAGTGGTAACAGGGTCAGCCGATCAGATGCAAGCAAGATTATCTCATTAGTATGTGTGGATCTCGTTCATTATCTAACCCATCCTAGATGTTAATGATATAGCTTATATTTAAAGTCTGGTCATAATTGGATCAGAAATATGGCTTCCAGGGGGGCATGAAGTTCAACCATTCAGATGCAAGATCACCTCATTAGTACTGTATGCTGGATCTTGCTCATTATCGAACTAATCCGAGATCTTAATAATAAAAGCATATATTCCAAGTTTGATCAAAAATGGATCAGAAATACAGCCTCCAGAGTGGCAACAAGCTAAGCCAATCAGATGCAAGATCACCTCATTAATATATACATGTGCATCTCACTCATTATCAAAATCATCTGAGAGCTTAATGACATAAGCATATATTTAAAATCTGACTAAAATCGGATCCAAAATCTGGCCTCCAGTGGTAGCCAATCAAGTGCAAGACCACCTCATTAATATGCTAGTACATGTATCCTGCTCATTATCAAACTCGTCTAAGATTTTTATAAGATAAACTCGTATTCCAAGTTTGATTGAAATCGGATCAGAAAGATGGACTCCAGAGTGGTAACAAGCAATTGTTGACAGAACAATGTGTGACGTGATGGACAACGAACACAGGGCCATATCATAAACCCACTTGGTCTTGTGTCCAGCTATGTGAGATAAAAACTGAATCATGTGATAATAAAAGGGAAAGGGTGTAGAGCAAATGAAACAAATGCAAGGTATACAGCATGCACTTTGTCATTAGTTTATATATAAACATCTGTCAGCTCTAAGCCTAATGTGCAGATCGGAGGAAAGCTTGAGTTTCAAATAGTTTTGATTAAATGGCATTGTTTTGGTTACTGGATGCCATCCACATGTTTATAAATTTTGGTACACATTGTAGCCCTAGAAGGTGGAGCCCCACTGCAAAATTCTTGTAGGTGACATTTTTTAATTTTTGTTTTTGATGTTATTAACGGCTATATTATACCCTTGTTTTTGATGGTTTCATTGGCTATATATTATCAAGGATATGGGAGCTACCTTATGTTGTTTGTTTTACTGATTAGTCCTTACAAACTGCATAGGCCCAGATCTGCCAGCGCATTATGCGATAGCAGATCTGGGTCTATGCAGTTTGCAGTTGGTATAAGCTTATACGTGAGTACATATGGGTAAGTGCCTTTCCCAAAGGCACACTGGGGCAGCTGACTCGGGTTGGCCTGGGCTGGAATCAAAACCACAACCCTTGAATTATGAGTCCAATGCTCTACCAACGGATCTACCTCAGCTCCCAACTAGACTGCATGATGAAGTCCTAAGGGGAAGCAATTTTATACAAAAACTGCAATATCTCTGCAAAAGTACACTTAAATCCAAGTTTTTCCAAAAAATCAATTAGAAACAATTAAATTTAACTTGTTACATTTGTATCTATTAAATTACATTATGATGGGATGCAACTAGTGCAGAAGTGAATATCTTTGCAATTTCTGGCTAGATCGAATAGTGACATGAAAAATGAAGAAGTCAAATGGAAGTACATGTAAGCTTTTTCAGATCAAAAGATTAATTACCCTAAGAATGGGATCAAACTGGCTTTTATTTCTGCATGCACATTAGTGATTTTATATTTCACCACTGTGATGTATCATTGTTAGAATCAGCATGACACACACATCAGCAAAAACAAGAGTCCCTTGAAGAGACTGATGCTCTACTGGCCCAAATGAGTTTTACTGGAATTCAAGATAAGATCATTTCTTCCTTTTAATTGCTGCATGTTGAAACCATCTCTGATATTCTTCAGCAATAACAAGATTTTCAAAAAAGGTGCTGTGGCTGTCAGATTGGCATTACTTCATTTAGGACCAACAAGACATCAAAAGAAGTCTTCTGGCAGAAATCCCATGTTGATATGACTTTCCGTGTTGAAGAAGTAGCAATAACAAGATTTTCAAGATGGCTGCCATGGTGGCCATTTGGATATCAGACTGGCACCATTTCCATTTAGAACTAGACATCATAGGAAGTCTTTTGGTGAAAGCACAATATTGATATGACCAGCCATCTAGAAGTAGCCATAACAAGGTTTTCAAGATGGCCATTTTAGTGGCTATATTGGAAGTCAGATTGGCACCATTTTCATTAACAACCAACAAGACATCATAAGAAGTCATTTAATAAAAACCCCATGTTGATACAACCATCCATTTAGGAGTGGTAATAAAAAGATTTTCAAGATGGCTGCTGTGGTGACCATATTTGATGTGCAAGTGGCACCATTTTCATTTGGGACCAATCAGGCATCATAAGAAGTCTTCTGGTGAAAGCCCCACATCAATATTACTTTTCATTCAGAAGGAGTAGCAATAACAAGACTTTCAAGATGGACACTATGGTGGCCATATTGGGCATCAGATTAGCACCATTTTCATTTCGAACCAACTACATGACCAGTAGAACTAAATATAGCTCAACAACATCATATAGATTTGAGATACTCCATCCTAATCCTGCCAGCTGATGTAAATCCATTTCCAATTCACTGCAATACAGAGCACTAATATGTTTACCATAAACAACTGTGTCCTTCTGTCCATGCAAACATTTGCAATTTGGAAAAATGTTGCTTTTGAGTGCAATATTAAATCCATGCTATCTTTGGGAGAAGGAAGCCTAATATACTTGATGAGGAACAGTGGTATGATGCAGACTCTCATGCAGCTATAAAAAAAAAAACTCCCACTGCACTTACTGTTGAAGTAACAAATTTTCCCAACTTCAAAAGTGATTGCATGGGCAGGGGAAGGTATAATTTGAAACTTGTATGGTAAGAAGGGATAAAATAATTCTGAGCTAGACTATAATTGTACTTTCTGGGACTGAAGTGGGACACAATTCAGAATGGATTGGATCCGGACTACAATTAAATTAACTGGCTCAATTCAGTGACTCTTCTGATAAACATACTTCAGTTTTTCATCAAGGTCAATATATCAATTTTTTCTCCTGGATGTGCCATTGTGCATTTTCCACAGATAATTCAAAATGACTCATGTAAACATCAACAATGGGCTGTTAAAGGTGCATAAAAAGAGATGTCTATATCAGGGGTGTCAAACTCATTTGCTATGGCGGGCCATATTTGATATAAATAATAATAAATAATAATAAATAATAGTAATAAATAATGACTCTGACGGGCTGTATCCCACCAGGGGGCCGTATGTTTGACACCCCTGGTCTATATCATTTGCTAGCTTGTGCTTGGTGTTACAACTATTATGCAAATCCACTAAGTCATCAAGATGCTTGAATTTATCTCTTAAGTGATGTGGCAAGCTTCTCATTAATTGAGATTATTTTGTGCTTGCTCTAAATGAGTGAATCGTAGAGAATTAAAGACTGTCTTTTTCATGCTGAATACTTAAGTCATAGAAGGTGATAAGGATGAAGGTCTTATATAATGTATGTACTGGGTTTAACAGCATGTCAGCATCAGATATGCTATATGGTACCGATTTAAAGTTAAGTTGTAAAAATGTAATTATGAAGAAACGAAGAAAAACAAATTAGGAATATAAAGCCTTCCAAATAATCATAAACCTGTAGTACTACTAGATACAAGATAAAAGGTAAAAATGTTAAAATTCTGTAAAAGGTACATAAAATAAAACAAAATAAGGTCAAATTTGTTAAATAAACTGCATTCCCTCAAAATTTTCAAATTTTCTCTAGTGATAAATCATCATAAAGTATCTTAATTGAATTCACATCACACAACCACTGTCTCTCAGGGTAGAAGTCAATACACTAAATAAGAATGTGTTCTACCATCAGTGGACACTGGCACACTAAATAAGAATGTGTTCTACTGTCAGTGGACACTGGCACACTAAATAAGAATTTGTTCTACTGTCAGTGGACACTGGCACACTAAATAAGAATGTGTTCTACTGTCAGTGGACACTGGTACAGTGAAACCCTGCTATAACGCGATATTTGGGGTCCATAAAATTCGATCGCGGAAAAAGCGGGGTCGCGTTATTGCGGGGTTTTACTATATTTTACTTTTTTCAGAGAACAACGTATATACGTCTAATGTATAGCATGAATAGGGTATCAACACCGTTTACTATCTGATATCGATCCGTCTTTGTTTTCCCACATGACAACCCTTTGATTGAGCCACGAGTTTGATACAGCTGTACTTGTTCAGTGCTAAGTAACAGAGAATGGTTATTTGAACTCCCTGTGAACTTGCCGCCCAAGCTCAGTCTCTACATAAGCACCCACATATGACAATCTTTGATCTTGCCGCCCAAGCTCAGTCTCTACATAAACACCCACATATGACAATCTTTGATCAACCACCGCATTGTCTGGTGCTTGGTTGTGTGTGCAGTTAAAGAAGAAACATAAGTCGGCTATTGTTTGCGCAATGATTGTATACAGGATGAATTGAAGTCCAGCGCACATGTTGGCGGCTTACGTTTTTTGATGTTTATTAAATCTTGAGAATCTTTTATCAACCACCACATTGTCTGATGCTCGGTTGTGTATGCAGGTAAAGAAGAAAAACATGTCGGCTATTGTTTGAGCAATGATTGTATACATAATGAATTGAAGACAAACACAGAGAAGACTTACTGGCTTTACTCATGGATCAGTAATAAGTAACATTTCCGATAATGTTTATTTTGGCATAACACTTCAAGAAATTGGTGAAATTGTTAAATTTCAGAAGCCACGCCACGATCGAATTCATACGTGATCTCTTCCCCAAAATGATAATAAACTTTTTATACACTATTTCTCGTACTTAAAAAAAAATATTTTTTTTTCCGTGTACGAGAAAAATACATGTACATGTATATAAAATTTCAGGAACCACGCCACAAACGTATTATACTTGAATTCATACGCGATCTCTTCCCCAAAATGATACTGTAATATACACATTTTATACACTATTTCTCGTACTTTGCACAAAAAAAATGTTCATGTGCGAATGAATATATGAAATTTTGGGAGCCACGCCACGATCACGTTATATCCGAATTCGCGTTATAGCGGGGCGCGTTATAGCGGGGTTTCACTGTACTCTAAATAAGAATTTGTTCTACTGTCAGTGGACACTGGGAAGGAATGCACTCTGACTAAAGTTCACCTTTCAGGAGGCATGCACGAGTCAGGTATGCGTGTCCTATATGCAAATGGCACAATACAACCTCATCTACGTGATTTGTTCTACATGTCTATAAGGGATGCCACTCTCTAATAAAGGGTCTGGTGTTCTGAAGCCCGTTTGTGGAGTTTTCATTCCACATAATTTGCCAAGTATATAGAACATGCCAACTTATATAATATTTTAAGTTAGTATCTGGAATCTACTGGGTACCATTCAGAAATGGATGACTGCAGGGCTTCTTTTGGCTAAATACAAATACTTGGTACTTAGAGATTGTTGGGAATGAGTGAATTTAAATTAATGGTGATGACAATGGGGACTTGACCTCAGCATCTGATACCAGTACTGGGTGTAAAAGTCTGGCCGATCAAGTGCAAAGAATGCACAAGAAAATGGAATAATCACACGGCTTGTTTGGGGTGAAACGATTCATCGATATATCGATACTTTTGCCATATCGATACATGTATCGAAGGTGAAGAATCGATACAAAACGATACTTACCCTATATAAGTTACTTTAATCTTCAGCAGTCATGAATAATTATTAGTCGTTTGCCTTTTTATTCTTTAAACTGAGAATCCATAATGTATCATATCGTAGGCTGTGTATCGTGAATCGTATCGATATGCGGCACAGGTGTATCATTTCACCCCTACTGCTTATATCCCAAATAAAGAGGCTGGCTTGAAAATGAAAAACAAGATTTCATTTGGCAAACAACTGTGCAGCAATTTAAAAGAGACCAACACCCATTATACAGTTGTTGTAAGTGTAGGCACTATTATTTCAATTCTGATGTACTGTATCTGTAAAAATTCTTGTCTTGAATAAGAACATCCAATGATAATCAAGCAACACTTTAGTATGAAAGAGAACTACGTGTAAAAGGATGAATTTACTGCAATTTAAAGGAATACAATACGCTACTGCAATGTAACCCATTCTGTTCCATACAATACACTACAGTAATGTAACCCATTCTGTTCGATACAATACACTACTGCAATGTAACCCATTCTGTTCCATACAATACGCTACTGCAATGTAACCCATACTGTTCCATACAATACGCTACTGCAATGTAACCCATTCTGTTCCATACAATACACTACTGCAATGTAACCCATTCTGTTCCATATAATACGCTACTGCAATGTAACCCATACTGTTCCATACAGTACGCTACTGCAATGTAATCCATATAATTCCATACAATACACGCCAGTAATGTAACCCATTCTGTTCCATACAATACGCTACTGCAATGTAATCCATATAATTCCATACAATACACTACAGTAATGTAATCCATATAATTCCATACAATACGCTACTGCAATGTAATCCATATAATTCCATACAATACGCTACTGCAATGTAATCCATATAATTCCATACAATACACTACAGTAATGTAACCCATTCTGTTCCATACAATACGCTACTGCAATGTAATCCATATAATTCCATACAATACACTACAGTAATGAAATCCATATAATTCCATACAATACACTACTGCAATGTAATCCATATAATTCCATACAATACACTACAGTAATGTAATCCATATAATTCCATACAATACACTACAGTAATGTAACCCATTCTGTTCCATACAATACGCTACTGCAATGTAATCCATATAATTCCATGCAATACACTACAGTAATGTAACTCATTCCAACTGCAACCTGTACATATTTCCCTAAAAACAGTTTTGTGGTTGTAGAGGGAAATGGACATGTAAGTGATTTGGTTGTATTGGGTCCAAATATTAGGAACTTTTGATGAGCCCTGCAATTTGACAGTCAGTTATTTTCTATGAGAGATATCTGTCTTAGTTTCTGTTCATTTAAGGTCACTTTTAACAAATTATTGCCTATATGTGCTGAGGAAATGGGAGCTAAGTGCCTTTCACACACTCTGAGGCAGCCGATCTGGGTTGGCCTGGATGGGTATCGAATCTATGAAAGAGATACTTTTCAGGATCTAACTCCATAATCATAATAAACTCTAAATTATTCTAGTTTACCATCTTGAAATTTCTGGTACCTATTTAATTTCAGCTATTTTGGAAAATAAAATTTCATCACATTACTGGTAACCTACAATATAAATTTTGAGTGGTAATGGTTTTAAAATTTCACGTTATTTGAAGAAAATTACCAGTAGCCTAAAAAAAATTGGGTGGTAATTGTTTTACAATTTCAATATAGCTGCATAATTTTACTGGTAAACTAAAATATAAATTTTGGGTGGTAATGGTTTTACATTTTCATGATAGTTGGATGAATTTACTGGTAACCTAAAATATAAATTTGGGTGGTATATAATGGTTTTACATTTTCAAGATAGTTGGATAAATTTACTGGTAACCTAAAATATAAATTTGGGTGGTAATGGTTTTACATTTCCATGATAGTTGCATAAATTTACTGATAACCTAAAATATAAATTTTGGGTGGTAATTGTTTATATTTTTATGATGTCTGAAGAGAATTACAATAAAATTTCTTTATTACCTAAAAAGCTGTTGAGCACTGGTAGTACATGTACATGTAGTATTGTCTTTAACTTTCTTTCATCACTACTTTTTAAGAAAGATGTTCATTTGTAGATTTTGAAAACATGGCAACATGTGGTCAGATGCTACACTACAGAACAAGATTTTCTCGAAGGAACTGTCATTCTACTGGCCAAAAAGATATTTCTTCTTTTTAACTTTTGGGTATTTAAACCAACTCTGATATTCTTGAGAAACTCTAATATACCAAATTTGATAACAAAAATATTTTCTTACATGTCCAAGTATTAACATGTTCACAAGATTCTTGCAGGTGCAGGACACAATTCTTTCTCATGGTCATTGACCTTAAACCTGATATCATCTGATAGAAAATCATTAAACTTGTCAAAAAACAATGTGAAGACATACCCATGTGCTAAGTTTCGCTAAATCTATAATATTTTTTTGGGAAAGAAAAAAAAAGTTATTTAAGTGGTATTCGTAATATATATCCACAGACTGGATTTTATACAAATGCATTCATACTTGTGTATGATATCGTGCTCACATGCCAGTACAGCTAAAACCTTGAGTCACAACCTTTGACCTAAAAATCAATATCTGAGTGCTGACTATCAACTTGTTCATTGGATCCAGGTTACAATGATTACTTCTGGATCAGTAAACACGAATGTAGTTCTAATCTATTTTTTAGACTATTTCATTCTCCTCTTTTTTGGTGGTGATCCTTGGCTTTAGATTTAGGCATTGTTGGTATTGATTTCAAGGAAATTGTTTCGTTCTTAGAATATGAGCATTATGGTGCAATTGTCTATGGGTATTTTGGCAACAGTGCACAGTGAGTAATCAGGCATTGATGTGGGCTTGGAAGTGAAATCAGTGACCCACTTCACGATGTTTTGTTTACAGTTCAACCTCTCTTAAAAATGTCACTTAACATATGACCAGTACAACACTGTGAGTTCATCTTTGAAGATATAGTGAAACCCCGCTATAACGCGATATTTAGAGTCCATAAAATTCGATCGCGGAAAAAGCGGGGTCGCGTTATTGCGGGGTTCTACTATATTTTATTTTACTCAGAGAACAACGTATACACGTCTAAGGTATAGCATGGATTCGGTATCAACACCGTTTACTATCTGATATCGATCCGTCTTTGTTTTCCCACATGACAACCCTTTGATTGAGCCACGAGTATGTTCAGTGCCAAGTAACAGAGAGTGGTTATTTGAACTCCCTGTGATCTTGCCGCCCAAGCTCAGTCCCTACATAAGCACCCACATATGACAATCTTTGATCTTGCCGCCCAAGCTCAGTCTCTACATAAGCACCCACATATGACAATCTTTGATCAACCACTGCATTGTCTGGTGCTTGGTTGTGTATGCAGTTAAAGAAGAAACATAAGTCGGCTATTGTTTGCGCAATGATTGTATACAGGATGAATTGAAGTCCAGCGCACGTGTTGGTGGCTTATGTTTTTTGATGTTTATTAAATCGTGAGAATCTTTTATCTACCACAACATTGTCTGATGCTCCGTTGTGTATGCAGTTAAAGAAGAAAAACATGTCGGCTATTGTTTGAGCAATGAGTGTATACAGAATGAATTGAAGACAAACACAAAGAAGACTTCCCGGCTTTACTCATGGATCAGTAATAAGTAACATTTCCGATAATGTTTATTTTGGCATAACACTTCAAAACACTGGTGAAATTGTTAAATTTCAGAAGTCACGCCCCGATCGAATTCATACGTGATCTCTTCCCCAAAATGATAATAAACTTTTTATACACTATTTCTCGTACTTAAAAAAAAAAATGTTTTCCGTGTACGAGAAAAATACATGTACATGTATATAAATTTCAGGAACCACGCCACAAATGTATTATACTCGAATTCATATGCGATCTCTTTCCCAAAAGGATACTGTAATATACACATTTTATACACTATTTCTCGTACTTTGAAAAAAAAAGTTTTCATGTGCGAATGAATACATGAAATTTTGGGAGCCACACCACGATCGCGTTATATCCGAATTCGCGTTATAGCGGGGCGCGTTAAAGCGGGGTTTCACTGTACTTCAAATTAGCATTTGATTTATTAGCATTTGGACACAGTGGAAAGTTCAGAACTGACAAACATGTGTAGGAACTACAGTGCACATAGAGAAAAGTTCAAATGGTGGATAGTTTTCAAATTATGTCAGACAAAATATCTTTAAAAGTCAGAATGGGGCCTTAATTCAAAACACATAAAGACATCTTTCTAGTTGATACTGTGCCTGCAGGTCATTTACACTCTTTATTATGAGTCCAAGCAGTTAATGTATGTGCTTATAATGGTGTGATAAATGTGCAATACATATCTGCTTACATGGCCTACAATAATTGTTTATAAACATAGTTACATGGTACTCAATGACAGGATGGAGATGAAGACTCTGTAATCAAGCCCACTCATTCTGTCTGCTAAGCCATTTTAATTGTCAGAGGAGTATGACAAAAAATATGTCAAAAGGATAAAATGCACTTTCACCTGGTTTTATCAACTTGGACGTAAGAAAACAGCAAAATCAAGCAAGCCTAACACAAAATACATTCCTTTTTATTGTTCATTTTGCTTGAGACATTGATTGACAGATTGCCACATTCTAGCATAAGCTGATATCACATTCTAATAAACCATTCTCCTTAATAATTGTTAGCTGACACTCTTAATAATATACCAGAAATGTTGAACTAGATCATCTGAATTAACTATGTACAATTGATTTTTAATAAGTACATGGTTACATGTTCTACATGAACAAATGTCCATCCTTGTTTAAAATTGTTGGGATCAGAATTTCACATTTAGTTAATGATATTGGATCTAACCGTACCGATCGTTGATCTGTCAGGCATATAATAGGCTGTATGTACTTGAAATAACCAAAAATGTTATTTCCATCATAAATCAGCTTACTTATGGTAACATCTCTTAATTTAGTACTTTGGCTCTCAACCTCCATATACATGTACTGCTACATACTAATTGTTGTACAAATGATAAAAATCTCACCCTCCTTACACTGCCCTGAAATTTATGATAGCTGGAGTACCTTATTACTTATTTATCCGGTAAATGGCTGAACATACTCTGAAAAACATACTTCTGGAAACCTCATATGTTTTGGGGATGAATAGTCTCTTTAATACATGCCCACTGCTTTCCATTTCTGAGTGTCGGAGTTTAATGTTTTTTCAAGTGCTTGCACACTTAATGTCATTTTGAAATCTCCATATCTAGCTCATTTTCACTTCATTTACCTGCATCTTACTAATCTATGAGATTAAAGAAACATGTTACCTCAAAGACATGACTTGAGTCTTCATGAGAGAGATCAGCACCATTGTTCAGTAAGGTACAGCCTTCCTGGAACTGTATTTTGCTATTACAGGGTCACCTTTTATGGTTATTGACATCGAAACACTTTGCCTGTTTGCTATAAAACAAGGTTCTGGTCCCATCACTATGGGAAATTTTCGTGTGCTATTATCTATACTAACTACTGTCCGAGTACCTGACACAATAAATCTGGAACATAGCACTTGTCATTGTTTCTTTAGTGTGTACACCTATACACATTTGAAAAGGCATATTGCAATTTTTTGCCTAAAAAATTACTACGAGCTATTGTGCTTCACTACCCCTTGAAAAAAATGTTATATGTTGCACAGACCAAAGCTACCACTTTTCAAATACCAGTCACAGGTCAACTTTCCTGTTTAAAATTTGGCAGATTCATGTTTGATATTTGTATGAAAATGTAATTTGTATGTTTAAAAGCTTTTTTAACATTTAAATTTATATTTAAAGTTCTATTAAAATTAAATATATTGATGTTTTTCTATTTCAAACATATTTTCAGACAGAAATTATCTTGTATTAGAAATAAGTTTTTATAGCATTGACAAATTCTTAATTAAGGAAGATATGGCAAATTTAGTTTTAGGATCTCAAAACCATTTGGTCCAAAAACTGCACTTTGCTGAACACCAACACACAATTTCTGACAGTTGTCACGATCTTTGTTTGCCATGAAAATCAAAAATGTTTTATCAGTAAAGTTAAATTATGTGTGGCATGCAAATATAAGAGTTCGACTAAAATAGGCCATGAATAAGTTGGCCTGATAGGACTCAGGTTAAAATTATTACTTCGGCGTCAGTACCCATGAATGCAGTCCTAATCTATGTTTAATGTATTTTTTCCTTTCCTTTTTTGATGGTGATCCTTACAGTACAGTGAGTAATCAGGCATTGATGCAGGTCCAGAAGTGAAATCTGTCACCCATGACACATTGTTTTCTTTACCCTCACTGTGAGTTCATCTCTTTACCCTCACTGTGAGTTCATCTCTGAATATACTTTAGATCAACATATGATTTATTAGGATTTGGACACGCTGGAATGTTTAGTACTGACAAACAAATATAGCATCTATATAGGGAAAATAACTGTGACCCGAGTCCTGTCAATGGAATGAAACAGTAGCGATAACAAGATTTTCGAGATGGTCATCATGGCAGCCATGTTGGACATAAGATCAGCACCATTTTCATTTAGGACCAGCCAGACATCATAAAAAGTCATCTGGTGAAAACCCCATGTGAATATGACCATCTATTCAGGAGGATTAGTGATAACAAGATTTTCAAGATGGCCATGGAGAAAATGAATCTGTAAAAAGATTGGCATTAAAATGCTGATCCTTCTATGATTACACACTTCCGAGTCGCACCAGCCCCCTCCCTGCAACATGTGAAAATCCCTAAAACTTGATATTTCTAACCATATAATGAACCTACACTGAAAATCAGAGGTATTTTATATATATAAGATGGTGACAATTGCATCCCAGATATTTTTCTTTAATGAAAAGGAATGTGTCTCATGAATTAACAGATTTCTCACAAGATCACTCTACAAATTTCAGTAAATGCATAAAAACAGAATTAGGAGAAAATGAGCAGCCACTCATACTCATTGTAGACCAAAACTTAATATTGGACCTGGACACAAATGTGTTTCTCTACTAGAATTGTCCCCATGTGCACACAACACGAAATCATGCCTTCTAAATGCTACTGTAAATAACATGGGAGAAACATGGAGGTAAAGTATGGATATCTCTTCAATAAAAAATGTACCCAAGGCCAATCATATGAAACTGTTTAGCGCTATCTCAAAGCATTGCTGTAAAATGTGTGACCTTGACCCTAAGATCAATGGGGTGAGCAAACTCATAATTATTCATCCTCAATATGAATGAGTAAAGGAAATATAAGCCAATGAAAAAACTTTAACCAAAACCTTAACACAAATTTTCTATGAATCTGAACTTGACCCTAAGGTCAAAGTTGCAAGCAAGCATGTTGCAAAATTAATTGTTTTAGCTTCATAATTATTTGACCCAAGTACAAGGAAAATCCATTAGGGGTTTGGGAAACAGAAGCAAATGAATCAAGAGAACTGTGAACAGCACATTAAATGACTGCACCATGTTTAATAGCCCTATATATTGATAACTTATATTTTTTGGCAGAAACAATTTTTCTTCTTTCAGTTCAAGTGACCTTGCTCTTTGACCTTTTGACCCCAAAATTGACAGGCTTCTTCCTTACCCTAAGTGCAAGCCATCCAAAAAGTTTAGTCAAAGTATGTGATGAAGAACTAATGTTATTATTTGGAAACTTTTTTATTCATTTAGCCACAATGACATTGACCTTTGACCTTTTGACTCCAAAATTAATAGTGTTCTTCCTTACCCAAGTTCAAGCCATCCACAAAGTTTGATAACCATAGATGATGGAGAATTCAAGTTATTGTGCAGAAACCATTCTTCTTTTTTCAGTCATGGTGACCTAGACCTTTTGATCCTGAGTCAGTAGGGTTCTTCCTTATCCAAAGTGCAAGCCATCCATAAAAATTGGTAATTGTAGATGATGGAGAACCCAAGTTATTGTGTGGAAACCATGCTTCCACTTTCAGTAACAGTGACCTTCACCTTTGACCTTTTGACCAAGAAGTCAATAGGTTTCTTCCTTACCCAAAATGCAAGCCATCCACAAAGTTTGGTAACTATTGATGGTGGAGAACTAAATTGTCTGGAAGCCATTTTTCTTCTTTCAGTCACAGGATCTTGGCCCTTGACCTATTGATCTCTGATTACAGAGGAAACTAACTTTTCAGAATTTGATCTGGCAAAACAATGTTGGTGCATGTGATATTCATATGGACACTGTGCCATCACAAACACATCCTTGCAACCCATTTATATTAAACTTTAATGCATTCTACAATATAGCACAGTATTATATTATACCTGAGTGATATTGAAATTCATGTAAGTTTTCTCTGTTGTAACGAATTCCTTTTTTACAAACCAATTTCACTGGTCTCTTGTAATTCACTATAAAGGGGCTCCAGAGTAGCTTGATAAATGTATCAAATTACTGTCAAACATGCCATACCTGTTGCTTGTAATAAGAAATCATGTTTTAAATGGCCAGTTTTTAAAATACCCATGGACCATAAAATGAACCTTTATTAAGCAACCAACAGTCTTCTGAGGCCCCTTTTCTCACTTATCAGCATAAAGGTGGCTGCTTATGACATGTTTGAATGTATGTAATCTCAATGTAACTGAACCAACCTGTAGTGATGTGTCTGAGTTACTAGAAGTAGGGGATTCATTCATGGCATTCGGAATCCCTGCTGTCCAGGAATCATCGTCCATCGGACTATACGATGAAGATAAATGGTAACCATCCATCTTCAGTGAGTCTGAAATAAAAGAAATCAATAATTAGAACAGTTCACTGACCCTTTTATAAAAGTCATCTGAAACAGCTATTTTCTTCATCATGAAATGATTGTGCCGATTCATGTAGTTCCAACCTAAACACTCCATCTGAGAATTCTAAAAAAAATATCCCCTATTAATCAAGATACAAACTATACCCTGTATGTATGGATGGATGTAGAGGGTTTAATAGGATGTCAGCACAATCCTGGCTATATAGTACCAAGCAAAAGTTAAGTTCCAAAAATGTAAAGGTAAAATTTGCAAGAAACTATAGAAAGGCAAAGTGTTTACTCATAAACATGAAATCCTCTCACCAACAGAAGAACATCTGGAATAGCAGACAATAGCAGATAAGCGCTAAAAATAGCACCCCTATTTATAGCTTGCAGACTGGTAGGACAAACAAATCGGCTTTTGTATTACAATACATATGGCAGAACACGTTGAAGAGATTGCATTGGCACCTGAAAAACAAAAAAATTGTGGTGCTACAAGACATTGTTGCTTTGGACTTTGTAACAGCGATAGTAGATATTCAGATTGTTAATATAGGACAAGTGTATTTTGGATTCTGTTTCCAAAATCGAAATAAAAAACAGAGAAGTGCCAATGTTGGTTGCATGCCTGTGGAAGGGAAAATTTTGCTGTTGACAAAATCACATGATGGACATGGTAGGAATGGACCAACGACGGATCATCCCGACCATATCCCAGCAACACTCACGCCCAATCAGGTTTGATATTTACATCTACACGTATTTATAACAAAAGTTCCTTGACACAGGAATGAAGAGGGGATCCAGACAAAATAAATAAATAAATAAAATGTACATGATAAAAATTTAACTCTAACTTAAAAGAGTTTTTTTTTTAAATAAAAGAAATACGAAAATAAACATAAAATTAATTGAATTGAATAACTTGATAGCATAATTTAGCATTGACCAGTTAAATATTTAGATTTTTATTAAGTCCTGCCTCTGGCTTTTTCCTCGTATTTGCCAATCGGGTAGGTCTTAAGTGTGCAATGGCGTTCTTTTAGAAAATGTTGTGAAATGGAATAGTTTTTTGTGGACTTAAATAATAATATTTCCAGTTTAAAATACATCTTTGAAATAACCCTTTAATTAAAAATTATTGAGCATAATTTACTTGAATTATTTATTATTATTATTTTGAAAAGAAATATTTTAAATATTGTGACCTTTCCTCACATTATATACAGATTTTTGTGCGAAATGTAAATGACTCATACACGAAATGTTATCATAATTCCTCTCTTCATTAAATTGTAGAAAAGAAAATGAAATATATGTATTACCTAACTAATTGAAAAATATAAAAAAATACTATATATTGAAGAAAAAAAAACTTTTTTATGTAATTTTTTCTGTAAAATTGGAAATTATCATTTGAAATGGAATCGTAAAATATACATTTACTTAAATTATTCCTATTATTTAAAACTATTTTACCTGAAATTGTATGCAAACAATAGTTTAGTTAATTGTTTAAGGTAAAAACAAACAGTCATCACTTTCAGTCATGTTGCATATTAATTTGTTTAGCGAACTGGAAAATTAGCACGAGAAATGAAGCATTGACTATTGATAGTTTCTGATTTTCTAAAAATTAGTCAATCAGTAAAATCATGAACTTTAAAAAATATTTTTCGTAATTTACATTTAAATTATAAGTTTTTAATTTCAAAAGCGTCCAAATTGTTAAAAATATAAATTTGAAGTGCAAAATGGAATTCTGGCATACCAAATGGAATTATGTCTATAATTAGTTTTGTTATTCTGCTTACAGTAGATACATTTATTAGTAACATAAATGACTTAGTTTCCAATAATAAATGAAAGCATCTTGTTATAGTTCAGTTACTCTCGTTGAGATGCATAAAAAATATGTATTTTCATGTGTACATAAAATAGGGTCCAAGATACTGATGCCATAACAAATGAATACCTGAAAATACATCAAATACATGAAAATTAGGACCAGCTAGATATCATAAGAAGTTTTATGGTGAAAACCCCTTCTCAATCTGACCTTCCATTCAGGAGGATTAGTGATTTTCAAGATGACTGCCATGGTGGCCATACTGGATATAAGATTGGCATTCATGGTTTCATATAGAACTAACTAGACACCATAAGGAGTCTTATGGTGAAAATCCCATGTCAATCTGACTATTTGTTCAGGAGGAGTAGCGATAACAAGATTTTTAAAATGGCCACTGTAGCGGTGATAATGGATGTCCGAGTGGCACGATTTTCATATATGACCCAATTAGATCATGGGATGAATGTGTGTAAAGTTTCATGGCAATACTCCAATTAGTTTAGGAGAAGCAGCGATAACAAACTTGTGCTAACGGATGGACGATGGACAACATCCCATCCCATAAGCTCTTCTGGTCCATGATCAACAGAGCACAAAATTACAAGCATTTCAGTAATCTAGATATACCAGTGTTCAAATTGTGGTTCACCTATATAAAATTGTATCTGACTGAAAAATCTAAATCTGATATAAGTAATCATAATGGCATAATTTAAGGTTAATAACAGGAACCAGTCCATCAAAATTGGAATGACTGACATATCTGAATGGTACATGATTCCCCTCCTATCCCTAACCTGCATGGCATATATAAAATTTATAAATTCATCACATAAATCTACAAAACCTTCTCCACTTCAAGCAGGGGCATTTTGCTAGAAAATTTTCTGATGAATGCGCTCACCTGGAGCTGGATAGTGCATGTGTGGGGTGGGTATAATATAAATTTAAAATGGTATATTGATTATTGTACATTACTGCCAAATGGTTGGGCAGAATGGGCTTCAAAAAGTACGGTTATAAGTACGCCAGTGTCATAATGTACAAATTTACATTTCCAGTTCCATAAATTTTAAAACCAATTTAAAAGTCTTTATCATAATGTAAAGACGTAAAACATTTCCAGCTACATTCTTTGAAAGCATACAAATAACTACTTTGAAATTCAAGATTTTGTGATAATCAGATCTGATAATGATATGATTGTATGAATTTCAAAGAATAATCCTATCACGGCAACCATGAGTTTTTTATATGATCTTCTAATTTGTTTGAAAGGTTTCTGCATAATAAACTGTATATCTCTGTTCCAACTGTATGTGACTGTATCTGCATCACATGTTTTAAAATAGGTGATTATGGGTTTAATATGAAAGCATGGATGCAGTAGTTTAGGTAGATTTTTTGATGGAACTTAAAATATAGGTAAATTCAATTGAGATAAGCTGGCCTCCATCTAAACAGCATTTATTTCTTATTGATTATAGATTCACCAGAAATTTTAATTAAGTTACACATTTGCCATATGATAAGGCCTGGAGAACTGCCTTGTACATTATAACTGGTTAGTGAATTCGTGGTATAAGAGTTTTTCAAAAGAAACTAGAGCTGTTAGTTAGCAGCTCACAAGATACCCGCACATCTGTGGCATGAATCATTATCTTTGAGTGTTCAGTTAACCATATAAAGTAGGCCACAGCCACCCAGTTTTGGTGTGTGACACCACTTAATCCGAAGACACATCCACAATGCATGGTTGGTGCAGGACTCCTAGTCATATTTTCAAAATGATGAGGATTTTATAGAGCATTTGGTCTAAAAAAATAAAGAAAACAAAAAGAGATTTCTTTTTCGAGCTACAAAATCCCAACGCCATTGAAAACACCATTTATCTGATGTCACCATATCTTGTTTAAAATGGGAACCAATCCAATTTTCGTGGTAAGGAGTATATTTAAAACATTACCCACATAGTTTATTAAGTAAAAGCAGAATTAGGTTAATGAATCAAGTTAAAAATATTTATAATTTAAATGGATTGAATCACTGTCAAATACAGTGTAAATTTTATTACCATAAAAATTCAATTTGTTCCTCATTTTAAAAAAATCTTTTTCATTGCGTTGTGTTCAACTTAAAAGTGAATTGTTCTATTTATTATTATTTCTTTAATTTATATCAGATGAATATTGTGTGATAATGTGTTCATGTCATCTTTTGTTGTATCTCAACTATGTCATCTTTTGTTGTATCTTAACTATATCATCTTTTGTTGTATCTTAACTATGTCATCTTATGTTGTATCTTAACTATGTCATCTTTTGTTGTATCTTAACTATGTCATCTTTTGTTGTATCTTAACTATCTTAACTATCCAATGTGATTGCTCCTCACCTTTGCCAAGTCCTGATAATTGGGTGGATGTTGTTGAAAATTTTAGAAAATTTTGAAGATTATTATTTTTTTTACTTCATCTGCATCATATAGTTGATACTGTTTTCATCATGTATCTTTAAAAGAAGATTGATTTCATCCCACACACTTACACAAAAGAGACAGACAGTTTTGCGGACAAAAAAGATACAGACATACAGACGGACACAAATATATATATTGACTGATATGTATATAGTATTTATGGCATGCACTAATTATACAAATCATCATCATCATCATCAATCCTTAAAATCCTAAAAATATACTTCTTTAATTATATATTGGACCTATTAAACAACAGCAAATAAATATCTGACCCTTAACATCTTCCATACATTCAAACAAACAGAGTTATCAAACTATGTGAATCATGTGATCAGAGTACAGTCAGTGCAAACACTGGAAGCAGGCAATCAGAAGGTGAGACACTTACATATGAAGGATTGTTATTATGAATATTCTGAATGATTTTGTGGAGGGGGTATTGAAGGGAAAATAAAAAAAAATTAAGTAGTACATGTAAGTATATATAATTTGCATTTCATTTTTCTTATCAATCTGTTCTGGAGAAGAATTCTTCTGTTATAAAAAACACGACAACATATACACGTGTTGTTATAAATGCGTAACTACTGCAGCAATGGAAGACAGAAGTATGAAATACTTAGCTGCTTCCAATTTACCATGAATGTTGGCATGATGCAAAATTAGGAGTGGGAGTATAGCCAATATTGATAACATAATGCAATGAAATAATTTAAACATATGTAATCTATTACTACAAGTACTTTCCTCTATTGTACTGAGTATATCCATATACAATTTTCAATTTTCATGAGTGGAGGTGAAAGAGGGTCTATGATATTGAGAATGTAATGAACAGATAGCTAAAAATAAAAGTCACTCAAAAGCATGAATATATGCCCACACTGACCAAGTGTTGGTATGGTTGATGTGTATATGAAAAGTGTGCTGATCATGTCACACTGACCTAGTTTTGGTATGTCCGAGTTACGTTCATAGAGATGTATCCACATACCAGTTTTCACCAGTGTATGTGAAATAGGAATTAAGATACTGGGGGTGTAATGAAAGAACAGCCGAAAATACAAAAGTCACTAAAGCATGCAAATTATGTCACACTGTCAAAGTATTATTTGTCGGAGAAGACCTTGTCTGAAAGTCTGTCCATTCTTGTGCATAAGAAAGGTCACTGTGAATTGTAAAGTGCGACTCGTCATACTGTGTAGCAGCAGTACATGCAGTTGGGGTTTCAACAACATTTAAACTACATGTAGCCTTGCCACTGACCAAAATGTTTAATTCACTTTCCCAAAAACTGTGGTTCTCATCATACTAATCATTACTAGTGCATACCAATTTACATTTTGTAAGACCCAGTTCTTGTCTCAGAAGTTTGCGCCAACCCAGTGTTGCTTTCATATCCCAACTTAAGCTTTGGGAATGGGTTTCTCTCTGTCTGCATTCTGTCTAAAAAGTGTTCAGAACAAAAACCCTTTCCAGCAATGTTTTTTGATATATGGCTTTAATCCACTCAAGGTTCATTAGCCCACCTCATGCCACAGATTGAAATTTAAATACAACCAAACATGCACAGTCTTCTCGCAATTGTCTGTGTATTTCAAACATAGATTTCTTCCATAAATTCAGTTTGCAATGATTATTTTGAACATCCATTGACAGAACATGAACTGTCTCCAACTTTTTTATATTTGCCATCGCTATGTCAATTTTGAAGACAAAACAAGCAAAGATAAAATGTAAACAAAAGATCGATATTGTTTTGATTGCAGCATGTGTGTTTCTAATTTTCATTTCACTATCATTATGGCTGACGCACCACATGATTGGTTAATGGCTGTGCTCATGAAAATGGGATCAGATCTAGATAATGGTGTCTATATACTTTGTAGTAAAATACCAATCATGGGGCAGGCTATCCCATTCCAGAAAGGGAGGTAACTTATACAATACACAAATAGGGAATTGTCACAGCAAACTCATCAACCTCTACAACTTATGGGACCAACCATTTCATTTTCAAGGAAGGAGGGAAGAGGGGAGCCTGAGATAACTTTATAAAAATATTCTTGCTCTGATTTGTAGAAAAAAAGAATTATATCCATTCTATTAGCTGAAAAAAACATTATCTTGAGGTAAAAGAGAAGAAAATATTCTGGTTCAAAAGAAACTCCTGGTGTCCCCTCCTATGCCCCCCAAATACAATAGTAAGTCCCTAAATGGACCTGTTCAAAGTCATGTCAACTGGTCCATGTACATTTTAGTTATATGAAGCTGACATCCGCATTACTGACTTTTAGGAAAATAAATAAAATGATAGTGTGAGCTTTTGTTTTGAGCATATTGATAATTTCATATCTGCATAATGACTGTAATAAAACTTTAAACAAAGACCAAACGTTGAAACCTACTGAAGTTAACTTCTGACGTAATATGATCGGGGGATGGGGTGTGGTAATGGTATGTAGATCAGACTAACAACTGCTCTAAACAGAATGAATGTCCTACAACAATTCACCAATTTGTGGAGCTCTTGTTATTTAAAAAGGCTTTGTTGACATTATGATTACCTTGTGAGTGGGTGTTTTGAATTTCAGGGTCAATTTCGTTAAATATACCTAAGTGTTTTCATAGACATGTCTGGTCTCGTACCTGTACAGGTACAATCACCTGATGTAAAAATCCTTTTCTCATCATTTATGAAATTTCTGTTTCCTATACTGATTTTTCATCATGTTCTCTATTAATAATTAAACAAATTTTGACAGTTACAATAGTTTAATTTATGATAATAATAAATTAAATGTAGGTAATGTGCGGTTGCATATGAAGGAGGTGTGTTTTATGACCCCTAACCCTTAACCCCCCCAACGCACTCCTAAATATTGAGCAAAATTTACAAGTTTTCAATTGGTGGATTTTTGTAGATTTTTTGAGGTAAAAAATGTGTGGATCTTTAATTTACAAGTTGCACAAAACAAAAGCTTGATTCTGATACCTGTGACCTCCCTCTCCTTGATAGGGAGAATCCCTGTACACATTTTGTTTTTACCAGCAAAAGCCTGCATAAAAAGATTGCCTATTCCATATTGAAAACAAGAGTCCCTTGAAGGTACTGATACTCTACTGTCTGAAAAGAATTTACAGAATTTCGAGATAAGACCATTGCTTCTTTTAACAGCTGAGCACTGAAACCATCTCAAATGTTTGAGCAAGAAGATTTTTAAATTAGCCGCTGTAGCAGCCATATTGGATGTAAGATTGGCAACATTTTCATCTGGGGCAAACAAAACACCATTAGAAGACTTGGTGAAAACCCTATGCCAATATGACATTCAGAAGAATTAGTCAAAAGATTTTCAATATGTTCATTTTGGCAGCCATATTGGATGTCTGCAGGGCACAGTTTTCATTTAGGACCTACTAGATATCATAAGAAGTCTTTTGGTGAAAACCCTATGTAAATATAACCATCAATTCTGAAGAAGTAGCTGTAACAAGATTTTCAAGATGGACACCATAGTGGCCATATTGGATATCAGATCGGCATCATTGTAATCTTCTGGTGAAAACCCCATGTCAATATGACTTTCCATTTAGGAGTACATGTATTGACAAAAAATTGTTCAAGATGGCTGCCATAGCAGCCATATTTAAGGTCAGATCAGCACCATTGTCATTCAGGACTAACTACATATTATAATTAGTCTTTTGGTGAAAATCCAATGTCAATATGACTTTCCATTTAGGAGAAGTGGCAAAAGCAAGATTTTCAAGATGGCTGGCATGGTGGTCATATTAGATGTCAGATCAGCACCATTTTCATTTAGTACCAACCAGACATCATAAGAAGTCTTCTGGTGAAAACGCAATGTCATATTGGAGATAAGATTGGCACCATTTTTATCCATGACCAACCAGACATCATAAGAAGTCTTTTAGTGAAAACCCGATGCTGATATAACCATCCATTCAGGAGAAGTAGCGATAACAAGATTTTTCAAGATGCCTGCTGTGGCAGATCTTGGATGCCTAAGCAGCACCGTTTTCATTTAGGAGCACCTAGACCTTGGGATAAATGTACTGTATGTGTAAAGTTTCATGGCAATCCTCCACATAGTTTAGAAGGAGTAGGGTCCCCGGATGGCTGAGTGGTCTAAGGTGCTCGCCTTTAACAGATCACTCACATCTCACCTCTGTTCATAAGAAAGCTTGCCAGTAGCTTCCCATGGGTCGGTGGTTCTTCTCGGGTTCTTCCTCCACCAAATATACTGGCCACCATGTATAGCCTATCATGTGCTGAAAAATGGCGTTAAACTCATTAAAATCAAACCAAATCTTAGAAAGAGTAACAGTAACAAACTTGTGCTACTGGACCGAAGGATGATTGATGAAGGACAACAGGCCATCCGATAAACTCTTCTAATCTATGACCAGAAGAGCTAAAAATGAGCTGATACATTTTTTTCAAAATAGTTTTTTGATATTATAAAAATTCAGAAAACAGTAATGCCTACACTGTGAAAATTCATGATCTGTATTTCAAAGACAGGCAAAATTAGTGTACCTTGTGTTATTTCAAGCACATTTCCGCAGCACACAGAAGCAGTAATTTTCATCAGCTGTCTGCTTCAGACACTACAACATTTTCCTAATAGTGATCAAAACTAAATGTCAATCCAAGTAGGTGCAAGACATGCAAGTATATTAATTCTCTCTACACTGTTAGAATTGTAGAGCAAACAACTTTGCTCTGTGCAATGGCCCACTTTTAATGATGCTCCAAAAACTCCAGAATGGACCTTAGGGACTTAACATTTAATTTTTGGGGTGGGAAAAACATTCTGGCCCCCAAATACATGTAGCTTGAAATAAATATTCTTGCTCTGATTTGTGGAAAAAAGAACTAATTATATCCATTATATTAGTAGAAGAAAAAAAACTTCATGCAAAAGAAAGAAAAAAATAATATTCTGATTCAAAAGAAAATCCCAGGTCCCCCCCCCCCACACCCACTCTCTGAAAATTAAATGGCTGGTTCATTAGTAAATTGATTTTCGAATGAGGTCTTGTAGAATAAAACGTGTGTTATTACAAAAAAAAAATAAAACTTGACTTTAACAAATTATAGTGGGAGTTGATGTCTACTTTTCCTGAAATAGATTCTGCATGCTTTTCAATTTTTTAACTAGGACAGAAGAACCACAAATGTCAACGTTTCTTTTATATGTGCGTATGATAAATAAAAAGACAAAAAAAATAATTCAAATGCTAATAAAAAGTATCATTTGTTTACTCCCATTTAGAATATCTAAATGCTACAACTTTATAGATATATAAAACTCAAGTCATTTTACTATCAACAATGACCGAATTACAATGTTTAGACAATTAAGGAAAATGACATTCACTGACAATTTAATCGGTTTGAAATGTCCCCAAAGAAATTCAGCTACAGCTTATATTTATGAATATTAACGGATATTGGGACATCTTAATGATCATTACAATAAGATCGATAGTTTTTGCAGCAATAAAATTTCAGTGTGTTACTGGTGTGGACAGATTGCGAGACACTCATGGTTATATTTTGAAACAAACCATATGATTGCATGCCATGTAAGTAACGGTAAATATCCTTCCTGTGCCTCAATAATATGATTGTATCATGTGACTATATCAAGAAACACACGTTATTTAGGTCCGGTATATTTTGATATGTTAGATATGTGATGAAGATTTGCAGAATCA
This sequence comes from Margaritifera margaritifera, assembly GCA_029931535.1. Classification (NCBI taxonomy): domain Eukaryota; kingdom Metazoa; phylum Mollusca; class Bivalvia; order Unionida; family Margaritiferidae; genus Margaritifera; species Margaritifera margaritifera. Next base: position 1,933,216 of record JAQPZY010001597.1, read on the forward strand.
AAAGTTATACACAAGGTTTTAACACTGCAGTTATTTATAAACATCATACTCTGGGAAGTAAATAAAAAAATCCTCACTTATATGCCAAATGATGTCAGACACCTCCCCCCCCCCCAAAAAAAAAGATAAAAAATAGATAATGTTAACATACAAAATCAACACACACAAATAATGTGATGAATTATTCAGGTAAGGTCAATTGGTCCTCAACAAAAGCCATTAGGAAAAGTCAACATACAAGGCTAGGGAAACAGGTAAAACAGTGAAGTTAAATCACAGGAATCTGACATTCTATTTTAAAAATGGGCCTGGAATTAAAACTTAGCCTGATCCAGTGGTGGATCCAGAAATATTATTTGGTGGAGCGAACCTAAACAAGTAGCTGAGGGGTCTGTGCAATGGTGGAGGCTCAGTGGGCGAAGCCTCTGGAAGCTCCTGCATTTTATGCGTTTCCAGTGCATAATTGTAACCATCTAACTGTAAAGAAAACTTACCGTACTCAAGGAAATTTCAGGGGGGGGGGGGGCACAGTCCTTAAAATGGACCTAGAATTAAAATTAACCCTATAATGCACCAGGACCCAAAGGAATCTGATGTTCTATCATTAAAATGATTCTAAAATTTACCTGATAATGCCCCAAAACCCTAATGTTCTATCTGTAAAATTTGCCTAGAATTCAAAATTGCCATGATAATGACCCAAGACCCTGTTCTGGTTTAGGGGCATTATTGGGGGTAATTTTTAGTTCTAAGTCTATTTTAAATATAGAATGTCAAATTCCTGTGGATAAATATACAACCTTTCCAATCGATTATCTCCTCCAAATTTTGAGATTGGTGAAGGAGTTCTGCAGAAATTACATGACTGAACCAACTCTGATTTAGATCCAAATGATATCCAGTGCATACTCCCTGGCACTCCATCATATTACAGTTCTTTTGTCCCAGTCACTTTAAGAAAAAGGTCATTTTATAATTCGAACCAATACAGCCAACTTGGCATCATCACAGCAAAATAGTAAAGATGTCATCTAGGTCAAATTACTAAAAAGAAGTTGTAGTCCTTCCTATGGCAGTTGAGGAATAACTTGATAAACTGTATCTAGCTGGCTAAATCTGTTTCCACTACATATTTACATACAATGATTTTCTTGTACTACTAGTGAAATACAGCTGTATCACATTACCTATACCTAATCTAAAAGTACACACGACCTGCACTCAGAGCATGTTTGCAGATATGTTGAATATTATGCCAGGGAGGTCTCTGCCAGATGTGCAGCAGATAATGAATATGACTCAGACTGAAACCACACTGGTCTATAAGGAACTGAACATTTAATCTTGTGGTGGTGGTGGTAGGTTGAGGGAATGGGGCAGTTCAGCAAATATGATGGATAGAATTGCATGTAGTTCATTCTTCATACAAATCACAGCAAGAGTATTTTTTCAAACAATTTGGTAACCTAAAATTTAAATTAAAAAAGCCCCACTCAAAAAAATTAAATGATTGGTCCCTAACATACTTGTCACAAAGCCACAGTATAGTGTGTGCATAAAATGGAGGCAATACACTATTAAATGGTCGGTCCCTCAGCAATTTCAATAGCTTATAATATTTTGTTCTTTGACCAAGTCTATACCATGACCCCTACTGTAAAACCACATTATAATAATCAGCTGTATGAACTTATTTGAATTTCAAAATTTGAAAGGCACATCACAACAAACATATTTGTCCTTATCTAATCCTGAAAGTGAATAGTGGATGTAGACATGAAGGCCTATTGGCATAATTACTGATCAATATACTGTACTACCTCCATATACCTTCTTGGATATACTAGTGTTACAAAGAAAACAAAATGCTTCTCAATATTGCTCTACCATGTGCTGGGATTACTGATTTTGATGTCAACTGTAACTCCATTTCAATACATTTTGAAGTACTAATGAATAAATTGTATGACTTTAACCTTTTTCCACATTTATTTAGTGTTTGTAAAGAATTGAGACCAAATTTTGTCACAGGGTAATTTAAGTTTATGAAAATTTATTACCAAGGTGGTCTTACTCTGAAGAGATTGTCTTCTCTTTTAAATACAATGCTTCACATGTTCTACCATTAAAAAAATTCCACAAAATGCTACGTCTTGCCTGATTTATGAGGCATATTCTAAATATACAGCAAAGTCATTGGAACATAAAAAATAGGTCACTGTGACCTCCTTTTGTCTGTGATAAGCAGTACCTTGCACAATGAATACAACTACCAAGTTTCATAACTGTACATGGAACAGTGTCAGAGAAACTGATGTAAATTGACATTGATGCATAAACCAATAAGAAAGGCAATGACATCAGAAAAATAAACACAAGAATTGACATTGATGCATAAACCAATAAGAAAGCCAATGCCATCAGAAAAGTGATAACTATATCTTGCCTATTCTTTGCAGGCAATACAAAAAAGAAGTCCTTAAGTTTTTTGTGAAAGCAACACTTAATGCACAACTCAAAATAACGTGAAAATAACATGATGGTGTCACTTTTGACATATGTGTATCACAGCATTATGAATTGTGGGATAGATTGGACATAAATTAACGTAGTTGTGACTTCTGTCTGTTGTTAAATAATGAAAAAGATAAATTCTTATGCAAGTGCTGATTCAGGACACAGCAATGTTTCTCTTTAATGACTAGGAACTTCTGTTGAGAATGTTGTCGACTTTGTTCATCAAAAGTCCATACTTTCTTCTACCGGAATTTGGTTTTCCATTCATTTTCATCAAGCTCATATAAGTGCTTAGCTCTCATTCCTCAGTACTAATAAAAGCTTACCAGAGGGAGAGCAGATTGGTCTCAATTTGTAATTACTTCATTACTAATAATGTACTCTTTTCTGAACATTTTATATAAAAGGCACACTTCTAAAGCACACTTGTGCTTGACACTTCACTTGTGTATTGCTACAAGCAAACATCAATGATCAATATATTCAACTATTACTGACAACTTGTGTTAGATTTGTTTTTTAGTTGGTTTTAACGTCACTTTTAACACATTATTTGCTATATCATGCTGATGAAATGGAAACCAAGTGCTTTTCCCAAGTACACACAGAGGCAGCCAACCCAGACTGGCCTGAATGGGTATCGCACCCATGACCCTTGGATTATGTGTCCAATGCTCTACTAAATTAGCTACCATGGCTTCCAACTGAAGGGTCCCAGAATAAATTCCAGAAAACAATCTTTCACACAATCTAAGTTAGGTCGTTAACATTATCAGCTTCTATATTTCTATCACACCTGGTTGAGCAAAAGTTGATTCTGGACGAGTAAAAATTTGTTGTACTTGCCTGACGGGGCAAGTGGATTTGTATCGATTTTCAACCCAAACAGGCATTTGGAAATTTGAAACAAGTTAGGTCCTGCCCTATAAATTGGCTCACTGGGTTTCTGCTCCATAAAACCTATGTAATCTCAAAGACTGTGTCATACTGAAAAAAAATCACTCACCAACATGTACTTTTCTTGATGTATGTCACAGGAAGAGTCTATCATATTCAGCCTTTACAAATTTATGAATTTTCAAATACTCAGTCAGCTATTATTTTATGGGGAATTATTGACTGGGTACTTTTTTCTCATACTTTTCTATGTAATGACCCTTACTTGTTGATAGATATTCAGCTCAGAGTAGTACATGAAAATGCACGCCAACCTATTAATTTGTAAGTGATTTTGGATTGCTTGCACCTTTAGCTACGTAAAATATCCACTTTTCAAAGAGTTAAAGACTCTAACATTTCACATGAGATCATCCTTAAAGCTAAACGGTATACATACAGTGAAGCCGGCCTTGGCAGAACATCGATATAAAGGGTACCTGTTTTAAAGGATACCATTTAGTGTAGAAACATATTAAGTTTATGTACATATTCACTCCCAAATAAGGACACCTGGGAATAAAGGACAAAATGTTATGATCTTTTGACTGTCCATTATGGACAAGTGTTTTTACATATTGGATTTCTGCATAGCTTCCAGTGCCTGAATGGACTCAAATTGTTTTTCAAAGCTACAAAATAGCTACATGCAGCTGCAAAGAAGCATATTCAGCGGACAGATTGCTACCAATGCAACTCGAATAACTTTTACTCTGACAGAGACTCGGAGGTAACTGTATTGATACGTCCCAATTGGTAATATTTTGGCAGATGAATATCCAGCTAGAAATGCAAAGAAAAGAGTCTCATAACAAAAGACAGGCAGTGAAAATTCCACAACAATTTCAACAATATATGAAATACTTGCACTTTTAATTTTTATTTTTATTCCTGTGTAACGTTTTAATGAAAGAAAAGGAAGAATGCATTCAGTTTCCATTGCCTAAATCTATTGATTACATTGCTATTAGTGGTGACATTATTGAGTCATTCTTATGTCAATAAGACTGATGTAATGACAACCACAGGCTCAAGGGAAGTTCAAAATGCTCACTATTTGCATCTGAGGTCTATTTATAGTATGCGAAGGAAAATGCAGTGGATGTTCCGATTGTTGAGATCTTTGTCTAGCATGTGAGGAAAATGCAGTAGATGTTCCGATTGTTGAGATCTTTGTCTAGCATGCGAAGGAAAATGCAGTGGATGTTCCGATTGTTGAGATCTTTGTCTAGCATGTGAGGGAAAATGCTGAGGACGTTATGATTGAGACTGTACCATATATCAGAAAAAATCTGCTTTGTTACGACTGTATGGGGCTTGGAACCCTCTCATAAAGTTGCACAGAAAGATTTTTTGAGCAACTTCAATACAACTTCAAACAACTTTGCAAATCAATTCTCATGAAATGTTTTTATTCCCCAATAATAATGTTTATGAAAATTACTTCAGTGACTGAAAATTAAGTACTGTGTACCATTAGGAGCATTAAGTCAATCTGATCAAAATCTAGATCTCCAACATAACTGAGACCAATTGGAACATCACTCTGCTATTTCCGTCACATCAACAAATAACCTCAGATGTAGGACTCTACACATATATTTTATGGGTTTTGGTGATTCGCTGTGGTGGAGTGCAAAACATATTTTGCGACAGAAAAGGCTGAAAAGGTTCCGATTGACTTTGTATCCTTCCGCCACCACATTGTGCCACGTGAACAAAAGTAGTTCCGAATATAGTTCTGAATGACAGCAAATTACATATGAGGCTTCTTTCTCATCTTGACGGAAGAGGCCCAGGATGTTTTGTCTGAACAGAGATCTGACAGATACCAATTAAAGTTCATATTCTGGTGGCCTTTGGAATTTTCCTTACAGATCTTACTCTTTCAGAATATATTGCTGCCATAATTCTGTTTTGAGCCCTAAGTCATCTAGGCTGTTTTCTATCATCACCTCACATTAGTACATGAGCATACTGATTGGATACTACCATCCTTCTCTATACTCACAGACTTAAATCCAATGAAAATTGAGGTACATTTATCAACAACCAGACAATGTAAGGCAGTTCAGATGCGCTTCATTGTGACGTTATCGGCATGTTGTTAAGTCTGTTGCGTGCTACCTTAACATGTCGTCAGCCCTGTGCTCCATCTCTGCTAGCTACAACGTCATAGCCTCGACATGGCCAAGGCTACGAAGTGATCCTATACCTTGTAACAGAGCAAATCAAAGTATTGCCAAAGACAAAAATATGACATAAGTAAAAATCTACTACCTAAGTAGAGTTATGTTTTCAGGAAGTTTGGCTTATGATGAAGTTACTAAGCCTAAATAAGGTAAAATATATTGGTATGTTTACACTAACTGTACTTTAACAACCCTGACAGATAACATGAGATTCTCACAGTAATTCACTTTCCAAATAAGGCTTGCTATACCATATTTGGTTATTCTATGATACATTATTCAATGCACACCATATTTACTACAATCTGTTTACGTTTCCAAAGAAGGATGCAATGTCCTTATATGGCATACCAAAATATGAGACTGAAAACAGAAGTAGTTATTAGATGAACTAATATGGCAGACAATCCAACGGAAAATTTTGTATGAAGAATATAAACGCTATTTTACTCGTGTTTCTACAGTGAAATTTGGCAATACTGATATTAAATAAAAAGACTACTTGATTTGTTTAAGGATATGTACGCAATATTTTCAAATTTTCTGACAATAAGCTGAAGAAGCACCTGGTGTCGATGACACCTGGCTGCTCTAATGATACAATATCCCAAACTGGCACAGTTTGGAAAATCAACCAGTGTATTTGTAATGTAACTGACAAATTCAAGATTGAACCAATCAAGTCTCAAAGTCCATACATCTTATCAAACCTTGACAAATGATTTAAATTTTGGGACAAGTGAAAAGGCAGGTGGGACAAGTGAATTTTCTGAAACCACTTGTCCTGGACAAGTGGATGAAACAAAAATTTGCTCAACCCTAATGTTTATTAAGATCTCACCACATGAAGTGTTGTTTCCAGCTCATCAAACTGCTCTTCAGTGACGTTAGTAAACAACATCCAGGGGTCAGCCTCATTTTGAGTTGGCATCTAAGTCATTTTTGCAATAACATGTAGCAAAAAAGAATGAAAATGTAACAATAACAGTGCTAGAGCTGCTGGCTCAAGACTTTACAATTTGTATATTTTCTGCTACTTATTGCAAATCTCTTAAAAATAAGGCAAAAACAGAAGCAAGTGTTTCTGCAAGAAAGCGGCAGAAATGAATGGTGACACTTGTGTTTCGATATAAGTGAGAGCACTCCACAGAGAGCAATTAGACAGTTCATAGTCTCATTGAGTGTGAGCATGTTCAAACAGGTCTTCAAAAATGCATGTACAGCCCTTTCAAGTTTCATTGATGCTTGTTCAGTCTCACTCATTTTCACTTATGCATGCAAATGTCTTAATTCAGATAACCATCTGGGGGAAATATTTGTATCTAATACTTACCCATTAAATGCTTAGCAAGTAAAAGTGAAAAATTAAATGGACAAGATGGAACCCGAAATTCGCGTGCCTATGGAGAAAGTAAATTAAAAAACATTTCAAAGGCCTGTATGAGTGTACATTTTTTAATTACATCGTATTTATGAGGGCTTTATTTCTAGATATCATGACATCTTGACCAAGAAGTTATTCAAATAATAGGTCTTTTTCTCATTCTGATTAGCTGTGAAAGCAATCAACTTCCTGTTTAGAGACTGGAGCAAAAACCAGGGCTAATGTCCATGTATCCAGTTAAATGCAGATTATCTGAACCCGTTGGGAGACAATAATTTTGTCAGCAAAATCAGTTGTTTGAATACAAGATTTTTCATTAACTGGGGATTTTAATTTTTGTGGGGGCATGGTGTGAGTCCACATAAATCAATAATCTACATGATCAGTGTTCTACTGAACATACAAGAATTAAGGAATATGTAGACCTTATGAAGTGTCCATCTCTGTAATTGGTGTTTTACTGAACATGCAAGAATCAAGACATGTGCAGACCATACAAAGGTGTCCATCGGCATAATCGGTGTTCTGCTGAACATGCAAGTATCAAGACATGTTCAGACCATATGAAGGTGTCCATCGCTGTAATGGGTGTTTGACTGAACTTGCAAGTATCAATACATGTGCAGATCTTATGAAGGTGTCCATCACTGTAATCGGTATTCTTCTCAACATGCAAGTTAGTATTAACACATGTGTAGGCTTCGTGAAGGTGTCCATCGCTATAATTGCTGTTCCAGTGAAACTGCAAATATCAAGACATGTGTTGACCTTATGAAGGTGTCCATTGCTGAAATCGATATTCTACTGAAGACATGTGTAGACCTCATGAAGGTGTCCATTGCTGTAATCAGTATTCTACTGAAGACATGTAGGCCTTATGAAGGTGTCCATCACTGTAACCTGATATATTAGAATGTTCAACCTATGTGTATTACCCTTAAAACCATGAATATTTTCTATGTTATAGAATCATCTGTAATGTGAACTCAGATCTGCAGGTACATCATACAAATGGAAAACAAATGCAAACATTCCGATTGTATTCAGCACAGAAATTTACATCATTAAAGTTACAATTTCTTTCAAATTCCTGCATCTACTGCCTAATTTTCCTTTCAAAACATCTCAATCAGCACCATAAAGCCAGAATTGTGTTGACGTTCCATTAAACTACACTATTACTACTACTTTCAAAATGTCTCTGGTAAATGAAAATATTGCAAGCTGGAAGGATGAATTACATAAAAGATACAATGAAAATGATAGATAGATGTAAATTATATGCTACTTTTAACTATTTTCTCTTTGCTGATTTCTTTCATCAACTGTGGATAACTAACATGATTTTATTTTGGGCTAACAATTTGCAATGCCATCCAAATGTAAAAAAAGAAAAAAGTGAAAGAAAAGTGCAGTTAATAATTTCAGTATTGAAATAGTTTTTGCTTGATTGAGTGAAAATATTCCAATTAGCTTTCTCTTAATGTCTGCATTAAGAGCCAGTAAGTATGCTAATAGTGGTGTAACATTCAACTGGTATGTGGCCATCTGCTGCACTTTCTCACTTGCTACATTCTACATTCCTCAGATTGCTTCTATATTTTTGTGGAAAAATAAGCAAGTGTGGTCGCCCAGACAATATGCCCTACATTTGCTAAATGACATGTAAAATAACTCAATGCGAGTCACAGTATATGTAGTCTTTCTGTTGTATACACAGTTATTTAGCGAAGGTGTAATTCATGGTTGACTGACACTGTGGAATTATAATTAAACTAAATCTATCAGTAGGTGAGTACTTACGTAAGACCCCCTCCCACCTGTAAGATTTGAAGTGTAAATAAAATTGTCAAGACATGGGGAGATAACTCTAAGGTACTATTCTGAATTTGCTATGACACAAACACTTGTCATGATACAAGTGCATACCAAGTTTCATGAAAATATCTAAAAATGGTTCTGTAGATATTAAGTGAACAAGAGTGTGATGGACAGATATACAGACTCAATTTATAATAAACAAGAGTCCCTCGAAGAGACTGATGATCTACTGTCTGAAAAGAATTTACAGGAATTCAAGATAAGACCATTTCTTCTTTTTAACTGCCGAGAGGTGAAACCATCTCCAATATTCTTGAGCTATAAGATTTTCAAATTAGCCACTGTCGCAGCCATAATGGATGTAAGATAGGCACCATTTTCATTTAGGACGGACTATACACAACTGGAAGACTTTTGGTGAAAACCCAATGCCAATATGACCATCCATTCAGGAGAATTAGTGACAAGATTTTCAATATGTTCATTGTTGCAGCCATACTGGATGTCTGTCTGCCTGGCACCCTTTTCATTTAGGACCAACTAAATATCATAAGAATGTTTTTGATGAAAACCCTATGTTGATATGAATAACAATTCTGGAGAAGTGGCTAAAACAAGATTTTCAAGATGGCTGCCATGGTGGATATACTGCATATCAGATCGGCATCATTTTCATTCAGGACCAACTAGACACCATAAGAAAAGTCTTCTGGTGAAAACCCCATGTCGATATGACTTTCCATTTAGGAGGATTGGTAACAATAAGATTATCAACATGGCTGCCATGGCGACAATATTTGAGGTCAGATCGGCAACATTTTCACACAGGACCAACTTGTGGATCTGTTGTATACACAGTTTTTGCCATGAGATTCTAACAATGTCTCAATCATAGGAGGGTTGCTGACATCAATCTTTGGACATAACATAGTTATTCATTAATTGCAGTTATCATATGTATTACAAAGGTCTGAATATTTGTTGAACGCAGCAATGGAGATGGCTCCTTGGCTGTAAACCTAATCAAGTCCATGTTATTTAGACTGCTTGTGGCCCAAACATTCGCATTAATGATATTTAAGTTGCTCCCTATATAGGCAGTCGAAGGTAGTGTAATTTATTCCACAACATTTTAGGAACAGCTGGTAATACTTTCCCCACTCTGTTTTTGCTCACTCTGATTATATTGTTCAGATCCATGGTCCAAAACACATAAATGAAAACTGTCCACCAACTTCAAGTTTGGGCAGCTTTTCTCAATAGCATTGAGAAATCGTTTTACTCCAGAAGGTCAGAGGTGGATTCTGTCCCTTCCAAGGTAATGAAGTATCAGGTTACCATCTTTCTTATAAAAATGGTCGTCCAGGTTGACATAGTTCAGACCATAGTCTTTGACTAGATTTGAAATGATGTGATTGTACTCTGATACATCACAGTCTCTGAGGGGGCACATACCATAAACAATTATCACACATTGTCAATTCACCTTTCTGATGTGCAAGATAAGCTGTTGAGCTTCTCCTGAAAACATTCTAACTGTCTGAAAATGGTATATAACACGTGTTCAAGCTCATAACATTTACAGCACTCCCTCACTACATGCATAAAACCCTTCATTATAACACAGTTCCCGTTATAAGGCGGGTATGACTATGAATCCCATTTCATTAAGTGGCAGTACAACTATATGTATCATGCACTTCATTATATCGCAGTCATACTATAAGGTGGCATACTCTATTGCTCTCATGGGCAGGGTTTTAACGAGGGATTATAGGATGTATCATGTACTTCATTATATCCTGGTGTATATAAGGTGGTACACTCTATGGCTCCCATGGATAGTGTTATAATGAGGGAGTAGAGTTTGTATCATATAATTCGTTATGTCCTGATCTCACTATAAGGAGTATACTCTAAGGCTCCCATGACAAGTGTTATAATGAGAGAGTACAGTTTGTATCCTGATTTCACTATAAGGGGGTATACTCTAAGGCTCCCATGACAAGTGTTATAATGAGGGAGTACAGTTTGTATCCTGGTCTCATTATAAGGGTGTATACTCTATGCCTCCAATGAACAGTGTTATAATGAGGGAGTACAGTTTATATAAGGTACTTCATTATATCCTGATCCCACTATAAGATGGTATACTCTATGTCCACCACAGACAGTGTTATAATGAGTATTGTATATTGCTCACTATAAGGTGCTGCTATAATGAGGGAGTTTTGTACTTGTTATCATTCAAACAGAACTTTGTTAGGCATGACAGCATATGGCTCAAAGTACATCAACTCAAAATATGATTGTTTACTTGGTACCAAAACATATCAAGATTCACTGTTAGTTTGTTTTTTTAAACTATGAACACCTTATTTAGACCTGTTTATTTTCCAAAATTCAAATTTTTTCTTACATGAATAATCATGCATTCCTTACATATAATTAGTTGATATTCAAAACAAAAGTGACTGAAAACTATTTCCAAACATGAGTCCTTCGGAACTGGAATTCGTGAGAAGTCTGTTTCTTCCTGCCTTTTGAATCTTTTCTTAAATTGCTGAACATTGAAATCATCTCAGATATTCTTCAGAAACTCCAACATACCAAATTTGGTAACAAAAACATTTTCTTCTGTGTATGAGTTAATACGTTCAAAAGATAGGGCATTACAAAAAAACTTGATCACAGCCTATGACCTTGAACCTGATGTCATGGATAGAAAATAGCCGAACTCTATAATTAGTATTGTTTTTACACAAGAAAACCAGAAAGTAATTGAACTAGCATAATTTAAGGTATTCTTCAGATATATGTACAAACTGGATTTCTTGTTTATGTTATCACAGGTAAAGTCTGCTTGAAGTTCATTTGTATATGTATAAATCACTGTATTCATAAGCTCAGTGACTACAAAACTGCAAGCAGTAACCTTTGACATGATATCAATGTCATTTAAGTCTGGTTTTCAAACTTGTTCACAATAGTTGGTGATAAGATCTGCAAAATTTTCATTCAGGACCAATTACATATTACAGGTCTTTTGGCAAAACCTCCATGTCACTGCCACCATTCTTTCAAGAGTAGTGATAACAAGATTTTTGAAATGGCAATTATGAATGCCATGTTGGTGGTCAGATCAGCACAATTTTCATTCAATCTGGTTTGGTTTTGTGGGGTTTAACACCATTTTTCAGTACATGCTAGGCTATACATAGAGGCAAGTATATCTGGTGAAGGAAGAACCCGGGAAGAACCACCGACCCACGGGAAGATACTGGAAAGCTTTCTCACATACCCACATTAGTCAAGCAGAGACTCGAAACCCATGCGGACAGAGGTGATACATAAGTGACCTGTAAAGGTGAGCACCTTAGACCACACGGCCACCTGGAGCCCGATTTTCATCCAGGATCTGCTACATATAGTTATGGTGTTTTAGTGAAAAGCTCATGTGATACAATCATTCATTCAGAAGAAATAGCCATAATATGATTTTCCAGATGGTCGGAGTCGGTTAATATTTTATGGCACATCAACACTCTGAAGGTTATATCACGCTGGGGCAAGTAGAGTAAATTGTCTTGCCTAAAGACACAGTGCAGTAGCTGATGGCCACCAAGGCAGCCATTTCAGAGGTTCGATCAGCATCATTTTAATATAGGAGCAACAACATATTGCAAGAATTAAGTATTTTAGTAAAATTCTGATGTCAATACAACCATCTGTTCAGGAGGAGTAGTCATAACAAGATTTTTCATTATAACTGCTGTGATGGTCATAATTTGAGGCTACATCTGTGCCATTTTCATTCAAGACAACTACATATCATAAAAGATCTTTTAGTGTAAATCCCATGCTGATATGACCATCTGAAGTAGCAATATGAAGACTTTCAAGATGGCCATCATGGATGTAAAATTGGCAACATTTTCATACAGGTCATTAGAAGTTTGTTAGTGAAAACCCCATGTCAATAAGACCATCCAATCAGGATGAGTAACAACAAGATTTTCAAGATAGTGGCTATGTTGATGTTAGATTGTACCATTTCAGCGAGGACCATCTACAAGACATAAAAACTATTTTTGTGAAAACCCCACGTCAATATGACAATCCATTCAGGATGAGTGACAATAACAAGATTTCCAAGATAGTGGCCATGTTGATGTTAGATTGTACCAATTCATGTAAGAAGTGTTCTGCTGAAAACCCCAGGTCAATACCATCTGCTCATGGGTTTTGGTTTAGTTTGGTGTTTATGCAACAGCAACAAAAACAGCTTATTTAGTACCAAGACAATTAAAGTACCGTATATACTCGCATAGAACTCGATACCGACTGCAAACTGCATAGACCCAGATCTGCCATCGCATAATGCGCTGCAGATCTGGGTCTATGCAGTTTGTAAGGACTAATCAGTAGAACAAACAACACAGACCCTGATCTGCCGGTGCATTATGCTACGGCTGATCAGGGTCTATGTTGTTTGCATTTGGATCCAGCTTATATGCAAGTATATACGGTAAAGTGCTATGTCAAAGGACACACCATGGTAGCCAAACCGGACTGATCTAATGAGAGAATTTAAACCCTCACCTTTTTTGATTGGGAGTTCAGCACCCTAGCCACTGAACCACTGTGGCTCCTTTGTTCTAGTGGAGCAGCAATAAGATTTTGAAGATGGCCACCATGACAGTAATGTTGGACATCAGATTGGCACCATTTTCACACAGGACCAACTACACATTATAAGAAGTGCTTTGGGAAACAAATCCATGTTGATATGACAATCTGTTCAGAAAGTGTAGCAATACCACTATTTTAAAATGGTCACCCTGGCTATCATAATGGAGGAAGGTGTGCTTTTTTCACTTAAGATCAACTAGACCTTGATATAAATGTGTTCTGTCAAGTTTCAAGACAATCATATCAATGGTTTAGGAGAAGTAGCGATAACAAGCAATTGTCTAATGGATGGGCGATGTGGGGATTCTATCATTACTTAATATACATGTAATAATGTAAACAAGAATCCCTCGAAGGGACTGAATCTCTACTGGGTGAAACAAATTTCTAGGAAAGCAAGATAAGACCATTTTTTCCTTTCAAATGCTGAGTGTTGAAACCATCTCTGGTATACTTCATTGATAACAAGATGTCGAACCCTTTGTAAATAAGACCATTCATTATCGGGATCAGTAAAAGTAAGATTTTCAAGACATCCATCATGGCATCATTAGTAGCAGTAACAATATCCATTTGAAAAGTACATGTCAATACAACGTTTGGTCAGTCAGGAGGAGTAGCGATATCAACGATAACAGGGATGTATATCGAAGTAATCACGATTATATCGATGAAGATGACAATGTTAACTATGACAATCATAATAATCCATCAGGATTTATTGATCTACCTTGGCTTTACACCTACCACAAATTGCCCAGAGTGGATGCCAAAGACAACACCCAAGCTGATGGAAAGACTAGAAGTTTTAAAGAGAAACTTTAATTGCAAAGTTCATTTACTGAGTTGACATAATACATGGTAGAATTCAGTTACAGGAATTTAAATGAAATATTAAAAGTGAAAAACATTAAATTTCAATAGGTCATGTATGAAATATTTTCCTGAAGGTAGAATGTGTGAGTATGCATTTTGTAAAATAAGTATTGAGGTATGATATAGGGCTTTCTTATGCCAAAAAAAAAACCCAGGAGAATTTTCATTGCAACAATGAAACTTTTATAACATCAATGCTATTAGTTACACGTCATATAGTTGAATACATTCATATATCTAGTCACAACACAAGATTTTGAGAGCAATAAATCTAAACACGCTGCTATTTTAGTGCGAGGACACACTTCTTTGGAGGTATGGTTAATTATTTTACAATGTACTAAGGTATTTTTGTTATATTGTAAATAGTTCCTGCAGCTAACAGTGAATATCATATGATTATTGATTCATCTAGGACTTATTCATCATGGATATCATTCATCTAAGTACTTGAAGCTTTTGGTGATCATTGTGACTGATGCTGTAAAAAAATTGTATTATTTTTGAAAATACTTACTAGAGTTCTGCAAACAATGAAAATTGGTTTAAATCTAACAATGTCAATACTCCAGTAAATTTTCAATGAATCCAGTCTATTTGAGTTCTCTGGATTCACACAAGAGGATATTCAGGATGTGGAAGCAAATTCATACAGAAAGGTAATCCCCGATTTTATGCACATCGAAAAAAAAAAAGAAACAAAAAAAAAAATCCTGACAGTATCACTATCCATGAAGCAGCTGAATGAACTTATCATGATGAAATTCCAACTCTACAAATATTCATAGTAACATGGGTATGTATATAAGATCACCACTTTACATGAAAATAGAGTTACATGTACTGAATTCCCATCAACAAATACCATTTTAATTCAGGGCAGTGGATGCTTGACTTGGACTTATAATGGATTTCTTGAACTGTGTCAAAACATAAACAACAGATCTAATACCAGCACTGTGTCACCACTGATATGCTCAGCTTGACCCATAACCTCCAATCCCAGCAGTACCTGCCAAGCAAGGCCATAATTCATTACAAAACTCAATTGCTCAATTAGACACTAACTACACAGTGCCTAAATATTTAACCTCTCTCTCCCCTAACCCTGGTAGACCCAGATACACTTCATCAAAGTGTAGAAGAGATAATGAAATTCCAGTAGTGCTAGCCAAGTAATACCCCACTTCTTTACACCTTCACCTGCACAGGCAGGAACAAGCCACATAGTGCCTAAATATATCATACCTTCCCTCCCCAAGCCCAGGTGAACCCAGATAAATTTCATCAAAGTGTAGAAGATATCGACACACATCAAGATAATGAGACTTCTTTCAAATATAATGCAAGTCACATTACCATGGAAAATTATGTTCCAAGCGACTTGATACTTATGAACAGGGATCTTAATCAATACGTGCATGTGTGTGTACCATATATGTCAGATCTGCATCATTTTCATTTAAGACAAAATACACATAATAAGAGGTCTTGTAGTGAAAACCCCATGTTGATACGACCATATATTTCAGAGGAATAGCAATGACAAGATTTTCAAGATGGCCCTCATGGTGGCCATATTGGATGTATGATCAGCACCATTTCCATTTAGGACCAACTAAATATCCTAACTCTTTTCGTGAAAAGCCCATGTCAATACAGCAATCCGTTTAGGAGCAAAATAGCAATAACAAGATTTTCAAGATGGCCACTGTGGTGGCCATATTGGATGAGCAAGCAGCATCATTTTCATCTAGGACCAACTAGACCATGGGATGAATGTATGTAATGTTTCATGGCAATCCTCCAAGTAGTTTAGGTGGAGTAGTGATAACAAACTTGTGCTAACGGACGCACGACAGATGACGGACGGACAACAGACTATCCCATAAGCTCTTCTGGTCTGTGACAAGTTCCTGTGGATGTGCAATGGCATAAGCTCTCCTGGTCTATGACCAGCAGAGCTAAAAACATTACAGGCAACCAGCACACACATGCCTTCGTTATACCCATGATGCTCCATAATGTACTTGTTCTTTCTTCAAGCATTGTGTTGCACGTTACACAACATCGAGACATTTCATGGGATTTTTGAATACTGATATCTGTAAATACCTTGAGATCATGCATGCAGTCAATGTGAATTACGTATGTTACATGTCACATGAAAATATCCAACCAGTATTTTAATTAACACAGGAACAACAAAACCAGATTCAAATTTACAATTTCAATTAGGAAAGCATGGTCAATAGTAAGTTGTTTGAAGTGCTACACACCAACGGACAAAAAATAGCATGTAATAATATACTGTCAATCATAATGTCTTAACGTCATTAAAGTTTTGCCAATACAGTTGATTCAGCATGTCAGCAATATAAAATTATCTGAAGTTACTGATCTTTATATAATTATTACATCATCATATCATATTTTGACCAAAAAATATTTTTTTGAAAATGGTTTCCTGTCCAATTTGCTAAACTTGCATGTCTGGCAAAATTGTGTGATTTAATTAATCATACATCAACTTCTGAGTCAGTCTACAACGTTTACATGTGTAAATGGATTAGTTTAGTTTACTGCCTGTAAATATTTACAAAATCAGTAACCATGTAAACAAACATGCATGTGGCACATCTGGTGTTAGCTTTTGTGCATGTCCAGGTAATATGTCCAGTTGCATTATCGACTATTTCATCATGTACATACATGTAGGCATAGGAAACAATATCACAACAACCCAAGGCTGCTTGACCTAAAATGTCAGATATATTCAACAAAGGTATTTCTTATGAACTGAATCCTGTCATAAAATGAGGTAAAAGATATACAGCAAATGAAACAGTTGTAAGATATGCGAGGTATGGCTTGCACATTGTCAATGGCTTACAAGTCTAACATGTGTAAATGGAAAAGGTTGATTTTTTAATTGGTTAAATTAAATGGCATTGTTTTTGGTCAGTGTACAAGTTTATACATTTTTGAGAAACAATGCATCCTTATTTCTGTGCACAAGTTTTTCAAACAAAATTTTTCAATGTGAGTTTCACTGATGCATAATTTTCTTAACTGCTGGAAACCTTGTATGTATGACTACCCTAAATTTTCAATGGAATATAAATGGAGTAGGATATGTCATGTATGTAGTAATGTTTTGTGGCACCTCAGCACAACAGTGGCTATATATTGCAAACTAAAGGGAAAGTTTGAAAAATGTAAAAATAAACTGCACAAAAATTGGGAAGATCTACCCTTCCAAATAAATGTAAACATGAAATATACTGGTGACATAATTATTGACACACTACTGTACTGGTATTGACAACCTTGATTGAAACAACTACATATACATGTATATCAAGTGATAAGTACAAAATATCAAAGCACAAACTCAACTGAGAGGAAATCCAATATTCTAAAATCTGTTATGTTTTTTTTTTTTTTATCTTACCATTTGGCTCTCTCCACTGGTGATTAGCCATAATCAATTTCCACAGTAGACACTAAATCATATTCGACACTTGTTATACACATCAGAGTGTCCTATGTTTGTGCTCTTTCTGTGCAGGTAGTAGATAGGTACCTCATATACAGATGATAAAGTAGGTAAGGTCAATTATTCACCACTTATATTACACTATGGAGCATATCCAATGTCCTGCATGACAGTAGTCATTCTAAAGTTATGGACAGAATCAATGCCCTCTGAGGCTTGACTAAGGCCTCTTTAGGCCATGCATTGAGCTGTATCAAGGAATTGCATTGCCACATATTGGCACAATGGGATGGATGCATGCAAGGTCAGTAAGTATCACTGAAAGAATTTTCATCAAAACAATAGTTATGCCAGTTAAATATTCAATACAATCATTATGAGTACTGAGACATTAAATTCCAGAACATATTACAATTATGGTACAAAACAGACAGGACTACAATGATCTGTAGTAAAAGCATGCACATTTGTCACTGAATGAGGAATCATTAGGAGATTTCCAAAGGCAGATATTATTTATAGACCCTATTCAGATGACATTATTAGCAAACACACTGGTAAATATCGCATCAACAGAAAGAGCAAAAAACAAGGTTGTCTATCAGTTTCCATGTTAGTACTTTGTGTCTTGATTTTCTCAGCATACCCTGGTTGAAGTGGCAAATTTCATTTGAGTGAAAGAAAGTTGAAAAATGCCAAGGGAACAGGATGACTTTTGGTGGACCAACTGCCAGCTTGTCCACCATACAGGTAAATTTATGACCAACAAGGTTTACAATCATCTACTGAAATAAGACCTCAACAATAAGGGCAAAAGATATGCTTGCAAAACATATGCTTTGAAATGTATAAGCAATGAAATCTGTTATCAGGTGTTCACTCTACATTGATTCCATCAGGTGTTCACTCCATACTGATCCCATCTTCTACACCTTTATGATCTACAAAATCATAGCAAGTTTAATTTATATTTACTAATATGAAATGGCATATCTGGATGATTTTAAGATATGTTAGCAAATAAGGCTCGAATTTAACACTCATTTACAAAATGTGACTTGACTGTGGAAAATGAACATTTAAAGCTCTTCCTTCTTTTTGCAACTTATAAATGTTCCAATTAGGAACCAAACATTTAATTTTCAGGTAGGGGAAGCCTGGGATCTTTTGGGAATAATTTTAAACCCCTAGAAAGCTTGAAAATAAATTCTCTTGTTCTGATTTGTAAAAAAAAAAAAAAAAAAAAAAAAAAAAATGTACATCATTTTAGTTGACAACAAATTATCATATTGTGATAAAAGAAAGCCCTGGTCAGAAAGGAAGTCCCATGAGAGCAAAGGTGTGGCAGTATTTCTTTTGTATGCTAAAACATACTGCTTTCACCAAATATGAAAATATTTCTCTGATATTATCTGACTTGAGGTAAAATCTGTGACAATGTCTCTTCTTAAAACTTGTAATGCTTGTATGCTTTTGTAGGATGGCCAATCTAGCTCTGGCAAATAAGAAAGATTCTAACTGCATGAAAAAGACTGGCACAACAACATTTTCAGAATGTAAACTCTGTTCTCTCAAATAGACAAATATGCTTTGTACAATTCTCTCTGAAATGTTTTTGTTTTTAACTGATTACTATACATCAATGTCTTGCATTATTAGGGGCTATCCATTTGTGTGTGTGTGTGTGTGTGTGTGTGTGTGTGTGTGTGTGTGTGTGTGTGTGTAAGGGGAGGAGGCCTTGGATTTTTAAAAAAGAAAATCTGGCCCTCACATAACTTGAAGAAAAGAAAAAAACATTCTTGCCCTGATTTGTAGAAGAAGAAAAAAAGAACTAATTATATCTATTATATTAGTTGACATTTTTCAAAAATATATCTTGAGATAAAAGAAAACTAATATCCTGGTTTGAAAAAAAATCCAAGGCACTCCCCCACTCCCTGAAAATTAAATAGTTGGTACCTTTGGTCACATTGAAAACATGAGAGATATGAAGAAAAAACTGCTGAATCTGTGTAAGAGTAGGTAGAGATCAGCCTTTTCTCACCATGAGCTGCTGGCAGCCAGCTCTAAAATGTTCTACATTTATAAATTTAACACTGTAGCTGTCTACTTTTACAACACAGTAACTTTTTGTTATGTTATTGCACTTGATTTAGCCTTGTACTTTTAATTTTCAGCCAGCTACTTCAAAAAATAATGAGCAGGCTGAGAGATAAATGGTTTTTTTTTTTTTTTTTTTGTTGCATTTATCAGAAAAAGATACCTATAGCAGTTCTTCAGTAACATATGTATTGCCGTCAAAGAGTTCTATTAATTTTCCTATGTTTGTAAAGTCTGACTTTCCTTGGTAAGAAATGTGTCAGTCCCATATACCTAATGCCTCGAGTCCAATTGATAGAACCTGTGATTTTGTAAAAAATGACATTGAGATGTTCATCATCTATATGTAGAGAATCATAAAAGCTGTCAGATGTAATATTATAAAAATAACACATAATCAATATGGCACATCAATAAGAGACTTCAGTACATTTCAGCCTGATATGGTTCAACAACAATTCAAAAAAAATTCAGACCAACACTTCATGTGACAAAAAATAAACTTATTGTTATACCATGCTGTCACAATGGAAGATTTCCACTGTAAAAACTATTTTTTTCACATTATGTGACTGGTCCATTTAAAAAAAAGAAGAAGAAAAATACCTTTTTCTTTGAATCACAGCAGAGTACAAAAGAAGAGCGGGGAACTACAAACTCTAGACTCAGCCCAATTTGCAGTAAAAAGTCATGTTCAGTGATTGCTTATCAGTTACATTTGGGACTTGAGGATTTTGCTATGTTGAAAACTGAAGCAAGGTTATTCTTCATTTGCAAAAAAAGGCCTCAATCTGACACACAGAACTCAAACATTTGGGTGAGATCATGGTCAATAAGCAGTTATGTGGAATATTAATGACCTCACATGAATGTGGCTCATTTGATGTTCAACTGCACATCAACACATGTAAGATTGTATTATGACAAGGCAATTGGAATAAAGTGCCTTGCCCAGTGACACACCACTGCATCTAAACTTGCATTGTCTGGGCTGAATTTGAACGTGAACACTCTAACCACTGAGTCACAGCAGCTACCACACAAATGTAGACTACTTCCACATTGTTTTCCAATACAGCTGTAGAACACAAGCTTGCTAGGATGAGGCAGACTTCAACTAAGTCCCTTTTTTCAGTATATCTTTCCTCTTCTTCTTGTTTAAAAAAAAAATTCTTGTGTTGTTACACTTCCTAAAATATCTATTCAATAACAGCTTAAAAAACCTGCATTTCAACTGCAAAATTGTTGTTGCTGTTGTGGGTTTAATGCCATTTTTCAGCACATGAAAGGCTACACATGGCGGCCAGTATATTTGGTGGAGGAAGAACCCGGAAAAAACCTGAGAAGAACCACCGACCCATAGGAAGCTACTGGCAAGCTTTCTCATATACCCATGTTAGCCGAGCCCAAGACTCGAACCCACGCAGACAAAGGTGAGATGTGTGAGTGATCTGTAAATGTGAGCGCCTTAGACCACTTGGCCACCTAGAACCCCTCAACTGCAAAATCAAATTTTATACTTTTTGTTTGTAAAAATGTAGAACACGCTTCATTTAACATTTCAGGTGAACAAAAATAATAAGTGTATAGTTTTACTGAATAATGAAACTCTTTCACGAGTTACTGGTATATATGGGCAGACTGGCAAGAATGGTTTAAGGAGTCGAAGGAGGCACAGGTCCCCAACATTTCTATCTACCGGTAGTTGAACCTGAAGCAACTTGTACATTCCTTTACAGTAATAGACTGGTGCAGCAAAAAAAACAGAATGTGACCCAAGTTTTTCTTCTCATTGCTCATGCATTCCCATCATAATGTACAGGAATCAAATTTCATCTTCTTCATCCTGTGAAATAACCAGCTTGATAGCTTACAATTTATTCTAACGAAATATATGCCAAAACTGCATACACATTTTGCTTCTTTCTTTTTTCTCTTAGTTTTGTATGTAATGCAACATTGCTAAATACATATATTTTGTATATTTTGCATCACAATTGACGAACAGAAAAACACAAGCTGACTTATGCAGCAGTCTTGCCTTTTCAAAAGTAACATTGTTCTGTATAAATGAATGGAAAATTATGCAGTATGTAGACTGAGCATGATGAAATCATGTTGGATGGATATTATTTCTAATACTGTGCAATTTACATTTAATAGGGATATAATTTCAGCATGATGTAGCAGTTTTTACTTTATTTTATGGAAGTACACCTTTTGATTCTGTTTCTGCTCTTGAAGTATCTGCATATGACATGCATTCCTGTATAATGTACATGCTCATGTATTGTTGCATCATCTTGGGTAATAAGAGGCCCAAGTGAGCTGGAGATCACTCATCTAGCTGACAGCTACATCGAAGCTAATGCCAGAGCAGTTGGCCAAGAATTCTGGGTTAGTAAGATGCTTTCTGACATTTAAAGGTTTTTCAACTTTTTTTTGTTTTAGGTTCAAGCGTACTATTGCATAAAATTTACCCATATGTAGGCTTCTTCTGAAAAATTACATTCATTTTTGCCAGTAATTATTTTCTGCCAATCAGTGACCTTTATTCTTTTAAATACGGTATTTAATATACCACCACACACAGGCTGGTTCCCTAGCTCATAAAATAATTAGGTGCCTGTGACCATAAGGACTACCCTAAATTTTCAGTATTGAAAGTCTTAATTTAAATTTTCTTTGTGTTCCAGATAAAATTCCAGAACAGACTGATTATTGTGTACAGTATATTTTAAACACACTGGTTGTGTGGGTTTGATGCTATACATGAACAGTATATTTAAACACAATGGTTGTGTGGCTTGTGGCTATACATGAACAGTATTTAAATACACTGGTTGAGTGGGTTTGTGGCTATAAATGAACAGTATTTAAATACACTGGTTGAGTGGTCTTATGGCTATACATGAGCAGTATATTTAAACACTGGTTGAGTGGTCTTGTGGCTATACATGAACAGTATGTTTAAACACTGGTTGTATGGGCTTGTGGCCATACATGAACAGTATGTTTAAACACTGGTTGTATGGGCTTGAGGCTATACAGTACATAACAGTATTTAAATACACTGGTTGAGTGGGCTTGTGGCTATAAATGAACAGTATTTAAATACACTGGTTGAGTGGTCTTATGGCTATACATGAACAGTGTATTTAAACACAATGGTTGTGTGGCTTGTGGCTATACATGAACAGTATTTAAATACACTGGTTGTGTGGGCTTGTGGCTATAAATGAACAGTATTTAAATACACTGGTTGAGTGGTCTTATGGCTATACATGAACAGTATATTTAAACACTGGTTGAGTGGTCTTGTGGCTATACATGAACAGTATGTTTAAACACTGGTTGTATGGACTTGTGGCCATACATGAACAGTATGTTTAAACACTGGTTGTATGGGCTTGTGGCCATACAGTACATAACAGTATTTAAATACACTGGTTGAGTGGGCTTGTGGCTATAAATGAACAGTATTTAAATACACTGGTTGAGTGGTCTTATGGCTATACATGAACAGTGTATTTAAACACTGGTTGAGTGGTCTTGTGGCTATACATGAACAGTTTGTTTAAACACTGGTTGTATGGGCTTGTGGCTATACAGTACATAACAGTATTTAAATACACTGGTTGAGTGGGCTTGTGGCTATAAATGAACAGTATTTAAATACACTGGTTGAGTGGTCTTATGGCTATACATGAACAGTATATTTAAACACTGGTTGAGTGGTCATGTGCCTATACATGAACAGTATGTTTAAACACTGGTTGTATGGGCTTGTGGCCATACATGAACAGTATGTTTAAACACTGGTTGTATGGGCTTGTGGCTATACATAACAGTATTTAAATACACTGGTTGAGTGGGCTTGTGGCTATACATGAACAGTATATTTAAACACTGGTTGTGTGGGCTTGTGGCTATATTGTGTGACTTGTGGCTATATGTGAACAGTATATTTAAACACACTGGTTGTATGGCTTGTGGCTATACATGAATATTATATATACACTAATAATGTGTGGACTTGCAGCTGAACACGAACAGTCTTGCTTGTCTTGTACCTTTAGGATGTATAGCTGACATGGAAAGTTAATCTCAACACCGTGATGGTTTCATAGACCTTCTTTTTGATGAAATTATCTTTCATTTTCAAATTTGAGCACCCTTTTTCTCTTAAATTCAACTTCTTTAACTTTTATGGCACTTTGATGTTCGAGTCTGGCCAACTGCATGCAGCTGATTGTAGCAAATTGTACTGCAACTAGCAACGCAGGTGATGATTTGTAATAATGTAGCAGTATAAGGGACCAACCATTACATTTTTGGTGGGGAGAGGGCTGGGATTTTTATTTTTTAAAATCCCATTTTTGGGCCCCAAAAAGCTTAAAAAAAATTTCTTGCTCTGATTTGTACAAAAAAAACCCCATTATTCTATCGATCATATTTGTTGAAAAAAATTTATCTTGTGACAAAAATAAATAAATAACCTGGTCAGAAAGACTCCACCACCACCCCATGAGATTGGAGCATTTCATACTTGAATAACAAGCTCAGCTACTCAAATGCAAGATCACCTAATTAGTATATGTGGATCTCACTCTTTACTGAACGTGTCAGTGATCTTAATGATATAAGCATATATTCCAAGTTTTAACACAATCAGATCAGAAATGCAGCCTCCAGAGAGGCATTAAGCTCAGCCAAACAGATATAAGATTACCTAATTAGTATGTGTGGATCTTGCTCATTACTGAACTCATTTGAGATACCAAGTTTGACTGAAATTGGATAAAAAAAATATGGATTCCAGTACACAAGATGCATGATGGGAAATACCATAACACAGTGCCTAACCAAAAGCTCACTTGGCCATATGGACACGAGGGCTAAAAAGGTAGAGCTTAAAAATATAATACATGACTTTTGCGCATTCAGTTGATTTTTTGCAAAATTGTAAAAATAAATCTGTGTGACTCGTGTCGCAGAATAGACCCTGTAGTCAAATACACTGTATCAGTAAATTACATGAACTTCAAAACTCATCACACCACTTACTGTAAAATCAATCTCGTGTAAGTTGCTAAGTAATATACCTCTGTTTATATGGCCGACACTAAATACTTGGAATCATTAATTGTTCTTATGTTTTATGGCACATCAACACTTCAAAGGTTATATTGTGCTGAGGCATTAGTAAAGTGTCATGACCAAGGACACACCATGGTAGCCAATGTGGATTGATCTGATGGTGGGAACTGAACCTGCAACCTTCTGGACACAAGTACAATGCTTTAACCACTGAGCGACCATATGGCTCCCACCATAAATACCAGAAACAGCATAGACACTTATCTGCTAGCACATTATGTAATTGCAGCTCTGGGTCAAGGCTGCTTGCAATTATATATTGGTGAATATATAAAGCTTAAAATGTTTAATCAGATAATTTTAATATGCAGCTATTAAGTGCCAATAACTCATTGTTGTATGTATATATCAGAGCTCTTTGTAAGCGCTTCCAGAACATCCTGGATTCTTTAGATGTTGGTCCATGGAACCTCAATAACCAGCCTTGGACCCTCAAGATTATCAGACTGTGAATCCTGTAGATGTAGATTTTCCAACAGGTCATTACAAAATATCAATTATTTATCAAGAAAAAGTAATGAAACAAGAGTCCCTCAAAGGGACTGATGCTCTACTGGCCAAAAAGAATTTCCTAGAATCCAAGCGAAGACCATTTCTTTTAACTGCTGAGTGTTAAAACTATCTGGTGGCCATGTTGGATTTAAGATCTGCACCATTTTCATTTAAGACCAAATAGACATAATAAGAAGTCTTTTAGTGAAAATCCCATGTTGATATGACCACATATTCCAGAGGAATAGCAATGACAAGATTTTCAAGATGGCCCTCATGGTGGCCATATTGGATCTATGATCAGCACCATTTCCGTTTAGGACCAACTAAATATCAAAAGTCTTTTGGTGAAAATCCCATGTCAATATGATCATCCCATTTAGGAGCAATAGTGATAACAAGATTTTCAAAATGGCCACCATGGTGGTCATACTGGATGTTGGATCAGCATCATTTTCATTTAGGACCAACTAGACACCATAACAAATCTTCTGGTGAAAATCAATATGACTCTTTGTGTAGGAGGAGTAGCAATAACATTATTTTCAAGATGGCTGCAGTGGTGGCCATATTGGATGTTAGATAGGCACCATTTTCATTTAGAAGGTGCTGCCTGATAGGACGTCGAGGCGATCCCTCCAATCTGCTGGGGTGGTCTAGCCACCCCCAGTCCCTGACTGGTTTTGTTATCTATGTAACTCATCGGAGGGAATTGGTCTTGTTGATTCATTTTTTCAACTGATCCTATTGTCAACTTGACTCTGCTTGACACGTTCCAAACGGAAATTATCTTTGTACAAAGAATTGGTTCTAAACTAAGCAATCAAGTAATAAGAGCTAAGTTTTCTAGTAAACACCCATATATTACTGGTAAAACTTTCGCAAACAAAGTACTAGACTGTGAAACCATTAACTGCACATTTTGCATGAAATGGATAAATCTAAAATATTTAGAAGCACATTTACAAACCTCAAATATACTTCAAAGTTAAGAGGTGACTGTACTACACGTAATGTTATTTATTTACTCACCTGCCACCTCTGTGGCAAACAATATGTAGGTGAGACCAAATGGGAATTCCAAGTGAGAATGTAAGATCACTTAAGGGACATCCGTAATAAGAAGGATACCCCAGTGTCTAAACATTTTAACCAAACTGACCACAATATTAATCGTATTCAGTATCAGATAATAGAAATCATCCAATCTGATCCAGAGCTCAATAGTAGCAACATTAATCGGAAAGATAGAGAACTTTATTGGATACACCAATTACATACTCTACAGCCGGTTTGGATCAACATCTCTGTTTAAACGGGAGCTCAGGCATTTCAAACCATTTTCGTTTAGGACCATCTAGACACAGGATTAGTCTTTTGGTGAAATCCCTGTGTCAATATGACCATCCATCCAGGACAAGTAGCAATAACAAGACTTTCAAAATGGCAGACATGATGGCCATATTGGCGGTCAGTTCTGTACCATTTTTATTTCAGAACATCGAGACATCTTAATTTTTTTTAGTGAAAATCCCACATCAATTCAACCATCTGTTCAGAAGTAGCGATAACAAGATTTTCAAGATGGTCACCACTGTAGCCATACAGAATGTTAGATTGGCACTACTTTCATTTAGGACCAACTAGACATTATAAGAAGTCTTACAGTTAAAGGCCAAAGAAAGCTGTGTGTTTATATATATCAGTGATCCTGAATTCACTGCATTTGCTGGATGGACTGACAGATCAACATTTTTGACCAGCACATACTGTGAGCAACAGGACATTGATCATAGGATATCTCAAATGCCATTATAGCAACAGGACATAAATCATAGGATATCTGAAATGCCATTACCGGTATATTGATTTGTCTTTGACTTGTTTATCCATTAAAGTGTTAAATCAACTCCTTAATGAAGTAAAATTCAAAGGTGATTAGGTGTACACATTATTTCTTTATTGGACAATCAATACAGGTGTCGCTGACTAAGCTTGCTACAGTCCAATTGTTTGTGGGATATACGGGTCACAGTCAGCTTTTTAAACGGGGGTAGAGAAGGGTAACATGATTCTTAGTGAACAATAGCATGGTATATTTCAAAGATTGGCGTCTAAGTAAGGATATTTGTTTGCTACTCACCATTGGTCCTGCAATGAAAGAAATGGGGAAAAAACCACTATAATTGAACAACTGCCCCAGGACCTATACTGCATACATTATAATAATCAGTCCTTCACACTGCGCTTTTTAACAATGCGACGGTGTGTCAGGTCAGATCAGACCTTTAAAACAAAATATGTATTGCCTAGGCCCTAATTAAAAAGAGAAAAGATGCTAGTAACAACAATTAACCTTTATTATCATCCTCCAGCATGTTTAGGGACCTTAGCAAATAAAACTTGATTGTCGGATTTGACCAGAAATGCCCATCAATCAACTGTTCATGTCAATAAATAAATAATTTTAAAAACAGTAGAGTGGCATAAAATACTGTTATTGGGTGAAATTCTATCATATAGTTTTGCAAGAGAAAAAAATAATTTTATAAATAAATAGTTTGATAGAAAACTAGTGTAGCAAGGACGGATGATCACTGATACATGTACCAAAACTGAAGCAACAGCTAATCCAGAACTGAAAATGACACATTTTCTGGTACATTTAATAATTAACTATATCAATGTTTTCTTTTTTGTTTCACTTTGTATACCTCCTCTAAATGTTTTTATAATAATATTCGCCAATACCTGGCTGCCTCGATGATTTTTGGGGAAAAATGTGTGACACATGCCATCAGAATTTTGGAATTCCTGATATATATACATAGCTTCTGTTCATTATAATGCCTTTACACAAGTACAGTAGTACCATTGATATTCAAAGGTTTAAGATAAATGTGAAAATTAATCTATTAGGAGAAATGTATTTTTAATACTCATGATTACTCATGAATAATAAATAGAATTAGTCTTCATTTTATAGCAAACATTTGAGAAATTCTATTTTCTTGCAAGATCAGAGTCAATCTACTGGTCATAATCAGTTACCGTTTATACTTGCTTATAAGTCAGGTCTGACTGCAAACAACATTGACTCTGATCTACCATCGCATAATGTGCAGGCAGATCAGGGTATCGGTTTTTGCAGTTTGTGAGCATATATGGTACTTACTTTATTACCCTGACATCAAAGGGAAATAACTCAATATTTAGCTGGGAAAAAATTAAATGGCAGAGTAGTATACCTTAATTATTAAAAAAGCTTTGCTGAATTTTTTACTGAAATTTTAATCAGTCATCTTTTCAGAGTTCATATTGTACCATCCAACGTTCAATCTAAACCATCAGTATATAAATAACTAAAAGGCTGTTGGATTCTTTACTCTGAAACCTTTGTATATAAGCTAGGATGATCAAAAACATTAGGTTTTTAATGACTTCATTTTAAAATTAAGCAGGAAAAGGATGGACTGAAAGTATTTTTTAAAAACTATGATACTAAAATTTACAAGAAGAAAGGAAATGTATGCAGCAAACTTTACTGCACACTACTGTCTTAAATTCAGTTCAGTGATATGGTGTTGGTAATTTATATCTACTGTCAGCAGTTGGTATGCATGTAAACACAACTATTGAAAGCATTATATATATTTATGGATATTAAAATGACAGGAAATAGGTCAGCAAAGGAGCCATGGGACTGTGAGAAAATGTGTCAGCCAAAGAGCTTTGAGGAAATATGTTAGCCAAGGAACCATGGAGCTGTGAAGAAATATGTCAGCTAAGGAGTCAAGGGGCTGTGAAGAAATATGTCGGCAAAGGAGTCAAGGGGCTGTTAGGAAAATATTAACTGTCTCAATTTATAATAGTTATTAATTCATTTCTATTCATAGTGTTTCCTGACAGTAAAACAATTTTTTGTGATGACCAACTCTTGTCTGAACAACTGATTATCCCATCATAATCCATGCATAACAATCAAACCATTTATCAAAGAATGGTTTGGTTTGGTGTTTTATGGCACAGCAACACAAGTAGGTTATTTAATGCTGGGACACCTGAAGTAAAGTGCCTTGCCAAAGGGCACACCATGGTAGCCAACCTGGTCTGATCTGATGGCAGGATCTGAGTTCACACCTTTTCGGTCATGAGTCTGGCATGCTAACACATGAGCAACTGGGGCTCCTTTATAAAGCAATGGTTATATGTGAACCAGAAATATGTTAGTGGGACAGTGATGCATCGCTACAGGACCTGAAATGACGTAAATGGAAAACCTAATGAAGATGTGACAGACATACGGATGGATGGATGTACAGACAAGGATAACACTATATGCCCTACCACCAACATGGTGAGGCAAAATGATGTACTGTAAAACCTGTTTTGAGCAACCTCAGCTATGAGCAACCACTTGTCATTTATGACCACAATAGTAATGCATTGATCGATTTTATTTTATAAACGCACCTGCAGAACGTGACCAGCGACCACGATTTCTTGGCACAATATGCATTTCGACACTGCTATGAACGACCGCATCGGAAAAACAGAGATAAACACAACTGAACTTTACTTAATCCTTTGTAACCGCAACCACTTAAAAAGTAAAGACTATAGGCTGGCTACCGCTTTTTCGTAAATTGTACAGGTCATGCATGTAGTGTTATGTTATATATTGTAAACCAGACTAGAGTATCACGAGAACTGAGACTAATACAACTTTCCTTTATTTAATCCTTTGTAGCAATGACCGTTTAAAAAGTAAAGATTGTTCTGAACAAAAACAAACAAACAAAAGAATTAGGCTGGCTACCGGTTCCTTAAATTTTACATACATCGTTTGTCTTTGGAGTTAATCCGTAATATCTCGGGTGAATTATATCTTTGTCTTTGTTTTTAATACCAGCAGAGGAGAATCGTTTCCAGGATTTGATTGTCATTGTTAATGGGTTGTGTTGTTTTTTTAAATAATGTTAGAGAGAGTACCGTCATCACACCAAGCCATCGTCTGTTCAGCTTAGTGCCAACAGTTACACCCTTTGTTTATAGAGTTAATCCCTTTATGTCGTCGGTGAATTAAGCATTTGACTTTTGTCTCTAAATAAATTTATTCTGTTTCTGGATGAGTTAATTAAGTCTTTTTATTTTTTTTATTCATTGGTACATATACATGGTACATATACATTTTCATTCATTGGTAAATATACATTGGTACATATACATGGCACAGATACATTGTATATGTTGTATATGTATTCGTTATTTCCCCCTAAGCCTGATCAAAACCGTCGTTATTACAATTGATCAATGATAACGTTAACACCTAGCACCTTAATAACAATAGCAGAATCCACAACGAAAAAGAGACAAATTCTAACAGTGGAGGAAAGAATGAATGTAATAAAAAGAAGTGAAAAAGGTGAGACCAGTCACAAAACAGCAGCCAATTTAAACGTCGGGAAGACTCAAATTCAGGGTGTTATAAAAGATGAGTCAATTGGAAAATAATTCATATGCTAATACATGTATATGTGATCTTCAGATATAAATGTGATTCTAGTTTAATGATAGATGTATATTTTTATTGCTATATAAAATTATTTTCAGATAAATGCATGCAAAATTTTAACAAGAAGTATAAATAAAGAATGCAATATAAACAGTGCTGAATTTCGACCTTGGAAACTGGTCTTTTTGTACAAACCTGTTATGAGAGACCACCTGTCATGAGAGACCGCTTTTTGTTGGCAGAAGGGGCGGTCTCTCAAGACAGGTTTTACTGTATAATCAATTACTTATTAAATGATGTACATAATCCAGGCAGGTGAATACATAAAACACTTTTCATCTGAGTAGGTCTAGATACATATTTTCACATACATAATCCTGCACATAACTGGTTCAAGACTGAATGTTAATATTTCTTAACTCATTTTTGAGTAATTGCTTCATGGTAAGTAAATACTGATCAACAAAGATCTGAAACAGTATACTCTTGTTCAAATGTTCAATATGTTTTAACAGTATACTCTTTTTCAAATGTTCAATATGTTTTAACAGTATACTCTTTTTCAAATGTTCAATATGTTTTAACAGTATACTCTTTTTCAAATGTTCAATATGTTTTAACAGTATACTCTTTTTCAAATGTTCAATGTTTTAACAGTATACTCTTTTTCAAATGTTCAATATGTTTTAACAGTATACTCTTTTTCAAATGTTCAATATGTTTTAACAGTATACTCTTTTTCAAATGTTCAATATGTTTTAACAGTATACTCTTTTTCAAATGTTCAATATGTTTTAACAGTATACTCTTTTTCAAATGTTCAATAATATTTTAACAGTATACTCTTTTTCAAATGTTCAGTATGTTATAACAGTATACTCTTTTTCAAATGTTCAATATGTTTTAAAAGTATACTCTTTCAAATGTTCAATATGTTATAACAGTTACAAAGTCCTGGTTCTGTCTCTAATTTCTGTATGACTGCTAGTCAGTGCAAGGTCCATGAGTACACAGTTCTATTTTTGAAACAATGCATTCATAACTGCTAGGTTAGGACAATATTGCTTTAGGCTTGGTAGGCTACATGTAGTCACAATGAAAGTTCATTTGTAATGTTTTACTGATGGAAGCATAGATCTATCATGGTTTACATTTATGAACAAAAACTAACTTTCATTGGTATAATTAAGGCATGACTGGGATAACAGATATGTGTATAATAATAAGTATTATGAATGGAAAAGAATCAAATGAAAACATGAGTTACCTTGTCTTTCAAGTTGATTAAAATACTGGGTTTTACAATTCTAGTTCTTGAAGCTTGTTTGAGCATTTAAAAATGCCTGGTAATTTTATAAATTTTATATCCATGGTAATTAAAGATCCTGATTCACATTGCTATGGGCTGAAAAAAACCCAACAAGATTTATCATACTTTATATTAAACAATAAAGATAATATTAACCGCACCCAGGACAACCCGGGTATGCTCCTGCAGCATGTCCTTGGGAAAGGCAATTAGCTCAATTTTCCTTGCCATAATATAGCCAATGATGTGTTAAAAGTGCCATTAAAATCCAACCAACAA
The DNA here is from genome assembly GCA_029931535.1 of Margaritifera margaritifera. Classification (NCBI taxonomy): domain Eukaryota; kingdom Metazoa; phylum Mollusca; class Bivalvia; order Unionida; family Margaritiferidae; genus Margaritifera; species Margaritifera margaritifera. The sequence continues at coordinate 1,965,988 of JAQPZY010001597.1, forward strand.
CATTATTTGCACTTCATATACAGTACATGGTTCACTTTAGTGAATCTATTGTAAACGTAAAGTTAAAAAAAAGATTACTACAGTTAAAAGTCCTTAGCACACTTTATATGATGTCATTGCCATGGAAAAAAACAAATATTTAAGGACAGAAAGGCATGGCTAGGTGATAGATTGGAGTGTAATGAGATCTTGAGTATGTATGTCATCAGTGTCTTTCTGTTGTTTTCCTTTTATCATAGGTGATAATTCTAACTCTGTGTGCTAAGTTATCTTTTAATGAATTAGGCCCCTGGGTCATGCTGTTTCGACATCAAGTTGTGGCTCCTGGGTAATAACATAGAAACTATTGAGATCCTCATCCAAGAACCATATATACACTAATAAGCATGAACATACAAATTAAAATATGCAACTAAAGTTGGCCCCCTGCATCTCTTCTCTGGGACTATACCAAAGGGGTACAGATTTGGAGGTGGGTGGGGAATAGCTGGCAAGCCCAGGGATATTGTGTTTTACAAACACTAGTTACATGTTTCAGGAACTAATGCTTTTCAGCAGAAAAAAAACTGCTTTCAACAGATCTGCAAAAGAAATTAGGGAAAGAAAATACTTTTCTGTAGGTTTACTGTTGATATCAGAGGATAAAATATTTTTTTAAGATTTGCAATCGAGTTCAGTTTGAGATGACAAAATATTTAGGGTTTTCAGCAGATATGCAGTGGAAATTAAGAACAAAATACAATTTTTCAGCAGAAATACAGTGGAAATCACTAGAAAAGAACAGTTACTGATAAAAGGTGTTTTATTAACTAATTTATTTCACCAGAAAAGCAGCGGTCCACTGAACTGTTTAGCCGTGGTACAGTGGATCTGAAAGTAGCTTGCTGCAATTTTGCCATTTATACAGCCAGATATCAGTGGAAGAACAGCTGTTTTGCAGAGGACCACAGAATTTTCATGGGCTTTTCAGCTGCTTATTAGTAGAAGTACAGTGCATTTGCAGGGAACTGCTGAATCTCTGTTGACTAAACAGCAGAATAGCAGCAGATGTTTAGCTGAACTACAGCATTATTGCTTTTAGTTAGTTTGCTAAAATTTCGCAAGGTGTGCTCTCACTTGAAGAATAGAATTACAACTTAACATGTGAAAGAAGGACATATGTAAACAAACCATAAATAACCCAAAAATGTTTAGAAAAGTAGTACAATGATGGAAGTAGTTATCAACATTTTAGGTCAAATCTTTCCCTGTTTTTACCCCTTAGAATTCTTTTTTTATTGTTGACATTGTCCCCTGTTATACACAAATAATATGGACTAAAGTGCATGGTATTTTTTAATGGTGTAATAAATTAGAGCAGTGATAGTACTAATACTGGTCCTTTGCAACTTATACTGCTTTCAAGGAAGCATATTCCAAACTAATTTTGAGAATTAATTGCTGTCTGCATAATAATTAAATGTTGAACATTAAGATGTTCTGTCCTCCTGGGATTCTGGAAATGTTTATTCTGTGGAATCAATATCTGTTAAGGTCATGCAGTAATATGGAATTCAGGTTCATTTCTCAAAACACTCACCCAAAAAATCAACAAAATGTGTAAAGATTGTGCATAATATTTCTTAGCCCTTTCTTTGTTAACTTTAAATCTTTGACGATTGCCCCCTTTTTTCCAATAGAGTGGATGATTTCCCCCCCTCGATGTTCACTTCTAGAGTAGAGCCTGTCAAGTTTAATGTTACCCAACACTCTTGATAATTAAACTGTAAAGGACTGCCACACCTTTTATTCTGACTGTGCATTCTCCCAAAATTAGACATGAGACTGGAAAAAAATCCTACATACAGACATGAAATCAGGTGATTTGAGAAAAAGCAACTATAGCCCCAAATACCCCTTTTTGTACTGTACTCAAGCAAAATTTTAGAAGTTTTTCTTGACCAAAAAAGCTGAAATCGGCCAAATAGCTGTTATTTTTCATGCCTGTATATTAGATGACTGAGTCCACAAAGAGAAAAAAAATCTTTACTTTTAGTCTGCTTCCTAATTGTTGTAAACCTCTGTGGTGAAGAAATAAATACTGTTCTTCCACACTGAGGCCTGAAGAAGTTTATCGCAAAAGGCAGGTGGTGGGGGTGGTGGAGGTAAACAAGACTGCATGAAGTCTACTCAACTCTTATCCAGAGATCAGTCAATTTAAGTCTCATTTAACATTAACTAAACAACAGAAGATCAGTTCTCGTCATTTACCTCAATCTGAGTTGCCTCCCTTGACATATAAAATGGACCTGAAATGCCATTTGACCCATACTTTGTTACTAATTTTAGTAAAACATAAAGTTCGTTACTAATATTAGTACTACAAACTATATCTAGTAAAAGAGAATAGACACTATGCCATAAGTATGGAGGGACTGAAAAATCCCTCCAAGCCAGAAAGATAACATTTTGTCTTAAACAGATTTGTAACTTGTTTAAATGAGTTTGTAACTCATTTTGAACAAGCTTGTAAACTCATTGGAACAGCTTTAAATCTTGTTGGAACAATTTTTTGACTCATTTTTATGAGTTCATAACTCATCTGAATAAGTTTAAATTTAAATTTATCTGAATGTTAAAATATTCAAATTATTTATACTCATTAAAACACGTTACAAACTCATTCAAACTAGACTGTACAAACAAGTTATGAACTCTTTAAAACAAATTACATACTCATTCAAGATTTAAAATCATTCTAATGAGTTTACATACTCATTCAAACAAGTTTTTAACTCGCTCAGACAAGTTTTAATCTTGCTAAAACTAGAGGTGTAATTATTCATCAATACATATCAGAATAGCAATATTTTCTTTGACAATATACTGCATCAATATCTGTACTACTGCCAAATTATCCCAATACATATTGCATCTTGAGTGTGACAATACATCGATGTTGTAGCACCTGAAGGTGATGTATCATTATGATACACATCAATACAAGGTGAGAAATGAAAACTGAAGGGATTTAATGTCTCTTAAATAAAAGTATTACAGATTTTGATGCTGTTATCTTTTCTGGTACTATTATCCATCTGCTAGACATTAGGTATCAGACTGGTTCTCCTGCTCAGCAAGAGAAACCATCATTCTCAGTGATCACACAGCATAATAATTTTGTAGTCTGATATGGTTCTGGAAAATAAAAAACTTTAAATGTTCAAATTATCACTCGTACCTTTAAATTTGTTAAAAAAATTTACAGATATGAATCATAATTTGTAGATTTAATCTAAACACAAAAATGTAACTTCTGATCCCATAATGCTTTGTTAACACCAAATGGTGGAAGCTATCTTTAATGTAAATTCCTCAGCTGTATATTTTAGGCTTCCATCTGGAAATACTTGGGTTTCAGGGGTCAAATAATAACAAAGGCATTGAACAGTAAACAAAACCACACGCAGAATCAGCAAAACGGTCACAACATATTCATCTAGGTAGTAACATTGCTGCCCGCTTAAAATGTCAACACAGCGACATAGAGATTGCATGCAAAGACAAATGGACATGGTAGGGGTCTGTCACGTGATTTGTATTGTATCACCACCCAAGCATCATATGTATTGTATCACAACCAAGCAGGAGATGAAAAGCTCTAGTTCAAACGAGTTTCAAATATGCTCAAACAAATTCCCAACTCATTCAAGACGTTTCTAAACCTGTTCAAATATGTTTATGAACTTGTTCAAATGAGTTTATATACATTTTTCTACCTGGCACTAACAGGCTTTCATACTCTCGAAGCAAGTGAAGTGACTGTTTTCCCATTAATTCTCTGAACTGCAAAGTCTAAATAATAGACATACAAGCTAAATTATTTTGGAAATTAGTAAGTGTCATGGGCACTTAGTTTTGAAATATGCTTGTTGATGGTAAAATGCATCAAAATATATTTATAAGGTTCTTATTTTGAAGTTTAATTAAAAGAATTCAAAGTTTATGATATAGATCAATGGTTCCCAAACCCTTGGTCGTGAGGATCCTCACAACCCTATACTGGCACTGCATTTTGGGTCACAAAAGATGGTATTTAGGGTCGCAATTAAAAAAGTTTGGGAACCAATGATATAGATGGTTGAAAAAGAAACAAAAGATAGCAAGAAAAGTCGGTAACAGCATAAGGTACTGGAAATATACTCCTGTTAATCACTTACAATGGAATAAAATATTTGCCAGAAAAGCAAATTTTATGTATTAGATGCTGTTTTCTTGCACACATTGTTATGTATATTGAATTTATAATATGTGTCCAAGAGGTAAGTTGTACTTTAGTCATTTTTTGAACAACATGTTTACTGCATTTGAGTTCAAGGTCAGACTTGTTTACATAGCATTTAAAACTTAGATTGGAATTTTCCATGGCTTCTGTGAGAAAAGTCACGTACGCAGAGGAAATTTTCCATTAGAGTTACGCATATTCTAGAACGTTCTGTCATGTGACTGATTTTAGTGGAAAATATTTCATTCTTGTTCAAATGGTCAGTCTGTGAAGAATCATTTTGATAATCAGATGTTTATGGTTGTGTTGTGAAAATTCAGACCAAATTTTGAGATAGAAATTATTTATTTGAAATATTCATTGGAATTACCAAAAGAGCTCATTCTCATATTGGATGAATACTTGACTTCGGGATTTATGTGAATTTATTCAAAGATATTCTGGATTACATCATTCAGGCATATCAGAACATTCAAGTCTACTGACACATCAGGACATTCAAGGCTACTAGAATTCATTCAGATCATTCTATATTTAGAACATGTGATTAGGACACTTACAATTATTGGATTATTTGGATTTTAATTCACGTTACTGTAAGTGTCTTTTGAATTTTCACTTTAATTGTCTAGAAATAAACTGCTTGCTGATTTTACTCACATTGTTGGTTTCACTTTCTTTCTGTTACATTATTTTAAGACCCTGAGTCGTAACAATATATATATATATATATATATATATATATATATATATATATATGCATTTAATTTTGTTACTTAAATACAAAAAATGACAGTGTGTGCTTATCTTCCGTATACATTTATTTTCACATATGTGCTTATTATCTGGATATTACAATACTGTTCATCTACCAGTGATGTAGGATACAAATGTGAATGTGATTTTGTCTGTAGTTACTACTAAAAGATAATAAATCCCTCCCTCATTATAATGCCTTTCATTATAACACATTTCTGGATATAATGCCATACCATTTTGAATCCCATGACCAATATTAAACCATTGTACTTGAATTGAATTGGTCCATCAAATGCATATTAATATGAGTTAAAAGAAAACGACACGAAGCTTATTATTATGTCTTTATTTCGTTTTAAAACATTTGTATTTGACAAATTAAATTCACAAATACATGATGTTAAAAAATATATTGAATTTACATCAACTAAAATTATTACTATATGTTTGACTGGCATTTTGTTGAATCACCCCCACTCACCCCCAGATCACTGAATTTTTGACCATTCTTACTATACCACTGTTCGGTATTAGTCAGCATTTATGGACTCCAACTTCAGTGTTATAATGAGAGACAGCAGTATGTTCTTTAGTCACAAAACGATGTCCATTCATTCAATAACTGTGCCCCACTGTATAAAAAAAAATTCCCCAATGGAAAGTGCATGTAAATGTAGTAGATGCAATAAATAAAGAAATAATAAAATAAACAAATTCTAACAGTACCCATTCTGTCATGGTGATTTTATCTTTTCAGCTTAAAAGTGGCATATCTGGCAGCAACAAAGAACAATGCCATTCTTTTCCACAACACATTGTCACATAGAAGAAAGTAATATATAGGTATATATCAGTTTATAAATATGCTGTTATCAGCAGTCAAAATATCACATATGGGTAAATATGGCATGACTCTATTTAAGCAGTTTTTTTATAGTGGTTACTTGGTTTTGCTTTCATACTACTAGGCAATATGTTAAGTTTTTTTTAAGCTGTAATATTTCAATCACCTGATATCTTGACAGTGACACAGTATAACTCCAAACATTTTGTCATATTTGATAAATAACCTAGGTATTGAAATGTCTTTTAATGAACCACAATCACATATCACCATCTCTCAGTTACACGAGCTACCCTATTTAAGCTATTTAAGTTTTCTCAGCTTTCCTTCAGCAATCTTAACACTGAAGGCATCCATATTCATCTCTGTCCAAATACATTTTTTACTTCATCTTCGTACATTTACTTCAAAATATTTGTATATAATAGAGGGTCCCAAGGGAGATTAGTTTTGTAAACTAACTGGGCCACCCTCTGAAAAGAAAGACTTTATTATTATTATTATTATTATTATTATTATTATTATTATTATTGATAATGGGATATTTAAATTTATCAGTGCAAGAAAAATTGATACTGCCACAATGGCAATGAAAGTGATAGTGCCACTGTGGCAACATCACTTCTGGAACTACTTTCATTTCCCATTTAATAAATATATCTGCCCTTAGATAAAATATATTTTCCATGTTTAATTCATTCACTCATTCATTCTTCTTCTTCTCTCTCTCTCTCTTTCTCCACAATATGAATAGATCATAAACAAAATGTGCCTACACTTTACTTTATGATTGTATTGTGAAACGTGCGGTGCTAGTAAAAAAAGTGCCTAAAAACAAACTCCAAACCACTAAAAGTAGATTTCAAATATTAGATTATTTAACATAAATCATGAATCATTTGATCATGAAAATTATAACTGACTGAACATACCATGACCTGTTTACCTCATAATGTCTATGACAAATGAAACAAGTTTAAAGGCAAAAATCTTGATTAAATATAATACTAAAACTTGGTTAACTATCTATTTTACCTCTTATTACACCTATGCACATGACTATCAAAATTTGGGTGAAGTGTCTGTTACTAAAGTGGACTGCTAGCTTCTCAAGAACATGGAATTCAAAATTTGCTACTAAAAATGCCATGCTATGAAGGCTATTGGATTCCACTGCTCTGTGATACTACGCCCACCCCAACAAAGTTAATGTGTAAGAAATGTGTGATGGAAATTTTTTTTACTACTGTTTTTAATTAGAAAAAAAATAATTAACTAAACAAAAGATACTATTTAAAGCATTAGATATAGGAAACAAATATTGTACAAAGTTCCAATCATAAATTATATACAATTCTATAAATATTGATGTAATAATATTGCTTGCTTGTCTCCAGTGTTAACAGCAATGGCACAGACAGAATGGGAAAATTCATGCAAGTCAACATTTTCTGCCTTCATATATACATGTATAAGAAAATCTACACTTTATTTTAGTTGACATGGGGACAAATTTCACTTTTGAAGTGGAAACATTCTCTGTCGTTATTTGTAGTTTTGCCACTTGTGACAATAGAATGTTTCCACTTCACTCATTAAATATTTTCTATCACTAAAAAACCTAGATATCCTCTGTGTACATATTTTCTCAATGATAACATTTTTATTTGTAGTCTGATAGAAAAGTACTTTCATGACAAAGTTTGCGTGGACAACTACTGCAACTTATAAAAAAAGATCCCATCTTAATTCTACTACTTTACATAGCATGTTCAAGCAGTTATTTCATATTGTATATGAATTAAATTTAAGATAAATTTCTGTATAATATCACAAAACCTGTACTTAAAAGGCTATATTTAGATTGTGGCAGATCAAAGATCACTGACGTAAGCGTTAATAATCAGGTTTCTCTCTCCAGAAGATCATACTGATTATACGCACATTGTCAATAAGCCTGCAACCTGAGGTTGATCTATTACCTACTTACAAGAGCAATAAAGTCCGAGTAATATGCAACTTGTTGCCCTTATCAGTAAAGAAGTAAATTCAATTCATGAATATCCTCATACAACATTCACTACTAATTCAAGTAAGATTCAACACGGTTGTTGTTTCCTTTTCTTAATTTGGCTTGTGTTCCCACTTTGGTCAATACACCATGTATTTTCGTCCATACGACTTCAAATGAGCACAGCCGAAATGACTTCAAATGAGCACCTCTGAAACTATACCTTGTAATTAATTCTAACTGCAAGTAGTACCCAGATTACAGAATGGTAATTGCTAATAGGTAAAAATATTTAATAAACTGCCACTAAGAAGAAACAGTTTTAATTTGTTTAGTTTCTAAAACTTCATTAAAAAAATGACATAGCCAACAAATATTTCAAAGCTATTTTGAAATAACCCTTGTAAAGGTACAAGCAACCACATGTACAAATGTCTTCACACCACTGTGGTCATGTATTCAGATAATAGTGGTCACTGGTGAGTAAGCTGAACTATACAAGTAAATGTTTCAGGGTCAATTAAAAAATGAATATGAATGTTTTGGACTTCTCAGTTTTGGTGAAATTCTAGAAACTTACAAAAAATGATTATTTCTAGTGGCAGTTGATTAAATATTTTTACCTATCTGCAATTAAAATAATGTAATCAAGGTACTAGCAGTTAGAATTAATTATTATGTATAGTTTTGGTATGCTCATTTGAAGCCATATAACCAAATTACATGTGTGCAATGACCAAATTACATGGGTGTAATGACCAAATTACATGGGTGTAATGACCAAACCGGGAACATAAACCTTGAGTTTGACTGAACTCCACAGCACATCTGTGAAAAAAACAAAATGTGCACTTAAATCCTACTTCATACACTCAAAAGGATTCATACACTCAAAGGGATTAGAGATTCTAAGGCAGGCTGAACAAGTGACAATTTTAATATGAAAAATGTACATAAAAATGATAAACCATATCCAGTACTCCCTTATTTTGACACTGGAACCATTCAATACACTGTCTTATAGTGAGACTGTCTTATAATGAAGTACATTATACATATAACACTGTCCATGGAAGCCATATAGTATACTGTCTTATAGTGAGAACACCTAATAATGAAGTATATTATACATTATAACACTGTCCATGGAAGCCATATAGTATACTGTCTTATAGTGAGAACACCTAATAATGAAGTACATTATACATTATAACACTGTCCATGGAAGCCATATAGTATACTGTCTTATAGTGAGAACACCTAATAATGAAGTACATTATACATTATAACACTGTCCATGGAAGCCATATAGTATACTGTCTTATAGTGAGACTGTCTTATAATGAAGTACATTATTCATTATAACACTGTCCTTGGAAGCCATACAGTACACTGTCTTATAGTGAGAACACCTAATAATGAAGTACATTATACATTATAACACTGTCCATGGAAGCCATATAGTATACTGTCTTATAGTGAGACTGTCTTATAATGAAGTACATTATTCATTATAACACTGTCCTTGGAAGCCATACAGTATACTGTCTTATAGTGAGACTATCTTATAATGAAGTACATTATTCATTATACTGCTGTCCATGGAAGCCATACAGTATACTGTCTTATAGTGAGACTGTCTTATAATGAAGTACATTATTCATTATAACACTGTCCTTGGAAGCCATATAGTATACTGTCTTATAGTGAGACTGTCTTATAATGAAGTACATTATTCATTATAACACTGTCCATGGAAGCCATATAGTATACTGTCTTATAGTGAGACTGTCTTATAATGAAGTACATTATTCATTATACTGCTGTCCATGGAAGCCATATAGTATACTGTCTTATAGTGAGACTGTCTTATAATGAAGTACATTATTCATTATAACACTGTCCATGGAAGACATACAGTATACTGTCTTATAGTGAGACTGTCTTATAATGAAGTACATTATCCATTATACTGCTGTCCATGGAAGCCATACAGTATACTGTCTTATAGTGAGACTGTCTTATAATGAAGTACATTATTCATTATAACACTGTCCTTGGAAGCCATACAGTATACTGTCTTATAGTGAGACTGTCTTATAATGAAGTACATTATTCATTATAACACTGTCCTTGGAAGCCATACAGTATACTGTCTTATAGTGAGACTGTCTTATAATGAAGTACATTATTCATTATACTGCTGTCCATGGAAGCCATACAGTATACTGTCTTATAGTGAGGCTGTCTTATAATGAAGTACATTATCCATTATACTGGTGTCCATGGAAGACATACAGTATACTGTCTTATAGTGAGACTGTCTTATAATGAAGTACATTATACATTATACTGCTGTCCATGGAAGACATACAGTACACTGTCTTATAGTGAGGCTGTCTTATAATGAAGTACATTATCCATTATACTGGTGTCCATGGAAGACATACAGTATACTGTCTTATAGTGAGACTGTCTTATAATGAAGTACATTATTCATTATAACACTGTCCATGGAAGCCATGGAGTATACCTTACAGTGAAACTGCCTTATAATGAAGTACATGATACATACAGTACTCCTTCATTATAACACTGTCCATGGGAGCCATGGAGTATACCTTACAGTGAAACTGCCTTATAACGAAGTAATGATACATACAGTACTCCTTCATTATAACACTGTCCATGAAAGCCATAGAGTATACCTTACAGTGAAGTACATGATATATGTTATTTTAATACAACAATTAATGAACTGGGATCAATGGCCCTACTCGCTTTATAACAGGAACCATGCTATAACAAAGGATCTTATAATGAGGGAGTACTGTATGTGTTCTACCAGAAATATGAATGGTATGCTGTTTTCTGATCTGACAATATATATGGCATACTACTGTAATCAAAACAAATCCACATATTTATATTTAGACTAGTCCACATGCATGAGGTTGGTCAAAACATATGTTCCTTCACAGCGGTACAAGGTATTCAGAGCTGTTAGCTATTGTGGGACAAATACATATATATATGAAGCAAACTGATTTACATAAAAGCATGCAATATACATCAATCAGATCTTGTATATACTGTACTTACTTAAGTGTGCAGCATATGCCCTAATTCTCTCCTCTGTATGTATTCCCTGTTCCTCAGACAGATCTGTACAAAGATTAAAGAAAACCTTATATCAAATCAATCTATGATGTATTAAGATAAAGGAAATGAAGAAGTGTTGTATTATAATATCCTGGCCTAGTTTATTGATTTTGTTCCTAACCTTGAATGACCCAAGATTGTAAGAGGTTCAGTGGCTATATTTAGAACTAAGTCATGTGACCTATCAATGGCCAGACTGCACATGTATGTAGTAATGCCAGTCCCTTTGCAATAACAAAAGAACAAAATAATAAATTAAATCCCTGAATTACCTAAGTTGTTACTTGGAGAAACAATTAAATAATGTAAATTAACAGGAGTGACAAACCTTTAATCAATAATTTGAATACCTAGAGTTTTGAAAAACAAATAATATCTTTATCAGTGGTCAGGTTTTGTTTGTAAGTTTATGGGTGACTGATGACACAGGATTTTGACATTTCGTCCATAAAAAGTTATGAAAAGTTAAGAAAAAAAAAAAAAAAAAAAAGGAAATACCAGTATGTATACTATAATTAAATTTTATTTATAGCATGGATATTGGCATTGCGTTTTTGTATTTTTTTTTATAGTATAGATATTGGTATTTTGTTATTGCCCTTTTTTATAGTAAAAATTAGATATTGGTATTTTGTTATTGCCCTTTTTATAGTATAGATTTTGGTATTTTGTTATTGCCTTTTTATAGTATAGATTTTGGTATTTTGTTATTGCCCTTTTTATAGTATAGATTTTGGTATTTTTTATTGCCTTTTTTATAGTATAGATTTTGGTATTTTGTTATTGCCCTTTTTATAGTATAGATTTTGGTATTTTGATATTGCCCTTTTTTATAGTAAAGACATATTGGTATTTTGTTTGTGTCCTTTTTTTATAGCAAAAATTCTGGTATTTCTCTTTTTGTTCATTGTTTTTTATGGATGAGGCATCAAACTACTGTGCTTAATGCAAACCAGATAATACTGATTTTTATTTTCTATCAATGGTTAAAAAAACAAGGGACTGAACCTCTACTGTCCAAAAAGAATTTCCAGGAATTCATGATAAGAACATATCCTCTTTTTAACTGGTGAGTGTTGAATTCTTGACCAACAAGATTTTCGAATTAGCCACTGTGGTGGCCATATTGGATGTATGATCAGCACTATTTTTATTTTTGACCAACTAGACTTGATAGAAGACTTTTGGTGAAAACCGCATGTCAATATAACCATCCATTCAGAAGGAGTAGAGATAACAAGATTTTTAAGATTGCCATCGTGGATGCCATATTTCATATAAGATTGGCAGCATTTGGATTTAGGATCAAGTAGATATGATAAGAAGTCTTTTGGTGAAAACCCTATGTTGATATGACCATCAATTCTGGAGGAGTAGCTAAGATTTTCAAGATGGCCACCATGGTGGCAATATTGGATGTCAGAACAGCATCATTTTCATTCAGGACCAACTAGACACCAGAAGAAGATAAAAGATAATTATTTTCTCCAGTGTGCAATCTGATCTCTTTGGACTATTGTCAGCCTTACTTTGACAGACATTTTCCAAAATCCACACATTTTTGCGTAGAGAATTGACTTTGAATTAAGCAATAATTTAATAAGAGCTAGATTTTTAAGTAAACATCGTGGTTTCATGGGTAAGTCATTCGTAAATAAAGTATTGGATTATGATACCATAAATTGCACCTTTTGCATGAAAATGGATAAATCTAAAAAATCTTTCGAAGCACTGTATAATACAAACCTCAAATATACTTCCAAGTTAAGAGGTCATTGTACTACATGTAATATTATTTATTAACTTACCTGCCGCACCTATAGCATACACTTTAGGGATATCCACTGGAGAAGGATATCCTGGTCTCTAACATTTTAACCTACCTGACCACAACATAGACTGTGTTCAGTATCAGATAATAGAAATTATTCTATCTGATCCAGAGCTCTCTAGTAGCAACATTCAGCAGAAAGATAGAGAACATTATTGGATACCCCAATTACATAATCTACATCTGGTAGGGATCAACATTTCTGTTTGAATGGGAGTCCAGGCATTTTAATATTTTATATATCATAATTAGTCTTATGATGAAAACCCCATATTAATATGACAATATTTGATGTCAGATCGGCACCCTTTTCATTTACAATGAACTGAAGGCATCATAACAAGTCTTCTGGTGAAAACCCAATGTCGATATGACTTCCCTTCTAGGAGTAGTGATAACAAGATTTTCAAGATGGTCACTGTAGTTGCCATATTGGATGTCATAGTTGGCACGATTTTCATTTAGACACCATAAAAAGTCTTCTGGTGAACAACCAATGTTGATATGAATTTCCATTCAGGAGGAGTAGCAATAACAAGATTTTAAAGTTGTCTACCATGGTGGCCATACTGGATACCAGATCGTCACCATTTTCATTTAGCACCAAGTAGACATCATAAGAAGTCTTTTAGTGAAAACCCTATGCTGATATGACCATCCATTCAGGTGGGGTAGCGATAACAAGATTTTCAAGATGGTTGTCACGCTGGCAATATTGGATGCCCAAGCAACGCCATTTTCACTTAGGACCAACTATATCTTAGAATGAATGTGTGTGTAAGGTTCATTGCAATCCTCCAAGTAGTTTATGAGAAGTAGCGATAACAAACTTGTTCTAACAACAGATGCATGGATGATGGTCAACAGACAATGGATGATGGGCAACAGGCCATTCCACAAACTCTTCTGGTCTATGACCAGTAAAAATTGAAGAAAAAAAAATACAACAAAAAATTCAAACCAGTCTTTATCATGCTTAAAATTCGTTTGCATTCACTGTGCATCAATAATGAAATAACTAGAAGAATTTCTACCATATGATTATCATAATATAAGTCAAAATAAAATATAGTAAAATCTGGATAATACTGTACATGCAATAAAGTATAACAAAGGAAATTACATGTACATAGACCTTCTGCTATATTTGTAGCAAATATGGTATTTCTCCCATGACAAAATCAGAGAGCCAGCCTAATAGATCTAATAGAAAAACTTCTTATAGTGTTTTGTTGATTCTTAATTAAAATGGCGCTAATCTGACATCCAATATGTGGCCACCTTGAAAATCTTGTTTTCGCTGCTCCTCTTAACTCATTAACCCCTGGAGATTCTTTTCATTTTTGCCTGAAAATTATGTTATTTTTTATTTTAACATTAAACATTAAACTTTACAGTTTAAACTTTTCCATTTTGGTGTCACCCCCCTGAGATAGTGTCACCCGATGTGGCCTGCACCCCCCTAGTAATGCCACTGCATGTAGGAGGATTAGCAATAACTAGAGTTTCAAGAGGGCCACTTTAATGATGTAATCATTCAATGGATGCCTCTATTTATGGCCAAGGAAGTATTTAATTGTTTCAGCATAGAAAAAGGTACATAAGTGCATAATAGTATTAAATCTACTTGAAATGAAGTATTTCCCCTTAGCACAGGACATGTTTGTCTCCATTATTTACAAAATCAACTCCTCCATGGTAGGCATTCATAATGGGTCAGAAGTCAACTGTTTGTACCAGTGTCACAGGATATTCTTTAGGGGATTCCCTACCTGTGCAATAACCAGAAACAGCCAATTGCTCTGTTTCGAAATTAAGTGATTGGTGTAACTGCTTATAGTAGTTGAGCTACATGTCCAGAGGTAATCCTTTAACCTAGCTGTTAGTAAAATTGATCAAGGTGCTGTTAATCTATTTCATACACATAAATAATTGCTGTATCATGAGACATTTCACTATTGATAACATAAGAACATAAAAACTACACAAAGTTTAAAAATGAGAGTGTATGCCTTTATTATCCAGACTGACTGTAGTAACTAAAGCTATTAGGCATGGATGCATCACAAAGGGCCCTGCTTTTTACAATTTACTCTGCAGGGATTTAAACAGAGGAACTTGTGTTTGGAAACCGAAGTTAGGAGAATGGGCATACAGGGGCCATAACTCCTCTGAATGCTGATGTGGAATGCTGGAAACCCAACTCATTCATGGCCTCATCATTGTAAAGGTACATGAGAAATTTAGTAGAAATCCAACAATCATGGTTAAGTAATGCTGCACAAACCAAAGTCTTGAGGACAGACCATCAGGGGACACAACTCCTTTAAATGACAATATGGAAATTAAATTCATTATAGAGCTAAGATCATTTGCAGCATTGTTTTTAGATAAATGTTGCTAAAGCAGGCTACTGTTAAAAGCTACCTTAATCACCAGTCTGGCAATGGGTAGGCGCAGGATAATTCTGGCCAGCCAGAAAAAACTGAAATCATTTAAATAGACAGATAGAATCTATGTAAAAGTTGAATCCACTGATACAAGTCGGGGAAAAAAGAAACAAATTGCACACTTA
The DNA here is from genome assembly GCA_029931535.1 of Margaritifera margaritifera. Lineage (NCBI taxonomy): Eukaryota > Metazoa > Mollusca > Bivalvia > Unionida > Margaritiferidae > Margaritifera > Margaritifera margaritifera. The sequence goes on from JAQPZY010001597.1 coordinate 1,981,434, forward strand.
TATTACAGCCAATGGCCTGAACATTAAGTATAATTATGATATCCAGTGTTCCCCACCTTTGAGATTGGTACCCTGCTAAATTAATTAATAAGTAGTGGTCCGAGTCTTATACGAAGAAAAGTCCCTCAAAGGGACTGATGCTTTACTGGCTGGTAAGAATTTTGCTAGGAATTCAAGATAATAATGTTTCTTTTCAACTGCTGAGCGTTGAAACCACCAGTGATGTTTTTGAGCAATATGATGATTTTCAATATGGCCATCATGGTGGTCATATTGGATGTAAAATTGGCACCATTTTCATTTAGAACCAACTTGACATCACTCAAAATCTTTTGGTGAAAACCACATGTCGATATGACCATCCATTCAAGAATTCAAGAAGAGTAGTGATAACAAGATTTTCAAGATGGCCACCATGGCTGCCATACTGGAGATCAGATCTGCACCATTTTCATTTAGAACCAATTGAACATCATAAGAAATCTTACGATGAAAACCCATGGCAATATGACTTTACGTTCAGGAGGAGTAATGATAACAAGATTTTCAAGCTGGCTGCTGTGGAGGTTGAACTGGTTGTTAGGTCAGCACCATTTTTGTTTAGCACAATCTAGACATCATAAGAAGTCTTTTATTGAAAACCCCATGCTGGTATGACCATCCATCAAGAAGAAGTTGCGATAAGATTTTTAAGATGACTTCTGTAGTGGCCATATTGGATGTCCAAGCAGCACCATTTTCATTTAGAACCAACTACACATTGGGATGGATGTGTGTGTGCCAGCAGATCTGGGTGTATGCGGTTTGCAGTTGGTATTGGCTTATATGCGAGTATATACGGTATGCAGCTTTGCAGCCCAAATAAACACTAGCTATTGTTTAAAATGCCATTGTTTTCAAATGAGCAGAGGTTCTCTAATATGTGGAAACACATAAGACATTCCAGATACCAATCCACCTGTAATAACATGTAAACAATGGAGAAAGACTGATGAAAAATAAGGGAAAAAATTACATAATGAGTTATGCGAGCAATTTTGTATCTTGAGCACATAAGTATTGATAACCCTTATTTTATATTATCAAGACTTCTGGGTATATGTACCTGTATCCCATAAACAGCTGAAAATGCAATTGTTTTAGTACAATTTTGGTGTAAAATGTGCAATTGTTAACACTTTTCTAAAAGTTTGTTTTGAAAGGCACTGTATGCATAACAAAACATTTTAGAAAGAACATCTGTATATTCATTTTTTCTTTTCATTTATAAGATTGAGCTTTTGTGGAAAAAAAATCTGTTCCAATATGTAGCACAAAACAGTCTTAATGTATGTTATTGGTACAGTATGAAGATTTAAAATAAAAATTTATTTTTGTAAATCATAACAATGCAACTTATTTTATGCTATTTATATATAAACAAACCATTACAAGCAGAATGACTGAGTTTAACAGCAGTTGCGCCTGTTTTATCTGGGATGTTATATATGATAGGCACTTTCCTTGTAGTTCCCAGACAACTAATTCATTTTCCACAGATATCAATGTTAGTACTGAGAAAATAAAACAATTTTTGCACTAGATGGCCCAGTATGCAACATATGCACTTCTTGAATGAGCTTAGCACAGACTTTCTGAACAATCAAAATGGGGTGCTTTGCAGCAGTTTTGTTGTTGTCCCTAACGCAAGGCACCAGTAAAGGCAATCTTAATCAACAATCTCACATTTGGTAGGCAAAGGATATTCTGGCCTGCCAGAAAAGGATCTAATTCGTATAAGTGCCCAGATCAAATCTATGTAAAAGTTTAAAGCACTGATAAAACTCTCAGAAAATTTAAAAAAAACAATCAAAATCCTACATTCATATAACAGCCAATTACCTGATCTCAAAGCATTAAATCCAATATCCAATTGTCTTCCACTTGGAGACTGGTACCTTGCTAATTTAATAGTTAGTGGTCCGAGTCCTTAAAGCTCTCATCAGTATAAACCAGCATGCCAAAAAATGGTTGAAACTAAAGAAACCTTTGTAAAGGAATGCTGCAGAAACCAAAGTCAGGAAGATGGGCAATCAAGAGCCATAACTCCTGTAAATCATTTCAATGAATCCTAGAAATCAAGCATCTTGCACATACAAGGTCTTATCAATATAAAGGTGCATGGTTAACTTGGTTGAAATCCAAGAATCCTTTGCAAACTTATGCTGCAAAAACCAAAGAGGATGGGAAATCAGGGGGCATAACTCCCCTAACCAATTTTGTGGAACACTAAAAATCAATTTCATTCAAGGCCTCATCAATATAAAGCTACATGCCAAATTTGCTTGGAATCCAACAAACATTAGTAAAGTTATGCTGTGGAAACAAAAGTCATGAGGGTAGGTAATCAGGGCCTTAACGTCTGTAAATTATGTTATGGAATGTTGGAAATCAAACTCATTCAAGTTCTCATCAATATAAAGCTGCATGCCAATGGGGTAGGCACCATTAGAGTCAGTTTTGGCCCAATTATAAAAGTTCACAAAATTTTCAGGCTTGGTTTTATGCAAACTGATTAAAATTTGGTTGAATTCAGTCTAAACAGACATGCCATAAGCATTTGAAGTTAGATTTTCCTGACAAGATGTTACTTTAAATTCAGTGACATCATGCGACATTATTTATCTTCTGGATTTGATATTTTAAAATTAATATGCACATGTAAGTTCATTTACAATTCAAAAGAAAGACAGTTGGAAAAGAGTATTTCCTTTTTTTTTAATATGACTGTTGTGGTATGTTGGCATGCATGTATGTATGTGAGAGAGAATTGCTCTAAATCCATCTTGAAGATATAGATAGATATTGTCATTGATTCAATTTTTATATCCAATCACTACTTGTGCACTTGTTGACCTTTTATAATACTTTTATTATTTATTTATTGTATCTTATACTGTATTTATACTGTATTTAGAATAAAGATCACTGGCAGTAAAAGGTTCTACAATTCAACAACAACAAGAACAGCAATAAAAGAAATTTTGATTTACCACTGACTATCTAAAGGGCTTATTATTTATGCCTTTACTGTATAAAATATACTTTGTGTCTAAATATGTTGCCCTATCATTCCTCCCTCCCGTTTCACCATGAAAATACTGACCACACCCTTAAATCTCAAGTATTTTCACCAGTTGAATTTTGGCTTATGAGATGAAATGAATTTTTTAAATTTTATATGCTGTAAAATCTTTCAAGAGAGAGAGAGAGAGAGCAAGGCTTGTATAGCCATGAAATTGAAAATGAGTAAACAAGGTAACATGGTAATTTAATAACAGACAGACTTTACACAAAGAATTGATAAGTGAAGCTATAATTAAATATCTTCATTGAATATCTAACTGTATATAAAATAATGCAAACAAGTGATGAATAACATTATTCTTGCAAAGTTCAAAAAGAAAGATATATCACTATACATTAATAATACTGCAATTGAAAATGTAAAGGATGAGAAACTATTAGGAGTAATCACTGACAGAAGTCTTAAGTGGGAAAAATAAGTAGACAGTGTCTGTAGGTCCCTCACATATAAAATTTCATTGCTTAGTAGAATTAAGAAGTACCTGCCAAAGGACTCCAGAATTCTTTACTACATGTATAATGCTTATATACTTCCAATGATGGACTACTGTTCAGTCATATGGGGAAATTGTACTAGTTCCCAAAAAGACAGAATTCACAGGCTTCAAAAGCTAGCATGCGGCTTGGTAGATTCTTAATGTCCCCTTTGATGCATCATCATCAGACTTGTTCACAGAATTAAAATGGCTAAGAATAGATAACAGAATAGATTTTCTGAAAGCAGTTCTGGTTTTAAAATGTATCAAAGGAGATGTTCCAGAGTACACAACTGCCGGGAAAATTAATCTACAAAATGTCTTCTCCGTATAATCTAAGATCAAATTTTAACAACAATTTAGAACTACCAAAACCTTGCACTGAACAATTCAAAGGAAGTCTATAGTATTCAGGGGGTAAAAAATGGAACTCACTTCCGATTCACATTCGATCTGCTGATTCAGTTAAATCCTTTACAAAAATGTACATGCAATATTTCAAATCTACAGATTAACAAACTATCAAGGAAAATTAAGTTCAAGATTGAGTTCTGGGAATTATCACAATACATGTAGTACCCTTCAAATTTATCATTTGCTTGTTTTGTATCTTTTATATTAGCATATTTATAAAAGTATGCAAAAAATGTTATATATATATATATATATATATATATATATATATATATATATATATATATATATATATATATATAAAAATTCAGTGTATGAACCTATATTTTTGTACCTAATAATTTTTTATGACAAAGTATAACACTGATATCAATTTTACTACATGCGACATTTTTGCAGAATAGCCTAAAGGTATATACATCTAAGCAGTGATCACTAACTGCTATGTATACATGAAGATCTTGCTTAAAGTCATTTGAAAACATAGTTGTTGGAGAGATGAAACAAAAATTTATATATGCAGTTAAATCCTCATACTTTCAGAATGTATTTTAGTATGTCTTTGTAGATGTGTTTACTTGTAAATAGTTATTTTCAAGAGAGAGAGAGAGAAAACTTGCATGAAGATACTTTGCCTTAATATGATTGATAATACTTTGTAATTGTTGTTTTTTGTGTTTTTTTTGTGTTGTGGGCCTCAAGGGAGAATAGTTATATTTAACTAATTGAGTTACCCTCTTTAAATAAAGAAGACTATTATTATTATTATTATTATTATTACCCGGTATTATTATTATATTCATCAACTGCTCTCTTTACCTAATACTGGAGTTAGAAGTAAAAGCATTTTCCACATTGTGTATGAAAACAAAACCATTCATTCCATGTCCATACAGTAGATCTACTTAGTTTATTGCAGATAAAATAATTGTACTAATTAAGAGAAATGAAAACACAGTTTTAAAGGAAAAAAGGAAAAGAAAAAAGAAAAAGAAAAAAAATCTGTGTAATGTGAGATTTATATAAAAAAAATGACTTCAACAAGGAAAAAATATCTGTGGAAAACCCCCCACAAGTGTTATGGAGGAACTTGAACACACACAAAGTGTTAGAACATTCCTTAAAAGGAAATGTCTCTACACACACGACCACTGACTCGTATATAACACAGCTTATTAATAACAATGCTATAACTGCTTTTTCAAACCAACAATAAGCATACAACTATAATAGGTCTAATAATGGTATAAACTTTCGGTTAATATTACGATTGTAAAGTACATCATGGCAAAGATCTGGTATTAAGAAGGTGAAAAAATGCATTCATTTGGAATGAAGAAGTAATCTACATTTATCTCAGCTTATGGCATATGTAAGTGCTGATGCATGCATATTAGCTCTGGGGCACTTGAAAAGTAATGAACAGAACTAATATGCTTCGTGTGATATGTAATTTATTTCCACTATGTACACACTGATTATGTTTTGTACAGCTGTGCTTCAATATCAAACTATTTGACTCTTTTCCAGGTAATAAAACCTGTTTTTATGGCTTCTGATTACAGGTAAATGCTAATATAGTTTGCTTTTGCTGAGAGACATGCTGGTTTGTTTATTTCCCTCTGAATGCGCTCATTCCCTCTGAATGCGCTCAGGGCAATCACGCATGTACCAAGATTTTACATTTGACATAAGTTGGGACATAAGTAGGTTAAATTTGTCATCTCAACAAACCACAAGAACTTTGCATCAGTGCTCTTTACAAGTATGCAATTAACCACACAGTCCATAACTTCATACAAGGTTTACTTTGTGAACATAAACAAAAAACTTCGGGATCTCACAGCTCACAAAAGATTCTCAAGTGATGAATTAAATGAGCATATTTCCTCAAAACTTAGCAAAGAAAACTACTTCAAAAAACCCAAAATAAGTCTAGAATTCATTTTAAATGAATTAGACAAACTTGATGTCAGAACCGCTACGGGTCTAGATACAAGTGCTAAATTCTTAAAACTCTCAAGTGATTGCACCTTCACTTATGTATATATTCAATCTAAGTATTTCTGAAGGTATTTTTCCAAACAGTCTAAAACTGGCACAAGTAACTCCAATACACAAGAACGGAGATCTTTCTCATATAAATAACTATATATATATAGACCTATATCAGTTTTATCATCACTTTCAAAAATATTTGAAAGACATGTTTGTAATGAATTTAGAAACTACCTGGAATCTTTTAATTTACTACATTCACAATAATCTGGCTTTTATGAAGGACATTCATGCAACACTAGACCAGCTAGAATGGTGGATGATTGGTCAACAGCAACAGATCAAGGTAACCTGGTAGGTACAGTATTTCTTGATCCTGCAAAGGCTTTTGACCTTGTTAATCGCAAAATTCTGCTGGAAAAACTCAGCATATATCAAGTTAACCATGAAAGTTTAACTTGGTTTCAATCCTATCTTGAAGGCAGACAACAAGCAGTTTCTATTTTAAATATACTTTCAGATAAGAAACTCATGAAGTCAGGTGCTCCACAAGGATCAGTTCTTGGACCATTACTCTTTCTGCTGTACATCAATTATTTACCATATCACATTGAGCTATCCATTACCAACATGTTCGCAGATGACACAACTTTATATAACACTGGATCAACTGGCCATGACCTTAGCACTAAATTAAATCAGGATTTGGTTAAAGTAAATAACTGTTGTCAGCACAATGGTATGAAGATAAATGCAGCCAAGTCAAAAGCCATGATCATAGGTGGTCAAGCCAAAGTAAAAGCTGAGAAAGATTACTTCAAAGTATGCTAAAATGAATAGACATAGAACAGTCTGAAAATGAAAAACTACTTGGCATCATGATAGACAATATCTTGTGCTGGAAAAAATGCAAGTTGATGAGGTCATAAATGAAGTTAACTCACTGCTTTATCTCTTGAACAGAATAAAATCTTATCTCCTCAAGAACAAAGAAAGATATTCTATAATGTCTACATCATGCCACATCTAGAATATTGCTGTTCTATATGGGGTAATAGTGATACAGAAAATCAAGAAAGACAACTGAAATTTCCAAAAAGAGTAGCTAGAGTTATTCCTGCTGCTGATTTATATGCAGCATCAACAAATCTTTTTAAAACACTTAAGTGGCTTCCATTTCAACAGAGAACTCAGCTTCAAAAGGGTTTACTAGTCTACAAATCCTTACATGGGTTGGCTCCTGATTATCTTCAATGTAATTTTAAATTTGTGGAAAGTGTACATACATATGAACTAAGATCCATCTCAAACAACAATTTATATTTACCTAAACCAAATTCAGAGTTTAAAAAAAGAATTTAGCTTTTTCTGTAGTCAAACTGTGGAAGTCCATTCCACCCTATATAAGGTCAGCTGACTCATCCCAAGGTTTTAAGAAGCTTCTTAGTCAACATCTACAGAAAAAATCATTGTATGATTTTGTGTAATTCAGTACTACTCTTCTTCAAAACAATGTTCTTTCATGTACTCACCTGTAATGTTTTACACAGGTTCACTACTTATTTTTGTATGAATCCTGTATATACTCATCTTTAATGTCTTGTACATATTTTATAGTAGCAGTAGATCAATTATCTAGTTTTTAATAGCATTATTGTCTAAAGACACCACAACTTGTAAAAAATGTACAACATATACATGTAATTGTATCATGGAATATTGATCAATTGACCAAATGAGCGTCTTCTTTAAATAAGTCATTATTATTATTATTATAAAGATAGGTCCTTTGTATCTAGCTTTCTATGTCAAAATCAATTAAAATATATAAAGTCCCTTTCAGATTTTTGCCTGTAATTGAACAGTGACGGAGATATAAATTTCAACAAAATGACTAACTTTATTTTATGAAGTACTATATAATGTGCTACTTCCCAAAACCAGCCTCTAGGACTGTTAAACGGCATGCTCAACAGCAGCGGTCCCAACTGCAGGTCGCGACCCAAATCATGGTCACAGGAGGTCCTCAAGTCGGGTTGTGAAGTGTCATCACAACAATTTTTTTTGCTTTTTAATGCTGAAAAGTGCCCTGAGGGTTGGGAGGTCCTGTTGGTGGCCAATTTAGGGTGGCAGCAAAAAAAGTTTGGGAACCACTGCTCAACAGACTAGACCTGCATTTTGATCTGAATTGAGCCATTATAATCTCTATCCAAATACAATTTTCCATGCGTTTTTGGCAATAACTTTTTTTTGGGAGGGGGGAACCTGGCAAAAAGGTTCCAGTTACAAAGTTTGTTCACAACAACTACCACCAACTTCTAAGAAAGGTCCTATGTTAACAGAACATGAACTTGAATCACTGATTAGATCACAATTTTGCACACTCTGACATTCTGAACTAAGGCCATTAACCACACTAAATCCAGAGACAAAAATAATATATTTCCCTTTAGAATTTGAGCACAATTATTTCTTGAAAACTGTACTGATAAGTATACTTTTTTATAATTGTACTGCTTTTTTATAATTGTACTGTTTTATTCTTAGGCTCCTGGCTAGCAGAGCAGTCAACAGCTGAGTGCTCCACAGAGAGAGAGAGAGAGAGAGAGAGAGAGAGACAGACAGACAGATAAGATATGTATGTATGAATGTGTGTATTATAGGGTTTAATGACACAGCAGCACAATCGAAAGTATTCTACATCCCAAGCTCGTAGAGAGAAAGAGTAATAACAGTGATACAGAAATAAATGGTAAAAATACATCTATGTTCTTACACACATTTTATTCAACATAAATAATAGCTTTAACACAAAGGAGTGGTCAAAATGAAGCTGAAAACACAAATTTCATTCCCAAAAATAAAATGGAAATTGAAAATTAAAATTCTAAAATATCTTAAAAAAGCAAAGTTTATATTGCAAAGAACAGTTTACATATTCCAAAGTCACTTGTATGTTTAATGAAATCCCTTGAGTGTCTGCTTTTTTCTGTACTCATACATTTTTCTGTCCATTCAAAATAAATAGAATCATCAGGTAGGTCCTACAAGTGATTTCCATACACTCCACAAGATTGATGCAACTCGATCAAATATATCCCTTGCCGTTTTCTTCTACATTATGGCCTACAGAACGTAAAGCTGCAAAATCATTTAAGTTCATGAAATCTCTAGAGCACTGACTTTTTCTTCTCTTTGTCCTTTTTTCTCTCCATCCACGGATTTGCACAGAAGGATCACCAGGCAGGCCCTAAAATATTTCCAGACATTCCATAAGATTGATGAATCTCGATCAATTATATTCATCACTGTTTATGTTTCCATGTCGGCATGCAGAATGTGGATCTGCATCCACTGAAGATGGCGGAAAATGACTCAGCAACATTTTTAATGTTACTTTGTCATGTATACTTCATCTTGTGATTGCATCAACCAATACACGTGCAGCAATGATGCCTATACTAATCAGGCCTGTGGGCGTATATCAAAGATGGAATGGTCAATTATCTTTTAGGGGAAGTAAAGAACAATATACAATTCAAAATATTAATGTTCATCTAGCATTGCAAAAAAAGGAATTTTTAACATTTGTTTAATAATTGTGCTGTGGATTAATATAAATCAGATATATCCATTTTTTTCTAGCTGATTGGAGAAATAATTGAACAGTTTTTCAAATATACTCGCCCCTTCATGGCTCGTCCAATATTATGGTACATCTGAAAAACTGTACAATTATTTCCTCATACAGCTAGAAAAGTATGGATATATGTTACATACATTGTATCACCTACTAATATTCAATATCATATGTGCAAAGTAAATAATACATTAATCTTACCTTCCACTTTTTACAAGTCACCGACATAAAAAAGCATTCATCTGGTGGCTTTATTTAAAATTCTCATTTTTTTCCCCTCAGTTCTGTAATATATCCTGTGTCACCAATGTCGAGTCTAACAAGACTGCTAATTAAACCTCTTACATATATGTAATTGTAGAAGGCCTCATGGAAGATTGGTTTCTTTACCAATTAAGCTTCTTCTCTAAAAAAAGTTGTTAATAATTTATATTATTATTATTATTATTATTATTATTATTATGAAAACCAGCTTACTGCATAAATATTAAATTGGTAACATTTTATATTTGATAATTAAACACTTTATGATTGACTTAGTCAAAAGCTTTTCTGAAGTTGAGGAATACTTTTTTTTAACACACATTTTAGAGTCCCTTTGTTTTTTTCTGTAGCTAACATTCTGCAAGTTCTGTAAAAGCTGTTTGGCAGGAAGGACCCTTGTAAAAACCTGACTGTTCCTTGTAAAAGAGTGAAAATGTATTTAAGTATCCATATACCTGACTGGGAATTAGTTTCTCAGAACTTTTTGATAATGTTGGGAAGACAGAAATGGGTCCATAATTTTCAGGGTCCAACTTAGAGCCATTTTTGTGAACTGAGGTAACGTTTCTAGATTTTAACTTTTCTGGAAGCACATCAGAATTCACGCTCAGATGAATGAGGTGAAGTACAGACTGAAATATCACAGATGTAGCAAGTTTTATGATTTTTATACCTATTTTATCAAGTCTAGAGAATTTATAAACATTTAATGTCATAAGGGTACAGTAAACATAATATTCGCTTAAACTGGCAATGGAGAATTCGAAAGAAGTAACTGTTGGGACTTTTCTATTTATAAAGCTAAGAAGCTTCCCATGATTAGTGGACTGGATGTTTTCCCTGACATAACTATTTGCTATGTTTGTAAAGGAATGGTTGAGCACATCAGCTATTTCTGGTACAGTTGTGGCCATGTTTCCATTTTGGTCTAGTTGGGATGGCACATTATATTTTTGGGCGGGATTACTGTATATACTTGCGTGTAAGCTAATACCAACTGCAAACTGCATAATGCACCAGCAGATCTGGGTCTATGCAGTTTGAAAGGACTAATCAGTAGAACAAACAACACAGACCCTGATCTGCCAGCGCATTATGCAAATGGCAGATCAGGATCTATGTTGTTTGCATTTGGACCCAAATTATACACGAGTATATACGGCAAGTTCTTCAAGATACTGCCATAATGAACTTGCATTTATACTGCTCTCAGCAGTTTCTTTATAAGTTTTTCTTCGCTTTAGGAAAGAGGCATGTAGTTATATTTTTTTGTAGCTCCCCAGTCCTTAATTTTATGGGAATTATCTCTTTTGTATCTTGTGTCTTTTATTTCTTTAAGTCATTTATTTTGGCTAAAGTTCATGTTTAACACATCTGGTTTGGTAAAGAGCACGACTGTCTAATACCTGAAGGAATTTATAGCGTGTATCCCAGGCAATATTAACATTTCGAATAATACATAATATAATTAAAAGGCATCAAAGAGATATCCCAAGAAAATTTTCTTAATGAAAAGTTTCAGAAATCTTTATATTTTATTTCCCAATATTAGGTAATAGTGAATTTGGGCAAATGTCACTGGAGAGTGATGACTTATGGCATATGCAGGCACACAGACTTCACTTACATTTTCTGGTCTATTAGTATAATTATGGTAAATTAGGGTTTAATTTTCTTGAGTGATTCTAGGACTTTGCATGATCTGAGTTAGATTTACAGCTTAAAAACAGTCAAGCCACTTCTGACAAGGATTTTTTCAAGAAGTTTATGTTGAAGTCACCAGTGATTATTGTTTTCTTATCCTGTACACCCAAAATATTTAGTATTTCATTATTATGTACTCTCACAACATTTAGTATTTCATTATTACTATTTCATTATTATGTACACCTACAACATTTATTATTTCATTATTATTATGTACACCCACAACATTTATTATTTCATTATTATGTACACCCACAATATTTAGTATTTCATTATTATGTACACCCACAACATTTAGTATTTCATTATTATTATGTACACCCACAACATTTAGTATTTCATTATTATGTACACCCACAACATTTATTATTTCATTATTATTATGTACACCCACAACATTTATTATTTCATTATTAGGTACACCTACAACATTTATTATTTCATTATTATGTACACCTACAACATTTATTATTTCATTATTATGTACACCCACAACATTTAGTATTTCATTATTATTATGTACACCCACAACATTTATTATTTCATTATTATGTACACCCACAATATTTAGTATTTCATTATTATGTACACCCACAACATTTATTATTTCATTATTATGTACACCCACAATATTTAGTATTTCATTATTACTATTTCTTTATTATGTACACCCACAGCATTTATTATTTCATTATTATGTACACCCACAACATTTAGTATTTCATTATTATGTACACCCACAATATTTATTATTTCATTATTATGTACACCCACAATATTTATTATTTCATTATTATGTACACCCACAACATTTATTATTTCATTATTATGTACACCCACAATATTTATTATTTCATTATTATGTACACCCACAACATTTATTATTTCATTATTATGTACACCCACAACATTTATTATTTCATTATTATGTACACTCACAATATTTATTATTTCATTATTATGTACACCCACAACATTTATTATTTCATTATTATGTACACCCACAACATTTATTATTTCATTATTATGTACACCCACAATATTTAGTATTTCATTATTATGTACACCCACAACATTTATTATTTCATTATTATGTACACCCACAATATTTATTATTTCATTATTACTATTTCATTATTATGTACACCTACAACATTTAGTATTTCATTATTACTATTTCATTATTATGTACACCCACAATATTTAGTATTTCATTATTACTATTTCATTATTATGTACACCTACAACATTTAGTATTTCATTATTACTATTTCATTATTATGTACACCCACAATATTTAGTATTTCATTATTACTATTTCATTATTATGTACACCCACAACATTTATTATTTCATTATTATGTACACCCACAACATTTATTATTTCATTATTGTGTATACCCACAACATTTATTATTTCATTAATGTGTATACCCACAACATTTATTATTTCATTATTATGTACACCTACAACATTTATTTCATTAAGTGAGAATATTGCATAATTATGAAATGTGTGTATTATTTAAGCATCAAACAACAAGGGTAAAATTTTGTAAAAGTATGATCAGAATTGACTTTAGAAACATGAAACATTCAACGTTTGAAGTTATACTGAACTGACCGTCCTCCGCCAACCACCCACCCTAACAAATAATATATCATGTGAATGACTTTAGTATTGTGGATATTTTTTGACCTTTCATTCATGTTATTACCCTTCTGAACCACCATAGTGATAAATGCTCATTTACAGCGACATTAGGGTAACCTCCCTTTGAAAATGATGGCCATCACCTGGCGTGTTGATGAGCGGAAAATTAACTCTAATCTTTTAATGCACTATAAATATATTTGTGCAAAATTGGAAACATATGTTAAAGAATAAAACAACAACAAAATTATAGTCAGCTTAGTCTTTTTCAATGATTTATAACAGTTAAATTTGTTAGTACCGCGAAATTACGGAATGCCGGTATATTTACCAGCATTTATAATAATAAATACCTATGTTTTCTTAATTACTTTTCTTTAAAAACTAACAAATCATTAATTAAATGACAAATTGTGTATTTGCATAAATGTAGTCACTTTTGTCAACCTCAAAATAAATTAAATCTTCCTCACCGTAGCGATGACTTTAACCTCGAAAATACGTTACACTAACGGCCGTCAAACACTTTACATTGTAACTCTGCCGACTACCGCAAACTTTGAACGTTTTTATTGTCAGATACATCGTTTTAAAATACATATTCATTGTCATCTTACAGTTTTATCATCTTCTGCGACTTTCGACATTGCTAGCGCCAAAAGATACATGGGTGGACAACCACTAATTAAAAGTTGTAGGCGTATTTTTCGATTTGGGGGACATACAGTGGCAAAGCGACGGGGGGTTTGCGACGGGGGGGGGGGGGGTCGTGGAGGAGCAATTGCCCCTAGGCGCCGGGCGAGGGGGGTGGTGGGTGCCGTCGGGAGTTTTTTTTTATAGCTGTAACCAGGGCATAGATTGGGGGTTGGCAACTGACAAAAACTATTCTCTGCGGCAAAGTAGGGGCGCCACTAAGGAACATTGCCCCCAGGTGCCTCGGTAGGGGCACCACTAAAGAACATTGCCCCCCGGCGGCTCAAACCCTCGTGCCATCACTGGGGACATAGGACACAAAATTGTGAGTCCAAATTCTGTGTGCAACACTGCTGTGACAGCATTTAGTATTTCATTATTATGTAAATGCACAGCATTTAGTATTTCATTATTATGTACACCCACAACATTTAGTAGTTCATTATTATGTACACCCACAACATTTTTTATTTCATTATTATGTACACCCACAACATTTATTATTTCATTATTATGTACACCCACAACATTTAGTATTTCATTATTATGTACACCCACAGCATTTGGTATTTCATTATTATGTACACCCACAACATTTATTATTTCATTATTATGTACACCCAGGACATTTATTATTTCATTATTATGTACACCTACAACATTTATTATTTCATTATTATGTACACCTACAACATTTATTATTTCATTATTATGTACACCCACAACATTTATTATTTCATTATTAGGTACACCTACAATATTTATTATTTCATTATTATGTACACCCACAGCATTTAGTATTTCATTTTTAGGTACACCTACAATATTTATTATTTCATTATTATGTATACCCACAACATTTATTATTTCATTATTAGGTACACCTACAATATTTATTATTTCATTATTATGTACACCCACAGCATTTAGTATTTCATTATTATGTACACCCACAACATTTATTATTTCATTATTATGTACACCCACAACATTTATTATTTCATTATTAGGTACACCTACAATATTTATTATTTCATTATTATGTACACCCACAGCATTTAGTATTTCATTATTAGGTACACCTACAATATATATTATTTCATTATTATGTACACCCACAACATTTATTATTTCATTATTAGGTACACCTACAATATTTATTATTTCATTATTATGTACACCCACAGCATTTAGTATTTCATTATTATGTACACCCACAACATTTATTATTTCATTATTATGTACACCCACAACATTTATTATTTCATTATTAGGTACACCGACAACATTTATTATTTCATTATTATGTACACCCACAACATTTATTATTTCATTATTAGGTACACCTACAATATTTATTATTTCATTATTATGTACACCCACAACATTTATTATTTCATTATTATGTACACCCACAGCATTTAGTATTTCATTTTCGAAAGTTTCTATCCACTCAACTTTAGAATTAGGGGCCCTGACACCATCTCAGCAAGGTTTATAAAAGACGATGCCAGTGTTTTTACGATTCCAATCACTTGTAGTGTTAACTTGTCTATATCATGTGGTATTGTGCCAGACGAACTGAAATTAACTAGAGTTAGTCCTCTTTACAAAAAGGATAGAAGGGCTGATGCCAAGAATTACAGGCCCGTTAGTATACTCAGTATTGCATCCAAGATTTTAGAAAGTGCAGTCTATGTTCAACTTGAAAACATTTTAACTAAGAATAACTAAGAACTACATTCAGATTTTACTGATACATTTGATACATCTTTTTGATCATATTAAGGTTCAGACGTCCAAATGTTTCTACACTGGAATGATCGTGCTTGACTTACAAATCATGAAATATTGTGTAAAAAATTGTTAGGATTAGAAGTTATGTCCGTTGAATGGTTTGAATCATATCTAAGAAACAGACAACAAATTGTCCGTGTTAACAATACAGAATCCAGACCTCTGACAATGTCAAGTGGTATACCTCAGGATAGTATTTTAGGACCCATTCTTTTTTGTGTTATGTGAATGATAGCTAGCATAGGATCTGATTGTAATATGATTTTGTCATATGCAGATGACAGTACTATCATGTTCTCATATCAGGATCCTGATTACATTGAAAAAAAAGCTTGGAATAGAACTAAAATCCTGCAAGCGTTGGCTCATTTAAAACAAACTAGTAAGACAGGATAAGAGGGTAAGACAGAATGCATCCTTTTGGGCTTGACACAGAAAGTAAAAAAATTCTGTGAATTCAAAATAACCTGTAATGGCTATACAGTCAATTGTCAAAAGTGTATTAATTACTTAGGTCTCTAAAGATAACTTACTCTTGGGTGAATGCAGAGTCAATAGTATACTAAAAAAAGTAAATACCAGGTTAAAGTTTAGACAAGGTCAATGTTTATCACTGAAAACTATAAACAATTTTTACTATTCCTGTTCTTCGTGCTATGCTGGAATTGGTAAAAATCTCAAAAACAAACTCCAAATAGTACAGAATAAAACTATGATTTATAAGTAACCTTGAATCCAGCTCAAGTAACAGACAGCATGAACTTGAAAGTGCAAAAAAGCTAAAAGTGGAGAATAGAGTGAAACAATTAAGACTAAATCATGCTCATACATTTTATTGTTAGAAATGTCAATTGCACATAATCCAAAGATTTGTGAAAATTAGTTATCATCACCATTTTGTCACTAGGAGTAGTAAATATAATTTTATTACACCATGTGTTACTAGTGTAGCTTTGATGACTTCTTTTATACCACCATAAAAAATACAGATCATTTCAAATCGGTTGTTGAATCATAACTTTTAAAACAAAGCTGATCAAGAGACCAGAATTCAATATTTTACTACAATGAATTGGTTTTTAGTGATATTTTTAATTCTGAAGCAAGTTTTTAATACTCAATAGTAACTTCTTAGCTTAGTGAAATATATAACTTTAATTTGCAAAATGTACCCTGCCCCAGAATCTTGATCCCTCCAGACCCCATTGGAATTAAGTTTTTATAAACTTTTATGGGTTATCCTTGGTGGAACACATATTTTTGTGCTTGTATTACAACTGTTTTTATGTACATACTGTGTCAATGTTACGCGATTTACTTATATTTGTCATATGTATTACTACTTGTGTTATTTGCTGATCCTACCTAAATACATTTATTATTATTATTATTATTATTATTATTATTATTACTGAAGGCAGAGCATATGCAAATATGTTTTGTCTGTGTCAGGATTACTTTTATCCATGTACTTTCTATAGTGTCAGTTTTGAGATCATGTCTTCTTTCGTATGTTACGAAGTTTGCAATATAGAGAATAATTCCCTCTGCCTATTGTTATCCACTCTATCTTTTCATTCCAACTGATATAATTTAATATCAAGCATGTTATTATTAACATTACAATCTAAATATGTGTAACACAGACCAAGAATTTGTATGTTATCATTAACATTACAATCTAAACATGTGTAACACAGACCAAGAATATGTATGTTATCATTAACATTACAATCTAAATATGTGTAACACTGACCAAGAATGTGTATGTTATCATTAACATTACAATCTAAACATGTGTAACACAGACCAAGAATATGTACAGACCTCTATTGATTAAACTGGAGTTGAATACCATCAAGTCTCGGCAAGATGTGCTTGACATTTAGGTTTGCAATTCTTAAACCCTTCATTTCAAGTCCTAATGTTGTACAATCAGCAATAGATAAGTAATCAGGACCTTGGGAAGTATATGATAAATGAAATTTGTTGCTATCAGTCTGATTAAGTGCATTTTATCAACGTAAATAACTTGCTCCGAGTCATCAGTACTACACAAAGTATCTATTCTCATTTGATTTTTATGGCTTTCATGAATGGGTATTTCAATTTACAACGTCTTCATTACAGCCTAAACTATCTATGCCATCTAGATTCTCAGATTTTATTAGAACATCATGGACAATATTACTTGACTCATCTCAATCTAAATAAGCTTCTTTTGTACAGGCAAGCTTCTTTTGTACAGGCAACCTTAAGGAAGTTACAAATAGCATTCACATCATCGTCATCATCATGGATAACTGATTTATTGGTGCCTACCAACAATTTTGCTGCAGTATTTTTTCTAGTATATGAAGTAATATCAAAGGAATCACATGCACAATTTAAATTAGTACAATTTTTGACATAGTTCTAAACGAATATCAAATCTTTTCTTCATACTAATATAGTGTTTATCAAAATTTATGGTATTAAAGTTTTTCAATGCAGAATACTTCTGACCGTTATGGACAGAATATCTCTTATTGTCCAAATTTGGCATTATATTTTAAGCATGTGACTTGTTTCCCATGGAGAAAAAATATCTGTTCTATGTCCTGGCACCCCACAGTACAGCATTCCCCCATTATTGTGCTGTCCATGGAAGCCACAGAGTATACTGTCTTATAGTGAGACAGCTTTATAATTAAGTTCATTATACAGTACTCCCTCATTATTATGCTGCCTGTGGGAGCCACAGAGTATACCATCTGTTAGTCTGACCACATTATAACGAAGTACATGATACATATAATTTTACTACTAAACAAATGAAACGAGGTCCATCACGATATATGCCTTTAAACAGGAACCGTGTTATAATGAAGATTTGTTATTTGGTTGTTATGGGTTTAACGTCATTTTTCAGCATGATAGGCTCTATACATGACTCCCAGTATATCTGATGGAGGAAGAACCCAAGAAAACCCCAGGAAGAACCACCAACCCACAGGAAGCTACTGGCAAGCTTTCTCACATACCCACGTTGGCTGAGCCTGAGACTTGAACCCACACGGACAGAGGTGAGATGTCAGTGATCTGTAAAGGCGAGTGCCTTAGACCACTCAGTCACCTGGGGCCCCATTTTATAATGAAGAGCCTTATAGTGAGTGAGTGCTATAATAACAGTACTCATCTGATGGTTTTAATAAAAAGTCTTGCAGTATCTATTAATAATTCCACATAAATGAACAATTTCTAAACATTATTCTTCATTAATGTCCAATTACTCAGTCAAAAGTTGAAATTCAAATTTTTGTTCCATGCTGAAACTACACTGTACAGGGGAACCCTACTATAATGCTCTTTGTTATAACACAAATTTGGATTTAACATGGTTGTGTCATGGCTCCCAATTTTGGTCTTATATGTATGTAGTTGCAGTAAACTCTGTTACCTTACAAAATACATCAATTAAACTAAACACAGAACATCAAAAAATGTTCATAATTGGTGAAGAAATTGCTTGATGAGTACATAATACAATACACTTTCTTGGCAAAAAAAACATGATACTTTTGGATAAGGCTGCAACATTTACATGTGTAAACAGCTTAGTTTACTTTACTACCTGTAAACATGTACCAAATAGATAAATGTGTAAATGAACATGCACATGGCTGTCATTGATACTGGAACTGCCTGTTCCAAGTAAATTACATATTTCCACATCTCTGCTTAAGACAACTGTTTGGTAAGATGTTTCTGTCAATTCATTCCTTAAAGTATGGATGATTTTTGAATGTGGCATCACTAGGAAAATGCTGAAGTTTACAAGAAATGGTTGCACTGCACATTACACAAGATTACAAACCAGTTTGATTTACTGATTTTGCTGACAGTTTATGGAAAAAAACACTACAGTATTTATCTTTGAAAAACATTTTCCTTAACAGAACCTTTGATGAGTAAAAAAGAAAAAAAAAGAAATGCCATTTTAAATTCGTAAGCCACTGCAATTTTCAGTCATTGTAAATCTTACAAAAGCATCATATGTGTATGCCCAGGCAGTGTATCATGTTACATTATCGATTTTTTCATCATGTACATATATGTAACAGTACTAAACAATATCACAATGATCATAAGAAAGTTGTACCTAAATTGTCAGATATATTCAACAAAGACATGTCTTACAAACTGAATCCTGTCATAATAAGAGGTAAAAAAAATAAAATTGAAAGTTGAATAAAGTACGGTATGCACATTGTCAACTGCTTTCATATAAATAGTTGTCAACTGTAAGCCTAACTATTATGATGCAGACCAGGTGAAAAGTTGAGTTTTGAATCATTTTGGTTATTGTATAGCATCTACACATTTAGAATTTTTGGTAAACATTGCAGCCTCACTTATGGAGACCTTTTATATTTTTCACATATTCTCATTGCGAACTGTTTAAACAATTCTATGAATGGCTGTCCTTTCCTACTGAATCAGTGTTAGGTCAAAAGTGAGATGCTACAGATGAAGAAAAGTCAACACCATTTAGTGAAATCAAATGGTTACTGCACAGATAAGAATTATTCTGCAAGCTTGATTTTATCTGTATGTACTAATGAACTTGTTGACTGCAGTCTGATTTTATCTGTATGTACTAATGAACTTATTGAGTGCAGTCTGATTTTATCTGTATGTACTAATGAACTTATTGACATCAGTCTGATTTTATCTGTATGTACTAATGAATTTATTGACATCAGTCTGATTTTATCTGTATGTACTAATGAACTTATTGACCGCAGTCTGATTTTATCTGTATGTACTAATGAACTTATTGACCGCAGTCTGATTTTATCTGTATGTACTAATTAACTTATTGACTGCAGTCTGATTTTATCTGTATGTGCTAATGAACTTATTGACCACAGTCTGATTTTATCTGTATGTACTAATGAACTTATTGACCGCAGTCTGATTTTATCTGTATGTACTAATTAACTTATTGACTGCAGTCTGAAATTGTAAATTTCTTGTGAATACCAGTTTTAAACCTCCTCAGTGATGTCAACAAAACATGGCACTTTATGGTAAGGAATTGACAAAGATTCAGAAGCGGACAAAAATTCAGTTTGCCAACAAAGATTTTTATTGTACAAAAAAATATTTGAAATTACTAGAATATTGTATTCTACAATTCAGAAATATCTGAATAGATTTCACGAAAGGGGCTCCAGTGGAAAATGGAAAACAAGTGGGGAGACCAAGAGGGGTGATCACAGACTTTCTTATCTTGTTCATCGCAATCTTTGACAATCCTAGAGATTCTTTGCAGGACCTGAAAGTGTAGCTTTTAATGAGTCTGTTTGTATTAATGTTTTGGGCTGATCTAATGAGAGAATCTGAGCCCACACCCCTTCAGTCACAAGTCCTGTACACTAATCACTGTGCCACTGTGTACTAGTCCAGTACACTAATCACTGTGCCACTGTGTACAAGTCCAGTACACTAATCACTGTGCCAATGTGTACTAGTCCAGTACACTAATCACTGTGCCACTGTGGCTCCTGCTTACTTTAGTTATCTCTTACAACATACAGAAGGCTCCATTGGGCATATTCTACATACCTGAAACTGATGATGTTTTGCACAAAGATCAAAAGTTTATGTTGAGAATAAAACAGATAAAGAATGGCAATCAGAGTTATGCTCTGAGTAGGGAAATTCCTAGTAATCATGAATTATCCAGAGCAAGGAAGCAACCTTTTCAGCTATATATCAGTTAATCTCTTAAGTTTGATATTTTGTGTTCTCCAAAAATAATATCTGCCATGTTGACACAATGTATCAAATATCAGATCTTTCATGTTTTAAAAATTACCCTTATGAATTTGTTGGCATTTGCTTTCATCAAGATCTTTCAAAGTACTATTAAACTCACCCATCCCAATCAGGATTTAGACAGAACCACTCCTGTCAGTTTGCATTAACAAAACGTATTGATGACTGGTTGGTTACTATGGACGATGGGGAATTGGCTGGAACTATATATCTTGATTTTAAGAAGGCTTTTGATCTAGTTTTGATCATAATATACTTGCATGGAAACTTGAAAAGTACAAATGTTCTGACTTATCACTCTCATGGTTCAAATCATATCTATCTGACAGAAGCCAACAAGTTGTTATTGGTAACATTAAATTAGAGCTGATGTCCATCAAGAAAGGAGTTCCACAGGGATCTATTTTAGGGCCTGTATTATTCCTATTGTTTATAAATGACTTGCCGCTGTATGTACAACATTCAAAAACTGATCTATATGCTGATGATACTACTTTACATTAAGTAAGATTCTAATGTTAAAAAATAAAACAAACAATTGGGTGAAGATTTATATCAAGTTGAATATTGGTGCTCACTAAATAACACGTTTATCAATCTCCTAAAAACCAAGGTAATGTTGCTTGGAACTAGAAAAAGGGCAGTTGTCATGTTAAATAATGAAATATTCAACTACATGCTCTCAAATTAACTTTGTTAATGAATATCATATACACTTTGTGCTTTTATACTTAATGTATCCTGAGGGCCTCAGTGGAGAATAGTATATTATACTAACTAGATACCGTCATAAAATAAAGAATTTATTATTATTATTATTATTATTATTATTATGGCAGATTGGCATCATCTGTATAAACTTAAAAGCCCTTCATGCCAGGATGCTATTTTGTCTAATTTGGTCAAATTCTGTTGAGTGGTTTTTCAGAAGAAATCCTTTAAAGAATTGTATATTCTTAGTAACAGTGGCCATATTTAACAGAAAATCAGCATCATTTGTAAAACAATTGAAAGCCCTTAATACCATAATGTTTTCTGTCAAATTTGGTCAAATTCTGCCAACAGTTTCTGAGAAGTTGTTCGAAGATTCTTCTATCTTTGGTAATGGTGGCTATATTTTGAATAGTATTTTTGTTATATTTGACGGCCGATTGGCACCATTTGTACAAATCTGAAAGGTCTTTATTTCAGAATGCTTTCTGTCAATCTTGGTCAAATTCTGCCAAGTGGCCTTCTATTTTTAGTAACAGTATCAGGTCACATCTGATTGTGAATCAGCATCACTCAACTTTAACCCCTATGTTCCATGATGCTTTCTGTTAAATTTGGTTAAATTCTGTTCAGCAGTTTTTGAGAAGTCATAGTTTAACGTTTTTTTTATTTTTAGTAATGGTGGCCATATTTAATGGCAGATTGGCATAATTTGTTTAAAACTGAAACTGTCCTGTGCCAGGATGCTTTCTGTAAAATTTAGTCAAATTCTGCTGAGCAGGTTGTTAGAAGAGCTATTTAAATTTTTTTTTATTTTAGTAATGGTGGGCATTATTTGAAGGCAAATGGGCACCATTTGAACAAATCTGAAAGACCTTCATGCCAGGATGCTTTGTCAATTTGGTCAAATTCTGAAGAGCTGTTTGTGAAAAGAAGTTGTTTAAATTTTTTTATATTTTTAATAATGGTGGCTGTACTAGCTGAATGACAAATCGGCATCAACTGAAAAAAGTTTGTTGCCAGTTTTGAGAAGTTGAAAACAGCAACTGTGAATGGCTGATGCATGATGGATGACGGGCACTTAATGGATGACGCACAATGAACAGAGGGCCATCCCAATGAATTACCATTCAGCATATATCTACTCCTGTTCTGCAGTGTTTTAAATGAAAATATACATGCCATCCTTAATCTGTAAAATATAATTTTTTTTGTTACAATATGTATATTGCTGATTCAAATATACAGTGAATTATCAGCTTATAGGTTTCAACCAATTTTTTCACCAAGAAATTTAACCAGATGGAGACAGATTAACTGGTATCAAATCATCTGCATGTGCTCTTTGTTTGTTTTCATTTCTCTTTCCTATCACGATTCTAAAACATTGCCACCAAAAGTGCACAATAAAAAAGAATTCAGATTAACATCCCCCAAACCTCTTGCAAGTGATCCGAGTGGCATAAAACTGCAAGGTTTTAATTCTCAAAGCATGCTGAAAATGCATCTGGCTAAAGTTTGCATAAGGCCAGTGTAAAATGCAGCATTGTGTAAACAAGGATTAAATGCACTTGCAGCCATTTTAACAGAATATAATTTTTACTTTGCTAGGTGTGAGTGCCCATAGCCAAGTAGTTTAGAAGGCTGGTCTAGAAGAAATAGCCAATCACATTTACATGACAATTAAATAATGCTCCTGGGAGGAATTGTTCTCTGTCTGGAAGATAGTAGCATGTTGTGTCATCATCAGGCTCAGCACCAAATTTAATGTACATGCAGCAAGAGTGTGTGTGTGTGTGTGCGTGTGAAGGATTCCAAAATCCTAATGGCTCATGCCAGACATTTTGCCCAGACAATTAATTAGGTGGCCATATATTTGTTAAATTTAATATAAAAACATTCAAGAGAGATATAACAAGTTGTGACTAAAAAGAAAACATTTTGATATACTTAATTATTAAATGTGCCAGAAAATGTGTCAAATCAATCTGGCCATCCATTCAGAAGTAGTGATAACTAAATTTCCAAGATGGCCACAATTGTAGCCATATTGGATTACAGATTCACAGCATTTCATTTGGGACCAACTAAACACCATAAGAAGTCTTCTTGCACAAATCCCATGTTTATAATACTTTCCATTGATGAGGAGTAGCTATAACATTGACGTTCAAAGGAACTGATGTGCTACTGTCCAAAAAGAATTCCCAGGAATTCAAGATAAGACCATTTCTTCTTTTTAACTGTTGAGTGTTGAAACCATCTCTGATATTCTTGATTGATAAGATCTTCAAATTAGCCACTGTGGCAGCCATATTGGATGTAATGATCAGCAATATTTTCATTTAGGGCAAACTAGACACCATTAGAAGACTTTTGGAGAAAACCCCATGTTGATATGACCATTGATTAATGAGAATCAGTGACAAGATTGTCAATATGTTCATTGTGGCAGCCATATTTGAGGTCATATCAGCACCATTTTCATTTAGGCCCAAATAGATATCATAATTAGTCTTCTGGTGAAAATCCCATGTCAATATGACTTTCCATTTAGGAGGAGTAGCAATAACAAGATTTTCAAGATGGCTGCCAGGTGGTCATACTGGATGTCAGATTGGCACCATTTTCATTTTGTACCAACTATGACATCATAAGAAGTCTTCTGGTGAGAACACAATGTTGATATGACTTTCCATCTAGGAGGAGTACCTAGAAGATTTTCAAGATGGCCACTGTGGTAGTCAAATTGGATATCAGATTTGCACAAATTTTATTTCGAACCAACTATAATTAGTATTCCATTGAAAACCTAATCCTGAAATGACTCTTTCCTGATTCAGGAGAGGCAATAACAAGATTATCAAGATGGCGGCAGTGGTGGTCATATTGGATGTCAGATCAGCACCATTTTTATTTAGAACCAACTTAAGACATCATAAGAAGTCTTTTAGTGAAACCCCCATGTTGATGTGACCGTCCATACTGAAGGAGTAGCCATAAAAAGATTTTCAAGATAGCCACTGTGGTGGCCACATTGGATGTCCAGGCAGCAGCATTTTCATTTAGGACCAACTAGACATCATAAGAAGTCTTATGTTGAAAACACCATGCCAAGATGACTTTCCATTCAGGAAGAGTAGAGATAACAATATTTTCAAGATGTCTGAAATGGCTGCTAATTGGACATCAGATTGGCACAATTTTCATACAGGACCAATTATACATCATAAAAAGTCTTTCATTGAAAACTGATGTTGATATGACTATCCATTCAGGAGGAATAGCAATAACAAGATTTTCAGCATGGCCATTGTTGCAACAATATGGATGTTTGAGCAGAACCATTTTCATTTAGGACTAGATATAGTAAGAATTCTGGTGAAAACCGCATGTCAATATGACTTTCCATTCAGGAGGAGTAGCAACAGCTAGATTTTCAAGATGGCTGCTGTGTTGGCCATACTGGATGTCAGATAAGCACTATTTTAATTTAGGACCAACTAGACATCATAAGAAGTCTTTCAGTGAAAACACTATGTTGAAATGACCAGCCATTTTTGGAGTAGTGATAACAAGACTTTCAAGATGGTTGCTGTGGCAGCCATATTGGATGTCTGAGCAGCACCATTTTTATATAGGCCCAACTAGACCTTGTTATGAATGTGTGTGTAATGTTTCATGGGAATCCTCCAAGTAGTTTAGGAGGAGTAGCGATAACAAACCTGTGCCAACAGACAGCTGCATGTTGGAACACAGACATAGAATGATGGATGACAGACAACAGGCCATCCCATAAGCCCTTCCTGTCTATGATCAGTAGGGCTAACAAGATTTTGAAAATGGATGACCAACTAGACATCATAAGAAGTCTTCTGATGGAAATCCCATGTCGATATGACATTTAGGACCAACCAGATATGATAAGTTTTTCAGTGAAAACCACATATCGAAATGGCCATCCATTAAGGAGAAGTAGTGATAACTGCATTTTCAAGATGGGTGCCAAAGTAGCTACATTGGATTTCATATTGGCAGCATTTTCATTTAGGATCAACTAGAGACCATAAGAAATCTTGCGAAAATTCCATATCAATATGACTTTCCGTTTAGGAGAAGTAGCTATAACATGAATTTCAAGTCTGCTGGTTGAAATCCAATGTCGATCTGACTTTCCTTTAAGGCAAGGCAGTGTAGTGATAATAAGATTTTCAAGTTGGCTGTTATGGTGGCCATATTGGATGTCAGATTGGCACCATTTTCATTTAGGACCAACCAAACATCGTAAGAAGTCTTTTGGTGAAAATGCCATGTTGATATGACCATCCATCGGTGAGATGATTCAATAACAAGATTTTCAACATGGCCACCATGACAGCCACACTGGAGGTCAGATTAGCACCATTTTCATTAAGGACCAACTTGACATCATAAGAAGTCTTCTGGTGAAAACCTCATGTTGATATGACTTTCTGTTCTGGAGGGGTTGAAATAAGATTTTCAAGATGATTGCCATGGTGGCCATATTGGCTGTCAGATCAGCACCATTTTCATTTTCGCTCCAATTAGACATCATAAAAAGTTTTTTAGTGAAAACCCCATAGTGACATGACTATCCATTCGTGACAAGAATCATTAAAAAGATTTTAAGATGGCCACTGTGGCAGCCATATTAGATGTCCTAGTAGCACAATTTTCGTTAAGGAGTAACTAGACACCGAGATGAATGTGTGTGCAAAGTTTCATGACGATCTTCCAAGTATGGATGGATGGATGATGGACAACAGACCATCCCATAAGCTGTTCTGGTCTATGACCAGTAGAGCTAAACAAACGACATTTTAACAACTGCCAGCTGTTGTACTAAATTTACATTTTTCTTTGATTGTAATGTGATACAGATTGTGGGAAACACAAGGATAAAATTTAAATTGTTTATTCCTCTAAATAATTTGTGCCAGTTTCTGGAAGAATTTACAGTACTTGCTGCTTAAGTCACTGTTTACTGAAGCCATGTAAACTTATTGGTGGAAGAGAGACACAAGTGCATTTATAGGCACTATAAACATGCATATTATTTACTTGTGGCTGATACTCATCAGGAAGTTATGAAGTGTGTTGCACTACTTGCCTCCAAGTAATGATCATTACAGTTACATAACTGAATGCCATATTGATGAAATGCAGCATCAGTGATAGAAGAGAGTGCAGTCAATATATTATTTTAAAAAAGAATGAACTCAGTTCAAAATTCATTTTTGTACATGTTTATTTTTGGTGGTATCTTTTATTTCAAATCTGCCAGTGCCAATGTATGTTTGGGATGACTGCTACTGACTTTTCAAAAAGTCCTTGGATCTTGACAGAACATAAAAAATTAACATGAATGATCAGAAAACAGTTTTGCATACTTTGACATTTTCTCACACAAAAAACACAAGTCCGTAACCAGGCCCAATCAGTGCTCAAAGAAAAATTATTGGCAATACCTTTATATTTTCAAATAAATTAAAAACCCTTCCACATGGCTACATGTCTCACCCACGGTGGATATCTAAGGGACCATCCATTTAAATGTTGTGGGGGTGGGGAGCTGGAGGTCTAGATTTTATTACAGCCGAGATATTTTTTGTTACCTCAATATAATATATTTTTTCAACCAACATAATGGATATAATAGAGGCTTTTTGCTATAAATCAGAGCAAGAATATGTTTTTAATGCTTTTTAAAAAAACAAAAAATCTAGCCTCCCCCCAATTAAATGGTTGGTCCCTAAGGAACTCATTTATTCTTAACTTTCTTTTTAGCATAGTAACTTATTTAGTCTGTGATATACGAATGAATTGTTTAATAATAATAATAATAATAATAATAATAATAATGATAATAAAGACTTTATTTTAAAGAATTCATTTGATTACGAAACCAATCTTCCATGAGGCCTTTAACAACTACATGACGTACAATACTTACAAGCTGGGGTGTCTTAAGACAATGAAGGTATTTAACTAGATAATTGCTCTACTACTATAAAATATGTACAAAGCATTACAAATAAGTACAAAAAAGGACATTGTTTTAAAGAGTAATACCGAATTACACAAAATCATACAAATGATTGTTTCTGCAGATGTTGACTAAGATGCTTCTTTCAGCCCTTGGATGAGTTAGCTGATCTTATATAGGATAGAAGGAATTCCATAGTTTGGCCCCAGAAAAAGCATATCTCTTTTTATAAAATTTAGAATTTGGTTTACCGTATATACTCATGTATAAACTGATACAAACTGCAAACTGCACAGACCCAAATCTGCCGTCACATAATGCACCGGCAGATCTGGGTCTATGCAGTTTGTAAGGACTAATCAGTAGAACAAACAACATAGACACTGATCTGCCGGCACATTATGTGATGGCAGATCAGGGTCTATATTTGCATTTGGACCCGGATTATACGAGAGTATATACAGTAGGTTTATGTGAATATAAATTGTTGTTTGAGATGGATCTTAGTTCATACATATGTCCAGTTTACCACAAATTTAAAACTACTTGTAAGATCAGTAGCCAACCCATGTAAGGATGTGTAGACTAGTAAAGCCTTTTCAAGTTGGGTTCTCTGCTGAAATGGAAGCCACCCAAAGGTTTTTAAAAGATTTGTCGCTGGTGAATCTATATCAGTGTCAAGAATAACCCTAGCTGCTCTATTTTGAAATCTCAGTAGTCTATCTTGATTTTCTCCATCACTATTACCCCAGATAGAACAGCAATATTCTAGATGTGGCATCATATGGACATTGTAGAAGGGGCCCCGGGTGGCAGAGCCTTTACCGATCACTGCAATCTCACCTCTGTCCGCGTGGGTTCGAGTCTTGGGCTCGGCTAATGTGGTTATGTGAGAAAGCTTCCCAGTAGCTTCCCATGGGTCGGTGGTTCTTCCCGGGATATTCCCAGGTTTTTCCTCGACCAAATATACTGGCCACCATCTATAGCCTATCATGTGCTGAAAAATGGCGTTAAACCCATAAACATACAAACATACACTGTAGAATATCTTTCTCCGTTCTTGTGGTAGATAAGATTTTATTCTATTCAAGAGAAAAAGCAGTCAGTTTCACTTTTTTATGACCTTATCAACATGTAGTTTTTTTGGGGGGGTAAAACTAATTTTAATTATGCAATACTTAACCATCACTATTAT
Organism: Margaritifera margaritifera; assembly: GCA_029931535.1. Taxonomy (NCBI): domain Eukaryota; kingdom Metazoa; phylum Mollusca; class Bivalvia; order Unionida; family Margaritiferidae; genus Margaritifera; species Margaritifera margaritifera. The sequence goes on from JAQPZY010001597.1 coordinate 2,010,939, forward strand.
ATAGCTTATTACTTTTTCGTGTCGAAAAATCTCGTCCGTTCGATGTGAAAACATCCTCCCACTTAGAGTGGAGATTTTGTCAACAAGACACGTCACACCCGTGCACCTCTCCGCGCCTGCGCGAACATTCATCTTTTTCATAGATGAAATTACGCCAGGACATCAGAGTGGGGTGGGAGGAGGGCATTTGATAATAGTGATGGGTAAGTATTGCATAATTAAAATTAGTTTTACCCCCCACAAAAAACTACATTTTAATAGCAGCAATACATTACCCTATCACTATTATATAGCTGAATTGGTCAGTTAGGTGGGTAGGCTGATGTTAAACTGATCAAAAACAGAGAAAAATGGAAAGTACTCACCATTTGAGGAAGAGATCCACTTTACAAATTGTTGGAGTCCCTCTGGGTCACATGTTGTGTTGCAACTATGGGTCCCAAGAGAGAATACCTGTGCAATTAGCGGACGTAGAGAAGGTAGTATGGGATCGCCAAAATGCTGCCTTCATGATGTCCACTAAGGAAGAGTGATTAGATAGGCCCATGAGGCAGCGACGGCTTGAACCTCATGGGCTTTTAGTTTCGTAAAAGAGAGGTCTCTATCAGTAAGGGACTGATAAGCTCTTTTAATTGTGGTGACAATCCACCGTGCAATAGTGGAGGCCAAAATATCAACGGAACCCTTAAGAGGAAGGAAAAGAAGTTTCCTGCCCTTTCTTTTCACTTTTGAAGCATTTAGATAGAAACGCAGTGCCCTAACTGGACATAAAAGCCTATCTTGATAATCTCCAGCACAGATTCGACTGAGACTGGGGATCTCTATAGGTGATGGAGCTACCGCTACTTTTTGCAGAACTTGCGGTAGTAGTTGCAATGGTGGGAAGGCGTATGCGAACAGATGATCCCACTGGAAGCTGAATGCGTCCACTGCCCAAGCTCTCTGGTCCGGGATTGGAGAGACGTAAAAGGGAAGTCTGTTGTTGAGCCTGGTCGCAAACAAGTCCACGAGGGGCCTTCCCCATAGTGAGAAAAAGGGATTCTGTCACTTCATGGTGAAGAGTCCATTCCATGAGAACTGATTTGCCTGACCTGGACAGACTGTCCACTAAAACGTTCTTCTTCCCTGGGATGTGGTGAACTCCGAGAGAAATGTTCTACAAGTTGGCCCAGCGGAGGAGGTTCCAGACCTCCACGCCAAGAGAAGGGGCGTGTGTGCCTCCTTGATGTCAGAGATACGCTACGACGGGCGTGTTGTTGGAGGAGACCATGACACATCAACCCCTTACTCTGTCGATGCACCCTTGCAACGCTAGAAATACAGCTTTCATTTCTAGGTTGTTTATGTGGAGGGACGACTCATCCTGGGTCCAATGACCCTGAAGAATTATGCCCTCCGGCTCTAAATGAGCACTCTAACCGGAATCTGACGCGTTGGTAAACAGGTAGGAGTGGGGATCAGGTGTGTGCATGGGGACCCCAATTAGGAATCTGTCTCGATTCATCCACTATGGCAGATGATGATGAAAATCTGGTCCTAGAGGAATCAGAGCTGATAGAGAATCCTTGTGTGGTTTCCACCTTGCGAGAAGGAGAAACTGTAGAGGGCGCATATGGAGCCGTCCTAAGGGAACCAGATCTGCAGCGGCATTCAAGGTTACCAAAAGGGATAGTTAAAGGCAAGCAGACAACAATGTTCTTGCTCGTAGCGCCTCTAGAAGTGCCAGGATTTGATCTATGTGATCCGGTGGAACCCTGAATAAGTTCTGGTTCACGAAGAAGTTCATCCCTACGTAAACTTAGATGGAACGAGTTCTGACTTCTCAAGGTTGGGTAAAACAAACCCAACCGAGTTACTGTGAACCAACAACGGAACAAGTCCTGATGGAGGGACTGAACCTGAACATTATGGATTAGCTAGTCATGAAAATACTGGAGAATCGGGGTTCCCAGTAATCAGAGATATGGCACTACAACTCCCATAACATGGGTGAAGACTCGGGGTGCAGAAACGATTCCGAATGACAGAACCCAGAATTGAAAGACTTCCTGGTCCAAGCAAACCTGGAGGTATTTCCACCGGTTTAACAGGGGGAGATCGAAAATGATACACAATTTCCCACTTTTCTTGATGACCAGGAAGAATTGGAAGTAGAATGCAGGAGACTGATCGAGCAGGAACCTCTTGACTGCCCCTTTCTGTAAAAGGGTGTGCACCTCTTCCTTTAAATTCACCAAATTGGACTTGTGAAAGAACATCGGGGTCCTTGATAGAGGAAGTTATTCCCCGAAACTGAAGCTGGTAACCCTCACTTACCATAGAAAGGACACACCCATCATCCAAGTTACTTGACCAAGCCTCTGAAAAGAGGCCTAGACAAGCACCTACAGGGACATTAGGAGAGGAATGCACGGCAGGAGAGGGTACGAGTCCCTAGGGCCATCCCCCCCCCCACACTGCCTTCCTTGGGAAAGGAAGGTGGATTGGGGAAGTTCCTCCTGAGGACTTTACTCAGGAGGAGGAGGTCTCATTTGAGCTTGTGCATTGGACTGGGGCTGCATCTGTTTTTAAAAATTTAGTGGGTGTCCCCTGAGGGCAATTCACCTTAGTGTGCTTCCTGGCCGATTATGATGGGCCAGGTGCAGTTGTGAAGGATCTATGTTCATGATCCTTCAAATCTTGTGAAGCCACAGTGGGGATGAGTCCTCCGAAGAGGCTCTCGGCTTCCAATGGAGCAGCCCTTAGAAGGTCTTTCCTATGGTTAAATAAGACCTTTGAGGAGTCCAGCACAATGTGATGGTGGATGTTAGAAGTTCCACTGATAAAACAATTGCGACAGAGAGTGAATCCCGGGATGTCTTGATCACAGCTTCCAGCACGCATTGTAATGCGGCTGGGTTCAGAGCAGCCTCCTTCAGCATACTAAACGAAGTAGCCGAGAAGAGGTCTGCATGGGAAGCTATGGTGACCAGAAGCCGGCCTTTCTGCTCAAAGGCTTGATTATTTTAATCGGAAGGCATGCCAGGCTTCAATTATAATACCCACTTGAGACATCTGCATCCAAGTGGAGAGGTTCTTAATGGGTTTTCACTTCGGGAATGTACCCAGTAAATAGAGGCAGAGACCATGGTCTCAAAGTAGAGGGAGGGACAGACCATCCTCTACGCCGTCTAGCAGAGGCTGGCCTGTGGAAAAACCTCTGTGACATTTCCTCAATCATTGAGGAATGCAGAAGGAGCAGGAGATCTGGTTGTGGCTGGGTCCCGGAGATCTTTTAAACTGGAAAGGATCTTCTTGGGCTGTGCGCAAGATGGCTTTGGGCACAAGTTACAGCGTTATCAAAAGACCAGATCTCTTCCAAATCATCTAAGTGAAAGGAACTGGTGGGACTGATAGGAGGCAACAAAAGAGCTGTTTCTACCTCGATCTCACTGGAGTCAACGAGGGTAGATAAACGCATCATCATCTAGAACACTCCGAGCAGGAGAGTGGCTGGACATCATTATGTCCTTCTGAGACAGTGACATAGGTGTACTCTGCGCCATTTCCCGTACTTGTTCGTCTATGTGTTCTAGATGTTCCAGGATAAAGACGAGACCGCTTGTCTTTCATTGATGATGCTATGCTTCTGCCTTACTGGTGAATGCCACCTGACGAGGAGGCGATGGCGGGACACGAGCCGCGGCATCGCCTCTACTCTGGGCCCCACCTCTCGTACGTATTCATTGGGATAATAGGAAAGGGGGGATCCCGATCCGATCCCCTTCCCTAGTCTGAACCCTCTGGGCAGACTCCCAATCCTGTACAGGGTATGATGGTAGAGTTGGGAGATGGGGTCTCGGTCCGATCCCCTATCCCCGCACCATGAGGCCTCTGGGTGATGACCGGTATAAGGTTGGTGAAAGGTTCGAGAGGTATTCCAATGACCAGTGACTGGTACTTGCAGACTGGTGACCATGACCAGTGACCGGTGGATGCTGAAAGTGACCCATCACCTGCCAATGACCGGACAAGCCACTCTGATCTGTAGGAAGACTCCTCCTCAGATCTTATAGAATTGGTTCGTAGCTCTCCCCTTCCAGAGTGGCTCAATTGTGTCACCATTAATGGGCTTCAGGCTCTGATAGGGTGCTGCTCCTCCCTTGCGGGGAATGCGACCCATTCTCAGTCATCACTGAGCTGTGGCCTTGAAGAGGGTACTGCAACTCGCTCTCTGCCTTTGGAGTTGGAGAGGGTGCTGCTCCTCCCTCAGGGTGGCCGGGCATGATTCACTCTCCACCCACTTATTTCCTCCCTTAGGAGGTTCCTTGGACCAGACCCTAACAGGCTCATGGATCTTACATGTGTCCAAAGAGACTTATATGCTCTGAGACCCAAGTGACTCCGAGATTGAAAAACCTAAAAATTCATATTAAGAGGATGAATGCCCTTTCCTCCTCCCCTTATAGGTATGTCTGCTCTCAGTGAGGTCCCATACCTCGTCTGACTAAAGGTAACAATATGGAAATCCATTTGTCTGTTTGCAATTTGTACATGCAAGGCAGATGGAATGTGTGTCCCAGGGAGCTTTTCTATGCCCGCATTTCCCCACACTCTGATTTGACATTGCTGTAAAAGAATTCCTGAAAACAAGAACAATAATCACTAAGATGATTATAATTTATGTGTATTTTGTGGGACTAGAAGTCAATGCAAAGTAATGACAGCAATACCTTACCTGCCTGGTTGCTCTTATTAAAGGAACTGAAACATCAACAATACCTGATGTCAAGCACAAAATGACTTCAACAATATTTAAACAGTACCGGAGATGACAGATATAGAAGACAACCAGCAAGGTAATATGATGATAATAATAAAACAGATAGGAGTACTATCCTTTACTGATCTATAAATAAATGAAAGGTTTACAACCACCTAAACACATGATTAGAATAAATCTGCTGGTGTATGACCCCCTTCCACTAATCTAAAACTCAGCATAAATCATACTGAATGAACAACAATCCCCGATATTGGTACTATTTAAAAATAATGAAATGGAGGTCACCATCAAATCTGGGAAAGATAGGAAGACAAATACCTACCTGAAGACCAAAAAAAAAAAAAAAAAAAAAAATTTAAAGTAACAATGAAAAGTTACCCTAATGCCTTTGGGGGTGGGGGTGGGGTGTAACCTGAACAGGTCAATGTTCTGAAATTCATAACAGCAAATGTCTGTAACTCTCAAGAAAGCTAAGTTCCAAAAAACTAATGAACACTGGACAGAGAGTATAATACTCAAGGAATATGATAAATGTATTAAATGCTTGATTCACATAATCAGTACATGTAGCGAAGGCAATTTTCTGCATTGTGTTGAATTGAACCACTTTTAAAATGGCAATAAATTGTCCTGAGAAAGATGAGGATTGCTCATATGGGTTAACAGACTAGGTCTGTGTTCTACTTCTTTGACTTTCCAGAAATCTCTGGAAGTTACCCTTTCACAGGATGAATTCTATTCATACGGATGAGGGTCATCTCCATCCTGGAAAGAGTAAGCTACACAATAGCGACAGATAATGTATTACTGATATTAAAATTACATATTCTGCAAAATAAGTTTCTTAACCCTCTGAAAGCAAAACCTAGTTCAAACCCATAAAACATTGTCCTTCAAGATCAACACAACATGTATCCTTGGGCAAAGTACTTTACTCCAATTATCTCAGCACTAAATAACCTGCTTGTGTTGCTGTGCCATAAAACACCAAACCAAGTAAACCAAGGTCAACATAAAACTTGACTTTGCATAATGATCCATGATGCTGACCCTACTGAAGTGATCCCTAAGCCCTGTTTACATAACAGAATGAGTCATGGACCTAATAAAGTCTGTACTTAGATCAAATTAGATATGTAAACAGACTATCCTGGGCATTGCTGTGGTAGTACCATACATTTGGTCTAGACTAAACAATTTGGTCCAGTATATCCTGGAAATTGCTAAAGGAGTAGTACCATATACACATATTTGGTCTGGACCAAACAATTTGGTCCAGTATATCCTGGACATTTGCTCAAGGGGTAGTACCATACGTTTGGTCTCAGCCCAATTTTTTTTCTAGACTGCTCCTCATACTAAATTTTGTTATATGTACGTAGTTAGGGTGACCTGTTGGGTACAGAACCAAATTCTGCATACCAAATTAGTTCTTTCTGACTTGATTTGGTCCAGACTATTAAATGAGCCTATCTAATGTCTGATACATTTACTCTAAGAACCATTCTGCAACCCATCCTCAGGGTCTGAAAAACTTTAAGTGGCAGCTAAGTGGTTATAAAAATAGTCTTCGTTTACTGTTAAGCTTTCCAAGATGGAACAGTGCCTCTACCATGTTTGCAAACTATAATGTATTTAGTTTTTAAGAATTAATGAGAAAGTATGTGTTTTCAATGATAACAAGAATATATAATAGTAAGAATTGTATCGTGAAATCTCTGTGGAACTATGATATTCGTTTCAATTTCGGACTATAGATAGATGGAACAAATTAATCTTTAAATGTCTTACATAATTTTGTTCTTAACGATGACAGAAATATTTTATTGTTGTATATGTGTCTCTATATTTGTATATATGACACCTACGATCTTTTATGTTTAAAATATATTTTATATTTTAATTTAGATGTATGGACCATGCAGTCTGAAATAAAGAATTCTTATCTTACCTGGTGGGCTATGAAAACAAGAGATTCAGTAGCATAGAAAAAGCACTTTAAAATGTACATACAAGCTTTAAGACTTTCGTTTTTTCATTCTCATGAGTGAAACATTATTACTCTCCTTTGTGAAGTACTTATATAGTTATTTTTTTATATGTAACACAACATATGGTACCCCCCCCCACACACACACACACACAACATTCTTGTAGCCCTGAAGCACAGACACAATATTTATTAGACCCTACATCCTCTTAATCCCTGCCTATGATCAGAAGCACATGGATTCAACATGTATTTCCTCTCTGCACTTGATTAATAAATTTACCCATATTTTTTTTTCCCCTAGTAAAAATAAAGGTTATAAAAAAAAATGTAATATTCCTCACCTTCAGCTGCATAGTAATCCCTTTTTAAGTTGTACATGATGCCTGTAACTGTGAAAAAGTTGGTAAATATCCACAAAGTTGATACATTAGCATCCACACTGAAAATTTGCTTACATGTATATGCATATGTGAAGTACATTTGCTGTAATACTGTGGTACATATATTTATAGCAGTGAACATGCACTACTGCTTACACTCAGTGTGCATGGCTGCTAATTGATTAAAGCTCTTGGATTACAGTTGTACTAGAAGCAATAAATTTATGTGGAATTAAACTTCTTACAAAAGGCATAAAAATTAAAATTCATTTGAATTCTAAATTCACTTGGACTTAAATTATATGAGCCTACATGTAAAACATGAACATACTCTCCCTCATGATTTCATCTGGTAAGCATTTATTACACAGTAATTGTTTCAGGACTCCATGACTGCACTTGGTGAACACCTTAAGTACCGTATTTATGGTCCTTCACACTTCTCTTAAGAAATAAATCAGCTACAGTACATTGAATAACACAATCTGCTGCTTTCAGTTACTTTACCCAAGTCTATGTTTTGTATAAAAAAATTTACAGTGAAAACAATTATGAAAATTCATATATTCATAGAAATTTACACATATAAACTGAATAACTGAAAGGAAACACTAGACTGCATTTAATGCAGATGTTGGTCAGGTGTAGACTGGTTATGAGATATATAGGGTAGTTAAGGCATTAAAGTTTTTGGAGGCAGAAGATCAGTCTGATAAGAGACACAGCAAGCAATATGCCTGACTGACTTCCAAAGCAGCTTGTACCCAGCTACCCTGTTTAATTCTACTCTTATCATCATTTTCAGATTCTGTAGCACTCCTAACAGTAGCTCAGATGTCAACAGGCTGTAGATATTACCTGGAACCAATATGTCTGGCTGTTGCCAGTTCACTATACATGTACTGTAAATCAACTTTTATTCATAGGGTAATTCTTTTGAGTATGCTTTTGTTGTTGAAGCAATCAATTAGTTTAAAGACCCAACAAAAAATAACCAACCTGTGAAGTGAAAAAGGATCATGTTACATATCTGAAGCATTAACAACAAAGTTAAGTACACAGATGAAAGTAACACATTAGTTAAACCATGAAGCCATGAAATTCACAAAAATAAATCCATCAAATTCGCAGAAATTCACAAAATAAATCCATGAAATTCACAAATATAAATTCATGAAATTCAAAAAAATAAAATCCATGAAATTCAAAAAAATAAATCCATGAAATTCGCAAAAATAAATTCATAGTACCAGTGATATAATGATGTTTATGGGAGTCATATAAGTGACTCACTTTATCAGTGAAGTCACTGCATACTTTTTACAGGAAAACTAACAAGAACTTGTCATATTAGATTATAAAAACATTATAATTGGTTCTCATTAGTCAAAACTAAGCACTAATAACAAAACATTTAACTAATTAAATGGGATTCTTGACTACACCTGGTAGTGGTATACTGAGTGGTAGTGGTATACTGAATGGCAGTGGTATATTGAATGGTAGTGGTATACTGAGTAGCAGTGGTATACTGAATGGCAGTGGTATACTGAGTGGCAGTGGTATACTGAATGGCAGTGGTATACTGAGTGGTTGTGGTATACTGAATGGCCACTGAATGGCAGTGGTATACTGAGTGGCAGTGGTATACTGAGTGGCAGTGGTATACCGAATGGCAGTGGTATGCTGAATGGCAGTGGTATACTGAATGACAGTGGTATACTGAATGGTAGTGGTATACTGAGTGGCAATTGATATACTGAATAACAATGCAAACACATTTTTAAAAAAAATAAAATATGTTAGAATATCAGAGATGGTTTCAACACTTGACAGTTAAAAGGATGAAATTGTGTTATCTTGAATTCCAGGAAATTCATTTTGCGCAGCAGAGTGTGTTTTTCAATTTTATTCCAATGACATTTATAATGATTTTCTTATTCTCTGGTGTGTTTTAGGTTGAACAGGTGCCAAATATGTACACAATTTTGATTAGAAACAAGAGTCCCTTGATGGGACTGACACTCTGATATTCTAACAAGATTTTCAAATTAGTTGCTGTGGTACACATACTGGATGTCAGCTTGGCACCATTTTCATTTAGGACAAAGCAGACATCATTTTGGTGAAAACCCTATGTCAGAATGGTCATCTGTTCATGACTACCATCAATTTTTAAGACAGTCATCGTGGCAGCTATATTGGCTGTATGACTGGCACCATTTTCATTTACGTTGAACAATACCTTGAGATAAATGTATGTATACAGTTTCATGACAATCCTCCAATCCTCTAAGTGGTTTAGAAGGTGTAGCGATAAAAAACTTGTGCTAGTGGATGGATGGACAATGGATGGATGATGGACAGCCGGTCATCCCATAAGCTCTTCTGCTCTTTGACCAGTAGAGCTAAAAAGTGATTTTTTTGCCTAGGCTTTTTGTTAGCATTAATTTGTATTCGCCCCTTATTTACAAATCAGAGGAAAAAATGATGATAAAAATCAACCAGAATTAACGTCTATTTAACTTGACCAGTTCACAGTGGCATATTCATAAGTGGTCCACTCGAGAAATAGGTATTACAGTGCATGCATCATGAGTGCACAGTATTACAAAATTATCTCACTCACATAAACCATACACAGTGCATGCATGCCACTAAACCTGTTTAATGGTTAGACAAGGCACTAAAAAGTACTGCAATGAAATGTTGAAACAGATCATGTAACTCAATATACAATATCACATTGAAAAAACTACACTGAGATATGGAGCAACTGGAGAAAATCAGCAGCAGAAATCCTAAATTAATTAGCAAATTTGAATCTTTAACCAAATTAACAATATATGTTCTATAATTGACCTAATCTTCATTACTATTCATGTATTCAAACTAATGTGTAAAAAAAAGCAAGTGGTCATATAAACACTCTCTCTCTTTTAAAGCATTCCAGTGATACAAATTATTGCTCAAATGCATTCTGTACCAATTAATATTTGTCAATTGTTCTGTATATTGAATTTATAATATGTGTCCAATAGGTAAGTTGTACTTTAGTCATTTTGTAAACAACATATTTACAGCATTTGAGTTCAAGGTCAGTCTTGTTTACATAGCATTTAACAATTAGATTGGAATTTTCCATGGCTTAATGTGAGAAAAGTCACGTATACACCAGAAATTTTCAATAGAGTTACTCATATTCTAGAATATTCTGTTGGGTGACTTACCCTTATATTTATACAGGTTTGGTAAACAAGATTTCATTCCTACACTAAACTTTATATGATTAAGATCAGTCTATTAAGAAATTTATTTTAGTAATCAGATGCTACAGTTGTGAAAATCAGAAAAAATTCAGAGAGAGGAATTATTTATTTGAAATAGTCATTGGAATTACTAAGAGTGCTCATTCTCATTTTGGATTAATATTTGACTTTGGGATTATGTGAATTCATTCAAAGATATTCTGGATTACATCATTCAGGTATATCAGAACATTCAAGACTACTGGCACATTATGACATTCAAGGCTACTGGAATTCATTCGGAATATTTTATATTTAATGGCTGTGATTAGGACACTTGGGATTATTGGATTATTTGGACTTTAATTCACGTTACTGTAAGTGTCTTTTGAATTTTCACTTTAATTGTCAAGAAATAAATTGTTTGTTGATTTTACTTACATTATTGGTTTCACTTTCTCTCTGTTACATTATTTTAAGACCCAGAGTCGTAACACCATATTGTTTCTGCTGCACTCTTGTTTTTCACTCAAATGGAGAATATTACTGGGTCTACCCATTTTTCAGTAGCCATGTGGACCAATAGCAAAAATACTTAGTGCACAGATGCGGAATGGTAGAGCAAACTAATACTTTTTACAACCAGCTGAGTTTTTACAGAATTTTCATCCCTTTCTTTCTTTTAAAATGTCAACTTTTATTTTTTCTTCAAACTTTAAAAGTTCATAACTGCACACCTGCCATAAAATGACGTGTCATGCAAAAAACACGACTTTTGACACCGAAACCCTCTGACACAGTTGTGTTTCAAAAAACAAGACTTTCAATAAACTTAGGGAGGAAAAAAATGACATTTTTTGACCACCGAAGCATGTAGTAACTGTAAACAGTCCTGCTTAGAGCCCATGAAAAAATATTCACGGTGCAGTTAATACAACTGATTATTATGGAGTCAATTAAAAGGTACAGTGGTCTGAGATAAGCAACCACCATTTCAGAGATTACTCGACTGGCAGAGAATAGCTATGAAGTCTGAACAATACTGTGGGAGAGCTCATTAGGCTAATTTGCATAGGTAGACTAAGTGGAACAACCTAATTCATTTCAGTAAGTAAGGTACATTAGAGATGAGTGTTGAAGAACAGAAGTTATTACACATCATTGCTTTGAATGAGAATATTTAAGCCATCATTATTTAAGATTATTGGCAAGTTTTGTGATCATTTGCAACGTTTCTTTGAAGTTGGATTTTACTCCATATATAAAATGCAAAACACGATTATTTTGGTAGTCGGAATAGTGTACAAGTGTGGTTAATTTTTTAAGGCAAAATGTCGAAATGCAGCTGTGATTTAGGAAAAGATGAGCCATTTGCAAAACAAGCAAAGCCCAGCAAAAATAAATTTCTGAACTCCTGGAAGGAGTTTGACTTTGTAAACCGCAGCAGCAAGGGGGAGCATTTTATTTTTTGCACACACTGCAAACACCAAATTGACCTTAGTCATTCTGGAGTGTACGACATAGCAACACCACCCAGTATGGTTGTCACTCCCTCACAGTAATGCAGATGCAGAAAGATCATTTTCTATTCTGAGAAAAATTCGACAAGATCTTCAGGGAAGTTTGAACAACAGTACCATCGAGTCTCAAATGATTGCCAAGGTGAACACAAATGATATTTGTATTACCTTCACTGCCTGACCCCACCCCCAAACTATTGAGAGCAGCAAAGACCGCATCTAATTAAGAAAATATTCCACTGTCCAATGGATTTTAAAGACAGAAACTTGGTTGCTTTTTTTAAAATTTAATTTCTGTGTGGTTGTGTTTATGAGTGGGGACATGTGGTGATATTGGACACTGCTAAGTCAACCAACTAATTTTTGTTTGTAAGGATCCTAAATGCTTCAAAGAAAACATGTTATTTTCTTTTTTTTTTTGATCAGATCCGAATTTCCAGTAATTTTATATAGGTTTATATGAAAAGACAACCTATTCTCAATTGGACAATGTTGCTCTTTAGGTCACGCACACTGATCCCCCCTTGGGACCTCAAAAAACACTTTTTGAGTCTCCAAAACCGCCCAACAGCGTCTGGGAATATGGCAGGTATGTAGCTGTTTATCAGTAACTGAATGACATGACTGAATTTTTTTTTTTCTTATGGTACTAATATTTGCAGCTAACACCTCTTTAAAGTCTATGAAATAAATGTGAAACATCTTTCTGATATAAAATATTAGTTATAAATGCAATAGCAGGCTATGCTTAAGTTCCAGATGCCTATGTTTCAAGGGAAGAAATTGATGGGAATTAGCTAATTATTCAAAAATATACAAATGCAACCAAAAAAAATCTGATTCTCTTTTGAATATGAAGAAAGACTGATATTAATACACAATTAACAAAAGCCAATTACATTTATATGCATATACATAAAATCATTCAACAACATTCATCTGACAGATATAAAAAGATGGTATTTACATCATGCAGCTTTCATTGCTATGCAATGGAAATCAAACTAAATAAAGCCTCTGGGAGACCTGGACGAGTAATTGACAACACAATGGAGTTGTCTTATTTTCAGTGAGTTATTTCCGACCAGTTGGGCTTGATATCTCAACAGATTCCCCTCTAGTTTAAAACTTCAAAAAGCAATACCCTGAGGTTTTTTTTCTACAGTCATTTTATCACACAAGAAATATCATATGTTTCAATTATTACATGAACAATTAAATGAACCTTTTCCATGTAAATCAATTAAATGAACCTTTTCCATGTAAATCAATTAAATGAACCTTTTCCATGTAAATCAATTAAATGAACCTTTTCCATGTAAATCAATTAAATGAACCTTTTCCATGTTAATCAATTAAATGAACCTTTTCCATGTAAATCAATTAAATGAACCTTTTCCATGTAAATCAATCCTCAGTATACCACTGCCATTCAGTATACCAAAACCAAATATTTGTCTTAAAATGTGTGTGCATCAAAACACTTTGTGACTGCATACATTTTGGAGAGTACAGCAGGAAACTAAGAAGTTTATTTTCAACATATTATTGGCAACTATACAGTTGAAGTATTATCATCAACTGCACTACTTGTTTAAAACAGACAATACACTTTTCATCGCTCAGGTACACGAGGAAATAGTTACTCACTACACCTGCACAATACATTTGGTAATGGACTATGAAAGAGATTATATTTAATGAAAGTAAATAAAATATCATATTTATCCACATATAACAAGTAGACCCTGAATATGGTCAATCACAATATTTTATCATCATTAAATTTGAGCAAATGTTAATTTTTGGTATATTATAGACTTACATGTACATATGAGCAAATCAAACATGGGCAAGAATAAATTTGTTGATGTATGATTCCGTTTTTTTTCTTCCATGAAGAAAATAGCAGTAAGAATCATATCCTGGTTAAACAGGTGATGAGAGCTTCTACAGGTAACAAAAACTGTCACAAATGAACCAGGTTTACATTATACCAGGTACTATGAATCACTTTTAAGGCATTGCTATTAAAAATTTTGTGGTTTGGTTAATTATTATATATTTCTCAGTACTTAATTTCATGTATTTGTCAAAACAAAAAAGGGATAAAAAATACTGAGCAAAGATATTTATATCCCAATGAAAGATTATACCATCATTCACTTATACACAGTTTTTGTTGTTGAACAAATAGGCTTAATCTCTACTGCAGTAATTGGGTTGATTATGTAAGTTATTCATTGCAAACAATTAGCATACATATGGATATCTGAATCAGAGAAGATGCCAACAGTCTTTTGCATGGATGCAGAAACAAACAGGTTTAATTCCACTGCTGTAATTAAGATTGCAATAAGGTTTTACAGTGTTCTTAAAGACCACTATCAAAACGTAAAGCTCTCAACAAATACGGATTAGAAGCTAAAACAAATCCGATAACAGCAAAACAGTCTTTTTTGAAACAAAGCTTCCATCTTTTCAATATATAATCAGTTTTGTCAAAGTTGTTTAACTCTCACAGCTATCACAATATCAACGACACAGTGGTCAAGAAGCAGGAAACTTGAAGTAAAATATATTCTTTCTAAAAGACATTTTACGATTTAGATAGGGCATCAACAATGTGATTTGAATGGGACGAACATCATAAAGAGTAACAACCTGAAACAAGTTTTTCTTTCATCATGCCTTTCAATCAATGTTAACTTGCAAATAATAATTATATATAATACTAGAGGAATGGTGAGCAATTTGCTCACATAAATTTACACCCACCCCTCCCACATCCCACCCCCACCCCATGATAGTGATGAATCTATAGTAAAAAAACTCTTCTGAAAATAGTGTGAATACAATCATATGTCAACATGCATATCTTATGATGATGACCATAATATGTACTAAATTCAAAGCAATCCACTCAAAACTCCAACAGTACCGTATATACTCGTGTATAATCCAATATCACCTGCAAACTGAATAGACCCAGATCTGCCGGCGCATGATGCGCCGGCAGATCTGGATCTATGCAGTTTGTAACGACTAATCAGTAGAACAAACAACACAGACCCTGATCTGCCGGTGTATCAGGATCTATGTTTTTTGCATTTTGGACCTGGGTTATACACGAGTATATACGGTAGTTGCATTTTTGCATATTCTGTCATTCTTGATAGAGGCAGGGGTTTATAAAACTTAAGAAATTTTGATTTTCTGACAATTTTCCACAAAGTATTCATGTAAAACTATGGCTGATAATCCTAAAATGGCAACTACTGATAGTTTTTTTTTTTTTTATAAGCAACGTATATTGTCATTGTTTTTGTTTTTCAAATACCAGGCCCTATATTTAAATTACCTTTTTTTTTTAATGAAAACTTGCCGTTTCAGAGTGTCCAAAAATTAGGGTAAAAAATAAATAACCCCGGGTTAAACCAGTCACAACTGTCCAAAACTTATGGTGCATTAAAAAAAAAAAATTCTGACAAAAATTATGGGAGTGTCTGAAAACTTGGGGTGTCCAACTGGGGCAAAGATGGTACAAATATTTGATTACTTTCATTCTCTTGTTTTTTTTTACCTCTTACAAAGCAAGCATTTTAACATAGAAGTTTTTCAGCCTATTAGTTTTTATAAAATCACATTTGAATGAATTTGGTTTGATTTGGGAGTTCAAAACCACATTTTTTGTGTGACATGCAATGACATAGCTGCAGGTATGCCAATGTTTACAGCAAACTTGTCTAAAGGAAATGTATCTTGAACAAACTACTTGTCCTTTAACAAAATGCTTGCAACTATCAATTGATCAGCAAGAAACTTAAACCAGACGAGGTATTTTTTGGACACTTTGAGAATTCAGACTGAAATACCAACACATATAAAGGTCTTTCAGTGGCTGATCTCACCAACTGCCATCAAATGTCACAGCAGTTAATATGCATGAGTAAAAATAATAACAACAAGAAAAAAAAGGTTTCCTTGAGTTAAAATTAAAATGTGATTTTACATCCTTTCCACCATCTCTACCTCTGACAAAAATATTGATATTATTTGAAATATCATAAGCAAGATTATGCAAATCTCAATTTGAGCAGAAAAGTTGAGAATTTTAGTGCAACTTGATCCTGAACCTTGAACCACCCTAAATGCAAATAACTGGCGCATCAGGCCAATTTTTCACTACTGTGTCTTAAAATGACTGTAAAAAAGAAATTAATCAAAACATTTAACAAAATCCAATCTGATTTGATACAATATCTAAAATTTTCGTATAACTTTGATAGCCAGATTTTTTTATGGGACAAAAATCTACTTACCGGTACCCAACTCTGTCCTCCAAAAAACATCTACCATAGGCAGCTATTTATTTAAAAAAAAATGTATTTCCCCAAAAGAATAATTTTATCCTTATTAATACTGACATCAAGAATTATAACTTCTTGTTTGAAAAATGGTAAACAGGCTAAAATTCCTTGTAACAGAGTATATCAAAGTAAAATAACCTGCT
Organism: Margaritifera margaritifera; assembly: GCA_029931535.1. Lineage (NCBI taxonomy): Eukaryota > Metazoa > Mollusca > Bivalvia > Unionida > Margaritiferidae > Margaritifera > Margaritifera margaritifera. The sequence continues at coordinate 2,027,358 of JAQPZY010001597.1, forward strand.
AAATGTAAAACCACACAGATAATCCACATTAAAACTAATATTAATTACATGTCTTTAACTTGGATATAAAGTGTGCAGGCCTATAAATATTCTATATTTCCATATTTTTCCTAACCAGCCACTGATTTATTATACTATCTCTGAATGTACAAAACATTAGGCCTCCAGCTATGAATGTGTAAAATATAATCTGGAGATTACAACCGTAGGCTATAAAACAATAATGTGGTTACTCTGTCAGGTAATAAGCTAGCTACTGATATAAGTGCAAGAAGGTTGCATGCTATTTCATTAACAACAGTCCAATAGGACATGGCTAAATTTGTGAATAAACATCAAGAGATAAGTATTGGAGGATTTATTATGGTGGTTAAAATTTACTGTCGTAAATCAGCAAAGCAGGTATTTGAAACAGTAAAACCAACATTCATGTCCTAAAATCCAACAAGTAAACAAGAAGCCTTAGTTTTTTAAGTGGGCTCAGAGATCACTCACCTTGCTTACACATGCCTAAATGTAGTTTTTTGGGGGGTAAAACTAATTTTAATTATGCAATACTTACCCATCACTATTATATAGCTTATTACTTTTCGTGTAGAAAAATCTCGTCCGTTCGATGTGAAAACATCCTCCCACTTAGAGTGGAGATTTTGTCAACAAGACATGTCACACCCATGCACCTCTCCGCGCCTGCGCGAACATTCATCTTTTTCATAGACGAAATTACGCCAGGACATCAGAGTGGGGTGGGAGGAGGGCATTTGATAATAGTGATGGGTAAGTATTGCATAATTAAAATTAGTTTTACCCCCCACAAAAAACTACATTTTAATAGCAGCAATACATTACCCTATCACTATTATATAGCTGAATTTGTCAGTTAGGCGGGTAGGCTGATGTGTTAAACTGATCAAAAACAGAGAAAAATGGAAAGTGCTCACCATTTGAGGGAGAGATCCACTTTACAAATTGTTGAAGTCCCTCTGGGCCATATGTTGTGTTGCAACTATGGGTCCCAAGAGAGAATACCTGCGCAATTAGCGGAGGTAGAGAAGGTAGTATGGGATCGCCAAAATGCTGCCTTCATGATGTCCTCCAAGGAAGAGTGATTAGATAGGCCCATGAGACAGTGACAGCTCGAACCTCATGGGCTTTTAGTTTCGTAAAAGAGAGGTCTCTATCAGTAAGGGACTGAAAAGCTCTTTTAATTGTGGTGACAATCCACCGTGCAATAGTGGAGGCCAAAATATCAACGAAACCCTTAAGAGGAAGGAAAAGATGTTTCCTGCCCTTCTTTTTCACTTTTGAAGCATTTAGATAGAAACGCAGTGCCCTAACTGGGCATAAAAACCTATCTTGATCATCCCAGCACAGATTCGACTGAGACTGGGGATCTCTATAGGTGATGGAGCTACCACAGGTAACTGATTTCTTTTTTTTTTTGTTCCTAAAAATCCTGACTGACAAAGGAGGGAAACGGATTTGTAATTGCCATTAAACTGGAGGCAGCCAGTGTCAACAGACAATGTATGAATCTCGCTACGTCTTCTCGCAGACGCCAAGCGAGTAAAAACACAGTCTTGAGTGTGAGGTCCTGAAAGGAAGCCTCACTCAATGGTTCATAGGGTTAAGGACCATAAAACACATGATAGATTCCATCTGGGCATAAGAGAGCAGGAGACAGGTCTCTGTAGCTCAAAATACTGAATGAGATCAGCAAGGTGCGGATCTGAACCGATTTCCGAGCCCTGAGAAAATTTAAGTGTGTAGAGATGGCGGTTCTATAGCCCTTGATAGTTGATACTGAACATTTTTTGTTCTCGAAAAGAACAAAAGGAAATCAGCAATGGCAGTTACAGAGGGACAGCTGGGATCAACACGTTTCATACTGTACCAATCACAGAAGATTCTCCACCTGGCATCATAGACCTTGGATGTAGAAGCTCTCCTGGCCAGAATGATGCAACTGGCAACACGGCCCGAAAACTTGTTCTGGCGGATAGATCGCTTGAGATGAGCCAAGCGTGAAGGTGGAGAATGTGTGGGCTGTTGTGTAGGAGGGAGCCCCTGTGTTGTGACAGAAGATCCTTCCTGTGAGAAAGAGACCTGGGTTGATCTATCAATAGGTCTAGAAGATCGTTGGGGCCATAATGGAGCTATGAGAATGATCCGGGCAATGGAAGTTCTTACTTTTTGCAGAACTTGCGGTAGTAGTTGCAATGGTGGGAAGGCGTATGAGAACAGATGATCCCACTGGAAGCTGAATGCATCCACTGCCCAATCTCTCTGGTCCGAGATTGGAGAGACGTAAAAGGGAAGTCTGTTGTTGAGCCTGGTCGCAAGCAAGTCCACGAGGGGCTTTCCCCATAGTGAGAAAAAGGGATTCTGTCACTTCACGGTGAAGAGTCCATTCCAAGAGAACTGATTTGCCTGACCTGGACAGACTGTCCACTAAAACGTTCTTCTTCCCTGGGATGTGGTGAACTCTGAGAAAAAATGTTCTACGAGGTGGCCCAGTGGAGGAGGTTCCAGACCTCCATGCAAAGAGAAGGGGCATGTGTGCCTCCTTGATGTCGGAGATACGCTATGACGGGCGTGTTGTTGGAGGAGACCATGACACATCAACCCCTTACTCTGTCGATGCACCCTTGCAACGCTAGAAATACAGCTTTCATTTCTAGGTTGTTTATGTGGAGGGATGACTCGTCCCGGGTCCAATGACCCTGAAGAATTATGCCCTCCGGCTCCAGATGAGCACTCCAACCGGAATCTGACGCGTTGGTAAACAGGTAGGAGTGGGGATCGGGTGCGTGCATGGGGACCCCAATTAGGAATCTGTCTCGATTCATCCACTATGGCAGATGATGATGAAAATCTGGTCCTAGAGGAATCAGGGCTGATAGAGAATCCTTGTGTGGTTTCCACCTTGCGAGAAGGAGAAACTGTAGAGGGCGCATATGGAGCCGTCCTAAGGGAACCAGATCTGCAGCAGCATTCAAGGTTACCAAAAGGGATAGTTAATGGCAAGCAGACAACAATATTCTTGCTCGTAGTGCCTCTAGAAGTGCCAGGATTTGATCTATGTGATCCGGTGGATCCTGGAATAAGTTCTGGTTCACGAAGAAGTTCATCCCTACGTAAACTTAGATGGAATGAGTTCTGACTTCTCAAGGTTGGGTAAAACAAACCCAATTGAGTTACTGTGAACCAACAACGGGACAAGTCCTGATGGAGGGACTGAACCTGAACATTATGGATCAGCTAGTCGTGAAAATACTGGAGAATCGGGGTTCCCAGTAATCAGAGATAGGGCACTACAACTCCCATAACATGGGTGAAGACTCGGGGTGCAGAAGCGATTCCGAATGGCAGAACCCAGAATTGAAAGACTTCCTGGTCCAAGCAAACCCGGAGGTATTTCCACCGGTTTAACAGGGGGAGATCGAAAATGATACAAAATTTCCCACTTTTCTTGATGACCAGGAAGAATTGGAAGTAGAATGCAGGAGACTGATCGAGCAGGAACCTCTTGACTGCCCCTTTCTGTAAAAGGGTGTGCACCTCTTCCTTTAAATTCACCAAATTGGACTTGTGAAAGAACATCGGGGTCTTTGATAGAGGAGGTTGTTCCCCGAAACTGAAGCTGGTAACCCTCACTTACCATAGAAAGGACACACCCATCATCCAAGTGACTTGACTAAGCCTCTGAAAAGAGGCCTAGACAAGCACCTACAGGGACATTAGGAGAGGAATGCACGGCAGGAGAGGGTATGAGTCCCTAGGGCCATCCCCCCCACCACCGCCTTCCTTGGGAAAGGAAGGTGGGTTGGGGAAGTTCCTCCTGAGGACTTTACTCAGGAGGAGGAGGTCTCATTTGAGCTTGTGCATTGGACTGGGGCTGCATCTGTTTTAAAAATTTAGTGGGTGTCCCCTGGGGGCAATTCACCTTAGTGTGCTTCCTGGCCGATTATGATGGGCCAGGTGCAGTTGTGAAGGATCTATGTTCATGATCCTTCAAATCTTGTGAAGCCACAGTGGGGATGAGTCCTCCGAAGAGGCTCTCGGCTTCCAATGGAGCAGCCCTTAGAAGGTCTTTCCTATGGTTAAATAAGACCTTTGAGGAGTCCAGCACAATGTGATGGTGGATGTTAGAAGTTCCACTGATAAAACCATTGCGACAGAGAGTGAATTCCGGGATGTCTTGATCACAGCTTCCAGCACGCATTGTAATGCGGCTGGGTTCAGAGGAGCCTCCTTCAGCATACTAAACGAAGTAGCTGAGAAGAGGTCTGCATGGGAAGCTATGGTGACCAGAAGCCGGCCTTTCTGCTCAAAGGCTTGATTATTTTAATAGGAAGGCATGCCCAGGCTTCAAGTATAATACCTACTTGAGACACATCTGCATCCAAGTGGAGAGGTTCTTAATGGGTTTTCACTTCGGGAATGTACCCAGTAAATAGAGGCAGAGACCATGGTCTCAAAGTAGAGGGAGGGACAGACCATCCTCTACGCCGTCTAGCACAGGCTGGCCTGTGGAAAAACCTCTGTACATTTCCTCAATCATTGAGGAATGCAGAAGGAGCAGGAGATCTGGTTGTGGCTGGGTCCCGGAGATCTTTCAAACTGGAAAGGATCTTCTTGGGCTGTGCGCAAGATGGTTTTGGGCACAAGTTACAGCGTTATCAAAAGACCAGATCTCTTCCGATTCATCTAAGTGAAAGGAACTGGTGAGACTGATAGGAGGCAACAAAAGAGCTGTTTCTACCTCGATCTAACTGGAGTCAACGAGGGTAGATAAACGCATCATCATCTAGAACACTCCGAGCAGGAGAGTGGCTGGACATCATTATGTCCTTCTTAGACAGTGACATAGGTGTACTCTGCGCCATTTCCCGTACTTGTGCATCTATGTGTTCAAGATGTTCCAGGATAAAGACGAGACCGTTTGTCTTTTGTGGATGATGCTATGCTTCTGCCTTACTGGTGAATGCCACCTGACGAGGAGGCGATGGCGGGACACGAGCCGCGGCATCGCCTCTACTCTGGGCCCCACCTCTCGTACGGATTCATTGGGATAATAGGAAAGGGGGGATCCTGATCCGATCCCCTTCCCTAGTCTGAACCCTCTGGGCAGAGTCCCAATCCTGTACAGGGTATGATGGTAGAGTTGGGAGATGGGGTCTCGGTCCAATCCCCTATCCCCGCACCATGAGGCCTCTGGGTGATGACCGGTATAAGGTTGGTGAAAGGTTCGAGATGACCGACGGCCTGTGACGATGTAACCAGCCACCGGGACGAAGTCACCGGTGACCGGTCATCATACATTGACCGGTCACCAGACCGGTCACTGGTCACTACCCAGTGACTGGACCGATCAATACCACTGGTCAACACCCGGTCACCGGTCAATACCCGGTCACCGGTCAATGGCCAACCATCCGACTGGTCAATACCCGGTCACCGGTCAATGCCCGGTGACCGGACCAGTGATATATATTTTATTTTTTTCTATAGAGACAAGTATATCTTATGGTCAAATTGCATCAGATACAGTTCTGACAATGTCAGTGTTACGGTTGGCAAGAACAACTAAGTTCTGACTAGGATTCGCTCAGAGAATCTATCAGAAAGTTTGAACATCAGTACCATCCAATTTCTAATGAGTGCAAAGATGAACACAAATGACACTTGTATTACCTTCAAATCCCCTTCTGAACTATTGACAGCAGCAAAGACTGGATCTAATTAAGACTATATTTCACTGTCCAATGGATTTTAAAGACAGAAACTTTGTGTATTTTTAATTTGATTTCTGTGTGGTTATGATTTTGTGAGTGTGTGCACATATGTTGGTAAGGTGATGATATTTGACACTGCTAAGTCTACCAACTATATTTTGTTTGTAAGTGTATTAAAGACTTCAAAGAAAACTGATGTTTTTCTAAAATTTAAATTTGAATTTCAGTCATTTTCTATAGGCTCATATGAAAAGTGAGCTTGTTCTCAATCGAAAAATGTTGCTTTTTTGGGGGGGGGGGGCACATGCACTAATCCCCCTTTGGATTTCAAAACACAGTTTTTGAGTCTCAAAAACCTCAAAACACAGTTCCGAGTCTAAAAAAAACCCGCCAATACTGTATGGGAATATGGCAGGTATGATAATTGTTTGTGTTAGGGACCGATATTTTTTCCAGTTCAGTTTCTTCATGAATTGGTAAATCTGTAAGCTCACTAAAACTTAGTGAATAATATACATGTACTGGAAAAAATGTCTTTCATCCTTACATAATCAAAAACCATACCTTCCCAACCCACATCTTTTTCCAAGCCTGCAAGAGCAGGAATATGAGTTGTTATTAAATTGTTGTTCAATTTTTTTTTTTATGGTTGTTGTTGTTGTTATTGTTTTTAGATTGTCAAAAATCACTCATTTTCAAAATAAATTAAAGGAAAGTCCTGGGGGATTAGTAGTTAAAGCATTAAGAAGTGATTCAAAATTACAAAAACCTTACCCTTAAATGATATTACGAGGCATATATCAAAGGGAAGCAGTGGTTGGTTGCAGAAACTGATAGCACTGATAACAGAAGCATGTTGCTGTATACTAACAGACAAAATATGAAAATGTTGGTATTGAGTAGGGGAGGGGGAGGGAATAGGTAAAGGACTTTTAGCTGCACCACAGGTGTTATATATGTATATATATATGTATATATGCAGTAACCAAATAGATACTAGAGATATATTTGGTCAGTGTGCGAACATAAATATTGATTAAACAAATCTATCAGTTGTTACAGTATTATGAACTTTGGGACCAGGTTACAAATCTCTATGTTGACCAGTGGTTGCAGTAAGAATACACCCATAGTAGACTGAATTAACCCAAATTAAAGTCCAACTTACAGCTAACAAAGAAAATCAAGAAAATAAATTTTTTGATGAATACTGACTTCAATTTAGCTAGTAAATATCATACGTACTCGCTTATAGGTCGGGTCCAACTTCAAACTGCATAGACCCAGATCTGCCATCGCAAAATGCACTGGCAAATCTGGGTTTATGCAGTTTGTAATCAGTAAACAAAACAGCATAGACCCTTATCTGCTGGCAGGTATATGTTTTTTGCTGTTGGACCTGACTTGTAAGCGAGTATTTAGTTTATTAAATCCAATCCAAGTAAAGAATTGAATTGTTTTGATGAAATAATGGCTCAGACTCGCTTATAGAATCTTTATTAGCTAGCCTGTATAAACTACAATATAGCTTATGACCCTTGTAAAGGCAAAAGATGTAGACAGAAATGTTAAAGTGTGTGTTGAAGGTTTTGATTATACCCAATATAAATGAACTATGCATTTAAATGTTACTGCTGTGTATTCATTAACACATGCCGGGCCTTATTTAACACTTTTTGTAAACCAACTTTACTGACTTGTGTGCAATTTATGCTGAAAAGTTTATGGTTAAAGTTTGCTATTAAGGTTTACGCTATTTAGACAGCAGGCTAAAGTCTGTGTTTAAAGTTTTGTTTATGGTTTGTAGGAAGGAAATGTGCATATAAATTTCACTGCTGTTATGTTAATAGAATGTGCCTGGCATTATTCAATAATATTTACATGAATATGCTGACCTTTTTTGCAATTTATGGGGAAAAGTTTAAAGGTAAAGTTTACGGTTTTGTTTATTGCTTGTAGGAAGAAAAAATGCATTTCAATTTCAGTTCTGTAGATTAAATCATGTCCTTGACCTTATTTAATATTATTTTACTCGATTTCAATGATTTTTTATACAAGCGTCACAAGGTACTGCATATTATATTATAATGTTGTCTGTCTGTGCCAATTTCATTTCTGCACAACAACGCGAGTTGTCCACCATATACTCACAGGTACCCAAATTTGTGGATGCTTTGCACTTGGGTTCAGGAAGAATCCTATGGATTTTAGGGTCAAAAGATCAGGGTCAAGGTCACTGTGACTAAAGAATAAAAAATGGTTTCTGCAGAAAAACTATGTGGATGGCTTGCACTTGGGGTAAGGAAGAATCCAACCAATTTTGAGGTTAAAAGATCAAGGTCATTGTGACTGAAAGATTGAAAATGGTTTCTACACAACAACATTAGTTCTATATCACCTACCGGGACCAAACGTTGTGGATGACTTGCACTTTGGGAAAGGATGAATCCTATCAGTTTTTGGGTCTCCGCACAATAACATTTGTTCTACATCTCAGACCTGGACCAGACTTTGCGGATGGCTTGCATTTGGGGTAAGGAAGAAGCCTACTGATTTGCGGGTCAGAAGGTCTCTAGTTTCTGCACAAACATTTAAGTTTTCAACACTTACCTTCACTAAAGTTTGTGGATGACTTACACATTGCATAAGAAAGAAGCTTATTGATTTTGTGGTCAAATGATCAAAAATGAAGGTCACTGTGACCAAAAGAAGAAAAATGTTTTTTTGCATTATGACTTTAGTCAACAATAGTGCCAATAAAACTTGCTTTTGTTTTGCAACATTGTTTTAATAATGTATATATTTCCATTAAAGATGGTTGACTACCTTTGACACCTATTTTCATTCATTAAAAAGTTTTGCTTATGTTTATGTTTAACATTGTCGTGCATGTCAAACTCTTGCAAGAATTGCCCCCAAAAGGACAGTTTATGCCTTTCTTAATCATTTTCTTCACAAAAAAGACATGCAAACCTTTTGTACAACAGTAATAGCTGGATACCAATTCAAAAGAATCATTTTACTTTTGTCGATTATATAGTGGGACAATAAAAAATTAATTTCAAAAGAGTCTTGTATATTCAATTCATGTGTGTTTATGTGTCATTTATTTTACACCAAGCCATTTTAGTTGGAGTGTAGTATTGAACATCCCCAAATGATGCCCCTCCAATTAATAAACTGCAGAAGTTTGATAACTGATAATATTCGCTCACTGTTTGTCATTTGTATTACATGTACGTGAAGCCATCTGAATTGGAACATCATATTTAACAACCCCAACTGCAGCCCAGCAAGTAACAGCAGAAGTTTGATACTTGATTAAATATATTGCTTAAATGAATAATAGTGTAGGAAAATTGTCATGATTCCAAGATTTATCTCTGTCTCGCTACTCAGTCCAGGAGTCTATAGGGTTCCCGAAGACCTGAAATTGTCAGAAACTTCCAGGGGTGGGGAGACCTAGACCACCAATCCAATCCTGCCTTAAATTAAATTTCTTATGTTGCTGTAGTTGTCTGTCTTGAGCAAACTGCATACATCTCTCTCTCTCTCCAAGGAATGTGAGGATTTGGTAAATTGCGTTTTCAGTTCACTTTTAGCTGATAATAAAATTGATAGTTTTTTTTACATATACTCACTCATTTAGCCCCCTACTTAATCCCTCTCTTTTGCTACTTGTTCCCTCCATCTCTGTTATTCTCTAAAGATAACCATGTTTTACCAAGACATGCTCATGAAGAGTTTGTTTTTGTTTTTTGTTGGTTTAACGGCAGTTTTAACATGTTATTGGCTACATCATGCCGTGGAAATGGGAGCTAAGTGCCTTTCCCAATGACACACTGAGGCAGCCAACTTAAGTTGGCCTTGGTGGGTATCAAACCTGCGACCCTTGGATCACGAGTCCAACACTCTACCAACTGAGCTACCATGGCTCCCTCTTATGAAGAGAACCACGCTTTACTTAAGAGAATTTGATCATGCATTTTTTTTAAAAATATTAGCTGTAAGTGAAACTTCCTCATCTAGTATATGGTATTGTCTATATAATTGTTTGGGGGAAACATTGCATGCATTTTGAAAATATGAGTACAGATTTACATGTCTCTAGCATTCATGAGCACAATCTTACAAGGTGATTTGTAATGCAGGATGCCCCCAGTGACATCACATGGACTCGAGTCACAGTAATTTGCAATGCAGGGTTCCCCCAGTGACATCACATGGACTCGAGTCACAGAAACTGTCGAAGTTGTACATGGCCTTGTATGAATATTCATGAGATGTACATTTAAACTAAATATCTCAATAACTGTTGATCACATCGGGTCGAAATGTTCAGATATTGCATAAATCATCATAATGAATAATTTAAAGGTATTTGATATGGGAGACTAAGCTCATTGTGGCTCAAAGAAAAATGGGTTTTGCAAAATAACTTTTGTTCTAAAGCAAGTTCCTTCATCAAATTTTTTGGATGACTGGCACTTATGGCAATAAAGAAACCTATATATTCTGGCATCTAGAGGTAACAGTTTATGGTCATGGTAAGTCTAATAAGAAATAATGGTGTCTGCACATTAAATTTAGTTCCAGACCGCATACCTTGACCAAGGTCACTGAGACCCGATGGTCCATAATCTCCAGAGTCAACCATACCCTTCTAGTGCATAAATAGAGGACTATTAAACATGGGGCATTTGTATAATATGTGTTGTTTATTGTACTGGGAATAAATCTGAGGTTAAAATTTATGTTTAAAGTTTGTTATATGTAGACAGCAGGTTAAAGTTTATGTTTAAGATTTTGGTTATATACCTACATGTATACAGGAGCTTGGAGGGAACTAAACTGTCATACATAAGTAGGTCACCATGACCTAAATTTCATAATTCAATTACTTCTTCTCCTTGGCCATATGGCCAGTATGTAAAACAATTTTTCAGTGTACAGTCAAGTGGCATTGTCTATAGCTCCATTATATTGAATACTAAATCATCACATCAAAAGTAGGTCACTGTAACCTACATTTCATGCATCCACAATTTTGAGCAAAGCTTTAAGGTCAGCTTCTCAAGCAATCTTACTGAAAGGGCTATGTACTTTTGTGTGATACTTATGGTATGCATGAAACTATCCTTCTAAAGGTAGGTCAGTGTGACCTAAATTTCATGCTTCCTTCAATTTTCTTGTAATTGTTTCTTTGGGATCAGTATCTCACGCACTTACTGACACTACAGGTACATGTATTTGTTTGTTTATTGAGCAGGTTAGTAGTATCATGTAAATCCCCAATTAGAGAGTACTTTATATTACCCCATTCACCTGCTTCTACTGTTTACTGAAATTCCAATACCAAATGCCTAGCTAACATTATGACCCAAAAGACCAGCTATGCTGTCAGCAGTGTTTAATATTATTCAATTTTCATGCATTTCGTAGGTAATCTAGACCATAAAAAAATTGAAAAGTCACAACAAAATATGAACCAAGCTGATGTTCAATGTACCCTATGATGGGAAAGCATCCTTTGTTTATTTTAATACAAATGGTATTTAAATAATTATAGTGCTGAGAAATATACCATATATACTCATTTACAAGTTGAGTCCAACTGCAAACAACATAGACCCTGATCTGCTGGCAGATTACATGGGTCTTATTTTTATATGTTATTTGTTCTACTGATTACTACTAACAAACTGCATAAACACAGATCTGCTGGGGCATTATGCGACAGCAGATCTGGATCTTTGCAGTTTGTAGTTGGACTCGACTTATAAGTAAGTATATATGGCATATAATATGTTTATGAAAGAAGAGGAACAATGGGAATCAATTGATTATGAATTAATTCACATGCAAAATTTCATGAACTTGAACAGCTCTGTACATATATAATGACTATCTGATGCTATAGTAATAAAATACAAAATTACTCCCAGTTTGTGTTCTTCTTTGCTTCCCAAAGCACATAATATATCCAATTATAATAATTAATATTTACTACAACTTTATGCAATCCAATGAAATTTGGAAACATCAGAAAATCTTGACAACATTAAAGTTCAAGAAAGTTAAATGTCAATCACAGTTTGTGCTTTTTTTTAGCACACATATCTTTGAATAATGTTAGTCACTATATATCAATGAAAGCATCCAACAGTGTTGCACCTTGAATGAGTTGTCACGTGGGCATTTTATGTACCTCTATTCCCCTAGAATGAGCAAGATATGAGTATTTGTTAAATTAAGGGGGACAATGGCAGTTTGGGGAGGAAGAATGTTCCATGGACTCACTAAAGGTGCAACACTGATAATGTATGGATTACAAATACACTGTATTATCTACTGTTAGACACTGTTTCATACTGAACAGATATTACAATGTGAAACAATTACTGTGTCTGATTAAAACATTAGTCATTTCATGAATTAAAAAAAGTCATTTCATGAATAAAAAAAAAAGTTTTCACTGCGCTTTTGATCCTGCTGATCACAAGTACATGTACTATTTGCTATTCCATGACAAAACTTAAATACAAGAGAACATTGTTATTACTAAATATGTTTCATACATATAACTAACTGCCTTATAAATAATAAGCAGATCAATCCTGCTTTCTCAAAGCTCATTTTAATCACATTCATCCAATGTGATACTTTGTCTTGTGTGGAGATAATCCCACTTTGCATGAACTGGCTTCAGTGTAGATATTTTCAGGTCAATCAAGACCTATCCAAGAGTACATCACCTCTGTCCACATGTTCATTTAATTGAGCAATCACCTTGGCCATGATTACAGATAAATCTGGGAATTGCAGTTTATCTGTGAATGTGGCTGGCACAAACAGTGGTATGATGCCATTTTCCTTTCAATGAGACAGCAACCTCTCCCTGCAATGTGCTTTGAAAACATCAATGAGTGCTACATGTACTGCCTTCTGATCACACTAAGGGACAGCGAGTCACAGAGTTCACATGGTATCAGTATTCAGTCGACAAACAGGACTCCTTAGGATCAGAGATGCCAGAAATGGCAGGAAATTTTACTTACAGTTTCCTACTCTTTCACCACTGCGCCAGTGACACTATGATGGTTGAGAGAGTGAACTTCACATTCGACAGAACTGTTCAACAGTCAAACCTGCCCTAATGGTCACCTGGTCTCAATGACCATTCCCATTTCCCCACAAAATTTCCTCTATAAAAGTCGTGTATTAAATGGTCACCTGCTTTCCATGATCAACAGTCATGTGTTTCCTAACCAAACAGTGGTTTCTTATTGCTTAAAACTGATACTCAAGCATATCCACTGTGCAAATAAAGCATTTGCTTTCCCCCAAAAGGCATTGTTTTGTTAAAGTCACATCAGGTGGATGGATGTATAAACATGCCTTTTGCTTATATTCACCATACTCAAGTCAATCTTTCAGTGTAACTTTAAATTGGCTAATCTCTCCATTGTTATTTGAAATAGTTGAATAAAACCACAATATTGCTTAGAAATTTGTTGTTGGGGTAAATACTCAAAGTGGATTATCATACCATTTTCCCGGGGATGGAGGTGGGGAAGGAAGGAGATGTGTTGATGACCACACTAAATGTGTTCATCACAAAAGATTAATATAGAACTAATTTAACCCTAAATTTGTTTATGTTTATAAAATTTAATCTATTCAACAATTTCTGTTTACTCCTTATTATTTGATGCTAGTCAGTGAATTACTGGATTTTCCAAAATGAAATAATTGTGATATTTCACTGCAGTGAAAAAATATATTTTCTCAATAGAGATTGATAACATTATGAGCAAGAAATCTCAACATTTTTTTGTAAGATGCTTAAATGGTGTAAAGGTTAAGGTGGCCGCCTTGCAGGCAGGTGAACCGGGTTCAAGTCCAGCAATGGACAAATATTTTTTTTTCCATTTTCTTTGTATCTGCTGTTTTACCTTGAATTGGGAAGGGGCATTATGTAACTACTGATATCTACTGATATTTTATGTGCAAATATACACAAAACAGAGCAGAACATACCGGTAAACGGTAAACCGCTGACATTATTGTGTGGGATGCAGCAAGAAATCAGCTACTTCAGTGTGTTATACAAATTGCTAGACAATACGCTTGAGCATAAAATAAAAAGAATATTTGTTTGCTCCAAGTGAATAACAGATATATTTCATCTCATGGGTGAAAAACTTAAGTATTTTTTCTCTCGTGGCTTCACCCACTCGATGAAATATCTCCGTTATTCACTCGTTTCAAGCAAATATCCTCTCTATAATAGTTTGGGGACCAAGATCAGGGTAAACTCTACCTATGTACTGTTTATATTGAAGAAAAAAAAATAAAAAATAAAAATAAAGTCTTTATTTTCAGAGGGTAACCCAATTAGTTTACAAAACTAATCTCCTTTTAGACACTCACATTATTTTAACTAGGAAATTTCAATGCATTTTGGTGATCATAGTTGCACTTTGCTTGCCATTACAAACAATGCTGCTTTTTATACATTGAAAAGTTGCAGAGGTCAGAGGTCATTCAGAGTAAAACAGTCTCTGTTTGGAAGGAACTTCAATTACATTTAGAATAATGCAGATTTTAGGTATGTTACATGAAAGTTTATGTCTGCTGTAAAACTGAGACCAAATTCTTGTATTTTTTGGTGCTTTAATAATTTTATGACAGATCTGAAGAAACACCTTACTTAGCACAACATTTTTTTACTCTGATTAACTTCTTACCTTAGGCAATGGGACATCACTTATATCTACCTTCGGAAAAATGGGACATCACTTATATCTACCTTCAGCAATGGGACATCACTTATATCTACCTTCGGAGAAATGTCCTTTGGTTTATTCTCAAAATCATTTGCATCTATGACATATATTCAAGGTTGATAACTTCTATAATTCCCAACTGAATAACTGACTTGATGTGGTACAATTTTTATATCAGACAACTTAAACTATATTTTTTAAAGAACTGAAAAAACATAACATTGTCCTTCAACAACTGGCCAATAAAAGATTACTCTCCACTGATGAAAAAAGTAAATTAGCAACCTGCTTTGGTAACAATAGATTGAGAAAAACAACTAAATAGATATGTTCTAAGGGAAACAACTCTTACAGTTATAACCTGCATGAAGTATTTGTGCAACTGCTGGTAAACAAATAAGTAAACATAATAAAAATAAGTATATTTAATTGCTTATACATCATGAATTTCAAATAACCTTAAAAAAAATTTAATCAGAAAATTACAAGCAGAAGTACCTTAAAACAACATACATTTTGAATTGGAAATGTTAGGAAGCATAATCTGGCAAAATACAGGTAAACATTCTACCAGAAAAAGTACACATGATGAACTCCCTGTTACACTGTAGTTGCTTTTACTGCAGTTTTAAAGCCTTGTGTTTACAGTGTGGGCTATTGCTAGGTGTAATATATGCTTGACAAATGAAAGACAATATTTGTTGATTGATGCTGTAATCTCTGAGGATGAGCTGAACTGCAGTGTTTAATACCTTTCCCTGAGGGAGGAGTCGATCAAATCAATCAGGTGTATGTAGCCAAATATCTGCTCGTTTCTTATTATCCAGTTATACAACAGGTAGCAGCACCATTGATCATGAAATTTAAATAAGGCTAATGGACTTTGAAACTAAAAACTTTGTAAAATAGTCATTTAAAAACAAATTGTCAGATAGCAAATTATGCACCAGTGTTAAAGGGATTTACATGTGACATACATACACAAACTCAGATAGTTAGATAAATAGGTAGGTCTGTAGGCATTCAGGTATGTAGGAAGTAGGTCCCTAGATATTACATAAACAATTAGGTCGTAATCTTGAGAGATATTTTAGTGTGAATCTTTGTAAAGGGAGAAAAAAATAAAGACTGATACAACAGTGTTCATTCCAGGAATGGATGAAGTGCAGCCCAATGGCCGTTACCAGGTCAAAAAGTGGGATTATTTAGAAGAAAAAAAACAGGAGTTGCAAATATCCTTGACTGTTTCTTGTTTTTCCAAGAAATTCAAAGGCAATTCATTATCACAGGCACTCACACTGTAGATTTATTAATGTCTGCAATAAATATTCACTTTTTCAGCATTATATGCTTTGAATCAGTTGTTGTAGAGTCAGACAACAGCACAGTTTTCTGCATTTTGTTCACTGTTCAGGACACAGTTAATTTAGTAGACAAAGAAAATATAGCCAACCTTGCTATAGTCTGACTGAAGAACGATTGATTTAAAGTATATAATGTTGAAAAAGTGAGTATTTACTGCAGTAATTTATAAATCCACAATCTGAGCACCTGTGATCTTTATCAGCCTCCCCTGTTGTAAGCCTTCCATACTGGGATTTGAATTAAGTGACCATTCCCCTCTAGAATTTATTTTGGACATTTGAGTCTACATTTTATCCTTCATGTATGCCACTTTGGAAATAAATGCAGCGGTGTTTTTGCTGAAGATTTCATCTTTTCTTATTTAAATTTTCTATCAATGATCATCAACCATGTGCACTTGATTGGTGCCCAAGGTAATAAAATTCCATCAGGCAGTGAAATTGATCATCTCACGCTTCTTTGGCAATGAGCTTGGGATGTGCTCAATTCGGATTAAAATCTACAGTAACAATCATCTATTTGTATTTTCTTGAGTCTTTTTTATGCATCCTATGTGTGTTATAGAGTGAACTTTCTTGTGCCCAAGATGAAAACTTAGTGTCATTGGTGCTCTGATAAAAATAATTACATCTAAGGAGACTATCTGGCTTTAATGAGTTACTAAATTACCATACATGTATCAATGTAAAAAGTTACCAAATTACTGTACACATATCAAGGTAAAGTTGCCAACATAATGTACATCATTGTAAAAAGTTACCAAATCACCATACACATATGTATACAGTTACCAAATTACCATACATGTATCAATGTACAAAAAATATTAACTGATTATCCCATGGCAATTGAAAAAGTGCTAGTGAAGGTTGACAATGCAAAATCCTGACACTTTAAGGGTTTAAAACATCTCACACTATCAAACAAAGCATCAATGATTTGAAGTGATTTACCTACAAGCAGTTAAATACAAAACAATAATTCAAACTCAATAAAGGTTTTATAATTAATTAATAATTAATATTATTTTGTTTTATTTCATGATGTAGATTTTGCATGTGTTATTCTTTGCATTTCAGCTAAGGAATCTAGAAACTTAGGACAGAAGCAAACTACAGTAAGACATTGTTTATATGAACCCCTCAAGGCACGCCCTGCATGGGCTTGGGCATGTAGGATGCACTCTCCTGCATGTCATAAGATGTGATTAATGGAGGCAGGAGCCAATTTGGCTAATTGGTTAGCATGCTGGACTCATGACCAAAAGGATGTGGTTTCGAATCCTACAATCATAGAGATCAGCCAGGGTTGGCTACATAACAACTAAAAAACTTGCTTGTGTTGCCATCCTGTAAAACACCAAAACAAACCATACCCTCAATGCACATGAAAAATGCTTGATAAATGGAAGTTCAAATGAACAAATTTGGGCTAATACAAATCAGCACATTTGTTGGATAAAGTCCGTTGTTTAGATAATCCAATAATCCAGATCAACAAGAACTGCATTAAAAGGCAATACTGCTGTAATAACAAATTACAACTGCTGAATAATTCTGCACAATGAAAGCAAAATCCTAGATCATATTAATGCTATTTTCTGTCAACTCAGAACTGAACTACTGTACCTAGTTTTCTTATATCCAATTATCTTGTGTGAAAAAAGAATTATCTGTCATAGTCTGTATGAGCATTTCAATAATCTTCGTAGCTAAAGGTAATTCTAAATGCAAGGACTGGTAAATAAGACAAGACAAGCAGATAACCTGGGTCTACAAACACAATGTAATATATGAATAAGTGCAGGCTTCCAGTCTACTTACATATTAAATATAATTTAAAGGTGAATTACTGATTGCAAATTTAGATTTAAACATGCTTTTAAGACCAAATCTACAGTGAAACCTGTGTATAAAGGACACAAATGGGACCACAAAATTTGTAGTTTTATGGGCAGGTGTCATCTACATGTATGTATAAATTATTTCACTTAATTTAAGTTCATGACTAATGAAAACCAATTATGATGCAAGTTCACATCATTAAAGACCCTATTTTTGTATTTGTATGAAATATAACAACAAAATCTTGCTGGAACCTCCCTCAGTATAAGACTCCCTCACTTATAACATGGGTCACTTTTATGGCTCCCATGCACAGCATTATAAAGAGGGAGCACTCTGTGTGTATATATATATATAAATAATATTATCATACGGGTTATAGAATTTTAACTCAAGATTTTAATTAGAACCCGGATCCATGGTTTATGGCACCCATCGCCTTGCCTGTAAGCACCAACCCGTGGATCCAGGTTCCAATCTCCGTAGAGTATGAATTAAAGTTCTCTAACCTGTATGATAATATTATTTATTCGTATTTTAAAATTCTGTTAATGTTATCAAGCATTCTCCTGTAGAATCCAGGAAGAGCAATTTCTGCTCTGTTTGGTGTATATTTGTAGTTCTCCCTCTCTCTCTCTCTCTCTCTCTCTCTCTCTCTCTCTCTCTCTCTATATATATATATATATATATATATATATATATATATATATATATATATATAAAGAATACAAATCATATGGCTAATAACAGTCCTTTCAAGTGCACTGGATACAGCAAGGGATCACGTGTGTCAGTGATTGATTAAGAAAAATGCAACAAATTGACCACGAAAAGTGGAAAACTAGTTCTGAACTAGCTAATAAACACTTTCAAGTCTAAACGAGTCTTCGTCAAAGGCGATTACATAACAGAGACAAGACAAACAATAATCAGAAAAATGCATTGAAATTACAAAAGTTTACATGACTAAGTCTAATGGAAGTATTGTTTGAAAATGTTTGATGTCACGCCTAATTAAAAAGCAAATAATCTTTCCAAATTCACTGGATCTTTGAGAGATCATGTTTGTTGAGGAAATATTATAGAGAAAATAAACATGACAAAGCATGGCATGCAGCAAGTCTGGGAAACTGGCCAAGTGCTTTCAAGATCTACAGATACCTTTTTCAATGCAGGCAACACAAACAAATAACAATAACAAGTACAGAAATGTAAACAAAATATCTATTTACATACTATTGCCTTACTGCAACCAAAAGCAAAGAATATAATCCTATTATATCCTAAAAAAAAGCAGAAAACTGTATAATGCACTATTTACAATTTGTCAAATCAGGTATTTCAATTTGGCTAGAACACTCTTTTGCATTTAAGATATCATATATCATGTTAAAATACACAGACATAGCTTATGACCTAGGCTTTGATACATGTAGGTGCTGGATTCCCAAGGAATTCAAAAGAAACAAAATGCCAATGCAAACCATCATCACAAATATTACATAATGACACAAAAGTTGAAAACCAGCGCAGGAAAAATAGCAAAGCTTGTCATTTTCCCTGCTCCTTTTTCCAACTGTACATTGTCTTCTAATATTGTGATGATTTTCCCTGCTCCTTTTTCTAAACTGTACATTGTCTTATAATATTGTGATGATCATGTATCCTTTATCTGGAGGTGACCAATATGACACTACTATACTTATACAGTAAAACCTGTCTTGAAAGACCACTGCTATGAGAGCCCACCTGTCTTGAGAGGCCAGATTATCAATCCAGATTTACTGATTATATTGTGTTATGACCTGTCATGAGAGACCACCTGTCTTCAGAGGCCAGATTCTCAATCCACAGATTTACTGATTATATTGTGTTATGACCTGTCATGAGAGACCACCTGTCTTGAGAGACCATACATTTTGTGGCAGAAAGGGTGGTCTTCAAAGACAGGTTTTACTGTACAAAGTTACATGTGCCAGGACAGGAATTTTTTTTTTGGCTAATAATTTACAAACTTATGTTTATCTTAAATGCATGTTTATCTAATGATTTTAACTGCAACAAATTGTTTTGAACGAATAAGATTACTTGACTGTATTTGACCTGAGTAACTTTGGTGTCGTCAGCAGATCATTTAATATTCGGAATAATAAATTAGGGGTCAATATCTCCTGGATCCTACCAAAAAATATTGGTCAAAGATCAATTACTACCAGTAATTTAATTTTGTAATACAGACATCAAATGGATTGATAAAAAGAAAAAAAGTCAATGCAAGTTCCTGTGTCCAATGATGTCCCTGAAGCTTCCTTTGAGACAAATGAATTCCATCACGGTCAAGTTCCTTTAGTTCAATGACACAGCCCAACTTTCCTGCACTCTCATGTATTGATTGGCCAACTGCTCAACAGTTACAATGTAACATTATGATGGTATTAAGGATGTACCAATAACTATATCATAGTGATATTTATACTCTACTTTTGAGTCCAGATTAAATATATCACCAGGATAGCATCCTATATATTTCATCATATTATGATCAATCAATGACCAATCTATCAAGTTTGCAAAGGCAAGATTTATTATATATATATATATATATATATATATATATATATATATATATATATATATATATATATATATGACTATTGTTTGACAGAATTAGAATACTATTCCAATATATATAATAATAATTGTTATTTATGAATTGGTCATCACGACTAGAATTTCTATTTTTAATGGATCATCCTTATAAATGTTAGCTGTGGTGTCGCTGACCAAGGATTTTTGGATTTTATTTTGACGAAGACTTTTATGGCTGCAAGCTTTGCCAAAAAAGACTTGAACTCGAGTCGAATTTATATCTGGACAACTATGAGGAGAAAGAATCAAGATGTGAAAATGTTCTGTGTGAAAAATATTTCATAACGTTGTCATGGTATTGTATATAAACATCTATCGTATATACTCACGTATAAGCTGGGTCCAAATGCAAACAACATAGACCCTGATCTACCATCGCATAATGCGCCGGCAAATCAGGGTCTATGTTGTTTGTTCTACTGATTAGTATTTACAAACTGCATAGACACAGATCTGCTGGCGCATTATGCGCCGACAGATCTGGGTCTATGCAGTTTGCAGTTGGTATAAGCTTATACGGGAGTATATATGGTACATAATGTTGTCAGAGATTTTATATAAGCATCAGCTACAGTGGCATTGGGCTTGCACTCGAAAAAGGCAGCCATGCTGCTGAAGCATAGTGTTTCATAATAAATGTTACTGTATGCACAGTAGTCACACAGCCAATTGGCAAAAACATGGCCTTTGTTTACAGGTGCCCTTATATAGAGTGCCAGCCTCAAGGGTAACCCAAAATATGCAAGATGAAAGGAGGCAGACTACTACCATGAGAAAGTTTGAGTAGTATTCAGAATTCCAAATATAAAGACAACGGACAAGGTGTTTTTTATTTGATTATTATTTTACCTTAAGAAAAAAGATCTCAGTGCTCAAAATTTAAAGCATAAAAGATGCCAACCTGATTGTTACAAACACACTATATTTATTTGTAAGCATTTACAGTTACCTGACAAAATTGAGCAAGGGTAATTACACAGAATAGAGTTATGGGACTAAGTGAATCTGACCCTTATGTGCAGGTGACAGTTAAAGCAAGGTGACTGCCAATACAGGTTTGACTTTGTGTGTGTGTGTGCATGTGTGCATGTGTGTGTGTGCATGTGTATAGATTGATGCACACATACAGCAGAACTTCCAAAACTTCAAAGCACTTTGAGACTAAATTGTTTGCATGAGTTTTCAGTAGTTTTGAGTTTTCCAAGGCTGCAGACAAGAAAATGAGAGAGAGAGAGAAAGATAAATATATTTTTAGATTTTAAACTTTTTTTTATATGCATTAGCTTTCAGACATAATAAATCTAACAATTATGAATAATACATGTACATGTATTTACAAAACTGTTATGAAACTGTCATAAACTATGATATTTTCTTGAATAATAAAAGCCATGACCTGCATGTCAAGTCCAATCTCAAACCCATGACCTGCATGTCAAGTCCAGTCTCACAGTCATGACCTGCATGTCAAGCCCAGCATCAAAGCCATGACCTGCATGTCAAGTCCAGTCTCACAGCCATGACCTGCATGTCAAGCCCAGCCTCAAAGTCATGACCTGCGTGTGAAGTCCAGTCACACAACCATGACCTGCATGTCAAGCCCAGCCTCAAAGCCATGACCTGCATGTCAAGCCCTGCCTCAAAGTCATGACTTGCATGTCAAGCCCAGCCTCAAAGCCATGACCTGCATGTCAAGCCCAGCCTCAAAGCCATGACCTGCATGGCAAGCCCAGCCTCAAAGCCATGACCTGCATGGCAAGTCCAGTCTCACAGCCATAACCTGCATGTCAAGCCCAGCCTCAAAGCCATGACCTGCATGTCAAGCCCAGCCTCAAAGCACTCATGACTTAGTACAGAAGTATATGTCAGTTTGTGTTAGAGGGAGTAATGAAAATTAAATAATATTATAGATTCTAATATAATTCAAAATGAAAATTATTAGCCTGCAAGCAGAGTTCTATCATTTATTAATCACTAACATTAAACCAATCAGGAGCCCATTAAGTTTCATTGACTTGTTCACTGGAAGAGGTGATTAACTGTTTGGTTGCATCACTTTGAAATAAATAAAACCCTCTTGTAGTGCTGTTTTTAAAGCACGAACAAAAAAGTATCATCACTTTGAAATAAATAAAATCCTTCTGTAGTATTCTTTTCAATGCATGAACAACAAAAGTCCCTTGAAGGAACTGACACTCTACTGGCTAAAAAGAACTTCAAGGAATTCAAGATAAGACCATTTCTTCCTTTCAACTGCTGAGTGTTGAAACCATCTCTGATATTCTTCATATTGGATGTCACAGATTGGCACCATTTTCATTTAGAACCAAGTAGACATTATTAAACCCCATGTCAATATTACAGTTAATTCTGGGAGAGAAGTGACAGCAATATTTTCAAGACAGCCGTTGTTTCAGCCATATTGGATGTATAATTGGCACCATTCTCTTTTAGGTAGATACCATAAGAAGTCTATTGGTGAAACCCCATGTTGATATAGCCATCCATCTGGGAGGAGTAGAGATAACAATACTCTCAAGATGGCCACCATGGTGGCCATATTGAGGGTCAGTTTGCATCATTTTCATATCGGACCAACTAGACACCATAAGAACTCTTCTGACCATTGTGGTGGCCATATTGGAGGTCAGATTGGCACCATTTTTCTTTATGACCAACACGACACCATATGAAGTCTTTCAGTGAAAACCCCATGCTGATATGACCACTCATTCAGGAGAATTATTGATGGCAAGATTTTCAAGATGGCCACTGTGGAGGCAATATTATTTTTTTAGGCACCATTTTAGGACCAACTAGACATCATAAGAAGTCGTCTGGTGAAAACCCCATGTCAGTATGTCTTTTTATTCAGGAGGATAACAAGATATTCAAGATGGCTGCTGTGGTGGCCATATTGGACCTCAGATCAAAACCATTTTCATTTAGGACTAACTGGATATCATAAGAAGTCTTTTTGTTCAAGAGGAGTAGTGATAACAAGATTTTCAAGATGGCTGCTGTGGTGGCCATATTGGACCTCAGATCAAAACCATTTTCATTTAGGACTAACTGGATATCATAAGAAGTCTTTTTGTTCAGGAGGAGTAGTGATAAGATTTTCAAGATGGCTGCTGTAGTGGCCATATTGGACCTCAGATCAAAACCATTTTCATTTAGGACTAACTAGACATCATAAGAAGTCTTTTAGTGAAAACCTCAGGATGAGTAGCGATAAGATTTTCAAGATGGCAGCCATATTGGATGTTCAGGTGGCACCATTTCATTTAGAACCAACTAGACCATGGGATGAACGTGAGTATAAAGTATCATGGCAATACTCCAAGTAGTGTAGGAGTAGCGATAACAAACTTGTGCTAATGGACAGATGGACGATGGACAACGGATGACAGACCATCCCATAAGCTCTTCTGGTATATGACCAGTAGAGCTAAAACAAAAGTATCACAAAGAGCATATTTATTCCCAAGGTTTTTCAAGATTAATTTTTGGAAATGTTATGACTACAGTAAGGCAAGATGAACAATAAAGACCCTATATAAACCATGACAGATGTCAATGTTAGAAAACTTGTTAAAAATCACATTTCCCAACATCTGTAGGACATGGCTAGATCTAGTGGGTGTATTTCTGAAATGAAGTGCACATACTCCATGATTCTATTCAACTGCTTATATTTGGCCACTTTTTATTTTACTACGGTTTGACAGAATTATAAAACTATTCCAAACAAGGCTAAAATGGACTCAAAATACAGCTAAAAAGGACAGTGTGCATGCTGTTTTTATAAACCTTTAGATGAACCTACTACAACCTCATTGAGGGAGCTGCAGGAAGTGGCCAGAAATCATTAGAAGGCTTACATATCAAAAGACTGTATTATTAGTACATAAGCATTAAAATGGATTCACATTAGTACAAATTCTTCCTAATATAACATTATCCTCTTTGGAGAGTTCAAATGTTATTTTATCTTTGCCATTAAAAGAACATTTCTGAAATTTTCTGGATCAGTTTGCCCAGTGATATCAAATCATCAACATGTTTAACCATTTCTAACATTGTGAAATGACTGAGATTTAATCTCCTGTGTAGGAGTGGTAGGAGTGGCAGGAATAGGTAACAAACCTGTCAAAAGTGGAGGAGGCTACCTACACAAATGCTAGATAAATGACAGGTATGCAAGTGTATGAACAAAGGTTCCATGGAATGCAATGTCTCACCAGTTCCTGTACTATGCTGTATTGCCACCACAATTGTATGTATGCATTTATGTATGGTTTGTATCCATGCATGCATAGAAAAATTTGTCAATTCAACAGGCTATCAGTACTATGATATCCTGTTGAATTAACCAGTTTTTCCATATATTCAACAGCACATCAGCACAATCCAGGCTATATAGTACTGAACAAAAAGCAAGGTGACTAAAATTGCGGAAGAAAAAAAAAAACATGTCAACTTCCCAAGAAGACAAACCTTTCTAACCAAGAATAAACATACACATAAGAAAAGAGGTAACAGGTAAAGATCCTGCTAACAACTCCCCATACAGGACTGAAGAGGGTGATGCTCCTCCCTCACGGGAGGGCACGACTCACTCTCAGCCATATGGGATTGGAGAAGGTGCTGCTCCTCCCACATGGGAGGGTGCAACTCACTCTCAGTCCCCTTATATACTCCCTTGGAAGGGGCCCCATGGGTCTTACATGTCTTCAAAACGACTTTCCCAATCCTACGCTGAGACCCAAGGGACTCTGTGAAAGAAAAACCAGACAATTCTGGGGAAAAAGAGGAAGGCCATTTCTTCCTCCCTTTATAAGTTTGCCTTTTTTCAGTGAGATCCCAGACCTCATCTGACCATAGCATACAAAAAGGACTACCATCTGTCCATTTACAATTTGTACTAGCAAGGCAGGTGGGTTGGGTATCCCAGGGAGCTTTCTTATGCCCACACCGCCCCGCACTCTGCTTAGGCATTGCTGCAAGAGAAAATTCTGAAAAACGAAGAACAATAAAAACTTCTTTGTAAGTATTTGGCAGCAAGATCTTACCTGTTCTCAGGTGTAATTTCTATTAAATGAATTGAAACAGCCACAAACATATGTTTTAATTATAATAAAGTCATCAATGCTCTTTTTTTTATGGACAATGACATTAGCAACACTTATTCTGAGTACTGAAGATGAAAATTAGCAAAATAAACCCACTTGGTAAGACGCTAATAATAACAAGGAATACTAACCTAAACTGATTTTTATGAATAAAAGGTGTTAAATCCCTAAACACACATAAATTAAAGGACTGGTGTGCAACCTCCTTCCAGCGAATAAAAATAGCAAAAGTAAGATTAACTGGAATATGAATTCTAATGATTTGTTATGGTATTAAAACAATAAAACAGAATCAAGATGAGTCCGCATACAAAATCAGCAAGAATAGGGATAACTAAATACCTACCTGAGCAAGAAAAAGGAATAAAATAATTCTCAAACATGATACTTGTTATGCTGACACCCTTGTGGGAGAGTAACCTAAATCCAAGGTCATTAATAAAAACAAAACCCCAAAATGCCAATAGCTCTTGAAGGTAATTTCACATGGTAAAAACAATGCACATAATAAAAATGCTAAATTCACAACATGTGACTCGGAGCAAAGGCAATTTTTCTTTGAAGTATTTGAAGTTGCCAATAAATGATGGCAGCAACTGGAAAAAGAATGAGGGCAGGTGTGCATGGGCCAGGGTCACAGGTTAGACATTGGAACTTTCCAGAAAGTCACCCTTTGGGAGGATGAATTCTCATCATACGGTCGAGGGTATTTTCAGTCCAGAAAAAGAGTAAGCTACGTAATAGCAATAGGTTATGTATTACTGATATTAAATGACTTATCAAGTTTCATGACTGAACATGAGATGCTTAAAGAAACTGAGCTAATGCAAAAACTTAATTACTTAAGTGTGAACCTTATTTTAACCTGTTGTGTGCAGTACCTTTTATGATGAACACAACCAAAAGGTTCATGACTATATACAACAGTGTCAAAGAAAGTATCCTAAATGCACAAACATAATCATTTGAGTGTGAAAAGTAGATCACAGTGACCGACCTATGAGTGTGGTGAGAAATACCTCCAAGATGAACACACCAATCAAGATTCATAACTGTACAAACAAGAGTGTTAGAGAAACTGAACCAAATGCATAAATTTAACACTGTCAACTATAGCAACAACTATGGCATAGGAAAAGTGATCCCTATATCTCACCTATGCTTCTCATGCAAGACATAAATGACATTAGTGATTATTTTTGTTGTGTCTTTGGCCAGCAACCTTTAAATGATACCATCAACTGAATAGCTAAATTATTGAGTATTTTTTGGAATATTTCAGCTTTATTTTTAGTTATGATTTGCAATATAAATACAGGTAACAGGTAAAAGTAATAATTATAATTCTACATTTTTGTGCTTTCAAGAAGGTTTTGACAAGACTGTTGACAATAGCAGTGCAATATACCTGTCAATACCTAGTAAACATATTAGACAAATATTTTTTATTCTAAAATGTGTTCTTCCATTTCTTTACATTTTGTGGTAGGATTTGTGCAATTTCAATATTTCCAATTTCACAAGTTTCATTTACATGACTAAATGAGCATAAACTTGCACAATTTCTGAAAGTATCAATGCATGTGGACAACCTCTTCCTTTACCCAGATACAGACATGCTCACTATGAGGTTGGTAGAAGTAGGATTTTTAACAGTGTATGAATTTTTCCTCGTAAAAGTCACACATACACATATAAACACAGGAACATAAATTGACAATAGTGTGCATATCAGATATAAAAAAAATTAACACATGCCACTGCAAGGAAGTAAAGTAGGTCACATGGACATTTATTTGACATAATGGTGACACATTTCTGCTCAAGATATTTCCCAAACAGTTTGAATTAAAGTGTTAGAAATATGCATCCTAATAACAAACAAAAATAATGAAATGAGTGCAAGGAAAACATGCAATATACATGCAAGAACAATTTACCTCTTGTTCTGCAGGATTACAATCCTTCAATGCACCTTGATGTAAACTATTTAAAATTATTATGGGTTTTAGACAGACATGCCACAAAGCCAAGTTCAAGACTATAGTAAATTACTGCTTTTGCCACACATGTAATATGATCTACTTTTCCCACCTCAAATTTTCCCATAAAACCTTGTAACTTAAGTGCCTACAGTATTAACAGTACAAACTCAATGTTCCCCATCAAAACCTGTGACTGCCTACAATATTAATAATACATGTTTCCCATGAAAACCTGTGATTGCCTTAAAATATTAATAATACAGAGCAAACAGAGATAATATTTATGAAACTGGCAGACATAGCTCTGCCATGCAAACCTGAAATGGGGTCTATTCTTGAAATGAAAATTGGAGAAGCATGGGGTGAAAAAAGGGAAAATTGTCTAAATAGAGGAATTGAATGAGGACATGAAAATATTATGATTTTAGCGCACTTATTTGATTTTTCAGCACAAATTTTGAGAATTAATGTGAATCTCACAATCACACAGCCTACAATAGACCCTGCTGAAATCTAATCCCTGTGTCACATGGCAATTATTCATTTGAAGGGATTGACCCTGAAGCCTCATCTGCTTTATACAAGACCATGACCAATCATCACAACATTTATGAATGTTAAAGACAAAACAAAATGTGCAGTCTAAGACAAAGGAAAATTAAAGGAAGCTGGTAAATACTTGACCAACCCCCACCTGTCTCTCAAGATTATAGCCAAAGTGTGAGGGATGACAGAAAGGAACTGTTTCAATTTCTGAGAAATGCGAGAGATAAAAAAAGTTTATCTGTCATTTAAGAAACTGGTTACTATTGGTAAATCAATTTTATAAAACAAAGTTAGAGGGAAACTGAAAGCTGAATTAGATGGTAATCTAACAAAATAGTATGGCTGACTGTATGCCTGCGATGCACATGCACATGGTAATGCTACTGTAATCTTTACTCTGAACCACAAGATGACAGCACCACAAATCCCAAACTTCAAAAGTTCCGGTGTTTTTCAAAACCGAACACTTCTATTTAGGCATTATGAGATTGCGGATTACATGCAATATTTACTAATCTCCTAAATTAAAGAGCTTGACATCATGCAAACTACGCACCTCCGAAACTGAAGATTTGACAACGGAAGTGCTCCAAAAAGCATGGTAAATTTTACGATTAAAAGAAAACACGTTAAAACTTTTTCTTTTTATGAAGCATTTTACTCAGTTTAAATTACTATCAAGACATATATTAGACTGACCTTAGCAAGTCATGAAAATAAACAAAGTAATGGGACCGAGTGTCTGGAACTATTTTGTTACTCTTAAGAAACAGGCATGTACTCTGAGCTGGTCGGCATATGGATAATATCCCAAATTGGATAGTAATTCGCCAGACAACAGAGGCGCTTACTTAGTGGCAATGGTTCAGAGTGCCACAAACCCATGAACAAAGAAAACGACCCGACCTTGGATGTAGTATCAATCGTAGCTACCCATGGGCCAAAGACAAAATTTGGAATGCGGCCAAGGCCCCCAAGTGCATATGTCACATGTAAACAATAACATTCTCATCTGCACATGAAATATTGAGGGTTTTTACTAGTACGAACTGGATATTGATTTTTTTTCTTTTATAAAAAACTTTTGCATATGTACTTTTTGTAAAATAGAGGTAAAGCCTGAATCTCAGTTTGATAATGTTCTGGAAGGATATTCAAATTTCAGTAAAATCAGAAAGAAAACAAAATTTTTGGCACACATTTAGGAAGGTGTCACTGTTCTTGTCAAACCTAATCTAGTCCATGATAACATTGAGCAAAAAATTTATTCCAAATTAGCAAACAGTGCATGTTTCTTCTTCAAGGAAGATTACTTCAACTTCAAACAAGACAAATATAATATAGTTTCTTTTGCATATTTATCATCAAAAGGTCCCTTGTTTATGGCTCATTAGATATCAAAGAGAAAGGGATTGAACTATTTGAAGAGAGGGTTCTTTCAAAAATTGTAACATCCTATACCCTGATGCATGTCTTTTTTTAGCTGATGATTGCAGTGGCAGAACCGGTAGTCTGAAGATTATTTAAGTATAACAATGTTGATTCTCTTTTTGGAGATGGTGAAGTTTGTCAATCAGATGCGTTTTTTGATGTAGAAAGAAAATCCAAAGATTCAGTATGTAATGTATTTGGATACTCACGAACTGATATACATAAACTGTATTTTATATGTATCCTTAAATAGTAGGATGCATCAAGAACAAGAGGGCAATTTTACATGTACTATAATCAATGGGGCCAGCATGGTAGATTACATGATTGTTCCCACTGATCTTGAATTCAGATACTGTTCAAATTTTGAACTGGTTGTATGACTGATCCCGTGCACTTCCCAGTTCTATACGAATTAAGTTTCATGCCTGATCATGAGAAATATATAAATTAGTAATAAAACTTCTTCTGTAAAAAGTTCACCAGATATACATGAAATGGAATGATAATAAGAAACACAACTTTCCAAATTCATTTAAAATTAATTTCCAAATTTCCAGTTAAATTTTACAACAGCTTTGTTGCAAAAGATTGATAACTCTGAACAGTGAATAATTTAGCCATATCAAAATCAGCCTGATGCATTATGCTACAATTTCATGACTATAGGAAGACACAGCCATTTTTGTGGATTTGGTTTGGTTTGGTTTGGTGCTTTATGGCACAGAAACACAAGTAGTTTATTTAGTGCCAAGGCAATTGAAGTAAAGTGCCTTGCCCAAGGACACACCACCATAACTGACCCAGGCTGGTCTGATGGTAGGATTCGAACCTGCACCCTTTCGGTTGTGAGTCTGGCATGCTAACCACTGAGCCACCGTGGATAGTGGAACCAACAACGTGCTCTTTTGAACAAGCAGACCAAGTGCACTGGTATTGCTCACCTTTCAACTCGTTGTAAATTCAGGCATAATAGTTCTGTCAAAAATCTAAATGAGTATAAAACAAAACGAAATAGGTATAAAAATGTGATCTACATAAAAAATGAAAGTTATAGGCCCATGAAGAAAAAAGAAATGATTGAGTCAAGGTCAAATTGTACAAAATTCTGTAAGTTAATTAAATAGACACTTGCTGGTAGAAGTTAATTAAATGGACACTTGCTGGTAGAAGTTAATTAAATAGACACCTGCTGGTAGAAGATTTTAAATAATAAGATATCATGTATTGAGTGGTGTGAGCATTTTAAAACATGACTACATCAGGCTGACTTAGAAACAGGTGATGATAATTTTTATTTTGATACCCTGGATGATATTTTTCAAACTCCTATTATTGAAGCTGAAGTTGTAAAATGCATTCAAAATCTAAAGTGAGGAAATTCAAGTGGATCAGACCATATCATAGCTGAAATAATCAAAAATATGTTTATACTTATTTACACAGACTATGTAACAAATTTGTTGGCACCAGATGTTTCCCAAAACAATGGAGTGAAAGCATCATCTGTCCATTGCATAAAAAGGCTCTTTTGATGATCCTAAAAATTATAGAGGCATCTCTTTGATAAATGTTCTTAATTTTTTTTTACCAGTATTCTAAATGAACATCTTATTAATTGGTGTGAAAGTAATAAAAAAATTTGAAGAGGCTCAAACAGGATTCTGCAAAAGATATTCTACAATAGATTATACATTTTCTCCTAAGGCAATGGTTCAAACATACTTATGGGAAAAAGTCATTTTTACTGTTTGTCTGTAGACCTTTCTAAGGATTTTTACTCTACAGATCATATGAAATTGCTTACATGTTCTGCTGACAAAGGGACAGGTGGAAAAATGTTCAAAGTTCAAGTATCAATGATGAAAGGGCAATATACAGATTTGTGCTCATGTAATATTGGTACCAAACAAGGTTGTTTACTGAGTCCTATTTTGTTAACTTGTTCATCATTGATTTAGTTTTAGACCTTGAACAGAAATGTTGTAATGGTATTTTATAACACAAGAAATATCTGACATTCTCACATTGCTGTATGTTGATAACATTGCAAATTGTGCTGATACAGCAGGTTCATCACACAGTTAAATGTGAAACCTTCTGTTCTAATAGTGGAATATGTGTTAATTTGGATAAATCTAAGATTATAGTATTTAGAAATGTAGGATTTTTAAGAAGTAATGAAAAATTACAGAAAATAGATTGAAATTGTATCTGGATGTAAGTATATGGGACTCTACATCACACCAACACTCACTATATCTGGATGTAAGTATATGGGACTCTACATCACACCAACACTCACTGTATCTTGATGTAAGTATATGGGACTCTATATCATACCTACACTCACTGTATTTGGATGTAAGTATATGGGATTCTACATCACACCTACACTCACTATATCTGGATGTAAGTATATGGGACTCTACATCACACCTACACTCACTGTATCTGGATGTAAGTATATGGGACTCTACATCACACCTACACTCACTGTATCTGGATGTAAGTATATGGGACTCTATATCATACCTACCCTCACTGTATTTGGATGTAAGTATATGGGATTCTACATCATACCTACACTCACTGTATCTGGATGTAAGTATATGGGACTCTACATCACACCTACACTCACTGTATCTGGATGTAAGTATATGGGACTCTACATCACACCTACACTCACTGTATCTGGATGTAAGTATATGGGACTCTATATCATACCTACACTCACTGTATTTGGATGTAAGTATATGGGATTCTACATCATACCTACACTCACTGTATCTGGATGTAAGTATATGGGACTCTACATCACACCTACACTCACTGTATCTGGATGTAAGTATATGGGATTCTACATCATACCAACACTCACTGTATCTGGATGTAAGTATATGGGACTCTACATCATACCTACACTCACTGTATCTGGATGTAAGTATATGGGACTCTACATCATACCTACACTCACTGTATCTGGATGTAAGTATATGGGACTCTACATCATACCTACACTCACTATATTTGGATGTAAGTATATGGGACTCTGCATTACACCTACACTCACTGTATCTGGATGCAAGTATATGGAACTCTGCATCACACCTACACTCACTGCATCTGGATGTAAGTATATGGGACTCTGCATCACACCTACACTCACTGCATCTGGATGTAAGTATATAGGACTCTACACACCTACACTCAGTGTATCTGGATGTAAATGCTGTATATGAGGACTCTACATCACACTAACACTACTGTATCCAGCTTTATGTACTGGGGACTCTACATCACACTAACACTACTGTATCCAGATATATGTACTGGGGACTCTACATCACATCTCCACTAATTTGGACCAAGGCTAAGGAAGAACTGACAATTCAGGCCAAAAAATAAAAAAATAAATTAAATGCTATTTAAAACAAGTTTGGCAATTTTTCCATCCCAGAAGCATTTAAATTATTTGATACCATGATTATACATATTTTAACCTACACTTCTGAGGTCTCAGGTTATGATTATTCTAATGTAATTGAACATGATAGATTTTGTATTGGATAACTCTCAGGTTATGATTATTCTAATGTAATTGAACATGATAGATTTTTGTATTTGATAGGTCTCAGGTTATGATTATTCTAATGTAATTGAACATGATCGATTTTGTATTGGATAGGTCTCAGGTTATGATTATTATAATGTTATTGAACATGATCGATTTTGTATTGGATAGGTCTCAGGTTATGATTATTATAATGTTATTGAACATGATCGATTTTGTATTGGATAGGTCTCAGGTTATGATTATTATAATGTTATTGAACAAGATAGATTTTTGTATTGGATAGGTCTCAGATTATGATTATTCTAATGTAATTGAACATGATAGAGTTTTGTATTGGATAGGTCTCAGGTTATGATTATTATAATGTAATTGAACATGATAGAGTTTTTTATTGGATAGGTCTCAGGTTATGATTATTCTAATGTAATTGAACATGATAGAGTTTTTTATTGGATAGGTCTCAGGTTATGATTATTCTAATGTAATTGAACATGATAGAGTTTTTTTTTGGATAGGTCTCAGGTTATGATTATTCTAATGTAATTGAACATGATAGAGTTTTGTATTGGATAGGTCTCAGGTTATGATTATCCTAATGTTATTATTGTATTTGATACCTAAATAAACGTAGACAGACAATGTATTTTAATCCATGGTGATTGTTGTAGATTACCTCTCTGATTACCTATAATTGCCAATGCATCAAATACTGGATTAGGTTACTTAGAATGACAAATCATTGATATCCATGGCAATGAATACATCATGCTGAAAAAATTGGATGTGTCACTGTCACATGGGACACAAAGGAAAAGGATTTAATTTTTTTATATGTATTTGGGCACACTTGGATCATATAGATGACAAATATGGCAAATATTTTAGTTTCAGTTTTAAACAATGTCTTCAAAGCAATCTGATACGAGAATGATATACAGCAGTGTGCAATTCACAGAAAGCATATCATTAGAATAAATATTATGATGAATTTTGTGTTCAACACTACATATCCATTGATTTACCAAATCATCTCCATGGCTAAACCATGGTGTTCTGCTCACAATCTTGCTACAGCGAAAGGAAGACATCTTGGCATACCACCCAAACCATGTATCTGTACACTCTGTGACAAAATGCAAATAGTGGATGAATTTTATTTTATTTTACAATTTCACTTTTACTCTGAGATCCATAATAGATACAGACCAGGGACTTTTACTAAGAAAAATTATACATGTACTTTGATGAAGTCAAGAAACCAAGTATTATCTGCCAACTTGCACAATATGTCTTCCTCACAATTAAAAGAAATGATAATGCAATAGCAGCTTAAATTATTAATACTATCGGAATAGTTTATTAGTATCTTTTTCCTTGTCGGCTTGTCCTGAACTTTTATTGTGTAATATAAGCTTCTGATGTTTTCTTTTTTATAATCAGGTAGCGATAACTTATGCATTCGATTAAACAGTGCTCCACAGTCTTGATATACTGTAATATTATCATTTGTATTATGTGCCAGTGACCTACATTACTACAAACATTTGTCTGTCTGTCTGTCTATCTTTACAGAAAGTGTTCTGCACTAGTTTTTATAAGCTTCCTTTTAGTAATCATATCACTCATTTTTTACATAATTACCCTGTGGTGGAAACAATATCAAATAATTAATATATGTCAAAAAAGGCAAGGAAAGGCAATTTGATGCTACTTTATGTTGAACAAGTGCACCATATACAGGACACAAAATGGTCATCTTGATGTTCATGCTCAAAAAATACATCTGAAATGTGAGCTTGACCTTTGACAATTTTACATAAACCATTGAATGATGATGTCTATTCTGTACCAATTTCATCAAAATATCTTGTACATATGAAAAGTTCAGTTAATGTGCAAAGAAATAAAAGCAAAATTCATATTTGATTTTGATGTATCATTGACCTTTGAAGATGGCACCTTTTTATTCTACTTAATGAAGTATGCCTAACAAATGTTAAACTTTAATATATCAAAGTGAAATAATAGTACTGTGAATGGTATATTATATGCCAACCCCACTGTTGATTCTGGGGATTACTGACCAATGTGTCTCAATGATCTTGACCTTTGGTCAAGGTATTGGGTCTTGAATTAAACTTACTGTACATACAGAAACATTATTTTCTTATTTGACTCACCATAACCATGACCATAAACCTTTTGACCTTGAAATCTATAAGCATCTTTCTTACCCTAAATGCAAGCCATCCACAAAGTTTGGCCAAGGAACTTATTATAGAACAAAAGTTATTGTGTAAAATCTACTTTTCTTTAAGTCACAATGACCCTGACCTTTAAACTTTTGACCCCAAAATCAATAGGCCCCTTTTTTACCTTAAGTGCAAGTCCTCCTCAAACTTTGGTTTAGGTACATGGTCTAGAACTGAAGTTATTTTGCAGAAAGAAAAAAAAATTTCTTCTTTCAGTCAGTGTCCATGACTTTTGACATTTTGACCCCAAAATCAATAGGCTTCTTTCTTAACAAAAGTGTAAGCCATCCACAAACTTTAGTGAAGGTACACAGTCAAGACCTGACATTTTTTGTAGAAACCATTTTTCATTTTTCTGCTATAGTGACCATGACCTCTGGCCCATGGACCCCCAAATCAATAGGTTTCTTCTTTACTCCAAGTGCAAGCCACCCAAAATGCTTGGACCCCATCTGTGAAGCAGAATTAAAGTTATTGTGCAGAAACCATTCTTTTTCTTTCAGCCACAGTGACCTTGACCATTGACTTTTCTTACCTAAAAATTGAAAGACTTCTTCCTTACCCCATGTGCAAGCTATCCACAAAGTTTGATCCAGGTCCGTGATGTAGAACTAATATTATTGTGTGGAAATCAATTTTCTTCTTTCAGTCACAGTGATCGTGACCTCTGCCATGTTCACCCCAAATCAATAGGCTTCTTCCTTATTCACAAATGCAAGCCATGCACAAAGTTTGGTAAAGATAGATGGTGTAAAACTAAAACTATTGTGCAAAAACACAAAGGTAACAGATGGACAGATGGATAGATGGACATCATAAAAATGTATGCTCCATCACTGGTGGGCTGCATACACATAAAGGGCTGAGAGATAAATAATATTTGGTACTGATTTTGAAACAAATTATGAAGGTTATTGCAAACATACATACAAACTTAATTCACATGCACATATATTTATGCACACAATTACATACATCCATACATGTAGTGTACACACATGTACATACATACATACACACATCCATGTATGTGTATATTATGCATACATATGTATACAGTGAAACCTGAATATAAGGACACCTGTTTATAAATGACACTATTTATGGATATTTTATATTTATGATAATTTATAACCTCCATACAGGACAAATTTATATGGTCACTTGAGTGTCCTTTATAAACAGGTTTTTCTGTACTTGTATCAAGAAAGAAAACAACTAAACAATAAAATACAAACACAGTCATATCATTTCACATGTTAAAAGAAAAAGTGGTACCTTTCAAATCTGTAGCATTAAATCCAAAACAATTAGCCCAGAGTCGAAGATAATTAGCATGCTGGTCCTTCTGATGGCTGGAGAAATGCGCAGCAGATAAACATGCTCTTAAGTACTGAGGACTAGGGTATGGCATCCACCGAGCCATATTTATGATCTCAAGAACTATTTCAAAAACTTTTTCTTGAGCCAAAATACTTCACCAAATCTGTTATTGTATCTAAAATCACACATACATGTAAGGTATTATCCTGAATAAATAATGTCAAGATTTTGATGCACAGGGTTCATTAGGATTTCACATGTAAGTCTTACTCAGTGATGTGTTATTTGCTTTGTACACTACCTTACCTAATGCTTTAATGTGATGTGGTTTGTGACCAACAAGGAGTGCATCTTACTCCTAATGGTATAAACCTCTTGAATTCACACAGAACATTTAAATAAAGATTTTATAAACAGACTTCCGGATTTAGATTTACCGGATATGAGCAATTAGTGTGGGTGAAAATTTTTCATCCTCTCATTGCTGACAGCAATATCCTTGTACTGCACTGTATTAGTGTGCAAGTATGGATCTGTGACGAAATAATAGCTCCTGTAAATAATAACAAAATTTCTTACTCTACCGGAGGTTCAACAAACTGATGAGTTACATTTGATGAAAATCTTCACAATCATGAATGGAATAAGAACAAATGAAAAATTTACACAGCTGGTCTTAACTCGATTCTTTCCATTTCGGTCTGAAAGCACTCTAACACATGCTACTTACTAAGCAGCTAAGCATAGTACCTTTAAAGTATTCAATCAATTAATTGGTTTTCTGAAAAACTGGATTGTGACAAGAGTCCTTCAATAGGAGAGAAATGACTTTTACACTAAGTCTACTGGATCTGATGCCCACAAATTGATCCAATTTACAGAACAGTGAAACTCGGCCTCCACCATCAATAAAACATTATTGAATAATACATCATCTTACTTCATAAACATTGTCAAGTGCACATCAGTTCAGTCATGGCTAGGTTGAATGACTGAATGGCTTGTTGCTTGCTGGCTTCTCTCCTTGCAGAGCTACATCCAGTACTGAAAGCACCCCCTAATAGCTTTGAGATGTTTCACATTCATTTGAAATACATCTGTGGTACTTATGGATCTGAGCTATTTCATACTGCAGTTGAACAATAGATCAATAGAAACAGTGGGAGATAAAAAAAATATCTTTTTGGAATAAATAATATTTACCTTCTGATGTGAAATAGGACAACAGTTCAATACCTCATAATTACCTGGCCAGACAACTGACTGGTGAAGAGAATTAAAAAAAAAATTACCTGGGATAGCAAGGAAATATTGACACACGTTTTACAATTACAAAAACCTGGGTGTGATGATTTCCACCAAAGAACATACTGTTCCACATATGAACCAAATAATCAAATCCTTAAATTGCCCCAAATACAAACCATGTGGCCTTGTGACAAAATCTAGATAGGAAAGGTACATGTATTTATCCTAAATTTGGGTTAATTTATCTGCCACTTCAGTTTTCTCTGAAACGTTCAAAATATTCCCGACCAAAATCAACTTTGGTTATATAGCAGCAAAATTTCATCCAACTATAACTATCATATCAAATAAATTAACAGTTTTCTTGAATATGCTTTTTCTGGCCATATGTCTTTTAAAGGAATCAAGGTGTTCCAACACAAAGTTTGTTTAAAAATATACCAGTAAATGCAATTTTTTTAATGGCTTTAATTTTTTTTTTAATACTTTAAAATTTATAGATTTTATATTTCACCATACCAAAATGTAGTTTTTTGGGGGGTAAAACTAATTTTAATTATGCAATACTTACCCATCACTATTATATAGCTTTATTCCTTTTTCGTGTCGAAAAACTCGTCCGTTCGATGTGAAAACATTCTCCCACTTAAAGTGGAGAATTTGTCAACAAGCCACGTCACGCCCGTGCATCTCTCTGCGCCTGCGCAAACATTCATCTTTTTCATAGACGAAATTACGCCAGGGCATCAGAGCGGGGTGGGAGGCGGGCATTTGATAATAGTGATGGGTAAGTATTGCATAATTAAAATTAGTTTTACCCCCCAAAAAACTACATTTTAATAGCAGCAATACATTTACCCATCACTATTATATAGCTGAATTTGTCAGTTAGGTGGGTCGGCTGATGTTAAACTGATCAAAAACAGAGGAAAAATGTAAGCTACTCACCATTTGAGGGGAAATGTCCACTTTACTATTTGCTGGAGTCCTTCTGGGCCACATGTTGTGCCGCAACTATGGGACCCAGAGAAAATATGCCTGCGCTTTGATGTGCTAATGAGCGGAGGTAGAAGGACGAAAAGGTAGTATGGGATCGCCAAAATGCTGCCTTCATGACGTCCTCCAGAGAAGAGTGATTTAGATAGGCCCATGAGGCAGCGACGGCTCGAACCTCATGGGCTTTTAGTTTCATAAAGGAAAGGTCTCTATCAGTAAGGGACTGGTAAGCTCTTTTAATTGTGGTGACAATCCACCTTGAAATCGTGGAGGCCGAAATATCAACGGAGCCCTTAAGAGGAAGGAAAAGACGTTTCCTGCCCTTTCTTTTCACTTTTGAAGCATTTAGATAGAAACGCAGTGCCCTAACTGGGCATAAGAGCCTATCTTGATCATCCCCAGCACAGATTCGACTAAGACTGGGGATCTCTATAGGTGATGGAGCAACCGCAGGTAATTGATTTTTGGCTAAAAATCCTGGCTGACAGAGGAGGGAAACGGATTCAAAATTGCCATTAAAACGGAGACAGCCAGTGTCCACCGACAATGCATGAATCTCGCTACATCTTCTCGCAGACGCCAAAGCGAGTAAAAATACCGTCTTGAGTGTGAGATCCTGAAAGGATGCCTCACCCAATGGTTCATAGGGGGTTTTTGTTAAGGACCATAAAACACATGATAGATTCCATCTAGGCGTCAGAGAGCGAGTGACAGGTCTCTGTAGCTCAAAATACTTAATGAGATCGGCAAGGTGTGGATCTGAACCAATCTCCGAGCCCTGAGAGAATTTAAGTGTGTTAGAAATGGCGGCTCTATAGCCCTTGATAGTAGATACTGAACATCTTTTGTTCTCGAAAAGGAACAAAAGGAAATCAGCAATGGCAGTTATAGAGGAACAGCTGGGATCAACACGTTTCCTACTGCACCAATCACAAAAGATTCTCCACCTGGCATCATAGACCTTGGATGTAGAAGCTCTCCTGGCCTGAATGATGCAACTGGCAACCCGGCCCGAAAACTTGTTCTGGCGGATAGATCGCTTGAGATGAACCAAGCGTGAAGGTGGAGAATGTGTGGGCTGTTGTGTAGGAGGGAGCCTCTGTGTTGTGACAGAAGATCCCTCCGTTGAGCGAGAGATCTGGGTTGATCTATCAATAGATCTAGAAGATCGTTGAACCACGATCGTTGGGGCCATAACGGAGCTATGAGAATGATCCGGGCAGTGGAAGTTCTTACTTTTTGCAGAACTTGGGGAAGCAATTGGAACGGTGGGAAGGCGTATGCGAACAGACGATCCCACTGGAAGCTGAACGCGTCCACTGCCCACGCTCTCTGGTCCGGGACTGGGGAGACGTAAAAGGGGAGTCTGTTGTTGAGCCTGGTCGCAAACAAGTCCACGAGGGGCCTTCCCCATAGTGAGAAAAGGGACTCTGTCACTTCGCGGTGAAGAGTCCATTCTGTGAGAACTGATTTGCCTGGCCTGGACAGACTGTCCGCTAAGATGTTCTTTTTCCCTGGGATGTGGCGAACTCGGAGGGAGATGTTCTCCGAGGTAGCCCAGCGGAGGAGGTTCCAGACCTCCCCGCAAAGAGAAGGGGCATGTGTGCCTCCTTGACGTCGGAGATACGCTACGACGGACGTGTTGTCGGAGGAGACCATGACACAACGACCCCTTACCCTGTCGACGCACCCTTGTAATGCTAGAAAGACAGCCTTCATTTCTAGGTTGTTTATGTGGAGGGACGACTCGTGTAGGGTCCAAAGGCCCTGAAGAGTTATCCCCTCTGGCTCTAGATGAGCACCCCAACCGGAATCTGACGCGTCGGCGAACAGGTAGGAGTGGGGATCCGGAGCGTGCATGGGGACCCCAGCTAGGAATCTGTCTCGATTCATCCACCATCGCAGATGATGATGGAAATCTGGTCCTAGAGGAATCGGAGCTGATAGAGAATCCTTGTGTGGTTTCCACCTTGCGAGTAGGAGAAACTGTAGAGGGCGCATATGGAGCCGTCCTAAGGGAAGCAGATCTGCAGCGGCGTTCAAGGTTCCCAGTAGGGATAGGTAAAGGCGAGCAGACAACACGGTTTTTTCTCGTAGTGTCTCTAAGAGTGCCAGGATTCGATCTATACGCTCTCGGGGAACCCGGACTAAGTTCTGGTTTGTGAGGAAGTTGATTCCTACATAAACGAAGTCTTGGGATGGAATCAGTTCTGACTTCTCGAGGTTGGGTAAAAGACCCAATCGAGTTACTGTGGACCAACAACGGAACAGATCCTGATGGAGGGACTGAACCTGAACGTTGTGGATTAACCAGTCGTCGAAGTATTGGAGGATCGGAGTTCCCCGTACACGTAGATAAGACGCTATTACTCCCATAACTCGGGTGAAAACTCTGGGTGCGGAAGCTATTCCGAACGGTAGAACCCGGAATTGAAAAACTTCCTGGTCCAAGCAAAACCGGAGATATTTCCGATGAGGTGGAAAAATCGGAATGTGAAGATATGCATCTTGAAGGTCGATGGAGACCGCCCAATCCGATGGCCGCATCGCATTTCGGATTGAGGAGGTGGTCTCCATCTTGAAATGTTCCTCCAAAAGAAAACGGTTTAAGGGGGAGAGATCGATAATAAGGCGAAATTTCCCACTTTTCTTGGTGACCAGGAAGATTCGGGAGTAGAATGCAGGGGACTGATCGTTCAGGACCCTCTCGACTGCCCCTTTTTGTAAAAGGGTATTTACCTCTTCCCTTAGTTTCACCAGATTGGACTGATGAAAGAATACGGGGGTCCTTGATAGTGGAGGTTGTTCCTGAAACTGAATACGGTAACCCTCGCTTACAAGAGAAAGGACCCACCCATCGTCCGTGATACTTGCCCAAGCCTCTGAAAAGAGGCCTAGGCGAGCCCCTACGGGGATGTTTGGGAGAGGAATGGATGGCAGGAGAGGGTGCGAGTCCCTAGGGCCGTCCCCCCCCCCTCCTTCCTTGGGAAAGGAAGGTGGGTTGTAAAACTTCTTCCTAGGGGCTCCTCGGCGTCTAGGTCCACGCCTAGGACCTGACTGACGAGGAGGTCTCACTTGAGGTTGTGCACTATATTGAGGTTGTGCACTATATTGGGGCTGTACCTGCTTAAAGAATTTAGCAGGTGGCCCCTGAGGTCGATGCACATTAGTACGCTTCCTGGCCGATTGCGATGGGCCAGGTGCAGTTGTGAAGGACCTATGTTGATGGTCCTTCAAATCTTGTGGAATCGATCATGATAGATACAGCATCATCATCTAGAACACTCCGAGCAGGAGGGTGGCCGGGCGACACAATGTCCTTTGGAGAAGGTAACTATGCGCCATTTCCCGTACTTGCTGAGTAGGGGCTCTAGGTGTTCTAGATCTTTCAGGAGAAAGACGAGACCGCTTGCCTTTCGCGGATGATGCTAGGCGTCGGGATCTACTAGTGGATGCTACCTGGCGAGGAGGCGATGGCGGAACACGAGCCGCAACATCGTTTCTACTCAGAGTCCAGGGTCCAGTAGCCCAAGGGGGCATAAGGGGCCAATTATTATGAGATGTTGGTCCCCACATCCCGTATGGATTCATTGGTATAACAGGGAAGGGGGGGACACCGATCCGATCCCCTTCCCTGGTCTGCGACCTTCCGTACGACGAGGCCTCTGATTGTTGATCAGTGTGACGTCGGTGACCGGTACGAGAAGACCGGTGGCCTATGACCGGTGACCGGCGACCGGTATTGGATGACCGGTCACCGGAACGATGTGACCGGTGACCGGTGACCGGCGACCGGTGATCAACCAAAGACCGGTGACCGGTACCGGGTACCCGGTGACCGGTGACCGGTGACCGGTGACCCGACATTGACCGGTGACCGGACCGGTCACCCGACACCGACCGGTGACCGGACCGGTCACTGGTCAGTGACCGGCCACAAGACATTGACCGGTGACCGGTGGACCGGTCACCCGACACTGGCCGGTGACCGGACCGGTCACCGGTCAGTGACCGGTCAGACGACATCTCAGATGTCCGTCTGTCTTCATTACTACCCAAGGTGCGGTGTAGCCCCTCCTCGAGAGGGTGCGACACGCTACTTTGGGAATGTTTGGAGTGGTACACTTCCTTCCTGGTGGAAGGAAGTAACACACTACTGCTGTTTTTCGTCTTCTCCCTTCCCGGGAGATGCGATTTACTCTTGGAGCGTTCACAAGCCCCTACAGGAGGGACCTCAACTATGTCCGGGGAGGCTGGTGCAGGCTCTTGGGGCCCCGGAATGTTCTTGTGAACTAGAGTGGTCTTCTTGCTGTATGTTGCCTTAGTCTGAGTACCTGTAAAAGAAAATCCAGAGAAATCAGACGATGAGGGGGATTTAACTATTTTTTTTTTTTTTTTTCCGCCCTCTATAAGTACGCCTGGAATCAGCAAGATTCCAGGTTTCATTGGTCCAATTTGTACAAATATTGCAGCGACTGTTCCGCTTACACTTGGAACAGGTAAGACAGTCTGAGTGTGTATCCCATGCGGCCTTCTTATGGCCACACTTACCTACAGACTGATTTGCTGACATTGTTTCTTTTATCTGAAATAAATATTATCTGAAATAATTATTATTGAAGTATCAATCAATAACAATAACAACGTATAAACTCACCTTTAAAATCTACACGTAGAAAACTCACCTTTTTTTGGTAAGTCGCGTACTCTATACATACCCGTTCACCATATACTTTGCGGGCTATCTGCACCACAGTGGTTAGTTCTACAGGTAAACAATATACATATATATGTTCTTCCCAAGAGATATTAGAAGCTAGTTCACTTGACAAGCTTTATTGTTCTCAGGAAAATACAAGAAAAGCATGCGACGCGACACGCGTAGATAATAAAGAAACAATTGAAATAGTAGGAGAATAATATATAAATGAAATATTAATTCTGTAAAATTATGCGTCTGTTAATTGCGGCGCTATCACAGTTGTTCTATGTCGTGTTGTAATGACATAGACGACTTACCGTGTACCTGAAAAGAAACAAGACATATTGTTTACCCTAACCCCTCTAAGGGTAGAGTACACGTGGAGAACTAGAAAAACTCTTCCTAGAACTAAACACTGACGAATAGTGGCATAAAACACATATAGCCGAGACGGACAACTGTAACACAGATGAATTTAGAAGGAGGGAAGTCCGAAATGTAGTTGAAAAACCGCAGCAGACAATTTCCTCAGGTTACGTTTTTGCGACACAACCACCAGGTATGGCGTCCATGAAAAAGATGAATGTTTGCGCAGGCGCAGAGAGATGCACGGGCGTGACGTGGCTTGTTGACAAATTCTCCACTTTAAGTGGGAGAATGTTTTCACATCGAACGGACGAGTTTTTCGACACGAAAAAGGAATAAAGCTATATAATAGTGATGGGTAAATGTATTGCTGCTATTAAAACAAATGCACAGCACAGTCAATCCTGCCTTAAAGTTTACCTCTATTAAGCAATCACCTGCCTTAAACAGTAACTTCAATGTCCCATAAATCAAATTTGTACAGAAAATAACCTGTATTAAGTAGTCACATGTCTTAAGATGCCACATTTTTCACTTCCCTTAGATGGCTGCTTAAGACAGATTTGACTGTAGTTATATTCTGAGAAGTTTGTACCAGAGAGGAAATTTTCTGTATGATTTTAACCTAATTGCCGCAGGTTTAATTACGATCAAATTAAAATGGCTGCTGTTGTTGCTATCTTTAATATCACAAATATTCATACATCTGGTCAGTGACATAAAGATTTAGCATGTGTCTTTTAACTTTCCAATTCAA
Source organism: Margaritifera margaritifera (assembly GCA_029931535.1). Classification (NCBI taxonomy): domain Eukaryota; kingdom Metazoa; phylum Mollusca; class Bivalvia; order Unionida; family Margaritiferidae; genus Margaritifera; species Margaritifera margaritifera. The sequence goes on from JAQPZY010001597.1 coordinate 2,072,061, forward strand.
AGCAATCTGGGGTCCCACATAAGGTGCTCGCCTTTACAGATCACTCACATCTCACCTCTGTCAATGTGAATTCGAGTCTTGGCTTGACCAATGTGGGTATGTGAGAAAGCTTGCCAGTAGTTTCCTGTGGTTCGGTGGTTCTTCCCGGGGTCATCCCGGGCTCTTCCTCCACCAAATATACTGGCCATCCTGTATGGCCCAGCATGTGCTAAAAATGGCATTAAAGCAGAAAAAAATCACAAAAATCAAAACAATCTAATATACATGTAGTAACAAAGGGGAAATTTACTATGATTTATCTCTAAATGCTAGATATACTTAAATGGTGGCAAAATGGTAACAATATCTGTCAACCTGTCTGTACATGTCCATTAATTAATTTATCTCTCTATATGGTGTCAGCTTTTTGTTAAAGTCAGGTTTTATTGGTTGTGTTTTTGTTTTCTATATTCTGAAAGGGAAACATCTTTTCTAGGCACCAGTTGATCTTTAAGAGACTTTTCACTTAATTTTATCAAAAGCAGAAAACATCATTAGAGACTGAAGGCCAAAATGGTCAAAGGTCAAGGTCATGTGCAGGCAAATTAATTACAGGGGTCAACAAATTACAGGTTTTTTGGGGCACGAGGGTGTTAATGGATTGTAGTCAATGGTAAAATTAAAATTAAAATTTCTTTTATTTTTTTTTGAATTGCTTTTATTTATTTTTGTATGTGATTGTATTTCTTGTTTCCATAGCTGGATGGTCATCAGAGGTTTCACAAAAGAAGATAAGAGGACAGAGAAAATTATTTCATCTATAAGTTTTTCTTGTACATGTGTTGAAGCTAGCAATGAACTTCACATTTAAAGTAAAAATTATAGTGTGATTGAGTTGCAAATGATTATAATAAGAATGGTGAGTTGGGGGAAATTAAAGAAATTAAAATGACTATTGTTACCACATGTAGCCCACTAAGAGCTCTATGTAAGCTTTTGACACTGAGAGTCCAGGACCCTCACTGTTCAAAAAGTGGGGTCCAGATGGGAAACTAGGGGTCTAGGTGAGAAAAGAAGGTGTCCACCAGTAGACCAAAAGTCATTTATTTCAAGGGAAACCAATCAATCTTTATTAGAATACATTTACTGACTATAATTATTATCTTCTGGTTTCAGTTTCATTTTCATCATATCTTCTAACACAGTCCGAATACATTTATCTGTTCACTTTTTATTTGTTCTTACAAAAAGTTTTTTCTTTTCTGACCTATTGGAAAATATACATGTACAAGATTCATAGTTTGAAATAACAAAGGGTCCAGTGCTAGTTATTGGGGCTGAATGAGATGCACAGTTATAGAACATTGGCAGTCCAAGACTAGCATTTGAGGGTCCAGGATGCCCAGTTATAGAACATTGGCAGTCCAAGACTAGCATTTGAGGGTCCAGGATGCACAGTTATAGAACATTGGCAGTCCAAGACTAGCATTGGAGGGTCCAGGATGCACAGTTATAGAACATTGGCAGTCCAAGACTAGCATTTGAGGGTCCAGGATGCACAGTTATAGAACATTGGCAGTCCAAGACTAGCATTTGAGGGTCCAGGATGCCCAGTTATAGAACATTGGCAGTCCAAGACTAGCATTATTTGAGGGTCCAGGATGCACAGTTATAGAACATTGGCAGTCCAAGACTAGCATTGGAGGGTCCAGGATGCACAGTTATAGAACATTGGCAGTCCAAGACTAGCATTGGAGGGTCCAGGATGCACAGTTATAGAACATTGGCAGTCCAAGACTAGCATTGGAGGGTCCAGGATGCACAGTTATAGAACACTGGCAGTCCAAGACTAGCATTTAAGGGTCCAGGATGCACAGGATAAACTTACAGAGCTCTCCACTTTAGGCTGTATGGCCATTGATGGCTACAACATCAATAATAAAAATAATAATAATAATAATAATAATAATAATAATAATAATAATAATAAATTATGATTATTGTTGTGAAGAATTGATGATATTGTACATAAGGTGCAACACTACAATCTTGGTATTTATTGACCATATTTTCTAAGTGTGATCTTGTTAGTCACAAAGAATCACTTCACTATTTCCTTAAATTTTCCGCTGCAATCATCTCAAAGTAAGATGCCACAGTGTCAGGGTTCAGTTTTTCTTTCAATCTATGTCTGATTTGGTTTGTTTGGTGTTTAATGGCACATCAACACGTGAAAGGTTATATCATGATAAGACAAGTGGAATAAAGTGCCTTGCCCATGGACTCACCATGGCAACTGACACGGTCTAGTACAAGTCTGAATCTTTATTTATCTTTTAGGAGATTTGAAATAAATTGATTGCCTGTAATAAACTTAGAGCAAAATTAAAAATGTGCAGTACTTACAAAGACCTTGATGACAGTTCATGGCTGACCCAACTTTGATGGGTCAATCCATATTTTCTGTGCCTGCATAGCAGTAAAATACCTAGGTCAAGAGAGGTAATGCAATCAGTAATTTTTGGACTTTACATTGTCGCTCAACATTAATTGTAGAGCTCAAATTCCAGAAATATGGTGGGAATTAATTGTACTGTAAAAGTGGATTTTTAATTTACACATAATGATCTACAAAATGCATTAAAAATGTACATACTTAAGATTTTTTTCATATTTTACCTTTAAAGAACATGCATTACTATATCACAACTTTGATATACAATCTAAAAATTGATCTTGATTTGTCAAACTGAACTCATTCTCTCCCAGCTGGTCCAATTTATACACACTATATCCTTCACCTTACATTTCCAACCTTTTAATTCAACTCTGTGCAATATTCTTATATTGTTCCATGAATAAAGCATTCTAAATTACGACACAACTGTTTTCATACAAGCTTAACAGAAATGTCAATATTAAACTTGAAAACTAACAGTTCAATCTATTTTCATCTATTAGGTTTTGTGGATAACAATGTATGAAGAAAGGCACCACAAAGCGCAAATAAATTTGCTGTGTAATTTTTGCTTGTTAATGTTATGACTGTGTGATTTCAAAGGGAGATGTGCATTGTGTGAAACTCTTTCAAGTAAAACCAGAAATAAAGAGGTTCTGTAAAGAAAAACTGTTCCTCGTTCAACATCAAATATTTGCTCAAGATAATAGATGTTCTCTATTGTTCTCGGTACAGTCTATATGAATAAAGTAACATTGCACAATATCTGAGAGGCTGGGGTCCATCTGTGCACATTTTCCAATATCTAAGAGAAAGGGGTCCTTCCGTGCACACTTTATGATACAATATCTAAGAGAATGAGGCCCATCTGTGCACACTGTACAATATCTAAGAGGATGGGGTCCATCTGTCAACATTAGGTAGACCTAAATGCCATATTGTGCAATATTTAAAGTCTTTTCAAGGCAGAACAAATATATGAAAATTTCTTACATGGCCATAATCGAAATTTGCCATTACTAACAAAACAAAGACAAATTCCTTCATATTCCTTTATTCTGTGCAAGTAAGAGGAAATTTCACCTGCCCAGCAATTTTTCTATGTCAGGCCCAGAAAATATCGTCACTAAAGTAGATCATTGCAGCAAATGGTGCGGGGTCCTTGCAAGGAGCCTATTATAAAAGTTTAAGTAATCCTATAAAAACAACGGAGACTGCATTGATCTGATTAGCATAGCATCATTTCCTCATTCATCAAATTATTGCTTTATGGGTTTATATAAATATGTAAATGATTTAAAATTTCCTATGGAAATAAAGATGGAAAGAAGAAACAATCAGAAAACCAAACTAATTTTGACCCTTAACCTAGAGCCTCATCCAGCATGGGCACCAAATTTTGGGATGGGATTTAAGTTTGATGTAGATATCACCAATGTATATTGAGCAAAATAGTAGTTCTTCATTTTTCTTTTCTGTTCGTTCATTTCTTATTTTCTACCTTTTATATATATGCATGGACTTTAAACTGCGAGTTCTATTTACCTTTAGTTCAATAATGACTTGCATACATATTAAGTACAGAGAATCTTTTATCCATTGTGCATGTTTTAAAATTGAAGAATAAAAAAATATCATAGTGGATGATACAGAATTTTTATATCCATTTGCCATCATTATTATGGCTTATACAGGTTTTATACTTTAATTGAGATGAAATTGCTAATCTTATAAATTATTTGATGTCAAAGACTTCTTTTAACATGGCAAACTGCGTCACACAGCTTTCAGAAAGTAAATCGTTAGATCAGATTTAGCACTTACCATCAATGAAAAATAGGGGAGGAAGAGCAAGATACTGAGTAACAGACTGGACAATGGTTTTTTTTGTTTGCAAAATGTTGTTGCAAATACAATAGCCATGACTATTCACCTAATTCCTTCCCCACTGGCAGTCACTTTGCTTATCCCCTTTGTCTCAGTTACAATAGATGTATGGATGGATGGATGGATTGTGTTTAAAGGCACATCAGCACAATACTGGCTATATAGTGCTGATTAAAAGTTAAGTTTAAAAATGTGCAGATACAAAAATTGCAAAATTGTTTTTTAGGCAGATTAACTCTTCCAAATAAGCACATGAACATGTAGTCCTTCAAAATAAAAGATAATGGTAAAGATGTTACAATTATTTAAAAGGTGCATAAAATAAAAGATAAAGGTAAGAAATATAAAATCTTTCAAATTCATAAACCACATAGTTTTAAAAAGTCCAAGATTTTCTCTGGTGGTACATCATCAAAAAGATTTTTAACAGAGTTCACAACACAAAACTTCTGTCACAAAGGGCGGAAGTTGATACACTCAAGAAGAATTTGTTCTACTGTCAGTGGACATTGGAAAAATATGCACTCTAGTTCAGGTTCACCCTTCATGCATATATCAGGTATGTGTGTTCTGTATGCAAGCAGCACAATACACCTCATGTATGTGATTTGTTTTATTAATAATAATAATAATAATGAGGACTTTGTATAGCGCCTAATCTTTAGAAGCTCTAAGCGCTTTACAACATTAGATAACACCTAAAAACATATATAATGATATGATTACGAAAAACAAACACCATGAAATTAGAAAACAAAAACATGCTGAAGATAGTTAAGGTAAGGAAACATTATTAAGTCTCTAGGTCTATTCTTGCAGTCAAAATAGGTGAGTTTTAAGAGCACTCTTGAATGAGATCACTGTGTCTTTGTGTCTAAGTTCAGTAGGCAATTCGTTCCACGTTGCTGGGCCCTGGTATGCAAAAGAACGTTGTCCGTATGACTTCATTTTGATAGTGGGAATAATGAGAATACGAGTGTCGGAAGAGGAGCATAAGTATCTTGCTGGTGTGTACACATGGGTGAGGTGAAATAGGTACGTTGGACAGGAGCCAGTCAATGAAACGTAGCACAGAGAACACATTTTGTGTTTGATTCTGGATCTAATGGGTAGCCAGTGTAGGGTACAGAGCAGGGGGGAGGTGTGCTCTGTTCCTGGTACTCTGAGAATGATCCGAGCAGCTGTGTTTTGAACTTTTTGAAGTTTCTGGAGTAGATACTGAGACGAACCAGATAGAATTGAGTTACAATAGTCCAGTCTTGAAAGTACTAAGGAACACACAAGTGTTTTAGTGGCATCAACTGAAAGATAATTGCGAATGGAGCTGATGCGTCTCAGCTCAAGATATGCTGCCTTGCATATGTTCATGACATGTTGGTGCAATGAGAGAGTACTGTCTAGAGTAACACCTAGGTTTCGTACTGACTGTGTAAATTTAATGTTGGTGTTGCTGATATTTATTGTTTGAGGTAAAGAATGTGAATGAGAAAGTCTTTGTGTTGTAATCAGAATGGCTTCAGTTTTATCATCATTCATCTGCAGCTTGTTACATGTCATCCATGATTTCACATCGGAAATGCACCTCTCTACACCTTGGATGGTAGCATCAACTTCAGTTGGGTGGCTCGATTTGTATATTTGGGTGTCATCAGCGTACAATTGGTGAGACACTGGATTACTATCTATGACACTTGAGAGCGGCTGAGTGTATAGAATGAAGAGAACAGGTCGAAGAACAGAATCTTGTGGAACACCAAAACATAGATCAACTGGGCTGGAGTGTTTTCCATTTGCTGACACAATTTGTGTCCTGTTGACCAAGTAGGACTTGAACCATAGTAAGGCTGTATCATGAATGCCAAATACATGCTGGAGATGGTGAAGTAATATATCATGGTCTATTGTGTCAAATGCTGCAGACAAGTCAAAGAGGGTAATGACTGTAATCTTTCCACTATCCAAAGCAGAGAGAAGGTCGTTAACTACTTTCAGAAGAGTAGTTTCGGTACTGTGGGAGGGCGATATGCAGACTGTACATTGCTAAAAAGACTGTTTGAATTCAGATGAGATACAAGTTGGGATAGAACAACTTTTTCTAAGATTTTTGACATGAATGGGAGGTTAGAAACTGGGCGGTAGTTCTTTAAATCATTATGGTCAAGTGTTGGTTTCTTCAGCAGAGGCTTTACAATGGCAGTTTTGAAAAATGATGAGAATTCACCGGATGAGAGAGAAGTATTAATAACATCAGTTAGTGAAGGCAATATTGGATCTAAGCACTCAAGCAGCAGTGATGTCAGAATCGGATCAAGTTCACATGACTTTGGGGCACTCTTCATCACGATTGTATGTACTAAATCCATAGAGACCGGTTCAAATGCTGCTAACGGTTGCCGCTGAAATTCTGTATCGCAACTGTATGGCGACGATGAGTCAGTTGAAATTGTGTTGTCAAGATTATCTCTAATGGTTTGTACTTTGTCACGGAAGAAATTTGCAAACTGGTCTGGAAGGTCGACTGGAGAGAAGGTAGTTGGAAGTGGTGTACATTTGTTCCTTGACATTAGCTTGTTAGAAATCTCGAAAAGCTCTTTGCAGCTGGAACTTTCAGTGATCTTAGTACTGTAGTGGGCTGATTTCACTGCATGGACAATGTTTGTAACATTCTTCTTAGCGGCTTCATAAATTTGCATATGAATAGTGAGTCTGGTGGAAAGCCAAATCCTCTCAGCCTTACAGCGGTCTCTTTTAGCAGTGCGAAGCTGGTCCCTAACACTGCTATACCACGGAGAACACTTTTGAATTGATACTCTGCACTTGGTTGCTGGGGCATGTTTGTCAAGCAATGAACGCAGGCAGTAATCAAGTTGTTCTGCTGTAGGAGGTAACAAAGTTGTTAGGATTGCTTGGATGTCATGCATTAGTTGGGTTCTATTTAAAATACGGTTTTTTCTCTTAGTAGCAAATAAAGGTGGAGGGTTAGAGACTGACACGTCAAGATGGCATATAATGCAGAAGTGATCTGATGCAAGTTCGTGGGATACCAATGAAGACTGTAGAATATTATCATCAGGTCTATGAAGAATCCAGTCTAAAATGTGACCATGTTTATGGGTGGGTTGGCTAACTGACTGTTTGAGGTTGAAAACATGAATGGAATCTAGGAGTTTTGTTGTGTATAGGTTTCCAGGACAGTCAAAGTGAAAGTTGAAATCTCCAAGAATAATCAGATTGCCACCTATTGAATTTCCATACTCCAAGAGATTCGGAAACTGCTCCAAAAAGAGAGATTCAGTCAGCTTGTTTTTTCTACTAGGAGGAGGGTGGTAGAGGCAGAAAAAATGGACTGACCTTTTTGTTCCAGTGTGAGTGTGGTTTGGACTAGTTCAAACGATGTGTGGTAGAAATTGAAAGTTGTAGTGTGATTAAGACGGTTGATCATGGAGTTCTTTGTGATGACAGCAATTCCACCTCTGCGGGAGTGGTGGGGGAACGACTTGATGGAGTAACCGGGGGGTGTTAGATCCGCGCACTTGGGCTTATCACCTGATGTTTTTAGCCATGTTTCTGTCAGGAAAAAGATGTCGATATTCTGATCGTTGATAAAATTAACTATTTCTGTGCGCTTGTCCGGTGGTCCTACTGATTGGGCATTAAATAATGCGATGCGCAGTGGTATCTCTTGGATAGTTGACACAAAGGTTAACGATTTCAGAGGAATTTGAATTAAGTTATTGAGGGATGCCACTCTCCAATGATAGATTTGATGTTCTGAAGTCCTCTATGTTGGCAATATTGGGGCAAGGTTGAATCTGGAGATTACTGACAAATGGAATGCAGTCTTGAATATTGGAGTATGGAGATCCCGAGAGACCTTAAGTAGATGGCAACTACTCCAATAACCCTGGTAAAAGCTCTGGATGTGGAGACTTGGTTGAATGGCAGAGTGTGAAATTAGAATACCTCCCCATCCAAGCAAAACCAGAGGTACTTCCTGTTTGGAGGAAAGATAGGGATGTGAAGGTATGCATCCTGAAGGTCCATGGAGAACGGAGTGTACCACTTCCTTTAACCACACTAGATTCAACTGGTGGAAGCATATGGGGGACCTTACTAGAGGAGGAAGATCTTGAAACCTTTTATGATAGAGAGGACCCCCCATTGTCCATGATACCTAACCAAACCTTTGAAAAAAGGTTTAGATTGGCACATAGGGGAACCAACGGAAGAGGAACACACTGTAGGAGAGGGAGCAAGTCACTAGGGCTGCCCCTACCTTTCTTTCAGAAAGGGGTAAGGGCCCACAAAGCTCCTTCCTGGGCCTTTGCAGCATGCCATTCTAGGGCCCAACTGCCATGGGGAAGCTGCATGGCTTGGAAGGACTCCGCTGATGGACAGTGTGGGTGGTCAGGATGATTCCACTTCTTAGCCAATTTTAACAGGCCAGGAGCAGATTCGAGGGACCGATGTTGCTGCTCTCTCAAATCTTGGATAGCCATGGATGGAATGATTCCTCCAAAGAGGGTCTCTGCCTCCAGGGGAGCAGCCCTCAGAAGGTTCTTATTGTGGTCCAGTAAGACCTTGCATGTGTCCAGGGCAACATCCCTGTGGATGTGGAAAAGCTCCACCAATTAAGCCATGGATTACAAATGCCTAGATGTTTTGGCCACTGCTTCTAATAAATGCTGAAGGGCAGATGGTGACAGAGATTCCTCCCTCAGCAGGGTGAAAGAGGCTGCAGAAAAAAGGTCGGCATGCAAGGCTAGCCTTTAGTTCTGAGGTTTCTAGTGTTTCAACTGGAAGGCAAACCCAGGTCCCCATGGAAATACACAATTGTGCTGCTCCAACTTCCTAAGTGGGGGTTTAAAGGTGTCCGGTCAATGACTGGTCAGGTGACTCTAATCCATAGGAAGAACCTTCCTCAGATCTTATTTCACACTGTAAAAATGATGCATGTAATGAAAATGGTAAAATCACTATGTATCACTCGAAGAGAAGGTAATTTTCATCAAGGAGTAATTTAAACTGCTGTAATAATGACGGTGACTGAAAAAGAATGAGGGCTTGTGCGCATGGACCAGGGTCACAGGTTAGACATTTGATCTTTCCAGATAGTCACCCTATGGGAGGCTGAATTCTCATCATATGTTTGAGGGTATTTTCCACCCTGAAAGAGCAAACAACGCAATAGGAACAGGTTATATATTACTGATATTACAACCATTGTTCTTTTCTCAATATGTTTATATTTCAAGCAAAGTGTAAGCCATTCACAAACTTTGGTGAAGATACATGCTCAAGAACTAAAGTTTTTTGAGTCGAAACCATTTTTTCATTTTTCAGCCACAGTAACCTTAATCTTTGACCTTTCGACCCCCAAATCAATAGGCTTCTTTCTTACTCCAAGTGTAAGCCATCCATAAAGGTTAGTCCAGAAACATAAAAGGTAGCAGACAAATGGATGTACAGAGAGATGTACATAAATATGGATGAATGGACAGAAAATGGGCATATAAAAAGGAGGGGGTGGGGGTGGACTTATTATCAGACAAGGATATACTCAGTAAATATTTGCCAAAATTGTGTAAAAAGGGGGGATGGATGGATCATCAAAAATGGGATTATTACTGGATAAATATGGTACACTTTATTCTCTTGTATAACACACAACCATCTGTGAACAGTGCAGACCCAGATCTGTGACATAACATGCTGGTAGATCAGGCTCTACAATGTTCATTCTACTTACTTAAAACATGATCGCTTGTGGAATTTATAAACGTTTTTTGCACAATTTATATTTTTTACATTGCTATGGGTCCGAGCAATCCAAAAATTACACAAAATTAATAGGTTGGAGTGCATTTTCTTGTGCTACTCTTAGCTGAATATCTAGCCCTAAGTAATGGTCATTATATAGAAAAGTATGGGAAAAAGTTCCCTGTCACAAATTGTCCATACAAAAAACAGCTGAATATCTAGCCCTAAGTAATGGTCATTACATAGAAAAGTATGGGAAAAAGTTCCCTGTCACCAATTGTCCATACAAAAAACAGCTGAATATCTAGCCCTATGTAATGGTCATTATATAGAAAAGTATGGGAAAAAGTTCCCCGTCACCAATACAAAAAATAGCTGAATATCTGGCCCTAAGTAATGGTCAATACATAGAAAAGTATGGGAAAAAGTTCCCTGTCACCAATTGTCCATACAAAAAACAGCTGAATATCTAGCCCTAAGTAATGGTCAATACATAGAAAAGTATGGGAAAAAGTTCCCTGTCACCAATTGTCCATACAAAAAACAGCTGAATATCTAGCCCTAAGTAATGGTCAATACATAGAAAAGTATGGGAAAAAGTTCCCTGTCACCAATTGTCCATACAAAAAAACAGCTGAATATCTAGCCCTAAGTAATGGTCAATACATAGAAAAGTATGGGAAAAAGTTCCCTGTCACCAATTGTCCATACAAAAAACAGCTGAATATCTAGCCCTAAGTAATGGTCATTACATAGAATAGTATGGGAAAAAGTTCCCTGTCACCAATTGTCCATACAAAAAAACAGCTGAATATCTAGCCCTAAGTAATGGTCAATACATAGAAAATATGGGAAAAAGTTCCCTGTCACCAATTGTCCATACAAAAAACAGCTGAATATCTAGCCCTAAGTAATGGTCAATACATAGAAAAGTATGGGAAAAAGTTCCCTTTCACCAATTGTCCATACAAAAAACAGCTGAATATCTAGCCCTAAGTAATGGTCAATACATAGAAAAGTATGGGAAAAAGTTCCCTGTCACCAATTGTCCATACAAAAAACAGCTGAATATCTAACCCTAAGTAATGGTCATTACATAGAAAAGTATGGGAAAAAGTTCCCTGTTACCAATTCACAAAATTTGCACAGATTAAAGATCAGATATTCCTCTTATCCAATGCACCAAAAGAAAAGCATATGTTAGTGAATTGATTTTTTTAGTGTGGCTCAATTATAGAGACTACATTCTTTTTCTGCAACAGAAAGCCTCACAGTGCTGCCAGGTTGTAAATTGCTAATGATTTCCCCATGGTGTCGTGTAATTTTCACTGACTTTATCATTTTGTCTCACAAGATTGTTTTTCCAAATATTAAAATTGTATAAAAATTTTCTTTTTCATTATTTAATAAGAGACAGACATCGCAATCACATCATTTTTCGTCCAATCTTTCATATAGTTCATACATGTAGCACCATAATTCACACAGGTAACAAGTGACATCATATCAATAATATCATAATATAATCACATTATTTCAAGCTGCACAGTAAAACAATGATTTTACAAGTGGACATCCTTAACCCTTTATCTCACATAAGCACTTTTGGATGCCTCTACCGCAGCATACAAGTGCATTTCGATGCCTGTGCACCATCTGCATATAACCGTGTTTCGATGCCTACAGTAAACATTGGCCATTTTTAGGTGGTTTTCGTAGCACCACCTTTGTGAGGAATACCCCCTTTATTTAAAATTTGAGGCCACGGATTTCGTTAATCAGCACTTTCTAGAGTTTAGACGAGTTTGGACGATTATAATTTTGACTATGAAGGCTTCAGCAAGTCTGACATAGGCTCTGATAGTGATGTAGGCAACACTGATTTTGAGAGTGTTGGACTCGTAGTCCAAGGGTCACAGGTTTGATACCCACTGCCTTAGTGTGTCCTTGGGAAAGGCACTTAGCTCGCATTTCCTTGGCATGATATAGTAAATAATGTGTTAAAGTGCTGTTAAAACCCACTAAACAAAACCAAATGATTTCACAGTACAGATAGGTCTTTTTTATACCAGTATTACAATACAGATACATGTAGGTCTTTTTTTATACCACTATTACAGTACAGATAAGTCTTTTTTATACCAGTATTACGGATATTAGTCTTTTTTATACCAGTATTGCAGGTTTCATATTAAGTCTTTTTTATACCAGTATTACAGGTTTCATATTAGTCTTTTTTATACCAGTACATGTATTACAGGTTTCATATTAGTCTTTTTTATACCAGTACATGTATTACAGGTTTAATATTAGTCTTAGCACAGATACTGTCAAAGAAATTCAGTCAGAAATCTGACCATGGACATTCAACAGTTTGTGCTCCATTTCCAGACAAATGTAAAAATTTCAGAACATTCATCCACCAAAACATCTCTTACAAGGAAATTTTGCAATAGTATTGAGTCAAATAAGGGCATGGGGAATTTTGGCATAATCTATCAACAGGTAACCTAATGTGGTTTCTTATGTAGTACCTAATATCAGGAGAGTTACAACTTTAGAAAGACACAAAATATCTTCAAATCACTCTGATGCTATAAACACTATGACATATGGAATTTTAATCAAAAGAATTATGCTTCAGTCATTCTTTGATAACAACATGATCTACCATCTCAGACATAACTATCAAAATTTGCTTTCTAATGCAGGTGGTCATCAATAATGTTTAACAGGTACAATGGAAAAAAAGGGAGTCAAATGATGCAAAAAACTTTGAACAGGTCTTGAACTTAATTTTATTACTGCAGGACTATTTTCCTTTCTTCACATCTGAAAACACTTGGATGAATTACTTACCATCTTATAATTTAACAAAGACTTGCTTACAAAAACCAATGAGACTTTTGGAAACACATCTTTAAGTTCTTAGATCTGAAAAGGTAAACCAATTCTATGTTTTGAATGAATAAATCATCTACATGTGTATGAAGAATTTCACACAATACTGGTTTCAATATAGGTTTGAATTGGTTTTATATCATGAAATTGCAGTTTGCCTTTGATAGTTTTCTTGTCTTTCAAAAAACTTTTAACAGATTTGTTTACAAAGTACTTCAAAAACCACATGCAGTGCCTTCAAAGGGGATGATATTGTGAGATACTTTTCAAAGCTGTCTATAGGAAAAACACATTATAATCTTTCATATTAAAAGAAAAATTGTTAACACATGCCGATCATGAAGTTGTTGAAAAACAGAGCAAACAAAGTTTGCTCTATAATGTAACCAAACTTATTAGCGGCCTAGATGTATTGGTTATCTATAAGTGTAGGACTACATATTTAGAATCAATGTCTAAGGAGACATGATTGCTTTTGGAACTAGAAGTCTGCTCCCGGAATACTGATGCCCCACTACGGTGCCTCAAATAACCTAACTTAACCAAGGTGTGACAGATGGATACATGGACGGATGGACAAGGATAACATTATATGCCATTGTAATGATTGGACATAAAAGTATAATTAAAATCAAATTTTAACAGTAAAAATTAAGCAATATGCCCCTGCCATTGTGATCATGGGACATAAAAGTATCATTAAAATCAAATTTTAACAGTAAACATTAAGCAATATGCCCTTGCCATTGTGATGATGGGACATAAAAGTATCATTAAAATCAAATTTTGACAGTAAAAATTAGGCAATATGCCCTTGCCATTGTGATCATGGGACATAAAAGTATCATTAAAATCAAATTTTGACTGTAAAAACTAAGCAATATGCCCTTGCCAATGTGATGATGGGACATAAAAGTATCATTAAAATCAAATTTTGACAGTAAAAATTAAGCAATATGCCCTTGCCACTGTGATGATTGGACATAAAAGTATCATTAGAATCAAATTTTGACAGTAAACATTAAGCAATATGCCCTTGCCATTGTGATGATGGGACATAAAAGAATCATTAAAATCAAATTTTGACAGTAAGCAATATGCCCTTGCCATTGTGATGATGGGACATAAAAGTATCATTAAAATCAAATTTTGAGAGTAAAAATTAAGCAATATGCCCTTGCCATTGTGATCATGGGACATAGAAGTATCATTAAAATCAAATTTTGACAGTAAAAATTAAGCAATATGCCCTTGCCATTGTGATCATGGGACATAGAAGTATCATTAAAATCAAATTTTGACAATAAAAATTAAGCAGGCAAGAGTAGCTCCAAAGTTATTGGATATACCCATTTACAATGACCAACCTGCATCAAATTGCAAAGTAGATCCAAACCATGCATAATAACCTGCATATAAGAGTCTACAATGCTGTTCACTTGAAAGTATGCATAGGACAAACAACAAAGACCTTTTCCAAAACTGGATCTATATTGCTCGCAGCTGGTTTGGGATTTTTTTTCTTTAAAGGGAGGTAGTTATCAGGACTGCAACACTTTGAAACTTGTATGATGCCAAGGCAATTAGGACAGTAAAGTGCCTTGCCCAAGGACACACCATGGTAGCTGATTTGAGCTGATCCAATGGTGGGAATTTAACCCACACCCTTCTGTTTATGAGTTTTGAAATATTTCTTTTGTTTATTTTTTAATGTTGTAAAGTTTGAATTTCTGTTACACAAATTGTTATTTCTGATAAGGAGTGAAGAGGCTCCTTGTAAATTGTCTGAATAGATAGGGTGGGATTATCATGAGTAAAAGCTTTCTTACATAGAAATTTGCAGAAATGTTGTCAAAGTAGGCAATGGATTTAATTAACATCCATTGGAGTATTGGGAGTAAGTCATTCAGTACTTTAAACAACTTTAATGGACAGTTGATAATGTTCATCAGAGAAATGCCTAGACATAGAAAGAGTATAAACAAGCTGTGATAGTGAAAACCAGATGAAATATTTTTTTGCTACATCTCAGTTTACACACTGAACTTTGCACAAAGTTGTTAATTAAACAAAAAACGATGAATGAAACAAAATTGCATCCAATACTGACACGTAAAGAAGCATTATATTCCCAACTGAAAAAGATATATAAAATGTCCAGTAGTCATACAAAACTTTAAAGTATAATTTAATTTTAATTTTCATATTGTAATTAGTACTAATTAAGAAGAAAATTTTCAATTGTTAAGGTTCAGAATTAAATGAGCTACCCAACCAAAAAAAGTATTTGTACTTAAAACAAATACATATATGTATATGTATTAGTGTTCAACGGCACCTCAGCACAAGAATGGATATATGGTGCCAATCAAAAGTAAAGTTCTAAAAATGTAAATATGAAAAACTGAACACAAACTTTTGGAAGATAAACCCATCAAAAATAAATGTAAACATTAAATACATGACGAAATATAAAAGGTAATGAGGTTAAATTATGTAAAAGGTATATAAGACAAAAGATATAGGTAAAACATGTAAAATCCTTAAAAAATATGGTCAAAAAGTTGTTTTATAAACCACATTCCCTTGTCAACACAATGGACAAGAATGTGTTCCACTGTCAGTGGAGAATGGTACGGTATGCACTCTGGTTGAAGTTACAACCTTCAGGAGGTATGTACGAGTCAGGTATGTGTGTCCGATATGCAATCAGCACAATACCACCTCATCTCTGTGATTTATTCTGTATAAGGGACGCCACGCTCCAATAGGGGGTTTGATGTTCTTAAGTTTGTTTGTGGAGTTTTCATTCCAAATATTTTCTATCTAGCTGGGTTAATAACATCTTGTCTAATTTAAGTTTTTGCAAGGCTTTCAATGTGGAAAGGGAATCTGAAAAGATGATGAAATTTGTTTTTGAGATGTTTCAATGTATTTTAAAGATATGAGTATGGCTGTAATTTTGGTAGTAAAAATGGAAGCTTTATATCGAGTAACTGCATGGCTGAAGATCATGCCATAGGGTGTTGCAATGGCAGCTCCAACCTTGTCTCCATCTTTCGAACCATCAGTATACAGGAACATATGGTCACAATAGAAGGCTCTGATTGTATTGAATTTACTCTGAAAAAGGAGAGGATTTGTTGAATTTGAATTGGCAAAGATCAAATATTATTTTGGGGGATTTTGATAACCAAGGTGGTGATTTTGAAATATAGAATTATGCAATATTTCCAACACTGATTTTTGTCACTTCTAAGTGAGGATGAATTTGTATACCAAAAGGTGGAATAAAATTTGGTTTCTGAGCGTACAAGATTTGGTATTTGGGCCTAAAGCTTACATCATATACATGATTAGATGGATTAGATGATAGATTCGTAGTACTCAGAAGAGCCAGTTTCATTCATCTGAGATAAAGTGATGGTTCAATTGCCCAACAAAGAGGTTTTTCTGAAGGGGAAGTTCTAAAATCACCCAAATGAAGCCCAAGTCCCTGACTGTGTATCGGGTCAAGCATCTGGAGGTATGACTTACAAGCTGATCCATTCACAACTGAGCCATAGTCACGTTCAGATCTTACTAAGGACTTGTATAACCAGAGCAAGACCTTCTGATCTGCTCCCCAATCTATGTTTGCCATGACTCTTATTAAATCCAGGGCTTTTTGACCTTTGTCCCTGAGGTATCTAACATGTGGAAGGAAAATTAGTTTATTGTCAGAAACAAACCCGTGTCCTCCAAAACAGGAATAAGACAAACATCAAGATAGAGTTTGGGGTTATCATGAATATGATGTAATCAGCAGAAGTGCATAAGAAACAATGTTAGATTTTGAAAATGTGAACACCTTTGCTTCTGTCCATTTCTGAACTCTAAGCATACCTGTAGTCAATGTTCAATAGCATGCACACTCTTTGATGTATAGCAGATCAAAAAGTTATAGACACATAAAGAGCAGTCAGTTCCTAGATTAAGTCATTTCACTATGCTGTTAATTTTGATTCTGAATAGTGTGGTCGCCTGGATGTACACCCATATCCTGAGGATAGTTTTCAGAAAGAGAGGTGCCTAACTTAACTTGGAAATTTCTATCTTTCGAAAAATGGGTGATAAAATTAGGTGGGCGGCTCCTTAGACCTAGGTTGAATCAGTCATTCATTATGCTGTTCTTCCATGTAATCTTCAGCATTAGCAGATTTGAAATTTAGAGGAACCTTTTCTTTCAGGTTTTGACATGGCTGAAGCTTTCAGAATAATTCTCTTGTGAGTTTTTCAGGAATGTTTTTGCCAATGTATTTGAGGCTTCTGGTACAGTCGTAACCATTTCATCAGATTTCTTAAAGTGTTTGATACATCTGCTTTTATTTTTGCCAATGATTTTTCGTACCATATTCCATATCAATTTAATAGAGGAGCGAGAGTTCAACCTAGAGACATAGAATCTTCATGTTTTCCTCTTGCTCTCTCTAATGGTACAACAAGCTTAATATGGGTATATATGCTTTTAATTTTAATTCTCAGTTGTTTAATTGGCATTTAAAGTTTTAAGGCTTTTTTTTCCATACTCTGATGGCATCTTTGCATGCATCATCAAGTTTTTGAGAAGTCATTTAAAGGTTTTTCTATTTCCAGTATCAACAGTCACAACTGATGGCAGATCAGCATTATTTGTAACAAACTGAAGAAAAAAAAATTTGATGCCAGGATGCTTTCCGTAAAATTTAGTCAAATTCTATTGAAAATTTGTTGAGAATTCATTTAAAATCTTTCTCTTTTTAGTAATGGTGGCCATATTTACCTGTGTTTCGTCATCATTTGTAAAAAAATTAAATTAAAAGTCCTCTATGCCAGGATGTTTTTTGTTAAATGGTTAAATTCTGTTTAGTAGTTTCTGAGAAGAAGTCATTTCAATGATTTTCTGTGTTTAGTGATGATAACCATATTTGATATCAGATCTGCATCATTTAGACACAACTGAAAGCCCTCTATGCCAAATTTAGTTAACTTCTGCTGAGTGATTTTTGAGAAGTCATTTCAAGGTTTTCTTGTTTTAGTAATGGTAGCCATATTTTTGATGGTGGATTGACATAATTTGAACAAATCTGAAAGACATAAAAGAAAGTCATCTTTCTTGCACAAAACTTGGTTTATAGTCTACACAACTACTGGTATTGGTGTGCACTAAATGCAGTGCCAAGATAATGTTAAACTTTATTCATATCTAGGTGGTTATATTACCACATACAGCAGTCCCACACTATTCTGCAATGTCAGGCTGCAGTATCATGACACAAATGTGTTTTAACTCAACAGCTATCAGACCCAGTTTTAGGTCTTTGCACATTGAAATTTTTTAGGCAAATAAATTGCTAAGAGTAGACTGAATTTTTTTGAGTTTAAATTAGCATTTTTATTGAACTATTTTATATCAATGCATAACAAGTCTCTGTTTACCACTCAACAAGTTCTAGTTCAATGAATATGCAGACAATAACCCGGTTCAAAAAACCAACTTTGTTTCATCTGTGGAATTCTCTCACGACCTTCTGACATAAATACATTTTTTTTAACAAATCTTACCTACCCTTATTCATCAGCATATTTGCTCTTGGCACAAAAAGTATTAAATTTCAATAGTGTAAAACGACTTATATTATTGCGTCAAAATTTTTAATGCGCTTGCACTGAGGTACCTTTGTCACACAGATTATTGTTAGCTCATGTATATTTCAAGAAAACAACAATATTTAATAAAATATGAAACAAGAAGTCATAGTGGGCCCGAAATCACTCACCTGACTGAACCTTACAGCCAAATGAAACAACAGTTGGCCAAGAAATTTGGATTATTATGATGCTTGGGGACACTGAAAAGTGTTTCTATTTTTGGTCATATTTAATGACTACTTGGCATCATTTGTAAAAATATAAAAGCCTTCAATAAAAAACATGCCTATCAAACCTGGTCCAATTCTGTCCCGCAGTTTTTGGGAAGAAGTTTTAATGTTTTTTTTCTATTCTTATAAATGGCAGCCATATTCGCAGACAGATTGACATCATTTTGTACAGTTTGTAAGGCCTTCAATTGACAGGATGTTTTCTGTTATATTTTGTCAAATTCTGTTCTGTTGCTTTTGAGGAGTAATTTTTTTAAAGGATTTTCTATCGTTAGTAACTCATGTGGACATATCTGATGGCAAATCAGTATAATTTATACAAAAACTTGGAAGTCTTGACTCTTTATGCCACAATGCTTTCTGTCAAAATTTATAAAGTTTTATTCAGTAGCTTTAGTGAAGTCATTTTAAGGTTTTCCTTTTTAGTAACAGCAGACATATCTGATGGTAGATATGCATCATTTATACAATTCTGAAAGGCCTTTGTGGCTGAATGCTTTCTGGCAGGTGTTTTAAGTCATTTTAAGTTGTTTTTTAAAAATATTTTTAGTAAAGGCTGCCATAATTTATGGTAGATCCACATCTAATATTTTTCAGTATCATTTGTATAAACAAAGTTGAAGGATGCACGGAAGCTTTCTGTCAATGTTGGTCAAAAATTAATTTACAGGTTTCTTCCCTTGTTAGTAAAGGCAGTCATTATTCATGACAAATCAGCATCATTTATAAAAATTTGAAAGGCCTACATGCCAGGATACTACTTGTCAAATTTAGTAAAATTCTGTTCAGCTCTTCTTGAGAAGACTTTAAAGGTTTTTCTTGCTTAGTAATGGCACCCGTATCTGACAGCGGACTGGCATCATTTGTAAAAACTTGAAAGACCTCTAAGTCAAGATGCTCTCTGCCAAATTTGGTTGAAACTGGTCCAATTTTGTTTGTTTTAGAAAAGTTAAAATAGATGTTGTTGACAGATGATGGACAAACAAATAGCTGTTGTTGACATATGATGGAGAAACAAATAGCTGTTGTTGACAGATGATGGACAAACAAATAGCTGTTGTTGACAGATGATGGACAAATGATGGAAAAAGGACCATACCATAAGCTCACTTGGCCTTATGGCCAGGTACACTAATGAAGAAGAGGCCTCTCACCTGACATACATAGTGTAGCTTAATTCTTTCCAAACCACTGATGTGTATAGCCGTTGCATATATGTGCCTTGCCTCCGCAGTGCCTTATAAATCCACTAGTAAACATGCACTGCTATCCAAAATAGAGGATATATCCGCTTGCTAGTTATGCGCACTAGATCTGCTCTGTATGTTCTTGTTACAAATGATCTTATTTGTCAATAATGGGTGGTAAAAGGACATTTAACTAATCAAAATAGAGTTAACAAATTATGGTTCTTGTTGTGAAAGACATCATATACTAAATATTGCTACTATAAATATGGGGATTTTCTGTAATTCTGTACCTCATGATACTTAATACATGCAGTTGTTGACAGTGGAGATAATGGCTTGGCTAGAGATTCTAAATCAAAATTTTCAGGTTTTTCAGAAGATGAAATTGATGATATTGATTTAGGAAGTGTTGGCAGTGACGATGAATTGTTGTCTTAGTCCAGTCTGTTAGAAACTGAAACAGAATCAGTGCCAACAAGAGAGCCACATGCTCTGCAAGTCACCGAGTTCAGTGAAAGCATCAGTCCTACTTTCGTTTTGTTTGAGGGGAAAAAAAGAGATAGATTTCTTCTTGAAATATTTTTCCCTGGTATTAAATGAAGGAACTGTGGCTGAAACTATCAACTATGCAGCAAAATGTATGAAAAGAGAAGCCAGACAATGTTTGAAAGAAAAAAGGTGACCAGAGGTGTCCATACTGTGCAAGCAGTGTGATGTTCATCTTTGTGTAAAACATAATTGCTTTTAGAAATATCACCAACAGCAACTTCAGCACTAGTAGAACATAATGACCTATTAAACATCTGTAAATAATTATCTGTACAAATTTTACATAAAACTTTGTATAAAATAATGAAAAATTTTAGTGTTACACATAGTGGGTTCCGTGTTCAATTCATGGATTTTCTTACCAATCTTGTGAAAGTCAGTGAGATAAAAGAATCACAGAAAAAAAGGTAGTTACAGCTTTTACATATGCATGGTTTTAATATATTAAATCAGTCAATTATAAGGAAAATAATGTTAAAAAATTGGGGGCCCTGAGTGGCTGAAGGCAGTCGCCTTTTGAGATCACTCACACATCTCACCTCTGTCCACGTGAGTTCGAGTCTATGTGAGAAAGCTTGCCAGTAGCTTCCTGTGAGTCATTAGTACCCATGGTGCTTCTGCTACCAAATATACTGGCCACCATGCATAGCCTATCATGTGCTGAAAAATGTCAGTAAACTCCACAAAACCAAACCAAACTAAAAACGACTGGCCCATATCCCCAAATCATCAGCTAAAAAGTTATCGTTAGGCTACAGCAACATCAGGCTCTGATAGTCAGCCTCCACACCAGCTGCAGTAATTACCTCAGCAGCTAGGTGAAACAGTGGGTAACTACAGAAACCCTGGTAGTTAAGGAGTTAACTGTTGACCATTTTACTAAGTAAGCTTATGTAGTACTGTAAGAACACAAGTCTCCCCACCTTTATATCATGTTAATTTTACCTAATTTACTGAAGTTTGATCAAAATTCCTTCTAAAGATGAAGGCATAATTAATTATACATAGACCTCACTCATATCTGAACATATCCAAGGTCTTCATAATATAAACTTATTTACCAACATTTATCCAAATTAGATGAGAAATATACTCTCAAAAGAGTTTATGACTTCAGCCAATCAGCTGCAAATCACCTCATCAATATCACTTATTACAGAACCCAAGACCATGATGATATAAGCTAATGCTGGAGCAAAATCCAATAAAAATTCAATCTCCAGAATGGTAATGAGATCAACCAATTAGATATATAATTACCTTATAAATATACATAGATTTTGTTCATAATCAAATACATCCAACATCTTAAAGATATAGGACAAGTTAACAAGACTGAATAAAACTGATCAAAAATACAGTTGCTATAGTGTTGACAAGATCAGCTAATCAGATGTAATATCACTTCATTAATATGCTTGGATGTTCCTCATAATTGTGTACATCTGAGATCCTGGTGATATAACCCAATTTACCAAGTCTTACACAAAACTATCAAAAGTACAATCTCTAGAGTGGTAAAAAAAACTCAGCCAACAAAATGCAAGATCACCTTGTTAAAATATGTGTGGCTCTCGCTCATTATGAAACTTGTGTGAAATTTTACTGATATAATCCTCTATTTCAAGTCAGATCAAAACAGGATTCGAAATATGGCTTCCAGACAATCAGATGCAAGCTCTCCTTATTAATGCAAGGATCATGCTCATCTTGATGATATAAGTCTATATACATGTACCATGTTTTGATTAAAACCATATCAGGGCTGGACAAATTTTATAAATGTCGGCTGGAAAGCTGAACTTGCACTTGGGAGATTTGAGCATTCACAAAATTATGACAACATATCAGAATATAAGTAACAAAAATATGTAAAATAAAATATGGGAATGTAACAAAAATATGGTAAAATAAAATATGGGATGTACTTGAAACTGTGCTATGGTTATTTTATAAATTAACAGCTTTTCTTTTCCTTGTATCTTTTTCTGTACATTCAAAACTGATGCCAATAATTAAAGTTACCAAAGAGGATTTATCAAATAGTTCATGTAGAATATATATGTAGATGAGAAAAAAGGAAAGGGTTTGAATTCACTGCTGGAGAAGAGAAATTGCACAGATAGTTAAAAAGAGCCTACATCAACAATAATGAAAGCTTGGAAATGAGAATGGTTTTGTAATGATTTATTTACATATCTGAATGATTTGCTAATGCGTGCCAAGCAGCAAGTATGTATTGGTTACCATGTAAGCAACAGATGACAAATACTGCTAGTGGATGGTTATCTTTCAGTACATCAAAATTAAAGTTTTTTATTTTAAAAAAATGTATCACTTTTTAGAGATATATTTTTGGCTGATAGTGACAATTTCACACAATTGGGATCAAAATATAACTAGAAATGTGTTCACAGAACACAAATGCACCACTACCAACCTTTTGGTATTACCATGCAGTCAAATATACATCAGAAACTATCCCCGCCCCCCCAAAAAAAATCTTAACCCAGGTCACAAAAACATGAAGTTTAGGTTACAGTGACATACTTTTGATAAAATGGTGTTGCACTCACCAGGATGCATCTGCATACCAAGCTGCATGCCTCGGTGGAAAATACATTGTGACTGAGAAATTAACCTAAATGCAAAACTCAACTGGAGCCACAGAAGTGTGAAATTTAGGTTACTATGACCTATATTTGGTAAAATGGTGTTTGAACTCACTGAGACCCACCTACATTCCAAGTTGCATGACTCTTGGGGTGACAATGCCTAAGAAACTGACATAAATGCAAAACTTAATTGACATCAAAGAAGCATGAAATTTATGTCAGAGTGACCTATTTTTGGTACATCGGTGTTGCACTAGTCAAGATACATCTACATACCAAGCTGCATGACTCTGTGGCTGGGAATGCCCGAGTAACTGACCTAAAGACAAAACTTAACCAAGGTAATGAAGCATGAAACCTAGGTCACAGTTATCCACTTTTGGTTGCTATATGGTACTCATCAAAACACATCTACATATAAAGTTGCATGGCTCTGGGATTTACAATGCCTGAGAAGCTGATCTAAATGCAAACTTAACCAAGTTGTTGGATATATGGATGGAAAAGGGTAACATTATATGCTTCACTTTTATGGCAGACATATTGATATATTAAATTTGTTATTGTGTTTAGAAAGAAAGAAAGAAACTTTTTTAAAAAATTAAGTGGCAGTGGGCAGGAGAAGTAGGTCACAAAATCTATTTAAAGCAGGAATATTTTAGTAATTGTTGAGCAGATGTAGGATTTTGTTTTAGAATGACTACTTATTGCTGTAAAGAGACAGTGACCTACTTTTATGCTCTAGTAATTAAATCTACATTTTTTAGACACAGTTGCATGATCAGGCTGGACATGTTAGTATTATCCCATGTTCCATGCACACCCCTTTTCACATCTATTGAACATATGTCAGACAGAAGCAAATCTTAATGCTAAATGGTTCATGATTAAAGTTATTACCAAAATTTCCTCAGTATAGATACTGAGAATTTAATTTCACAAAGAATAATGCTGTACAGGACTTCTTGAAATTTCTGAATGCGATGTAGACTGACATCACATGGACTCGTAAATGCACGGCAGCATGTAAGCACTATTGGTGTATAAAACAAATACACATGTAACAATTTAATTCTGCACAGGTCAGAAACAGACACAATTTTGGCCAACTGAAACTGTTGTAGGAAAAAGTCTGCATGCCCCACCCAAGCAGACATGAGACAATAATTCAGTATTGCAGCAGTATGCTAGTTTGTCACTTCAGCCAATCAGGTCTGCTTTCTTACAATGGATTTCGGGTACATTTACATAAAATTGGCTGAATATATTCTGTTATATTTTTAAAATACATTTTGTAGAAGTGGAACAGACCTAATATCATTCAACATTGGCTTATTATGGGAAAATGACTTATGTACATGCATCACCCAATCCCTCATTATAATGCTGTCTATGAGAGTCATGGAGTATACTGTCTTATAGTGAGACTGCCTTATAATGAAGTACATCATACAAATAATTTTACTAATTATAATGAAATGGAATGCATGACCATACTCACCTTATAACAGAAACCATGTTATAATGAAGGGCCTTATAACAGAAACCATGTTATAATGAAGGGCCTTATAACAGAAACCATGTGATAATGAAGGGCCTTATAACAGAAACCATGTTATAATGAAGGGCCTTATAACAGAAACCATGTGATAATGAAAGGCCTTATAACAGAAACCATGTTATAATGAAGTACCTTATAACAGAAACCATGTTATAATGAAGGGCCTTATAGTGAGTAAATACTGTATCTCTTTTCCAGCTAATATTTTTCTTCATGATCCACATAAAAACTCAAAGGCCAAAAGTGTGAAAGTTTGTGGAAATATTTGAGACAGTAAAATACAGTCAAACCAAAGTTTTCAATTCTATATAGAAACCACCTTTTATAAATGTCACGTTCAATGAGGCCCCTCTATATAGCATCCACATTTTTATAAATGTCAGACCTATGGATGTCACCTCTATATAGCAGTCACCTTTTATAAAGGTCATGTCCAAAAAAGTCCTCTATATAGCAACCACCTTTTTATAAGGTCAGGTTCACAGTGGCCACCTCTATACAGCAGCCACTTTTTTTAAAATAAAGGTCAGGTTCAAAGGGGCCATTCTTTATAACAACCACTTTTTTTGTTATAAAGGTCAAGTTCAAAAAGGTCCCTCTATATAGCAGCCATCTTTTCATAAATTTCAGATTCAAAGAGGCCATTTTGATTTCTTAAGTTAATGTATATTTACCTGCATATAATGACCTCCTGCGCATAAAAGCCACTTTCTCTAAATCCTTAAGGTGTTCTTTATACATAGGTTTGACTATAGCAGTTCAAGCAAGAAGATGATTATGTAAATATCCAACTAGAGAAAAAAATATCTGATAAAGAATTTTCATGATCATTTATAGTGGAATATTTTGGAGCGTGAATATTAATTATGTAATAAGTGGGATAGTTTTCATGAAAACAAACCCAAACATATTTAGTACATGTCCATGACTTTAGCCTAAAGTAGGCCTATGTTAAATTATTTATTTACAAAACTGGGAAAAAATGTTCCTGCTTGCTGGCGAAATTCAGTCATATTCTTACAAAAAAACAAATTTATTGCATTCTTGTATATGTTAAAAAGTAATTTCTGTGCACTCTCAATCTTAATAACCCTCCATATTACAGACACTCCCATGTTTCTATACAATGTACATGTACTGTGAATAATTTATACATATTTCCAAATAATGTTACATGACTGCTACAGTACGTCATCCTTTGTTAAAGAGAAGCACTACTGAGTGTGACAACTCTATTCAATAGCTAAATTAACACAGTTCAAAAGAAATGAGTGACCTAGGTGGCGTATTGAATTTGCTATCTATTATTACTCACTTAAAAAAAACCAGAACTTGCTTTCACTGAGACACACACTGTAATCTGCTGTATCACATTACCCAGGTTAAGTGCGACTGATGACGCAAATGGAGCTAATATAGGTGAATGCCCTGGTGTTTTTCTTGGGGATTCCATATAAAAGTCATGTTTTCCGATAATTTATCAAGCCCACTCAGACCATGAAAATCAATTCCTCCTCTTCGATTTCTGTATGGTTTGAATAATAGACCTGACTGTGTAGCTGTTTTTTAGGTTGTCTGATATGCCTTTGATCTTCATATAGAAGCATGTTACTGCACTGCTTGAATCTAAATACTAACAGCATGACTTAATTGTTAAGGATAATGATCGATTATGAAACTGTTGATAGCATAGAAACAGATCTAATCTTTTGCAGTAGAATATCATAAAAACTGCCAATAGTGTCTGAGGATGTTAATTTCTTCGAAGTAAATTCATCTTTTAAATGGATACTCCGTCTAATTTTGCTAATTAGATGCAAAACATTGCAATTAAAAATGTTTGATTAACCAAACTGTTGGAGATACAGATGTTATTTGGAGGGCTCCAACACTAATTAGGCTAATATTATGAAACAAAGACTCATTATTATTATTATTATTATTATTATTATTATTATTATAGAAAAACTCTGATGACTCAAGCATCAATTACCTAAATACATGCCATCACTAAAATAACTTGCTCAATCCTGAATAAAGCATTGCAATATGTATGCAATCTCAAAAATCTCAACTCACCCAAAAACTTCAATCTGCTATTTGGTCAGCAGTGCTTGGAGTTTTCAAAGTTCTATTATGATTATTATTATTAGTAGTAGTAGTAATAGTAGTAATTTTCCAAGTAACCAGTAGTAGTGGTAGAAGTAGTATTACAGATCACCAAACACCCCACAACATCCAGCATTTCCTCCAAGATGCACAAGTGCACAAAAAACCCTTACATTTCATGAATCGCCCCCTTAACAAAAGGCCCAAATGGGTGTGATATCAATCACCTGGATTATATAACTTAACAGTTGACCATTTCACTAAGCAGGCTTATTTAGTATTGTAGGAACACATCTTATGTATACTATCTCCCAAACTTTATATCATGTTGAGTTTACCTATTTTACTATATCCTGATAAAACATTTCTCTAAAGATAAAGGCATAAATAATATGCAAGATTAACTGATTAATATGCATTGTTGCTGTTTACTTTTGAAATTGCCCAAGATCTTGATGATATAGGCCCATATTCCAATTTTGATCAAAATCAGATCAGAATTATGGCTTCCAGAGTGGTAACAAGCTTATCCAATCACATGCAAGATTACCTCATAAATATGCATGGATCTCACTCATTACTAAAACAGTGCAAGAACTTGATATAAACCAATATTTCAAGTTTGTTCAAAACCAGATCCGAAATAATATGACTTCCTGAGTGGTAACAAACTCAGTCAATCAGATGCAAAATCAACTCATTAATATGCGTGCATCTCACTTATTATTGATCTTGTACAAGATCTTGATATAAGCATATATTCCAAGCTTGATCAAAATCAGATCAGAAATATGGCTTCCTGAGGAGTAACAAGTTCTGCCAATCCGATGCAAGATCAACTCATTATTATGCGTGGATCTCGCTCTTTAATGAACCCATCCAAGATCTTGATGATATAAGCCCATACTGCAAGTTTGATCAAAATCGGATCAGAAATATGGCTTCAAGAGGGGTAACAAGCTCAGCCAATCAGATGCAAGATCACCTTATTTTGTGTGGATCTTTATCAAATTCATCCGAGATCTTAATGATATAAGTATATATTCCAGGTGTGATCAAAGTCAGCTCAGAAATTTGGCATCCTCAGTGGTAACAAGGTTAGTCAATTAGGTGCAAAAATCAGATCAGAAATATGGCTTCCTGAGGAGTAACAAGTTCTGCCAATCTGATGAGATCACCTCATTATTATGCATGAATCTCGCTCTTCATCAAACTCATCTGAGATTTTGATGATATAAACCCATATTACAAGTCTGATTGAAATATGATCAGAAATATGGTTTCCAGAGTGGTATCAAGCAATTGTTGACACTCTGTAATATTTATTAATATTAACAGAGCTCAGTCTGATTGTGTAAGCACTTGACTTCTAGATCAACCGCCATATTAAAGTGCCTACAAAGTGACTTTTTGCAACTGAGCAATGAGACACTTTCAGTTTAATTATCTACTTATTAAAATGCTTTTGCCAACTACATTTGATAAGGTTGAACAATGGCAGACATGCAGTTCTAATGTACACTACATTGTGCTGTAGTCATAACACAAAATCACTACCAATATGCTGATAATGAAGATAAACAACTCTAAGTTATCTTTATTCATTAAAAGTTATTTTACACACACACATCTGTTGAAACATACAACAAGGGCTGTTCTGTTCTGATATAAAAGCTGCCCCCTCCCACCCCCACCCCCCGAAATCCCCTCTTATGAAAATGCCAGAGGTGGAATTCCCCCCACCCCACTGTGAAAATCTGAAGAAATCACTGAATGTTTAGTCAGATCAATGAAGTCAATTATATGAGACTAGGCTGTAATAACAAGGTCCTAATTTGTTCAATGGCTTGGTTAAGAAGCAGATTATGATCCTTCTGGTAAAATACAAAGCAAAAGCGGGGCCCCAGGTGGCCGAGTGGTCTAAGGCGCTTGCATTTACAGATCACTCACACATCTCACCTCTGTCTGCGGGGGTTCGAGTCTCGGGCTCAGCTAATATGGCTATGTGAGAAAGCTTGCCAGTAGCTTCCCGTGGGTCAGTGGTTCTTCCCGGGTTTTTCCTGGGTTCTTCCTCCACCAAATATGCTGGCTGCCATGTATAGCCTTTCATGTGCTGAAAAATGGCGTTAAACCCACAACAACAACAACAACAACAAAGCAAAAGCTTAAAAATGAAGACATCCTACCCAACATACAGTATAGCAGCCTACACTCTAGTACCGTATATACTCACGTATAATCCGATACCAACTGCAAACTGCATAGACCCAGATCTGCCATCACATGTGCTGGCAGATCTGGGTCTATGCAGTTTCTAAGGACTAATCAGTAGAACAAACAAATAGACCCTGATCTGCTGGTGCATTATGCGACAGCAGATCAGGGTCTATGTTGTTTGCATTTGGACCTTGATTATACATGAGTACATATGGTAGTCCCTTAATATAGTGTGTTATGTGGAAGCCATAAAAAAAGAACACATAAGAAAGGCATTTTACCATGAGGGTATGTTACAAGTATGGCTGTGTCAAAATGTACCACATGTATATTATACACAGAAGCTAAAAGAAATAAGTTATTTAATATCTAAAACCACATTGCTTCACAATGCCCATCCATGCAGTGTGTAATCGATTTTTAACATAAAATTGGACAAAAAGTAGAGATAGTAGGGACATTTTTGAAAAAGTAGGACAATAGAGGGAGTCGAAAAAAAAGTAGAAAACACTAGGGATGTTGTACAGTTAAAAGGTTACCATGACTATAGACATTTATGAGGGGAGTAAATATTACTAATGCTGATTAATGATGCAAAGCTTACCAGTGTTCTCCCCAGGGCCTTTTACCGTAGCAGTCCCACTATGCTATAATTTCAACCCACAACACTTTTGAATCTGCTACTATGCAATGCGCTTGTGCCGCTATGCTTTAATGTTTCCTGCTATCCTTCTAAAATGAATCTGTTAAATAAACATCCTGTCACCGAATTCAAAGCCCTATTACTCAAATGACACCTGTTCTTACCTCTTCTTGGGTATTTAATTAAGATAATCCAGGATAATTACTCACGCACTTAGCCATTATCTTTTGTACCTGGCTTGCCCAACTGCCCGTGCATGACCGTTGATGAGGGTTTTGTCTTTGCACAGACATAGTCTTGTGATCAGCCAGTGAAGATGGAGTCTGCTGGTAGTGTGAGTTATATATATTTTAGTCATTTCCACTATCAGGTAAAAACATTACACATATTACAGTACGTTTTAAGTTAAGCAAATTCTTGTTGAAAATGGACACACCACCTTCAAAAATACATAAAATTACCAGCACCCAGCTAGCCCCATGTTGGCCTGGTTAGGAAGATCAGAGATGGGTGTGACCAGTGGTGATTCTGATTCATATAGTGTGATTTCCCCCCAAAGAAAGAGCTGAAGAAATGAAGGATGGGGTTCAACACTGGACGGAAAACTCCATATCCTTGGGTAAAAGTTGCTGGATCATATGGTAAGTTTTCCATTTTGGTTAATTTTGGTTCAAATCTAGGTGAGATGTAATTGGAGGTGGGGGGGGGGGGGCAATTCCTCTGGAACTATTACAATATAATATTTTTGTTTTTATAGTAGTAGCAGTAGTTGTATTTGTGATTGCTGTCATTCTTATTATTTTCTGACAAGGAATGAAAGTTGCATTTTATCCACAAGTTGCTCTTATATTTATATAGCAAATTAGTTTGATCAGTAGACCTTAACTTTTATGGGTGCTGCCCTAATAATGTTTCATTTCTTTTTTCTCTCTATCCAAATAAGAAAAGGAGCAATTATTATCTTCCAATTTTACCTGTTTGAAAACATGTAAATAAAAAGTGTTTACTTATTCTTTCATTTATATTTGAAATATTTTTCCAACAATAAACAACTAGTTTGCAATTGGAATGCATTACATGATAAATTAATTGTTGATATTTTTTTTAACAGGGTTCAGATCTTGACTAACACTTTCAGGAGAGTGGAAAATTTGATGATGTGAAGATGGAGTGGCACAATTTATAGCAGCTCTTGATGCATATAAAGGAACCCATGTCATTTAGTCAGGCATTGGAAAAAAATTGCTTTTTTTGAACAATATTTTAGCTCTCTGACATTCATTCAATGAATAAATTAAACAATTACAAACACACTGATACATTGTTTTAATGGAAAGGAATATACATTATCTTTGTTATACTGCATGATTATTTGAAAACACATCACTGTCTCGACTCTTGAAGAATTTGTCCCTGGTAATTGACTTAGGATTCAGGTAGTTTTGTATCTTTTTTAACAGCTATCAATAAATTTTATGTTCCATTGTTTCCAGACTATGAAAGGTCATTCTCTGTGATGAACAGAATCATGAGCATGTTAAGGAACAGGCTGACACAGAGGATGCTGAGTT
This sequence comes from Margaritifera margaritifera, assembly GCA_029931535.1. NCBI lineage: Eukaryota > Metazoa > Mollusca > Bivalvia > Unionida > Margaritiferidae > Margaritifera > Margaritifera margaritifera. The sequence continues at coordinate 2,103,401 of JAQPZY010001597.1, forward strand.
ACTTATGATAATTAGTACAGAAGGACTTTACCTAAAAGACTTCAATTTTAATGTGGCAATCAAAATATATGGGGAAGTGAAGAAACAAAGGATATCATTTATTGAAATGAGTTTGACATTAAATCATGTTTTAACTTTTTTTTTCTTCTCACTTTTATGATGATAATGCACATTTTAAAAACATTTTAAGACACTAACGTGTGCTGTAACCCTGATGTTATCAGAAATTTCAAGGAAGATCACTGCTTACATTATTGCGGTCGAGATCACAGATCACCAAAGTCATGTTCAAGGAAAATCAGGAATGAATATACAAGCACAAAAATGCAAGAAAATTATTCAACAAGAACTCGATTACTGTCAAGCAGCCATAAAAACAGAAAAGCAGACAATGGAGGTTACTGCAACTGCTGCTACTGTTAGGATCCTGGGTATGGATGATTCAAATTAAATGTTGCAAATATTAAACTGTAATGAAGCAGTACTGAGTTAATTAGCAGTCACACTGTCAACATTTATCAGTCACAGTTGGGAGACAGGCTATTTGGCATAGCTGAATTCATTGATATGTAGTTTTTTGGGGGGGTTAAACTAATTTTAATTATGCAATACTTACCCATCGCTATTGTGCAGCTTTACTTTTTCGTCTGTTTGATGTGAATACATCCTCCCATAGAGTGACGAATTGTCAGTATGATGCAATCCACTCATGCACCTTGCATGGTACATGCGTAGAAGGGTCATCTTTTTCATAGACGACGATTACGCCAGAACATCAGAGCAGGGTAGGAGAAAGGCATTCGGCAATAGCGATGGGTAAGTATTGCATAATTAAAATTAGTTTTACCCCCCCCCCCAAAAAAAACTAAATTTTAATAGCAGCAATTACTTATCCTATCACTATTGTGCAGCTGAATCTGTCAGTTAGGTGGGTAGGCTGATGCTCTCATTAAACTGGTCAAAAACATAGAAAATGGAATGTACTCACCGTAGAGGGTGAGGTCCATGTAATGTTGGTGTCTCTCTGAGCCACATGTTGTGCCACAACGATGGGTCCCAGAGAAAAATTGCCTGCACTTTGTTGTGCTAACGAGCAGAGGTAAAAGGAGGAAAAGGTAGTATGATAACACCAAAATGCTGCCTAACTGATGTCCTTCATGGAGGTGTGATTATGGTAGGCCCATGATGCAGCAACGGCTCAAACCTCATGGACTTTTAGTTTCATAAAGGAAAGGTCTCGATTGGTAAAGGACTGATATGCTCTTTTGATTGTGGTAACAATCCACCGTGTGATAGTGGCAGCCAAAATATCACTGGAGGCCGTATGAGTGAGGAAGACACATTTCCTACCCTTCCGTTTCACTTAGGAAGCATTAAGACAGAACTGTAGTGCCTTAACTGGGCATAAAAGCCTATCTTGATCATCCCCAGCACAGATTTGACTGAGACTGGGGATCTCTATAGGTAGTGGAGCTAAATCATCTTTCGCCAAAAAATCCCAGTTCACCAAGAAGAGAAACAGATTAAAAATTCCCAATAAACCGGAGACAGCCACTGTCAACAGACAATGCCTCAATATCGCTGTGTCTTCTTGCATATGCCAAGTGAGTAAAAACATAAAAACACAGTCTTGCGTGTGAGGTCCTGAAGGAAGCCTCAATGTTGCATAGGGGTTTTGATTAAAGACCATAAAACACATGATACATTTCATCTGGGTGTAAGAGAGTGGGAGACAGGTCTCTGCAGCTCAAAATACTTAATGACATTGGCAAGGTGCGAATCTGAACCGATTGCCATGCCCCGAGAGAATTTAAGTGTATTGGAAATGGCAGCTCTATAGCTCTTGAGAGTCGCTGCTGAACAACTTTTGTTCTCAAAAAGGAACAAAAGGAAGTCAGCAATGGAAGTTACAGATGGACAGCTAGAATCAAGATGTTTCCTACTGCACTAATCACTGATGATCCTCCACCTGACATCATAGACATTGGATGTACAAGCTCTTCTGGCCTGAATGATGCAACTGGCAACTCAACCCGAAAACTTGTTCTGGCAGAGAGATTGCTTGAGATGAGCCAAGCATCAAGTGGAGAATCTGGGGGTTGTTGTGGAGGAGGGATCCCCTGTGTTGCAACAGAAGATCCCTCCTGTGAGGTAGAGACCTGGTTTGATCGATCAAGAGGTCTGGAATATCTCTGAACCTTGATCAATGGGGCCACAGTGGGTCGATGAGAATGATCTGAGCAGGGGAAGTTCTAACTTTCTGCAGAACTTGAGGAAGCAGTTGGAGCAATGGGAAGGCATATGTAAACAGTCGATCCCATGCTTCCTGGTCCAGTGACAGGAGAAATGTAAAAGGGAAGTCTGCTGTTGAGTCTGGTTCTAAACAGGTCCATCAGGGGTTTTCCCCACAGTGTGAAAAGGGACTCTGTTATGGAGCAGTGAAGAGACCATTCCATGAAGATGGCTCTGCCATTCCTGGACAGGCTGTCTGCTAATATTTTCTTCTTTCCCGGAATGTGGCAAACTCGAAGGGTAATGTGCTTCGAGGTGGCCTAAAGAAGGAGGTGCCAGACGCAGACACACATGCAATAACAATACAAAGTGAGAGCGAGGACATTATTAATATACACAGTGTTGAAGGAAACAACAAAACTTTTTTTTACCAATCTTATATGTCAATCTATTTTTAGATAGTGAGAGAAATACAATGGCCTTTATGTTAGGCAGGTTCTGTTGTTATTCCTTTAACACAAGGACTTACCCATACCTTAGTTGTATATTGAAAAGTAGGAGAGTGTACCCAAACCCCTAAATGTAACTTTGTATGTCCCTTAAAGAACTGAATTCTAAAAGGGGGAAAAGGTTACCGCATAGAAATAGAAATTAAATTATGGAATGAATAGTCACATTAGTGTAACACCAAAATTGAAATCTGACTATGTAAGTGTCTGTAAAGATCTTGAGTGCAGTGTTTCAGCCAGGTTTGACAAAAAAGGAGCCAATTGGTGCCCTTCATTTGAAGAAAGTGAACCAATGGTATGATCATAATGGGCCAACCTTATAATAAAATGAGATATCATTTACATAGTCTATTTTACATGTTATTTGCATGAAAACCCAAATAAAATACTCATCTTTACTTCAGGATTCTCCTCTTCAATTCCTCCAAACATACTCTAACAGTGCGAGAGAAGTCGAAGTCTCAAAGTGTATGGCACTCCAACATTATATTCATTAGTCTTTGCAAAGTTTCAGCTTTCAAGTGATTTCTTGAGGGTGTGATGATGCTTTATTATTTTTTTTCCACCTCTGTGGAATCCAATTTTTCATAAGAAGTTTCTCCTTATGTTTGACTTTTGTCTCAGTTTCTGTGGGTTTTACCAGCTTGTTCACTACTACAGTCATCATATCTGCAGTAATTTGTATCACTTGCACAATTTCAGCATGACACTGGAGTAAACAAATCAGTTATCCAACATTCCATATCTGTATGGACATGAGTATGCTTATACATATGTAAATACTAAATGTATTTAAAGAGGGACACAAGGTACATGTAGATTAGTGTTTATATTCCGAGTCACATTCTCTAAATAAAGACATCATTATTATTATTGCTATTATTATTATTATTATTATTATTATTATTATTATTATTATTATTATTATTTATCACCAGTGAATGTTGCTTATAAAGTGCATCATGCAAATCCAGTAAACTCCATATGAATCACATTAAAATGAAGAAAATAATTTAACACTTATTTTATCATATAATGTGCCATGGGAGACAACTCAAGTTTCTACATTGAATTCTGTCATGTGTCTTTTAGAATAGCTGTTCACAGAAAGTAGATTTTATTTATAATGTTAGCAGCTTTGATAAGTTTGAAAATATGATTGCAACAGTAACTTTGATCCTAGGGTACATGTAAACATGGATTCTGCAGGATACAAAATCTAACTTACTGACTGTAGTATGATGTACTTCTGTTGTACCTGACATGCAAAACTCACAACACAGAATCTTAATGTTTGCAAAAGTGACATCGCCACCACGGAAGTGATACCTAGTTTCACCATTTGCTAATGCCAGTGAGACAAGAAAAAAGTATTTGATGCCATAAATCTCAGACCCTAGGCTGCCAAGTGCTGCAAATCTTTTCTGCCATTTATCTGAGTGCCATGATACATTTACAACATTTAGACATAGAGACAATTTTTTAAAACAAGTTTCAGCACATGCTGATGTTTAATTCATGATGGAATAAAACACAACCACTATTTAGATTTTTTTTTTTTAACCTTGGTAACATTCGTGAGGCAACAAATGTTTTTGATTTGATTAACAAGTATATAATTTTAATATGCATGTAGAGAAGGAACAAATGAAACCTGCAAAAATGTGTGTGTGTGTGTGTGTGTATGTGTATGTGTGTGTAGATGTATGAACAGGGTTTAAAAGCACATGAACATAATCCTGGCTACACTGTATATAGTGCCAAGTAAAAGTTAGGCTGTAACAATACTGTACTCCCTCGCTATAAGGTACCTTTGTATAAGGCAGCCCATTTTATAACATGGGTATGGCCATGGACGCCATTTCATTATTAAATGTGAATATTGCGTACAAAATCCCTTAATATAAGGCAACCTCACCAAAAAGGCAGTCCACTTTTATTGCTTCCATAAACAACAATGTAGTGATACAGTACTGTATCAGTACATGTTAAGTTCTGTTGGTATGGTCAGGTATACATCTGCTTAAAATGATTCAATTTGAACTTCTGTATGATGTGTCTTCATCTGGAGGTATTAAGATTCATTATATTTCATGCAGGGTTCATCTTACAACGGAATTTCAGTTGTACAAATATACTTGTCTGTACTGAATACTGTCTTGTACATATTTAGAACAGGATAAAAGTAATTTTACACTGTAATTATAATACTAATATTTAATACCTAATCATTTTATTAGGATTATAGCTTATAAACTAGGATTACTACCTTTTTCTGAGGTGATTAACAAATCAATCTATATTTCAAGTCATGTTCACTCAAACGTGGTCAGGGTTTGACAAATCTGATAAAAGTCAGCTTGCCCAGGGTGACAGATATATATATATATATATATATATATATATATATATATATAGATAGATAGATAAATAGATAGATAGATAGATAGATAGATAGATAGATAGATAGATAGATAGATAGACTAACAGTCTCATCTCTTGAACTACATCAACAATAATGAAAGCTTGTCTTAGAAATGAGAGTGGTTTTGTAATGATTTATTTTTTACACACCTGAATGGTTTGAGAACTTATTTCTGTCCTTGTAATTATTTGCCAAACAGCAAGAATGTATCGGTCCCCTGTAATTACCATGTAAACAATAGATGGTGCTTTTTAGAGAAATCCACATGGCTAGAGATAAGTTCCTTTTATTTCCATACTCACCAGTAACAGAAATCTCGCAAATTATGTTATTAACAATTATCATGATGTCACCCTGAAATTGGCAGCATGCATAAAATCTATTTTTATTGCTTTATTTTAGATCATAAAGTTGGCCAGGCAGTTTCACTAGAATGCATAGTGATTAGGGAGAAGCCTACACATCCACCACCTGTGGCTGTGTCAGAATTTGAAAGTTCCGTACACTTACATACATTACGATTAAAATGTAACTAATAACAAATAAAAATATAAATATTTGTCGACTTGCTTCAAATAATAATTACTCACATTATAACACAAGAAAATTGAGACTGACATGGACATTGACAACAAGATGGAAGTGACAGACTTTGACAGTGTATCATCTGAAATAAAGGATTGACAGATGAATGAAACTGAGTGCACTCATGTAACAGAAGCATGCAGTACATATAAATGCTAAATAAAGGTGCTGATATATGTACTGTAGTGAGATCACAAAGTATACAATTTTTAAAACATAATGCATTAAGAACTGAATATGACCTCTCTCTCTTTCTCTTGGGGAAGTACCTTGCAAACCTGAGCATGCCCAAACCAAATTAGAGCTTGTACTGGGCATGGGACAGGTGGATTTGTCCAGCCTTGGTGGTGATAAAGTATCATCCTGACTCGATAAGTAGGAATTTATTAATTGGTTCAAACTGAAAATTATTATGGAAATATCAATATTTCAAGCAATTAATTCACCCAAAGCAGATTTCCAATATAGAGTAAGAAACATTTTCATGGGTTGCAGATATGTTTCAGATCACATTTTACTTATTTTATTGAACAAAACAAAGGGATACCAAGACCAGGAGAGAAATTGGTGTAATGATTGGAACTTGTGATGGAGGCAGAAAATGGTTCCTGAATGGTGAACATCTGCCAAGAATTTGCTTGCCAACAGACAAGTACCTTGCTAAAATGTGTTGCCCAGGGATACAAATGTCCAAATTTGACAACACATTTCAGCATCCCCAGTTCAAAGACATGCCTGACCAGGTAATACATGTATTCTGCCATTTGAAAATGACAATGTTTCCTCCCCACCCCCACACTCCATATTTAACACATGAAAGGTAAATACAGTGCTCCCTCTTTATAACAATGTTCATTGCAGCCATATAAGTGACCTGTGTTATAAGGCCATACAAGTGACCTGTGTTATAAGGCCATACAAGTGACCTGTGTTATAAGGCCATACAAGTGACCTGTGTTAAAAGTTCGTTCATTTGATTAACGAAGTGTGCGGCCATTCTGCCATTTACGTCGAGATGTGTTATAAGGCCATACAAGTGACCTGTGTTATAAGGCCATACAAGTGACCTGTGTTATAAGGCCACCTTATAATGAGGTATAATCAATTACAACAAGGCTGTTCATAACAGTGCATACAAATGCCATATATACTCACTTATAAGTCATGTCAAACTGCAATCAACATAGACCCTAATCTTCTGTCACATAATGCATATCAGGGTCTATGCTGTTTGTTCTACTGATTACTTTTAAAAACGGCATAGACCCAGATCTGTCAGTGCATTTTGCTATGAGAGATCTGGGTCTTTGCAGTTTGTAGTTGGACTTGACTTATAACCAAGTACAGACGGTTTAATAAGTGTGGTATACTGAGGGGATTTATAGTCAAGGACACTGTATTTATCCATAATGTACAACAGATCAAAATCCTAAATCAAGAGTTGAAGAAAATATTTGATTTACAACACATACATAAAAATAGATCAAAATCCTAAATCAAGAGTTAAAGAAAATATCTGATTTACAACACATACGTAGAGGATATCTACGGTTTTTTTTAGTAGATACAAGGAAATATTTCATGAGTGACAATACAAACTGTTTCCACTTCATGAGTGAAATATTTCCTTATAATAACTAAAAAAGACGTCAATTTTCTTTTTATTATATATTTTTTAAGGCAAAAACCATTGATTTGCATGGATTTTTTCTCATTTCTGTGCCAATACGATTAATGGCTGGATTACTACATCAACAAAAAAAAATTCAGAATTTACAATAGTTTCAGGATAGCAACCTTTTACAAATTTATCTTGAACAAATAATGCTTCAAATTGTGTATTTTGTCAAATTAATGAAAGTTTTCAAACAAAAATGAAAGAATTTTTTTCGTGAACACATTTCTTGCGCGGTTTCATATAGTAAACGTTTTTGGGGTGGAGGTATAAATAGAAATATAGAAATGTCATGGAGTGGTCACATCTGATGAATTTCAGAGCATAACATCTTTAAACAAGATTTTAATGATTGTGAGTTTACTTGTATGGATTTGGGTTCTTTATTTGGTGCATTTCTGCATTCAAGCATGAATTTTTGGCCTTGGCAACCTTGCTTTAAAGTTTGGTAACAGATGCTGCATCACATCACTGCAGTTTGCAATCAGCACTTGTCAATGTCCAATTTCTCCATCGTTTTATGATTGTGTTGTTGAGAGTTAGAACTGTTACTTAATCAATTTTATTACTATATTTAATCAAGAGTTTTTCCTAAAAATATGTCCGTTTGTCATAGTGTAAAAGGCATGTACTGTATAGGTGACAGAATATATAATAGCAACAGTTCATGTAAGTTCAGTCACTAATAATTTGCAGGATTCATTTGGAAAACTAATTTAAAAAAGTTGATACTTGAAGTCTACTTTGGGGGGTTTTTTTAGTTCATTTTTAGGCATTTTTATGGCGCATCCTTATTGATCAAATAAATGTATACTGGAGGGTCTACAGTCTTAACACATTTTAAGAGCTGTTCATCCTGATGGCTGGAGAGAGAGAATAAATAGAAGAAGAAGAATGAAAGAAAAACTAAATAGGCATACATATGGAAATACAGATTTTAATAACATACATAAGGACAGATATATTTCCTAAATAGGAAAAGAAAGTAGTTCCAAAAGTGATATCACCACTGTGGCGATAAAAGTGGTATTGCCACTGTGGCGATATCATTTTTATCACACTTTCAATATCTCGCTATGAAATATATAATAAATAAATGTATTGCACAGATTCATTCATGTTTTTATTCCTACATGGTCAAGCTAACTTTAGCTGCTTTGAAATGTATGATTTGGCTACAACGACCAAACATTAAAATTGCACATGCTATTTGTGTACAGATTTGTGCATGTTTAAAAAATTCTTGTTGTACGTATGTTGTGTAAAATGTATGTAGTTAATGCATGATTATATAAGAATAATGGGCATAGAGAATTTTTTCAAACATTATCTGGTGCATTTGCGAAAGAAATTGAACTCTCTGGTTCAAATGCTTTTCTAGTACTCCAGCAAATATTTGCACAAAGCAAAGCATGTATGATCCTGATAGTAAAACTGTCTCTGACATCGGTATGGGCCAAAAAATAACTATGTCATGTTCACAAGATAACACAGTTAAAAAATCAAAGTCATGATCTTTGACTCTGAGCCCAGTGTAACATAATACTGATTACTGAATTCATCCAAGATCTGAGGGAGATATACCCATGTACTAAGTTTTGTAAATCAAAAGGTATTTGTAACTTGCAAAAATCACATTTTTTATCATTGAACACAAGGTCATGTAGGCTGGTTATCAAACTCATTTAAAATATTTTCAAATATATCCAAATACCATGTTTGACTAAAATCCATTAGTGTTTGTTTGTGTTATCATGTTCACAAGCATATACTAACCAACAGACAAAGGACAAACAAGAAGTGATGGACAGCAACGCATTGCATAAGACTGGCTGACTCTGAGGTCAGTAGAACTAAAAACTTACCAAACGATGGACTTTCAGCTTTACACGTTGATGAAACGTCTGCCGTATATGTTGTACGCTTCATCTGCAGAGCTGTAAAAAGAAGCAGTTTTAATGAAGATATGCAGTGAAGCATTTGTCACAACAAGATGAAATTAGTTGATAAACTAATATATTTGTGTGTGTATTCTTACATGACCAGGCCAGTTTTACCTGGTTTGACACAAGATTTTTTTACATCTTATTCAGCTCTACTCAAACACCTGAAATGCATGTGTTGTTTGAGTACTTTTCTGGTGTTCACAAAACTTCTTTTTGTATGTACAGTGTATTTGGTGCAATAAATAATTTCTGTACTCAGTAATACATGTATGTGATGTAAGAATAACAATCATACATGGTTTACAGTAGCAATGGAGGAAGACAGGTTCCAACTCTTTCCCTTGTGTTCTGGCAAATGTTGAACACAGTAAGCCTTGTATGATCTGTGTTTAATGAACATCCAACTGCAAACAGCATAGACCCAAATGTGCAATCACATAATATGCTGACAGATCAAGGCATACACTGTTCATTCCACTTATGACTTTAAGTAAACAACTTGTACATTGATCTACCAGCACATTTTGCTGTCATTATACAAGAGCCATCTAAACATGACATATCCTCCATGGTCCCATACTTATGTAAAGACTCCTACAGAAGGTAGCCTATGGTCCAGTACTTGCAATTTTTATACTATTTATGTTAGTACTCTATGTTCCAGTACTCAATTTTTATACTATGTATATTAGTACTCTATGGTACAGTACTTTCAATTTTTAAACAATGTTAGTACTCTATGGTACAGTACTCTCAATTTGTATACTATTTATGTTAGTACTCTATGGTACAGTACTCTCAATTTGTATACTATTTATGTTAGTACTCTATGGTACAGTACTCTCAATTTGTATACTATTTATGTTAGTACTCTATGGTAGAATACTTTCAAGCTGTATACTATTTATGTTAGTACTCTATGGTACAGTACTTTCAATTTTTTAACTATTTATGTTAGTACTCAATGGTATAGTACTTTCAATTTTTAAACTATTGATGTTAGTACTCTATGGTACAATATTCTCAATTTTTATACTATTTATGTTAGTACTCTATGTTGGGGTGAAATGATACACCTGTGCCGCATATCGATATGATTCACGATACACAGCCTATGATACGATACATTATCGATTCTCAGTTTAAAGAACAAAAGGGCAAACAACTAATAATTATTCATGACTGCTGAAGATTAAAGTAACTTATATAGGGTAAGTATCGTTTTGTATCGATTCTTCACCTCTTGTGTCGATACGTGTATCGATATGGCAAAAGTATTGATGCACTGATATATCGATGAATCGTTTCACCCCTAACTCTATGGTACAGTACTTTCAATTTTTATTCTATTTATCCCAGTACTCTATGGAACAGTACTCTCAAATTGTAGACTATTTATCTAAGTACTCTTTGGTCCAGTGGCATAACTTTATATACTACTTATACTACACATTGTTTCCATGAAAACATAAAAATACTAAATGCAGAAATTCTAAGCATGAAAAGGCACCTATATATAACTTGCTTGGCATGTGTACCAAGCCTGGTTGAAATACCTTAAACAGTTTGAGAGTTATGCTCTGGAAATGAAAATGTTTTCAGACAGACAGACAAGACAAGACAAGACAAGACAAGACAAGACAAGACAAGACAAGACAGAGGAACATGGCAATTGCTCTATATTACATGCTAGTGGGGGGGGGGGGGGATAACATGGAAAAATACAGAACATTAAGCAATCAGTCACAATAGTATATATGAACCAAAGGACATCTTCACAGTTAAAATACATTTGAGATTCTTCATATAAATCTGTCATGTCCCAAATAATCTGAATTTAACATATTTTCCATACTACATTCATTGTGTAAAATATTCAAAAGGCACAAATTGTGAATGTAGTGATTTCCATCTCCTGTAACAGGTAAGTTCACCAGTATTACATATAACTGTAAATGTGATCTTTAACTTTAATATTGTAACTAAAGCCACTTCTTTTTTGTGCAGTCATTTTGTTGGCTTGAATATAAAAAGAACTGTGAAACTGAAATTACACAGCAGTTCTTGCAATATGTACTTTTATTGCCTGTTATATATATGTTTTTGCTGTGAGTGGTTAGGTTATAGGAAGCCAATTAACAATATGTAGGGCTGGACAAATCCCATGTAGGGTAACCCAGGACAAGAGACGCAGCAAGGAAACTATGAAGAAAAACAAAAGTGAGTTCTTGTGCAAATTCATGAAAATATAAATTCTGGGCAAGTATGGATTTTTCCAGCCAAGGATACAGTACCGGTACACTACACTTGCAACAAGAGCTAATTTAGCATAAAACTGCATATAACAAAACTGTTTTCATTCCCTCGCAAACAAAAACTTCATATCATCATCTTATATATACAAGATCCAAATTTTCATGTACCCTGTATTTAATTATATATAAAGTTTACTGTATGCAAATTACTGTAAAAACCCATGCATTTTGTTGTTTTCGTATTCTTGAAAACCCTTTGGAAAATATCGCACGTAATCATTATAATACTGTTTCTCTTTCAGCACATCTATATTAGAGCTGATTGGATTGGTTCAAAAACTGGTATTGCATTACTTTAGAATAAAATAGAAACATTACCAAATAAATGTTTTCATGCACTAAGATAACATCAATCAAAATAATGAACACTAGAATTAATATGGCCAAGAGAAAAACTTGTGTTCCGATAACAACACTAAAATCTGAGAGGGTAGATTGGTCTTTTTTTAATTTCATTCATTCTTTAATGAACAGATGAAGATACAAAGGTACTGTAAGATCAAGACCCAAGAGCATGATGTTATATGTATATTGTTCTTGGTGAAAAGACTAATACTCTAGTACTCTATGGTACAATACTCTCAATCCTTATTTACTGGTTTATGTATTATCTATTTGTATTTTACAACTTTTTCAATGCTGCATGTGGGCTTGTTGTGATATACATATTAAGACAGGCATGGAAAATCTGCCATTTTGAACCTTAGTTCAAGCACAACTTGTTGCACATTGTGGGCAAAATATTTTGTAAGCTAATATTACAGCAACCCTCAATGCATAGTGGTACATTTTAAAATTATTCTAGACTTTGACTCTAACCTCATTCCCAGCAAACAGAACTTCCTAAAAATAACTTGTTTATTCAAATATGAATACCAAATTCTCAAGTTTTAATGGAAAGACATGAAGTATGTTAACTTTTCATCTGAAAATCCCTGCTTTCACCCACAGATATAACTTATAAGTGGTGGATTGGTTCAAATATTAAACATAGAACCAGTCTATACCATTTATCCCTAACGGTGAAAGCAGAGATTTCCAAATTTAAAATTATTTTGATTAATCTATGCAAACTTTAGAGTGGAGAGACTGTATTTAAATAACAATTTCTATTTAAGGATGGTTCATCAGATGAGGTTATTGACAAAATGTATTTTCAGATCTACTGCATTTTTTGTTAATCACACCTCTACAACATAAAGACAAGGACATAGACAGCATCTTTGCTTCCATACTCAGATCTATCGTGCAAAATTGTGAAAACAAGACTGTAAGGAAGAATTATCTCCAAATATGACTCTACCACAGTGAAAGCAAAGATGGTGACTGTCCATCCTTTTCTTTATTACACAGAGGGTAGTAGGTACAATCCTTCTCCAAAAATGAATCCAGGTCATTTCACCAACAATTCCATTTGACCCCAAGTCATTTTGCTCACAATTTGTTTAACCACTAAAATTGCATGTCCAAAATTGTTATTTGAAATAAATTATAAATTGTTCTAAATGGAAATAAACAATAGTGTAATTTTTCATGCTCTACCTGTTAATTTTTATTGTGTGATTTTGTTTAGCAATTATCTTGCTCAATGATGGATGCTATGATTGGTTTAATCAGAGATGTACATCTGTGACTGAATTAACTTTGTATGTATTCTCCACCATCTCTAGAAACTTAATCGACGAAGAAGCATTCAATACTTATTATATGCAGAGCTCTCTTTATGATTTTTAAAATGAAAGTCCATAGCCACATTTCCTCAGAAATGAAGAGTCCAGAGTATAGAAAACTATGTACCAAATTTTGAAAACAGAGATTTTGGAACCAGTAACTAAAAGTCCTGGAAGCAGGGACTCTCTCTACTGAGAATACTGACAAACCTGGCAACAAGACCGAAATCCCTTGAAAATACACATAACTTATTTCTTTGCATGATGAATTGGGGAAAAATGACATGGGTGAAATGACTTGTGGATGAAATGACTGTACCCACTAAAAATGAAGACACTATCTAACATCAAACTCATTTGATATGATTGTACTCAACAGTTAATTACAATGGACATTCTGATATCTGAATACTGAACAGATTCTTTCAATATTATCTTTCACTGAATTTAGAAAAATCAATACCAGCTGATACTGACAAATATTTAAGGACGGCGGCCATGAAATCAAAGGGGTTCTTATCATACTTTTTATCAGATTATGATGTATCATGCAAAAGATGTGATTTTTTAAATCCCCCTCCACCATATGATTGTGTTTCTCAAAAACCAGATTTCAAGTAAATTTTTGGTTTTTAAAAAAATTAAATATATGCCCATAATCTGTAGCCTGTACAAACAGTAAACAGTAGTTATTCACAGAGATTCACGCTTAATGCTACCACTTCTGGATTCTTTATATGGTTATTGTCAAAACAGCAAACAGTAGTGATTCACAGAGATTCACACTTAATGCTACTACTGCTGGATTGTTTACATGGTTATTGTCAAAGAGGCGATTATATGGTTAAGGTGGTCACAGATAAATAACCACCACTCCACAAATTAATGAACTGACCGACAATAGCTTAAAGTACATGAAGTGGAACAACCCAATTTGTTTGAAGTTCAGTAAGTAGGGGATTCATGTTCAAGAAACAAATGTTATAACACTTTATTGATTTTAATAACAATGTTTAAGCCATCTTTATTAAAGATTATTGGTGTGTTCATGATCAGTGGCAGCGTTTCTTTGAAGTCCAAGTGTACTCAATAAAAAAATGCAAAATGTGATTATTTTATTAGTTGGAATGATAAATCTAGAAGTATGGAAGTGTGATTCATTTTTTAAGACAAATGTTGAAATTCTGTGAAGGATAAGCCATCTATGAGGCAAGCAAAACCCAATATAACTAAATTTTAGAATTCCTTGTTGACAGAGTTTGACTTTGTGAAGTTCAGCAGCAAGGGAGAGCATTTAATACCTTTCACATACTGCAAGTGCCATATCGACATTAGTCATTCTGGAGTAATGTAAAACAAAATTACTATATCCGTCAACAGAGCAACACCACCCTGCATCACAGCAGATGCATGAAGAGTATTTTCAGTGCTCAGAAAAATCAAAATTTCGATAATCTTTGGGGAAGTTTGAATAACAACACCATCCAATCTGTACAGAACTGAACATTTAATGTGTGTTGGTGGCCTGGGATTTTCTATCCAACCGTTTTATTTATTTTTTCTTTTATGAGGGTTCAATAAGTTCTTTTTATATATGAACCAGAGCAATATTATTTTTTTCGAGCTATTTGTGGGCCAGAAATTCTTTTAAAAACATCCTAGGGCCTCAATTCCCTCCCAAATTAAATGGTTGGTCCCTAATGATTGCAAAGATGAACAGTAATGACATCAGATAGCCTTCAAATCCTCCAATGAACTGTTGAAAGAAGCAAAGTCTACAACTACAAGTTAGTCTGCAGGGTTCAAAATTAATGCAAATCCACTATCCCACAGTTAGTGATTTTGCCGATTTATCACTAAAACACAGTTGTTACTAATCCACTGGAGCAGTGAAAATTACCGCCAATCGCTATCATAACAGTTAAGAAGTGGTTGTGAGTTGACATTCCCCTTATAGTTTATTGTATTAATTTAGTACCTACCAACATCCTGCACCGGATGAGGTACAATAAATGCTCATGGCACACACGGACAGGTGTTAAACCACTCATCCACTAATAAAATAAATTAGTATGATTATTGTTTAAAAAAGGCTTCGTGCATGTGGAACAAGCATGGTGTACTGCCCCAAGCACTGATTTCATTACTAATGATAACAATAGGCAGTGCTGAGCAAATTTTTTTTTCATCCACTAGTCCCGGACTAGCGACTTGGAAAATTGTACTTGCCCGACTTCAAAAATGAATAGTCCAGGACGTCGGGCTATGGGATTTGCTCAGCCCTGAAGATGATTAAGAAGAACCTGCAAGTCTTCCCTCACATATTTCAACAGAGCTGCCCTCTCATGAGGAAAGTGCCTGTAGTCAAATGCTCTAAAGCATCTCAAAGGTTCTGCTTATGTCTCTTTGGAGAAATAGCTACTGCACATTCAGTAGCAGTCTTACGTTTTATCCCTCCACTTTCACAAAAATTTTCCTTCTCCGAATCGCCCTTATTACCTTCCTTGCGAAAATAATTTAGCAAACTCATTTTATCCACAGAGTAACTATCAGCTTGCTTGACAACTACTTCCAAATATATCATAACATACATTTTCTCTTTTAAATACGAACAGAGACAGCTCATTAATTAGAGTAATTGTTTCGCTTCAAACGCAATATCGCACGTGCAAGTTAATCATCTGTATAATCAATTAAAAATTAAAGAATCATTAAAGGAAACCAACACTGATGTCGGTAAAGTACCTTTCATTAATTTAATTACAGTGACTCGCTGGATTAAAATCATAGTGAGCCGCTCGTGAGGATCTAGCTTGAGTAAACACAATGCAACAAAGTCGCTTAAAACACTGCTAATTGATCATACTGGCTTTCTTTTGTTTGACGTGTTTTGATTTGCCGATAATTTGGTCGCTTAGCTCAATGTGCAGTCAAGCGGTAACAGAACGTGCGCATATGCGAAAATTATCACTGACCACATTTATGTGTTATACAGAATGTAAATGTATACATGAAGAGGGGTAGAATCAAGTATTCAGTATGCCTGGAGGGCATGATTGGCCAAATAAAGGTAGATATAGTGATTAAAGCACGAAAATAAGGACTTGCCCAACTTTTTAAAAAAGCACATGTCCCGGACTAGCGACTTGGAAAATTGTACTTGCCTGACTTCAAAAATTAATAGTCCGGAACGTCGGGCTATGGGATTTGCTCAGCCCTGAATAGGTATAGGGTCTCAGGCTAGTATTGACAAATCGGATAAGGTTGCATTCGCAGACTCAACAAATAATCTAGATCTACAATGTGTTTTAATATTAATATTGTTGTTGATAAACATTCAATGCAAACATGTAAACATGTGGAAGTATGCTGTCACCTAAACAGTAGAAATTAGATGATGACAAGAGAAAGCATGATCATAAATATGATCAAGAGAAGAGACTAAGAAAGTACCAGAAATGCTGGGAAAATGAACAGAAATGGCTTAAGTATGACCCAGGAGAGGTTGTGATCTTGTGCACTTCCTGCACTGAGTATTCGGTGAAATACAGTTATTATTTTGAGTTCATGTTAATGAATAATAAATGTTGTATTAGAAACTGAACTTTCTTCTGTTTGATTTCAGCAGGATCAGTGAAATTTTGGCAGGATCGGTAATACTTTTATTTTGGTGATCCTGTATGTTAGTGAAAAAAAAATCCCAATTTCAAACCCTGGTACTCTATTCCACAATCCAATGCATTTTAATGACAGAACTTTGTGTAATGTTTTTATTTAATGTCTGTGTGGTTGTGATTATGTGAGGTGAGTGTTTGTGTATGTTGGTGTGGAAGCAGGTCAAAAATACCCAAATCAAAACATACCTAAACCAAAATGTACTCAAGCCAAAATGTACCCAAGTCTAAACGTACTCAAGTCAAAATGCACCTAAACCAAAACCAAACCAATTCAGTCAAAATGTACCCAAGTCAAAACATGTTATAGGATATCAGACATTTAACAAATATTATCTATTTTTCTACATCTCCTATGTCGTTTTATTAAATAAAGAAATAAATAAATAAACCTAACCAGTGTTTCTACAGACTCTGTGCTGCCATAGTCCACAGACATCACAATTTATTCCCTGTTGACATCCCATAACAGGTTTTCTAATCTATACACAAAGACAAGAGCTCTTATCACAAGATGATTGTCTGCCAGTGTGTTTTGTTATGATAATTTGCCTTTCCGCAAAGATAAAAGCAATGCACGTTGATAAGTTATGATGCTGACAACATCATGTATAAACAGCTCAGTTACTCTGACAATTATCTGCTCATAATCAAAAGTTGCTGAAAAGACTGAGAATAGAGAAAGCACTACAAGTTAAATTGGATTTAGGTGTGTTGTAATATTTCCCCGGTTCACTTGTCGCTAAGTGCTAATCTGATTAATGTAAATATTTTGCTTTGTCGGGATAATGTGCAAACAGCTCCTATCACAAGATAATTATCATCCAGTGCGCCTTTTTATAATTAGCTTTCCCGCAAAGATCACACAGAAATTATTATATTGACAACATCATGTAACACTGTGATAATTAACTGCTCATGATCAAAACTTGCTGAAAAGACTGAGAACAGAAAGTGTTGATCTGATTAATGTAAAACTTTTGTAGAAAATAGTTGATTTTAATGTAACTAAATATTTTATATTACTCCTTAAATTTGCTAGTATTGAACAAAAACAGACAAAGATGGAAATTATCACTGATCATTCAAGCTGATCAGCTGCTTAGATCGTGCCAAATTATCATGTTTACTTTATGTCTCTGATAATATACTTTGCTTTTTTATTTGGGTTGATGAAGTGCAAAATGTTATATTTTTAAATAAATTGCAGAAATCAGGTATGTTTTTGTATGGTAATGTTTTGACTTCATGAGTATGTTTTACATTGATACATTTGGACACGAGATGGCTACATTTTGGTATTCATAGCTACATTTTGACTTGGGTACATTTTGGGTTAGGTACATTTACTCTCAATGGTACAATGTCACTTGGGACCACAAAATGCATTTTTTTAGTAAAAAATTCACAACACTTTCTGGAAGGTTGGCAGAAATGTTGTCAAGATAGTTCCTTACAATTTACCTATAAATTATGTATATATATATATATATATATATATATATATATATATATATATATATATATATATATATATATATATATATATATATATATATATTATTTATTTGTAAATCGTAAGCAGCGATACTAGCCTCTCTGTGGATGAAACTAGGTCAATCGGGTGACCGGAAACAAAACAATATTTATCCTTGGGCTAAATAAAGACCCAAGAGTAATAAAAAGACGAAAATCTCCATTTAAAACAAATCAAGATGGCTTCTTAATTTCCTTCTGTAACAACAATCTGTGTTTTGCCCATAGAAACGTCATAAAGCAAACTGATGATACAACTCACATTGTGATTGGAATGTTTATGAAATTATGTTGAGCTTGGAGAAAAAAAAAGAAAAAAACAAAAAAACAAACACCATCCTGGACCTATTTCTACATCATTTCATTCCAACTTCTTGATGAAAAATTGCAACAGAGATCACATTCACTTGTGCATGCAAAAAGATTAAAAACTAAACTTGTCAAGATCAGGAAAATTGAGGATGACTTCTTGTACGATCGTTGTTTACCTTACTTTTCTCCTCAATCAATCCAGGTCATTTCAGTACAGGAAATGGATGAATATTGTGTCTTTTACACAGAGAATCAGACCGAAAGACTTATTTCCCTTTCTCCATTGCGGCCAGTCACACCGCACTTTTTAAATTTATTATTTTTTAAATGATATTTGTATTGGATTAAATAAAATTGCGTGTGGGAATTACCTTGAGGTGGTTTTCCTGAAGTTTATTAAATCAGGGTTCTCTTAATCATAAAATAGTCTGGGAAGAATAGCAGGTGTAGTCTTTAACAGGTCATTGACCCTTGTAGCTATTCCTCGGTGTGGGTTACCTCCCCTGCTTTTAGTCATTTCAACACAAAACCAATTCGTCCCAGGTCGATTCGGCCGGGTTGTTTCGGCCCGCTATTTCAGCCGGGTCGATTCGTCCCGCATCTGCGAGTCATTTCGGCCCGCTATACTTTGATATAGACAGTATATAAAGAGTTTATGTATTTTTAAGCAAAAGAGAACGTGAATGCATAATTTATCTATTTAAAAATATGTAAATTTATTTATTGTGCAAAAGTAAATAGAATAATAAATAACATTTTCTCATGTGCATACATGCCGTATGTTTGTACTGTTAACAACATTACATTAAATAAATACTATTAATGGTATCGTTTATTGATTTTTAATAAATATTTTAATTCAATTAAACTTGGTTGAGTAGAGGTTTTTTAGTGTTCATTGTATCTTATCATCAGCTTTATTATCGGATTGATTCATGTATGTAACTGTTTGCAAAATGGTGACTTTGTTTAGTCTATATGTTGTATCTTTCCGTCTTATAACTGAGTTCATGATAAGAAAGATTTTAATGAAAGAATTAGTGTTTATTTGTAAAGGTGTAATTGCAAAACATCTGCAAAAGGTTTTCTCATAGTTTTCTGAGCAAGGGAAGTGGTAGGATTTGTATTAAAATCGTCCTCTTAACACAAACATAACTGATTATCTGTTTTAGAGAAAAAAACGTCCCAAGGACAGAATTTTAGCATATTTTAAAACTGGTATTCAAATATGAAAAATATTTAATACAAACAATTGTACTTGCCTATCTTAAAATTTAGGACGTCAATCTATAAATCACATGTTGAAAATGGTCGAAATAATAAGAATCCATATGAAGAAAGAAAATGTACCGAATGTCAGAATAACATTTTGGGTGACGATATCCATTACCTCGATAATCTATGCTCTCTCCCTCTCTCTGTCTCTCTGTCTCTCTCTCTCTCTCTCTCTCTCTCATTTTGTCGGTCTCTTCCCTTTTTAATACACCATAATACACCATTATGGTTTCTCTTGTTATAGAACCTTAATTGTACTTAATTAATGTGTCGATATGTATGACCCGAGTATGATTTTTTTCCCAATAAAGTTTTGTTATGTTCTTTTCTTTCTGTAAAATACATCTTTCATTTACACAAATTGTCATCTTTTTTATCCTGAATTGGACCGCAACATACAAGTGCAGTTAGTTGTGGTCTCTTTAAATTATTATCCAAGGGTTTAGGACGATTGCAGTCCACATAAATCAAAGTCGTAAATAGAACTAAAAGAAGACAATGCCACTAATCCGTTTTGAAAGAAAGAATACAGACCGCCCGTATGCAATGTTTGTAATACTTATCGTTCCTTTACAAAAAAAAGTGAAAATATCATTGTTGATCCCTATTTTGACAACTAATGAAATGCGCAATTAGTTGCGATCTCTTTAAGTTAATAGACTTTAATAAGTATTTTGTACAATAAAAGGATGCTCGTTAACGACAAAAAGGTGTGCCTATTTAAACTGATGGGGAAAAACAACCAATTATTTATGTATACTACTGATATGTGTTATGTTATACTGCGGATTATTTGTATTAAAAAACTTTGCTATGATTTATTACAACATGAATAAAATTTGGTTAACAGAGTTGTGTTCTTAGTTGTTTAATTTTCCAAGTAATGACCTTTTACCTAAACATCCATCTCTCTCTCTCTCTCTCTCTCTCTCTCTCTCTCTCTCTCTCTCTCTCTCTCTCTCTCTCTCTCTCTCTCTCTCTCTCTCTCTCAGAATGGTATCCAAACAGTTTAGCATATTGAGGGTAAGACGATCTCACTGTTGTTGTTTGCAATTAAGCACTGATCAAAGAAAGTATTAAACAGACAGTGATAATATGATATGATGTGTAATTATAGCGGCATCAATCAATTCAGTGTTAGTAATTTGCATACAATTAAATTATACATTAGGAATTGAGAGAAAACAAATAACATACGGTGCTTTATGCAAAGATTACTAACATATATTTCATCTTTCCAAAGAGATAACAACATCAATTTCGTTACGTTAACATTTCGTTATTGTAATTAATATGAGGCGCACAAGATCAGCAGAATCTATACGTATTATATCGTATTGAATTAAATCATAAATATTTTACAGGATCCTATTTTCAATTTTATTATATAAGTGTTATTTAGGATTATGAGTATATGGTCAATCAACCAGATTCTCGCGAAAGTACATAATAACTGGGGGAGCGCTAGACGGTGCTGCAAATGTTGATTAAGGTAGCGCTCTACACCTTATTATGTCCTTCTGAGGGAGGGACCGGTATAAGGTGAAGTTGTTTGCATTGGCAACATGCACAATGGAGAGAATTTTGGCTTACCTCTATGCTAATCTCATGTACATAAATTTCTTTACATGTTGTGGTAATTAAGGAAACTATGCACAATCTAAAAACTGATAAAATGGCTGCACTCTTGTGCTCGAAAAATGAGCCTGAACTGGTACACTAACTTTAGAAGTTATTAATATAGCGAAAATGAATTCTGGCCTATTAGCCAATACCAGCTCTGGCAGTGCAATGAATGAATTAAAAAATATATAACAAGTTAAAAATTTAATGGCTATTTTTTTTTTTTTTTTTTTCGTGGAACTAGCAGTCTTTTGAGAGGTGCACATCTGAAGTAAGGCCAATCTGTATACTCTATAACCCAAATTACATCCAACAGTCATACACCACAATAAAGGGAATTAAAAGTTCTTTTAATAATATCTAAGATATACAAGGTCTTTTTTTCAATAACCTGAATACCCACTGAGGAAAACCTGGGAAAATGTTTTTCTTTGAAAATATTACCCTATGCAAAATGCGGAACTGTAGAGCGCCACCTAAATTCAGTGACATTTTCGTAATTTTAGTACTACTTTTCGTCTAGTCCTTAATTTGTTTTATATTGAAAAGTTGTACTAAACTTCTGAAACTCATACGGACTTTAGTGGAAATTCAAACATGTCTGAAAAAGTTTCAAATATGGTAGATATTGAAATTAATGCTAACATTCTAAATTAATACGGAATATAGGGGAGATTACAAAGAAAATTTCCCCCAAATTATAACAATTTGTTTAAAAAAATGTCCACAAATTGTAAAAAGATTTTAAAAGTGAACTATTTACAAACTTACATTTTTGTCACAAATACAAAAATGAAGAAATTATACGGAATTAGAGGAGAATAAAAAATGTTTGGACAAATTTAAAAATTGCAATTGATATATTGTTACGACTCTAGGACTTAAAAATATGTAACAGAAAGAAGGTGAAACCATAATGTAGGTAATATCAACAAGCAATTTATTTCCCTACAATACAAAGTGAAATTCAAGAAATACTTACAGTAGATAATGACGTCATCGACATCGATGTACGCGTCACAATTATCTAGACCAGATGTTAACATGTTCTTTAGATGTTGGAATGTTGCCAGAAAACTTTTCATTGCAAAAGGCATCACTTTATACTGATAAAGTCCATCTGGAGTTGCAAATACCGAAATTTCTTTTGCCCTTTCCGTGAGTGGAATTTGCCAGAATCCTTATAAAAGGTCTAACGTGGTTACATATTTCGCATTTCCAATTTTGTAGATGCAGTCATCTATTCTTGGCATTTGAAATGAATCCGTTTTGGTGACACTGTTGACTTTTCTATAGTCAGTATACATGCGGAACGAAGCAAAATATATCAGACGTATTTGGTTCAGATACAGAGGACATTGAGGTAGTGAGAGCACGCAGACTGAAATCAAAATAATAACCACGCATGGCCATCATTATGTTTACAAAATACAAAGATAAGGAGAAAATTGTACACATGTATCGTGATGTACGAAAGCAAAAATCCCGTGATTCTGCAGCGGCTGATAAGGAAGTAAACACTGTTCTCAGAGAACACGTTGACACAACCAGAGGTTCGAATTGCGGCAGATTTCCCAATTCGTGTACGCCGTGCGCGGACAAACCTGTATCCGATTCTAAAGAAAGCATTCGAAGAAGGAAAGAAGGCATTTTACAACTACGATAAACTGGTTATTGACGGGCATACGTAGGTGTTTAATGAAGTCAAAAAGGAACCCGTGCTTGCTCGTAAGCAATGTGGACATGGTCAAGGCTCGAAAACGACACGGAAGAGAGAGAACGTCACATACAAGAATACTAGTTTAAAGTGTTTAATGTGGAACATTTCTTTCTTGGTGGCAAAATAGAATTCAGTGATTTTAGAACTTATGTTTCACATTTTGATATTATTTGTTTTGTAGAGACTTGCGCAGATGTTACAAATCAATTTATTTTACAAGGATATAAATGTTTTGACAGTATCCGAACAAAAACACAACATGCAAAGAGAAACTCTGGAGGTATAGCTGTATATGTACGTGAGTAGGTTTTTTTACATTAGAAAATATTAGAAAAGAACATAGCATTACTAAATATATTATTTTGGTTAGTCATCAATTCTAATATATCTTTGAACCTTATTTTTGGATACGTGTATATTTCGCCGGAATACTCATCCATTTACTCTGAGGAAAATACATTTGCAATTATAGAAAATGATACAGCCCAAATTAAAAGAGAAATACACAAATCATAAATTTATACTTGCTGGCGATTTTAACGCGTTTACGAGTACAGAATCCGATTTTATTAGGTATGATAGTACTATTGACCCACTTCTTGATTTTAATTATGCGCAAGATACGGAGTTAGATGATCGTGCAACCAAGATCAAAGGGAGATAAACCATTATGGAGAAAAATTTCTTAATTTGTGCAGAATCACTGTACTCCGAATTTTGAATGACAGGTGTGGGGCATCGGAAAATATACATGTATTCAAGATAATTCGGCTACTGCGATAGATTATGTTTTAGCTGATCAACCGATTTTTAATTACTTATCTTAGTTTGATATTGATGATAGATTCAATACATATGACGATACCAGTCTGTATGGAATACTTCGATAGATGTGATCACAAGGGCTTGCCGGACAATTTAAATTTTACTGCGATGGATATGTAAATATAGGACAAAACAAAAGGACCACAATTTGTCGAGTTATTTTCAACGTTATTTGCACAAATATCAGAAATTTAACAAACAGTTGTTTGATAGGATCGCGTGAAGAAAGTATTGAGCTTTTAAACAATGCATATTACGACCCAGCAAAATAAATGAAAGTCAATGTTGAAATATGGGAAAATATTGTTTTTAGTGTTAGCAGAAATTCCCAGCCCTGGTTTGATAGAGACTGTAAGTTTGCCAAAAACACTGCTTTAAAGATGCTCCGAATTTTTCGGTTTAACAAAAAAATCTGAATTACTTGAAGACTATAAGTTTCATCGTAATGATTATAAAGCGATTTGCAGAACTAAAAAAAGAAAAAAAAGAAAAAAAAATTAAAAATAAACAAAAAGATACACTCATACATGCATTATAATTATATGCCAATGATACAAAACAGTTTTCGCTGTTACACAAACGGCCGGCGCCTTCTGGAAATACCAGCATCCCCTGTTCAGCTTGGTATACATATTTTTCGAATATTTCCAAGATAATGAAAATATGATTATCCAGCACGAACTCTTAGACAATATAATATCAGAGAGAGAGAGAGAGAGAGAGAGAGAGAGAGAGAGAGAGAGAGAGAGAGAATCGTACCGTCAAACCTGAAAAACGAAAAAGCTGGTGGAATTGATGCTTTTTCGTATATCGATTGATTCTTTTAAGTGCACTAGTCATATTATTACCCCAATACTTACTCAATTGTTTGATAAATTATTTGATGCTGGTTATTTTCCACAAAACTGGTCAACGACGATAATAACTCCAATTTTTAAAAAGGTGATACGCGTAATCCATCCAACTATAGAGGAATAAGTTTGCTGCCAGTTTTAAGCAAGGTATTTACAGCTATTACGAATAACCAATTACAAGACTGGGTTGCACAAAATGAATTTCTAGGTGAGGAACAGACTGGCTTTAGACCTGGATACTCAACAGTTGACAATATGTTCATACTATACACATTAATAAGCAAATATATGAGGAAAGCACGAGGAAGATTTTATGCCGTTTTTATAGAGCTTGAGAAGGGAGAAATATTTTATACCATAAACTATTAAATTATAATATAAGTACCAAAATATTACGATGTATTAAAGCAATCTATAAAGATGTGAATGCTTGTGTTAAGTCTAATAATGGTCTGAGTAATGTTTTTGATTGTCCAACTGGAGTACGGCAAGGATGTATTTTATCTCCATTACTTTTTACCTTGTTTCTAAATGATCTTCAGAGGACTATGGTAGATGAGTCTAGGGGGATATCACTAGAAACAATAGAAGTGTTCATATTGTTGCATGCCAACGATTTAATACTATTCTCAGATACAATGTTTCAGCTCCAGAAAATGTTAAATATATTGAGAAAGTATTGCTCTCGATGGAAACTATCGGCCAACCTTGGAAAAACACGAATTGTTGTATTCCGTAGGGGAGGCTATCTAAGTAGCTACGAGAAGTGGTACTATGGTCCAATAGAAATTGCAACTGTAACATACTATAAATGGTACACGAAACTATGGAGATAGAAGGATGTTTTCTATCCAGAACAACAAAAACAAAAGCAGTCACAGACCACAAGCGAAGAAGAAGACAAAAATACAGTCATGATATCAACATGGCAAGGACAGCATTTAGTCTCCCGTTTTGCTCGTGACTTGGCTGAAAGAATCACAAGCCTAGCCATGGAACATTGGTATGGATGTCAAATCAATCATCCTAGTCAGAAACAACACTACAAATGTTTGATGATGAGTCAGGAAGACAAGTTGGAAGAGTATCTAAAAGATGCATAGACTCTCATTTCAGAAAAGAAGATTCTGAAAAAGTGATATAAAGATTTGCGTGACCATTTGTTACCTCCATTGACTTCTCTGGAGACGAAACGCACCAAAGCTCTCTTGCTACAGAGTACGGAGACTACTCGTTCATCGATTTTACTTGACAGGTATTTTCAAGGAAAATGTGAAGTGTGAACTGATGACTTGTCTTTATCTGTAAAAAAATGGATACCTCGGAACTTCATTAACTTCTGCCTCACAGTTCGTACACAGCCTCTTGGAATACTTTCACATCGAAAACCTAAAGACGTTCAAGCCTATGTCAGCAACACGGACGACAGTCACCGAGCAGGAAACAATTTGGTACCCGTCTACCTTCCCAACGACCAAAGTGTGGAATATCTTGATTTTATAGATTACCTCCTCTGGAAAACGACATCATCGACTTTGAGAAGAAATGCTGTATCAACTCAATTCAATTACAAGGATCAGATTCCATTGTGCATGGACAATATTGTGTTCATTTTCTTCATCAACGCAGTCGTAGATTTCCCTAGAACATTTAGGGACTTGTTTTGATCGTGAGTACTCTAGAAACGATGATAAAATAGAAAGGTAGTTTCGTGAACATTGTTTATTGTCTTTAGCACAGATACGTAGTGTACATCGATATCAAAATGACAGTGTTTAGATTATTGGAAGTCTAGTCTGACCCCACAACGTTGTCAACCTTGTAAATACGTTCATGTTTAATGTTTATGGTATTTGTAAATAAAGAGGAAGGGACGTGCCCCAATCCTCCTTTTCATAGTTGATGTTTAAGTGAGCGTGGCTTATTAAGCAAAAGCTGTTGATTTTTAAAAAATGGCGTTGTCTTGTTTTTTATACCAAAAAAATAATTTTTGAACATGCTTTCTTTCTGTCGATCTTCTTTACATGTCTAATATTTTCTTTCACGTTCGGGTACCAAATCTGAGGGATGTTTTCGTTCACGTCCATGCTTCTCACATATAAAGCGGCGCGTTCACTAGTCTTGCCAAGTCTGCAGCGAACATAGAAGAAGTAATGACGCTAGCGATGGGCATGATTCCAGCCCAGGCTTTGAGCGCGCTGAAAGGCTTAGGCCTGACAGTCACCTCAGGCTGGAGCCCACGAGCCCAGGAGAAGTAGACGACGTTTCTCCTGATCTGGGAAGAATTGACAAAGATAGAAAGAAGTCCCCAGGGAAGCTGGAGAGGGAGATCGCCGGCACAGAGGCAGCTAATACAAAAGCAGATCCAGAAGCCAAGAGCCCGAGCCGATGCACCACAAAGCGAGCAACCTTCCAAGCAAAGCTTCCATGCCGCCATTACCACCACCAACAACAACAAATCAACAGGGGGCAAGGCAGGGAAGGAAAGGGAAGGAAGCAAGGAAGAAGAAAAGAAAGGAAAAAGTGGGGACACAAAGAAGAATCCCAGCGCCGACAATGAACCCCCAACAATAACAACAACAACAACAACAACAGGCAGCAGCAGACGTGGTCGCACAGAAACAAATGCCCCATCAAACATCAAAGTAGCACGCAGGGCAAAATCTTCGTGACTATGCAAGCGCAATGAGCATAGAATATCTTTGGAGGGAACGTAAAGCAGCCAATTCGCCAATTCGCATATCAGCTAAATGAAGAGGGTCTTCTAATCGAGTGGAAGAAACATTTCACATACATCAAAAGTCCAGCTAGTACAGTCCATTGAAAACATTCAATGGTACAGTGAGCTCTACAGCGGCTGTACATTACCCCCTTACGACGCAGATTTGCAACGAGCTGATAAAATACCACAAGCTCGAGCGCACCGAAGTTGCAGTACCGGAAATGAGGTATGAATCATCAAACCGCTGAACTACTTGAACGGGTGGACCCACAAGCACGAGACCCACGAGCCCTCAGCAGATCTTGGAGCCACAACCCAAGCCAAAGACGTCAGCCCGGAAATAGATGCCGCCAGGGAAACATCCCAGCCCGTTTACGGGCCAAAGAATTCAATCGTGCTGAGGGTTTCCATTTTGCGTTTGGAAACCCATTTTGATTAAAACTTTTTTACATGCACAAATTTGATCCATTCAACCACCGTTCCAAAACTACTCGATAACATTGTATACCTAATTAAGACCACTAAAATAGTAATAGGTTACTTTCACCCGATATTTATCAATTCTTATCAATTCTTCGGACATTTTAAGTGCGCAATGTACACTAAATTTTAAAATTGGATAGGTTAGGTAAACTTTTAAACTGACAGATAGCATGATCACAATTACAATATGTGGCTTACACACAATTGTTTGATAGGGACATCCCGAATTAGATAACTGGGCAGAATTTGAACAAAAGTACGTTTATGGCGTTTTAGAAACCTTCCGCTGCCACTTCGCGACTCCAGCTACGTCCTTTTAATCCTTTATCTCGTCCAGACACAACTAAGTAATTAGTATGCTGTGCACACAGTAAATCATGGAATAGTGTGCTGTACCCTCCATTCCATGTTTAAAAAGATATAATATACATGGTCGAAGCGCCTAACACGTCTATACTTCAAATTAAGTAAGTAGTCTTGCCATTCGTCGTTGACTTGTCAACGCAAAAAAATGGGCAGCCAGGATTGTACAAAAAAAGGAGGTGTTGGATGGTTTTCAAAAAGTGGGTTTTGGATAGCACTAAAAACGTGGGTGTTAGATAGTAATGAAAAAGTGGATGTTGGATAGTACTCAAAAAGTGGGTGTTGGATTGTATCTAAAAAAGTTAACATTACATTTCCCGTAGAGGTCTATAAATTTTTCAACATTGAAACAAACGGTGGATAGCATATCGAAAGGTAGGTGCTGGATAATAGGGTGTTTGTGTGTGGGGGATAGTACATAAAAAAACGGGTGTTGGATAGTAGGTTGTGTGTTGGATAGTATATCAAAAACCAGGTGCAGGATAGTAGGGTGTGTATTTGATTGTAATCCAAATATTTTAACATTACATTTCCCATAGGGGGCCAGAAATATTTCAACATAAAAAAAAACAACTTACAAGTTAACATTCACATTCCCATAGGGGGCCAGAGTGCCATCATCAAGTTATACCTATAGACATTTTTAACATTGCCCTTCCTGTAACGGGGCCATAAATGTTTCAACATGGAAACGGCCCATAACACATCGCAAGTTACCATTACGTTTCCAACAGGAGCTAGCATACCATCCGCATGTTAAGCCTATTGACATTTTTAAGATTACCATTCCCATAAGGAGTCAGAGTACCATCCCTATGATAAACCTACAGCGTAATGTTAATTCCCATAGGAGTCCAAAATGGGGCCACATATTACTACTAACGCGTCTCCCGAGATTATTTAGAATGCTGCAAGGGGGATTTAGAATTTCTCTGTATAATATACTTTAATTATTTTCAAACATTTTCCCATTTTGGACCACCTCGGCTATTCTGCGGGACAAGAATATGCCTCGGATGTATGTTGGCATAGTGATTTACAGAAAAAAATAAAAAAAAGTTCTTCTGAAATTTCTCCTCAAAAGAAGAAACCGCAATCTATTTGGACAACCTTGGCTATTTCTACGATTGGATTGACTGTTGGATTGACCGAGATATTGCGAATGAAAAATTAGCTTTGCTGACAACTGCGTCTCACTTCTGGTGCTCATGAGACAGCAGAGAACTAGCATCCTCCATTTTAATAAAAGTACTGAATCTCTGTACATTTTTTCCCCATGATGCATCGCGCACATTAGTCTGGTTCCCTGCATCGTATGCTTTGAGATATGCACTCCGCTATTTGACTAACTAATCGGGGGACACAGATTTTACTAGTTACCGGCCCATGAAAATTGGCTTGCCAATTTAGGCCCGGCACCAGGGAAAAATAGTTCGATGAATTCGCAACTTTTCGGTCAATCCTTGTTTCGTAAGTAGCGAAGCGGTCCGAATGGTAGCTATCGGTATACATTTGAGGTATGATCCGTAGGACTGACCTCGAAGTTGCGACTGATATTTTAAGTCGCGCAAAATGGATATGTTCGCTTGATGTTTTTAAAAAAATAAAAAATAGAAATAAAAAAAGGAAACACTATTCAATATTTAAATATGCCTACATTTTGTTACCTAAAGAGCTTACATATTTCGACCCTGTCAAGCCACCGGATGAAAACGATTTAAACTATAGTTCGATCAGCGCGGCATCGAGAATTATATCCGCGTCTGTAGCTCGGTTAATTTTTATGTTTACCCAATTTGTTTCGCTCACAAATGATTTCAACACCATTAGTGGTAGCGTGGGACACTTTAGCGTCAAGGGGACATCCTGTGTTATTCAGGGTAAAAAGATTATATCCTCTTACGGGAAATTAATATTAGACCGCCATGTTTGAAATGTATAGGGGAAAAATGTATTGTCTAATGTTTTTTATTTTTTTATTTTTTTTTATACAGCATGAGTCTGTCTTGTTAGAAACAGTAAGAACGTACGATTTTTGTTTTTGTTTGAAATGTAATCGTAAAAATTGGTTCATAATTGTTTTTAAAACATTTATTAATTTTGTTCACAGGATGAGTCTGTCTGGTTAGAAATTGTAACAATGTAACAGGTTCTGTTTTGACGGGAATATGTGGTTTCTAACTGAAATGAATATTACATAGCAGGTTTATCAGAATTGAGAGACAGAGAGAGAATTTGACATGGAGATGACACTCTAATCTCAGTAGAATTAAACATGTATATATGCATGGTGAAGTCCACTGGGAACAAAGGACCTGAATCTTGTCGGGGGGTTTTATTTGTCAAAGATCGAACGCAATACATTTTTTCTTGATTTGTAATGGGTTTATTCAATTCAAAAATTGCCATTCTCATTTCTCGCAGTACCTTCATTGTCATCCATATTCTTGATCTCTATCAGACATTAATAATGAACGAGATAGTCTAACTTGTCACAGTGGCGTGCTAAGGGTAAATGGCGCCCGGGGCGACAATGATAGCCCAAAGGGTCAGAATACAAGGCCCGAATTTTTATCAGCTGTTTTGGCGCCCCAAGACCTCTGGCGCCCGGGGCAACCGCCCCGTCCGCCCCCTCCCTCCCCCAGTCGTCTCTATCATCATTACCTACGCTTTATATAGAGGGAAACAACTCTGTAGAGACTACAACTTAATTCACATGTCAGTGTGTGTGTGTGTGTGTGTGTGTGTGTGTGTGTGTGTGTGTGTGTGTGAATATGTTATTCATACTTTTAAAAAATAATAAACACACTTTCGTTTCTTTATGGTATAAGAATAAAAGTTTGAATACAATTATAATGACATTTCAAAAACACATCACGAAAGTAGATTTTTCTGTAAGGTTTTCCGTCAGTACACGTTCAACTAGGAATCCAAGGTGGCGTTAATCAAGAAAATACATACACTATTTTCTACACACAGTATAGAAGTCCAATCATTGTAATCTCATATTATTGAATTGCGAGAATACTGCATTTTTTCTCATAAAGTCGATGATATCGTCTTCCAAGGGAGGTAATCCATAGGAATCAAACTATTCTATCCTTGTCATGCTTGGTACATTTCTTTGTACATTTCAGCATATTCATTTTCCCATATGGGTATGCTGTGACCAATGCCTCATTTTGATTCACTAACAAAACGCGTTACTGTTGATATATATAAATATTACATTTTCAAACAATGCACAATTTAACTCGTAGATAAGGTTTTTTTTGTAAGGTTTTAACATTTTCCTGTTCAAATTGTCAGAATTTAGTGTAAGCTAAGATTTATTGTACTGTAAGGTTGTGAGTTTGTGCAAGTTTTGAAAACAACAAAACTATATTTAAAAACGGGGGTACAGAGGCCGTAACTGATTTCTAGATATAATATTATGAATGAAATGAACCTTATGAAGAAACACACAGCAGTTCTACATTTTATTCACATAGACATTTTGACAACAACAATTGTTTCTTCTTTTGCGTCAGTATATGTTCTAACAGGAATCCAAGATTGCATTGATAAACAAATAAACACAGTATCAGTCAAATACGATGTCTTTGGCATACTCAGCTACCGCTTGTGTCCAAGTGTTGAATTAAAGACCTTTCCAGTCACGCATATCCTTTCAACCGTCAATCTGTTGATATAACCAGCTTGCAATAACCACTTCTTGCTCAGTGTGAAAAGCTGATAAAGTACGACGAATCTCCTCTTCAAACGGGGGTATATAAGTCGTATTCATCAATATCACACGGAGGTACACAAGTCGTATTCATCAATATCACACGGAGGTACACCAGTCTTATTCATCAATATCACACGGAGGTACACAAGTCGTATTCATCAATATCACACGGAGGTACACAAGTCGTATTCATCGATATTCGTTGCACTTTCAGTACAATAAGTTTTTCGTGCACAGATAAAGTTTTGCTGTCATGTCTTTGCATATACTGTTCATAAATTTTCCACAGAGAATCTGCTGGTAAACAAAATCCAAGAAATGTAGTCACACACACACACACACACACACACACACACACACACACACACACACACACACACACACACACGAGACACGTGGTCCATAATCCAAAGGAATCGTCTTGTCTTGTGGAATCAGTTTTTTTAACAGTACTTGGCAATCCACTAAGTCTTGAACGCTGTCATTGACTTTCTTCCATAAAATTTGATGCAACACAGATGACAGAAGTAGGGGCATCGAGAGCCTTATATCCACGTTGAGATTTATGTCTGTCTTCTTATGCATGAAACATAGCAATAGTTTAAAAATCGAGAAATGATTTTGAGTTTGCGTTTCACTTTAATCTTTACAAAGTGTGTGTGTGTGTGTGTGTGTGTGTGTGTGTGAAACAGAGAGAGAGAGAGAGAGAGAGAGAGAGAGATCAAGTCTAAAGAAATTAAAAAAACCTAAATGGCCTTTTTTTTCAAAACCCGCTTAGATCTCTTGGTGTGTGTGTGTGTATGTGTGTGTTTGTGTGTGTGTTTGTGTGTGTGTGTGGTGATGGGTGATTATAGGGACAAGAGGAAATTAACATTAAACCACCATTCTTTTGTAGGATTCTAGCGACAAGGGAGCATACTATGTTAAAAATGTCCATAAGTTTATCCTTTATAAATCTTGTATGAGACATAAGAGGGGAGTTTTAGAATTTTGGCCATCCTAAATTTAAGATACTTACTAAAATTGTGTCCTATACTGGCAGTATGTTCGGGTCAGCATTAAGTCACACAAAATTTTCATTCATCAGTTTCTTACGATATGCCAGTAGCTTGAAAAACTAACTGACTTCAGCTTACGTAAGGCACGGTGTAAAATTGCGACTATATTAAAAGTGGCTTGAATTTCATATGAGGCGTACCGAGGTCTTAAGGTGTTAAAAATTTTGCAGCCAATCCGATACTGACCGACTTTTTCTGAATGTGACAAAGATCATATTTTGGCTTTAGATTTAAGACATGCACTGGATATTGGATATTACTGCCGACATTGTGTTCGAAATTGGTTCAACACACTTTTGAAAGAATTGATCGGATTCAGAACAACACTGTAATTGATACTGTATGGTATAATTGATACAATGCAAGCAATTTTTGTGTATACTACGCTATGATGGGCCGGAGGTATGAATAACCTGAAATAAGAATCTCAATGTAACTTCTTATTGTATCCGAGGATGCTACCCATTTTCATGACCATGTCTCTCTGTAACAAAATGATATTGTCACCTATAGTCTATTTTCACTTCTAAATCTGTTGTGTATTAGCTGAAATTTTACCATAATGTTTTCATCTGTGTCGTAAACTTACTCTCCATTAAATGTTGAACAGTTTCTGATACTGCCGAAACAGACTGCATAATAGATTTTCTGTTTTGAACATGTGCGCCTATTATGCAGATTACATTAAATCTTATACTTTGATTTAATCTTACAATACCTACATCTGTGAATCCGTTGCTTTACTGCAGAAAGTAACTTTCCAGCCTTGAGGTGTGTAGCGAAGGTACATCTCGGTCTGTCATATAAATTCATTTCATTAGATGACAATATTTTCCAGTATTTAACATTACCTGCTCCATAGTTATATTTACGTCTATAAACATCTAACACAACAGCAACTGTAGGGTCCTCAAAATCATGGTATACAGTTTTCTGTTTTTATGGCCCATTATCAATCATGTGTGTTTTATTTTCCCTGGAGCTATCCCCTGTCATCATGTGGAGAAATTATACAATTATTACAGATCAAATTAATTGGTGTCATATATATGTTATTGTTATTTGATTTGAATGCAACTTACATGAAGTTTGTATACTGATTTGACTGCCTCTGGTATATTTTACTGTCCAACGCATTAATGAAATCCCGCAACCAGATGTAGTCATCTACACAACCCAGTTTAGTTGATTCTTCCAGAATCTCATGTCACAATGTGATCTGTATCTTTTCTTAGAGTTATCATTGACAAATTTTAATGTTCAGTTATCAACAAATGTTTCATGGTGTTTACGTTAAAAAAAATGAGTTTCGGTAAAATATATTTTTCTAATATCAGGAAATTCTGTAAAAATCTTTATTTTAAATCTTGAGTCCAGGTATCTTCGATAAAGTGTTGAATACTGCTTCGTATATGAAACTCTCTCTGTGTGTGTGTGTGTGTGTGTGTGTGTGAATACATAGTCTCTGTTTACTGTTTTCTACAGTAACATTGAACTCTTTCTTGATTTCTATCTCTTATATGTTAATTTCCTCAACTGTAAAAAGCATAGTTCTCGTTGACTTTGCGTAGAAAAAACGCATCCTTAATTGAAAAAAAACACGGATTTGTCCCCACTTCGAAATTCTTTTAATGAATTCGTAATTTGCTCCTGATTGAATCATGTTATTTTCGTTACCTTTTATTAAAATCTCATTGACAAGCTTGTAGTGTATTACATTTTATTTATTTGTCAACTTGTTTGAGATAGTGTTGAAATCAACTTCATCGTTTAAAATGTTATTTTATTCATTTCTTCCTTAATTTTATTTATTAATCTCTTTGAAATTGTATACAATATAGTCGCCTTATTACGTTTTTCATGTGTACCATATTGCTATTTACTGATGATGTTTTTGGATTTCCTTTCTTTTTCCCTCAGGTTTCATGATCAGCATAAATTCCCATAGCGTACATGTTAAAAATCCGTTGCTCTCTCTCTCTCTCTCTCTCTCTCTCTCTCTCTCTCTCTCTCTCTCTCTCTCTCTCTCTCTCTCTCTCTCTCTCTCTCTCTCTCGTTATCTTTCAAAAACACAAATAAAATCATGCTGTTTAATACTTCTCTCAACGTATTGTGCTTCCTCTGTCGTCTTTGGATGAGAGGTGTACGTTGTACGTTTCGTGTATCGTCTCTGTAGGTGTGCAGACACACATGCAGAGTATACCTTTGGTACAGAGACTCATAATGTCCCGCACGGCACACAGCCACACTGTGTCCGGCGAAGTGCGTCTTTGACACATAATTTATTTTAATGTCATATTGCTTCAGCTGGTTCCCATCTGTTCAAAAATTCATCATATCTTTCCATTGTTTACGATCACACATTTGTTAACGTTCATTTTGGGTCCTATAAATCTGTTAAACTTTGTATATGACATCTTGTTTGTCATATAGGGATAACTCTTGCTCCTCAAACATACCATCAATATCCTCTCACTTTAAGTCTTCCAGTTAGCGAATGACTACATCACATAAAATGGCTGCCTAATATTTAATACTTCCTTGCTAAATTAAGGAACATAGCCCTTTTAAAAAATTTATTTAGTATTTTGACATTCTTACTGTTTCACCTCTTTTGAATGAAGCATTCCAACTATCTGTTATGAAGTAACCGAACAGATTGATCCATACTTGTGATCAGTTATCTTCACTGCTTGCTACAACCAGAATCATGTCTATTGATGTATGATGGATGTTACTGTATCCCTCAATTAGCTTTGGTAAAACGTCAACCCATGTTTCCTTTCATTCTGTGTAAAATTCTTCTACATTCTACTTTTTAGCGTTCTGCTAAAACCATTGTGCTACAGACGCCTTTTTGTCTGAGTAAGCTGAAAACATTCTGTGTTTCTCTTATCCTAAAAATCCTGAACTTCACTGTTTTAAAACTATTTTCCTACACCAGTCTGTATCTTTTCAGGTTTTCTCTCTTTAAAGATTTTTTGAAAGCATAGTGTATATCATCTCCCTGCTTTGTTTTCACTTTTCCATCCCAAGCGTATTTTGAAGAGACATCTATCATTGTCAAATAATGTGCCTAAATCCATTGTAATAGTTCTCTTATGCTTGCATGCCCACAATGACTACTTACTACTGGTCATCAGCGTGAATAACATAAACTCTTTTGTATGGAAATCTTTTTCTCACTTGCTTGTGTAATGTATTGGTAGACTTTCGGTTAAACAGTTTTTCAGTACAAAGTATTTTCTTTTATATTTTTTGTCATTTTTAATTTGTTCCCACAACTCAATAATAGTTGTGTAAGCAAGTGGACTTCCAGGATTGTTCTTAGTCAACTATTTAAAGCGGTATTGAAGCATCCAGAAATAAATTTACCCTTGACAAATTGTTTTTAGGGAATTATCAACAAACAAACAGAAAATTTATCTGCAACAGTTACTTTCACTCCCCGCAATTTGCAACGTTACTTCAGTCCTTTCAAACTTATGAATGTTTTAAGTTTGATGTCAAATTTTGTCATTCTTATTGTTGAATGTTTTAAGTTTGATGTCAAATTTTGTCATTCTTATAGTTGAATGTTTTAAGTTTGATGTCAAATTTTGTCATTCTTATACCGTAGTTGAATGTTTTAAGTTTGATGTCAAATTTTGTCATTCTTATAGTTGATTGAAGAACAACTACTTCATATACTGTGTCACCACTTGTTGTCTTCAACATAACTTTCTTTTCCATATATTCTAGATCTGCTTCTCTTGAATTATTGTAGATTAACCTTATAAATGTTACAAGATCTTCAAATTGTACCATACATTTAACAGAATACAGATTGGTGTATTTTTTACTCACATCACGCAATTTATTGCTTCCTCAAACATTACTTTAAAAAAAAAAAACATTTTTATATTATTTTATTATGCTATCATCATGTAAATGTAAAATAACAATAAAATGTCAAAAGTCTAATGTGACGACTTGGTGGTAACCTTGCTGAATAATTCAGTTCCCCATCCTCCAGTGATCATAGACGGAATGACAACCACATGTTTAGCATTGTGTCACCTGTGTTAACCGCTTCGGAGGCGCGCTCATCCATTCCTTCTTTCAACTGAATGTGACTATTCAGGCCATGTCCACAGCGAAAGTTGGACCGTACCCCCTAACTGCTTGTAGATTCTCGCGAATCTGAGTTCTGTAATGCGACAAGCAACCAACCCAAGCACAAGCCATTCCCACAGCTATGTATATATAGGTTCAAAAAGCGAATTGTAAGAGACATATAAAAGACCTATCGAACACATGCATGCATTGTGTAATATAAAGTTTGCACCTTGCAGATGAGACTTGGTTCATAATCTCAAGTAGTTTGACAATCCTGGACTTTTATTTAAAGTTGTGTCAAAATTCTCTACTGTGGATTTTGACCTTGTTGCTCGAAACTCAACAAGTGTTATAATAAGTATAAATTACAAAGTATATCAGTTATCAATTGACTTGAATTAAAGAACATGTTGGACAACACCTTCGGCTGAAATAGCCTTAACCAGCCATAATGAAGAACATGTTTGGACAACACCTTCGTCCGAAACAGCCTTAACCTGCAATAATGAAGACCCAGGTTTAACTGAAAATCTCAGATTTTTTTTTTAGTTTCCGTAATGCATTATCTTCAGTGATGTACTTGCACTGAAGATTGACGGACAGTATGGATAGCAAAATAGTTCATACACCTTGATTCCTCTGCAACTAGCTTTGTTTATTCCCTGAGGAAAATTTGAGGAATTTATATACTCCTTTCTGGGAGAAGAAAAAGATTCCAACCATTTAAGGAATTATTGTAGGTACTGAAATTTCTGTATCACTTCACTTTGGTGAAGTTCATGGTCAAAAGACGGACTAAAATACTTATATGATTCCTCCGTAAGATTAATTTGTAACTATATATCAATTTACATTTGTTTTTTTAATTTCTAAATCACACTTTCTGTCATTGAGAGTTTGTATCACTTGACCTTGATGAAAGTAAAGGTCAAGGACAAGATATCTGCTATGTAAAGTCTTATTTCGTTCACTAATACTAACCATGCATTTTAATGAAGTCATGCTATTCTCAAAAGTATCATAATGGAAATAACAAAATTTTCAATCTGAGGAGAAATTTTGCGAATTTCATTGAGACCAGAGCCTGGACAACGCTGATAATCTATTAATCTGAGGCTTCGATTATGATTCTTGGCTCCGAATATTGCCAACACGTCTTAAAGTTTTAGTCTCGGCCTACGATATGTGATTGGTGGATCTTATGTCAGACTTAAATTGCATCCAATTAGATTACTGGATCCTCAAGCTTTATTGGGAAATCCAGGCCACGTGCCATCGCGTGCCAAGTTTGGTGATAAGTAGCCACTTGACAGTTGTTTTGTCCGGTTCTCACGGTTTTGCTTCAGCTCATAGGACCACTCTAATCTAGTGTCTTTGTCTTTCGGAATATGTTAACAAGTTTGTATATTTGGTTGAAAAAAAACCAACAAAAACCCCCCAAAAAACCTTCACTCAAAATTTCAAGAGATCAAAGTCGCGAATCATTTTATTACTTTGTGATCCGTGTTAGGCTTATCTACGAAGCTGACTTTTGAGATAGATATACTGTTGAGAAAAGAATAAAATCATCAGCGTTTCATGTAGGAAGGTGGTTGTGATGTACATAGTATGACAACAGGGTATATATTTTTATATAATTGTAATAGCACGTACTCGCAATATTGAAAGGTTAATAGTTTTTTCTATTTCTCTAATGCCTAAAGCAAATTACAATCTCTCTCTCTCTCTCCATTTATCAGATACATATATACAAAGTATTTATTGGATCATAAAGGCTGCTAATTTTCAAATCACAACCTTAAATAAACTTGGCTTACTTTCACAACCAGCTTATTTTTTGATTTCTTAAATATTAAGTTTATTTATTTTCAGTCTCTATCGATTGCATAATATGGAACTTTAATGCAAACAATTTTGTTGTTGTTGTTGTTATATTTGTTTTGTTTTTTTATTTAAAAAAATCACATCAACGGTAGCAAGAGTTTATTTACATATATTTAAAAACATTGGCCACTCTGTTTGTTGACATTTGTGTGTGTGTGTTTTTGTTGAGCAAAATAATATTCATCACACGCTGTTTTCATGACGTGTAAATTAAAGCTATCCGGTCGTAAGAAAATGAAAGGCTATTGGAATCTGAGGCAAAATTAAGAGTGGATGTACTTAAATAATGTTTAGAAAAAAATACCCTTGTCTGAGGCACATGAATGTTTCAAACGGCTACCAGTACCAAGGATTTGATTTTTAACGGGGATTATGCAACAGAGAAAATGATTTGAATATATTGTAACACGCACAGGGGTTCCTCTACCGAGCGAATCAAACACCTGCCTGAGGTTGGTCTAGAAGTCCCTTGTTTTCCCCTATTTCCAAGGACTTCCCGACAACATTCGTTGTCAACTGGAAGTCCCTTGTTTTCCCCTATTTCCAAGGACTTCCTGACAACATTCGTTGTCAACTGGAAGTCCCTTGTTTTCCCCTATTTCCAAGAACTTCCTGACAACATTCCTTGTCAACTGGAAATCCCTTGTTTTCCCCTATTTCCAAGGACTTCCTGACAACATTCGTTGTCAACTGGAAGTTCTTGTATCGCGCCAAGACTAGAAACAATTTTTCTCTAATAAATAAATGAATGACCACAATGTCACAACTACAACTTCACAATTGAATGGCTTTTCCTTGTTAGCACGCCGTGGCATGAAGCACATAACACAATTCAAACACCCAATGCAGGAAACTATTTTCAGATTCCATCCCTGGGTCAATAAAAACAACAGTCTGAACAACGTTTCGCATATGCACTTCCACCAACTGCTACAGTGAAAGGCATCTCCAAACAAAGGGATGGCTTCTTCCCAATTATTTCATGGCACAAAACAGTAGTTCTTGTCACGAATATCTCCCACAGAAAGGCACAATCAATCAACACCTCTGAATTAAGATAGGAACTACTTGGCTCCATGCCCACTTATGTTGCTTATGCTAGTCTGACCCCATCTCAAACTTCGAAACCAATCCATGACATTGCAAAGTCTCTTAACAACTGTAAGTATGACGTATGTTCTAGAAATTGGCCAGTTACTCGGGCTGGGAAATATTTTCCTGACACCGACTTCCCATAATCAAACCACTAATCACTAAAATCTAACGAACCTATACATGGAGACATAAATAAAATGGAACATACCCAAATTTATTACAATATTTATTTGTTCTCATTATGTTGTAGTGAACACCCATGTGACTATTCATACGAATCACATAATTTCGCTGAAATTGGTGCGTTACCAATAAACATGTTTAGAATCTTGGTTAAACTTACCATTGTATTCTATTTTATGTGTGAACATTTTTCCATTCAACTGTTTTTAAGTTGGTTCAATATCTTTAATTGATTTAAGATCTATAATTGTCTTTGAAAAATAAATTCTTTCGAGCCTAGCAAAAATATTGAAATCCATGCATTAATATTTGTCTTTTTTAACATGAGAAGTAATGCATGATGTATAGAACTTTACAAAGCGTTTTTTTTAAAAAATTGATTAATTCCTTGCTACAGCAAAATGAAAGCTTTGGGACACGATGATTTCTGCCATACCCATCGTTTCGGGGGTTTATGTTTTGTAAAAGCATTTCCTTTGAGAGCTATTTTAGAAAGTAGTTGTACACTGATGTATAAAATGCGTGAATTATTCGAACAAAGAGGTATGCAATTTTACTCTAACTTCGTCCATTTAGTTCCTGTCTTTAAGAATCGCATTGATAAAAGACTTTTCTGTCTGGAATACCCAATTTCAGCTACAAAATTACACAAGAATTTGTTTTATTCTCCTTTGAGATTTTCTCAAGACCCAAGGGAGGCGTGGTTTCTGGGCTGTCCAGTGAGAACATCCTCTGTAACTCCTTGACCTTGGTCTTGTGTTGGCCCTCTACTGTCCTTCTCCTCTTCCCGAGAAGAATGTCCAGAGGATCTGACCAGTTTTCTTTAATCCAACCCTCCTGGTACACCATGATGTTCCTCACCAACCTTCTGTCCTGACCAGATCCTATTTTTACCGACTTTTTCGCTTTCAGATAACTTGGCGCCTCGCTGATCTTTAAGAATCTGTTTGGCGCTCCTCGGGTCAGACTGCCGTCCTGGAAGATGCATTTGTCTTTAAGCACGTAGGGAGAAAACATGTAACACAGCTCAATCAGTGCCTTCGTGTCCTCCTCTGTAAGACTGGCATACTTGTGGTACACCATCAACTTGTCCATATCAGGGTCTGCACCTTGAAGTTCCAGTAGTGAACACATGCAGTTTAGGTAGTACATAAGCCTTGCTTTTGGATGATTGGGTACTGCACAATCGTAGCCGGCATTTTCAACATTCGTTCGTTGCTTTGTTCTTTTAGACATCTTTTGCACCTTTGGTTAAAAAAAATAAAAAAAATTGTCAAACTATTACAATTTAGCAAACTATCAGGTAAACAAAAGAGTGCAGTTAAAAGTCAGTTATTTTCACGTACTGATAAACTTAATGATATTCATTCAGTAACATGCAACGTAATACGATTGGTAAAATGTAGTAACTGTATTGCTATTCAACAGTATATTTTTCTGTAATGCATTGTAAAGGATGTTGCTCCTGAACGAAAGCAACAAAGTGCAGTGCCAATCACAAATATAAATGGTAAACCCAAGCCCCCTCCGGCATAACTTTAGTTCTGGATTAAAGGGGAAGAAAAAAAAAACAGACCCCCAACCCGCCTCCCCCCCCCCAAAAAAAAGCGACGAAATGAAAAGAGGAAACTAATATGTCCACAAAGGGCCTTGTCTTATTTATAAAAAAGTGACTTTAACAGCATGAAAGGTTTATGTAACACTTACAGACATCGTGTAATGTTCAAAATTCAGTGCTTAACGTTTTGTGGCGCAGTAATTTTGCTCTGTATTTGTGCAGTGTAGCGATGCGGTCGTCTGAACTCACTGGGGACATACCAGTGTTACAGATAACCGGATGCTTGGGTGAAGGGAGATGTGCCTTTTTGGTTGGTGGAAAAGTAGTCCGAACACTCAAACAACCGAGATTCTAATAAATCAATAAAACATCCACACTAGTTGGTTATTGACAACAAGATAACAAAGTAGTCCTAGACAGAAACAACCATGTTAGTAGTCATGATAGTAGTATTAGAGGCGGTTTACACTACGTCTGTTATCTCTGGTGTATTGGTGTATGCTAGTTCCCGATGGTATACATCCTGTTTTCTTGGTAAGTTCCTTAGTATATTCCCTTGTTATGACTTCTGGATGAACACTTTAGCGCACATGTTACTTGAAATACGTATCAGCATATTTACTTTGTAAATGAAAATTCTCTTTGGTGCATAAAAGATTTCACTAAGATATTGTTTACTTCCTTGAAAGCTGGTCAGAATTATTACAGAATAAATTCTGTCTCTGTGTAAATTGCATTGCGTTTTGGCCAATGTTGGCCTACTGTCTTTTAAATGTAAACACTGAACAAAAACCTTTTTTTAAGTGATAAATTTTACCTTAAAATCACACTGGACTCTTGATAGTAAAGAATAACGTCCTTGGTTTCCTTACTGTATCAGATTTGATATTTACACAGGCTTGGCCAACACAACACTGTAACGGCTGCAAGACATCTACAGCATGATAAAGGGGATGAGAACTGTTTACAAAATCTACCAATATTGTACTCATATCAAGCAAATCACATGACAATCCATCTCGTCTGCATGTAATGGCTGTAATTAAGTCAAACTAAGCATTATCGTCCTCCTTAAACGGC
Organism: Margaritifera margaritifera; assembly: GCA_029931535.1. Lineage (NCBI taxonomy): Eukaryota > Metazoa > Mollusca > Bivalvia > Unionida > Margaritiferidae > Margaritifera > Margaritifera margaritifera. The sequence continues at coordinate 2,146,831 of JAQPZY010001597.1, forward strand.
CGTAGGTAAGTTCCTCCTGTACACTGTATCATCTATTTCTTACGCAGACGAAACTCTAGAATTCATAATGACAGGAGTGAAGTTTAATACTTTTGGCTGCATGTACTTGGTATTTTGTAATAGAAGTTGCGTGCTATCACGCATAGATTTACATTTCTTTTGTTAGCAGGCATCCATCCCATCAATTCAGTCTCAGTTTACAGGCAAGTTTTTTAAAACGTTGCAAAATACTAACGAAGCATGGCGGCCTTGCTTTGTCATCTCAGTATTGTCGTACTTTTGAAGAAAGAGTGTATTGTAACAGCACTATAGTCTAGAACACCTACATTGAGAGATATAAGTAGCACGTACGAATTATATATATATGACCGTGAAATTCAATTCCATTCAATTCAAAGGATGTGTGTGTGTGTGTGTGAGAGAGAGAGAGAGAGAGAGAGAGAGAGAGAGAGAGAGATATAGAGAGAGAGAGAGAGAGAGAGGAACGGTTATATTATGAGGAATTAATAAGAAACTAATTTTTTATAATAAAGTCACAAACAAGTTCTTAACGATCAAACCCAAGATATACCCATTTTGAACAATTGCGAAAATTTTGTTTGTTGTTTTTGATGATGCTGGAGTTAAACGTCACAAGTTCATCACCATGTTATATTTTCGAATATTTATTGTAGCTCGTACCTTAGTAAACTTTGGCGTTTTATCCACATAGGGCTTCCATATGAATATATGTAGAGAGAGAGAGAGAGAGAGAGAGAGAGAGAGAGAGAGAGAGAGAGAGAGAGAGAGAGAGAGAGAGAGAGAGAGAGAGAGCGAAAGTCTTTAAATTTCACGTGGTACGGAAATTTGAACTGCAATTACATATCTTCATTATACCTTTTAATATCAAATAGGATATGTCGGATATTGTTCGGAGACAAGGGGTTAAAGTTCAAGGTGTGTGTGTGTGTATGTGTGTGTTGGGGGGGGGGAGTAGCTCCCTTTGCAAAATTTCAAAGAAACGCAAGAGTTATCGTCCATAATTGTGACTACAAATAGGGACGTGATGCATTCATTTTGTCAGTGTGGCTTTTACATGTATATAGGAAAGAACATACGCCGATAGAGATAGCACAATATTTTCGCAGTTCCATCTAATATTTGTGATCATTTTCTTTGTTTCTTTTTTTCTCGATCTATCGATGACCATAATGACCGTAATGTGATTTCAATCTTTTCAATTTCTTAAATTTCCACTGGATATCTGTTCATTTCGTAAACCGTCACGGATTCCCTACACTATAATCATTACTTTAACGAGTTCCTTCTTCAATCGATACAACACTTCCACATGCATATCAGGGGAAGGTAATACATATGCCAACTTTTGTGACAGTCACACTTTTAACGCAATTATTTGTAAACGATGCAAATGTGGAAGATTCAAAGATAAGTTGAAATATAAACCTTCATATTTTACCTTTAGTAGTGTTCAAAAGTTAAAACCCAGATGAGTATCGCCCATGTTATAATTCCTCCGTCCCATTTCAAACAATGTGCAACAGAAGCACTACCGTGTCTATTCACAATGATGATTCTCTCATTATTGAAATCAATATTGACCCCAATAAGCTCTCTCAACTCTCACAAACTACGCAACATAGTTACGTGATCGGTCATTCGAATCCTACCCTGGATGACAAAATAACAGTCTAAGAGTGAACAAGAGAGAAAATTGCCTCGATTAATCAAGACACCACAGTTGTCTAATTATCTAATTGATTGAAGTACTGAATAAACCTTCTAATATTTCATTATAATCACAAATATGGGATACTTTAAGTAATTTTATGGTTTCTGAGTTTCATTCATCATTAAAATTACTCTTCTGAGAGCCCCTATGGTTTATTGTTATTATTATTATTAAATATTATTATTATTTTTATTATTATTATTATTATTATTATTATTATTATTATTATTATTACACAGAACGTTACACGAACCACATGTACGTAAACAAGTGGGGATGTGGAGGGTGCAGTGGCATTCCCCAAACAAATTCTTCAGCGTTGCTCAAGTTGTCATCTCTTTCGTAGCCGAATAAGTTTACATGTCCGCCTCTAACTTTCTGGGGATAACATCCCCATATATATATTTCTCTATATATTATGGACGAGCTCTAGGTAATGTGGATAGGGGGAGGACCATCCCATCCCTTCGGGTTTCTTTGCCCTACTACTGAAGCCAACGATCTAAACATTATATTCATTTTATACTTGTCAAATAAAACCGATGCTCAGTATTCCTCTTTTTTTTTTTTTTAAAAAGTTCCTCTTACACTAATATCCAGGAATGAAACTTAGGCTGTTTATCTGCAAAAGCTGTGGCATCTGATTAGAAATAAATTGTTTCTTTTTTAAGATTTTAATTTGCAGTTGGATTACGTTTATTTTTATTTCGTTTACATCGTTGCCCGCTATGAAACCTTTATTTTGTATAAATAAAAATACTGCTTGGAAAGGTTGTCAATGTCTCTTCGTGTTTGTGTTACTCTAGCCGTTTGCTTGGATTTATTTATACACTTTTTCTTCGTGTATGCTTCACGCTAGCCTTTTGCTTGGATTTATTTGTACTCGGCGGTGTCACTCTGGCCTTTTGCTTGGATTTATTCGTACACTGTTTCTTTGTTATGGTGTCACTCTGGCCTTTTTCTTGGATTTATTTGTACACTGTTTCTTCGTCAAGTGTCACTCTGGGCTTTTACTTGGATTTATTCGTATTCTATATATTCGTGAATGTGTCACTCTGGCCTTTTGCTTAGATTTATTCAGACATTATCTCTTCGTGAATGTGTCACTCTGGCCTTTTGCTTGGATTTATTCAGACACTGTCACTTCGTGAATGTGTCACTCTGGCCTTTTGCTTGGATTTATTCAGACACTGTCACTTCGTGAATGTGTCACTCTGGCCTTTTGCTTGGATTCATTCATACGCTGTCTCTTCGTGAATGTGTCACTCTGGCCTTTTGCTTGGATTTATTCAGACACTGTCACTTCGTGAATGTGTCACTCTGGCCTTTTGCTTGGATTTATTCAGACACTGTCACTTCGTGAATGTGTCACTCTGGCCTTTTGCTTGGATTCATTCATACGCTGTCTCTTCGTGAATGTGTCACTCTAGCATTTTGCTTGGATTTATTCATACGCTGTCTCTTCGTGAATGTGTCACTCTAGCATTTTGCTTGGATTTATTCATACACTGTCTCTTCGTGAATGTGTCACTCTAGCATTTTGCTTGGATTTATTCATACACTGTCTCTTCGTGAATGTGTCACTCTAGCCTTTTGCTTGGATTCATTCATACGCTGTCTCTTCGTGAATGTGTCACTCTAGCATTTTGCTTGGATTTATTCATACACTGTCTCTTTCGTGAATGTGTCACTCTAGCATTTTGCTTGGATTTATTCATACGCTGTCTCTTCGTGAATGTGTCACTCTAGCATTTTGCTTAGATTTATAAATGAGTTACTATAATCTTAAAACTAATTGGAACGCCAGAGATTATCATTATAGTGTCCAATACCAACACTGAAATATAGTTGTCTTTCATTGATCACTCCCGGTCTTGAAATTACATCAGAGTATTTTTGACACTTCTGCCTTGATAATAATTAAATTACATGCGTGGCTTCGAGTTGATTGATCTGTCTGGAAGGTCACATACTTTAAGAAATGACGTGTGCTGAAAAGCCACCTTTTCAGTGTCCCTTGCTGTAAATTATGTTTCAAATCAACCTCTTTTAAGCAACCACCTGTCTGTTGATACCACTTGAGTCACTTCCAGGATGTGGCTGCTCAAGACAGGTTTGAATATATGTTACTGTGACCTGTTTTTAAATTGCTAATTTCATTTGCATAATGAAATTGTGAAATTGTACTTACAGGTTAATTGAAGCTTACACACTCCACTTTTCCCCCACGAACCCCTACCAATTGTCTCTCTTGATGACGCTTTGTATTTACCTCTCTTTTATTAATATTTCTTAAAAAGTGAAGCGCTGTTTTCTTCGTAGAACTTTACATTCATAATCATTAGAGTGCTACAAATGAAATCAAAAGTTTTGAGAGGAACTACTGAATTCCACCCCAACGCCCATATTTTGTCTCATGATTTTTCAAGTGCGTCTGTCCCTGTTCAGCACATACGATACAGAAACATCGATATCCCCACATCAGGGAACTGAAGAACAATCATTCCATTTAAAGTTGGGGGGTTAAGATCAACACTCTATACTCCTGTGACAACTCTTCAAAGTAAAGAGAAAGATGATCTCTTGCAAATAAACACGAACAAGTGTTTGACGTTTAAAAGTTATTTGTTACGAGTGTGACCTTTAGCTTGTTCAATCTAAACAACACAAGTCCCTTATTTCAGTCTAAACAACACAAGTCCCCTATTTCAGTCTAAACAACACAAGTCCCCTATTTCAGTCTATACAACACAAGTCCCCTATTTCAGTCTAAACAACACAAGTCCCCTATTTCAGTCTAAACAACACAAGTCCCCTATTTCAGTCTATACAACACAAGTCCCCTTTTTCAGTCTAAACAACACAAGTCCCCTATTTCAGTCTAAACAACACAAGTCCCCTATTTCAGTCTAAACAACACAAGTCCCCTTTTTCAGTCTAAACAACACAAGTCCCCTATTTCAGTCTATACAACACAAGTCCCCTATTTCAGTCTAAACAACACAAGTCCCCTATTTCAGTCATAATAAACGGTTCAGTGTTTGCAAGCGTGGGCCATTTTAGCGTTGAAACGGTGCTAAGGGTCGCTGAAGTGTGCACGAATTTTGGAAGCGATTATTTGCGAGACATATAAGGGTAGGATTCTAGGTATGCATATATATATATATATATATATATATATATATATATATATATATATATATATATATATATATATATATATGTGCGCACACAAACACATACATGTTAATAAGACAGTCTCTGCAATATTAGGTTAGATGGTCCCTGCTAAGTCGATATTGATAACCAGTATTATATTAAGAATTCTGGTACATGTCCATGATGTTGGATATGTATTTACCTCCTTCATTTTTAAGATCGTGTACGTATATTTCTTTGATAAATTACTTATATTACCTAAAAGACGGCAAGATTCGAAGAAAAGAACATATGGCATTTGGCATAAAGATTCTTACAACCAGAGACATTTATCACGTTCCTGGAATCGGATAATACTGGATAAAAATGTACCTGAAAATTCCAAGCTGTGGGTCATAAGACATATACAGTACATAAAGACTGTGACCTATATACGACAATCAAGTACTGGTATATCAAGTAACCCAATGTATAAATAAACACACATGTAACCTGTTATTTTGCAATATGATATTGAACCTTTAAACACGGACGATATCAACCACATAATAGCAACACCTTCGTCTGGTTTGATCCTTCATTAAATAATTATATACCTACTTTGAATGTAATTTCTATTTGTGTACTGAATAAAAAAGATCTTATAACACTCGCAAGCACTGTAGAGATTTAACGCTAAAAAGAATTTGAACTTATTCGACGAAGCCAGAGCGTCCTGTTTATTAGATTAGGTTTATTACATAAGGTCATTTTTAGGTTGTTTTTATTTTCTTGAAATAAAAGAGCATTTTATTATTCCACTGTCTTTCTTAACTTCATACAAGTAAAGTTGACTTTAAGAGGAGAATAGTGTACCCAACAAGTAAAGAAAAACAGCTTGTTGGACAATACTTGACTGTGCTTCTCAGGTTCAAACAAGAGAAGTGCGGACTATAATAAAAGAATGGTGCACCTTGCAAATAAGATGTAAAGACAAGAATATACATGATAAGAATCGATTTTTGTATCAGTCGTATCATCTCCCCTTTCCACTTCCTGTGCGTAATTTAAGAGGGGAGTGGGTGATGAGCAGAATTGTGCAAAAACTTCAGTTAAAAATAAAAAGTGTGATCTGAAAAGAAAATTACAATAATTTGCTTGGTATAATTAATCTTAATCTTATATATTCCTTGAATATCCTTCTTAAATCAGACATGGATTTTATAGGGACTGCGCAATCACGTCGGACTCTTTATAGGCTTGACCAGACTCGGGAGTGGGGTGGGGGTGGAGTGGGGGTGGGGGGAAGGGGCTGGTGACTAAACATCCGGTTTGTGGAAATGTTCATTGTCAATGTTAGCAACTACAATTAGAGGCGATATATAAGCAGACTTTTCAAACATATTGTCGTTAGACTTATCAGGCGATCATAATTTGCTTTGGCAAAGTACGGCGTAGTTGCTGTGGATACAATTGAGCACATACACTATTGTATATAGTCATAAGAATTAATAGGTGCGTTCACATTTTGAAATTACCACAGGTAGAAGGTAAATAAAGGAGAAAAGCGACAAAACATATTTTTTCATCCTCCATTGACTATTTCCATTTTTTCCATTTACCCTAAGCTCATTCTCCTAGACGCTGTTGCACGTATGGTCACTAAATTTGACTTGTGCATTCAACTTTATGACTCATGAAGGCACTCATGCAAATTAAATTGTGGTTGTAATGACCTAATCTTCTTTATAAACTGGCTACGATAAGCTATTGGTTTATATACTGGCATAGTAGACAAGACGCAGAATTGTAACAAATTTCCTATTGGTTCATTCTTTGCATATACCTTACAAATTTGATCAATCATAAGCGCGAAAGATGAGTAAAATCTCTAATTTGGATTGATTTCATGAATGTCAAAAACAGTAACAACCCTGTTTCAAGCATTGTCACTCGATTAACCTATAGATACTTGTCTAATGCACCAATGTTATTCTAGTTGTAAATTTTATAATCCGAGTTGTATAATACTGTGTTATGTCTGTATAACCCATGTCTCTCGTTCAGTTTTTCTACATTGGCTGGCAAAAATTCATGTATTCACACATGATCAACCATCCATACGTGCATAATACATAATATAAATAAATTCATAATGAAGCGTTTGCAAATAAATTTATAACAAAAGCATTATTGTACATTCATACAGAGAGAGAGAGAGAGAGAGAGAGAGAGAGAGATGGGGGGAGGGCATGCACAGTGAATGATATCGAGAGATCGTCGGTTACCGAGATGAAATATATGCTATGGTTTATCGTCATGCCAATCTTCCTAATGTTAGTAATTCATAAACATGTAATAGATATAGATATAAATATAAATAAAAGCTACTGTAGAAAGCAAATTTATAAATGTCAGATTAATATCAAATCACCAAACAGTAAGCAAATGCACACAACAAGCACGTGTAAATCTGCTTGATGTAATATTTAAGAAATGAATAGTTAGCCAGAGGACAATCTTTCATTTCAATATAATTACCGAAAAAAAGAGAAATTAATGTAACTTCAAAATAATGCAATTTCCTAAATGCGAGCACAGGTACGATTTCGAATTATTATATCCTTCATGTGGTTAAATTCTATCAGAAATATGAATTAAATTAAAATTATTAAAATGCCAAGTTTTAATAATGTCAATACTGTGTGTATGTTTAATTATTCTAGCTCGCATGAATTTCAAGTAAACTTACATTATTTAAGTTTCATTCTTACATTCAAGAGAACATGCACATGGTTATGTGATTTAAAAACAAATATGCAAATGTATATATTTAAATATTTATAAAGAACTTGCTATCACATATAAACTTTGCATTAAATCATATACATACCCAGAAAAAACATACGATATCACAAAACAAGATGAAAACATAATGCTAGTATATATACTTCTCAAACAAAAAGTATACAAGAGTTACACCTGGAACTAGAAAATACAAATCACAGTCAAAATTGACAATTTGACAAATTATATTTGCATTAAAAATGTTATGGCGCTAGTAAACATTGTAATTTTTTATTGATAAACACTCAAAAGCATTTTAAAACATAAATGTTTTAAATTGATTGAAATATCTTCAGACTTTATTTTCCTTATCAAGAGACCGAAACAGTTTTTATCTTGATATTTTTATTTTTATAGATTATTTTGAAATTCAGTCATTGTGGAGCAAGACACAAAAGACATACACCAAGAGATGTGTTGAACTATGTCCGTGATCATTCTATGAGTATAGTGCAACATGCCTTAGCGGAACCTCGACAAGAAGGACAGCCTCCATAAAAAGGACAGCTACACGTAAAGGAATACATTTCTAAACCCTTTTCTATATTTATTATTTTTTATTTTTTCAAGTGAACCTTTATTGAAATGAAACAATACGCTACGTAGTGTGAGGAGGAAAAAGAAGGAGGGTAGAATTGTTAAGTATTTACTTGAAGAATACACAGTCCCCTTGTTCTCAATGATTAGTACGGTAGGATAGAAAATATAGTCCTTTGAAACAAATGCACGAATTCCTATGAATTACACAGTTCTAAGTCTATACTCATAACCAAAGAATACGTCTATACACACATAAAGCTGTTGAAGCGTGACCGATTTGTTTCACATGAGTTCCAAATATTTTTTTTTTTTTTTCTATTTTTTTTTTTTTGTTTGGTGGAACTTTTTCTCCAGAAGAGGCCATAGATTTTATGTCTATGTTATGAAATAGTGCAGAGCAGTGTCGCATTCTGTCTACGCATTTGACGCAGTTGGAGCAAGGTCTGCAGAGGAATGTAGTAGTTGTTGTTTAGCCAAGCCGTTTTGAATGCCATTATTTTGTTCACTTGTCTGTTCTGTCCGCCTATAATCACATTTCCAGAGACAAGAAAACGGTGCTTTACTTGTGTAATTTCATAGAATTCGTTGCTGGAATTTCCACACAAAGCATCTTCTTGAAAAATACATTTGTTGATGAATATTTCAGGTGGCAGAAGAGCGCACATTGTTATCAGCCTTTCTTGTTCGTCAAAGGTAAGATGATAGTTTTGATAATCTCGAAGTCGCTGGAGATTTGGAGAAGTGTCCGTAAGGTCAACAACAGTACACATGCAGTCTAAATAGTACATTAACTTGGCTCTAGGATCGTTGGTAATAGTAACGGTTGCTCCGATCTGTCTAAATCCAACGTCTGTTTTCCCAGAAGAGCCATTTTGTGCAAAGTGTTAAAAGTATGACGCAGTCACAGAAATGTTCATTGACAAAACGTATACCTAATGGCAACTTTTCCAGCCAATATGCAACGATTGGTATGTTGTCAAAAGTAAAGTTTGGCACCCAGTGGTGTGGATTTATTCTGCGCATTACAAAAATAATTGATAATTGATTCATCCCATTTTGGGTCGTACTGATGCACTCGACCATTAACGTCTTGGAGATCCCAATATCAACACAGCTACCTGTGATTCAACAGGGAAGGAAATAGGAGATTGTTTTACTGATGGTCGATTTTTAACGAAACGTTATACTCTTTATACGTAAAGGTATATTTTGTGCATTCGATGTGAGAATGCCATTCATATATAGATAAACTACTAACAGATCTGGGTCAATACAGTTATAGATAAACTACTAACAGATCTGGGTCAATCCTGTTATAGATGAACTACTAGCAGATCTCGGTCAATCCTGTTATAGATAAACTACTAGCAGATCTGGGTCAATCGAGTTATAGATAAACTACTAGCAGATCTGGGTCAATATAGTTATATGGGACAACTCAGTAGAACAAACAACATAAATCATGATCTGCATTGTGCGACGGCAGGTCAAGGTATATGTTGTTTTTTGTTTTGTTTTGTTGGGGGGTGGGGTGTGTGTCTTTTTTGCAGTTGGATCCTACCTATATGCGAATATATACATACACGGTATTGGGTTAGTTTCCTAAATTCTGAACCTGACTCTGACATGCTAGTAAATTGTGGATAATAATCCATGTTTAGTTTCAGCCAATAATTTTAGAATCATTTAAGTGTGAGTTCTTCACTAACATTTTTTTATAGAATAGTATGAAAGAAGTATGACAGAAGTATGACTTCAATATATCACTTGAAGTAAAAGGCAACGATATACATGCGATTAGCTTAACTGCACCAACATATCTGTATGTGTGTGTGATACGTATATATAGAGGACACAATACAATATACCTCACTAATAGCTAAATATAAGCGAGAAATACGTAACGTGTAAAATGAAGAATCCGTGAAGCTTTTTGGCATTGAACATGTTTTGAATAGAGTGTGCTGGTTGTGAAATGACACACGTGTTTTGACATACATGTAAATGTTTTATTTAATTATTACCTATATGTATTATTTATTCCCATAAAAGAACAATTTACAATAAACCATCGGGCCACTATCTAACAAAATTCCATGAAAGAAAGTGAATTTCCATGGAACTACCCATTCATTGTGTGGGCCTTGCAAAACATTTACTACACACACGTTATATTGTAAGAAACATGCACAGGTGTACATATCCAGGGGCATAACCAAGAAGTATTCATTCGTAATAACTTAGATGATAGTTTGTATGTATTGGTGATGTGACACGGTAAAATATATGTCAAGTATTTATACTTACAGGTAAATCTATAGGTATATGACCCCAATAAGCTCTCGCAACTCTCACAAACTACGCAACATGGTTAATTGACCGATCATTCGAACCCTTACCTTGAACGACAAATTGCAGTCTTAGCGTTAACAAGAGAGATAATTGCTTCGATTAATCAAGACATCACAGTTGGCTAATTATCTAATCGATAGAAGTACTGAATAACCTTCTAAGATTTCAATATAATCACAAATATAGGATACTTTAAGGAGTTTTACGGCTTCTGAATTTAATTCATAATTAAAATTACCCTTCTATGCTCCTATGACTTATTATTATTATTACACATAACGTTACACGAACCACATGCACGTAAACAAATGGGGGTGTGGAGGGTGCAGTGGCATTCCCCAAACAACTTCTTCTGCATGTTCTCAAAGAAGTAAGTACATCTGATATAGACATATGGTCTCTTTTATGTGGCCGGTATTTATCCGAAAATTTTCATATCTTTCGTAGCCGAATAAGTTTTTAGGTCCGCCAGTAACTTATTGTGGATAACAGCCCCATATAAATATTTCTCCATATATTATGGATGAGCTTTAAGGGGACATAGAACGCCAGGATTCCAGGTATGACAAGGCTGCATTACTTATTTTACGTAAAAGTTGGCAAGATTGGAGGAAAAGAACATGTAGTGTTTGACATAAAGATTCGTTCCACCAGGCACATTCTTAGTTTGCTGGAATCTGACAATACTGGCTAAAAACGTACCTGGAAATTCCAACTTGCAGTTCACAAGACATATACAGCACACAAAGACCGTGAAGCAAATACGACGATCAAATATTGATATTTCTAGTTACCCAATGAATAAATAAACACACCTGTAACATGTTAGTTTGCAATATGTGATTGTACCTTGAAATACGAACGATATTTGCCACAGAAGGAACCAGCTGGGTCTGGTATGATCCTTCATTAAATAATTATATACTTGTTTTGACACTAAGTACTATTTTTGTACTTAACAAATATACCTTTGAACACTGTAGATATTTTAACACTAAAAAGAATTTGAACTTATCAGAGAACACAAATGCATCCTTTTTATTAGATTTGGTTTATTACATAATGTCATTTTAGGGTTGTTTTTATTCCTTGAAGTAAAATATTACTTTATTGCTGCAATGTCTTTCTTAACTTCATACAAGAAATGTTGACTCTAATAGGAGAGTAGTGTACCGGGCACTATGATGTAAAGAAAACTATGTGCCCGACAATAACGGACAGTGTTTCTCGGTTTCAAAAGAGAGATGGGTTGACCATAATAAAAGAATGGTGCACCTCGGAAATACGATGTAAAGAGAGCAATGTACACGACAATTTTGTTTTCTTTAATCATATCATTTGTCCTTTCCACTTCCTGTGCATAAGTTATGGAGTGGGTGGGTGATTGTCAGAATCGTGCCAAACAGTAGTTTAAAAACAAAAACTGCGTGATCTAAAAAAAAAAAAAAAAAAAAAACAAATAAAAAGAAAACAAACAAGCAAAAAAACAACAAAAAAAAAAAAAAAAAAAAAAAAAGTAAGAAAACAACAAAGAATACTTTCCTTCAAATATTTTTGACTGGACTCGTTGGAGAGGTTCTGTGGCTGTGTGTTAGCAATTACAGTTAGGGGAGATATATAAACTTTTCAAACATATTGTCGTTAGATTTATCAAGCAATCATAACTGCTGTGGCAAAGTACAGCAGAAACTCTTAGGTGCGTATTTACTGTAGATACAATGGGCGCAGACACTATTGTATACAGTCAGGAAATATGATAGGTGTTTTCACATTTTGAAATTACCACAGGTGGGAGGTAAATAAAGGAGGCAGTGACTAAACATATTTTTTCATACTCCATTGACTATTTCCATTTTTTCCATTTACCCTAAGCTCATTCTCTTAGACGCTGTTGCATGTATTGTCACTAAATTTGACTTGTGCATTCAACTTTATCACTCGAGTTAACACTCATACAAATTAAATTGTAGTTGTAATGACCTAATCTTCTTTATAAACTGGCTACGATAAGCTATTGGTTTATATACTGGCATAATAGACAAGACACAGAATTGTACACAATTTTCTATTGGTTCTTTCTTTGCATATACTTTACAAATTTTATCAATCATAAAGGTGAAAAAAGAGTAAAATCTATAAGTTTAATTGATTTCATGAATGTCCAAAAAACAGTAACAACTCTGTTTCATACATTGTCACTCGCGTCCTCTGTAGATACTTGTCTAATGCACCAATGTTATTCTAGTCGTAAATTTTATAATCCGAGTTGTATAACACTGTGTAATATCTGTGTAACCTATTTTTTCCGTTTAGTTTTCCTGCATTAGTAGTTATATGAGTCACTTGGGTACGTACGGGAATTGACATTACGCGGTAGATTAACATGCAGGAGACACTATGGGTACGTACGCGAAATCCTACGTTAAAATTGTCCAAAGGTTTAACATGTGGGAGGCACTTGGGGTTCGTACGGGAAATCCTACGTTAACACTGTCCAAAGGTTTAACATCCGGGAGACACTATGGATACGTACGGGAAATGTAATGCTAAGTTGGGAATCGTAATATGCCATTTTCATGTTGAAAAATTTGTTGGTACGCACGGAAAATGAAATGATAAATTTTGTTTATTATAATCCAACACACACCTCACTATCCAACAGCCGCTTTAGATTACAATCCAATACACACCCCTTCTATCCATCACCCACTTTTTGACTGCTACCCAACACACATTTTTTGATATACTATCCAGCACCCGCTTTTTGATTACTATACAACACACACTGTTTGAGTACTATCCAACACCCCATACAGACTGTCCAAAACGCCTTGTGTAGTGTCTAAAAACCCCACACCTACAGTCCGACGAAAACGGTATGATGAAAAGATGGAGGGATGAAATCACACAAACATACTATCCAACACCTCCGTTTTGATTACAATCCCCCCCCCCTACTATCCAGCACCCACTTTTTTGACTGCTACACAACACACATTTTTTATATACTATCCAGCACACAGTTTTTGATTACTATTTAACACCCCTTTTTTTAGTACTATCCATCATCCCATACATATTATCCAATACGCCTTGTGTAGTGTCTAAAAACACCGGACCTTCTATCTGACGAAAAGGTTACGATGTAAAAGAAGGGGGATGAAATCACGCAAATATACTATCCAACACCCAATTTTTATTACTATGCAGCACCCACTTTTTGATTACTATCCAACATGCCATACATACTATCCAAAACGCCTTGTGCACTGTCTACACATCCCGCACCTACTATCCAACGAAAAGAGTATGATGTATAAGAAGGGGGATGAAATCACACAAACATGCTATCCAACTCACATGTTTTGGTTACTATACAACACACACTTTTTGAGTACTATCCAACACCCCATACATATTATCCAAAACACCTTGAGAGGCGCTCTACAGATATTATGTATTTCTGGGAGAGTGACAGGTGTAAGGTGAAGTTATTTGAATTTGCATCATGCACAATGAAGAGAATGTTGGCATACCTCTATGCTGTTTTCATGTACTGTGGCTGAAAATTCTATACATATTGTACTTGTGGAAATTGTACATGATCTATGCACACAGCTGACAAAAATGGCCGCTCCCATGTGCTGGAAAAAATTAGCCTGAATTAGTCCAAAGTATACTATTTTTTTAGCAGTTATTAAAATAGCGAAAACGAATTTTGCAGGCAATACCAACTTCTAAAAGTAAAATGAATGAATTACAAAATATGTAAAAAGTAAAAAAAGTTATTGGCTCTTTTTTACAATTTACTTTTGAAGTCCAGGAAGTGAAAATGATCAAGCGGAGCTAGCAGTAAGACCAAGCTGTATACTCTATAACCCAAATTGCACCCATCAATCATGCACCAAAATAAAGGGAATTAAAAGTTCTTTTAATAATATCTCAGATATACAAGGTCTTCTTAAAATTGCAAGGACAACCAGTGAGGAAAACCTGGGAAAGTCTTTTTCTTTAAAAATCTAACCCTATGCAAAGTACGAAGCTGTAGAGCGCCACCTTGTGCGGTGTCTAAAATCCCATACCTACTATCCAACGAAAAGGGTTTGATGTAAAAGAAGGGGGATAAAATCACACAAGCATGCTATCAAGCACCCACTTTTAGATTACTGTCTAACACTCCATACATACTATTCAAAATGCCTTGTGTATTTTCTAAAAACTCCACACCTACTATCCAACAAAAAGAGTATGATGTAAAAGAAGAGGAATGAAATCACATAAACATACAATCACACCACACCAAAGGTTAAGTTCTGTACGCGGACGTGAAGGAAAACATATCTCACATTCGATATGCGGGCGCGAAAGAAAACGTTGGTTTTTTTCGATATAGATCGATACAGACAATGTGAAAGAGCATGTTTTAAAATGAATTTGTTGTATTGAAACAAGAAAACACCTTTTTTTGCTTCTAAATCAACACTTTTTGTTTAATAAGCCCCGCTAACTGAAACATCAATTATGAAGAGGAGGACTGGGGCACGTTCCTTCCTCTTTATTTACAAACGTAAAAAAACATTAAACATGAACGTATTTACAACTCTGACAACGTTGTAGATTCAGACTCGACTTCCTATTATCTAATACACTGTCATTATGCCATCGATGCACACTACGTCTCTGAGCCAAAGAAAAGAGATAGCCATAATGTTTAGAAAACCACCTTTCTATTTTATTATTGAATCTAGAACACTCACGGTCAGAACAAGACACTGAATGTTTTAGGGGAAATTCAAGACTGCGTTGATGAAAAAAATACACATAATATTGTCCACACACCATGAAATCTGTTCCTTGTAATTTCATATGATTGAATTGAGTAGATACAGCATTTCTTCTCATAAAGTCAACGATGTCGTCTTTCAGAGGAGGTAATCCGTGAGAATCAAAATATTCCACACTGTGATCGTTGGGAATTAGACGGCTACCAAATGGGTTCCTGGTCGATGACTGTCGTCTGTGTTGTTGATATAGGCTTGAACGTCTTTAGGTTTTCGATGTGGAAGTTCATCTTTAACACACACCACAGGATTCCAACAAGCTGTGTGCGAACTTTGAGTCAAAAGGCAATGAAGTTCCCATGTATCCATTCTTTATTTGTTTTGTTTTTTCCATGAGGTTCCCAGATATTCAGTTTTCTTCTTTTCACAGGTAATGATAAGTCATCAGTTCACACCTGACTTTTTCCTTGAAAATATCTGTCTAGTAAGTTGATGAACGAGTAGTCTCAGTACTCTGTTGCAAGAAGCCATCTCGGGTGACTTCTATCTTGGATACTTTGAAGTGTTGGATTTTGATAGATGTCTGACGATACCAATGAGCTAACGTTTTGGTAGTTATCCTTGGAAAACATGATCTTCGATCTTGGATCGGAATCCAGAGGAAATTGTGAAGGTTTTCACTTCCACTCGGCGTTGAGGATACTTGGCTGTCGTTATATTCAGAGTTTGAATGATATCTTTTCCCACTTTAGATAAGACTTCCATACTTAAATAGCTGCTGAGGTGGTCAAAGACGACACAGGGTGAAATTCTACCCATAGGGATTCTTGCACCGTCATCATCGTCGGTGTCATCGAGTTCTGACTTGGAACATTTGCAAGAATCTCGGTGCATCATTTTTCTTTATTTTAGTTAGTAATCAAAACTTCCAATTCCCTGGCAGTTGTTCTTCTTTTCGTATTCTTTATCTGAACGTGTCTATGAGGTCCGAAGGGTTTTCGACGTCTCTTTCTGTCTCGTCCCTGCCATGGCATAGAGGAATTAATGCCTTCGTCTGGAGTGTGAAGCAAATTTATAGGTGTGTCTTGCCGACCCAGAAGGTCTTTTCCAGTTTGAATCAGCACGTTCTTTCCTGCTTTCATCAAAGCTTCTTTAGTACTTTGTTGGTTGATGAGTACGTTCGGGAGAAATTAGTTTCCTTTAGTCAGACCTGAATCTTTTAAAGCATGCAATCCTCTAGTGACCATAGGTTTCAAGATGGGTGCCACCGTGCGACAAGCTGATTTTAACATATTTCCTAATCATGTCCTCGTTGTCGAGCGATTCCTTTGTACACAAAATACATCTGTTACAATTCGCTGGAGAATCGTTTTCAAAAATGAAGTTTCACCGTGACCTTTCCTCTGGAGATTACACAATTTTGTCCCATATCTCTTTTTATACTAATATTGACACTGTCAAAATACAATTTACTGACAGGAAGATAGTGAGGATGTACAAATTCTCCTCGAACGTGATACGTGTTTCCTCCTTAATCATAATCAGCGATGGCAGAATCCACTTTGAATGGAATGTCTCTCAGCAACGGAGCATCTGTGTTTCCTACGACGTTGTACTTGACGACATCAGAATACACAAACAGCAAATTCAGTCCTTCATTCAGTTTGATAGGGTTGCAAAAATGCTTGTAGAATCGATCGTTTTTGTGAATGTCTTTTGAATGCAGTGCTACGTTCGTGTTTCCACTCAGAATAGCAAAGAAACAAGGAGAAAATCTGATAGACAGCGTTTGGTCGTCAGAAAAATACATCTTAAGACGATGAACAATTTTCTGGGGCTCGGTCAGCACACTTTGGCAAGTTTTCTCCAGTGCTTTGCCAAACGGATCGTTAAACATAGCTGAAATCGTTTCGACGAGATGTTAAAATAAAATCATGCTGGAATTCTCTTGGAATATACTAGTATATTTAATTGGGTATTTGCTGGTGACGGTGTATTGGAATCGTAAATGAGAAAATAATTTTTGTCCAAGTGTTCTTGAACTTGTTCGTTGAATATTTTGACGAGGAAAGTGATTTGATCTCCAACATATTCTTAACTTGATTAGGATGAATGATTTCTATCTAAGCTACTACCCAATGAGCTTCCTGATTCAATTGTATGGACTGAGGTAATTTGGCCGTGCAACAACATAAGGTGTTGTTGGGAAACACATCCATGGAACTGTCACTGGGTAATGTTAAATAAAATTGATTATTCAGAGTTTAATTGTTCTGCTTTCCGAGGAGTCACTCGTTGCCAAAGGATGGTTTTCCAAAAATGGTTCCAGAAGAGGGCTGCTACTGTGATTGGAAGCGTTTTTGTTTTGACTAGCGTTGACGAAGCTACCGTTGTTGTTATTACTGTCGGTATATTACAAAGAAGGACTGGGAAAAAGATAACCAATATAACTTCTGAATAGAAGAGTCCATAGTTTCTTTATCCCCTTGTTGCAAACTCAAATTTCCAATCGCTGCTCCAATGACACAATACACCACAAAGATTTGGCAAAAAATGACAATTTGATTTGTAGGGACACGTTCTCCACACCACACCCACAAGAATTGTTTTTGTAGTTCTTGAAGATAGGAACTCTGAGAAGCAGAGGTAGCTACTGTGTTTAACGGCATGGTGGTCACTTCTACTTCTATTTATATTCGATGACTTGTGAAGCTGCAATCCAAGAATCAGAAAAGGGTGGATATCCTTTCCAGCTAACTTTCACTTCCTGGAGTCGATGTTTTCCCACTTTACTTGTTCTTCGATGGAGAATGCTTTCGATATCTTACACATCGTCCTATTTCGTACTCACTCGTTGTAACTGAGGCAAGTAAAAAGTTCATGTTAACACTTCTGTATTCATATCTTTCAATTTATAGTTTTGTTTTACCAATGCAAACCAAATCTCCTGTGTTTAAAATTGTGTCTTCTTGAATGATGCCTCAGACATTCAAAACACTTTCATTGCTTAAACAAACTATGCACACAAACATACTTATATACTATCACACAAGAGAGATAATTATGATGGAGGGATTTGGTTTTTGTTTCATTTAGCAATCATTTGTGTAGTATCTCTTTTCAAAAGATCTAAGCGGTTGTGCAAATGGTTGTGAATGACTATGTCGTCCACAAAATATGAAAAGTGACAAACCAAATTAAAAAATGAAATTGAAAATGCAAAAACGAAAATAATGTTGAAAATGAAAAAATGAGAAAGAAAATTGAAAATGAAAATACAAAACTGAAAATTAAAAAGTAAAATTTACAAAATGAAAAATTGAAAAGATAATTGAAGAGGAAAATAAAAAGATTAAAGGGGTAGGAACTGGAAGGGTCAATATCGGCCCTTAATCAGATCTAGATGAATCTTATATAGATAAAAGATGCCCCTTTCTCTTCCTTAAATATGTATTTGATTTTTTCCCAGGACCGCTTGTAACAAAGGAAAGCAACCATTAAATAACTAATGGTTTTCTTCTCCGTTGTAGTACCTATATTCGTGGATTATCGATACGTTGGCTGAAAAGCTCATATCACGCATATGGCCGAAATATATATGTACTAAATTGTGCATTTGCACGCAATGTGCATAATATTCAATAATAAGACTAAAAAAATTGATTTTTGTTTTGCAACATTGTTTAAATGATGTGTATATTTTCATTAGGTTCCCTTGATTACCTTTGCAGCCTCTTTTCGTTTTCATTTAAAACGGTTTGCTCATGTTTATGTTTTGCACTGACTTGCTGTCAAAATCTTCACAGAATTATCCCAGAAAAGACAGTGCATATATTACTTAAGCATTTTCTTCACATAAATGCAGTGCATCCACTTTGTACACTAATAATAGCCGAATGTTGATACTGTGTATACAGAAGAATGACAAATATTCAAAACGTCAGCGACAAAAGCTATTTTGTTTATGTAGCATTCGGGGGAAAAGCTTACTTTACGTTATTATTAATTTGAAAACAAAAGCATTTCTTATGATGACGATTGATCTTCAAATTATATATATTTATTGAATTTTATGAGAGAGAGAGAGAGAGAGATAGTACAATAGCTATAAACTTTAAAGCGCGTGAGGCTCCTGTTCGACATATATAAGACGGTTATATTACTTCCGAAAATATCAGGGTTTTTTAAATATATTTATTGTCAAGACGACAAGTGAACAGGTACTGATTTCTTATTTGATATGAAATGGGTCTCCAGAATAGATGGAAACGCAAAAAGATAACCGTAAAACAGTTTAGTACAAAAATATTTGTTCCATTGTGCAATGCTCCCCCTCCCCATGATTTTATCATTGACAACATTACTGTGGCGTAACCAATTAGAACTCAATATTATCTCATTAAGTTTTGTTTTTCTTCTTAAATACAGGGTATTTATTCCTTAAGATCCCATATACTAGTATTCAATGGTTAATATAATCAGGAAACGGCTTTAGATTTAGTTGTGGATAAATTCATACCATATAATTGCATTTATTTCCACGAGTTCTAAAATGTTATTTTTAATAACTTAGAAATTAAGGATTGTTCATTATGAATATCCGGAACCAAAGCAATTTCTCTATATAGCATTTAGTTTGTATTCCCAAAGCCTTGTACTTCAAATAAACAAGGTAATATGGCATTGAATTTCAAGTTGACATGATAACATTTGTCTTCTTGTAAGCATGTGAACATATAACTAAACCTTTAAAAGATGTACACCAATTTTTAATATTGTTAGATTGAACAATTTAACAGGAAAATCAGCAAAATTTCAGGTGTAAAAAAAATTTCAAAAATGTTTTACATGTGCATCAATATGGAGTCCATACATAGCAAGAATTTATATACATTCTCGCGTGCATGTACATGCCCAAGCACGCTCGTGCACACACACACACACACACACAAACACAAACACACACACACACACAACAAAAACAACGAGTTCAGGGACATCAGGACGTTTTAAAAGAGGTTGTTTACTCAAGGATAAAGATAATTCTGTACCAGAGGTGAGGCCGGCAATCAGATTGTTTATAACTTGATTTGAAAAAATGGAGCAGCTATGTTCGACCATCTCGCCTGTTTTGGACGATCCACATGCATATGTACAACAAACATATACAATTTAAGTTTAAAGATAAAAGAAAATATGGATATGACATTAAAATTCCAGCAACTGAACACTTTAGTTTTTTGTCGGCATCATATAGCTTCTGTCGGTCTGCCTATCTCTCTCTCTCTCACACACACACACACACACACACACACACACACACACACACACACACACACACACACACACACACACACACACATACACACACAAGCAAAAGATTTGTACTACTCAGCTTTAGGAAACAGTGGAATGATAAACAATAATGAGCTAGATAATGACATATGTAAGCAACCAGTTGAAATAGCAGTATTTAAGTACAAATTGCTTTCAGGGTCAATTTTAAGCTACTTCAAATCTTTGGATAGATAATGGTTTCAGTTACTAGTATTCAGCAAATATCCGTGACAGGAGAAGAAAGACAGAAATAGAGTTGTGAATTTTCCTACCAAGTATTTTTTTTTTTTTTTTTTGTACTATACGTACTTGTATTTTTTTTCTTCCGAAAATGTGTACCAATGATGTCAGCTTAAAGTAGCCGTTTGATTTTTGTGATCTCCATTTGGGTTTAGCGACGCCGTTTGTTCATTTCAGCAGCAGCCAATCGGCTTTTTGAGGGTCAAACAGTTTATGCCTGAAAAGGGAATTTGGGGGTCTGATTGAAAGCCCAGAGTAAAAACTTATCCCATTTTTGTGTGCGTAACAAAGTGGTCGGAAAGTTAGTATAAATAGATATCATGTTGCCTTTGGGTAATGTTAATTATTTCCCAAACAGTTCTGTTCTCCTTTTAGGAAAAAAATATACTTTCTACATGTATTTGCATTAAAAATATAGTAAAATTTAAAACTATACAATATAAACCCTTTCTTCAATAAATACTTCCATCGAGAACTAATGCAATCAATTTTATTTCTCCGTGCTAATGTCAGCTGCATGGAAATCGAGATCTAGTCTTCAGTTTTCTCTTGAAGTTGTGTACTGAAGTAATTCATCAAATGGGAAACAAATTAATATTATTGCTCAACATTTTGCATTTTAAATTTGTTCAATGATGATTTCAGTACTTTCATAGCTTGTATGTGTATGATTCACATTGCTATTTCATATTCTGATGACGTTTGTCAGAGTTCAAGATTGTGAATTCACACCGGGTAAAATATTGTCTACAAACGAATTAAAACATTAAATGCCATTTAAAATGACCAAAGTAAGTAAGAGATACACGGTAATCGTTATTTCTCCCATCATTCATTATCTTTCAGACCCCGTTAGTAACATAATACAATTATCTGCTTGTTGTTGCTGTTGTTGTTGTTTCTGTGGGTGGATTTTCATTCAAGCGCCTCTTCTATAGTTAGCTACCATCATCCCAATATTCGGATTTGGCCTACAGACTGTCTCAAAACGCAATCAGAAAAAAGAGAAAAAGAATACAAAATGGGGGTGGGGGTGGAAACGGCTTTTTGTGATACTGTGTAGTTGATTTTTTTTAGGTCCATATAGCGACGGACATAAGGGGTGAGCTAAGAACACAGTTTGTCGTCATTTCCTTTTCGTTAAGGAGGAGCGATAACGAGAACACGTATGAAATTTGCAAAAATAAGTGTCTTCTGTCAAAAAATAAAACTTGTTCTCGATTGCGCTGGTATTTTTTTGAGGTCTTTGATGATGCAGAAATATAGCAGAAAGTTGAGGTTTTTGACGAACATACGCCCATTTAGGAACAAAAATGTTTATTTCACAGTGTTTCACAATACCATATGTATATATGCTACAATATACATATAGTTATAGTGATATAACCATAACAAACCCTGTCAATAACTTAAAATTATCGCTAATTTGGGGGCCAAAATCGGCCCTAATCCAACCTTGTCCTTTATATTTTGATGACATAATCGTAAATAATGTAACAACTGTTGTCTCCATGCAATCCGTACACATGTAGGGGAATTAAAAAATATTGTCTCTAACAAATTCTTCATTTATAACGCTGGTTATTTCATAAGAATGTATTTGTTTTATGGCAAAATCATTGTATGTGTTCATTGTAGCAGAAATTCCAGTTTTGAAGTAGTTAATATATGATATCGTTATAGAGATGTAATGTATCAAGGAACGCTGACGGACTAAAATTTTATCGTTTTGCACACGGTCCACATGCGACAACCAAAACGATATTCTAATAATAGGTTATTAAAAATATGAAACTGGTTGTTGCATGTCGACCATCTGAATTTTCTAAAAAATAGCTCCAATTGTAGAACAGAATGGCTATGTTATAGTCAAATGTGACGCCATGACCACGTGCATATAACGTCATATCTAAATAATTTTTAAAGATCAATTGTAATTTAAGTTCTTCCAATGTTAATAAATTTTTTTGCCATGGTATTCTATCACCAACTACATTTTGTCGAAAATTTATAAGTTTTTGGTCCCAAAAGAGGCTTTATAGTACCTACCGATTTGAAAAACAAAATTTGAAAATGAAAATTGTAAAGGAAAGTTAAAAAATAAATTTTGAAAAAAAGCAAAATTTTAAAAATCAAAATTGAAAATAAAAATCAAGAAAACCCAAAAATTTGAAAATGACAAACCCAGAACTTTGGCTTCTAAAACAAATTTAAAGTTAGTGCGAGCTTTAAAACGTGTCTTAAAACAAAATAATCGACACCCTCTATGATGGCAAACAGACAAAAGCACCGAATTTCTTAACCAGCTTTACGTTTCTTGTGCGATATTATATAAGTACATTTGTGCGCATAGTATGTGTAAGCAACACTACCCTTGCTTGTGTGATAGTGTGTGTCTGTGTGTGTGTGTGTGTGATTTCATTCCCCTTCTTTTGCATCCTACCCTCCTGAATGATAGTATATTCGTGTGTTTGTAAGTATAGTTCCTACCACATTTCGTTGGCTAGTAAATGTGGGGATATAGGATAGTAGATAACTGGGTGTTGGTCGCTCTAACAGCGTACTGGATAGTAAGTGTGGGGTATTGGTCGCTCCAGCGATGTGTTGATGATATAGTGTGAGTATTGGATAATATATTACTGAATGTTGGATGGTAAATAACTGGGTGCTGGTCAATCCAAACGGCGTGTTGATGGTATATTATAGGTTTTCGATAGTAGAGAACTATATGATGGTTGATAATTGCGTGATGGCCACTCCAAGCAGAGTGTTGATGGTATAGTGTGGGTGCTGGCTAGAATAAAACTGAGTTTTGGTGTATTGGTTGGCAAGTGTAGTTTTAACATCAAATTTCCCGTTAGAGAGCATAGACAGTAATAATGTTAAAACTATGGACATTTTTAGCATTACATTTCACGTTAGAGGACATAGAGATCCATAATGTCAGCCTATAGACATTTTAAAAATTACATTTCAAATTAGAGGTCATGGAGACCCAAAACCAAAATTTATAGCCTTAATGTTAAATTCATATATATTTTAGTATCTAGTGGTTCAGAATTCATATATATATATATATATATATATATATATATATATATATATATATATATATATATATATATATACTGGAATTAGGAATTTCGCATTACAATTTCCATGGACTACACTTTCCGCATGTCCATTCTTTTTATATTTTTTCTTGACCAACAACCCGACTATGCTTTGACAATTAGTAGAGTTGCCAATATATCTAGCTTATAGTTTAGAATTATTAGATATTTTACCAGTAATAAACATTTTATTACAAGTGGTACACAAAGTGTTTATTTTTACAAATTACTTTTATTATTAAGAAAACTGTTTGATAATAGGATATACTTACACATGTTTATACCAATATCAAAAAAGTTGCACGTTTGTGAGGTTTGAAAATTTACTGTTTACACACAGAACAATTGCATCCTCTACAACATATATGTTTTAACCACTGTTATCTGAATGCTATAACATAGCCTATTAGTTTGAAGATGTTCCAATGGTCAGACGACATTCCTGTAAATTGATAGTTTATACCAGCACATTCAGAATCTACCTCCTGAGCAGCGAAAACGCATTTACCATTACTTTGTAGAGATTCAAGTGAAACGCAAGGAACAATTGCATCCGAAACGGTATAGACTTTATAATCATTGGTATCTGAATATTATAAGAAGACTGATTACTTTGAAAATGTTCAAATAGTCAGACATTGATCAACTGCAAAGACCTTATAAAACTTGCCATGCCATTGCTTCTGTCATCAGTGTTACGCCAGATTCTATGGAAGGAAGTCAATTGCAGTGTTCAAAACTTAGTATATTAGCAAGTAATTTTAAAAGAACTGATTCTACACGACGAGAAGATTTCTTTGAATTTTGGACGCCATGTCCTATGTGTGCTTTCGTTTACCAACAGATTATTTGTGGCAAAATTTATGAACAGTACGTGCAAAGACATGACAACCATTGGGACTTCAACTGCTAAATTTAACAGTGTAAGGGTAAGCCGTCGTTCTAATTTTCTGGAAGTCACTGTTTGGGTCGCTGGGATGGGAATACAAATCTTCAGGAGCTACCGAACGACTTTCTTTTTTTGTCCAGCGGACGTACATAGCGTTGAATATGGGTAATCATATTTTCTTCAAAATCGCTGGCGTGAACTTCTGCCAACACTTCTTGGAGAGTGTTGCGTGACACAGAACGTAGTTCTCGCTTGACTTCTGGTTTCTCCTTGGAAATGTGTGATCGTTTCATGAGAGTAGATGCTTCAAATTTATTGTGACTAGGTCACATCATTCTCCCTATATATAGAGCCTCTGGACCTACGATAATACACTCATTCAGTTTTAAATCTGTGAAGATGGAAGAGTCACAACAGATCGCCTTTCTTGTCAGAGACTTATAAAGAGTCATTCAAGAGTTTACTTCCAACAGGACTTCTGATTCCTCCTATCGAGATAAAAGTCAAGATAAGTGCTATATCTGTCAGGAAAAGGGACATTGGGCTCCAGAATGTCCGCATCGTCAAAGAAAAGGAACCTCTAAGACAGAAGAAATAAGAGACAAAAGTAAAGATACCTGTTATCAATGTCAGAATGTCAGGAAAAAGGATATTGATCTTCAGAGTTTCCCAAGAAAAAGGAAAAGAAGAAGAAGAAGCATTGATAAATATAAACAGAAGAAAAGTCCATCCCAGCAAAGAAATTCAAGAAGGTGAGATAAGCAGAAGAAACAGTAAAAGCTGAAGAACCCATACCATTAATAAGAATTCAAAAGAGAAAGACAGTAAAAAAGAGTGGACTTTTGTGATGTGTTATAAAATTTCATTGTGATTCTAATTTCATAAGAATATACGAAAGGAAACGTAAGTGTATCTTTGTCTTGATCTTTTTCTTTGAGTATGGATAAGATACTCGAACACACTTTTACGGAACAAATGGCGTGTTGGATAGTAAGTGTGGGTTTCTTGGATTGTAAATGTTGGGTGTTGGTAATTCTTCCTTTTTCGTTTGTTAGTAAGTGTGGGGTGGTTGATAATAAATGTAGAGTGTTGGATAGTAGATGACTGGGTGTTGGTCAGTTTACATTTTTCGTTGGCTAGCACGTGTGGAGCGTTGGTCACTGAAAACAGCGAGAAAGTTTTAATTTTGTATACATATCTTTTACAATTTGCAACATTATTAAAATTTTAAACTTTTGTTTTACCATTTGTCAAAATTGGCAATATTTACATGTGTCCGGACATTTTTCAGTCTTCGCTAAATTCGGTATAATTTCTTTATTTTTTATTTGTAAAAAAAAAAATTAAACAAATGTAAGTTTGCAAATTTTTCACCTTTCGACATTTTGTTGACAATTTGTAAACATTCTGTTTAAAATGTTTACATTTTGGTGGGAATTTCTTTGTGATCTCCACTAAATTCCTGATTAGTTTAGAAAGTTTAGTATTACTTTCAGCCTCAACTGTATTTAAACACTTTTTCGGAATTTTATCAGTCTCCGCTAAAGTCCGTATGAGTTTCGGAATTTTAGTATTACTCTTAGTCTAGGCCAATTTGTTAAATTACTTTTTATATTTTTTTTCAGTCTCTCCTAAAGTCTGTGACAGTCTCATCATTTTAGTACTACTTTTAGTCAGGACCATGTTTATCTAATGTTCTTTTTTTTTCTTTTTTCTAGTCTCTGTTAAAGGCTGTGACAATTTCGGAATGTCAGTACTACTTTAGTCACGTCCTTAGTTCTAGTATTTTAGTATTTAGTATAAGCCATTGTAATCTAATGCGTTATATATATAAATCTCGGATATATGTTTATAGCCACTTGGCAGCAGGTTGCTGCACACGGCGTGTTGGATAGTGTGTGTGCCATTTCGGGTCAACACATTCTAACAATGTGACAATGTAGCCCAAATTGAGGTCACCAACTGCCAACAATGTTACCATTTACCCTCAATGTTAAACCTATGGATAAACCTATGGACAATTTTAACATTGGATTTCTCGTATGAACCCATACTGTCTTCAGCATGTTAACCTACGGCGTAATGTCAATTCCTGTACGTACCCCAAGTGTCTCATATAACTACTTACACTGACTAGCATTAATCTATCTATCCACCCATGATTATCCATCCATCCGTGCATAATACATAATATAAATAAATTCATTATGAAGTGTTTGCAAATAAATTTATAAGAAAAACACTGTTGTACATTCACATACAGAGAGAGAGAGAGAGAGAGAGAGAGAGAGAGAGAGAGAGAGAGAGAGAGAGAGAGAGAGAGAGAGAAGTGGGGGTGCAGAGTGAATGGTCTTTGGTTAGCGAGATGAAATATATGTTCTGGTTCATCGTCATGCGAATCTTTCCTAATGTTAGTGATTGATAAATATTGCTATGAGGCAGTACAAAAGTCTGTAATACATATAGATATAAATAAAAGCGACTGTAGAAAGAAAATGTATAACTGTCAGGTTAGTATCAAAGCACCAAACATTAACAAAAGCACATACCAGGGAAGTGTAAATCTGTTTGATGTAATATTTAAGAAAAGAAGATTTAGCCACAGGACAAACTTTTATTTCAATATAATTACCTTACAACTGAGACATTACTTCGGCTTGAAAATAATGCGATTTTCTATGGGGACCACAGGTGCGAGTTGAAATTATCGTGGCCTGCTCGTGGTTGAATTCAATTAGAAATATAAACTAAAATAAAATGATTAAAATGTGAAGTTTAATAATGTCAATACTGTGTGTCTGTTTATTTTTCCTATCTCGCATGAATTTCAAGTAAACCTAATTTACTTCAGTTTTATTCTTTGATTCAAGAGAACTTGTACATGGTTATGTGATTTAAAAAACAAATATGTAAATTTATATTTATAAAGAACTTGATATCACATATAAACTTTGCATTTAAATAAGAAACAATAAATCATAAACATAATCAGATAAAAGCTCGATATCACAGAACATGCTCAAAACATAATGCTAGTATATACCTTCCTGAAAGTTCTTAAACAAAAGAAATATAACAGTTTTATTTGGAACTAGAAATACAAATCACGTATATACATTAACAACTGTACAAATGATATCTGCATCAAAAATTTTATGGCACTAATAAACATTATTATTTTTACCTGATAAACACTCAAAAACATTTTAAAAAATGCATTTTTAAATTAAAAAATCTATTTACGGCAGAAATTTTTATGAGAGTGAGTTCTTTGAATATTATACTCTTGGTACAAAAAAAAAAAAAAAAAAAATGGCAAAAAACAGCAAGTAAGGTTGGAATCAATTCTAATCGAGTCTCAAGCGTGAAGATTAAAATATCTTCATATTTTACTTTCCTTTTCAAGACACCGAAACACTTTTTATGTTGATATTTTGAATTTTAGAGCTGGTTTTGAAATTCAGTCATCGTGGAGCAAGGCACAAAAGACATACATCAAGAGATGTGTTGAACAATGTCCGTGATTATTCTTTGAGTATAGTGCAACATGCCTTAGCGGAACCTCCATAAGTTGGACAGCTACACGTAAAGGATTACATTTATAAACTCTTTTCTATATTTATCTTGGATATTTAACGTTTATGTAAAAGATACATTGACAACAATACAGGAATTTGCCGGTTCTTTGAGTGTCTTTCTAAGACTGGTTTTGCGCTGTATTTGTACGTTAGATCAATAGCAAGTTTATTATCAGATCATTCCATTATTGTACTACTTTATAATTGTTCAAAACTTGTAGGAAATAATTGAATATCCTAGCTAACAGACAACTTCAGTTTCAGAACATGACTGCACAAACTGAGAACATGATACATAAGGAACGTGAAAGAAAAAAATCTATATTTGTGATACATTGGAAAGAAATTTTTTAACTGGATGGTATTAACCTTGTCTGAAAAAACTGGTTTGACAGATATGATTGTTCGTTATATTTAAGAAGATGAAGACCAGCAGTAGTTAACTAATATCAAGACAGGTGGATTTTATTTATTTTTTTAAAACTTTTTTTTCTTCTTCTGTTTTTTTCTTCAAGCGCACCCTGATCGAAATGAACAATGCACTGCGTAGCGTAAAGAAAAAGAAAAGAAGAAGAAACGGGGTAGAATTGTTAAGTAGTTACTTGAAGAATACACAGTCCGCTTGTCCTCATTGATATAGCACGGTAGGATTTAAATATAGTCCATTGAAACACAAATACACGAATTCCTATGAATTACACAGTTCTAAGTCTATATTTATCACCACAGAATATGTCGATTAACACGTCTGACACACAAGAAATGTGTTAAAGCGTCACCGATTTGTGTCACATGAGTTATTTTTTTTATTTTTTGGTTTGAACTTTCTCTTGAGACGAAAGTCATGTGAATCTCATTTTCCGAGCTTTTGTGTGTGTATTATGAAATAGTGCAGAGCAGTGTCGCATTCTGCCTACGCATTTGACGCAGTTGGAGCAAGGTCTGCATGGGAATGTAGTAGTTGTTGTTTAGCCAAGCCGTTTTAAATGCCATTATTTTGTTCACTTGTCTGTTCTGTCCTCCTATAATCACGTTTCCAGAGACAAGAAAACGGTGCTTTACTTGTGTAATTTCATAGAATTTCGTTGCTGGAATTTCCACACAAAGCATCTTCTTGAAAAATACATTTGTTGATGAATATTTCAGGTGGCAGAAGAGCGCACATTGTTATCAGCCTTTCTTGTTCGTCAAAGGTAAGATAATAGTTTTGATAATCTCGAAGTCGCTGGAGATTTGGAGAAGTGTCTGTAAGGTCAACAACAGTACACATGCAGTTTAGATAGTACATTAACTTGGCTCTAGGATCGTTGGGAATAGTAACGGTTGCTCCGATCTGTCTAAATCCAACGTCTGTTTTCCCCAGAAGAGCCATTTTGTGCAAAGTGTTAAAAGTATGACGCAGTCACAGAAATGTTCATTGACAAAACGTATACCTAATGGCAATTTTTCCAGCCAATATGCAAAGATTGGTATGTTGTCAAAACTAAAGTTTGTCACCCAGCAGAGTGGATTTATTCTGCGCATGTACATGACAAATTTAATTTATTTATCCTATTTTGGGTCGTACTGTCACACTCGACCGTTTCCTTCTTGGAAATCCCAATATCAACACAGCTACCTGTGATTAAACAGGGAAGGAAATTCCGTAGGAGACTAATGGGAAATTTAAAAAAAAGTTGTACACTTTATACAAGAAGGTATATTTTGTGCAATTGATGTGAAAATAACATTCTTATTATATGTGTATTAGTGATTGCCATGTCTAATTTACTGGGTATGGGTCAATAAAGGTTGTGTCTATTCTCATATGAAACACAAATTGATTGTGCTTATTATGGAGATATTTAAAAAAAATAGAATAACTAACTACAGTTCTTCCAAGAAAAGTATTGAGTTTTTATTCCTAGTAATCTATTGGAGAAAATGTATGTCAATGCCAAATTTTTTTTTTTTTTTTTTTTTTAAATAAAGAACTAAACATATACGAGATATATAAACTACCAGAAGATCTGGGTCAATGCAGCTTGTCAGGACTATTCAGTAGAACAAACAACATAGATCCTGATCTGCAGGTGCATTATGTTATGGCAGATCAGGATCTATGTTTGATACAGTTGGATGAGATATATATGCGAGTATATGCATATACGTTATTGGTTTAGCTTCCTGAATTCTGGACATGACTCTTACATGCTAGTAAATCGTGGATCCTAATCCATGTTTTATTTCAACCCATACGTTTTTAATCATTTAAGTGTGAATTCTTCACTAACTAAACTTTTTGATAGTAGTATGAAAGAAGTATAAATATAATGCATCACTTAAAATGAAAGACAACGATATACATGCGACTAGTATACATGAACCAACATATCAATACATATCCGATTGACAGAAATGTAGTGTGTGTGTGTTGTAACGCCTTTAACGTAGAATATATCAATTATTACTACAAATGATAACCTGAGAGCAAATGAGAAATGAACGGGAACACTATTGAAGATTTTATTTGGAAGATCTTACAAGTAGTGTGTGTGTGTCTGTGTGTGTGTGTGTGTGTGTGTGTGTGTGTGTGTGTGTAATACGTATATACAGGGCACAGTACAATATATAACACTGATAGTTAAATATAAGTGAGAATTACGTAAAGTGTAAAATAAAGAATCCGCGAAGCTGCTTTGGCAGTGAACATGTTTTGAATAAAGTGGGTTGGTTGTAAAATTACATGCCTGCTTTGACATACATTAATATGCTTGAAATAATTCTTACCTATATGTATTACTTATTCCCATACAAGAACAATTTACAATAAACCATCGGGCGGTTGCCTAACATTTTCTATGAAAGGACATGAATTTTCATGGAACTACGCATTTACTTTGTCAGCCTTCCAAATCACTTGATACACACACGTTATATTGTAAAAAAACATTAAATTACACAGTCACAGTTGCATATATGAATGGGTATGTACCAATAAATATTCATTCATAATAACGTAACTAATAGTTTGTTTGTATTGGTGAAGTGGCACTGTAAAATGTATTGGTATATGTCAAGTATTCATATTTACAAGTAAATCTGCATGTATATATGGATGTTGATAATCAAGAAGAATACCACGTGGTGGTACATTACAGTCTCTCAGATTCATGAAATATTGAAGTGTCAGCTGATCTCTTATGTATGTATGTCTGTATATATGTATGTATGGCTGCAGGTAGGTAGATAGGTATCCCCTGTATTTTATCTGAGACTAACATACAGGATGTGAAAAGTAATGTGGGTAACATGGGGTCATACGAGAATTAAAATTAGCCCGTAGGTTTAGATTTTGGACCTTTATGGGGTCAATGGGAATTAAATATGGATGGGTTTCTCTGAGATCAAGGGAAATTAACATTATGGGTCTCTCTGGGGTCATAACGTCAATTTAACAGGGAAAAATGTATGGGGTTCAAATTTGCATAGGGTCAAACATACTATCTAACATACACACACAATCCAGCAACTGCTTTTGTATTACAATCCAACACTCACCTCACAATCCAGCAACATGATCACACAAACATACTGTACTATCACACAAGGGTAGGAGTGTTTATAGACTCACTACTATACCCTCACACAAACATACTGTACTATCACACAAGGGTAGGAGTGTTTATAGACTCACTACTATAAACTCAGACAAACTTACTGTACTATCACACAAGGGTAGGAGTGTTTATAGATACACATTATACCGTCTCACACAAACATGCTGTACTATCACACAAGTGTAGGAGTATTTATAGACTCACTACTATACCCTCACACAAACATACTGTACTATCACACAAGGGTAGGAGTGTTTATAGACTCACTACTATACCCTCACACAAACATACTGTACTATCACACAAGGGTAGGAGTGTTTATAGACACACATTATACCGTCTCACACAAACATGCTGTACTATCACACAAGTGTAGGAGTGTTTATAGACTCACACTACACCCTCTCACACAAACATACTGTACTATCACACAAGGGTAGGGGTGTTTATAGACACACTACTATACCCTCACACAAGCATACTGTACTATCACACAATGGTAGGA
The DNA here is from genome assembly GCA_029931535.1 of Margaritifera margaritifera. Taxonomy (NCBI): domain Eukaryota; kingdom Metazoa; phylum Mollusca; class Bivalvia; order Unionida; family Margaritiferidae; genus Margaritifera; species Margaritifera margaritifera. The sequence continues at coordinate 2,179,482 of JAQPZY010001597.1, forward strand.
GTGTTTATAGACACACATTATACCGTCTCGCACAAACATGCTGTACTATCACACAAATGTAGGAGTGTTTATAGACTCACACTACACCCTCTCACACAAACATACTGTACTATCACACAAGGGTAGGAGTGTTTATAGACACACTACTATACCCTCACGCAAACATACTGTACTATCACACAAGGGTAGGAGTGTTGATAGACACACTACTATACACTCACACATACTATCACATCTAAGAGAGAAGGGGTAAGGGGTTTTAAGTTTAAGTTGTCAACATAGACATACACAAACACAAATTAGCAAATGATTAGTATCTCTCGTTTCTAGAGATCTGGGTAGCCCTGAAAAGGGCCTTTTTTATTTTTCACCAAGCTAACTTAGTAACCACTACGACTCCCAAATCTGGCACCGAAGACCGCTTTTTTTTTTAAAGCCAAGTTGTCTTGGTGGAGGCAATGAGCCTAAAACTAGGCTCGTTTGCCTACTTCCCCCAGTCTTCGTTCTCCTCCTCATCATCCAGGATCCAATCTGTACAGCCCCGCTGGAGCATTTTCTCCTGCACCCTCATCCAATTCTGATCGAGGCACTGGAATTGCCTCTCCCTTCTCTCCTGATCCTTTACCCTTTACTCCTCTACTCACGCCGCCTTGATCTTCACTACTTCCTGATCTACTACTTCTTTGATGAGCCCTGTCGCTGAATTTAAGGAGCTCATGTCCCTCTTTAAGTGCCTGAAGTTTGGGTAGATCTGTACATCTTCAACCCGGTACAGGAGGTGTTGCACTCTATCCAAGAGACTCATAGCTGTGGCAAGGTTACCGAGTTTGGAGTGGTGGCTCGTTTACGGGCTAAAGAAAATCAAAATTGGCTCTAAAACCCCTTTTCGATAGCAACTCATCCATTTACAAATTTGATCCATTTGGCACACTGTCTACAAATATATCTTGATAAGTTCACGCTAACATGAACAAGAGTATGAACATATTAAAAGGATAGCTATTATTCGGTATTGTAGGAGTTCAAGTCTCAAGACCCTGCAGCGAAAGCTGTCTTCATTAAGGACTTATTGGAGTCGACGTTAGAGGAATTGAAACGACAGTGCCAAGCTAAAGATTAAGATCGTTTGAAAACTATCCACCACTCACAACAATTTGAAATCTTCTGTTTAGATCGAGTTTAATACACCTGTGGAATTAACTTCTTCCAAAATCTTGGACGAAATTCAACACCTCCAACAACCATATGATAAGTTTAACATGACTGATGGAAAAGCTACTCCTCATATGACGCACGTTTCACCTCCAAGGAACAGCGGAAAACGCAAAAAAAAAGTTTTATTGCTAGATCAATTTCCCAGTACCAAACGAAGTATCGTCCAAATTAACAACGATCAAGATCAGATGCATTTACCTCGTGCCCTCGTGGTGGCTTTAACTTATGCAGTGATAAAAGATACACCAGAATGGAAACGATCATTGGAGAGTTTTAGATAATCGGATAGAGCCAAACAACGATGAGAAGCAGAACTCCTTTTGGAACAAGCAGTAATTACAAAAAAGGGTGTGTGTGGATTTCTGAAATTAAAAAAAACTCCAAGACGTGTCTTCCCATCGTTAAACATTGAAAGTTTACCCACATGTCGTTCGTGAAGATCTTGCGTATCGAGGACCTAATTTTCCAGACGGAAAATACATTTACATTTGTCATCGCCCGTGGCTCATCGCGCTTGCCACAGCCGTATTCAGGAACCTTTATTTTATCGCTGCCGGAATTGTAGCTTGATTTCTAGGGGACGTGAAAAGATATTTCGTGGCTGTCACATTCTTTCTAAATTTGATGAGTGGAGTTTAGATCCCACCGACGACACTTGGAGATAAGAGGAGGCACATCGTTACGGGAACTGTCATCGACGGGCTACAGTTATTGCTCACAATTTCTCGGGATAATACGGACAATTTCTTTTGAAATATTTTTCAGAACAAGGAACCGAATTTCCAGTAGTCACCATTAATGGAGCCAAAATCATTTACATGCACGTACGAAAAGTAAAATTTAAAGATTCCATGTGTTATATAGCTATGCCATTGAGTAGAATGCCTAACACGTTTGGAATGACAGAAATGGCAAAAGGCTATTTTTCACACTTTTTCAATACGGAAGCAAATCAACACGCCGCGCTCCAGCATTTGCCTAAAGTCGATGACTACCTCTCTTACGGTATGCGAATAGAACAACGAAAAGCTTTCTGCGCTAAGAACCAAACTGAATCTTCAGACCCTTTTGATTTTCAAGATGAAATGTTGAAATAGTGTCGATCCGATGTGGACATGTTACGATGTTGTTGTGGCAAATTTTAACAGTGGTTTCTGGATCGCGGAGGTATCGATCCCTTGGGGGAAGCTTCTGCCATTGCCAACGCGTGTGGATTAAGATACCTAACAAAGTTCATGGCTGAGAACAAACTAGCCATCATACCACCTCAATCCTATCAATCTGTCAACCGTCGATATTCAGCCAAAGCTTTGCGTTGGTTACATTACTTATGTGAAACTCAAGACAAGTGGATACAAAATGCTGGAAACGGTGGAGAAAAGAAGACTGGATCTTATTCCGTGGATGGTTGGGAGTTAGAAAACCCACAGATCGTGTACGATTTTCAGGGATATTTATTTCATGGATCCCCAACCTGTTTTCTTCAACGAGACTTGAAAAATCCTTTGACAGAGTTGACCACGGAAGAGGTGTACGACAGAATTTACCAACGACGCCAGAGTTTGGAAACTCAAGGATATCAAGTGATGGAAATGTGAGAACACGACTATGATCGACGTTTCAAAACAGATTCAGAATTTTGACGCATCGTCGAAGATTACAATACTGTGGACATTGAACCTTTGAATCCACGCGACAATTTGTTTTGGAGAACGGACCAATGCTACATGGTTGATGCACAAAGGAGAAGAGTCTCAAGGAAAACAAATCAAATACATTGATGAGTGTTCGTTGTATCCTCGGGTTTGTAAATATACTCTATTTCCAATAGGTCACCCTGAAATTTTGACAGAAAATATTGACGTGGAACACTTCGCCAGTGCGAAGGTTTGATCAAATGTAAAGTTCTTCCACTGACAAACTTGTACCGTCCTTTGTTACCTCATCATTGTCACGGCAAGCTGATGTTTCCTTTAGGTCGTAGGTTCGCTGAAACGTATAAACAACACCAACCTTTTCGCCACGATCAAGAACGCACCTTGACAGAAACGTGGGTGAGTCTTGAATTGTTTCATGCCCTCGATCCTGGATACCGATTGTTACAAGTATACGCAATTTGGCACATTCAAATTCCAGAAGACAAAGATCAATTCAAATAACGGTACCGATCCCTAGAAGGCATCACCTTGGAACACGTAGAACAGAACGAAGGAATACAATCGCTTGCTAAAGTCATATTGAATTGTTTGTGGGCAAAACTGGCTCAACGTTCAATATTACCAAAAATCAAATACTTGGTGAATCCAAGTCGCTACTTTTAGCTCACCGACAATAACAAAAACTCATTTAACACGTGGAAATCATATGTAAAGATTTGATCTTGGTGAATTACGATAAAGTCACAGAGTTTGCACACACACACACACACACACACACACACACACACACACACACACACACACACAGGTACCCCCTCCCCACTTCCCTGACGAGTTTGGCAATGTCATTATTGCCTTTACATGACAGCCAATGCCGGTTTAAAATTTTATTCAATCTTGGACCTTTAGGAGATCGAGTCTTTTCTTTGTATTAACCTCTCATTAATAAATATTTGTTAAAGAGTGGATAACAGTATTTTTACTGAGAACTTTGCATCATTACTGTGCTCCAAATGAAGGCATGAGTTTTGCTATAAACTACTGAATTCACCCGTACCCCCAGATTTTACCTCATGATTTTTGAAGCGTGTCTGTCCCTGATCAGCACATACGATAAACAAAAATGTATCCTCACATCTGGGAACTGACGAGTACTCATTCCATTTAAAGTTATGGATTAGGGATCTACACTCTGTACTCTTGTGACAACTCTTCAAAGTAGAAAGAAAGAGGATCTCTTGCTAAAAAGCATATGTCCGACGTGTAATGCTCTGACAAAGTTATTTCGCACGAGTTGGACCTTTAGCCTATTCAATAAAAAGTCCACAAGTCCCTTATTTAAGCACAAGTCCCCTATTTCAGCACAAGTCCCCTATTTCAGTTGAAATAAGCCCGCCCTGTTTGTAAGCGTGGGTCATATTAGCGTACTCGTTCCATAGATATACCATTCTGGGGCCGCTCGAATATGCACGAATTCAGAACTGATTATTTGCAAGTTATAAAGTTATATCTGGAACTAAAACGGTTTCTGCTGTGTTAAATTAGATGGTCCCTGCGAGGTTGATATTGACAGCTAGTATTAAGAATGTAAGAACATGTATAAGTTGTAGGATATGTATTTATATTCTTCTATTGCAATATCGTATTTGCTCGATACAGTACTTGTTTTACAGATGAAGCGGTACGATTCTATGAAAAGAACAAATGGTCTTTGACATAAAAAGTTTCTTAAAATCAGAGATATTTTTATAGTTTTCCTGGGGCCCGATAATATTGGCTAAAAATGTACCTGGAAAATCCAAGTTATGCGTCATATGACACACAATACAGAAAAACCATGATAGACAAACGGCGTTCAAGTACAAATATATCTAGTTACCCAGGGTGAAAATAAACTCACTTTTAACATCCTCGTTTGCAATATGACGTTGAACCTTGAAATACGGACGATATCTGCCACATAAAGCAACACCTACGTCTGGTTTTATTCTTCATTAAATAATTATATACTTATTTTGACAGTAATTGTATCTGCTTAATAAAAGGAAAATAGTTTGAAGAGCACACATACCCCATTTGACGTTGAAAAGAATTTGAACTTACTGGACTGTCTTGCGCGACATCATAACGAAATATTGACTTTAATAGGAGAATGTTGTACTTGGCATGCACGATGTAAAGACAAAAGTGTACCGGCAATACTGGACTGTCTTTCTCAGCTTCAAACAAGAGAAAGGTTGACTATAATAAAGAATTGTGTACCCTGCAAGCACGATATAAAGAAAATAGTGTACACGAGAAGTATCTATTTTATTTATAAACGATATCATGTACACTTTCCGCTTCCTGCACATGAGTTGGACTTCCTTCTAAAATCAGACAATAATTGTATAGTGCCAACGTAGGCACATCAGACACTTTTATAAATTTGACTGGACTCAAAGCGGGAGGGTTTGACTAAAATTCAGATTTGTGGAAATGTTTATTTTGAATGTTAGCACTCTTACGAGCGATACCTAAGCAAAATAGACTTTTCAAACATATTGTCTTAGATTTATTTCCTTATCAACAGACTGAAACTGTTTTTTATATTGATATTCTTATCTTATTAGATAATTTAGAAATTCAGTCATTGTGGAGGAAAAAGATATACACCAAGAGTTGTGTTGAACTGTGTCCATGATAATTTAGTACGTACCGTTCAACATACACCAAGAGTTGTGTTGAACTGTGTCCATGATAATATTTTACGTACCGTTCAACATAGACCAAGAGTTGTGTTGAACTGTGTCCATGATAATTTGTTACGTACAGTTCAATATACACCAAGAGTTGTGTTGAACTGTGTCCATGATAATTTTTTACGTACTGTTCAATATACACGAAGAGTTGTGTTGAACTGTGTCCATGATAATTACTTACGTACCGTTACACATACCCTAGAGGACCTAGATAGTCAGGACATCTGCACATAAAGGATTACATTTATAAACCACTTATCTATATTTAGCTTGCATATGTAACCTCTATATAAAGGGCAAATGCCAAATAAAGGAATTTACTGGTTCTTTGAGTGTCTTTCATGGACAGGTTTTGCTGCATTTGCAGGTCAAAAGCTATTTAAAAAAAATGCAATTGGTATGTCCTTTGAGTGCCTTTGTTATACAGGTTTGGTTCTATTTGCATGAAACTGCAAAAGCAAGTTAATTATCAGAGCATTCCAATGTTGTCATGGTTCGGAATTTTACACTTGTATACCGCCGAAATTACCAAACGCATGGTTTCTGTTCGTTTTGAATTTTTTAAACGGTGTATTTTGTCCGCTCCATTTTTGAATAGCAAAGTTTCTAAGTCATTATTGAATATCAAAGAGAAGAAACAACTTAAGCAGATTTTAGAACATGACTGCACAAAACTGAGACCATGATTAAACTAAATATATATATATATAACCCCGTCGCCCGTTCAGTTTGTGATCGGTTGATAAGAAATTCTGAACTGGATGGTATTAACCTTGTCTGAAGAACAAAAACTTAAAAAAAGAAGCTAATCTGGATTGTCAGATATGATTGTTCCATACCAGTAACTAGATGAAGACCAGCAGTTCACTGCGTCGATGACATGTGTTTTGTAAGCGCACAGCCGACTCAAAAGTCACACCTGAATAAAAAAAATAATTCTAAATAATAATATTTCAGATGTACCTTGATAGAAATGAGACAGTGTGCTTCGCAGTATGCAGAAGAAGAATAAAACGGGTTAGACGTGTTAAGTAATTACTTGAGGAATGCACAATCCCCTTGTCCTCTTTGAGATGGTACCGTAGGATTTAAAATATAGTCCTTTGAAATACAAATGCACGGATTCTTATGAATTACATAGTTCTAAGTCAATATTCATCACCACAGAATATGTCACATCTGACACACTAGAGATGCGTGAAAGCATCACATTTTGTGCCGCATGAGTTACAAAGATTGTTTGTTGTGTTTTTTTTTTTAAATCGTTGCTTTCTTTGAACTTTCCCTCCATACAATGTCACTTGAATCTCATTTACCTTGATTTTTTATTTGTGTTATGAAATAGTGCAGAGCAGTCTCGCGTTCTGTCTACGCATTTGACGCTGTTGGATTAAGGTCTGCATAGGAACGAAGTAATTCTTTTTTAGCCAAGTTGTTTTGAAAGTCATGATTTTGTTCACCCGTCTGTTATCTCCGCCTATGATTATGTTTCCAGCGACAAGAATGTGGCGATTTACTTGTGTAATTTCATAGATGTAGTTGTTTGCATTTTCACACAGAGCATTTTATTGAAAAATGCATATATTGATGAATATTTTAGGCGGCAGAAGATCACACTTAGTTATCAGTCTTTCTTGCTCGTAAACGGTAAGAGAATAGTTTTGATAATTTTGGAGAAGCATCGGTAAGGTCAACAACGGTACATATGCAGTCTAAATAGTACACTAATTTGGCTCTAGGATCTGCTAGAGCAGTACACGCTTGCCCGAACTTTCTGAATCCAATGTTTGCTTCCACGACGAAAGCCATTTCATGCAAACAGTTCAAAGTATGATACAGTCAGAGGAACGTTCACTGAAACAAAGTAAGCCTAACGGCCACTTTTTCAGTCCAATGTTGGGATGTTGACAAAACTAAAAATTCGGCACCCAGTGGAGCGGACTTTTAGTGACAAATGTCACACATCTAAAGATATTGTATTCGTCCCATTTTGGGTTGTGCCCTCAACTTCGATCGTTACCGTTTTGGAAAACCGTTGATTAAACAGAGACGGAAATTCCGAGGTTTTTTTCCACTGATAGGGTATATGAAAAAAAACACAAATCCCAGTTGTCCTCTTTAAACAGAAAGATATATATCATGCATTTATAATGTTAGTGTATTACTGATTTTAATGGCTAATTTATTGGGTATCTGCCTATTAAGATTTTTTCTTATCTTGTGAAAGAATCCTTGTATGTACTTTTGCTTGGAGATTTGAAAACAAACAAACAAACAAACAAATACAACAAACAAAACAAAAGAAAACAAAAACAACAACAACAACAACAACAACAAAAATATTTAAAAAATCTGAATATCAAGCTAGAGTTATTCCCAAGTTGAACACAGTTCAGAAGAACGTCCACTGAAATAATATAAACCTAAAGGCAACTTTTCCAGTGGAGCGGGCATGTACTTACAAATGTCACACAATTTGCGCATGTCTATAACAAATATATTTTATTCGTCTCATTTTTGGATTGCATGCTTGGACTCGACCGTTATCTTTTTGGAAACACCAATACCAACATTGCGACTTGTAATTAAACAGGGAAGGAAATTCCGAAGATGTTCCCACTAATGAACGATATGAAAAGAGACAACCCCCATTTATACTCTTTATACATAAAGGTATATTTCATGCATTTGATGTGAGAATGTAACTTGTATTGCATGTGCATTATTGATTGTCATGCTTAATTTATTGAATGTCTGCCAATTATGATTTTTCTTATCATGTGAAGAAAAAAAAAATCATTGCATGTGCTCTAAATAGGGATTTATATCAAGCTACAGTTCTTCCAAGAATATTGTTGACTTGTATTCCTGGAATCTATGTATGACATGAAAGAAAGGATTGGGTTATTTTTTTAATTGTTTAAGTAAAGAACTAAAACTTCCGACGTAGTTACTCGTTCAGTCTTCTTAACTCTGGTCTTCAGGACTTGACGTTGACGGACTTGACGTTGACATGCTTGTAGATCGTTGATCTTAATCTTTTTTTAAAATTTCAGCCCATATTTGTATAATCAATTAAGACCGAGTTCTTTGCTAAAATGTTTGAAATGACAAGTATGAATATAATGCATCTCTTGATATACAAGGTAACGATATACATATAGATGGACTTACATATCAAAAGATGGCATGGAAAGGTGCGTGTGTGTCTGTGTCTGTGTGTGTTGTACAGCCCTTCAGACAAGGACTCATGCAAACACCACTTATTACTACAAATGAAAACATGGGAACAAATGGGTAATTACCGGAACATAATGAAAGTCCTCATTCAGTAGATCTTACAAAGGTGTGTATGTAGAGCACACAATAAAATATACCACGCCAGTGTTAAATATAAGAGAGAATTATGTATAGTCGAAAAAGTCATGTTTTGAAATACGTCGTACTGTTTGCATACTGTACCTACCTCAAGAGCATCCATGAATCCATGAAGACGACGCGAGCATATATATATATATATATATATATATATATATATATATATATATATATATATATATATATATATATATATATATATATATATGTGTGTGTGTGTGTGTACTTCTCTCGTTCTAGTTCACTCATTTTTTTTTCTCTCTCTCTCTTTCTCTCTCTCCTCTCTCCCTCTCCCCCATCTCTCTCTCTCTCTCTCTCTCTCTCTCTCTCTCTCTCTCTCTCTCTCTCTCTCTCTCTCCCCAAAAGCTTCAGACACATTTATAAAGATGTGATATACCTATACCAGCTGTGCTTTAACCTGGTAGTTTGTATCCACTATAATGAACATTTCATAGTTATAGTGAGTTTCAGAATTGTTAACGGTGAGACTACCTATAAATTTGTCTGTCTATCTGTATGTCCGTCTGTTTGTCTATCGTTCTTTCTTTTCATCTATCTATGTCTTTATCTATCATTTTGTCTGTCTATCTAGCTATATCTATTTATCTGTTTGTCTCCCTGTATGTCTATCTGGCTATTTGTTTGTCTGACTGTCTATTTGTGTCTATCTGCTTGTTTGTCATGCACTATCGCCCTAACCCACTCTTCCATAAAAGGCTGGAATAAGGTCGAAGGTAGAGACTGAAGGTGCATGAGAACTCACTCACTAGGCAAACAGAATTAAGTTGTCATCTGTATGCACAAATCCACTGGATTTTTATTTAGAAATGCAGGGTATAAGCATGAAATTACAATTATTAATTGTCACCTGTATATCAAATAGAGGAAAGCACTTATACCTGGATCCGACATTGAATGTTTGAATACATGATGATATGAAAATATTGTGTGCATATAGCCGAGAATTAAATTCCGATTGCCTAACGTGTGAGGTCTAGTGCACTTTAAATGAAAATGGTGCCAATTAGACCTCCAACAAAGTAGAAATGGCAGACATCGTGAAAATGTTATTATCTCTAATTCTCCTGAACGGATGGTTGTATTGATATGGGTTTTGACTGAAAGACTTCTTATGGTATCTAGTTGGCTCTAGACGACAATGGTGACTATTCAACGTTCAATGTCGCTGGGAAAAGCGTACCACACATATTCCCAAGAATGTCAGGTTCCTCTGTATACAAATATTCAGTGTACATTATTTTATAACATGAATAATACTTGACTTGAACATATATCTCGTTTTAAATTCCACTTTTTAAAAAAATAAAATATAAAATAATGAAAGCAAAGATTTGTGGTTTTACTTAATGAATGGCCGTAACTTCTGCTAAGTAATAAAAGTGAAAATAGCACAATATCCACTTTTACTGTTTGCAGCTGTTCTTCTTGTATACCCAGCTTCAAATTCTGGCATATTTAGCAAAGATTTACCAAGCTTTAAATGCTGCCATGTTTAGTACAGTTTTACCAGCTTCAAAAGCTGGCATGTTTAGCACACTTTTACCAGCTTTAAATGCTGGCATGTTTAGCACAGTTTTACTCAGATTCAAATGCTGCCATGTTTAGCACAGTTTTACCAGCTTCAAAAGCTGGCATGTTTAGCACAGTTTTACCAGCTTTAACTGCTGGCATGTTTAGCACAGTTTTTAACTTGGCTGCTGCAGTTTGTTCTCATTCTTAAGAATTACAGAGTTTTCATCTTTCTCCGCAAGTATTTTTATATTTGCTGTTATTGTTGTTGTTGTTGCTATTATTTTCTCTCTGGTGATGATGTTTGAATTAGTCTCTTTTTCATGATTGAATCGATGTCATTAGATATGGTCATGGCAGCAATGACGATGTCATTAGATATGGTCATGGCAGCAATGACGATGTCATTAGATATGGTCATGGTAGCAATGACGATGTCATTAGATATGGTCATGGTAGCAATGACGATGTCATTAGATATGGTCATGGTAGCAATGACGATATCGGGGATAATGGGTTTGATTGTACCGTCCTTAGTACGATAGTAGTGAAACAATTGGCCTCAAATTAACAATGTCATGGCAGCTCTTGGTTACTGTTTTGCCTTGAGGCATGGCGGTGTTGGCATCAGTGCCATCCGTTTTGGTGGAATTCATTAAAATTTTGTACCCCACAAAGCATGCAATAATTAGATTATACTTTACCCAAGCAATGAGCCTAGCTTTCATGTCTTTTCCTTTAGTTTCGTTCAACCAGATTCCCGCGTGGCTCCGTGTGATCTCTGCAAAACTTATCGCATACATTTCACAGAACCGCACAAAGAGTCTGATTGAACGAGATCAAAGAGTATGTAACTTCAGATCTTATTTTGACGATCGAGGGTAAGAATATTCAACAATATAATTATATTCCTTGCAAAGGGTCGAAAGTCCTTGGACCACCTGAATTTAATTATTGTTAAATGTCGATTGATAAATTGATTGAAAATCAATATAAGGACAAAGCTTCAGACCTAGTTAGTAATAAAAGGTTTTGAACAGAAACTAACCTAACCAGCAACCAAAGTTTAATTACCAGAAGGTGCCAGAGTCATAACCAAGTTCATGCAGTTATATCTTGTTTCTGTGTTGCCTATGATTAGCTGTGTAGACTATTAATTTTGTTGTATGAATAACCACATACTTCATTGAAATACGCATGTTCCCTGCCCTTTGCATGAGCCCAATAGCTGTTCACTCCAGCACATGACCAACACATGTATATATCCCATTAAGGACAAAAATGATTGAATATGGAATATATTACTTTATGTATGGACTTTGACTTGTATTCTGTTGAATTATCAAAAACACTGAAAAACATAATCACACATGTCAAAATGACTAAATGAACTAATGATGGATTAAGAAAGCTAAGTGATTACAGATTTTTGTATTTAGAATCGGTATAAATATGTTTAATCAGAGTGCTGCTCCTGTGACGAGAGTAATGATGTGAAATGCTTGTCACAAATGTGCAAAGTGAACTCAAACCTCCTTTGTTCTTACCTCCTGCATTGCTTTCAATTGGTTCTGGATTAAAAAGGTCAGGGCATTATGCATATGTTGTCAGGAACGGACCGACTCAAACATTGAAAATAAGCAAATCTGAATACATTAAATCATTATAAAACGCTTACAGACGAGTGTTGTTGAAACTGATATGCTTGATACATTTGCCGCGCAATAACTTTGCTCTATATCGGTTACAACCATGTACTTGTGTGTACTATAGAACTCCTGTTGTCCAAACTCGTCTGCATAAATCCAATCATTCGAACAACCAAGGTTCTTGTAAATCCTGAAAATCCCCAGAGTGGTTGTTTTATTGACTTCAAGATAACGAAACAGTTGCTGTCAGAAAGAGTCGTATTTTAGACCTTGGTAGTATGCATATTATATTCCTGTTGAATTCCTTGCTGTATGTCCTATGCAAGGCTTTGGATTCTTGTTGAATTCCTTGCTGTATGTCCTATGCAAGGCTTTAGATTCCTGTTGAATTCCTTGCTGTATGTTCTATGCAAGGCTTTGGATTCCTGTTGAATTCCTTGCTGTATATCCTATGCAAGGCTCTGGATTCCTGTTGAATTCCATGCTGTATGTCCTATGCAAGGCTTTGGATTCCTGTTGAATTCCTTGCTATATGTCCTATGCAAGGCTTTGGGATGTGTAAAGGAGCTGCAGTTTACTTGCATATGATACTTGAAACACATGTCAGCTTATTCACCTTGTAAATAAAGATTTTCTGTTGTGTCTTAAAGTTCGCTACGATATTGTCTACATTGTTGAATGGTCGAAGTTATTCTTTGATAAATTCTGTCTAAATTACACTGCTTTTTAGCTTAATATACACCTAGTGTCTAATAAACGTGAAAACGTAAAGAAAGCTTTCTTTAGTGATTACTTTACCTTAAAATTTAACAACCTTCTGGTGCTGGAAAATTAAATCCTTTGTTTCCTTGCTATATCCTAACAGACTTACCCCAGATTCTGGTTTTATTTCCTCCTTATTCTAACCAAGAGAATGATGTTTTGCATTGCTGATTAAAACCCAATTAACGTGCTCACTTGTTTGACCTCTGATTCAACATTGGGTTTCTACCAAGCCTGCCCACACTATATCTTCTTTGCCTTGAGTAGAGTTTACTTCTTTCTCTGTGGCACTGAACTAGTATAAAGGGATGAAAACTGTTGGCGTAACTGCTAAACATCAACAAACCAACAAATGTGATAACATCCTTGAAACGAGGGACATTCCTGGGGATTGTCCCTATGGTATGTATTTAATTTAAGGTTCACACAGGCGAGGCTCACACTTTCCACTACTTCAAGGTATCTACACGACGATGTAGAGACAATCGGAACATCTTCATTTCTTTCCTATGCGAGTAGAATAACTTCGTCTTTTGATAGAGCTCGGAGGTAATCATACTGATACTTCCCAACTTGTTAAGTTTTTGTCGGACGAACATCTGGCCACGTGTGCGAAGAATAGATCCTTATAAACTGAAAGGTGTGAAAATAAGACTCAGTAACGTTTCAAAGATAACTTAAATACCTTCAGTTTTCATTTTTTATGTTATTCATGCAGCTTTTTAGTCAAAAAATGAAAGAAATCGTTCGGTTTCAATAGCCTCATACTATTGTTTACGTTGCTATTAGTGATGACATTTGATCGGGTCGTTGTGATGTCAATGAAGTTATTATGACGTAATAACAACCACCGGCTTGAGGACAGTTCAAACCGATGTCTTTTCTAGCATTAAACGGAAAAAGTTGAGGACGTTCCGATTGGATGTAGGAATCACACACAATCATGGCCTCTAATCATCTGCCAAAATGGTACTCAAATTTAGGTTAACCATGTAACAACCCATCTGTTTGGAATTATTGCAGTTAGTTCTTTCTTTATACGGGATTGTGCATTTCTTCGACGAGGGATTTAAATTTACAATGACTGAAGGATGTCAGCCATGTGAAATAGTTTTGTATAAATGCACTGAATACGCTCCTCTTTGAGTAATAGAAGTTAATTGTCATCATGTAAAGCCGTTTACACTACTTTTGTTCACAGGCATCCATGCCGTCAGCCCAGGCTCAATTTACAGAGAAGTTTAGAGATGTCAAGTGCACGGCAAGCCGACGACTTTACTTTGTCATCATTGTTGCGCTTTTGAGTATCAAGTGTGCTGTTATAGCATTTTAGTTTAGAACACACGTACGAATGAAGAGTTACATACATTTATATGAAGAAATTTAAGTGGAATTAACTAATAATACTTTTTTATTATCCAAAATGACTGTTATGAAGGTGAAAATGTAGAGTCAAAGAATCTTTAAATTTGTAGATGATATATTGTATATATATGATAAAGTACCACTAAGAGAGAGAGAGAGAGAGAGAGAGAGAGAGAGAGAGAGAGAGAGAGAGAGAGAGAGAGAGAGAGAGAGAGAGAGTCTGTATGTGCTTCATTATAATTTCTCTGTATCAATACGATCAGGCCGGTTTTAGTCACAGGCTACCTTATCATTTCATTGTTATAAAACAAAATAGATGATAGAAAGAAAACCCTGTAAAGTTTGTTTATGAATCCATAGGATTTTCTTCCTATCATCAATTTTGATTTACAACAATGAAACCATAAGGCAGGTTTGGGTTTTATCTTGTTGACACGTGCGATTTTGTGACGTCAGCCGTACTCAAACATTAGAATTGCTTTTCCTGCTCAAGCAGAGTTTTATCGTTTAACAAAACGGGTTCAATTTCTTCCCGCGTGCTCCAAAACGGGTTCAATTTCTTCCCGCGTGCTCCCAAACGGGTTCAATTTCTTCCCGCGTACTCCAAAACGGGTTCAATTTCTTCCCGCGTGCTCCAAAACGGGTTCAATTTCTTTCCGCGTGCTCCAAAACGGGTTCAATTTCTTCCCGCGTGCTCCAAAACGGGTTCAATTTCTTCCCGCGTGCTCCGGTAAACATTTGCGCACAGTAAACCGTGCATGATCTCTGTAATGAAATTTAATAATTGATTGAGCATCCTGATATAGCCGGATATGGTGAACTGACATGAAGTTCCAAGTATAGAAGACTAAATGGTGAATGAGTAAGCCTCCTCCACCCTACTGCCCCAATTCTACCCATTAATTATACATTTCACACATCTTCTGACTATGTGTCATAGGTAATGTACTTCCCTTATGATGGTCTTCATTAGTAAACTTCAAAATGATGCAATAAAATGTGTGCATAAACTACATGTATATTGATTGTGTGCATAGATGATATTTTTTTTGGTATATAAATTATAAAGTACCACTGAGAGAGAGAGAGAGAGAGAGAGAGAGAGAGAGAGAGAGAGAGAGAGAGAGAGAGAGAGAGAGAGAGAGAGAGAGAGAGCATGTGTGTGTGTGCTTTGTAGTAATCTCTCGGTATCAATACGAATGTGATCGGTAGATTAGCAAGTGACTTTTCCTTGTAAATATGAGGCTGTTATTGTTCAGCTTTCCAGCTCTATTCACAAAGAGATTTGTGATTGTAAAGTCAGCAAAACAGTTCTTATTCCTCAAACACAAGCTTGCTTTTGGGTATATTTTGCAACAACAGCGCAAACTTTTTTTTCTTCTTCTTAATCAAACTGTTGAAAGTCACAACTTTATCTTCGTGTTACTTTTTCCAAGGTTTATCGTACATTTTGTCCCTTGAGCCATAATATCATAATGTTTTATATCTAGTATGTACGGGATCGTGTAAGTTGAATAGGCCTGATGAACCCTCCCATATGTTGTTAGGGCAACTAATGGAGACAGGAGCCGCAGTGGCTCAGTGGTTAGAATACCGGGCTCGTGACCGAAAGGTTGCTGGTTCAAATCATACCATTGGATCAGCCTGGGTCGGTTACCGTGGTGCGTCCTTGGGCAAGGCACATTATTCCAATTGCGTTTGCCCTAAATTGTTGGATGTCCATTGACTGACAATAAAATTCAATTGGCTCCAAATTTTTACGTCCAGAAGATTATATTGCCGATAATTTAAAAAAAAAATTATTCTTTAAAGCTTTGAAATGTGTAAGTTTGTTCTGTGCTTTCACATCTTTTCAATTTTATTGGGAGCCAAGGTGCATCAAACAGATTGTAGACTGGTGCAAATAGACTCAAGATTGGTATTTACTTTAAAACTTGCGAAATATAAGGGCAGTGGAGTTAGCTTATCCTTACACAATCCAATCTTTTCAAACATAGTCTGCTCTCTTCCTTCTCTCTGTTTGGCATCTTTTTCCACTCCGTGGAACATGAGATTAGTATGGCGGCATTATGTGTATTACTTTGACAATAAATCAGTGCAATCACAACCCCCTTTGTAATCAAGGATATGATGACAGAAGTCAAATGTCCATGTGGTATTGAAAGGTCAAAACCCAGATGGTCTCCACAGTACTCTCATCAGTGTCCAAGAGCCATCCTTGAAATTTTATTTCAAAGTCCGTCTTACAAAATTAATACTGAATCAATTCACTTTCCCAATTAGTAATTCCCAGTTAGCTTTTCTACGAACTATGCAACAGGCTCATTATATCGGATACCTATTTGGAAAAAAAAATAGCATTGACTTAGTATGGACATGAGAAATAATTGCTTCATTTCATGGTGAACAATTATTTGATTGAGGAAAATAATAATTAAACCTTCTTATTTGAAATTGTAATTATTAATATGAGATACTTTACACAAGTTTAGGACTTTTACTGGAAATTTGTCAGATCCCATGTCTTTGACTCGGTTGCGGAGGAAGGTAATTCATACAAGACATAATATGAATTTTACGCAACACCATACACGAACAACATGCGCGCGGTTAAGGGAGGAATGTGCAGCGACATCCCCCATAACAATTTCGCCTACATTAATATTGCTTCAGTGTCCATAGGATTAGGTAAGTCTAAAATAGATATATATGATCTCTGTTCTAAGTTCTTAAGTATTTGTTCCAATATTATTATTATTATTTATTTTATATATTTGGGGGTGGGGGGTGGGGACGGAGTATATTTTGTTAAAGAATACAGTTATTCGTACGCCGATAACATTTTTTACGCGATCGCTACCCAGTCAAACGTTTTCTTAACATGTTATGGACGAGCTTTTGTGTGAAATGGAACAAGATAGGAGTGTCTCTCGCACCATTCACCCTCCACCCCCACCTCCCAACTGAACCCGGACGCTGTTTTCTTGATATTAATTAAATCAGGCCAGCACGAGTGTTTTCGAGTTGATTGATATGTTTGGAACATATATGTAACTGTGCTCTACTTTAAACTATAGTAATACCAATTTCTTTTTTCAAATATCATTGTCAAAATTAAAAGTGTGGAAACTATATGTAATTATCCAAACTTACTGCTGTCCCTGTCGCTGGAAAGACAAAATACTGTAAAGATAACAATTCAGTGTCCTAGCTCAGTTTAGTTCACTGCTCTCTTTTGTCTATGATTGAGAAAAAATGCGTTGTAGTCATTTTTCTTTTATTTAAATTGAGCAAAGAGGGCGGCGCCGTTTTCCAAGTAAGAACTTTACGTTAGCAATACTTGGAGTGCTACCAAGAAGGCATTATATCCACTCAATCCCCCTCATCGTGTTTTACCTCATAAAATTTTACGAGCATGTACGTGTTCAATATGTACTATATATACCGCACTGATCATTTTTATCAAAAATGAGTTCAAAGTGAGTATAAGCGAGACCTGGGACATTAGAATTCTAGCTATGCCGAGAATAGATAGATATACCTGGAACTCAGACAATCTCTAGCATATTAAGTTAGATAACTCTTGCGAGCTAGATATTATTATTATTATTATTATTATTATTATTATTATTATTATTATTGTAAGAACACCATCATATATCCCAGGTGCATGTATTAACAATATTATTCACCCTCATGGTCGGGAAAGTATACTACTTGTTACTCTTATTACAAAAGAAGGGAAAAATTAGAGGAAAAGATCTGCAATAAAATATACAGTGTTGTTACTTTTTCGAGATGCAGCTCCTGAATATATCTGCCACATTACATTTTTATTCAAGTTTTATTTTGTATTGTATGTAGCGAACGCACCACCTCGCTCATTTGATGCGCAACCTTTCCGTGCAGAATTATTGACAGATATGAAACTTTCCTCATATTTTTGCGATTACAAAAGGAATTTGTTTATCGTCATAAACACTGTTGTTGTCGTCACCACTTTTCCCCTATTTGTCCTCTTTCCTTTGATATCATCAACATGGCCATGACGAATACTAATCATCGTCGTCATCGTCTTCATTATTATGTCACTAATTTTGGGGGTAAATTTCTCCAGGCTTTGGGAAGGAAACGTATGATCCTACCCGTGCATGAGTGCGTATGTGCGTGCATGCCTAATGTCTAGCTACTTTTTCTGCTCCGTCTGAGATAGAGACTTGATATCTTGAAATATGATGAGGTGGAGTTATTAAACTCTTGTCCACTCCCTTATTCTTCAAATATTGACAATAGAATATGTTTAAAAGACACACACAATCACCTAGACAACTAAGACAATAAAAGAAACAACGAGAACACCAATAGTAATACAATTTTTAATAATACTAATACTAATACTAATAATACTAATACTAATAATAATAATAATAATAATAATGAAATATGTTTAAAAAAAACATACAATCACCACGAGAACTAAGACAATAAAACAAACAACGAGAACACCAATAGTAATACAAAATTTTCATAATAATAATAATAATAATAATAATAATAATGAAATATGTTTAAAAGAAACATACAATCACCACGACAACTAAGACAATAAAACAAACAAGAGAAGACCAATAGTAATACAATTTTTAATAATAATAATAATAATAATAATAATAATAATAATAATAATGACCGTTTTCCCCGTGCAAGAACTACTGTCATCCCAGACCTGTACTCTTATAGGTAAATTAAAGAACGTTATGCCGTTAAGCCTGGTTAAATCATACAAACTCCTCATAAGAAGGCTGTACCTGTGATAAATTTTAACATGTATGGAAAATTTAATGACAAATCTCAGAATTTTACATACAAAGAGAAGGAAATTGTTACAACTAATTTAAATACAGCCCGTTTAATTATATACTGATAGATTAAAGGTGAGAGATAGAAAGATAGAAATATATTTTTTCTGTTAGCCAGATGAAATCTATACTCTAATTCATTGTCATGCAAATCTTCCTAATGTCATTATGAAGATGATAAATGAAGCATAATAAAAGTCCCTCTCATATATATATATACGCGGACGTCAAAGAAGGCACCTAAGTAGTTCGAATCTGAGTGTGTAATACGGAAATACGGATTGAACAACTGTATCGAACGCCAGATCAAGCATGTAAGATTAAATGGGTATGTAATAAATCTGTTTACAGAAGGTCAATAATATAATATATTGCAATAGATTAAGTCATCCCAAAAACCTCCCGTTTACATATCACGTTTCTTGTACCACAAGATGAAATTTATCCGGTATTAACGTAGGAAAAGAAAGTATCCTTTAGAAGAAAAACAAATCACATCAACATAAAACATTCTGTGAATGGTATTTACATTTTTGGTTTAGACAAAAATCGATCTGGCAAATTGGCACGTGATATAGGAGGAAAATCAAATCACACATCAAGTGAGTACCTTGATAATATCAACATACTTAAGCAGTTTTTATACTGATATTTATCTTCAGAGCTAGTTTTGAAATTCAGTTATTATGGACAACAGATTATGTGAGTACAGTGCAATATGGCTTAGCAAATGCCTCCGTATAGGTCAGTACATAGAAGACAACATATATCAAATTGAACTTTTATATAAAGGAAACCTCTCTATAAAGGACACGATATATCTGTCATTTGGGTATCTTTAATGGACAGGTTTTATTGTATCTGTCATTTGGGTATCTTTAATGGACAGGTTTTATTGTATCTGTCATTTGGGTATCTTTAATGGACAGGTTTTATTTGATCTGTCATTTGGGTATCTTTAACGGACAGGTTTTATTTGATCTGTCATTTGGGTATCTTTAATGGACATGTTTTATTGTATATGTCATTTGGGTATCTTTAATGGACATGTTTTATTGTATCTGTCATTTGGGTATCTTTAATGGACATGTTTTATTGTATCTGTCATTTGGGTATCTTTAATGGACATGTTTTATTGTATCTGTCATTTGGGTATCTTTAATGGACATGTTTTATTGTATCTGTCATTTGGGTATCTTTAATGGACATGTTTTATTGTATCTGTCATTTGGGTATCTTTAATGGACATATTTTATTGTATCTGTCATTTGGGTATCTTTGATGGACATGTTTTATTGTATTTGTTCGTAAGATCAAAACGAGTAAGTTATCAAATGATTCCACTGTTGTCCTGGTTTAGAATATTATATTAATATTCCGTAGGATTTAAAAAAAAGTATATTCTGTTCATTTTGGATTTTTTAAATGGTACGTTATGCTTGATTTAAAATAAAACATATTCCTTAGTCTTAACTGAATATTAAAGATGAGAGAAAAATTTTAGAGTATGAATGCACGAACTGATAGATGATTGACTCTGTAGTGTATAGAAAACCTAGTTTCTACTTTTTTACATTTTCTTTTATCACCACCAACCTAGCTCAGATTTGAAATAAATTATGACCAGGATCTAATTTAATCTTTTCTGCGCAGTAGGTGGATTAACGGATACAATTGTCATGCAACGTTAACAAGATGAATCAAAGAATTCACAGCATTGGAGACAAGTTTCTTGCAAGCATACAGCTGACTCAAGATTAATATCCCAGTAGAAAAAAATGTCAAGTGATAAGTTTTCAAGTAAACCTTGATCGAAGTGAAATATGTGTTACGTAGTGTGAAAAAGAAGAGCAGATAGTAGTACTCAGTTTTTATATGGAGGATGCACACTCCCATTATCCTCATTAATAATGTAGAATAAGAATTTTTTAAAAAAATAGTCCCATGAAATAATGGTGCACGAATGCAAATGGATTACATTGTTTTACCTCAAGTCTACTTTCAGTTATGTCCACTGACACATCTGAAAGACTGAAAATGTGTCCAATAATCACCGATTTGTGTCACATAAGTTTAGATTTTTTTCTTTCAGACTTTTCCTCCAGAAGAGATAGCGTGAATGCATTTTCCGTGACTGTGTGTCTGTGTTATGAAATAGTACAGGCCATTGTAGCATTATGTCTACGCATTTGACGGCGTTGGAGCAAGGTGCTCAGAGGAGTAAAGTAGTTATCATTTAGCCAATGCATTTTGAATGCCATGATTTTGTTTACCCGTCTGTTCTGCCCGCCTATGATCACATTTCCAGCTACGAGCAAGCGGTTGTTTACTTGTGTAATTTTATAGAATTGGTTGCTGGAATCTTCACATAAATCATCTTCTTGAAAAATGCATTTGTTGATGAATATATCTGGGTTCAGAAGAACGCAGAGATCTATGAGTCTCTCTTGCTCGTCAAAGGTGAGAACCTAGTTTTTATAATCTCGAAGTCGCCGGAGATTTGGAGAAGTATCAGTAAGGTCAACAACAGTGCACATGCAGTCTGATAGTACATCAGTAAGGCCCTGGGATCCTCGGGCACCGTAGCTGTTGATCCGAACTTTTCGAATTCAAGGTCCATTTTATTGAAAAAAGCCATTTTATGTCAAATGTTAAAAGCACGATGCAGTCACAAGAACGTCCACTGACACAACGTAAACCTAACGGAAACTTTTCCAACCAAAACGCAAGACTGAGAGGTGGTCGTCACTAAAGTTAGGCAACCAATGGATCTGACTTTTAAAAATGATAAATGTCACACATCTGCGCATGTCCATGATGAAAATAATTTATTCATCCAAGTTTTGGTTGCACCCACGCACTCTACCGTGGCCGTCATTGAAATCCCAATATCACCCTGTTTTAAAACAGGGAAGGAAATTCCGTTGGAGATTTTTCTACTAATGGGTGATTTGCCAAATTAACCGTTTGTTACACCTAGCATTTATTTTACAAAACAGTTAAACTATTGTTACGTAAAGGTATATTTAGTGTCGTTTATGTGATAATGTCATTTGTATTGTATGTGTATTATTGACTGACCTGTTTACTTTGTTGAGTGAACACCATTTAAGATTTTCTCGTTACATTTGTAACGAGAATTGTATGTGTTTAGCATAGGGGTTTAAATGCAATCAGATTATTAAGCTAAAGTTCTTTCAAGAATATTTTTGACTTTTTATTATTGGATAAAATGTGACAAAGCAAGGATTGGGTGATTCTTTTAAGGCTTTTCCTCCGGAATTTATCATTTTTACACTGGGTACAAAATGTACAGAAAAGGTATTCCCTTGATTTTTCCCACTGGTAATTCCTGTTATAAAAAAGACATGTATATATTCCAAGGGAGATTTAAATAAAGCCCACATTTTTATATCTCAATTATGAGGGTTGATTTGGGTTTGAGAAAACACCTAGGCATTACTTACGATATTCATCTCACAGGAGATTGCCTGTTCTGCATGGAGGGCCCCGGGGTACCGATTGGTCTAAGGCGCTCTCCTTTACAGATCACTCACACATCTCACTTCTGTCACGTGAGTTCGAGTTTCGGCTCGACCAACGTGGGCATGTGAGAAAGCTTGCCACTACCTTCCCGTGGGTCGGTGGTTCTTTCTGGGGTCTTCCCGGGTTCTTCTTCCACCAAATATACCGGCCGCCATGTATAGCATATCATGTGCTGAAAAATGGCGTGAAAAAACCCCACAAAGCCAAAGCTAACGCCTAGCTCTGCCAAAAAAAAAACAAAAGAAAAAAAGAACCGATATATTTTTTAAAATAATACTTTTTTGATATTTTAAAATGTAGTAAGCACACTTTCAGAAACTAGTGGTGCCTGTACTTTGAAAATTTGTTTCTGTATATTAACGACGGTCAAAGTTTGTTGCTCAGTACACAGAAGAATTTTCGTCAGCTATTTACTTCAGATAGCACATATTATTCCCAATAGTGATAAAAAATAAATGTCAATCCAAATAGGTGAAACACATGTACGTGTATGTTAACTTTTTCTACATTGCGAGAGATGTAGAGAAAATACCTTTGCCATGTGCCTTTCCCAATTTCAACGTTTCTCTAAAACCCACAGAACGGAGCCGATATAAGGAACTAAAACTTATACAACATTGCCAAACTATCGGTATGTATTTAGTCTCATTAAGTCTGGACTTCACTCTGATATGTTTATAAATCGTGAATCTTAATCTATGTCTTATTTAAGCCAATAATTTTAAAATCTTTTAGGAGTGGGTTCTTCAGAAACTAAAATGTTCTATAGAGTATGAATATCATGTATAGCTTGAAACAAAACCAAAGATATACATTTTTAATTAAGCAATCGGCACGTAGATGGAAAAAAAATCATAAATTGATGGCTGATTGATCAAATAGAATTATATGTTTCTCAATGTGTGTGTGTGTGTGTGTGTGTGAGAGAGAGAGAGAGAGAGAGAGAGAGAGAGAGAGAGAGAGAGATTATGTGTGTATGTGTGCCTTCCTACAAATGAGAAACTGGGAACAGGAACACAATGGAAGTATTTATTCAGCAGATCTTTCAAAGGGGGTGGGGTGTATGTCTATTTGTTTGTAATATGTATATACAGGACACAGCAAAATAAACTACACTATAAGCTAAATATACGCGACAATTGCACAAGTTGTAAAACAAAAGATGGGAAGCTTTGGCATTGAACATGTTTTTAAAGTAAGTCGTGTTTGTTGTGAAATAACATACCTGTTTTAACATTAAATCAATTGCTTGATTTTATTATTACCTATAGGCATTACTTACTATCATTAAATACGAAACAAAAACAACAACAACAATCAATATACAATAAAACATCAGGCGGCCTCTTAAGAAATTCCTGGAAAAGAAGTGAATTTTCAAGGAGCCTGTCATTCGCATTTAATAACCATACTGTAAGAAACATTAAATTACTAGTTCACATATACACATATCCAAGGATATGTACTAGGAAATGTTATTTGGTAATAATCTAGCTAAGAATATTTATATTTGGTGCAATCACACGGTAAACTTCACACACACATGCTCGCGCACGCACGCACGCACGCACACACACAACGAAATTAAACGAACACGAGCTCAAAATTTTGAGGCCCTAGATAGCGCTGTAAATATTGTTAAAGGTAAATTAAACTAATTAAGGAAAAAATAAAGCGTGCAAATTTACACCTCAACGGTAAAGCGTAGTAAAATGTATGTCAGTCAGGAGGAATGTTGTAAGAACAATTTAGTTGCATACGAGCCTAGCGTCTTTTGACGTCAGGTACATGATGTCACTATCTCGATGATGGCAAAACTTTGTAAAGTGATGAGACCAAAACGTATCTGCTTGATGTAAACAAACTGCTAGGTGGCGTAGTCTTTATCGTCCCTCCAACCCCCGACTATTTTTTTAAAACATTTTCTATGCAGATATGGTCTGGGCATGCCGAGACCAGAATAGGAAGTGATCGTAGTGATACTTTCCAAACTGGTAAGTTTTACGGCGGACGAATATCTGACTAGATGTGACAAATAGATCCTCATGATAAAATAGACGTTGAAAATAATATTTCACAACGTTTCAACCATCAAAGAAATACCTGCACATTTAATGCGGCAGTAAAGGACAAAGACGTTCCGAGTACATGAAACCTCACTCGGAATGTTCTCAGACTTTTCCATCGTATGCTAGTAAAAACCTCAGATGTAAATATTGGTCATTTTGAACTGCTCTCAAACCGGTTCTTTTTATTACGTCAAAATAACGCCATTAACATCACAACGATTTGATAACGTATTATCAGTAATATCAACGGAAACAATAGTTTGAGGCTATAGAAACTGGGATATTTCTTTATTTTATTCTATTCAAAAGTTCAAGAAATTACTTAAAAAAAATATCAGTGCCTTTATTTAATTCATTGTGAACATCATGAAATATTAGTTTCAACACCTATCTTTCATTATGAGGATCTTTTCTTCGTTTCTAGCCGGATGCTCGTCCGCCATAAACTTACCAATTTGGGAAGTGTAACTGCGATTACTTCAGAGTCGGAGTTATTCGACCAGCATCGGAAATGGACGAGGATGTTCCAAATGGAAGTAGCCTGGGTCAGAATATAACGCTATCGTAACAATGATTTTACACCTTGGTTATCTAAGCCTAGCTAATCGTCTCCGTGGATTTGTTCACAAAACTTTGACTGGTTTACATTTTATTGTTTTCAATATATGCATTGAAATCCCATCAAGAACAAGAATACAGGAACCAAATTAAATGTGGTGGCTTAGGTATGTTGTGCTGCAACGTCATTGGTATATTATGACTAAATTTGGTCACGATGACCCAATTATCATACTCGTATCAGAATATCACACACACACACACACACACACACACACACACACACACACACACACATATGACCCAATCATCGTACTCGTATGAGTAAATTATATATATATATATATATATATATATATATATATATATATATATATATATATATATATATATATAATCAATTGCTTCATTTTGTTATTACCTATTAACATTACTTACTATCAGCAAAATAACAAAAAAAAAAAAAAAAAAAAAAACCAACAATAACCAATTTACAATAAAACATCGGGCTGCCTCCTAAAAAGAAAGGAAATGAATTTTCATGGAGCCACTAATTCACAGTTAATAATCATACTGTAAGAAACATTAAATTACAAGTTCATAGATACACATATCTAGGGGATATGTACTAGCAAATGGTTTATGTCTCTATAGTCCTGTTACATTTGTATTCATTTTTGTCTTGTATTTGATTTCGATTTGCAGTGGTATACACTTGTTATACTTTTATTTTTTATTTTACCAAATTGTATGACCACGAATCGCTTGATGAATTGTTTCATCACCATCTAAATTAAAGGAATGGAAAAGATAAGATCATAAATGCAGAAAAGATTACAAAGTCACTACTTCAGTCTGACATATCTTTGTGTTATGTATAATGTTTATATAATATTATAAATACTTTAGGAAATTATAAATGTTTCTTGACTTTAATATTTGCTTAAACCTTAACGTTAATTATAATCTTGAGATGTTTAGCTGTTGTCCTTGAATTAGGTTGTTTACTTAGTATTTGAGTTCAAGGACGGTTTTGGTAAACAAGTTGTTGATTCAATTTGAGGTCAAGGTTGATTTTGTTTACAGATAAAACTAGAATTTCCCTTAGAGTTGTGTGCTAAGAATTACATACACCATATTATACTAGAACATTCTGTCATGTGACCTATCTTTATATACACCATGTTTAGTGGACAGTTTTTCAGTTTTCGACCTTAAAGAGTTATTACAGTTATGAAAAATCATTCCAAATTCAGAGAGAGGAATCATTTAAAATATTCATTGGATTATAAAAGTGCTCATAGACTTTTGGATTTTTAATTTTGAATTGATGATTTGGGGATTTATGTGAACTTATTCCAAAATATTCTGGAATACTTCATTTTGACACATCAGCACATTAAAGTCTACTGGCACATCAGGACATTAAAGACTATTGGCACATCAACACATTCAAGGATACAGTCATTCATTCGGAACATTCTATATTTAGGACTTGTGATTAGGACACTTAGGATTATCGGATTATTTTGATTTTAATTCACATTACTGTAAGCGTCTTTTGAATTTTCACTTTAATTGTCTAGAAATAAATTGCTTGTTGATTTGTATTTGATTTGTTGGTTTCACATTCTTTCTGTTACATTTTTCTTAGACCATAGAGTCATAACACTTTTTAGGAACTATATACACGTGCAACTGTGTGTGCACACCTGTTTTAGAAGTCTAATGGATGATATACCTGGCTTTGGGATGGAGTTTGTAGTACATGAGACAGGGGGAAAGGCTGTCTGAGGGAAGTGCGGGGACGTGATCCGTCATAATCTCCGCACAGTGTGCTATGCCTGGCTTAGGGAGGGAGCTTGTGGGTGGATACAGGATTCAGGGAAGTCTGACGAAAGTACGGGAACACGCTCCCGAATAAGCTCCACATAGTGACGAATGCTCGTGCCTCGCTCAATTACAGCGAGGCCCGTTCATACAAAATTATGTATGAATATGAAAATTTTATCATATGTTTATAAAAGTAATTCATTGTCACTGCTGTCGTCGTCGCCACTCTTCTCCTCATCGTCCTCTTCTCTTTGTCATCATCAACATTACTATAATTGTCATCATCAACATGACTATAATGAATACCAATCACTATCATTATCACCTTTATTATCATGACGCTGTCATTATTTTTGGCAAATGTATCCACACGTTGGAAGGAAGCGTATGATCCCGCCCGTGCATGCGTGCGTGTGTGCATGTGTCAGTACGTGCATGCCTGTATCTAACAACTGTTTCTGCACCGTCTGATATGGTAATTTATTGTCTAGGGATATGACTGGATTGGTATTCAAAGATACTTAACGGCATAACGTTGTTGAAGTTTCCTTGGGGAGGGCCGGGCTGGGATGGCAGTGGTTGATGGACGGTGCACACTTCGTTGTATTATTATTATCGACGTTGTAGTTTTAGTTGTCTGTTAAACATATTTCATTATCAATATTTGAACAATATTGGATTGGACAAGAGTTGACTAACTCCTCTAAGTCTTTTCTTAGTCATATAAACTCCTCATAAGATGACATTAACTGTAGAGATAAACTTTTATGTATGAAAACTGATTGCTAAATTTCAAATACAAGAAAGGAAGAATATAAATTCAAAACATTTAGATACCGCACATTTAGTTATATTTTAATAGGTTAGAGAGAGAGAGAGAGAGAGAGAGAGAGAGAGAGAGAGAGAGAGAGAGAGAGAGAGAGAGAGAGAGAGAGAGAGAGAGAGAGAGAGAGAGACTGAGATTGTTATTATTAATGTATGCTGGCAGGTATTTTATTGATTTTTCAGGGATAGTCACAAGTAAATGGGGTATTTAATGCAGTTCATTATTGATCACCCTGGTGTTCGTGGAATCCGATAAACGGTGCACAGATTACATGGAAATTCCATTTTTCGGGTAATAAGCCTACTCAGTACACAATGACCGTGACAGTAATCAGCGATCAGTTTGTAGTGAAGACTAGGTATACGACAATGACAATGACAAAAGTTTTAATTTCACTCAGGTTCCTATACTCAACATATCGGGTAAAAATATTAATATCGCACCATGATTGCATGTACATCAATCACGGACGATTAAACTTTACAGCCCATATTAACAACAATATCATAACCAATACTCAAAAAGAATATAAACAAATACAAAATTGCACGCAAACGCAGCATAGGAGCAAAATGAAACGGCACATCAATTGAGTGTCTTGATAAAGTCTTTTAATTTTTTTTTCATCAGCCCAAAATTGATATATAAGAGATTTATTTGAATTCATTTATTATTGAGTAAAACACACAAGAAGAATACGTTAAGAGTTATGTTGCACTTTGTAATCATTGTGTCCGTACAAGGGAGCATACTTTAGCGGAAACATCCATATTAAGGACAGCTGCACGTGGAGGACATCACTTATAAAACCCTTTACTAAATTTCACTTGTGTCTTTAAACACTTCATAAGGACACCTGAAAAAATAATTAAAATCACCTAGCCAGTCCATCAAGTGTATTCCATAGACAGGTTTTGCTGTATTTGTATATACGGTCAAAAGCAAGAAATATATCGATGATTCCACTGTTGTCTTACTTTTAGGATATTACATTCGTATACTGTAGATTTTACCAACGCAAGTATTTTGCCAATTTTGCACTTTATAATGGTGTTTAATGTTCAATTTTATCTCATATTTCTAAGTCATAATTGAATATGAAAGATAACAGAAAACATGTTAGAGTTAAAACATGGCCGCACAAACTGAGAGTGTGATTATTAATTACCTTTTAACTATCGAAAAAATCTGTTTTCTACTTTTTTTTATACACACACCCTCATCAGGTTTGTGATGGGTTGGAAATAAATTCTGAATTGGATTTGACTGAATCCTTTGCTAATAAATCTAATTGACGGATATGAGTGCCCGCTTAAATGTAAGTAGATGAAATCCAACAAAGCACTGGATTTTAGACAAAATATTTTGCAAATAAACAGCTGAACAGCTGTGTAATGTGAAGAAGAACAAGAAGAACATGATGATAGTGATAATGGAGAATCGACAGAAGTACTTGTTAGTTACATGGAGAATGCACACTCCCATTGTTCTCATTAAAATAGTTCGATAGAACTTTATATATATATATATATATATATATATATATATATATATATATATATATATATATATATATATATATATATAGTTCCTTAAAGCACTAGTTCACGAATTCCTATGGATTACATAGTCTGAAGTCTATAGTGGTCAGCTCAAAATATGTCCTCTGACACGTCTGACAGACTAAAAAAGGTGTTAAATCGTCACCGGTTTGCGCCACATAAGTTACAATTTTTTTGGAAAAATTATGAAACACGGTATTTATCAAATACAAAAATATGCCACAGTAATAGCAGAATAAGAGAGAGAATTACTCAAACTGTAAAATCTGAAGATAAAAAAAATCTTTGAATTTTTGGAGTTGAACATGCTTTTGAACTGTGTCGTGTTGGTTGTAAACACATGTGAAGGATGCTTATTTCCATAGAGAAACAACTTACAAACAAGCCTCGGGCAGCTACCCAAGATATTCCAGGAAAGCATGTAATTTATCATGTATCTGATAGATTTTCTAAACATTGAATAAATACAGCAGTGTATTATGTTTATTGAGAGAGAGAGAGAGAGAGAGAGAGAGAGAGAGAGAGAGAGAGAGAGAGAGAGAGAGAGAGAGAGAGAGAGAAAGAGAGAATCTTCCATTTGAAAGTCGATTTTTTTATGATCGATGATTAGTTTATGCTAACGGATCAATGATCGATTATTACTCAATAAATTTGTCCACAAGATGTTTTTTCAAATAGCCTGAAGTCTGAAATTGCAGAAATTACCCAAAGCTGAATTTCGACCAATATCGAGAACAGAAACACTTATGATTTAATTGGTAGTTCGAGACCAAATAGAACAGCACTGAAAATAAAAGCCACTGTCGACAGAAAATGTATGACTATTGAATTAGCATCAAGGCACCAAAATGTTAATAAAACACACAAGGTCACGTGTAAATCTGGTAGGTATTTTTTTTAGAAAAATAAATCCAACCAGAAGACAATTTTTTTTATTCAATTCCATTCAATTCAATTACTGAAAATTTAGAAATTAATGCATGTTGAAAATAAGGCAAGTTAATTTCTTCTTCGCAATCATTTATGAAAATTTACACTATTTTGTCTCCAATCTTTTATTCAAGTAAACTGAACGAGGCTTCGTGGTTTAGAACATTATAAATATGAATTTAAATATTTAGATATTTGTATGTAGTAATCATTAAAAAGCGTGATATCGGAGAACATGATGTAGGCATAATGCTAGTACTATGTATATTAAATGTTTATTGTCATTGTATCCGGAGGGCGGAAGACTCTAAAAACAAAGTATATAACAGTTATAGTTGAAGGAATACATTAAACAATCAAAGAATATTAATTATAAAATTGTACAATTAATGTTTTCATTGAAAAGTTTTAAAGTGAAAAACAAACCCCTGTGTAGGAATAGCTTTTGATGACAATAAGATACTTTGTGTATTGTTGGTTTGATAAGATGATAAAACTGGCAAACTGGCAAGTAACGCAGGTGCAAAATTAAATTAAATGGCATATCAATCGAGTATCCGGAAGAAGTCTACTGAAGAAAATATTCTTCCTTATGAACAAACCGAAACTGTTGTATTTTGATGTTTTACCCTAAGAGCGTTTTCTGAACTCAGTTATTGTCAAGCAAAACACACAAGGCATACGCAGAGAGCTGTGTTACGTTGTCTCTCTGATCAGTTTGCGAATATTTGAATATAAAGTCAAAAGCAAGTAATGTATCAGATCATTCCACCCTTGTTCTGATTCATGATGTTACATAATTTGTTGGAATTGACCAAATCCATGTTATGTGCTAACTTTGCATTTTTTAATGGTTGATATTGTTCGGTCAATTTTTACAAGAAATGTTTTAATATAAAAAAAGAACAAATATTTTTGTAAGATTTCAGAACATGGTTGCATAAATTGAGAAGGTACTAAATAATTATATATATATATATATATATATATATATATATATATATATATATATATATATATATATATATATATATATATATATATAACCCCTTTTTAAAAATATATTTTAAGAGGACCCCACTTTTATTTTTGATAGGTTTATAATGAAAAATTCTTATATGGATTGTGTGAAGTGTAATATGCAAAAACAGGATAAACTGACATGATTGATCATCACATTTTACTAAATGAACTTCCACAATTACACTATATTTGAAACAAGTTTTCTCAAGTATAAAAACTTACTAATGGACACTATATATTAGTCATAATCCTTTTATGTGCAGCCTAATTGAATTGAAATAACGTATTGCAGAGTGTGAAGAAGAAGAAGAAGAAGCAGCAAATACATCTGGTTGTTGTTACATGTACACATTCACTTTTGTATCATATGATTCAGCAACATGGTCTATTGAAATGATTCAGTAACATGGTCTATTGAAATGATTCAGTAACATGGTCTATTGAAATGATCCAGTAACATGGTCTATTGAAATGATTAAGTAACATAGTCTATTGAAATAATTTAGTAACATGGTCTATTGAAATAATTCAGTAACATGATCTATTGAAATAATTCAGTAACATGGTCTATTGAAATGATTCAGTAACATGATCTATTGAAATAATTCAGTAACATAGTCTGTTGAAATGATTCAGTAACATGATCTATTGAAATAATTCAGTAACACGGTCTATTGAGATG
Source organism: Margaritifera margaritifera (assembly GCA_029931535.1). Taxonomy (NCBI): domain Eukaryota; kingdom Metazoa; phylum Mollusca; class Bivalvia; order Unionida; family Margaritiferidae; genus Margaritifera; species Margaritifera margaritifera. Next base: position 2,211,668 of record JAQPZY010001597.1, read on the forward strand.
ATTCAGTAACATGATCTATTGAAATAATTCAGTAACATGGTCTATTGAAATGATTCAGTAACATGGTTTATTGAAATGATTCAGTAACATGGTCTATTGAAATGATTAAGTAACATAGTCTATTGAAATAATTTAGTAACATGGTCTATTGAAATAATTCAGTAACATGGTCTATTGAAATAATTAAGTAACATGGTCTATTGAAATGTTGGTGTACAAATTCATGTGGATTACGAAGAAGTTTACATTTATCACGCAAAACATGTCAACTAATAGGTCTGAAAGACTTAAAAAGTGATGAATCATCCAAGATGTGCTGCAAATACACAGCTACAAAGATTTTGTTTTTATTTCGAAACTTGATCTCCAGATTAGGTCGTGTGAATCGCATATTCCTTGGTTCTGAGTCTGTGTTATAAAATAGTGCAGGCCTGAGTCGCATTCTGTCTACGCATTTGACGCTGCTGGAGCAAGGTCTGTAGAGGGGTGTAGTAGTTATTGTTTAGCCAAGCCATTTTGAATGCCATGATTTTGTTCACCCGTCTGTTCTCTCCGCCTATTATCACATTTCTGGTAACAAGAAAGTGATGATTCACTTGGGTAATTTCATAGAATTTGTTGTTTTGATTTCCGCACAGAGCATCTTCTTGAAAAATGCATTTGTTGATGAACAGCTCAGGTGGCAGAAGAACGCACATCGATATCAGTCTTTCTTGCTCGTCGAAGGTTAGAAAGTAATTTTGGTAATTCCGGAGGCGGCGTAGATTTGGAGATGTATCACTTAAATCAACAACATCGCACATGCAGTCTAGGTAGTACATCAATTTAGCTCTAGGATCTGCTGGAACTGTACAAGCTTGTCCGATTGCTCTAAAACCGATGTCCCTTTTCCCAACAATAGCCATTTTGTGAAAATTGTTAAAAATGTAATGAATTCACAGGCAAGTCAATGGGCACAGTATAAAATAGAGACCAGTAGCCAAAATGTCAGAACTAAAGCTTGGTCTTCACCAGAGAGTATTTATTAAAAAATGACACACATCTGCGCATGAACATGACGAAAATAATATATTTGTAACATTCTGAATAACACCTATCTTCGTGGAAATTCCAATAACAATTAAGGTTCGTGTAATGAAACAGGGAAGGAAATTCCGTAATGGATTTTCAAGGTCAAGGAGAATTGCCAAAAGAGGTGTGTGTTTGAGTTTTAAATAACATTTATCTTCTGATAACAATTATTCCCTTCATATGTAAAGGAATATTTCTTGCATATGATGCGATACTTTCATTCGTACAGCTTGTTTATTTTTAATCGTAAATTTTGGGGGTATGAAGAATTTTTTTTTGTCATTTAGCCAATCACGGTACATGTCTTTTGACAGAAATTAAAACACAAGTAAAATATATGTATCAAGGCAAAGTGCAAGTGGGAATATCCCTACTTTTGTTTTTCATCTAACAGAGAAAATATTAGATAAAGCAGAAATAGTGTGAAATTCTTTATATTGAACGAAAACATAGACAGACCGTTGGTTGGTCCTCTGAACTTAGCTATTATTCTTTACTTTGACATGCTTGTAAACCGTGAATCAGATTCGTATTATTATGGGTGACCACACATATTTTGGCCCCAATAATCCATACTTTTTCCCGAATTTAACATATTTGATTCGCATTTCTAGACAATTGATAAGGAAATCATAGAGACAGACAAAAAGTCTAGACACATACAATTATCATGGTATTTGTCCGTAACATATCCCTCAGCTTGCAATATTTTCAATTACAAGAAATATTTCAACCACAAAAATATCTCCACTTATGAAGTCTTCGTCGGCATATCCGCAACTATGACGTAATATTTTCATAATGTGTATAAAATCCGAACATTATCGTCAGTAGGATTGTGTTTTATTTCAATCAAAACGTTGGGAACCATTTAACGTTGACTCCTACATTTATGAGTAACATTAATTACATGAAACACAAACCGAACAATATATTTGTAAGTGAAATTCGGCAGCAGATATGCATATCTCTCAGTTTCTCAGCTATGTTTGCCTCCACTCCCCAAATACACTCCCACCCTTTGTCACACACCAACGCACATCTCAAGACCACCGCTAATTAGATGTCAAAAATGTATAAGAAAACACTCATAAATGGACAGTATCACATGTTCACTGCGTTGTCTTTGAAAGGCGCGGGGATAATTAAGAGATCAGCAGATAGATGGACCTATGCATCAATAGATTGCTGACCAGCTGAATAGAAGTGTGTGTGCGTGTGTGTGTGTGTGTGTGTGTTTGTGATACATATATATCTGCCAAAATAAGCAAATACTCCAAAAATAATTTACGATAAGTGACTATTAAAGAACCAAAAAAAAAAAAAAAAAATTGGGCTTTGAATATACTCTTTGCCTACTCGACTCGTGTTGGTTGTAAAAATCGACCTCTGTTTTGAGCAACACTCAGAAGCTTGACCTAATTGTTCATACAACACAAGCTCTCACAAAGGAATTATTTCAACTAGGACGGCTGCCAAGAGCTTCTAGGAAAGGAAGTGAATTTTCAGGTCATTACTCATTCAGTTCGATAGTCTTCCAAAACATTGGAATGGAACGTTCAGTTAGAAATTCACAGGTCATCCAGCAGTATGTACCAGGAAGGAATTCACTAGGATTGTTACACACATACAAAACTTGCTAAAGGCATTCCTGAATTTGGAAGCAAGATGGGAAAATTTACATGTAACGATGGTGAGTATCGCAGTCACTGAAATTCAGCAGATAAATGAGTGTCCGATTATCTATATATCTATCTATCTCTAAAGGAAGTTAGCTACTTTTCCTGATTGAGTGTGTGCGCGTGTGTGTATGTATGTATGTGATTTGTGCGGCATATATATTGGACACAAAACATACCACAATAATGGCTGAATAGAATCGAAAAAACCGTAAATTGTCAACAACAACAATGAAAAGAAAAGACCCCCCTCCCAAAAAAAAAAAAAAAAACAAGAAAAAGAAGAAGAAAAAGAAAAAGAAACAAACCACAAAGCAAAGAAACAACAAACACAAACTCAAAAGTTTGGCGTTGAACGTGCTTCTGAATTGAATCGTGTTGGTTGTAAAATCGCATATCTGTTTTGACATATGCATGCAAATGTTTGATTTGCTCTTCCAGTAGAGAAAAAAATACGATCAAACCTCAGGCAGCTACTCAAAATATTGTTGACAAGGAAGTTAATTATCATGGAATTGACTGTATTTCTAAAAATTTGATAAACACTCGTTTGACCGTAAGATACAATTCATTTGGAGGGATGATGGTGGTGGTGATTTTGAACCGTGTTATGGTGACGGTAAATGCCACATGCTGCGTTTTTTGGAAATGAATTTGAAGTGCACTTTTAATTTAATTGCACTCATAAACGTTGTAGATATAAAATAATGAAAATGATAATAACTTATAAACTGAGTAGCATTATCCGTCTTACGATTGTGTCACCCATGTTTATCCTGGAGAATTTCTACATTAATCTGTATTCATCCATTTGTCCACCCACTCTCATCCATATGCGAATAAATTCATATAAAAATAAATTCATTATAATGAAACCTTTGTCACAAGAGTAGCTAAGATATAAAAGTCATTTTCAGAGGTCGTTATCCTAGCAGGAACATGTTTGATGAGTAAATTTCTAGCCCTTGATGATTTGAATAAAGTTACAGACAAATTTGAATTACACACATCAAACAATGTTAGGCACTTAACGTCGTTTTTATCACTTAGGCTGAGGTTAACTCGAACTGGTTTGATGACACTTAAACACGTCATTTTTGAAAGTCGACGGAGAAAGAAAAAAACAATGTACAGAGAGAAAGCTAAATAAATGTGTACTGTATGCTTTGTGATCGATTCATTTGTACCTACAGCAACAACTGTAACAACTGTTGTTATTGCTCTGGTGTTTGTCCATTACGTATTTAAGTCTTTTATCCAAACTAAAAAAGGCACATGAGAGACCAACACATATTATTCGACGTTACACCATAAAAAAGGCACATGAGGGACCAACACATATTATTCGACGTTACACCATAAAAAAGGCACATGAGAGACCAACACATATTATTCGACGTTACACCATAAAAAAGGCACATGAGGGACCAACACATATTATTCGACGTTACACCATAAAAAAGGCACATGAGAGACCAACACATATTATTCAACGTTACACCATAAAAAAGGCACATGAGGGACCAACACATATTATTCGACGTTACACGATAAAAAAGGCACATGAGAGACCAACACATATTATTCGACGTTACACCATAAAAAAGGCACATGAGAGACCAACACATATTATTCGACGTTACACCATAATAAAGTCTGAGTTTCTAAAGCTTCGAGTTTTCTATTTTGTTTTCGTACCTCTAATTTTGGTGGTATTTTGTCATTTTAAAAAAAAATCTATTTTTACTGCCAACCATGTATCTGATATTTATTCAGTGAAAATATTTCTCTACTTATCAGGATCAGAAAGATCAAAGGAAACACAAGCAATATTTTGATCCATTTTGAGCTTACTGTCATTCTCAACTTAAGGTTTTGTGAAGTTTCGCCGTCTGCGCAAGAAGTCAGTAATTTCAATCTAGTACCTGACTTTATATTTCGTTTCAACGCCTGTGCAATTTTAACCTTTGCCATCTGAATTAACTTGAAATTTTCATAATTGTAGCGTTTTTGACTCATGTATTGATTAATGTATTCAACATAGTGTTCTTTTTCGTCTGTCTCTTTCTTGTAGTCATCTTTCCACTTTTTGAAGTAATCCTTCATACAAGGTTTGCAGTAACTATTACCTTTATGAAACTCAGTTATAACATTTGTTGGTTTTCATTTTGTGGATCTCTTAGTATTCTTTATTTATATTTAACAATGTCATTTTCTACAAACTAAAAAAAAGAAAGCAAAGCAAACAACATATTTAGTTCATTTGAATGATAGCTTCAAATAACCCCAAATCAGACTAAATTTAAAGCTGATTACTTAAGAAGATAGTGTACATTAATTTGCAAGTAACCATACAATTGTGTTTGTGTCCAACAGATGAAAAGAAGGCTGAACAACTTGCTTCTGAAAAGCCAGAAGATTTAAGCAGTGCTGAACTTGGTAGACAATTAGTAAAACGTTCACAGGACTTTGAAAGAGCGAAAGGAGAGATATTCAAACAAGAGCAAGAGCAATCAACGTTACCTGAAAGTCATGTTGTAAGCAAAAGTAAAACAAGTTCAAATACAATGTATTATTGGTTGGGTGGCGGAATAATGGTTTTATGTGTTGCCTAAATGTACAACAAAGTTGACACTGCTCTGGAACCCGTTAAAAACAGTCAGTTAAATTAGTTACTGTGCCAAACGAACAGCCAAATCTGATTCCAGACATGTTGTGAAATTTCACAGTAATAAATGGTATGTCACACAAGCAACATAATTGACATTGTTTACCATGTAACATTAAAGTCAACTTCTACCTTCAGTTTCAGCATTCTTTTAAAGATGTTGATGTTTACAATAGGTCCACCAAATAACATGGATGTTGAAGAGATCAAAGTTGATTAGTCCACTTTCACTGAGCAAGTTTCCAATTGACCACGTAATAGTACACGGGATCCTACCAGATAAAATAATTAAGTAATTAAATAGTGCGAGCTACAAAATGAAATAATTACATGTCACAACATGTTTTAATTTAAAGACACCGCTGAACCGCCCCCCCCCTCCAGCTATTTTTTAATCCTAAATTTGATCAGTCTGGGAGATAACATACAAACTGCACCACCTCTGTATCCTACACTGAGCACAGACAATGGTATTAATTTCAGGTTGCAAAAGATTTGGTTAAAGAGTTCGAACATTACAGAGAAGTTAGGAAAAATAGACAGTAATGTATACAATTTCGAACTGGTTATAGCTTAGAATGGATTCCATTTCAGGTTGGATTGGTATAGCAACTGCTGGTTTAGGAGTCGCAGGCATAACTACGGAATTTTTCATCCATCTGGCTTTTAGAAAGTTTGGGACAATTTGATTGCGATGTGTTACTAAAGTTTTCAAGGAAAATTTTAAAACATGATTTTATAGTGATATCTGCCATCAGTATGTTCAACAGTAGCACTGATTGGGGTGAGCAGGGCAGCAAGTTATGATGAAGCCAACCACGAGGAATTCGACTGATAGTTACAGAGTGTACCATGTACAAGGAAATGAAGATTGTAATGCGGAAGAAAATAAGCAACGCAGAGAGTCAAGATATTGAAGAGCTAGAAAGGCGATTTTGGATAGGAAAAAATAAAAGAGAAAGAGACAATGGTGAAGCTCACATCAAACAGGAAATATACAATGAGTGCAACACATTATGCAACTGAATAGAACAGTTTTAATTCTCGGTTGTATACATTTCTTCTATTGAGATCCAAATCTATATTACCATTGAAGGAAGTCCTGATAGGAAATCCATGTTACTAATCCGACTGATTACAGAAGTGGTAAACTATCCATTTACTTGCTTAAACTAGACTGTGTTGTTGGTTATTACAGTATATCTAGTACACTAAGAAATAACATATTCTATTACACCAATGACAAGAATGAAACAATGACTGTTTTAATCCCTAAAGGGATTTACAGCTTAAATAAATAAACAAAGTCAAAGGAGGTATTAATGCTATTAACTTTGATGAGGAAAGTAATAATATCGACTGATTGAAACGTACTGGAAACATTCTTGTTACTATCAGCAAAAGTTACACATAATCAACCACAACTCTAAATTGTTAGGATTTAACCGGCATCTATTGAATCTGATACAACTTTTGTTGTTTTTTGTTTTAAAAAAAATATGCTCTTTAGATCACCAGCACCAAAAGTACAGTAATGGTTACTATTCGTATTTACGCCTGTAAGAAATGTTTTTCACAATGATTTTATTTCATATAATGTTAATAGTCCACCGTATTACCACTTTAGGTGATCCAGTACAAGCAACTAATGCAGCTAATAGGCAGTTTAAACAAACACGTGTTGACTCAATGTGTTAATTTTTGTAGGATAATAATCTGAGAGATAATTAAACACGGAGAGAAGAAGTAAACAACAAGACAGCAGCTATCGAACAAAGTGATAGTGAAAGAACTAACACAATTTAAGAGTTGCAAGAACATATTGATCACAACTGGAAAAAGATTTTAGGTGCCTCGGACTTGTTTAGAATGAGATTTAATACCTGTCTACTGCTGTATTAACACTGCAGCTGTAAGAGAAAATATTCAACAGCACTTACAGCCTATTGAACCAAAGATGAATTCGGAGCTAGAAACATTAGAGAGTCACAAAGAAACCAATAAAGACATCTACCGAAGACTATCAAACTTTGCCATCCCATCTGGAATGGTTAAGTAAAGACTTGAATGCGGAGATATTCCAAAATATGAAGACTTAAAAGGTTTTGCTAAAATCTTATTTAACTCTATCACACATTTGGAAAATAAAATACCGCTAACACATATACCGTGGGAAAGTTAAATAAGAAAAATGATTTTACCTAGATAACAAAAGTAAATGCTGACAACAAAAACAAAATGTAAATGACAGCATTAGAGATATAAAAAGGTAATTACGAGTTATATGCCACATATTCAAACGACAAAATAAAATATGAAAGTTTGTTTTAGACATCAACAGCTCTCAAGACGAGCTTATTGCCGGAAAAAAGCAATGCAAAAATAGATAGGTTCAAAACAGTATGTTGACCGACAACTATTTAATAATATTGGTGTGTTACATGGTACAGTTGAAGAATTAGATAAAAGGTTAACACGCACAACAAAAGATTTAATTGATTTGGAACAAAAGTTTACAATGAAAACAGATGCATTCAAAACTGCATTAGGTGGTAGACTTGATAGAATTAAAACCAAAATAGACAAAAATATTGAGACATTATTTGAAACTGAATTAAACACCGAACCAGTCTTACATTTAGTACAAGAGTTGACAAATTAAAACAGGAAATAAATAAATATAAGAAGGAGTTTAACTAGGAAACCAAAGAAGTACCTTAATGTTGATTGATATTGGTCATGTTAAGGAAATGCGATCCGGGCTGCCTTTGGCGGATATTGTACTCGCGATCCTTGTAGGCCTCAGTGTATTTACATATACGAATCAACGGTAATATATTTGTACATTGCAGCTAATTAATAATACAATTACATGCCAAAAAAAATGCATTAGTATTCCATATGACTGTACAGACTGATCAGATCCCTTGACACTCACACACACACATTGCACATATATATTTAGGCACCAAACACACAAACATACGAAACAAAATATTAGTATAAACACACAAATAAAATGAACATTCATGACAAATACAGGCATATTCGAGGCGAGATTTAGCACACAAATGTTGATACGAATAAGAATACTTGTATGTACAAGGAATTGATGTTGTTACGACTCCAGGTCTTAAAATAATGTAACAGAAAGAAAGTGAAACCAGTAATGTAAGTAAAATCAACAAGCAATTTATTTCTAGACAATTAAAGTGAAAAGTCCAAAGACACTTACAAATAACGTGAATTAAAGTCCAAATAATCCAATAATCCTAAGTGTCCTAATCACAAGTCCTAAATATTCCGAATGAATGATGTAATCCAGAATATCTTTGAATGAATTCACATAAATCCCAAAGTCAAGTATTAAACCAAAATGAGAATGAACACTTTTAGTAATTCCAAAGAATATTTAAAATAAATAATTTCTCTCTCTGAATTTGCTCTGATTTTCACAACTATAACATCTGATTACTAACTTAAATTAATTAATAGACTGATCTTTATGACATGAAGTTTAGCATAGGAATGAATCTTGTTAACCAAACCTGTATAAATATTAAGATAAGTCACCAGACAGAATATTCAAGAATATGAGTAACAGAATATTCAAGAATATGAGTAACTCTAATGGAAAATTATGGTGCGAACGTGACTTTTCTCAACTCAAGACATGGAAAGTTCCAATCTAAGTACTAAATGCTATGTAAAGAAGACTGACCTTGAACTCAAGTGCAGTAAATATGTTATTTACAAATGACCACTAAAGTACAACTTACCTCATGGAAACATTTTATAAATTCAATATACATAACAATGATGTAAATTTCAGCACAGATTACTGTCCCATAGTAATGATTTAATAGAACGTTAAATAATGCTAAAAAAGCTGACTGTTTTACAGAGGAAGGAAGAATATTTCACATAGTGGTCCCTGAAAAGAAAAATAAATTATTAGCTAGAGTTGCACGAATTTTAGGGGTTAGAGAGAAGGCCTTAAGCGGAGGAGTGTAAGGAACTTTCATTATTGTTCGAAATTGGTAAGGAAGTTAGATATGTATTAGTTAAAATGTTTCTTTTAAGGCTTGGTATAACAAGATGGTCTTGTGGTATTTGATTCGATCATTTCACTAGAAGGGGTTGTGAAGTGAGCGTTTTGTATAAATCTGGATCTTGGAGCTTGGAGTTTATTCGTTCAAAACTAGATTTTGATGTTTAACCCCAAACGATGCACCAGGAGACAAAATAAGGTTGTATATAGGCATACAAAAAAAGTGTTTGAATATTATTTGGAATATATGAGGATACACGTTTTAGCAGAAATAATTTTAGTTGAAATTATTGGATAAAGCTGATATATATATATATATATATATATATATATATATATATATATATATATATATATATATATAGTGACGTTTGTCTTGGGGTGGGGTTCTTCCAATATATTTTAATTAAATTATGAGGAATTCCACCCTGGCTCGTGGGTTAGAAGTTAGATTAGTGACGTGATAGATTTACAGCTCTGAGCCCCCAGTCAGCAATGCCGACGGTTAAATTATAGAGAACACGAAGATGAAATTCAGTTAATAACAATTTAATAAATTTGATAATTTAAACGATAACTCTCAATCACTCGTCTTTCCCTCGACCAAGTGACAACCTAATTCATCACGTGATTTACAGTGTGAGTTCGATTTTCCCCCTGTCCTTGTGTCTACTCATCTAATTCTTTCCGCTAATTCCTTCCTTCCTTCTTTCTCCTCCTTCGACTCCTTGTCCGTCTTGACTATCTCCTCCAATTTCGCTCCCACTTCCTCTTCCTTCCTTCTCTTCCAATTTCCTCTTAGACTTCCACGTCTCCTGACTTCTCTCCTATTTCTCCTTTCTCCGTCTCTCTATCTGAGACTATGGGACCAACTGTACTGATCTGTCCCTCAAAGCTTCCTGTGAAAAACCACAAGGCGTTAACATATGTTTGATCGAACCTCATCTCACACTAAATCAACAATTAATCATCAGATAAGGCTGTTACAGTTTTGGCCACGCATGCGTACACATCGAAATTCCCACACACTTCTTGCAGGGTACACAATGGCGTAATAACACGGTATCAGCGAATAATCCTACAGACATCAATACATTGCGTTACATCAGTATATACCCATATATTTTTAATCTCATTGTACTACAATATTACAGCAATCAGACGCATGTCTGTGCATTACGCTCCCACAAGCGCACACAAATATTCAATATTCATATACTAATTTTACACACTGCGACCATTTTCCAAGCTACCATTCAATTCAACAATGGCAGAATCTATAATCACATAACAAATGTGCTAATCCACTATAAAATAACCACGTAGCGAATTACAATATTAACTCTTACGACGGCTAGCAAGCAATATAATTCTTTACAAATATCAACTCATTTCTTCAAAATATGCAAACACATTAACATCACAAAATAATATGCAAACATATTAACATCACAAAATAATTCTTCGTACTACGATTCTAGTAATATAAAGTATACATACGACATTTCTTCAGTTAAAATGCAGTCGCATTAAGCAGAGATCGAACAACTACCTCACTGACCTTATAGAAGCTGTCTATCTTAGAATTTCCTGCCTTAAGATTTCCCACCAATTACGAATGGCTGCTCAGAGTTCCGCTGTCTTACTCTGGCACTCTCTCTCTAGAAAATTACGGCGAACTAACTCTTTGCTGAGAGCCGCGGGGATCTCATTCCCGCCAAAGTCGGGTCCCACCCCTATCTCAATTCTGATGGGGTGGCGCTGTGACCCTGTCCAATCGCCTAAGCGGTCAATTCAACCCGGCTGTCTGTCTGCGGGAAAGAAAGTTAAGACACTCCCACGTCTTCGGGGCAACTTCCTTTGATCTGGACAAAGGGTTTCCACACCTAGGTGATAATTGTCTCTCTGTCGGCCTAGCAGGTCCCAAGTCTGGCTATCCACGGCATACTTACATAAGGGATTAGTGCACCTGCGGCAATGTTAAACATCAAACAATGGCTTGTCAGAATTACCTTGATTATACATGTTCAACCAGGGTCGGGGTAAAACGTGATATATATATATATCTGTTCCAACATAGATTTTTATTATTGAAATACGCCAATAGGATTTTGAAAAGAAACATTTGTCAGTTGAATGCCTTCAGTAGATAATTTAAAGTCTGGGTTATCAGTCAATCATTGTCTAGTACCCAGTTTCATTATCAGTCAATCATTATCGAGTTGGCAGTTTCATTATCAGTCAATCATTGTCGAGTACCCAGTTTCATTATCAGTCAATCATTATCGAGTTGGCAGTTTCATTATCAGTCAATCATTGTCGAGTACACAGTTTCATTATCAGTCAATCATTGTCTAGTACCCAGTTTCATTATCAGTCAATCATTGTCGAGTATCCAGTTTCATTATCAGTCAATCATTACCGAGTTGGCAGTTTCATTATCAGTCAATCATTGTCGAGTACCCAGTTTCATACAAGTGGTTTTTCTTTACGCTGATTACAATTTCATTAGATTTATACCATTTAAAAACAGAGATAGCTGCAATTTGATTTCAATATCGTCTGTTGATTTCCCAGTTGTGTCACCGGCGAATAAATCAGTGCTACAGTAATCAGCATAGAATGGACGATCATTTAAATAATTGAGAAAACAATGTTTGGTTACTCATTTGTTGAATAATTTGGATGATGCTTTGCTCTATATGCGTCTAATCATCCTAATGATATGTTAGAGAAATTTAGACTACCTAAACTTGATAATTTTTAATACCTTCGGACGAGCATGCAAAGTATGAATATGTAATTATTGCTTTAGTAGTGGGTATTAGCGTTCACGTTGGTTAAAAATTTATCGAAGACTTAGCTACTTTGTGTGACTGTTAAATACCAATGATGACAAAAAAAAAAAAAAAAAAAAAAAAAAGAAAGAAAAGAAAACACTACAGGGTATTAACATAATTAACTTATAAATCCGACACATGATTGAATTACAGATACGCGTCGTTGTAACAAACCTGAACGAAATGTACAAGTAGGTCTACCCCAGTTGGGGCCAACTGTCTTAATTGTACCTGGATCATTATTCACATCGTTTGATGTAAAAGTGAAAGGAGATGTTAACCATTAAGCGGTAAACAATTTTGGAAGAATGCTTGCTAAATACATAACCATCTCTTATGGCAGTGATGATCGTTTTAAGTTGAATGACTACAACATTTTTATGACATACAAAATGTTGTATTTACCAGAGTCTGCGAGAACAAACTGAATATAGCAAGGCATCATTTATAATAAATTGTTAAAGTTAAGATCAGTAGTGGGTGGTACACAATCTATACAGTTTACAGTATACCGAAAGCAATTTTAAGTACCACATGATTTCAAGATACTGATAGATCCCTATCGATTTGCTCTTCCTCGGGATGTGAGATTCGCCATTTTATTGGCAAAAGCTTCTGAAGTTATGGAAGATGGCAATGAAGACCATGAACTGAAAACTTTTGTCTGCAAAACTGTACAATTACTTCATATTTATTTGTTTAATCCGATAATGATAAATACAGGAACAGAGTTCCTCTCTTTTATGATTACATCACTAGACAAATCATTATGTCATATTTGATAAATGTTACAATTGATACACAATGAAATGCGTTTCAAAGGAATTTTGATACTGTATAAGAAAGACATAGAAACTGATCCAGACACTTGTTCAATCCAGCGATTGAAAAGTGTTATGTATATTTAATCTATAATGTGTGTTTAAATTTTGTCCATGATGGCAAGTTGCACTTTAGATCCTGGTCACTTGTAAATAGAATGTTTACAAGCATTTGAGTTCAAGGCCAGTCATGTTGACAGTTAGACTGGTTTTGTTTCTTTTTATTGCTTCACATCCTGTTGATATAGGTCAAGTGAAAATGTGTATAAAAAGGAATTTGGTAAATAAATATTTATTTCCTGTTTTAGATCAGTCTGTGGGAATCCATTTGAGATCAGATTTTATATTGTACCGTTGAAATCAGATATAATTCGAAAATAATTATTTACTTAATATATTCATTGGAATTACTAAAGTGCTTATTGACTTTTGAATTAATACATTACTTTGGACTTTTGTGAACTCATTCAAAGACATTCTGGATTGTATCATTGTGTTATATCAGGATATTCAAGACTATTGGGACTCATTCGCAACATTCTATATTTTTGGACTTGTGATTAAGACAATTAGGATTATTTGGAATTTGATTCACAATATATTAAGTATCACTTAAATTTCACTTTGTATTATTGGGACATAAATTGCTTGTTGATATTACTTACATTGTTGGTTTCGCTTTCTTTCTGTTACATATTTTTAAGACCTAGAGTCATAACAAAAGATAATGGTTACTATGGAAGGATTATCCAAGACGTTTTATTCTCGAGGGTATATATTGAGACAGTATACAGAAGCAACAAAGACATTCTTTGACAAACGACAAAAAACACACAGAGTTCAAAAATGCAAGTGTAAACAATTTCTACATGGATCAACATTGTGTCTAGCTTGATCTGACAAGTATGTCATGATAATACATTACATGATACAGGTTATGAATTAGCTAACATTCAACTAGGTCTACATCTGCAGAGACACAGAAAAGAAACTGCAGATGAACACAAAATGCATATTTATTTTATTTGAAACGCTGATGGAAATATTCAAAACAACCATAGCAAATCTATTCTGTTATAAAGTATTCCAACTTTGATAAATGTACGAGTTACATTTTGAGATGTCCAATGGATGTATGTTTGGTGAGTGCGACAGATGAAACATGAATGGTGCAATTGAGCATGAAGGTGTAAAAGTGTGGATGATGCGCAGCCTTACAATAATTACATAACCTGAAGGAAAACGAAACATAAACGTCATCTCGAAATCATCACAAGCCAACAATGACATGATACATCTGATAAATGCAACGAGACGTTAGTTATCCAAACAAATGCTGTTATGAAATGATGAAGGATATTACAGATAAAAGAGATAATATAACAGAACCGGATATTAACATAGAAATAATGAAGGATATTACAGATAAGAAAAGATAGTATAACAGAACCTGATATTAACATAGACTACATTTTTAAACACTAAAGATAATTCTAACATAAATGACTACAAATTGGCTAAGATACCAAACAGAGAAAATGGCATTTAAATAAATATAAATACCGCTGGTCTGGTTGTGGAGGCATTTTAAGTATTTCTCAAGTTTGTGAAAATGAGATGTGGTGATCAAACCATTAACTTTCCGTTCTTTGTAGGCACGATATGCTTCATGTATCATTCAGGCACAACTTTAAAGCCATCAAACACATACATTATCTCAAACTAAACTCAGATTTGTTAATATGTGAGGAATTTCTGGATTACATCGAGCGAGGCTAACAACAGAATACATTCTGATACCTCCATCACGACAGCGAGAGAAACAATTACCGTTTCAATACCTACACAGATCGTTTCTCTGACATTTAAATTATTATTTAAATGAAACGCATAACATGATTATATATGGTTTTACAAATTGTGGAAAGACAAAGTTTGCACTAAATATGATTTGAACCGAAGGCAGGCACTTGTTTCACTTGGTTGTAATAATCTGTCCAAACGTAACATGCAAGAACACTTACAGAAGAAAATGACTTTTAGAGATGACCATGTAATTATGATAGATCTGGTGATAAATTAGACAAATATTTGGAGGTACTCCTTAACGTTTACCAGGCACTAATAATATTTTCATCACAAACGACTATACTAACTAAGAAGACGCGAAGAAGAAACAAACTAATCGAACCAAGCCAGCGTTCCGTATTAGACATTATGCACTATTTATATACGTGATATTGCAGAAATAGAATTCTATTGTAAAGGAACTACGTGAGAATGGTAGGATTTTAGGGTCTTTTACTCCAGAGATAAGAAGTCAATGGAAAATTGGTTCAGAAAACAATGTGGTACCCGCGGTTATGAGAAGAGATAACTGTTAAGCTAAAACAAAACAAAATATATGCATTTTTCAAGCGGTGGGAATATCCATTTTATTACAAGGTGATAGAGTAACCATATATATGTGTTTTTATCTCTTATTGACATATGCAGACACAACATCCTTATTTACCGTGATGTTGTATATCTCTTATTAAATTCATTTTCTGGAAATTTACAGTAAGATAACTTCAAATCATTTCGAATCTTGAATTATTTTTGATCTCATGTTTCTGTATCTCTTTACAGGCCCTCTTTTAATCTTTGTCAGTACTAAAGAAATGTAACTGACTTCTAAGTTCAAACAATTATTGAAAGGCAAAACGTTGAATGGATCTTTAAAAAGACATGGAACTTTCATATTCATTTGAGGAACACCAAATATATTATCTTCCTTTAGATCACATGTATCATTAAAATGGATGTAGTAGTTGTAAATTAGCGCTTTAAAGCCACCTCGCATCATAAAGTGTTAAGTCTTGGAACACAAACGTTGTAACTCCCCACCAAACAGCTTTAAAGGGGGATGTAAAAGAGGGCTGGCGATCAAATGGAGGGAGGGGTAGCACAGCGAGTGGGAAGATAGCCAGCTAAAAGACAACTCAGAGTTGAGGCGTGTCTTTGATATACCATCATAAATATTGGGGGCTTTAATAGCTAGGTGGGTTGGGAAGTGGTTAGCACGTTAACACCATCCACGCAACCAATTAGAGACACGGCGTGTGTATGATATACCATTACTAATTATAGTCTAACGAGGAACTAAGATGTGTACCTGGATGCCCTGGATACAGACATCGCAATGCGGACGAAAATGCTTTGGCACTTACTGCGCTGTATACGCCAAAAGATATAGAAACGGGATTCAACTCTTGAGATTTTGAATGTGCGGAGCAGGCACCATTGCTAATAAACTCATATGCAACAAATGTGGAGGGGGCATCAGACCGATTACTTTCGACGCATAGAACAAAAGATTAGAAGGCAATTTAGGAAGGTCTTTAGCGAGCTGCATAGCAAAGCTCACCCAGCCACATGTCACGCAAAGAGACAAACGCATCTAATAGAGTAGTGCTGGAGCCAGTGCATCTACCCGACTCACCTCACTGATGGTCATAAACTTACAATTAGAGAATGGAAAGGTACCACAGCATACGTAGCAACATCACCTCAGTGTCGTCAGTGAGGGCTGACCCAGTCAGCTACAACTAGTGACAATTTTCCATTTAGAGACTGGTAGTGTACCATAAAACACCATAGCCCACGCTTCACGCTCAACATGCCTAGTATGGAGAGAATAAGCGCCCTGCTAAAGAAGGGGCTGATCACCGAGAGCGAATATGATGATATGCTGGAAGCAGTAATGACCGCCAGTGCAAGACAGCAAACCGATCGAATGACGCCGGGACCCAGGCACCAACCACCCACTCCGGAACCCCGGCGCCAACCATCCACGCCGGCTCCCAGGCAGCCACCCAAACCGGCCCCAGGAGGCTTGATCAAACCATGCGACCCAAATCTGCCCAACGATGAGCCAGGCGGAAAACTTCCAGGGTTGCACAGGGGATTACCCCTCCACCAATCCCAACGCGATGATCTCCCAGAATATAAGCCCAGCAGCCACCTTTCGTACAAAAGGCGAGTCGAACCGGGGAAAGACGACTACAGCAACATCGAGGTGGACTACCAAGCTACGCTTGGCCATTCGCTAGAAGCCGACCTCTCTAAGCTTCTTCATATCACGACGGTCTCTGGCGTGGTAAACATCCTAAAACAGCAGATCGCAAAGAAGGGGGTAAAGTTTAATCTTGTTGTAAAGACGATGACAGAAAAGGCCACAGATGAACATGTTATCTCTATGCCGGCCTACTTTTTAGCCAACCGAGGAGAAGTTGCGCTGTCGGCCGATGACCTCGAGGAAATAGTCGCCGTTGCTATAGCTAAGATCGAGGAACGATTAGAAAAGTTTGAAAACAAAAACTTAGGCTGGCGACTAGTGATGTGTGAGTCGATAAGGCTATACATTCCGCAGTACCGTCCATTTCGAGGTCAAGGGCATATCCTCATACCCAAGTGGATCCACAAAACGGCAGTCATAAAGATAGAAAACATCGGCACCCGATGCTTTTAATGGACCGTCCTATTAGCTCTATATTCATTCGAGGAAAGGTACTGGAGAACGCTACGCTTTGGTAATTTTAAATTTCCGATGAAGGTGTCAGACATCACAAAGTTTGACAGCCTCAACCCAACCATCGCGTCAATGGCTTTGGATGGGGTTGGCCTTCATCCCGCCCGTAACGAGCCAAGTTGCTCCTCGCCAATGGCGGGCCCCCGGATGGCCTTTAGGTCGTGGATCAGGTCCACGTCGGGCTTGTGCTGGTAACGCATGTTGCTGTTGCGCGAGTAAGACAGGTCGTGTCGATAGCACGCGACGTCTACGCGGTTAATAGGCACATCGCCTGGCCTGTGGTTGCTGGAGGCGTTTAGCCGGGTCCCGGGCCTGCAGTAGTTATAACGCGGAAGGGTACCTCCGAAAAGAATATCTTTTTGACACTTATCATATTCAGTTTCCTCTTTCTCCACTTTCGTTCCGTATAATAAGAGATTGTACTTCCTATTATATTTTTTTAAGAAGTAAAAGCGTTTTGTTTCAATCTTCGAATTTTTCAAATTTTCCTCGAAGGTTTAGGAGTCTTTTTTTGCAATTATTCTCATTGTTTTCTTTTTTTCTCCCGATTTCTCTACATTTTCAATGTCATCTACCTTTTCAGAGATTGTCTGAATATTGAACTTAGCTGTGTCATTTCAATATTTAATCCTGCCATTTCCTTCTTTATTTCATTAAAACTACTTGTAGCATTACTATCAATATTTGAAAATCATGTGCAAACTATTTCCTCCGTCTCAGGTTAGATATATTTGATTTCTTGTTTAATTTCTTAAACTCTTTTTCTAACTCACTGATGGTGCAACCCTAAGCTTTTTCTACGGCTGGATTATCTCTAATTATCTTCATTTATATCACCTCTCAATGTATTTACTTTTGGACAATCCTGAGTATTTTCGGACACCTTACGTGAAGATGTTTGAGATGTAGGCATATTGATGAATGCATTATTATATTTTGGACACTATACAACTGGTATAGCGAAGTTGTTTAACGTTATAGATCATCGATGTAATAGATGGATGAGGTAGTTAGTAATTATCAATTTCATATTGTGTTAGACAGTGAGTAAACTATTTATTTTTGAGTCACTTTTTAAAACTTTTGATAATTATTACCGTCACATGGTGAATAATAAGTTTCCTGTTGTTTATTGATATTTCTGACCTTAATTTTATTTCGTGACTGGCAGTGTGGGAAAGTCTATTTTCAAGGACGTGCTCAATTGCCAAGGCTTTGTTGTTTTTGAAGACGGTTTTCGCTCTCGTGAGAAAATGTGAATCAAATGGAGGGAACTTTTGTATGCCTTAAACCAGGCAGCAGAAACTAGCCAATCAAAACAGCCGATTAAAATTATTGCGTACAAAATTACCTCCCTTGTATAATCCGTGACGAATGCGTTTTAAATTAAAATATCTACTTGTTTTAAAGAATACTTTTTTAAAAAAATGATCAAAAAAATCGCACAGCTTTTTGGACCGAAGCATTTATATGTAATTATTTATCATGAAATTATCGACCATTAACTAAATTTTGAAGCACTTTTGAAGCGAATGGTAGGATTCCTTGTACTTGACCACTCTGACAATTCAGAGATGACCCAGGCAGTGATTTATGTAAGTCCTTACAGTTACGTCGAATTTTGTTGTAAGATCTAAAACAGTCGCAAAAGATGTCATGTACGAATCATATCAGCTCTATTCAGGATGAATTTTTTTTCCGATCAATCAAGACCCTCGTTATGTAGACTGACTTGGTAGGTTTGTTCTATACGCTCGGGACTTCTGCCACGAAATCAAGTGAAGTCGATTTGCTTTTGGAAATTCGACCGCATTGTTTCATCAGTTAATCGAAGGGTCATTCGAACATGAACTCGAATGCGACTGGTTTAGGTATCGCACAAGGAGATGGCTTTATTCAGATTTTGACATTCATAAGATAACATTAATTTGTATTTAATCATGTAAATATCATAACTAATGATCTGTTGTTGTTCTTACCATAAATTTAACAGGGACCATGCAGGTTCAAGGTTCAACGTCTTTCTTGATGGTTCAGGAAACATTTTGCACCCAACAAACAGTATATGACCATAATTCTTACCTAATCAATCTCTAAGTATATGACCATAATTCTTACCTAATCAATCTCTAAGTGGGTAATCGATTCACGAATGACCTGTAAAAAGATTTTTTTTGGTGAGATTGGAAAAAATTACTGAAGCGTACTGTGCGATTCCAATATGTACGTACTGTTGGCGTATTGAACTCTCAAGTGGTTATCTATTATCGTTGCAAATATATATACTTTTAACATGGAAATGACCTTGTCTTCAGAAATTCAATATAATGGATAAATTGAGGTTATATTTAACCGTAGACTCAAGCCCTTGATATCTGGATAATCTAGTTAAAAGGAAAACACTGTGTTTGTTTAAGACTGATTTGTAACTTGACCTCATTTATTGTGCAACAGCTATTTAACGATAGTCGAGTATCATATCCTTTATACTGCATGGTCCCCACGGAGAACACTACAGTACTGTACTCAACGGGGACAATGCCCGCGTTTCGTAGGTTCGTCTGAAGAAATTGTTCGGTCTGATTATGATTTTTTACAAAAATATAAAGTAGATGAATTTTTTTGTAAAATTTTCCAAACTTTTAATATAAAAATTATAAGACACTAAATGTACACAAATGTATTTTTTCTGGAGAAAGTTAATTAGACATGTCACAAAACCTCCATTAATTGATATATAAACATTATATAAAATTCGACATTGAATTGGCTTATCGTTATTAACGATTTCTAAATGACTGACACAGGTATAACTCTTGTGATGCGGTTATGAATATTATCATCTCTCTCTCTCTCTCTCTCTCTCTCTCTCTCTCTCTCTCTCTCTCTGCATATATATATATATATATATATATATATATATATATATATACACACATATACATGTGTTCTCTCTGTATGTATATATATATATATACATACATATATATATGTGAGAGAGAGAAGAATAAAAGAGAAAGAACAATTACATATTAAATCATTCGGTTGAGATAACGCGAAAGAATATGTTAGACACTGTAAACATCGTGGATGGGCAAATGTCCATCTTGCACTTTCAAATCTGTCTAAAAACTTGTATAGTGTTGTGGAACCCTCTTTGCAAATAGTAAACATTATAATTCTACACATCTCAATGCTACTGAATTTCCATTTTTGAAGTTTCAAATGTCCAACTAAGAATACTGATATTCCACTCCTCTGGTATGGTTCCTTATACATCTGTCTATCTGTACACACTCCTTTGGTATAGTTCTCTATACATTTGTCTATTGGTGCACACTGCACTGGTAATGTTCTCCATACATTTGTCTATTTGTGCACACTGCTCTGGTATAGTTCTCTATACATTTGTCTATTTGTACACACTACTCTGGTATGGTTCTTTATACATTTGTCTATTTGTACACACGTGTCAAAATTGTCCTTCAAGTAATGCATTATGTTTTATTTAAATATTAAAATATAAATATACTTAGAGTACAGTCATGCTTGAACTGTTCTTGTATGATATTTCATTTCAATGGAAGTTAATATATATATATTCTTTTTTTTCTTCATAAGAGTAACTTCCTCCAGGAAAATAAAAGTCTGTCATTAGTAATGTTATGTGTTTCTTTAAAAAGACTAAGATGCTCTCTCAGATACGTTCTATATTAACAGCTTAAAAAATTCACTTACTCGGACACTTCTAATATTTGCCAACCATTGGTGATGTACTATCGTCCGTTTCATAACTAATTTCAATATATCTCAGCCAAAACGATTCATTAAATACCCCCCATATATATATATATATATATATATATATATATATATATATATATATATATATATATATATAGTCATCATGTTTAAGAAACGAAACCACTTTGTTTTTTAAAAAAAAGGTGCACATCTTTCGTGCATGTGCTTCTTGTTACAGGCTTGACTTGTGTACTAAACCAAGGAAATCAACCATGTTGCTTGTGCATGTGAATATGGAGTTCACACTGAATTTCTCTTTTGATACGGTTGTGTCACATGATTGGGATAACACCCGATCTTTTTCATAATTACAATATGACGCAGAATGAACTCTTTTTCTTCTTCTCCTCCTCTTTTTCTAGCTGACGACGAATAAGAAGAACAGCTATTGGATCGATAAAGTTATTCTTCATCCAAATCATTCGGAATATCATTATTTTTCGGACCTGTCTGTTTCGTCCCGCGATCACCATACTGTCTGTCACTAGCAAACGCATTTGAACATTGGACAATTCCAAAAACTTGTTTCCGGAGTCTCCACACATATCTTCATTGTGAAATATGACCTTACCTTGTAGCTCGTCTGGGGACAGTATAAGACACAAAGCGATGAGTCGATCAATGTCATTACCAATGACCGTGAAGTAGTTTGGAAATTTCCTGAACCTTTGAATGTTGGGATCCAACTCAGTGATGTCAATCACAGAAAAGATGCAGTCAATGTAGTACATCAACTTGGCCCTGGGATCAGTCGGAACAGTGATGGTTATTCCAGTGTCCCTCACCCCCAATTCATTTCGTGAAACAAGCGCCATTTCATGTTACTTTAATTCGTGTCCGATCTCTGATGTACTATTGCTGTCCTGTATTCCACCCAAGTCCTTTAAGTTAATTATCACATAACGCTTCGGTTAAAAGACCTTGCAAGTCTTTTGTTCGATCCAAGTAAAGCTAAATGAATATGACAATCGTAGTCTGTGCATGCGCCGTTTGATAAGGCGTACAAGAGTGATATATTGAGCTCTTTTGAATTCGGTGTTCGTTTCGAACTTTATAACTGACAGGTATACACGAATCTTAAAACTATACCCGATATATATATGTGAGAAACTTCCTGGTCCTACTGTATTGATAATAATCAATCAACCGGTAAATCGTCTATGTCAATAGAAACCTCACGTCCATAAACGTATTATGCCCTCAATAAAGCATTCTCACGTTACACATAATTGTAAACAGTGACTAACCTAGAGGTAAATTATACATTATAATTACATATCTGTCTGCTTATATTTTTTTCACTAACACTCTGAAATGTGTTCTTAAGATTACATTGCAGTTATTTTATTTGGTAACGAATTACCGATATTAAACAATGAATCTAGGACCAAGTAGAGGATTATTATTTAAATCCACCCCTATGGCCTATCAATGCCAACATCTGGATTTAAATCCACTCCTATGGCCTATTAATGCCAGCATCTGGATTTAAATCCACTCCTATGGCCTATTAATGCCAGCATCTGGATTTAAATCCACTCCTAATGCCTATTAATGCCAACATCTGGAATTAAATCCACTCCTATGGCTTATTAATGCCAGCATCTGGATTAAAATGACATAAAGTGACATCTTGTTGAAATTACATATACGAAGTGTATCAGAGACCTTAAAATGATTTTAGGTCTTCTTAGTTTAGTAGTATGCCTCAGATTTGGACACAAGGCCTTTCAAACGGTACCTTTTTGTTTAGCTGGAAATGAAAGCATGGTGCTAGTTGCTTTTTCATTATTTCTCGCCTATCAATAATAGTGTTTACTATTTTCCAGAGGGTCAAGTACCACCTTATAAATATATCTTTAAGGTCAAGATCACGGTTCAATATTTTAAGTTTTTCGTCTTACTTTCTGTTCCACTTTATGACTTTGCAGCCTTGTGAGATGAAGAGATCAAACTTGGTATACTTAAGTATCATCATTAGAAGATGTGTTGTGAACTACATTGTGGTTCTTATTTCTAAGGTCAATGTCATTGCTAAATATTCTAATGTTTGCATCACACTTTCCACTCTATAAATATAGAGCTGTTTGAGATTAAGAGATGCAACTTGGTACAGCTATATGTCATCATTAGCAGGTGTTCTCATTCCACATTGGATGTACTATCTTGAACGTTAATGTCGTGGTGTAATATGTTGAATTTTCCGTTATGTTATCGTTTCTGTTTTCGAGCTATTTGAGATAAAAGGATGAAACTTGGTTAAATAAGATATAGTATCACTATAAGGTTTGTTGCGTACGACATTGAAGATCCTATCTTCAGAGTCATGCCACAGGTCAGTTTTCTAAGTTTCTGTTACATTTTCCCTTCCGCTTTCTAACTTAAGAGCTGTATAGATACATGGATGAATCTTGGTATACCTATATTTTGTCACTAGAAGATGTTTTGCATCCATGTTTGTTGTCCTATCCTGAAGATCAAGGTCACATGTCAATAATTAAAGTTTCATTTGTTTCTGCTTTCCAATTTAAAAAGCTCTTTAAGGTACAGAGTTGAACCAGTGTACACGTATGCGTTGACATTTTGATGGCTTCTCGTGTATTACAGTCAAGGGTTTGTCGTCAAAGTCAAAGAATCTGATAATTTTGTTACCCTTTCTACTTCCCTTTTGCTCAAATGCCCTTTGAAATAGGGTCATGTAACTTAGTTATTTTCTATCGCTGCCTAGTAACTTTAAAGCCCTGCCTTAAAGGTTACAGTCAGATCTTATTATTGTAAACTTTTGTGATTTCAGCACGGTAGGTGGGGGACAAGAATTCACTGAATTTACTTTACGTTGAGTGTGAATGAAATGAATAAAGTCCTATAATATTGCTTGAATTTTCATGCATGAAATATTTTTTAATGATATTGAAAGTCCAAAAATCACTGTGAGTACCGAAATAAGCATGGTGATGCATTCGACTGAAATACGTCTATGCGTACATATTGTGTGGTTAACTGAAACACTTCGACTGTGTAATCAAACTGTTGGAAGGTGTTAAAATCAGCGATCCAACTCAAGATATCAGAGAACTTCCCCAAACCTATCAGCCACTAATATGCAGGATTAGCACTTCAGATAATTTGTTTGAAAAATAGGCGCAATTCAGGATCAACACTTCAGAGAATGTGTTTCAAAATTAGGCACAATTAATTTTATGGACATAAATGGTCATAAATGTAAATCGTAAAATTGCAACAGTATTTCGATAATACATTGGCACAAGATTAAACTGTAACAATGTTATGAAATAAGTGAAACTAAAGTTTGTGGCCTGTTTGCAGAGGTAACCGGGTCATGGTAGTAGAGATCCGATGAAGGTAAAACAAAAGAAACAAAATAGTCCCAACCATATGGTGATAGATAAATAGATGAATGGATGGATAGAAAGACAAGTAGAATAAAACTGATAATTCGATATTGGTAAGCGTCCTCATACAGCTTTCAAGACTTTGGAGAAAGAAAAAAAACGTTTTTGATCATAATGTAGCATGACCCACACTTTGCATCTCCCCTGCGTTTACTGCACTGTCTACTTATTTATTTTCATCGGATTCTAGCTAAATTTGTTCTGAGTGATTTAAAGGCGTCATTAACGTATCTTTATCCCTAACTGAATTATAGGCGTCATTAATTTATCTTTAACCCAAGCAGTTTTACCTTGACTTCATACACAGTATCTCATAAATATACGAATTCATTGGGAGACGCAGTACAAGTACCGTCCTGTATTTACCATGCATTTAGACATTACCTTTCATTGCTACGACTGATAAATTTAGTCCTTGGCCGATTTATGTTGATGACTATCTTATAGCAAGGTAATAGCACATGATATCCTATCGATCCTGGCAGAGAATAAAAAAGCCCAGCAAATTGGAATAAAATGAATCATGACATGATTTATATTTTTAAATGGTAATGTGACTCCTCCAGTCAAGAGCTAAAATGCTTTTGTTTCCTCAAAGTGACTTAATATATGTTTAGAGTGAGCAGTAAGCGAGCACATTCAAAGAAAACATGCTTTCGAAATCAAGTTTATAGCAATGGTGTACAACACACGTTTCATGTAACTCACAAAGATGAAGGTGCAATGTAAATATAAATTACATAAAATCCAATTAGTTGTAAACAAAGACATATCAGTGTGATTGTATGTAAAAGGTCCCCTCAGCATTATATCATATGTATCAATAAATGCCACAGAAATTACGAGCTGATATATGTTTTCAAAATATGAATATGAACAGAGGTTTCATTTTTAGGTAGGTACAATAACGTATTGACTCGCGTATCAGTCGGATCCAAGTGCAAACAGCGTAGTTGCTTTGTTGGCCTTTTTTTTTACGGTACTTTTAACACATTATTGGCTGTATAATCCCAAGGACTCAATAGGAAACTGACCAGAACTGGCTTGAACTGGTATCGAATCTGCAACTCTTGGGTTACGAGTCCGTCACTCTACCAACTGAGCTACCTCGGCTCCCTACAAAACAACACTGACCCAGATGATGCTCCAACAGATCACTCTACAGTTTATAAGGACTAATCAGTAGAACAAACAATATAGATCTTTATCTGCCGGCGCATTATATGACGTCAGATCACGGTACATGTTGTTTGCAATTGGACCTGGATTATATTTTACTGTATGCGGTAATTGTATTTATGACATTACTCGCATCCTGTTGTTTTTTTTTTGCACGCATATATGTATCAAGCTGGGGTGAATACATTATTTAACCGTGTATAATCCGCACCCAACGGAGATCAGGGTAGACCTGCAGTCGTATATTGTTCTGGCAGATCAAGATTTGTTTGCTATGTACTTTCTACTATGGGATTAAGCTAACAGTGCAGAACTTCGGATTTCTTGTTTCTGAATTATAAAGATCAAAAAGGTTGTCCTTTAGTTAGTTGTACTTTTGATGTCAAAGTGTGTGTGTGTGCGTGTGCGCGCGCGCGCGTGCGCAGGTGATTCCACGAATCACTAAACAAGGAACAAAACGAAAATAAAAAAATTAAAAAAAATAACATGAACAAAAACAGCAACAACAAAATGATGTGTGATTATACACGTCAGAATAAGCCCACTGGTTAAGTTAGATAAACATATTTACTGAAATCTAATTATTTTTTAACGATCTCAGTGCAGTACAAAAATTGTTAAGTAGGTAAATACTTTCATTTTTTCCTGAAAACAAATTAATCAAATTAAAAATAACTACTAGCCGTAACAACAAGAGTACCTAACGATTCCGGGCAGGTAAATTAATTTCAAGAACTTTACTTTGTAGCAGACAATGGCAAATGCAATGGGGTTTCCCGTACAATCGGCGCCATTCGTACTAGTTAATGTGGATAATTTTCTACAAGGCATTGTGGGTAAAACTAATTCTGGGTCATACTTTGAGTAGCTCGACCTTGCAATCAATGGGAAAAAACTTTTCAAATGCAAAGATAAACTGTTGCAAGTCATACCCCGAAAATACAAAAATATGGATACCAATCATTACCTGTTTTCCTTGGGTCTTCAACTTGCGACAAGTCAGTATAGGAGGAAAGTTTTAATACCTTGCTCCGTATTTTACAAATATGTTTGGCACAAAACTCAAGTTAAGCTCAAAATCATAAAAGTAAACAGAACACCTAAAGTAAGTCTAGGTCAGTGAAAATTTGAGTACTATTAGTAGAACCATTATTAGTGAAAATTTGAGTGCTATTAGAAAGAACCAGAATTCTGAAAGTTTTTTGTTTCTTGTTTAATTCAAACTAAAGTTACTGACTTTGAGTTTGAACCTTAGCCTCGTACTCAGAGCGTGGCCCGCTTGTTGAATTCTGAAGAAAACAAATATAGTTAAAATATACGTAAGTAACATATGGCTAAATTATAGAACATGGAAAAAGAGTTCTCAGTACATATCCCTGTAGTGTCTGTGGGAATTTGGAACGGAATGTTATAGCTGACCATTGATTACTTTTACAATAACATCCTTTTTATACATAGGATCCTATTAATTTTGGCTTTTAGGTCCTGTGTATGCCACCGCAAAATGGTACTCTCCATTTTTCGTTATAAATCTAACTCTCTATTTTCCAGGAATGTTGTAAAATACGTTGTCTAAAATATAATGCCTTCACAAAATCATATATTCTCAAAAGTTCAAAGTGCACGGTAAGTTGCAGTTATTAGTAAGTCTGTATTCACCTATTGCGCATTGTTTGGAGTGACATAAGAGAACACAAAATTTACAACAATGTCAACAAATGTACCCGTGTGTGTGTGTGTGTGTGTGTGTGTGTGTGTGTGTGTGTGTGTGTGTGTGTTACCATAAACATTATCTATTGTGCAAAAAGTGAATTTTGCAATTGAAGTATATAAAAAGGTATTATGTGACAATATTTATATCTTAATCGATATCAACCAAATATTGGAATCTCGTGTTGAACTGGGGTACGATAAGAATATTGCATTATATGATACCCCTCCACTTAACATACATGAATGACTTAAATTAAATTGCCGTAATTAAAACATAGGTAAAAATAGTGATGCACCGAGAGGCTACTTATCCACGTGTTAGCAATGTCAGATATGAAACATATTGATCTCTAAAGTCTTTTTAAGAATGCAACATTAGAGAGTAAACCGTTTTCAAAATGTATTTCAGAGTAGTTTTTAAAACTAATATTTTATTGAAAAAAATCATAAAATGAGTTATTAATAAAAGAAGACACAATTGAAGGATACACAAAATTCTAATTTAACTTCCTGATGCCACTAGATAAATTCATGGAATAGGTGTGGATTAGCAAAATACCGAAACAACAATATAGTTCATGTAGAAGGATCAGGATTTTGCTTGGTATATATATATATATATATATATATATATATATATATATATATATATATATATATATAATGGTCAGATTATGTTGTTTTTGTAATACGCCATCTGCAATTGTTAAATGATTAGAAACGCAGAAGACTGATCCAACATGTCCTGTTCAGCTATTAATATTTTAAAAATAACAAGGAACAAAATGGTTTACAACGCCATGGTTTGATTGTTTGAGTCGAGTTATTTAATGCCTTTCTCCTTCCTTTTTTTCGTTCGCTCTCTCTTAAAGTCGTCATCGGCTGATTTTTACTGCATGCATAACTGAGTAAATGACATTCATTTTGTTTCTTTATAGTTATTTCTACATGATATAATCGCGGTAAAAGTAAGCTGGAATTGAACATTCTTCCGATGGCATTCACGGCACGTGTAAACATTACTAAACGATAATTCCCTTTGAAAAAAATATTTTCTTGGTACTTTCATCCCATTTGTTTTGAGGTACGAGTGCCTTTGGAGGCATAATCCGGTACTGCAGTTAATACTTTTTCTTAAACATCATCGATGCTTACATTTTTAGGAGATATGTGTAAATAGTACTAGTGCACTTTCTTTTATATCAACATCTTTTCTCATCTAACTAACCCTCGATTCTTAGTTTCTACAATCTTAAGTTTGAGCTATAATGACTAATCGAATAAAAACTAGCTTACAAAATTACTCAGAATGTGTGTGTTCTTCCATTGCTATTTAAGTATATCAAAAAGACATCAACAGTGAAAGAATAATACACCACCTGAGAAACATTTGAGAAGAAACGTAAATATGTGTAACATTTCCTAGAAAAATATATTTTACGCTTTCCGATATTAATATTATCTGTGACATGCTCAGTTCATTTTTAACATTTAGGCAGAAGCTGCATCACTGTCATGACTTGCACAATAAAAATTGTTGAATTAGACACTTCTGATTGCTCAGTAAGCACATAGCATCCGGCTACTTTGGGAATATCTCAGATTTGTACAATTGCCTCCCTTTATCCGCATCGACGAAGCTTTGGAAGAACCATGCTTAGTCTTATTCATAGTATCTAACTTTAGTACGCCTCGTGACTAAATATGTGATCTACAAGAAATGTGAACAGGTAATAATGATCTTAATCAGACAAAGTTTAACTATAAATAGCACAAATCTTTTTTGACCATCATCTTATAATCAGTTTCAACAATTAAAACAACTACCTATGTCTGTCTTTTCATTAACATTTATTTTTCTTGATAGGCACTTCTTCAAAATTGGAAATATGTTTTGGTAACCGTCTGGAAACCTACATGCACATCTTTTTAAATTTCAATGTAGAATGCAAATGTCTGTATTTCTTCGAAGAAGTTTCATGGGTGTGTGGTAGTAGTTCTGCATCCAATTCATCTTGCAAGTCATAATCTCCGCAATTTTATAACTGTTACCCTCGAGCACAATTGTCAAGGTCACTGTTGCTTACGCAAACAAGGTACTTTTTCTTGCAAGGGCTGCAACCGTTGAATTTGTCCTCGCAGACAGCACTTGCTTTTGAATGTCTTCCAGAGTGTAAAATTCATTGTTACTGTTTCCACACAACTCAGGGCACTCAAACATACATTTATTTTCGAGTTTCTGCGGTGCAAGTACCAGGCAAAGTTTAATTAGAGTGTCAATGTCTTCCCTGCTGAGATCATACCTCTCGTAGTCCCTCAGGGTCCGAACTTCCAGATGGACGTCAGTCAGATTCAGTACCGAGCACATGCAGTTCAGGTAATACATAAGATGTGCTCGCGGATCATCGGGAACTTTTGTAGCGATACCCGTGGCTCTAAAACGAATGTCTCTGGTCTCGTTGAAAGCTACAGCTGTGCTCTGGTTTTCATAGGCAGCTACAGCCATTCTTGATTCTTTAAAAATTCAATAAATTGATTTTTGAATCACGGTTCCAAATGTTCTCAGAAAATTGATGGTGATAAAAGGATCTTGAATACGATTAGTTTCAAGTAAGATCAGGAAAGATATTCTCTCACAGCAGGTGTAAACTAACGCTGATGGCCCGTGGAGTAAGATATGATATATTATGACGTAGCAAAGATAATCAAAGTCAACATACTCATGGATTCCTGGAAATTTTATAAGCGCAAGCAAGTAATCGTTACTTACATGTATGTGCTGTATGACCTGGAGATTAATTTGCGCAACTGATAGTGTGTAAAAC
Source organism: Margaritifera margaritifera (assembly GCA_029931535.1). NCBI lineage: Eukaryota > Metazoa > Mollusca > Bivalvia > Unionida > Margaritiferidae > Margaritifera > Margaritifera margaritifera. The sequence continues at coordinate 2,242,305 of JAQPZY010001597.1, forward strand.
TTAGAGGCTATCGAGGAGAGGGTGATCTTCTGTTTCGCCTTATTAAGAACGATAAGTCTTCCAAGATATCTGTTTATGTACATAATTTATAAATTGAATTCTTCACGAGCTTTCTTTGTAATATGCTGCAATGTCAAGTGTGTTCATAAGCGTCCACATTTATTTTCAAACGACATTTGGAACAGTGGAGACATTTTTATATCACTAAAGACTCCACATGTATGCTAGTACAAATGAATGCGTGAAAATGTAAACAATGAACTATGAGAACAAACTAGTGGATGGTAATTTCATCGTTTAAAGTTATACAATTCAAGTTTACATAATTTTGCTTATTGAATAAGTACAAAAGTATTTTTATTGCTTATGAGGGTCTCAAAATTAACTGTGCTTGGTTTACTGAACAGATGCATATAGATGCAATATATCTCTTTATCTCTTGGAATAAGTACAATTATAAATATAGTGAAACGTATCTAGTTCTTTTTTGTCACTGAGAGCTTCTGGGACATATCAATACTGAAAAATCTACCAACATGTATGGAAAGTTTGTGACTACTACAACAAAAACGACAAAATTATATTACCAGATCTGATGAGAGTATAGGCAAATAGTTTTCAAAACAAAATTCATTTTTAAACATTCTATAATTGATACACTTATGTATAATTAAAACTTCATCTTTATATGCCTACACAAAAACTATCCTGTAAAGGTTGGGTGACCTTTTCTGATATATTTAAATTTATATCTACATATTGTTTATCATAATTCATTTTTTCCACAATTATTAAAAATATTAACAAACAAAAATCAGCCATCTGGAATGAAAACATATCTCTAAACTGCAACTGTACAATATATCATAGAGAATGTGCGAAATTTTATTTTTCTAACAACAAACAATTCTCTGCCAAAAGCCAATCATTCTAGACTTAATAGAGATAGTGACTGGCACTCTTCCCAATTTATCATAAACAATCATATTAGATGTACATTTTCACACCTTTAAAACAGTTTTACTAAACGGCACATGTAATGACGTATAATTTCCGATTGTGACTAATATTAATTGGAATTGATTCATGATAAGCATACATAAAAATCGCGTTAAATGCATGAACCAAAATGTTAAATGAAAAGTAAAACGTTTAAATAACAATTACAAGACACTTATCTGTGTAATTTTTTTTAATTTTTATTTATTTGAGTTATGGAAAGGTGTATAGTCATGCTAAATTATACACAGGGAATGCATCCAAGTTATAATTTCCTTTTAACGTTATTTATGTATATTTTTGGAGGAAAAGTCAAATATATTCCAGCGTCCTGTTCATCCAGACCCTTAAAGCTGAAACATGCCTGAATGACATTCGAGTTACATTCAGTATTCTGTTGTGTTTTTCTTGATCGGATGTTGATGTGGTGGTGAAAAGAAGCTATTAAGTCTTCATTTCTTTAAAGTCTGACAGCATATTTTCCTATTGTCAATACACATTTCAAACATCAGTTTGTTTAAGAAAATCTACGCAATAGTTTATGCATCCTTCCCCATGGATTCAGGTGAAATCACTACAGCATTTCTTTGATGAAAAAAATCTTTCTTATTAACTGCTTTCCCTGCATGAAGGAAAATTTACACCTGTTTATTTCAGGTGGAAAGCAAGCTCATAACATATGACTATTAAAAGAGCTTTTGTTTGACATTTATTGAGATACCTTCACATAAATTATGAAAAATCTGGATAAAGAGAATGGTCTTAAATTAGCTAAACTTCCGTAGGAAAATTTAAATAGTTATTTGCTTCATATTTAGTTTTGGATTTAATGGTTAACCAGTAATATACTCCGACATTTTCAATATTTCACGTATGTTGTTTATGCTCAGATACCATGAAAATGTAATAAAGTCATTAATATTTTCCTCTGCATGCGGTGCATCAGGCATTAGTACTAGTATCAAAAAGTCTACACAATGACTTCATCAGTAGGAGATCAGGTTTACAAGAGATAAAAACAATCAGATTAATCCTAAAGACCTGCATTGAGAGCGTTATGTTTGATTCAGTAACATAGTTTAATGTGATTACTTTTTACATACTCAACTAAAAATTTGCATTTGAGTATGGAAGGTTGACAGTCCAACAGTAAAATATTGAATATCTGAATTGTAAAGATGTGTGATTATCCTCATTGAATATGACTGAAAAATAACTCTACCAATAACTGGCAAAAGTTATGTTCGAAGTTGAATATTATGAAATGAAAGTCCTTTCTCACTCCCATGACAGACGTTACATATCGGGACATATTGGCTTGCGCACTTGTTAAGGTACGAAGAGTCGACAAGAAAATCTTAATGTTATCTCTTAACCACATTCCAAATTGTATCTACACATAAATTGTTCCGGTTCATGTGGTGACCTTTATAAAATCTAGCTGGTTTTCTAAAAGTTCAAACTCTAAATTGCCATATATATCCTGATCCGTAAAGTTCAGACTCCAAATTACCATATCATTTATGATCGATAAAGTTCAGACTCCAAATTACCATATAATTCCTGATCAATAAAGGAATGAATTTAAATCATAATATGTACAAATTTTGTTTGCAATTATAATAGCATTTTTTCAAACTTAAAATTTTCCCATCACAACATCACTAAGTATTAGAATCAGCGTTCATTTTTTGTCTGAATTGTTTCTCCATCATATAATTCATTTTATATGACACATGTATTGAATTTTCCTGTATAATTACAACTTTTGTTTTTACCAAGCGTTGGTAACGAGCATTTAGATTAAAATCGCCATGGTATGCAAGAAATAAAATATTCGGGTTTTATTGCATTTTCTTTAAAAGAGTTTGAAACATATACCGTATGTAGTTAAGAAATCCAAATCAGCTCCTACAAAAACTTTGTATCTATAAGACCTTATTTTTAAAGCAAAGCCATTATCATTAATGGACCCGTACTGTAATAATAAATATTTTTTTCTTCAGATTTATGTACAAAGATTATGTGCCATTTGTATGTATGCATGTGTTTCCTAATTATTTATATTTTTTTTTGTTCCTTCCTCATCTGTATTAGTTTAATATGTATCATTGACTTTCTGGAATATTTTCCAAAATGATCAACGTAAATTGTTAAATTTCTCTCTTTCTGTCCTGTTCTCTATATTTGTAAATGAAATCTCCTTATGGAGGTAATAAAGATTGATTGTTTGACTGATTGACTTATTTATCAGCGGACCCGTCATGTAATTACTTTGCCCAATTAAGTTTTTTTTTAAAAAACTTGGGTCTGTGTTACCCTGATCATGAGAGATCTACAGGGGTATTTACCTGCAATGTTTTCCTGGAATCGACCGAAAGAATCAACAGCTTGCGGAAGAACAGTTGGGATGGTTAGACGGTTCAGTTATAAAATCATAAATAACGCAGTTTTCAGTTCCAGCAATGATCAAGTATGGCGACTTTAAGAGAGAGCGAGCTCAAAAAGGAAATATAAAAGCATTAAATAACTCTACTGAAACAATCAAACCATAGAATTGTAAACTTTTCCGTTCCTAATAGCTTACAAAATTACTCATAATATCAGCAATGTATTATATACCACTATATATATATATATATATATATATATATATATATATATATATATATATATATATATATATATATATATATATCTTCAACTGCTGTATCAGTGTTTAAAAAAAAATTGAAATGAAAACACGTCCAATATTTCCTCGAAAAATAGATTTTACGCTTTCCGATATTAATATTATCTGTAACACGCTAAGATGATTTTTTTTATCACACTTACACAGAGCTTGCATAGCTAGCATGACCACTATTACAGCATTTATATATTTATTTATTTGGATTGCACAATGGAAAATAATGATAATGTTCCACAATACGAATGTTTGAATGAGGCACTTCTGATTGCTCAGTAAGAACAGAGCATCCGGATACTTTCGGAATGTCTCAGATTTGTACAATTGACTTCCTTTATCCGCATCGACGAAACTTTGAAAGAATGATTGTGAGTCTTATTCATAGTATCTATCTTCAATATGCTGAGCGACTAAATATGTGATTGACAAGACATGTAAACTGGCAATAGTGATATTATTTAGACAGAGTTTAACTATAAATAACAAAACTCTTAGATTATTGATGGGATTGTCATCTTGTAATTAGTATTAGTAGTTAAATAAATACCTATGGAAGTCCTTTTAACAATACGTATTTCTCTTGTAAGGCACTTCTTCTTGGCAGAAATGTTTTAGTAACCGTCTGAAAACCTACATGCACATCTTTTTAAATCTTAGAGTAGAATGCAAATGCTTGTATTTCTTCGAAGAAGTTTCATCGGTGTGTGATAGTTTTTCTGCATCCAAGACCTCTTGTAAGTCATAATCTTTGCAATGTTATAACTTTCACCCTCGAGCACAATTGTCAAAGTCACTGTTGCTGACGCAAACAACGCACTTTTTGTTGCAAGGGCTGCAACCGTTGAATTTGTCCTCGCAGACAACACTTGCTTGCGAATTTCTTCCACAGTGTAAAACTCATTCGCATGGTTTATACACAACTCAGGGCACTCAAAAATACATTTATTTTCGAGTTTCTGCGGTGCAAGTACCAGACAAAGTTTAATTAAAGTGTCAATGTCTTTCCTGCTGAGGTCATACCTCTCGTAGTCCCTCAGCCGCTGAACTTCCGGATGGACCTCAGCCAGATTCAATGCGTTGCACATGCAGTCCAGGTAATACATAAGATGTGCTCGCGGATCATCGGGAACTTTGACAGTGACCGTTGTGGCTTTAAAACGAATTTCTCTAGTCTCATTCAAAGCTGCAGCTGTGCTCTGGTTTTGATAGGCAATTATATCCATTCTTGCGGTTTCAAAAACTCACAAATGTTTTTTTGAATCACAGTTCCAAACGCTGAACCCCTTGTTCTCAGAAAATTGAAGGTGAAAATATCTTGACTATGATTGTCTTTACCTAAATTCTCGCAAGTTATTTTCCCACAGCATGTGTAAACTAACACTGGCTGTCAGGTAGTAAAGCCAACATATATATATATTTCCTGGAAATTAGACAAAGTCCAAACAGATAACAGTTACTTACATCTATGTACTGTATGATCTCTATACTTTGCCCGCCTCGGTTAAAACACCTTACAAGTCTTTTGTCCCATCCATTTAAAGCTAAACGAATATAACACTCGTTGTCTTGGCACGCACTATTTGATAAGGCTTACAACAGTTTTGAACTCATTGTGCTGGCTGAAGAAGAAAACATTAATGTAATATATGATATTAAGGTACAAGACATTATATTAACGGTTAAAAACTTTCCTTTTTGTATTTTTGTTTCTTCAGACCTCAGTCGTAATATATGAACAAAGTGATACAGACTTAACGGATTCAGTAAACTTGAATATTAGGATATTCTCTGAATTAACCGTGGTACAATTTTTGTTTTGAATCTTTCCTTGAAGAGGAAGACAAAACATTACCTTTGGTTGCTGCTAACCTGGGCGGGGGTGGGTGGGGGGTGGGTGAGTGGGTGTGTCTTTGAATAATGTTACTTGCATATCCCCTATGACCTATTAATGTCAATATCTAGATTTAAATGGCAGAAGGTGTTATTTTGCTGAAATTAGATATAAGGAGTGTATCAGAGACCTTAAAATGATTTCAAGCCTGCCTGAGATTTGGACACAATGCCCTTGCAGTGGTACCTTTTTGTTTAGTTCGAAATCAAGACGTGCTTCTTCAATATTTCTCGCCTATCAATAATAGTGTTAAATATTTTTCAGTATATATTTTATCCATGCTATATTCAGTATTCTGAATTTTATCGGAAAGCACTTCAAGTTCTTGTCCTGCATCGCCTACTTGATTATTACTTAAATTTAAAGTTATTATCCGTTTTTGCGAAAAGAGGGGTACATAGTATTCACGTTTCCGTCTCTCCATCCGTCAGTCCATCCATCGGTCCTTCCGTCACACTTTCGTTTTCCATCTATAAATTTCAAGCCGTTTGTGAATAAGGAATACTATGTATACTTATATACTATTATTTAAAGGTCTGTCACGCACCTCAGTGGGGGTTCTATCTTCAACGTCAATGCCACGGCTCATTATTGTAATTGTTCCATCACACTTTATTTTCTGAGTTTTAAAGTCGTTAGAGATTAAGGGATGAAAACTGATATACTTATATATCATCAATCGAAACTGTTTCAAGTACCAGATGGGGTGGGGGTGTTATACCATTAAGATCAAGGTCACATCTCAATATTTTACATTTACCATCACACTTTCCATTCCGCTCTATAGATCTAAAACCGTTTGAGATTAAGGAATGTAACTTGACATACTTATGCATCGTCATTAGAAGATCAAGTACCACCTCGGAATTATATCTTTAAGGTTAAGGTCACGGCTCAGTATTTTAACTGTTCCGTCTTCCTTTCCCTTCCGCTTGATGACTTTGCATCCTTGTGAGATTAAAGGATCAAACTTGGCATACTTAATTATCATCATTAGAAGATATGTTGTGAACCATGCTGGGGTTCTTATCTTAATGGTCAAGCTCATGACTAAATATTCAAATGTTTGCATCACACTTTATACTCTGTCAGTTTAGAGCTGCTTGAGATTAAGGGATGCAATTTGGTATACTTATATGTCAATATTAGCAGGTGTTTCATTCCACATTGGATGTACTATCTTCAACCGTATTGTCTTGGTGTGATATGTTACATTTTCCATTATACTCTAGTTTCCTTTATATACTTTTCAAGCCATTTGAGATAATGGGATGAAACTTGCTAAAACAATATATAGTATCTCTAGAAAGTGTGCCATATCGCACTGAATATCCTATCTTTTGAGTCATGCAACAGGTCAGTTTTTTAAGAACAGTTTAGATAAATGTATAAATCTTGGTATATCTCTACTTTGTTACTTGAAGATGTTTTGCATCCATATTTGTGATCCTATCTTGAAGGTCAAGGTCACATGTAAATATTTAAAGTTTCTTTTGTTTCTGCTTTCCTTTATAAAAAACTCTTTGATGTACAGAGACGAACCAATGTACACTTATGCTTCTCAGTTTGATGGCTTCTCGTGTATTACGGTCAAAGTCGTATCTTTAATGTCAAAGTATGTGATAACTGTGTTAAACTTTTCCTTCCCTTTTAGTCAAATGCTTTTTGAAATAGGGCCATACAACTTGGTTACTTTCCATATCTGCCCAGTAACTTTACAACCCTGTGTTAAAGGTCACAGTCAGATTTTATTATTGTGAACGTCTGTGATTTCAGCACGGTAGGTGGGAGACACAAATTCACTGAATTTGCTTGTCGTTGAGTATGAATCCAATCAATAAAGTCGTTATGTGACCTGTTTACATTTTAAAATAATATTGTTTCAATTTTCATGCAACAAATATTTTAAAATGATTTTGTAAGTTCCGAAATCGTTCTGTGAGTACCGAAATACGCATGGTGATGCATTTGACTGAAATATGTATCTGCATAGTTATTGTGTGGGTACCTGAAACACCTCGACCGTGTATTCAAACTGTTGTAAAGTTTTAAAATCAGCAATTCAACTTAAGATATCACACAACTTCACCAAACCCATCAACCATCAACATTCATAATCAGAACTTCAGAGAAAAATAGGTGCAGTTTAATTCCTGGCCATAAATGACCATACGTTTTAATCCTATAATTGCAACAGTATTTCGACAATACATTGGCACAAGATTAAACTGTAGCAATGATATGGAATAAGCAAGCCAAAGTGTGTGGCCTGTTTGCAGAAGTAACCGGAGTACAGACTATATATTCATGATAGGAGATAACAGATGAAAAAACAAAACATAACGAAATAAAAAAAAGGCAAACCAAAACACCCCCCCCAAACAAAACAAAGCCCCCCCCCCCCACACACACACAGACAGAAACAGAATAGTCCCTTCTATATAGCGATAGATAGATGAATGGATGGATAGAACGAAAAATAGAATAAATCTGACAATTTGCTATTGGTAAGCGTCCTCATATAGCTTGCAAGACTTTGAAAAAAAATAATTTTGACCATAATGTAAAAATAGCCACACTTTGCATCTCCTCTATAATTATGAACTTTTATCAGACTCTTGTTAAAGCCGTTCTAATTGATTTATAGGCGTCATTAACGCATCTTTATCCCTAACTAAATTATAGGCATCATTAATTTATCTTTATCCCCATCTGCTTTATCTTGACTTCATTCACTGTATCTCATAAATATACGAATTCATTGGAAGACGAAGTACAAGTACCTTCCAGTGTGTACCATGCACTTAGACTTTACCCTTTGATTGCGACGACTGATAAACTTGGTCCTTGACCGACGTGTGTTGATGACTACCTTATAGCAAGGTAACAGCACATGCGAACATATTGATCCTGGCAGCGAATAAAAAAGCCCATGTGTGCAAAATTGGAACATGACTCCTACAATCGAGAGCTGCAAGTTTGTTTCCTAAAAGTGACTTAATATACGTTTAGAGTGATCAGTAAGTGAGCACATTTAAAGAAAACATGTTTTCGAAATCAAGTTTATAGCAATGATGTATAATGCACGTTTTATGTAAAATCCAAATATTTGTCAACAAAAACATATCAGTGTGATTGTATGTAAAAGGTCCCCTCAGCATCATATTAAATGTATCAATAAATGCAACAGAAATTACAAACTTACATACGTTTTCAAAATATGAATATGACACTATACTGAACCGAGATTTCATTTTAGGCAAGTACAATAACGTATATACTCGCGTATCAATCGGATCCGACTGCAAACAGCCTAGTTGGTTGGTTTGTTCTTTTACGGCACTTTTAACACATTACTGACTATATAATGTCGAGGAAATGTGAGCCAAGAGCCTTTTCCAAGGACACGCTAAGAAGCCGATCAGGGCTGGCTTGGTCTGGTATACAATCTGCGACCTTTGGTTACGAGTCAGTCGCTCTATCAACTGAGCGACCGCGGCTTTAAAAGTGCATTGACCGAGATTTGTTGTCGTATAATGCGCCAACAGATCTGGGTCTTTACTGTTTTTAAGGACTAATCAGTAGAACAAACAATATAGATCCTTATCGGCCAGCGCATTAAGGGACGGCAGATCATGGTATATGTTGTTTGCGGTTGGACCTGCTTTATATATGACGATAATTATATTTATGACACTATTCCTGTTTTTTGCACTCCTATATGTATCAATGTGGGGGTGAATACCTTATTTACCATGTATAGCCCTCACCCAACTGAGATCAGTATTGACCCAGACCTGCTGTCGTATATTGTTCTGGAAGATCAAGATGTGTTATGTTCTTTCTATTATGGATTTAAGCTAACAGCGCAGAACTTCAGATTTCATGTTTTTGAATCATAAAGATCAAAAAGGTTGTCCTTTAGTTAGATGTAATTTTGACTTAAAAGTGTGTACACGGGTGTATCCACAAATCATGAAATGGAGATCCCGTCCCCCGACAAAAACAATTAAAAAACAGGCAAAATGCAAAAAAAAAAAAAAAAAAAACAACAAAAAATAAATAAATAAATAAATAAATAAATAAATAAATAAATAAAGTGTGATGATACACTTCAGAATAAGCCCACTGTTAAGTCTGATTAAATTATCAATTAAATTATAATTATTTATTCAACGATCCTCGAGCCGCGCTCAGGTACTAAAGTACAATACAAACAGGTTAAGTAGGTAAATACTTCCATATATTTCCTCAAACAATTGAATCAAACTAAAAAATAACTACTAGCCGTAACAACGAGAGTAGCTAACTATTCATAACAGGTAAATTAATTTCAATTCTGGTAAGAAGTTTACTTTGTGGCAGACGATAGCAAAAGCAACTGGGTACTAGTTAATGTGGATAATTTTCTACAAGGCATTGTGGGTACAACTAAAACTACATCATATTTTGAGTAGCTAAACCTTAAAATCAATGTGGACAAATCTTTAAATTCGAAGAAGAACTGTAGCTTAGTCATACACCAAATGCAAAAACGGGGACCATTTTTTTGAAACACTTTGACTGACTCATCTATATAAAAATCATTACCTGTTCTCCTTGGGTCTTCAACTTGGGACAAGTCAGTATAGGAGGAAAGTTTTAATACCTTGCTCCGTGTTCTAGAAACTTGTGTGACACAAACTCAAGTTAAGCTCAAAACTCTAAAATTAAACAGGACACTTAAAGAAAGTCTAGGTCAGTGAAACTTTGAGTGCTATTAGTAGGTAGGTGGAACTGAATGTTAAACAAGATAGAAATTCGGCACACTTGACTGATCGAAATATATTTTCACGAGACTTAATAGGTTGTATCTGTCCACTTATTAATTTTAAAATAACATTCCGTTGATGCATATGATCTGATTGAAAGATGTTTGGCTATTAGATCCTGTGTATGTCACCGTAATAGGCTGCCCTATATTTTAGATATTAGGTTCTGTTTATGTGACCGTAATAAGTTACCCTACATTTCGGCTATTATGTCCTTTGTATGTCACCGTAATAGGCTACCCACCATTTCGGCTATTAGGTCCTGTGTATGTCACCGTAATAGGCTACCCAGCGTTTCGGCTATTAGGTCCTGTGTATGTAACCATAATAGGCTCTCTACATATTATCTATTAGGTCCTGTGTATGTAACCGAAATAGGCTACCCTACATTTTGGCTATTAGGTCCTGTGTATGTCACCTTAATAGGCTACTCAACATTTTGCGTTGTAAATCTAACTCTATATTTTCCAGGATTTTGTAAAATACGTTGCGAGTATATTGCCTTCACATCCAATATTCTCAAAAGTTCAGTGTGCACGGTAACTTGCAATTATTAGTACATCTATATTCACATCTATATTCACCAATGATCACTGTTTGGAGTGACAGAAAAGAACAAATAAATACAACAATGTCGACAAACGTACACACACACGTGTGTGTATATGTGTGCGTGTATTACCCTAAATTTCTTTCTATTCTGCAAACAAGAGAGATAAGCAATTGAAGCATATAAAAAGATTATCATGTGACAATATTTATATCTTAATCCATACCAACCAAGTATTGGAATCTCGTGTTAAACTGGGGCACGATAACAAAATTGCAATATAATACCACCTTCCGCTATGCAAACCTGACTGAGTCAAATAAACTTGCTTGTACGACCCAGTCAGATATGTAGCACACAGTGAACACCCTATTGTATAAAATTACTTCAAATAAACCAAGTGTTCTGGCAGAGCACATGTATTCGAGTTAATGTATTTCTGTTTTTTCTTTAGTATTGTTGAAGTAAAAATATGTGCTATAAATAGAAGCACTAGAAGTCTTGTGCGGAATACAGTCTATCATACACATTTCAGGCTTGCAAGTCAAAATGGTGATGCGCAGAGACAGTACTTCTTCACGTGTTACCAATGACAGGTATGAAATAGACCGATCTCTTAAATTTACTTTTAAAAAAGTAGCATTAGAAAGTAAACATTTTTCAAAATTGTTTCAGAATAGTTTTTTTAAAACTAATATTTTGTCGAAAAGAAATCATTAAATGGAGTTAAGAATCAAAGAAGATACAAGTGAAGAATACATGCAATTCTAATTCAAACTCCATGATTCTGTGATTGCACTAGATAAATTTATGGAATAAAAGTGCGCTATGAAATGACCCAGATAACAATATACTACATGTACAAGGATCATGATTTTGCTTAGTATATATATATATATATATATATATATATATATATATATATATATATATATATAAAAGTAAGTAATGATCAGATTATGTTGTTTTGTAATACGCCATCCGCGATTGTTAAAGAATTAGAAACTCGCGAGTCTGATCCAATATGTCCCATTTTTCTTTTTCAGCTATTTATGTTGTGAAAATAATAAATAGGTATGGATCTAAAAATGATTTTTGATAGAATATACTGAAAAAAGGAAGAAATAAAAGAAAAGTAAAGAACCGAAAAGGCGATGGTTAAAGTGTCACCCTGATTCCAAAAGTCCTTCTTAACGAAGAAATTGATAACAAATAGTTGAATCTATTGATATCTATTTTAAAACAAGCGATATAATAGTTTTAGAAAAGTTATTAACAAGGAAAATTAAACAAAAATACTCATTTAAAAACAAAATGAAAAACAAAATTGTCTCACATAGGAAAATTAATCTATTGAAAAGGTAATCATGTTCAGTATATATTCAATATACATATAAGTAATGATAATTAATAAAAAGAAGATCTTCTTATTCCATACAAATATAGTAATCGTCTCAGTTGGCATATTACAAATGTCACATACTTTGCTGGTTTTAGATAATTTTGTTCATAATACAATAAAAGTGATTGTTTCACGCAGAATTGAACAAAATTTGAAAGACCAATTATGCGCAAAATCTTTAAATGTTAAACAGTACAAATCCAGAATGTACTGTATAATGATATATCACAAAAGTAGAATATCGACACACAAAATGAACCAAATTCGTTTATGACCTCTCAAACCAGTGTAGCTATGAAGAATGCTAAAATGCTGCTATAAATCCTATAATATAGTCTCTTACTACGCAGAATCGAAATAAAACCCAATACGTCTTTGATAAACAACTGGGTATTTCGAAATATTACAACCCTCTCTGAACCAATTAGAAACTAGGTTATGCGTGACATCGCCAAAGTGCTGGTGCCCTGACATTATTAACAGTAAATAATGTATTGACTCTGAAATGAATCATAGAATCTAGGTCAGAAGTTCATACCCTCACGCGCTGGATCACATGACACGACTAAAGCTTCAGTGAAATATCGATCCAAATTACCGTATGTGTACTCACGGCAAGACGACAGCTGTTAGACTAAGAATAGAGATCACAAACTAATAAACTATACCATTATTAAGAAAAATAATATATAATTCCGTAACAATATATATATATATATATATATATATATATATATATATATATATATATATATATGTGTGTGTGTGTGTGTGTGTGTGTGTGTGTGTGTGTGTGTGTGTGTTTCTTCTTCAATTGCTATTTAAGTATCTGCAAAAGACATCAACGGTGAATAAAACCACCTGAGGAACATTTGAGAAGAAACGTAAATATGTGTAACATTTCCTTGAAAAATAGATTTTACGCTTTCCGGTATTAATATTATCTGTAATTTACTCAGATGATCTTTTTCACACTTACACAGAGGCTGCATATCTGTCTTTACTCCTATTACAGTATTTATTTATTTATTTGGATTACACAATGGAAATCATTCTAGTGTTGCATAATAAGAATTGTTGAATTAGGCACTTCTAATAGCGCAGTAATCATAGAACATTATGCTGAGCGATTAAATATGTGATCGACAAAAAATGTAAACTGGTATTAGTGATAGTAATCAGACAGAGTTTATCTATAAATAAGACAAATGTTAGCTTCATTATTTGACCATCATCTTATAATTAGTATCAACTATTAAATAACTACATATGGAAGTCCTTTAAATAATACGTATTTCTCTCGAAATACATTTCTCTTTGGGCAAAATGTTTTGGTCAGCGTCTGAAAACATACATGCACCTCTTTTCAAATTTTTACTTGTATTTCATCGAAAAAGTTTCATTGGTGTGTGGTAGTATTCCTGAATCCAAGATCTCATGTAAGTCATAATCTTCGTAATTTTATAACTTTCACCCTCGAGCACAATTGTCAAAGTCACTGTTGCTGACGCAAACAACGCACTGTTTCTTGCAAGGGCTGCAACCGTTGAATTTGTCCTCGCAGACAGCACTTGCTTCCGAATGTCTTCCAGAGTGTAAATTCATTGTTACTGTTTCCACACAACTCAGGGCACTCAGAAATACATTTATTTTCGAGTTTCTGCGGTGCAAGTACCAGGCAAAGTTTAATTAAAGTGTCAATGTCTTTCCTGCTGAGATCATACCTCTCGTAGTCCCTCAGGCTCTGATCTTCCGGATATACGTCAGTCAGATTCAGTACCGAGCACATGCAGTTCAGGTAATACATAAGATGTGCCCGAGGATCATTGGTACGTTGACAGTGGTACCTATAAGATGTGCTCGCATATCATCGGTAACTTTGACAGTGACCGTTGTGGCTCTAAAACGATTGTCTCTGGTCTCATTCAAAGCTACAGCTGTGCTCTGGTTTTGATAGGTAGCTACAGAAATTCTTGATTGTTTTAAAACTCTAAAAATTATATTTTTGAATCACGGTTCCAAACGTTGAACCCCTTGTTCTCAGAAAATTGATGGTGGATAAAGTCGTGAATATGATTAGTTTCAAGTAAGATCTGGAAAGTTATTTTCTCACTGCAGGTGCAAACAAATGCTGAAGGCCAGAGGAATCAGATATTATGTATTATAGATGATCAAAGTCAACACATAAATGTATTCCTGGAAGTTTTATAAGCGCAAGCAATCAAACATAGCATTGTAAACTTTTTTGTTCCTAATAACTTACAAAATCACTCGTAAATAACTAATGTATCATATACCAATATATATATATATCTTCAACTGCTATATCAGTGTCTTCAAAAAACCATCAACGGCGAAATCATAATACACCATACACCGCCTAACGAAAATTTGGGAAGAAACTAAAATACGTCCAACATTTCTTTGAAAAATAGATTTTACGCTTTCCGATATTAATATTATATGTAACATGCTAAAATGATTTTTTTCCTGACACTTACACAGAACATGCATCACTAACATGGGCCATATTATATTATTTATATATTGATTTATTTGGATTGCACAATGGAAAATAATGATAATGTTCCACAATATGAATATTTTAATAAGGCACTTCTGGTTGCTCAGTAAGCACAGAGCATCCGGATACTTTCGGAATGTCTCAGATTTGTACAATTGACTCCCTTTATCCGCATCGACGAAACTTTGAAAGAATGATTGTGAGTCTTATTCATCGTATCTATCTTCAATATGCTGAGCGACTAAATATGTGATTGACAAGACATATAAACTGGCAATAGTGATATTAATCAGACAGAGTTTAACTATAAATAACAAAACTCTTAGCTTAATGATGGGATCCTTGTCTTGTAATTAGTATCAGTAGTTAAATAAATACCTATGAAAGTCGTTTTAACAATACATATTTCTCTTGCAAGGCACTTCTTGGGAGAAATGTTTTAGTAACCGTCTGAAAACCTACATGCACATCTTTACAAATCTTAGAGTAGAATGCAAACGCTTGTATTTCTTCGAAGAAGTTTCATCGGTGTGTGGTAGTTTTCCTGCATCCAAGACCTCTTGTAAGTCATAATCTTCGCAATTTTATAACTTTCACCCTCGAGCACAATTGTCAAAGTCACTGTTGCTGACGCAAACAACGCACTGTTTCTTGCAAGGGCTGCAACTGTTGAATTTGTCCTCGCAGACAACACTTGCTTGCGAATTTCTTCCACAGTGTAAAACTCATTGGTACTGTTTCCACACAACTCAGGGCACTCAAAAATACATTTATTTTCGAGTTTCTGCGGTGCAAGTACCAGGCAAAGTTTAATTAAAGTGTCAATGTCTTTCCTGCTGAGGTCATACCTCTCGTAGTTCCTCAGCCTCCGAACTTCCGGATGGACGTCAGTCAGATTCAATGTGTTGCACATGCAGTCCAGGTAATAAATAAGTTTTGCTCGCGGATCATCGGGAACGTTGGCAGTGGTACCTGTGGCTCTAAAACGAATATCTCTGGTCTCATTAAAAGCTACAGCTGTGCTCTGGTTTTGATAGGCAGCTACATCCATTCTTAATTGTTTTAAAACTCTAAAAAATGTTTTTTTGAATCACGGTTCCAAACGTTGAAAAGCTGGTTCTCAGAAAATGTATGGTGATAAAGTCGTTAGTTTCAAGTAAGATCTGGAAAGTTATTTTCTCGCTGGAGATGCAAACATACGCTGATGGCCAGATGAATCAGATATGATATAATATTACGTATCAAAGATGATCAAAGTCAATATATACATGTATTCCTGGAAATTTGATAAGCGCAAACAGGTCATCGTTACTTACATGTATGTGCTGGCTACATGATATTAGTACATTCACCGAATTGGACACGTATCTACTCAACTTATAGTGCATGAAATATAGAGGCTATCGATGATGGGATGATCTGTTGAGTCACCGTCTTTAGAACGACAAGTCTACCAAAATATCGGTTGCTGTATATCATGTTTTAAATTGTATTCTACTATGTCTTTGTAATATGCCTCTTGGAATAATTACAATTAAATATATAGTGAAACTCATAACTTAGTTCTTTTTTGTCACAGAGAGTTTCTCAGACATATTTATACTGAAAAATCTGCAAATGTCTATGGAAAGGTTGTGACTAGTACAACAAAAACAACAAAATTATATTACCAGGTCTGATAAGAGTATAGTCAAATGGTTTTCAAAACAAAATTCGTTTTTAAACATTCTATAATTGATGCACTAAGATATAATTAAAAATTCATCTTCTATGCTACACAAATACTCTCCTGTAAAGGTTGGATGACATATTCTGATATATCTAAATTTCTATCTACATATTGTTTATCACATAATTTCATTTGTCCACAGTCATTAAGAATATTAATAACAAAGATCAGCCATCTGGAATGAAAACATATCTCTACACTGCAACTGTACAGTATATAATAGAGAATGTGCGAAATTTTAGTTTTCTTACAATAAACAATTATCTGCCAAAAGACAATCATTCTAGCCTTAATAGAAATACTGACTGTCACTTTTCCGAATTTATCATAAACAACCATATTAGGTGTACATTTTCTTACCCTAAAAACAGTTTTACAAAACTGCACAGATAGTGTCGCAATGTAATACTGCCAAGATCATAATGTCAGTAAGGTGCAACTGGAGACATATTTGTAAAGTCAGCTTACTAACTTTTCTTAAAACAAAGAGCAAATCTTTCCTGACTTGCTGAACGATATTGACTTTCGCTTTGTTAAAGTTACCCTAACTCAAAAAAAAAAAAAAAAAAAAAAAAAGAAAGACCTAGATATGGAAAATGAATTATGAGTTGAAGTTTTTCACCTTTGTAGGTAAAATTTAAAAGTTCATTCCTACTTGCGGCATTTACATAAAGTTTCTAGGTTTGACAGTACAAATAAATAACATTAACAATTGCGTGAAGCTCGGCAACAGATTGAACAAGTATTATTGTAACATCAGCATAAAATAACAAGATCAGTTTAAAATAGACTTCAAGGTCTGAATTATCTAATAAAATATTAGCTACACCACTAATATCAGTCAGACCATCCTATGCATGTAAGATAAATTCAGCAAGATCATTAAAGAAAATAGAGAATACAACCGGTGAAAGATTTTACCTTTGACGTATACCAACATTACAATTAAACATGTTGAGATTGCATGACCTTGTCCTGCAGAGGACATGGCAAGTATGCATCTTTGACTTGTTACGACTCTATGGTCTAAGAAAAATGTAACAAAAAGAAAGTGAAACCAACAAATCAAGTAAAATCAATAAGCAATTTATTTCTAGATAATTAAAATGAAACACAAAAGACACTTACAGTAATGTGAATTAAAATCCAAATAATCCAATAATCCTAAGTGTCTTAATCACAAGTCCTAAATATAGAATGTTCCGAATGAATTTCAGTATTCTTGAATGTGCTGATGTGCCAATAGTATTTACTGTCCTGCTGTGCCAGTAGTCTTTAATGTGTTGATGTGCCAAAATTACGTACTCCAGAATATCTTTGAATAAGTTCACATAAATCCCAAAATCATCAATTCAAAATCCAAAATCCAAAAGTCTATGAGCACTTTTATTATCCAATGAATATTTTAAGTAATTTCTCTCTCTGAATTTGGAATGATTTTCTCACAACTGTAATGACACTTTACAGACTGTTAGTAAGGTCGAAACTAAAAGCTGTCCATTAAACATGGTATATATAAAGATAGGTCACATGACCGAATATTCTAGAAAATTATATGGTGTATGTGACTTTTGACACACAGCTCTAAAGTAAATTATAGTTTTATCTTTAAAGACAATCAACCCTGACCCAAATTAAATCAACAAATGTTTACCCAAACCGTCCTTGATCTCAAATACTAAGTAAGCAACCTAATTCAATGACAATCACTAAACATGAAAACATGATACATAACATTAAGGTCTGAGTAAATATTAAAGTCAAGAAACATTTATAATTTCCTGAAATATTTATAATATTATATAAACATCATACATAACAACCAAATGTTAAAGGAATAAATGCATTGATTACTCAATATCCAGTACAGGTTTATTAAGAACTACTTTCAGTGCTTTTGTTTTCAGTGTTCTGTTTTATGTTTGCTGTAATTAATCCGCTTTGCTACTTTTGCTTCTATTTGTTTTTTTTTAAAAGTTTATGTGCTTAAAAGTTATTAAACTTGCAATCAATGCAGAAATAGGTAATTCTAGCCTAAATGAGAGAAACCCAGTAAATTATCTTATTCAATTTTCTTGTCATGTAACCTTGTTTTAATTATGTCTGTAATTTGTTTTAATTATCGACTGGAAGAAATTTATCATCACATATGTCACTCACAGTAATACTACATCTGACAATGACCTGGATATTTTAGCTGATCAACACTTACAAAACTTTCATATGTTTTCTGACTTTTTCTTTTTTAAAAATTCCTACTCCTTGTCGGTTACGTTTTTTTCCCCAGATATTTCTTTATATGCTTTATTTGCTATACTAATTTTCAATTCTTGTTAGTATTCGTCTAATTCTTCATAGCTTTGTATTGTATAGCTATTGTTATTGAGAGCTTTGTATTGTATAGCTATTGTTATTGAGAGCTTTGCTTCAATCAAGAACGTATTAGCTTCACTCACGATGATTTTTTCTTCTACAAAGCCCAAGTCTTTATTAAGCTGTTTTGATCCATTAAAAAATTTAAAATGCAGAAGTTGGTGAATTGGAATTTGATACTCCTGCCTACGATCTAAATGATTTTGATGAGCTTTATGATGATGATATAATAGATGAAAATCCTGTTGCATACAATTTATCTAATGAGGGATTTAAAACAATAAATTAGTCGTCAATTAAAGACTTAAAAGAAATATTGTATTACCAAGATGTAGGCAAAGATCCTATATAAATCTCTAAAACTAATAAACCAAATAAAATGCTGTCCGCTAACTCTGTAGCAACACAAGAACGTGGAAGTGATTTTCTTAGAACTTTAGGGTGGACAAAAGAAGGAAATAAGTGGAAACTACAAAATAATAGGATTTAATAAGTTATGTAGTAAGGGTTATAACCTCTGAGCTTGCTTGATTGTTGTTTTTAATTAATTTTTGTTTCATCGGAATTGGCTGTTTACTTTTACAAAAAAATGAAAGTAAAGTATTTTGTGGCTGAGCCAGGAATCACACTGTTTAAGAAAATTTATAGTGGGAGGTAGGGTCTTTGTTTTAAAATAATTTTTCTTGTCTCGTGGAGGTGAGAGTAAGGTTTTGATGGTTGAAAATGAAAATAACCTGTTTGCGGCTGATCTAGGAAGAATACGGCCTAACAAAATATTTTTCGTCGGTGGCATGGTTTTTGTTTTTGAAAGATTATTATTTTTAATGGAGGGCAGGGGGTATTTACTACTTTTAACCGCCCTAGATTGTATATGCACTAAACAGTCAACCCTTTTCTTCTTTAGACATTGAAACCCGGTGTGGTCTATTTGTTGACAAACATTTAAAAATAGTGATAAAACGGATTGGTAATTATTATTTCTATTTTGACTGATGCATAGAGTTTTGAAATAACGGCAAAACACGCAGGCCAACATTTATTTACCGAAGTCATCTAAGCTCGGTGCACTCGGTCACAAACTAACATAACATATTAAAAAAAGAATGTTCGGATTTCTAAAGATAATATTATCAAACGATTGAATAAATTTGAATTTGATTGATGTACTGAACGTCAGCCAATCATAATGACAAATGTTAATGTAGACTTTTATATCAAGAAAATACTACATTGTTAGAAAAATGGGAGATATCAAATTTGAAACGACTTTTGCAGCTTTTAATTTTATACTTAACACAGCGAATAACCGTTAGAGGCAAGATCGCAAGAAAATAATAATAATAATAATAATAATAATAATAATACACGGTTGCTGTGTTCAAATGTTTTCCGGAGCACGAGGGAAGTGTTTGACCCACCGTCTCCGCATACAACTGGAAATCGTTTATGATCATTATTTTTACCTGATAAATCCCTAATTGAAAAAAGTGTGTTAAAATAAATTATACAAAAAAGGAATGTGTACACAAGAAGTAACCTATATTCAGGCAGGACTTGAAATTTCGATGTTGGAGTACGGCTGTGTGTGCTGTGCTTATGAACGAGTCAAATCAGCCGATCATGTGATAATAATAATAATAATAATAATAATAATAATAATAAGAAGAAGAAGTAGTAGTAGTAATAGTAGTATTCAGTATTTGTTATTCTTGTAGTCCTCGTCCGCAATCAAATCCGTGAAACAGGTGCCATTTCATACTACCCTGTATTCTTCTCCAAAAAGTCCTTTCAGTGTTATGTTAGAACACACGAAACGTCCTTTAAGAGATCTGAAATAAATTGTTTGAAGTCCATTGAGGCAAATGACAATCTTGATCATCGCATGATTCGTTCAATAAAACCTGAGATATATTTGTTTTTGTGAGTTTAAAAAAGAAATAATAATAATACTTTGCGATTAGTCCACAGTCAAAAAGTATACCAGTATGTAAGCATAAAATGTCCTTGTAGACTGTCTTGGCAATAAATCAACCCGTTACCCCCATTATGACAAGCATGACAGCTTTATACTCATTCAAACAATTATCAGGTGTACACCGTATACCACTCAAAGAACCATTCTCAGGTTATACCTGATAGAATTTCAACAACGCTAACCAGTAAATTGTTCATTAAAATTACTTATATGTTCGCGTGTGTTAATTTCATAAAACTACTTTGAAAATATTGTCTACATAGCCTCTGTTGTGTTTTTTTTTTAAAGTGTATTACGTAAAAGTGTTTTTAGGGCCTAACTTCGAGATGGCGTGCGCTTTCTTGAGACTTGCTCTTCTCAGTAAAGAGAATTATAAGCATTGTAACTATGATTTTTATTGTTAAACACGTTAAAGTTCCTTTTTTGAAAGAAAGTCGAAAAAATGAGTAAAAATATGTTTTCCTGAGAGAGAGAGAGAGAGAGAGAGAGAGAGAGAGAGAGAGAGAGAGAGAGAGAGAGAGAGAGAGAGAGAGAATTAAACAGGTTATACAGTTATAATCTGTTCCAAGAAGGAATGGAACCGTCGCTGGAGTAACGGATACTAAGAACGATTAATAACCGTTCTCATGCAGTGTATGCTGTTCATGTATACTCGCACAGTGCTTGTAATCTAAGTATAAATCTTGGATACAGGTATTGTGTCTCATTTCTCATGCTCTGTTTGATTCAAAAATGATTTGTAATAAAAGCTCAGGCTGACAATAGACGTACAATCACTTTTCAATTTACATGTATAATCTACACTGCAACCCTGATAATTTTCATAAGAGCGTTTGCTAATTGTTCTATGTCTCCGAATAATTCTACCGTGTATATGTATGAACCAAAAATATGTGTCTTTTAAAGTAGCAGTAACTGTATGGCTGTAGTACTTGTAGCGTAAATAAAACGGAGCAAATTTACAGTGTCTACACAATATTCCAACATTTACTATTATATCACTGTCTACACAATGTCCCACCTTTTGCTATTATGTTCAGAGTGTCTACACAATATTCCACCATTTAGTATATTATGTTCAGAGTACCCACACAATATTCCACCATTTACTATTATGTTCAGATTGTCTACACAATATTCCACCATGTACTATTATGTTCAGAATGTCTACACAATATTCCACATTAACTATTATATTCAGAGTGTCTACACAATATTTCACCATTTACTATTATGTTCAGAGTGACTACACAATATTCCACCATTTACTATTATGTTCATAAAATTGAGGCATAATTTTTAAAAGTGTGCGACAATTAGAAATGTGCTTACAGGGCACTAATGTCCAGCAACACCTCCCATTTGAACCAAGGTGTGACGGATGGAAGCACAGACAAACTAACAAAGTTAATACTATATTCCCCTTCCACATACTGGGCAACACATACCGACACATAAAGACACATACCATCATTTAAAACAGATTGATATTCTAATAAGCCTGAATATACAGTGTTTTCCATGATTACTTGTAACCTAATTTTTAAGAAACTATCGTAAGTACACTTTACTTGTTTGAGGTAATTGCACATCACTTTTACCGATTCATACGAATAGTTTTCGACGGGCTAAGTTCTAGCATGAGGTGGCCTTGGAGGTAAAGGAAACTATGGAATCCGAAGGAAACCACTGATCTTGGCAACAGCATCTGAATCTGAATCACCCCTGTACATGCCCCCCCTCCCCGGATTATGACTCCCCCCCCCCCCCCGTCGGAAAAATTCCTGCGGACGCCCATGGTTTCAATAACATTAGTGGGTAAAATGATTGTCTTTCTTGTTCTTATATCAGGACTCTTTCCAGGCACGTCATAGTATAACGTGAGTAAGGTTCACGTGTTTGATAAGTGCTCAGCATGATATTAGTTTTTAAAATAGTCGCTGGCCTTGTTCCAAACTAGAAAGCCATGTAAACGATCGTATTCATATCATTTTAGTACAAACCCTTTCAGTCACTTCCTTTTTGTATTTTTAAAAAAAAATAATATGAAAGATCAACAAAGAATAATGACTAGTCAGTAATAACTGTTGGGTATAAACAGGGTCTACAGTCGCTGATTTTTGGCACAATTATCTTTCATATAATTAATGTAATCCGCAGTTAAAATATTTTAATTTGCGAAGAAAATTGCAGGAATAATTTTCTTCACGGACTACAAGCTGCTTGCTGGTCGAGGTTTATATTATATCAACTGACCTTACGTGTCATAAATTTAGTTAGAAAATTAATCTTTTGGTTCTTCTGACATTATTTTGTTGCTTCACTTTGTATGACTCCTATCTTTCCTATCTCAGGAAGCCGCGGTAGCTTGGTTGGTAGAGCGTCGGACTTGTAATCCAAGGGTTGAAGATTCGATACCCGCACAGGAAGCCGGGTCGGATGCCTCGATGTGTCCTTGCGAAAGGCACTTAGTTACCATTTCCTCGGCATGATATAGCCAATAATGTGTTGAAAGTGCCGTTTAAACCAACAAAACCAAACAAAATAAACCTTTCCTATCTGACAATGTATCTATCTTTGAACACTGAAGAGGAATGTGTGTGTGTGTGTGTGTGCTTTGTTTATGCCCATCATTACCCGGTAGAGTGCAATCACAATTAGTTGGTAAAAGGGTCATTTGGTTTATCAGGATTCTGTGTAACGATATGTTAAAAAAATGAAGAAAAAAAACACAGACTGATGGTATATATCAGAAGAATGCTGTATGAATCACACTCTTCCAGTGAATAAAAATATTTTCTCATTTAAATCCTTGATATGTCTTTTTAGGTATGAATATGCTCTTGTCGGTTCTGCACTTTGCATTTTTTTTCTCATTCTGACATTGATGATGATATGATGCCATGATATCTGTTACATATGTTCTTTGCAATATCAGTTGAGTATTTTGAACTACGCTTTTTGTTTTTGTTTTGTTTGTTTGTACAATAGCCGTCGCCGCGTGGATTATCTCCAGTTACGAAAAAATGGAATACAAGTATATAAAAAAGAAACATTTTGTGTTTGTAAAAATGACACAGATTTATAATTTCCCGTGTGCCCTTCAGAGATAAATAAACTGAAAAAGGATGCAAAAGGTCCTGCTCATAACAAATCTTCAGATCACTGACCAACTCCAGGTATACACAACAAGACACTTAATTCAGTTATGATATCCTCCGCTGGACAGATACAGAAAGCATGAGCGACATGCTCAATTGTATAGACGAATCTTATAGCACGATATTCATCGAATGTCCAGTCAATTCATATCTTGCTTTAAAATTCATTTGGTTTATGCTTATTTGTCTTATAGCACATTTAATAATGCCAAACATTTACGAACTCTCAGCGAATCTAGATGTAAATACTATTGAAAATTGCAAAGAAGGTTGCAAACGTTATTATTTCTTCATAAAAGTTGCATCGGTGTAGAGCAGTTCTTTTGTAGTCAGTTCCTTTTATATGTCATTTCTTCATTATCCTGTAACATTCCCCTTGTAGTATTATTGTCGTGCTTGCTGTTGCTGAGCCCAACAACGCACTTTTTTTTCTGCGAGAGCAGCAATCGACGCGTTTGCTGTTGAGAACAACACTTGCTGTCAAATTTATTCGACGTCATAAAATTCATTGAAAAATTTACATACAGAGAAAACACTCAAAAAAGCAGGTATGTTCCTGTTTCTGCGGTGCCGTTATGTCGCACAGTTTAATTAAAGTATCGATATCCTTCCTACTAAAATTGTATCTTTTATAGTTCATTAGTCTCACTACTTCTGGATGGACATCCTCTAGGTCAAAGACGGAGCACATACACCCTAAGTAATACATCAGTCTTGCTTGAGGATCAATTGATACTCCCGAATGCACGACCGTCGCTGACAGGCGAATTTGCCTGGTCTGGTTTAAAGCTACATCGGTGCTTTGGCCTTGATACGTAACTACATACATTTTCTAGTGTTTTATGATTCTCAGAAATCACAAAAGTTGTCTTGTTAATTCATGATTTGGAACCTATTGTTGCAAATAAAAATCTGGCTTGTTATTTTCTCACAGCAGGTGTACACCAACATTATTGGCCAATGAAATACCATGGCGTTTAACAAACCATAACAATTCCTAGAAATGATCTAGGTATGTGCACACAAGCCACATAATACCTGTATAGTTTATCTATGCCTTTCCTCTGTATAGATTTGAATTGGGGCTTCTGGTATCGTATACTGGCACACTTCAAATTAATCAACGCTTCATTGTCCGATATCATAGATCACCTCCATTAAAACAACGTATTCATCGTAGATATGAGCTGATATACATGCATTTTTATTGTACACCTTTTCTATGAATCTTTCAATACACAGTAAAGTAATGAGGTTCAAGTGATTTCAGTGCTTCCTCGTGCTTCCACGTCAGAACATTTATTTCATTTACTGTTTCAAAATTGTCTCTTTATTGCACAAAGAAAATTATAGTGTATATATATGAAAAAACAATGTCTAACCAGAGATAAATGAACATAGCGTGTACGTGGATTCACGCGAATTCTGCCGACAACGGAAAAGTGAACGACATTAAAACATTTTACAAATGAAAAATAAACACGTATTGATGTAGAGTAAGAATACTAAAAGCTTGTATGTATGTATCTATGTATGTATGTATGTATCTATGTATGTATGTATGTATGTATGTATGTATGTATGTACGTATGTATGTATGTATGTATGTATGTATGTATGTATGTATGTATGTATGTATGTATGTATGTATGTATGTATGTATGTATGTATGTATGTATGTATGTATGTATGTATGTATGTAATGAAACGAGTGACCTGCACCATAATCTAAACCACCATTGCTAATATCTGAATCAAGGTGTCAAGACTATACGTAGTAAACTTAATACTGCGTTTTCGTTTAAATTTACTGAGATGAAACTATTTCAAATAGCTTTCCAAAAGGAACAACGAGTTATACAAATAACAGTGACATGTTTTAAAGTGTATGCTATCAAGAAAACGACGAATCTGTTATAGACCATAGACTTGGTAAAGATGCGAGGCAAGATATTAAAAGTGATTATCTTATCGCTAAAATAACTAAAAAAGTAAAAAAAATAGCAAATATATATATCAGTTGTCTACTGGATTAGATGTGCCTTCCGTCCTTAAACATGTAAGTGTTCGGACGATAATTTTGTAACTCCTGTAGAGAGTTTGATGAAGTTTTTTTCTGGGTAACTTTATTATCATTACTTTACATCTTCTCAACCCATTGATTCATTTGTAAGTAATAATGTTTTTCATTAAAGGAACAATACTCTAAGTATAAAAACAAACTACGGGAAATTGTTGTCCTGGCAAAAACACAACTTTCTGACCCATAAAGTACATTTAAAAACTCGGATTTACATGGATAATCCAAAGTCAAAGTTTCAAATTTGTTAAAGTGATGTGCACGCTTTTGAGTTCTTTAAATAGAGCACAAGGTATATGTATAGTCTGGTCAACGCCATGTTTTTATGCCATGTTGTGTGAAACATGTCGCCTCCACGAGTAAGCATTAGCATGCATCGCTAAATTGAGGAAAAAATTAAAAACAATTAAAAGCACTAAATATCCTGTCTAAAAACACACAAAAAATGATGCATCGTCTCACACAAGAGAACTGAAGATGTAAGTTTACATCTGAATGGGATACCCCTCCTTTAAAAGTGTACCTACAATTAGCAACAATAATAGACGAATCAGCGGATGAGAATCCCATGCAAACGCGACCTTCCGTCCACAATTATCTTGTCCGAGATGATGCATCGTTTTAACGGTGTAATTTAGCAATACCATTTGATGAATTTGCTCAAGGCCTGGCAGGAGCCATCAAAGTGTAGTATACTCGTTTGATTTAACTCAGAAAAATGTTGAAGCAACACTATGTCAGGACGAATTATCTGCCAACATGACTCCACCGAAGGGAAGAAAAATGGCGGCTGTCCGTCCTTGTCTTTATTATACAGGAAATAAGATGTAACCACTATATAACGTGAAACTCATGTATGACATATCATAACTAGACAAGACAAGAGAGTGTGCTGGATAACATATTTTATGTCATTACTCAAGATCAAGGTCAAGGCACGGACACCTACTTCTGGTGACCAAGATCTACATGTAACTCTTATGATATGAATCTTGATGCATTTTTATACGCCCAGGGCATATAAAAATACAACTTTGTGACCTATAAGTTGGGCGTGTTATGTTATATCATTTTCCATCCGTCCGTTCGTCCATCCGTTTATACATGTTTGTCTAGCCCATAACGTTGGAACGGTTCGAGAGATTTGAATGAAACATTGCCCAAAGATATATTAGGAATAGATAACGTATCGCGTACCCTAGCCAGGCCCTCTGACTCAAGATCAATATCACAGCAAGGGGAATGTATGTTTGTGATATGCAGGTTTACTGGTGTATAAATTTGGAACCACTGATTATATTATAATGAAATTTTGTTGCCTAAGTATATGTCATGATTTGACGGTATATATCATACAATAATCAGACCCACTGCCTCAAGGACCAGGAGACGGCAAGGGATCATGCAATTCTGTGACTTGTATCTTTGTCCGGAGTATAAGTTTTGAACCATTAAAGATATTTTAATGAAACTTTGGCCAAGTATATATATTATTACTAGTCGGTGTATCAAATACGATAGCCACATCCTAGCCTCGAGGCCACAACACGGAAACATGTATTTCCGGGACTTGTATCCTTGTCCAGAGTAAACCTTTTGAACCACGTAAGATATTTTAGTTAAACCTTTCCCAAGCATATATCTTGACTTAATTGTGTGTTGCGTACCATATCATGCCTTAAGATCAATGTCACGGCAAAGAAAAATGTAATTCTGTGTATCCTTGTCCAGAGCATATCGTTTGAACTACTACAGATATTTTATTGAAACTTTTAACCAGTTACATATCATGACCAGAAAGCGTGTATCATGCCATAGCCATGCCGCTGACTCAAGGTTAAGGTGAACGGCAAAGGGAAATATAAATCAGTGACCTCTGTTTATCTACAGGTATAACTTTGGAACCAGTGAATCTACTTTAATGAAACATTTGCCTGTTATATATCTTGACTTGACAGTATCTCGCGAATTCATAGTCATACTGCCCTCAAGGTCATGGTAAAAAACGTAAGTCAGTCGCCTGTTTCCTTATCTAGTCTGTCACTTGTTTTACCGCTACAGATGAAATGCTACCCAGGTCCGCACCTTATCATACAGTAATCAAGTCCCTAGTTAAAAAATCAGGTCATGGGTAAGGAAAGGTCACGAGACAGGCGTATAATGCACCGTTTGCGGTGCTCTGGTTACTTAAAAACTCAAGGTTATGCAATGTCTCGCTGTTTTGGTCCCACCTTCAAAATAATTGGTGCAGAATTTGAGTGGGTACTTTACAGGGTTTTGTTTGCTGACATATATATAGATGGGTACTTCAACCCATGTGATATTGCTGTGTTGTTTTGAGCGTCTTGTCTATGTCTGCCTTAGATTCCTTTGTCATGGAATTTCCACCCACTTTACTCTACATTTCAAGTGGTTTATATTTTATTTTACTTACCTTTTGCAGAGTTTTAACATCTTTACCTTTGATCTTTTATCTTGCTGTACTACATGTTTACATTTATTTGCAAGGGTTTTATTTTCCTAAAGTTTTTTGGCAATTCTTTATCTTAATATTTTTAGAACTTACCTTTTAATCTGCACTATATAGCCATCATTGTACAAAACGACCGTTAAACCCGGTACATACATACATGTATACATATTCATCCATCGTCTGTGGATGAAGCTATAGTGATATATGCTGGAGAATGCATACAAGCGTAGGACATGCAGACATGCTACTTTTCTAAGGACTTCTGTTTAAAAAATAGCTCTCCATAAGATCAATATGATACAAACGTCGGTACCAAAGAACCATTTATATGAAAATGTTCGTGAAATGTGCTAAACGTAACATAGTGTTTCAAGTTCTAGGAAGTTAGTAGAAAGTGAGATATGGCACAAACAATATCATACATTATTCATTTATCATCTGTCTTGCAAGAACGTGGTGTTCAAAACGAATATCTTTCGAATAGCTGTGAACTACCCAAATGTCAAAGGGAGTGACAGTATCCAAATTCTATAGCAACCAAATCAAACTTTGCAGGAATAATTTCGGCCATGTTTTATCAAAGTTATGTTTTAGATGGCTTCCGTAGCAACCATTCACCCTCCATTGCAACCAGTTAGAAAATATTTTTCAAATCTATTTCAAATCAGCTGGGCAAATTTTAATCAGTCCTTTGTTCTTACCTCTCAGTTGAAAATTTTAGTTAGTGAAGAACTCTGTTTTATTAAATGATTTTAACATTATTGGCTGAAATAAAACATACATTAAGATCCACGATTTAAAAGCATGCCAGAGTCAAGTCCACAGTTAAGGAAATTAGAACAAATACTTAATATATTCGTGTACAAATCGGATCCAACTGCAAAAAAGAAAATAATAATTTAAAAAAAACCCCAAGCGAAACATTGACCCATCTCTGCCATCGCATAATGCGCCGGCAGATCAGGGTATTTGTTGTTTATTCTATTGATTAGTCTTAAGAAATTGCATTGACCAATACATGCCGGTGCATTGTGCTCTTTGCAGTTGGATGTGACCTATACGCCAGTATATACGATTGTTTATTTACGAACGGTATTTGAAAAATTCTGAATATTTTGTTATAACTTTTTTGTTTCTTTGAACCTGTCAATAATTGTAATGTCTATTGATAGACACAAAAAAGTTCTTTAAAATGATCTGTAGCTGCACGTGCATTATGCTATTGAGCAAAGAGCATACTGTAAAATTCGGGCCCTCTTAGGGTACTCTCTAACTGATATCATTGCCAACTTGAATAACGTTGACAGATGTAATACTCTGCGATATCCTAGAATATTGATGCGGTTTGATTGTTTTTAAGATGGTTGAGAATCCATGGAAGATGACTCACGTTCTGTAAGACTGTTGTCTGCAATTGGTCAGCGAGGAGTGGTTGCTGTGAAGGGGACAGTGGAAGATAAAACAGCCGTGGAAGTGTTAAGTAATCGCCTCAGCAAGTTGCACTGCAGTGTCCAAGATTATGTCACCCAAAACGAGTACTGCCGTCAATGAGGTGGCCCCTCAAAAAGTTGCCGCCCTGGTGAGACCTGCCACTGCTCAGTTGCTTCGCAACGAAACGCGCGATGCTTGCGACGCTATTGCTACAAACGTGGCCAACTTATTAGAAGACGACCATAAGACACCATATCTTTGCAATGGCATCCTCCCAGGACATGCAAGACCACGCCATCGATGTGTAACCGTAGCATCCGCAACCTGCAGTACTACTCGTACGAAGACCACGATCCAAATCAAAAGGGTCGTGTGGAGCTACAGATGCAGGATACCTCGCACTACTTTCACCCAGTCGAAGACTATGTCGAGGTTTTCGGCAAACTCACAAAGGCTGTTGTGACAGATTACTACGCAGCAGATAAGGTGGCATTTGTTCAACAGTGCCCGCTATCTTATCGATAGCAAAGATAATCTCGACGTCGCCACGACCATCCTTGGCCTTGCTCGCTATAGTGACGATTACCCCCGCAGCGCAGGTCTATCGATGATGTCCGCGAAAGACGCAACAGACAACGCCGACGATATCAATTTTCCATGAAAAATGCTAGAAATGCTGTGGGGGAGGCCCAAACGCCGGCATTGGGCATCGCCAAACAAAACTTGAACACATGTTTGGCGCTGGCAACCTTTCCGGGCGCGCCCCCATAATGCTAACAACCATCCAGGCCAAGCACTTGACCTTGAACTTTCAGCCTCAGCCATAAAAGCTGTGCATCACGAAGGTGGCTTTCTGACTTTGCTCGCCCTCGTTCCCGGTGTGGTAGCCGCCGGTAAGGTCGCGGCCATTCCAGCTCTTGAAGCCTCCAGCAAGGCAGCAGCGCTCGGTTCAGCTGGTACGGCTGGTGTCTGGCCGTTAAATAACCCATAAACGGATCCTTCATGAATCCTGTTGCTTTGAAACATGCTTCACAACAAGCAAAAAGGTCAGTGAAACGCGATTAAAGGGGCGGGGATTCTACCTGCCGGTGCGCCGGTGGTGAAGGCTCACAAACGTTGACCTACTGCGCATGGCTTTGTCACCTCGACTGCCCTTAAAGCACTTCTCCGGTGTCTACATGCGCGCGCCACGAGCTGGCATGCCTACCAGGACGCAGCGGACACAAAGCTACCATCATTAACCTCGACACTTTTGAAAACCGCAGGAGGCACTGGACAGCTTTCAAGGCGAACCCCTAACACCTTCTGTACTGTGACTCGTACGGATTCACGCCGCCTCTTGAACTAGTTTCATATCATTGCCGGTTGCGTGGCAACCAACCGCTGACCTACTACACGCGCCCGGTTCAAAAAAGGACTGACGAACTGATTTGTGGCCACCTACCCATCGTGGTGCTAGAGGCGCTCGAACACAATCCAAAGCCTCAAACTTTGCTAGAGGCAGCGTCATCTGCGCTCCGGTAATAATTTAAAGGCAGCCCCTTTTTGCATAGTGTATAATGCCTGTGTTCATATTTAGACGCTTCACTGACACGGGAAATTCCCATGCTATAGACCTCTCCAACGATTTCAATAAGGCCGACATTGCAGCTCTTAGCAACCGCGCTATTAAGGCCGACCCAGATGACCTGGTCGTGTTCTCCAATGCCGCTGTGAATCTTACTAACTCGGGCGTGGACGTTTCTACGCTTCCCACTAAACCAGCTGCTAGAATGGCGGTAGCCGGCCAGATCGCAGTCTTCATCGCTGATGGCACACTGCGCAATTGTGGTGAGCCTTTTGATCGGTATCAAGCTGTTGAGATTGCCCACCCTGCTGTTCGTAGCCTGGCTGATCCCATCCAGCCTCAAAATTTCGCCACAAAAAGATATGTTGACAAAAGCGAAGAGCTCAGGCTTCTCAGGGTTGGCGACAACATGACCGGTCTCCTTGACATGAAAGCCCACAGGATCGTGTCTTTGTCAGACCCAACAGAGCCCCAATACGCTGCCACAAAAACTCACCCAAAGATTATGTAAAGAGCCGTCTCTGGATAAAAAGCAACGTTGGCCTTTCACCGAAAACTTTACCGAATCCGGCATTCGTGCTTAAAGCAAGTTGCCGTGACGAAACGTGGGCATCACTTTCAATCCGTGTAAACCGGATCTTAATGGCACATAATGGGAGTACTGCCGTTCCGGCTAACGTCGCACACGAAATCCTTACAATTAGCTATGCATCTATGTTTGCCGCCAGAATCACCATTAGGTGCGAGAGTGTCAATGTCAACGCACACCCGATGTGATTTCCAGCCACTCTAACCATCTTTGGCCTGCTCTTGAGCAACAATTAAAATTCATGTAGATTAACACTATAACTCCGCGTAAAGAGAAAACACAAGCAAGCCATGCTGGAGCTACCAGACATAGACGATGAAGTCGAATCATTTGTGCCACCCGCCGATCCTGATATTGGATGAGCTCGCAAAACTTGCCGCTTATATCGACAAGAAATACAAACCACTGGTGGAAGAGTCTCCGGAGTTTGAGTTTGGAGGTAGATTTTCCAATATGTATTTTCGATTTGGCCCCAGCCCATATTCCCCAAGGGGTGGGGACAAATCACTAAGCCGCATGGGGCGAAAGTGGCCTTTAACACGTACAAGATGTTACCTGGTACTGTTGTAAGTGCACTAAAAATAAACATTACTGTCGAACAAGAAAATAAGTATTTTTTTTTAGTGCTAAACTGGAAGTAGCTATTGCCTTGTCAAACGTTTGCATTTCAGGGCTCATATACCAAAGTAATATGTTTATTCATACACGGGGTGACTCCGAACAGCCCTACCTATCCCTAATTAAACTGCATAGTGATCGCCGTTTGTCGGTCACGGCCTTTGTGATGACCCAAAACATGGCATTTTGAGGCACGTTTTGGCCTATTTTATGAATTTTTTTAACACTGGGGTGATCGATAATGAACCTGTACGGATAGCCCAATTTACCCGTGACTACCCTTGCAACAACAATAAAAGACCAGCAGCAACATTAATTATGACAATCTCTCTCTCTCTCTCTCTCTCTCTCTCTCTCTCTCTCTCTCTCTCTGCGCATCTATCCTATCTGTATTTAATTAAAATGTCAGTATTTAAATGTTTTGAATATATTTTGATCCTTTCTTATATTTTATATTTAACATTTATTTTTTCATACATGTAGAAGTTTATCTATACAGTTAATGTCATCTTTTGAGTAGTTTGTATGAGTAGAAAAATATTTAGAATAGTTAATCAACTAGCATCCAATCCAATATTGTTAAGAAATATTACAATAAAATAATATAATATGCTTAAAAGAAACAATCATTAACAGGCAATCAAAATGCCAATGACGATAATAACAAAAACAACGACAATTCCAATAATAAAATAATAATAATGATGACCGGAACAAACTCATAGTGTCCACCCGTCCATGAACCACTGCTATCCCACATCCGTCCGTCCGAGGAAAATTGAAGACAGTTATGCCGTTAAACATAGTTATACTAATCTATCATATCCCAAGAATGTTGCTGTGATTGATTGATTCTTGAATTAAAGTCGTTTTCGCCCTTCGGGCATGTACGACTATGTACCCCCATAGCGTGCGAAGGACGAAAATGACTTTAATTCAAGAATCAATAAATCACAGCAACAGTTATGTTGCGAAACAGATAGATAAACAGACGCCACACATAATAGCCTAACTTAATTAATATGAAATAGACAGATCAACAGGAAGTCACACATAATAGCCTAACTTAATTAATATGAAATAGATAGATCAACAGGAAGACACTCGTAATAGCCTGACTTAATTAATATGAAACAGATAGATCAACAGGAAGCCAC
Organism: Margaritifera margaritifera; assembly: GCA_029931535.1. Lineage (NCBI taxonomy): Eukaryota > Metazoa > Mollusca > Bivalvia > Unionida > Margaritiferidae > Margaritifera > Margaritifera margaritifera. The sequence goes on from JAQPZY010001597.1 coordinate 2,276,324, forward strand.
ACATAATAACTTAACTTAATGAATATGAAACAGATAGATCAACAGGAAGCCACACATAATAGCCTAACTTAATGAATATGAAACAGATAGATCAACAGGAAGCCACACATAATAGCCTAACTTAATGAATATGAAGGCAGCAGTGTCCGAAACATTTACATACAGTTATAGGACGTAAAAAAAGTCAAAGCAAGAAAGGAATGTTTAAGTTATGGAAGTCAACACTATGATAGTATTCTGTGGCACATATTTATCCCATTATTTTAAGAGAATAATAACCAACGGATTGGCTCATATATAAAAGGACTGTCTGACACATTTACAGTTGAGTGAACATTGGAATAAAAGGTCGTCTTCTGGCTTTTATAAATTGGATACTCAAGTCGGGACCCAAAGTTCACACATATCTTTAGATCTGAAAATGTGGCATGGTTCTATTCTTAATTTATGAACACCTCAGTGTACTAGAATTAACACAAAACTCTAAATGAAAAACTGCATGATTGTAAAGTATGTATCTGAAATAAACTTATTCCGATGATAAAACCTAAGTTAAAATGGTGCGAAAATTAAATTCCCGACACAGTTATTATATAGAAGGGTATGGGAAGCAACTGATATGTATTCACCAGGCCTGGATTTTACCAACAGAATTTAAGTCTGGACTTAAACTTAAAGCTATGAGACTAAGTTCCGATTGGTTGAAAATTTAAGTCCGGCTTAAAACTGACCAATGAGATGTCTTAAGTCAAGACTTAATTTTAAGACTTATGCTGGTGAAATTGGGGCTAAGTATTCGCATAGTGTTGGGCCGGTATCGTCCATTTTAAAGAGTAACCATAACTAAATACCAATCATTGGCAAGACGTGTTCTCATTTCTGTTATTGATGTTGATTTATCTAGTAGATTAATATGCGATTTTTTGTATCATGATCACTATTATTAATAGCGTGTCTTTGCAGATCTAGTGCAGACTATGATGTCTGAACACCAGGCAAATGAATTTCAATTTCCTGCTTCCGGCATTGATTTCACGCACAATTTCGATATAGACCCTAATTCATTTGAGTAGTATTTCTGTTAGCCGTGTTAACCATCCATAAAAGATTCTAAATCTAGCATCTTTCCAGCAGAAAGACTTTGACAACAATTAAAATTTAGTGGAAAAAAGCTGACCAATAGTAAAAACTGCTTCCCTCAATAATAAGATTTACACCCAAGATACGTATGCAGCAAAACCTGCCTAATCCGGCCCCTGAGAATTGTGATACTCTGCCAGTCGCGACTGTTAAACTCAGTCCGTCTTAGCATTTTTGTAATAGATCTGGCACTGTATATTCCGACTCACTGCCCAATCTAACCTAAATTCCAGCTCCCAACATGACCGGATTACACAGGTTAAACTGTACTATTGTAGTGGTCACCAGTATTTCAAAAAGAAAAAAAATCATATATACTTGCATTAATTATACACACCATTTATAACAGGTTATAATGAAGAATCAAACAATGCTACAAACTATTCAAACTCAAGGGGATAAAGGAAAAAGCAGCTGCAGCAATTCCAGTGACAAGCTATGTGAACTGTCACATCCACGAGAGCTTATTGCTTGTGTTAGTCATTTTATAATTGTGTCACAAAACACCGTTCCATCACTGTTTCCAGTCCACTGTTGTCAAAAAATATGTACACAATATGAAACAAACACACATACTGAGGCTAAATATCAGAGGAAGATCGATGAATTCCATATGTCAAGTGAATAACAGAAATCTTAAACAACTCTCTCAAGTGTATTGTAAGATATTAATCCGCTTTCGTTGGTGTTTCTTTTTATAGTTTTCACACTTTTATCGAGGATGATATGCTCTCATATCTTCTATTAAATCGGTTTGTTCTAATGTCAATTAGATAATTCGAAACTAAACCTTTTCTTGCACTACCACCCAGCTGAATAGAATCACTTTCAGTTACAAAGGAAACGAAACAACACTCCATACATTCCATACATATACTGGCATTATGCGTATGTAAGACATGTAGTCAATTCACAAATATGTTTCAGCTTGCCCCTGACAGATAGAACTTTATAATATATATATATATATATATATATATATATATATATATATATATATATATATATATATATATATATATATATATAGAGAGAGAGAGAGAGAGAGAGAGAGAGAGAGAGAGAGAGAGAGAGAGAGAGAGAGAGAGAGAGTTACAAATATACACCAAACAGAGCGGAAAGTGATATCCCTGGATTCTACAGGAGATTGTTTGATAACATTAACATACTTTTAATATACGAATAAATAATATTATCATACAGGTTAGTGAATTTTAATTCGTACTCTGCGGAGATTCGAACCCGGATCAACGGGTTATGACACTCATCGCCTGGCCTGTAAGCGCCAACACCCACACCATCTCGAGCATGCACACATCACCACAAAATGATGCTACAAAGTTGGTGGTATAGGCATTCGTGCGAAGCAGACATACCCGCATGTCGACCCAGTAATTAATTCTCATCTAAATACACAGTCCATCTGGATTCCTACTACAGAAATCAAGGTATATAAAAGTTATTATAGAGAACCGATATTATCCAACCACTATTACATATGCACACAACAGAAATTTGATTTATTGACCGATTACCTTTGATAGGGCAGATGCAACCGGTAATGACGATATTCTTAAATTGAATAGTGAAAATTGCATCGAATTGTCTGTTAGCATATGTTGGGCATACTTTTTAAAAAAATTCTTTAGATTGTGCTTCTTGTCTCACTGAAAATATCTGTCAGGTCGAAACATTGTCCAGTCTATTGTGTAAAACCTCACAAAAGGATGCAGACACTGCTGTTCCTCCGAAGGAGTTGCATCGGGGTGTAGTAGTTATCCTGGATCCAGTATCTCTTGTAAGTCATGATTTCTGTTATCCTGGATCCAGTATCTCTTGTAAGACATGATTTATGTTATCCTATAAGTCTCTCCTCCAAGAACAATTGACATGGAGGATGTTGCTGTTGCTGATGCAAACAAAGTGCTTCTTCCCGCGAGTGCAGCAACCGACGCATTTGCTGTTGTTGTTGCAGACAACACTAACTGCCGAATTTCGTCCACATCATAAAACTCATTTGAAAAATTTCCACACAGCGCAGCACATTCAAAAATGCATTTATTCTCAAGTTTGTGCGGTGCCAATACCTCGCAGAGTTTGATTAACGTGTCAATGTCCTTTCTACCGAGATTATTATTCTTGTCACAGGATGAAGCCGGGTTGGGACTGGATTAGTGAAGACACCGAAAGCAACTGCGTTAATAAGATGTTTATTTATAAACGCAATTTAAAGATGAACAAATCTGACACCATTATAACAAAAAGATAAGGAAAAATTATAAAGTTCCTAACATGGAACTATCAACAACAAGTAACTCAACGAGAAAAATCAAAGATGAATTTAACGAATGGAATTTTAATCAAACGTGAATAACATCCTATCACCAATCAACAAATAAGAGTATATGATCTACACCCTAATATAAGCAAGGTCTTATTAAGTACCAAGGGTGACCAAAGCATGTGATTTATGCACTTATCAATATGATACTCATTTATTCATCAATCTATCAACTCATCAATTTATCAATTCATCAAGCGATATTGGAATATGTATGAATTTATGGATCTGTCGTTCATATAACGATATTGAAATGGGAATGCATGAAATTATGAATCTATCACACATATAGCGATATGAAATGTGAATACATGTAATTTCGCTCAGATAGCAATAGTGAGAATAACAATAAAATGGAACACGTAATATATATAACTATCGTGGGCGCCCATTTGACGTCCAAGATGTATCTCCGGTTCCACCCGCTCTAGTCCATGGTCAAGGAGCCACCACGCATGGTCCACCCCTCCCAGTCTGTTGAAGGATCCCTCGAGAGCCTTCACATTAACAAAGACCCGCTGGTCGAGAAGCCTTGGTCCCTCGCATCGAGAAAACCAGTACACTCTTCCGAACCAACGTCACCAGACACAGCGTATACGTCACAAGAAACCACACAGTTCTGCGACTCCACAACACCAAACCATATATAAGGCAGCTAAAAGTATAACAACTAAACCGTGTAGTACATATGACACGGTTAGTACTTTTGCATTGATATATGTTGCGCATGCGCGCACATGAATTACATCTCGTTACACATTACATTAATCATTCAAAGCATGCTGCGTATAATTAAATAAAATCCGTCTGTTCAGTTACAACAGACAGCTAACTTGAACCAGACTATAGTATTTCTAATATCATGGCGTTGTATGACCTAGGTATTGACTCTCTGTAGAATTTAGAATAAATTCTAAAACATCTAATATATGAAACAATTATGTAATATAAAACGAATAGTGATAAAGAATACTATCTTAAATTTCACATACCTCTACAGCTGAAGATTTGCTCCCGTAAAGAGGTAAGCTTTCTGACAAGACTCGTCGTAGTGTAATTTGTTTATAGAGAATTTTCTCTATATGTACCCTAGCTGTGACAGATATGCGCAGCAGCTAGGTACTTAGGTTTTCACTGCAGGCAATTTGCACGTGCAGCATGGGGTGAATCGCGCTCATTATTTCAAAATAACTAGAGCCGAAAAAAATAAACAACCCTCGAGTAACGCTCTAGTCGGAAACGAAACCCGAATACATTTTTGATCACATATACATATTGATATAAACCATACAATTCCGTGACAATTCTCATATAATCTCAGTCTTTTTACCTCTGGATGGACATCCGTCAGATTCAATACGCAGCATATGCAGTCAAGGTAGTACATCAGTTTTCCTCGGGGATCATCTGGTATCATCTGGTATCTTCACACGAACACCTGTAGCCGTCAGACGGATTTGTCTGTCCTCGCTTATAGCCACTGCTGTGCTTTGGCTTTGATAGGTAGCTAGGGACATTTTCTTGTGTTCTTATGATGGTCCAAAATAGGTAAAACTGAATCACACTTCCAAGATTTGAACTCCTTGGTCAACTGTAAATAGTTTTACGTAGGCAAGACACAGTCTCACAACAGTCGTCCACCAACATTACAGCTAAATGAATAAGGTTGGTAAAGATTATGACGTAGCAATCGCTGCCCTGGTGAACAAAAGAAATTCTTGGAACTTGCTGGACCAGGAGACGCCTAATAAACGACAGCAATATATTTCTTCGTTACAGACATGTATCGGCGCTACTGGTATCGTGTACTGAAGTTTTGAAATTGTTTATTTAACGGTTATTTAAAGTGTAGTGACTGAATACACTTCATCTGGATTGCTTCCTTCAACATAACGAGCTATCCAACGTATCAGTAAATACTATATTTGTTAATTTTTCACTGTTTATCACATTCTATGGACCCTTGAAATCAGGGGAAGTAGGAAACACCAAAAAATCTAAGGCATGAGGTGAAACATAAGAAATTTTCAACTGTAAGTAGTTTTACCTAGGCAAATGACAGTCTCACAACAGTCGTCCAGCAAGACTAACAGCTAAATGAATAAGGTAGGTAAAGATTATGACGTGCCAATAATCACCTTGGTAAGCATATAAAATAAATTCCTGGAAATTTGATTGGGCCCAGGCATGTATGAGTGCCACAGGTATCGTGTACTGATGCTTTGACACTTTTTACTTAACGGTTATTTACAGTGTACTGACTGAATACATTTACCTTTATCGCTTCCTTCAACACAGCGAGCGATCTAACGTATCAGCCAATGCCATATTTATTACCTTTTCACTGTTAATCACATTCTATGAACCTCTCGAAGCAGGAAGGAAGTTGTGAAGTTTAGAATATTGTTACCACACACGAGTAATTATTTCAAATGTTTGTAACAAGCTATATTTGCGATTGGACACACTTCAATTATATACACATGATGCAAAATCAAAGAGAAAGGAATGTAAAATCCACGTACATTACAGAGAAACAAATGTAACGCCAACGTACGCTCCTGACGACAACAGGCAATACCATGCTTCCTGATATGCATTAAATCTTTGTGGTATTACCAATTTCAGTATTTTAATTTTGTTTTGTTTTGAGATACTACAATTTCAAAAGTCTTTGCTGAGAGCTATATGGAGTAATTTTAGTTCAAGGTAAAACTGTGAGCCAGTTCTAAATGGATCACAAAGATGTTGTTATGTACAAAACGAAGGGAATGAGGTGAAACATAACAAATTAATAATGAAATGTTTAAACATGCATTGGTGGATATATTATTCCGATTTAAAGGAAAGAATATATCAGGAGATATCTATTTTTCAAATTGCTGAACGCCTCTGTATTGCTAGAATGTTGAATATAAAATCCACGTATTTCCGATTACTAAAGGAAATTATTAAAAATATTTGAACATTACCTATTTGAGAATACTATCATATATAATACACCAAAATCATTATGCATGGTCTTTCAGTCAACTCCTTTCAAAATACCATCTCCTCTCTCTACACTTCTTGACGGCCATGCTCTTGCATATGTCAGAAGTTATACGTATTATGTCATATTTTAAAATCCAAGCTGTCAGATGATGAAGATATGATGAGGCATTACAGATTTTTGTGTACTTGAACAAACATGCTTTACGTAAATTTAGAAATTGTTCTTTATCAAGCTTCGATTATTCAAATCTTATTGTTGCACAATGTACTGCGCTCCTCTGTGGACAAACTTTAGTGAATGTATGAAAAGAAAACTATTTATTGGCTATAATAATACTCTTCGTTTACTATTAAGCCTTCCAAGATGGAACAGTGCCTCTACCATGTTTGTATACTATAATGTATTCAGTTTTGAAGAATTAATGAGAAAGTATGTGTTTTCAATGATTACACGAATATCTTATAGCAAGAATTGTATTTTGAAATCTTTGTGGAACTATGATATTCGTTTAAATTCTCATATTATAGATAGATGGTACAAATTACTCTTTAAATGTCTTACATAATTTTGTTCTTAACAATGACAGAAATCGAAACGTAAAAGACGCAACAAGACAACAGAATCATCGTGCAAAAATACCCCAAACGTTCTAATCATGAGTTAAGGCAATCTTGATTTAATGGTTTTTGTAAAGACTGGTTTCCTATATTCTCTCATCGACAAACAATATTAATATTGTAAGCACGGGCTATCGTTCTTGAAATCCAAAGCCAGAAGATTCGAATAATCGTTAATTTAAAAGAAGAAAAATCAAAATGAGTGTACAGAATGAGTAGGGTCTCTCTCTCTCTCTCTCTCTCTCTCTCTCTCTCTCTCTCTCTCTCTCTCTCTCTCTCTCTCTCTCTATATATATATATATATATATATATATATATATATATATATATATATATATATCTATCTTTTACTATATATATCTTTTTGGAGAAAAAACAAAGAAATTAGTATTGTCTCCGTGTTCATCCATACATAAGAACGTTGGTTAGTCATGTTTCTTGTAAACGGATTTTTCTTTTATTGACCTCGATACAGTGGTCGAACATGGTGTGCGACTTCCCTATGGAGTGTACATTTGCAGGAATGTTTACGAGAAAAATATGACTCCAGGATCTCCGGAGACAGGGATGAGATGAAACAGGGTAAAAGTAGGACATCACTAAAGCATATATTCATGGGTGTAAAATCAAATGTTTTTGAGAGTTCTTTGACATGAGTTGATTTTTTTCTCCTCTAACTGACCATGTGTTTCCTTGGTCAGGGGTGCAAGGAAAAAAAAATGAATATCATCAAACCATTTTACAATGAGTGCATCATACTGAAGTTTAATTGGAGTAATTATTATACATTGGTTTTTACTCCTAATGAATTATTAAACCCCATTGCAAAAATAAAATGATACAAATAATTTTCACCTTCGTTACATGCGAACGATTTGTGGCATGTAATGCATGTATAGAATAGCACTTAAAACATTATTCTGAAATTCACTGACTATGCAGTATTATTTGGAATCTCTTTACAATATTTTGCTTATAACACTTATTACAGTATTAGGTCTTTAGTCGAAGTTAGCGATAGTAAAAATAATGAAAACAACTCTAAAGTTATAATACTGTTCAAATGTGAATATTTTTAGTCTTAAAACATGTGTTTAAAAATTTCTACAAGTTTAGAAAATTCTCAGTTTCTTCAAATATAAAACAAGATGCTTTTATCAAATTATTGCGATATTTTAACTGTACCTGAATCTTTCACGTCTGCAAAATATTCAGTATAAATTGATTGTTACGAGCCAAGCAATACGTAAAATATGTTCATCATCTCGGTTTAACGACAAATTTGAGACGTTAAATGAAGACAATGGAGGGGAGCAAAGAGACAGTGATAGGGATGATGTCTCTTTCGTAAGTAAACTTAATTTATTTGACGTCGATCGCAAAACACGGTCTAAGGACTTTTATACGGTCTAAGGACTGGTACACGGATTAAGGACTAGTACACGGTCTAAGGACTTTTACTAAATGCTTTGGAAAGCCTAGGTGCCGGCTTGAAGAAGTGACCTTGGAGGAGTAGGAAACCTTAGAACACAAAGGAGACAACTAAGCTTGGCAACATGGTGGTAATCTGAATTAGGTGCTGAAACTGGAGACTGAAACTAGAACCGCAGAGGTTTGAAGCAAATTCGTTGCACTTTCTATGTACACAAAGTTTAAAATTTTGTTGGATGTTATTTTTGACCCACGGTAGTTGGGGAAAGAGAACGTTTCTATAAAATTCAATAATATTACATCATATAAATCTAGCAAAAATTAATGCTCTTTGTACTTCCTTGTGTATTGCTCATTGTGCATTGCTCCAACATTTTCTATCTGTGTGAATATCTATTCCTGAGCACTACAGCTGACAATTTATGTGTGTACTTGACGTGGATGTTTGCTAATGCCTTTATGCTCCTGTATAGTTTCATCAACAGCAGCGGGTACAATTATTTCTATTTACTTGTTCTCATATCAGGACTTTTCAGTCATGTAAACATAACGTGACTAAGTTCAACGTGTACATAGGTGATATACTTAGCAATGGATCAGATTTAAATATAGTCATCGACCTTGTTTAAAGCTGTAGTGCCATGTACTGACAGTTGCTGATATTATTTTAGTACAAACCATCGAGTCACTTCTTTGTTTTTGGATAATATGAAAGATGAACAAATATTAAGAAAGGTAAACACATATGAATGTCTCGTCCCTTAGAAACCTTTACGCACTCCCTTAGAAACCTTTACGCACAACGAATGACAGATAACCGCGAAGCTCAGCCCAGGAGAGAAAGAGTTATTTACCACTGAACAACCAGAATCAAAATGTTAAAATGTGATAGATAGTCTGGGAAATAGCTAAAATGGCATGCAAAGCGCTACGTCAGAGTACATGTTTATTTTAAGATGTACAATTCTTTATGTTGTAGTCTTGCTGTGAAAAACGAGCGTAAAAGTAGTTATTGGCTGATATTTAATGCATAATTTTAACTACGACGAAGTCGAAGGTATATGCAAATCCTAGGTTGATGCTCTTTCATTCAAAGAAGTGAATTAGTGTTCATCCCTATAACTCCTACAAAGTTGGCGACACATATAATCTACAAACAGTGCTGTTTTTAATGTGATTCGAAACGTTCATAACTTAAATTTTTGTTGCCTCCGAAAACACAATTGCTGACTGCCAAGATTTTATGCCGATATTTATCGTAAATGTTAAGCGAAATCTGATAACAGAAGGGTGCAAATACTAGTATGTCTCTGTAGGAATTACATCAGTGTGTGTTAGTTGTGTTGCATCCAAGCCCTCTTGCAAGTCATAATCTTCATAATGTAAAAATTTTCTCCTCCGAGCACGACGTGCTTGCTGTTGTTGTTACTAAGACAAATAACTTATTTTTTTCTTCATGCGAGTGCTGCAACTGAGGTTTTGTTGTTGATGTTGCGAACCACACTAGTTGTCGATTTTCATCGACATTGTAAAACTGATTTGTAAACTTTACACACAACGCATCATACTCAAAGATACGTTTATTTTCCAGTTTATGAGGTACTTTTATTTTACAGAGTTTAATTAAAGTGTTAATGTCTTTGCTACTGAGATTATTGCAGTCTGTCAACTATCTGACATAGATCAATCAGATTCAATACGTGGCCGATATAATTAAGGTAGTACACCATACTAGCTCGAGGATAATTTGATAGCGTGCACAGAGACACCGGGGTGTAAAACGGATTTATCTGCTGTTATTTAAAACTACATCTGCGCATTGCCCAGGGTAGGTAACTGAACTGCAAACATTTTATTGTGTTTATATGGCCTTCAAAATTTCCGAAACTGTATTCTCTATTTACAGTTCCAAACTTAGCAACCATGGTTACAAGAAAGAAAGAAAAAAAAAGTTTGTTGTAGAAGTTGCTAAACGTAATTAGTTTTACTTTCTCACAGCAGGCGTCCGATAAGTGTAGGCCTAATAGATAAACGAATAATGTAGGTTAGTAAATAGTATCACGTAGTTATCGCTACAATGACAAACATATCAACCAAATTCCTGGAAATTTGCTGGGTCTGGGCACTCCAAACATTATTTGTATAGTCAGTGATACTCATACTTTTCAGGTCCAGATCTGTCTGGGTGCCTATGGTATCAAGTACAAATGTTTTGAAATGGGTATTGAATGGTTATTTATAATAAACTGACTATAAAAAAATAAAAAAAACTTCCCCATGATCATCTTTTTTGGAAGAGCGGGTAGCCCAGATGTCCAAGGCATCATTCGATATAGATTTATTTACTAGTCTACAGAATATCAAAGTGAGCAAATATTGTAATGAGCAATTTACATAACAAGTATATGTAAAGAAAATTTATCTGAAAGCTGTGTACTTACCATCTAAAACTTTAAAAACGTGGCACCCGAAACGCTGATAATTTCGCCTATATCTACCAGTGCTTTGCGTCTACATTACAGAAAGAAACGAAGACAAACGCGTAAGTCTTCATAAAGCCGACAAGAAATTATTTAACTGATCATGGTACTTGTTTATATTTGTTAAAAATCCCCAAGATTTGTGGTCTAATTTCTTTAGAGAAAAAAAAAAGATATTCATCACCTATGTCAGGAAATATCATATGCATGGCTGCGAAATGCACTTTGCACAAGTTAGAGAGCGCATGTACCACAATACACATGCGTCTCATGTCTATGACGTCACGTTAAATGGGCTAGTGCACACGCTTGAAAGCAGACTTAATTCACTTATTTGTTTGTACTTATTTAATATTATTCTCATAATGACGTTGTTTACGCCACAAAGACCGAATGAACTTGCACACCTAATAGCAACGGAATGTATGGTTGCATGCTATTGCAGTTTAATAATTTTTGATGTAAACAATCCGCGAGGGTACGCGGTATTTACAATACTTTACCAGACCGATATCTGCAAGTTCTCTATACATGTACAGTTTGGGCAGACAGAGACTAAACTTCCTCTCGCCCCTCACAGTTTATTCTCCAACATGAACGTCCTCGATATTTTCCGTCGCATTCTGGAAAAGAGATCTCGGATAGAAATAGTGACCAATTTGAAATACCTCGAAACCCGTGGTTGTTTATTAAGTCATAATAAACTTACTGACGTTATAACAATTGCATAAGTGTAATAACTAATATCAACATAAGCAATAGTTTGATACTATAAAAACTGAATGATTTCTTCGTGTCTCTTTATTCAGAAGTGACAGAATTGCATTTGATATTAAAAGTGTAGGTATATCATTGATTGTTGAAACGTCGCCAAGTGTTATTTTCAACGCCCGTCGTTCATTATTAGGATCTATTCTTCGCATATCTGTCTGCGAAAAACTTACCAGTATGGGAAGTATCACTACGAATACCTCACAGTTTCTTTCAGAGCGTCGTAATTATTCGAATTGCGTGGAAAGAGACGAGGATGTTCAGATTGCTCATACTTCTTTTTTCTTCAGAAATTGACCATTATAATTTACAATAGACCTGTCTATGGATATGTGTAAGAGGGGAGTAAGCAACAATTCCACACAAACATATGCTATTGATAATAGCATTTTATGCACAGCAAATTATGTACACAGTTACATTCTCAACACTTCATTCGATAAACATCAATTCACTACTTGTAATTCAAAATGAATGTTATTGGTACGAACCAGTCATCCTAAAGAAAATATATAAAGAGTTCTATGTTCACAAAAGTTCATCTTGCTCCAATCTCTAGTCGTCACGCACACAGCGAATAAAGCATGTCTACAAAGGATGGAATTATGCTAGTTGTCTACACAGGGCAGATGTATGCACCCACACAGGGAATAAATCATGTCTACACAGGACAGATGTATGCACCCACACAGGGAATAAATCATGTCTACAGAGGACAGATGTATGCACCCACACAGGGAATAAATCATGTCTACACAGGGCAGATGTATGCACCCACACAGGGAATAAATCATGTCTACACAGGACAGATGTATGCACCCACACAGGGAATAAAGCATGTCTACACAGGACAGATGTATGCACCCACACAGGGAATAAAGCATGTCTACACAGGACAGATGTATGCACCCACACAGGGAATAAATCATGTCTACACAGGACAGATGTATGCACCCACACAGGGAATAAAGCATGTCTACACAGGACAGATGTATGCAACCACACAGGGAATAAAGCATGTCTACACAGGACAGATGTATGCAACCACACAGGGAATAAAGCATGTCCACACAGGACAGATGTATGCAACCACACAGGGAATAAAGCATGTCCACACAGGATGGAATTATAATAGTCGTCTACACAGGACAGATGTATGCAACCACAAAGAGAACAATACACGTCCACAGACGACTGAATTCTACCTGCCCACACAGGATAGACATCAGCACCCACACAGGGAATAATACACGTCAACACAGGACTTTCCCCCTAACTCCACACAAAGGTTTGTTTTTTTAATTGAATTATCTTACTTGCTTGTCCGGTTCATACTGATGATGTGACACAACAGCGATACTGTCCGGATCAACACAGGCGACATCTTAATATACTGACAACTTAGCTAGCAAGCCACAGTTAGCTCATTTATTCATCTCTACATTAACCAAGAATGTAATAATCAAGTATATTCTGCTTTCACATCTTGTAATCTTGTAGCAAGAATGCCAAATTAAGCAATTCAGCCCTTTTATATGCACAGTTCTTGCTAACCCTCGCGCATGCAACTCGTGCATCACAACATACCATGTACTGTGCACCTAGGACAACTTAAAACATACAAAACTATTTGCTGAACATTATCTATACTGCATAAATTAAGTAAGGTACACAAACAGTTTAGCTATACAAATGTGCATTCATCTGCCAGCTATACTGTTCCATGAACATTTAGGCAGATAAAGTTATTACAAATTATGAACTTCACTACTAACTTGTGACAATATCGCTGCCGTAATGATGTTCCGACCTCTAGATCTCCTATGCCCTGTTCGCCGTCTTCGTCGATTAGTATACAAGAACCGTGACTGTTTTCGCCTATTACTCCCAATGCGTGCATTGAAATACCATAGAGAACAAGGGTAAGGAACCAGACTAAATGCGGCGGCTCAGATTAGTATATTATGACGTCTGCTCACATTTTAAAGCTTCATTGGCTTTGTATTCCATCATTGAAAAGTCTAGAAGTTTTTTCCACCATGTCACACAAAAGCTTACGATTCTGCACGAAAGATAATAAAAGCAAAGATCAGAATAAATTAAGTGCTTTATATACCTTGGCTAATAGCCAATGTCTAACTAAAAGACTCTTCACTTTGACAAAGGGAGGTACAGTTTCTCCTTGTGGCAGTTTACCATACAATTTACAGCGTCGTGACAACGGCATTATCCTATCAATGGGAGGTAACCCTCTGTGAAGGGTATACTTCTTCAAAATACGTGAAATTTCACAACGGTTGCCTCTGAATCTCTTTCTAAGAATCGAATACGATCGATTATGATCGATTTTAATCAAATAAAGACGAGGATGTTTCGAATGGGAGTAAGTTGTGAAATTTAGATTGCTTCCATTCCAGAATAATTAATTCGAATGTTTAGTAAAAGTTGTCTTTACAATTCCTGCAACATCAAGTGTGTAAAGGTGTAAAAACCTTAAATGAAATAACAGATAAACGAATGGAACATCAACGTACGCTCCCAATGACGATATGGAGTACAATTTTTTTAAAAAGAAAACTATGCATAAAACATTTGCTGTATTAAGAATCCAGTTTTGAGATGAAACTATTTCCACCAATCATTTTGAGATCTACACGGGGCACCTGGCGGCCGAGTGGTCTAAGGCGCTCGCCCTTACCGATCACTGCCATATCACCTCTGTCTGCGTGGGTTCGAGTCTTGGGCTCGGCCAATGTGGTTATGTGAGAAAGCTTGCCAGTAGCTTCCCGTGGGTTGGTGGTTCTTCCCGGGATTTTCCCGGGTTCTTCCTCCACCAGATATACAGGCGCCATGTATAGCCTTTCATATGCTGAAAAATGGCGTTAAACCCATAAACCCATAAGAGCTACACGGTGTAATCTTAGTATATGATCAAATTGTGAGGAGAATTCTAATTTTATCATGAGAATATTGTTATTTAAAAGTTGCATTCTTGAGGTAAATGCTAAAGCCTTCATCTGACCTCATTTAAACCAGTTTGATGGAAAAACCACAGCTCCGACTTAAGTCAGAATATAAACTCTTTTTTTTCTTCTTCTTATAATCGTTGATCTGTATCATATGACTACACAATTAAGTATAAAGCCATGTATTTAATGTGATTAATTTACATGATAAAATAAATCTACTGCCATAGAAGATGGATCAATCAGTGTAGTGTAAAGGTGGTTTTCTTTTATTTGCAATATTCCGCTAATGTTGAATATGCAAGTAAGCCATAGCGTTGGAAGCTATTGTCTTCGCGTGAACCGAGGGTTGATAAGAAATAAGAAAATGCCTGGGATAATTTTCCGTTTTCTGTGATAGTCTCATTGTGACGTGAAGATGACTTTATTAACATCTTCTCATATATGTATGAGCTATATGTGCGAAACAAATTTAGCCACTAATGTCCATTTTTGGCTCATCTGTTGCAGTCTAATT
Organism: Margaritifera margaritifera; assembly: GCA_029931535.1. Taxonomy (NCBI): domain Eukaryota; kingdom Metazoa; phylum Mollusca; class Bivalvia; order Unionida; family Margaritiferidae; genus Margaritifera; species Margaritifera margaritifera. The sequence goes on from JAQPZY010001597.1 coordinate 2,291,582, forward strand.
AAGATCGATCTTCTGAAACAAACAAAAAATTAGTGGAGAATTTTGAACACTTTGAACTATTATTTCAATTGTGGGACATACTTTGAAAAATGGAAATTAAAATACTTGATTGTCTTCAATTAAGTTATACACTTAAACTGTATTTGCAGCTATTGAGAAATGAGCAAGAGAATGGAACGATGTGCCTGAAGCGTTAAGAGTTGCTTGAAAGAAAAGAAAATGTAGATATATATGCATTTATCCAAACATACAGTGTACACACCTACCTACCTATCTACCTACGTTTCAACCTACATACATCCATACATATAAACGAGTTTAGAATAAGTCATTGAACTGTGTCACACACTAAAAAATATATATAGTATTATCCATCCGCTTTTTTTAATACTCGATATAAACAGGTTGCATCGGGTCATCATTTCTCCTAAATAGTACAAAATAAATAGGGACTACGGATTATATATATAAGTGAATCGTTTAAAATCTGCAGTCCAAACTTGGTTATTGCTGTGTGAATTTTAAACTCGACACCGCCATCCCCATTACTACCAAAAAAGCAAAACAAAACAAAGGAAACAAATACAAAAAACAAAACAAAACAAAAAAACAACAGTTGACGGCGATTCAAATAGGCTTATGCACAGGCAGATTATGCCAGCTATACATGTTTTCCTTTATTTACGAAGGTAATATTTACAAGAAAATGATAAGAACTGAACGAGTTTATGCGTATTTTTTACTTATAGTTGTGGTATACAATTCTGATCTTTTCAGCAAAAGAAGACAAGAAGGTGCAGAAGATGATACATACATATTCCTGTATGATACATACATATTCTACAAGAGCCTGTATGATACATACATATTCTACAAGAGCCTGTATGATACATACATATTCTACAAGAGCCTGTATGATACATACATATTCTACAAGAGCCTGTATGATACATACATATTCTACAAGAGCCTGTATGATACATACATATTCCTGCATGATACATACATATTCTACAAGAGCCTGTATGATACATACATATTCTACAAGAACCTGTATGATACATACATATTCCTGTATGATACATACATATTCTACAAGAGCCTGTATGATATATACATATTCCTGTATGATACATACATATTCTACAAGAGCCTGTATGATTTATACATATTCCTGTATGATACATACATATTCTACAAGAGCCTGTATGATACATACATATTCCTGTATGATACATACATATTCTACAAGAGCCTGTATGATATATACATATTCCTGTATGATACATACATATTCTACAAGAGCCTGTATGATATATACATATTTCTGTATGATACATACATATTCTACAAGAGCCTGTATGATACATACTTATTCCTGTATGATACATACATATTCTACAAGAGCCTGTATGATACATACATATTCTACAAGAGCCTGTATGATACATACATATTCCTGTATGATACATACATATTCTACAAGAGCCTGTATGATATATACATATTCCTGTATGATACATACATATTCTACAAGAGCCTGTATGATATATACATATTCCTGTATGATACATACCTATTCTACAAGAGCCTGTTTGATACACACATATTCCTGTATGATACATACATATTCCTGTATGATACATACATATTCCTGTATGATACATACATATTCTACAAGAGCCTGTATGATATATACATATTCCTGTATGATACATACATATTCTACAAGAGCCTGTATAATATATACATATTCCTGTATGATATATACATATTCCTGTATGATACATACATATTCTACAAGAGCCTGTATGATACATACATATTCCTGTATGATACATACATATTCTACAAGAGCCTGTATGATATATACATATTCCTGTATGATACATACATATTCTACAAAAGCCTGTATGATATATACATATTCCTGTATGATACATACATATTCTACAAGAGCCTGTATGATACATACATATTCTACAAGAGCCTGTATGATACATACATATTCCTGTATGATACATACATATTCTACAAGAGCCTGTATGATACATAGATATTCTACAAGAGCCTGTATGATACATACATATTCCTGTATGATACATACATATTCCTGTATGATACATACATATTCTACAAGAGCCTGTATGATACATACATATTCCTGTATAATACATACATATTCATGTATGAAACATACATATTCTACAAGAGCCTGTATGATATATACATATTCCTGTATGATATATACATATTCTTCAACAGTTTGAAATCTGTTCGAAGAGGCTTAGCATACATTACTGACATTTATTCATTCCTGCAATCGTTCGCTAAGCTTTAATTTTAAAGCGGACTTCAAAATAAAGTGAACGGCAATTTACTACAAACAAGCAATACCTGACGCAATCATAATAGCACAACACTGGCAGGCGACTGACAGTTGTTCAAAGATTTACGAACGCTATATAGTCTGCTTTCAAATGTACCCTTGTCTGATTACCGATATGTAATAGAGCACTTTTAGCTAGCAAAGTCACACATTCTGAATAGTGGAAGTGATTGAGTCCTTTAAAAGACTAGAAATAGGTTATAGTTATTATTAAAAACGGCCATGTTGGACCAACTCTGAGCGATTGTATCTCGGTCAACAGTCATCGTGTCGATGAATTGGTTGCACGATAGACTGCGTGTTCGCAGTAAATCACCTTTCGTTGTAGCGTCAGTCTTGGCTTGTGTGGTGAACTCACTTCCGATACCTTAAACTATTTGTAAAAAGTAATCATAAAGTGGCCCAACATAAATCATTGTGGATTACAGTCTCGTTGATGCTCGATCTACAAACAAATTTTCATTGTGGAAAGTATAAATTCAGACTTTGATTACAGGTCATTTAAAGATCAAGCTTTCAGTCTAGACCGAGTTTCCTCTGTCTTGGAAATAGTTTTTTGTTATTTGTATATTATTGTCCATTTCCATGACAGGGTGTGATGCACATAAAACAAAATTTGCCAGCGTTTTTAATAGCAGGTGTTTTCAAGGGCATACCTGCATTTATGAAGAACAGTGAGGCATATATAGTGCTGGCATACTTGTAAATTTTGAATTATTATTACCATCTCGTGCAGGGGTACGAAACACATTTGTAAATTTTAAACTAATTCGATCTCGTGCAGGGGGGTACAGTTACAGCACACTTGCTATATTTGCACTAAGACACGAATAGAGGTATACTAGAACAATAAAAATTGCTGGCACAGCTATAGAACTATTGATGTGTTCACCCCAATTACAAATCTACAAATGCCAAAACAACCAACGTGTCACTTCCAGTTCCAGGTATTGCTAATGATAACGTTTTTTGCTAACTCAGAGAAATAATTGGCTAAGTTTTCAAGCCTTCATTGATTATGTCAAAAAACGATTCACCTGGAGTAGGAGGAGAAGGAGGTGGTGTTGTGTGAAGTGTAGGAAATAAGGTTATGGTTAAGGCTGGGTAACAATAGGAGAAACAACAATTTTCACAGCATTAGCTATGGACAGAGCAACTGTTGATGTTGTCATTGCTTACATTGTTGCTATGGCAGCCATTTTTACCCGTTTTCTTTAAAAAATAGGTTTTATCTTTTTCAGATGTAGATGTAATTTAAATTTTTAAAATTATGTTCATCTTGAACACATTTTTCGATATTTCCAATTAATTTTGACCTCATAATTGCAACTTATCCTGTTATGTTTTATGTTCCTTTTTGTGTGGTAAAAATTACTTCTGGAAAAATTGTACTTCATATGCAGGTGAATGCTTTCCTTTTTAAATTTCAGGAAACAATTCATCGAATTCGGTTTCCAATTGTCTTATACTTAATTTAGTTCCAAGCTGTGGATTTGTACAGCCAAAATCTTGCAGCTCTATTTCTTTAGCTCCGGCTTCGTCACGCGAAGACCATTATTAAACGTTTCGTCTAATTCACGAATTAATTCACACATTTCAATCAGCGAAAATTTACTCCAATAATGGTATACCTCCAATATCTTGTGTTGGTTTCCTTATTACAGCTACAGGTTTTCATGGATATATGTACTTTGTGTTGTGCTTGCAGAGGCTGTCCTGTTTCTACTGTGTCTACATGTCTATTTAATTTATCGAGAAATTCATATGTTATGGTGAACTTAAAATTTGCTAAATCATTAGTACTTAATTATGTTAAGAAATTTTCTCTCTATTGAGATGACTGATTAGAGTTGTTTTACCATTATTTTGGGCGATCTTTAAATCGACTGTACCACCGGATCTGTTTTTGTTATGATGCATATTTCACCATTAATATCGATATGCATACCTATTGTATAGTGTCTTACAAAGTCAAAGCCTACTTTACAAATGGAATTTACGAATTGTTTCTCCAATTCCTTTTGATGTTGAGTCATAATTTGTTGTCCAGTATCAAATTGTTCTATATTTTGAACTGCAAAACCGCTAGCAAGACGCGCAGTATCATCAGTTTGAATTTGATATTGTGTTGGTCTTGTATCCTCGTCGTCATCATTGTAATCACGATTCCAAGTTCTTTCATTTCAAACCCTACACCAAAATCAGCCATATTTTCGTTAGTTAAATATCGAATAATTTGACATGTGACAATAGCAAAGCGTCACCGTGTGCAAAGAAGTGTTCCTGAGGGACAGCGATCAACTTGAAAATAAATTGAGATTTATATACGAAAATAATAGCAATAATTACATTTATACAGAACTGGAAGAGTACAAACAGGAATTTAATATAGCTATTTTAATTGGAAGATGATAAGAGATAACCGTTGTAAACACTGCTGAAAAATAGTTGGAAAATATGAAACAGATAAAAAATATTAATGAAATCTTTTGTGTATGCTTAACGGTTAGATTTTCAAGTCATTTTAGGATCTTGTAATTTACACTTTGAGAACAATAATTAGCAAATATCTTCCAATTGATGACTTGGGGGAGGTTACAAAACGAACTGAAATATGATTGCATGACATCAAACGGAATTAGATACCTCACAGGATTTGTCTCATTTAAGCTAGGGGTATCCTTATATGCACTGACTGTTAGTTTGATAACTTATAAACATATAGATTTCAACCGACCAACTGAAAATAAGGAATCTGAAAATACTGATACAAAATGCCTGATAAATAAAGTGCGTACCAGTTGTTTTATTCTTGATACATTTATGCCTTTAACTACACTTGTTACAATAGTTATCACTACATGAGTATTTTCTATTATGCAATGAAATATAACATGTACAATAAATTAGACAATACTTCTTAATATTTCCTCAATGATAATGTCAGTCATTCTGAATGATTAAACTTTTCTCGGGTGATCTTATATCTCTTTAATTCACAGGCGTTTTGAGTGTTTTCGACCGGTTTTTACTGGCTATCATGTACATTGTATTTGTCCAGTGAAAACATTTTCTTGGCTGATCTGGATCAGATAAATTAAAAAAGCACATGAAATAACGTGATCTATATCTAGATTATCTTCACTCACACTGTCAGGTTTAGCACATATTAGCCATCTACGACATACGTTAATTGATGGAACACAAAGTATTTTCAATGTTTTCACTGACTGGATGTTTTGTTTTAGTACTTGTACGTTTCTGTTTCTGGCCACGTGTGATATCCGCGGGGTTTTATCATTGTAGTACCTTTTTCTATCGTATTCATTGTCCCTATTTCGGTTCTCATTCTTAAATCTCTCAGACTGTTTTAAGTATCACACCTTTTAACAATGTTTGCAACAGCTGCTAGTTCTGTAAAAGTAATTTATTATTATACCTTGTCCACAGATATGATAGGACTTGAAATCCATCCTTTTATTTACATAATGAAATTTCATATTATATTTTACTGCTTGTAAGTAACATTGTAAGTCACCTTACAAATTAACCTTTGTTCAAATTCAGAATTCTTTTTATCTATCTTATAAAACGCCTTGTAAATTAAATGGAAGGCGAACAAGACAAAATGGAAGATGAAAACAAGGTTAGCATAGAACCAGAGAAAATAGCTACACAAAAGCCAAAAGATCCATGAAGTGTCTCTAGAAGACAACTTGGTAATGTTCACATGAATTTGTAAAAAACCAAAGCCAAATGTCTAAAGAAAGAACAAGAATCTACAACATCACAAGATATTGAAATGGGTTAAACTAACCCAAACAGCATACTTCATTATGTGATAGGTGATGTAGCTGTTCTGAGTATCTTGTGCATTTTATCATAAAGTAATGCTGTTTCTTCAACATAATAACAGAGTTTCGACATTGTGCCTTCAGTTCACACGTAGAGAACGCTGAAAAGATGCTGAACCTGAAGTAAGTTCAGTCTCCGCCGTTAACAATTAACAATCAGCCAAAGCACAATAACATGGAAGGGCAGCATTGCTTTGGAATAACTTTCAATCTGAGCTTTCATTTGCTAAATTTTTCAGGTAATAATAACAAAATGTTGCCTAAAATAACAGCAATAAATACAAATGCTTACTCTATTTGCGATACAGCACTCAAATCTGCGATCACAGTTGTATACAACATGTTTTTAAAGAACTCGTTTAAGAGTTCAACAGGTCCACTATTAAACATGGGCGTTGAATAAAAAGTAAAGCTATGTATTCTATTTTCACTAAGTCAGTCCACAATCGATTATCTGGCAACATTGTCAACACTATTGTTATGTATGATGTTTATATAATATTATAAATATTTTAGGAAATTATAAATGTTTCTTGACTTTAATATTTGCTCAAAACCTTAATGTTATCTATAAGGTTTACATGTTTAGCTATTGTCCTTGAATTAGATTGTTTACTTAGTATTTGAGTTCAAGGACAGTTTTAGTAAACAAGTTGATGATTTAATTTGAGGTCAGGGTTGATTTTGTTTACAGATAAAACTAAAATTTGCTTTAGAATTATGTGTTAAAAGTCACATACACCATATGATTTTCTAGAACATTCTGTTATGTGACCTATCTTTATATATGCCATGGTTAGTGGACAGTTTTCAGTTTCGACCTTACCATCAGTCTTTAAAGAGTCATTACAGTTGTGAAAAATCATTTCAAATTCAGAGAGAGGAATTATTTAAAATATTCACTGGATTATAAAAGTGCTTATAGAATTTTGGATTTTGGATTCTGAATTGATGAGTTTGGGATTTATGTGAACTTATTCAAAGTTATTCTGGAGTACTTCATTTGACACATTAAAGACTACTGGCACAGCAGGATATTAAAGAATATTGGCACATCAGCACATTAAAGACTACTAGCACATAAGAACATTAAAGGCATTGGCATATCAGCTCATTCAAGGATATTTAGGACATTTGATTAGGACACTTAGGATTATTGGATTATTTGGATTTTAATTCACGTTACTGTAAGTGTCTTTTGGTTTTCATTTGAATTATCTAGAAATAAATTGCTTGTTGATATTTACTTGATTTGTTGGATTCACTTTCTTTCTGTTGCATTTTTCTTAGACCATAGAATATAACAGAAATTTGGGGCTCGTCCGCGATAGATCTGAATTTCTTTAAAGCATATTAGAGATATTAAAGTTATCTTTGAAATTCGTATTCATTTTGTCTCGGACTTTTTATTGTCTTTTTTGGTAAAGATGTTAATTTGAGGAATCTTTTTTTTTTTAGTGAAACCAACAAGCATACACAATGGCATCTATTGTTTAGAAATTCATTTCAAATCCTACTCAGGATGGGTTAGAGTCGATGAGAAAGGATGAGTTGCTCGAACTTGCCAGAAAATATAGTTTGTCTGAGGCGAAAGCATCATAACAAAACAGGAGATAAACATTATTTTAATTTCATATTTAATAAGAGAGGCAATTTTGGATAGTAGTGCTTTAAGTTTGATTTGAAAGCCTGAACCTGGTTCTGACAGGAAATTAAGGGATTTAGAGTTAAAGAACCAGATGGATTTAAAATTAGCAAAGGAGAGAGAGAGAGAGAGAGAGAGAGAGAGAGAGAGAGAGAGAGAGAGAGAGAGAGAGAGAGAGAGAGAGAGAGAGAGAGAGGAGAGACGGATACAGAAAGAGAAAGAAATGATGGAGAAGAAGATGCAGATGCAGAGAGAGGAGAAAGAGAGACAGCTGCAGATGCAGAGAGAGAAAGAGGAGAGACAGATACAGAAAGAGAAAGAAATGATGGAGACGCAGATGCAGATGCAGAGAGAGAGAGAAAGAAGAGAGGGAGATGCGGCGAGAGAGAGAGAGAGAGAGAGAGAGAGAGAGAGAGAGAGAGAGAGAGAGAGAGAGAGAGAGAGAGAGAGAGAAGAAAGAGAAATGCAATTTAAGTTAAGAGAATTAAAACTGGCAAGCGGAAGACTCTTCCCCTTTACACACAAGTTCAGGTTTTGATGTTACCAGTTATATTAGGTTAGTACCCCTTTTTCAGGAGAAAGAAGTAGATACATACTTTTTTCACTTGATGAAAATTGCTGAAAACTTGAAATGGCCAAGAGAGCATTGGACTTTGTTATCACAAAGGGTACTTATTGGCAAAGCTCGTGAAGTCTACACTTCACTGTCAGCACAACAAAGCACTGATTACACTGGTCTACAATTGTTTTAGAAATCGTCTGCTTCAGAGATAAAATGTGCTATTTATTAGGGATTTTGATGCGCTGAATTCAAATATGACAATTAAAACAACTGATTGGATACTGTTTCCAAGATATTTAAGTTTTTACATTTTACATCTATGTATATTGTGTACATAGTAGACTTTTAATCATAAATTGTAAACCTAGGTCTTTTCATGTGTTTATGGTTGCTTTACATGATAATATTTCACCTGTCCTGTTTATGTAACACTTTAAAAAACAGCAAAAGGGTTATATAAATAAAAAATATATTGAAACAAAAGTCCAAAAACTATTATGTATATATAAGTACATAGTTTAGTCCTTATTCAGTGTCTGCTCGGAGCTTCTTGGCTTGTCTCTTGTATTCATTAAATGGAGCATCTCTTGTCACTGTCCAGCAATAGTCTGCAAGCATTGATGGGCTCCATTTGCCCTGATAGCGTTTCTCCATTGTTGCAATGTCCTGGTGAAATCTCTCGCCGTGCTCGTCGCTCACTGCTCCGCAGTTCGGTGGAAAAAAATCTAGATGAGAGTGCAAAAAATGTATCTTTAGTGTGTTATGGAATTATATATCATTTTCCTTTTTAATAATGGTATTGTTTATTAGTTTATGATCTCTGTTCTTAGTCTAAACAGCTGTCGTCTTGTGAGTAGACATACGGTAGGCTCGATCGATATTTCGAAACATTAGTCATATCACGTGGTTTTAGAGCGTGTGAGGGACATGAACTTCTGACCTAGATTCTATGAATCAATACAATATTTACTGTTTAAAACATTGGTACTCTAGCACTTTAGAAATGTCACGCATAACCTAATTTCTGATTGGTTCGGAGAGGGTTGCAATGTTTCGAAATGTCCTGTTGTTTATCAAAGACGCAATGGATTTTATTTTGTTTCTGCGCAGTAAGAGACTATATTATAGGAAATAATCATGTGCTTAAGCATTCTTCATAGTTACATTGAATTGAAAGGTCATAACGAATTTGGTTCATTTTGAGTGTGGGATATTATTCTTTGGAGATCAATTTATATTAACACAGTGCATTTTGGATTAGTACTGTGTCTTGAACTTAATTATTATACAGCTCCGTCGAATTATCGGAAACAGTTCTAGAACTTGTGAGATTTCATTATCGCAAGGATTATTTGGATACAACTAATTCTTATTAACACATTAGTACAGTGAAGATTATTTCATTCGGAATACTACATTCGGAATATTTGGATTGACTTCCGGATCAGTGAACTTTAAAACAATTTAGGACTTTTTAAGGATATTCTATCCTGTAAGTTATTTTTAATTCTTTCACTTTAATTGTTTGTTGAAATATTTAAATATTTTAGTATATTAAAGATTTGTATTTTAAATCTTGAAAGCTTGTTTGAGTCTTTTCTTTGGTTACATTACCCCTAGTCGTAACAAGTGACATGTTGCAACCAAGGCTTTTGTATGCCTTGAGGAGGTTTTCCACCAACTCCCTGTTGTTGTCTGCCTTGTTGTTTCCGAGAAAATTTGTTGCCACTAACTGGAAGGCTTACCATGCCGTCTTTTCCTCGCCACGCAGTGCACGGTGAAATGAATCATCTCGAAGAAGTTCACGAATCTGAGGACCAAAAAATACACCTTCCTTTATCTTAGCTTCACTTAACCTTGGAAAGCTGCTTGTGTTTTGTCCATGGCCTTAACAAAGTTCTTCATCAGACCCAGCTTGATGTGCAAGGGTGGTAACAAAATCTTCCTTGATTCAACAAGTGGTGGATGCTGAACACTTTTTATCCCAGGCTCCAATGACTGTTGGAGTGGCCAATCTCTCTTGATGTAGTGGGAAACTCTCGCACGACAATCCCATTCGCAGAGAAAACAGCAGTACTTGATATATCCAGTCTGCAGACCAAGCAAGAGAGCATGAACCTTGAAATCGCCACAAAGCTGCCACTGATGTTGGTCATAGTTATGCACCTCAAAAGTTGTTTCATGTTTTCATAGGTTTCCTTCAAATGGACTGCATGACCAACTGGAATTGATGGCAAAACATTGCCATTATGCAGCAAAACAGCTTTAAGATTCGTCTTCGATGAATCAATGAACAGTCTCCACTCATCTGGATCATGAACGATGTTGATGGCTACCATCACATTATCGTTGTTGTTGCAGGCTACATGATCACCTTCCATGAAGAAGAATGGGACAAGATCCTTTTGACGGTCACGGAACATGGAAACCCTAACATCACCTGCCAGGAGTTTCCACTGCTGTAGTCTGGAGCCCAACAGCTCTGCCTTACTCTTGGCACCATGCAGAAGTAACAATTGCTGATATGATCTGTTGACTCTCTCCAAACCATTGGCACTGAAAAAGGCATAGATTTCCTTTGTCTGTTCAACCACTGGGGAAGATTTGATGCACAAGTGTTGCAGCATATGTGTGGGGCCCACCTCTTGTTCTGATCTCCATTTTTGCAGCCAAAATAAAGGTGATAGTTTTTCTTAACCATAGTGGTTATACTGCGCTTTTGTGATGCAAAAGTCATTTCACCACAAACATAGCAGAAGTTATCTGGAATGTTCACACAAGAAGTACCAGGCATCTCTGCTCACTTTGGCTAAACAGAAATGTGTCCCTTTGCAAAATCAAACACTGACAAATAAGAGAGCACGACACTGTATGATTTGTAGAGATGATATAGGGCAATTTCTTCTGCAGAGTGATATAAGCTTAGTTATGATTGCATCATCCATGACTTTCTAGGAATAACATGATGCAATTCATATCATGTATGAGGCAATACCAGCTTCATATTGCAACATTCATTGTTTTGCCTAAAAAGCAAGTACTGTCCAAACAAAATCATAGATTTATTCATAGATCCAGTCAAAGATGCATGTTAGTCATTTCTGGTTTAAATTGAGATCCCTTCCCTTTATAACTCACTTATCGTCCGCCATTCCCAAATCAAGGGTCGTATATACTGACCCAGTATCATATCTTCAAAACTAGAGCCAATCAACAATTTTAAGCATCATTTTCATTCTCAGTGACCCAGAATTAGTAAAGTTTGACAACATTTATTGCGGAAGCATTTTGGCTGTAGACCAGTGTTATGATGTGACTAAGGAGTACATCTTGAAGGCTTATGAGTTAATACTTGAGGCATATCGACAAAAGTTTAGGAATTGTAGAAAAGAAACTGGACAAACTCATGTCGAATTTGCAAGGGAAAAAGAATAACTATTTGATAGACGATGCTCAGCCAAGAAGGCTGATCAAGATTACGATAGCCTCACACAGCTCGTATTAATTGAAGAGTTCAAGAGGTGCATCCATAGTGATGTTAAGACCGATCTTGACGAGCAGAAAGTGAAAACTTTGGAAAATGCTGCTCGTATGGCTGATGATTATTCCTTGACTCACAAAATTTCATTTGGTAATAAGTCTTCCTCTTTGCAGTTTTTTGGTAAAGAAAACCCCCATTTCAATCTCAAACGAGTACTTCCAAATTTTAAAACAGCACAACTGTTGGGAATCAAACATCTGATAAGACTGATCAGAAATCCTTGTCTCTTCCTACGTGCACCTACTGTAAAAAGAAAGGGCCCGTCATTTCTCATTGCTTCAGGTTGAAAAATAAGCAACATAATAAAGACAGAGCTATTCCAAATGCTCTTATTTCAAAGAGGTTAAGGTCACAGTCTTATATTGAAAGCAATACATTTGTTGGGCCAAACAAACCCCAGTCTGACTCTATTTTGGAGACTTATAAACCATTAATGTCAGAAGGTTCTATATCACTTATTGGTGATTCTGCCAAGCCTATCCCTATTAAAATATTAAGGGACACAGGAGCTTCTCAGAGTCTTTTGTTATCAGGTACTTTGCCTTTGTCTAAGAAGTCTTCTTCTAGTGAAAGTGTACTTATTCAGGGAGTAGACTGCGGCTTTGCAAATGCTGATCTCCATTGTGTTAATTTGGCATCAGATTTAGTTTTTGAACCCGTGACTGTTGGGGCAGTGACTTCTTTACCAATAGAAAATATTCATTTGTTTTGCTAGGCAATTACCTAGCTGGAGATAAGGTCGTGGTAAATCCACTTGTAACTGACAAGCCTTGTTTGGATAAAAAAGTTGATCCTATTGAGATTGAAATCCCTGATTTGTATCCTGCTTGTGCAGTTGCTCGAGCTATGGCAAAATGAGTTCTTGAGAATGATGTTAATCAGGAAATTATTGCTTTAGCTGATACATGTATTAGTCAGTCTTTTGAAGAGGTCACTTTTTCTCCTGATATTGACCAATCAGAAGGTATTGATCACAGTGATCCTCTTTTGACAAATCATTCTCTTTATTCTAATCAGGATGACAAACGACAATCACTTGTAGTTGAACAGGAACAAGATCCCGAGATCTCCTGTTTGTATCAGAGGTCTATTAGTGAAACTGAAGCCACACAAGTTCCAGTGTGTTACTTCTTGAAAAATGGGGTCCTTATGAGAAAATGGAGACCACCTGAGGTATCCGCATGTGATTAGTTGTCAGTGAGCTGTCAAATTATCGTTTCTAAGTCATATGGACAGGATATTCTTAGTCTAGCCCATGAAACTCACTTTGCTGGTCATTTAGGAATCAATAAGACTTATCACAAGATCTTGAATCATCTTTATTAGCCGAAACTCAAAAGTGATGTTTCTAAATACTGCAGATCTTGTCACATTTGTCAAATGGTAGGAAAACCCAATCAGAAGATACCTAAGGCTAATCTGCAGTCCATTCCTGTGTCGGTCCCCTACCTAAGACCAAGTCAGGCAATCAATACCTGTTGACCATCATGTGTGCATCTACAAGATTTCCAGAGGCAATTCCTCTGAGAAATATAAAACTAAAACCATTGTGAAAGCTTTGGTGAAGTTTTATTTATACTTCTTGGCCTTCCTTAAACTGTCCAGCCGGATTAAGGGTCAAATTTTATGTCTGGAGTTTTCCAACAAGTTATGCATGAATTAGGCATCCAACAGTTAAACTCTTCCGCCAAGTCAAGGAGCTTTGGAAAGATTTCATCAAACTTTGAAGAATAGGATTCGGTTATATTGCTTTGGTACAGGAAACGATTGGGAGGGTGTTCATTTGTTGTTGTTTGCTGTTAGGGAATCAATTCAAGAGTCATTGGGTTTTAGTCCCTTTGAACAGGTTTTTGGAGATAATGTCCGTGGACCATTGAAATTATTGAAAGAGAAACTTCTTTCAAATGAAGATTCAAAGATTAATTTTCTTGACTATGTCTCTGATTTCAAATACAAGTTGTCAAACGCCTGTGAAGTAGCAAGAACTAATCTTCACACTACCCAGTCAAAAATGAAATTATAGTATGATAGAAATACACAGGAAAGGAGTTTTAAACCTGGTGAGAACTTTCTGGCTCTCTTGCCTATGCCTCAAAATCCTCTTCGGGCTAAGGTTTATGGTCCTGATACAGTTGAAAAGAAAGTAACGGATTCATTTTCAATACCGAGAATGGACGATTACATTGATAAAATTGGAAATGTAAAATATGTCACCAAGTATGACCTTTTAAAAGGATTCTGGCAAATTCCACACAACAGAAAGGGCAAACGAAATTTCAGCATTTGTAACTCCATATGGACTTTATTAATATAAAGTCATGCCATTTGGAATGAAAAATTCTCCGGCAACGTTTCAACGTCTGATGAACATGATAACATCCGGTCTAGATAATTGTGACGCGTTCATCGACGACATCATTACTTACAACGACACCTGGGAAGATCAGTTGGAAACCATTCGGAAATTCTTCGATCGACTCAGTGATGCAAATCTGACGATTAATTTGAGCAAAAGTGAGTTTTGCCATGCTTGTGTCACATTTTTAGTACATATTATAGGACAAGGTCAAGTTAAACCTATAGAAGCTAAGGTCAAAGCTATCTTTCCGGTGCCAATTTGTAAAAAGCAACTGATGCGATTTTTGGGTATGGCTGGATATTATCGGAAATTTTGTTCAAATGTTTCTATAATTGCTCAACCTTTGACAAATTTGCTGAGTAAGAAACAAAATTTCATTGGTCTGACAAGTGTCAGGAATCTTTTGACAAGTTAAAGGCCATACTTAAGAATGCACCAGTTCTTTCGTCATTTTGATTTTCATTTGAATTATCTAGAAATAAATTGCTTGTTGATATATACTTGATTTGTTGGATTCACTTTCTTTCTGTTACATTTTTCTTAGACCATAGAGTCGTAACACTATACAGATAAATGTAAAAGCAAATGTACATTGCTAGTTTCAAGTGTACGAGCCATTTGGCAACTTTTGTTTTCTAATATATAATAAGATGTCGACCGAAACAAGAAACATTGTATAATCTTAGATTTTTTATCCTTGTAATCTCTTCATCGTTCTGTTGGATTTTATTATTGAAATCTCTGCCATATTTTGCCTCAGATTTAGTTTTATTTCCCTGATATCTTTGCATCTTTGTGCATGGGATGTGGGGGTGGGGTGGGGTGGGGGCTTATATATCAGTGGATGATGTATCGAAATTCTGGTTGAACGGGTATTGGGCTTCTAAAATATGTTTCCTGTTCCCATCAATATGTTTTTCGAACTCTGATATTTTGTTTGCACTTTTAGTACCACTCTGTCCATTAGGTGATACGTTATCGTCAACTTGACTCCTCCACATCTTGATATTTCTTTTAATTGTTTTCCTCCTGTATTTTTATCAACACGTCTGTGTAAACACCTAATATTAGCTGCATCAAAACGTTTGTACAGGATATGATTCAAGAGTATTTTGATACTGTGCAAATAGAGTCAAGACAGTGATCCAGAAATGTTTTTCAAATTAGCTACAGAAAAAACTGTTGGTAATTATAGAAGGTCTGCCAAACATGGTCTATTCATAAGGTTCTAATTGGTAGAACAATTTACAGAAGCCACTAAGTATTTCTTTGATGAACAACAAAAGTACACAGAAATTATTAAAGTGTTAGCACTTTGTACACTGACAATCATTGTATTTTACTTGATCTAAGAAGTACATACGATAAAAGAAGACCTGCTATCGGTCCTAAATTTGGCAATGTACAACTAGGTATCCACTTTCAAATCCACAGGAGAGAAAATGAAATTGCTCCAAAAATATATATGTATTTCGTGTTTGATGTTCAAGTTAACATTCAAAACAATCTGAATGAATCAATTATGTTTATATATCAATAAATAGCTTAGCTTTTACCTATAGATAAATGTATTTGAAAGAACCTCATTACACAATAATTTGGGGAATGATTGAAAATGGTAACCAATGTTGCACTAAATCTAATATAGACTGAATACAAAGACTTTTTCGATTACATCATTGTCATTTGCCAACTTTTCTGTACAACATTACTTACAATAGAAGGTAGTCACTAAAAGATGAAAAGGTAAGAATCATTCAATCTCGACAGAACAACTCATATGGAGCTTGATCTATTGGCAATCATATATTGTATCCACTTCGACAAGTTTCTGTTCGATTTACGAGACTTGGTCAATTTCAACATAAATTATAGTTCAAATACCTTTCCAGATTTGCATTACAGCACAAGTATGTCAATACACTTATACATCAATAATAATAGAAATATATGAGATAAAATTCTGTACTGATAGTAAAACATGAAAGACAATGAACATGGTTAAATGTAATATGCAATTCCAAACTCTTGAAAATGTTAAAAAAGCCGCCATGCTGAAGACCCGCCAAAGCATCACCAATAATGTAATGGTTGGCCAGAGCTAAATAGCTATATCCATTGAGTCCAATACATATATTGGTGTGAAATGAAAGGCTCCCACATCATTATTGCAACAACGAAGTGAAATATTTTATTAGGAAAATGCCATACAATAAAGTTCACACTGGCTTTTTGGAATAATTTTTAAATGATGCAAATACATATGCAAATACAAATAGTGAAACATCTTCCCCATAAAGGCTTGAATTATGGTATCCCTCATATCAGAGACATATCTCACTATCTAATCAAAATAATTGTGTACTTTTTGACTGCAAGAAAAGTTAAAATGTAAAGATAAACTCAGACAGTTTGCGAGCAATTTCACTTTTATCTTTTAGGGAAATTTCGACATACTGTTTGTAAGCATTACTTTTCCAGAATCCCAAACGCTATATTACCTCAGAAGGAATGCTGACCACCAAGGCTAAAGTATCTGCTCCTTTTCTAATCTGTGTGATGAACATTTTGTTTGGTCCCTCCCTGTTTTGCTAATTACTTTTCGTAACATGATTGCATGAATGAACTCTTTGCTTTGCCAAAACACAGACAGAGCTGTTAATATCAGAATGAACCTATGAACACATTGAATGAAAAGCTTTAACTGGAAAAAGTACCGAATTGGATATTTTAACTAATTCAAAGAAAGAAATGAATGCTTCAGTTATGAAATTCAACACTATAATGGTATTCTGCAACACATATTTTCCACATAATGTTAAGAGAATAATAACCAACGGATTGGTTCGTAAGGAAAAGGACGGTGTGACACATTTACAGTTGAGTGTGCATTGAAATGCAAGCTCGCCCTCTGTTTTGTTACACATATAATACTCAAATCGGGGCCCAAAGTTCACACATATCTTTAGATAGGAAAATGTGGCATGGTTCTATTCTTAATTATGAACACCTCAGTGTACTAGAATTCACACAAAACCCTACATGACAAACTGCATGACTGTAAAGTATGTCCCTTAAATAACCTTATTCCGCTGATAAAACCTAAGTTGAAATGGTGCAAAAAATTCATATCCTGACACAGTTATGCCCAAAAAAATCATATGTATTCACAAGGCCAGGATTTTGTTAACAGAATTTAAGTCTGGACTTAAACTTAAATCTATAATACTACGTTCTAATTGGTTGAAAATTTAAGTCCGTCTTAAAACTGACTAATGAGATGTCATAAGTCAAGACTTAATTTTAAGACTTATGCTGTTGAAATTGGGGTAAATGTTTCGAATAGTGTTGGGCCGGTATCGCCCATTTTAAAGAGTAACCGTAACTAAATACCAATCTTTGACTAGACGTATTCTCATTTCTGTTATTGATGCTGATTTATATAGTAGATTAATATGAGATTTTCATCATGATCATGATTATTATTAATAGCGTGTATTTGCACAGATCTAGAGTTAGTCGCGGTGACAGTTTTTGCAGACTATGACGTTTGAACACCAGATAAATGAATGTCAATTGCCTGCCTCCCCCCCCCATTGATTTTACGTACCATTTCATTATAGACCCTAATTTATTACAGTAGGATTACCATTAGCTACCTCAACCATTCAGTAAAGAGTCTAAATCCATCATATTTCCCGCAGAAAGAGTTTGACAACAATTACAGATTAGTGGACAAAAATGATCAGTAGTAAAAACTGCTTGCCTCAAGATCAGGTGAATACACATTTTTGTGCAGGCCTAATAACATTTACACCAAAGACACATATGCAGCAAAATGTGCCTAATCCGGCCCCTGACTATTGTGAATCTCTGCCAGCCACGACTGTTAAACTAAGTCCGTCCTATCATTTATTTTTAATACATCTGGCACTGTATATTCCGACTCACTGCTTAATCTGACCTAAATTCCAGCCTCTATCATGGCCGTATTACACAGGTTAAACTGCACTATTGTAGTGGTCACCAGTATTTCAAACAGAAAAAGGCATATATACTTGCATCAATAATACACACCATTTATAACAGGTTATAATGAAGAATCAATCAATGCTATAAACTATTCAGACACAACGGGATAAAGGAAAGTCCAGCTGCAGCCATTCCGGTGACAAGCTATGTGAACTGTCACCTCCAAGAGAGCTTATTAATTGTGGCTGTCATTTTATAATTTTCCACAAAAAACCGTTCCATCACTGTTTCCAGTCCACTGTTGTGAAAAAGTATATACAAAATATGAAAGAAAGACGCATACTGAGGGTACATAGCAGAGGAAGATTGATTTTTCACATGTCAAGTAATAACAAAAATTGTAAAAAACTCCCTCATGTGTATTATTAAATATGAATGAGCTTTCGTTGGTGTTTCTGTTTATAGTTTTGACACTTATATCGAGGGTGATATTACTTTCATATCTTGTATTAAATAGGACACACACACACACACACCACTACAACAATCCGCAACCTATACTAGCCAACCACTAATACATAAATACATATGTACGCAACAAAAAATTTGATTCATTGACCGATTACCTTAGCTAGGGCACAGGCATACGGGTATGACGATATTCTTAAGTTCAATAGCGAAAATTGTATTGAATGCTCAATTAGCATATGTAGGACATAATTTGTAAAAAGAAAAAAAAAAGAAAAAATAAAAAAATAAAAAAAATAAAAATAAAAATAAAACATTGTGCTTCTTGTCTCACTGAAAATGTCTGTCAGGTCGAAATATTGTCCAGCCTCAACACACTGTGTAAAACCTCACAACGGGATGCAGACACTGCTGTTCCTCCGAAGGAGTTGCATCGGGGTGTAGTAGTTATCCTGGATCCAGTATCTCTTGTAAGTCATGATTTCTGTTATCCTATAAGTCTCTCCTCCAAGAACAATTGACATGGAGGATGTTGCTGTTGCTGATGCAAACAAAGTGCTTCTTCCCGCGAGTGCAGCAACCGATGCATTTGCTGTAGCTGTTGCAGACAACACTCGCTGCCGAATTTCGTCCACATCATAAAACTCGTTAGAACTATTTCCACACAGCGCAGCACATTCAAAAATGCATTTATTCTCAAGTTTATGCGGTGCCAATACCTCGCAAAGTTTGATTAACGTGTCTATGTCCTTTCTACCAAGATTATAATTCTCATATTTTCTTAATCTTTTTACCTCTGGATGGACATCCGTCAGATTCAAGACGCTGCATATAGAGTCGAGGTAGTACATGAGTGTTGCTCGGGGATCAGCTGGTACATTCGCAGTAACACCTGTAGCCGTCATACTGATTTGTGTCTGCTCGCTCATAGCTATAGCTGTGCTTTGGCTTTGATATGTAGCTAGGGACATTTTCTTGTGTTCTTATGATCCTCAAAAACAAATTTCTAACTTGTATAATTGAATCACGCTTCCAAACTTTGAACTCCTTGGTCACTCTGAAAAAAAAAAAAAACATATAAGAAACTTTCAACTGTAAGTAGTTTTACCTAGGCAAATGACAGTCTCACAACAGTCGTCCACCAAGACTAACAGCTTAATGAATAAGGTAGGTAAAGATTATGACGTGCCAATAATCACCCTAGTAAGCATATAAAAGAAATTCCTGGAAATTTGATTGGGTCCAGGCATGTATGAGTGCCACAGATATCGTGTACTGAAACTTTGACACTTTTTACTTAACGGTTATTTACAGTGCACTGACTGAATACATTTACCTTTATCGCTTCCTTCAGCACAACGAGCGATCTTACGTATCACCCAATGCCATATTTAATACTTTTTCACTGTTAATCACATTCTATGAACCTCTAAAAGCAGGGAGGAAGTAGTGAAGTTTATAATATTGCTACCACACCAGAGTAATTATTTCAAATGTTTGTAAAAACTATATTTGGAATTGGACAGACTTCAAGTGTATATACATGATGCAAAGTCAAAGAGAAAGGAATGTAAAATCCAGGTACGTATGATGCAGTATTACAGAGAAACGAATGTAACGTCCACGTACGCTCCTGACGACAACATGGAATATGATGCTGTCTGCATGCATGTCATATAATCTATCGGAATCTATTGTGTTTGTCATAACCGTCTGTATATATATATATATATATATATATATATATATATATATATATATATATATATATATATATATATATATATATATATATTGATAACGGCGCAAATACAGAACAGTTTCCCAAAGTTTCGAGCTAAACAAGCTCTTCGTCAGGGGAAGAAACAATTTACATCCACAAAACGAAGACTAAACACAAAAGCCAAGAGAATTTCTTGACTCCTACGTGTTTAAATGACGGGGAAATAAACAAGCAAAGGATAAACAATAGAAGAAAGAAAAAAGACAAAATTCAAAGAAGTGTTTATCCTGCGCATCACGTAGACGACCAAAGTGTATATATAACCTAGAGCTAGTGTCCGTTATTTCTCTGTGATGCTTCCATTCAGATGTGACATTGATTCTATTTATAATCTCCCACTCTGTTTATACAAAATGTCACTGCTAATGTCTGTTTGTGTCTCATCTGTTCTAATCTACCTCTTAAAGACCACTATTCTGAAACCCTGTAAACAGTGTGGACAAGTTTGAATAATTTGAACAATTATTTAAATAGTTTAAACCAATTGTATATGTAAGTACATGCTTTTTTCTTCTTTAATTGAACAACAAAACTAAAGACGATATTACAAGTGTGGAGAAATTGACTCAGAAATCAAAACGTACAATACGCAACAAAACAACAGAATCAGCGTGCAAAAGATACCCCAAAAGTTTTGATCATGAGTTAAGGCAATCTTAAATAAATGGTTTTCGTGAAGACTGATTTGTGCATCTGTCTATCTATATATGTATCTATCTATTATTGGAAGAAAGCAACATATTAGTATCGTCACCGTGTCCATCCATGCGTACGAATGTTGCTTTGTAAATGGGAAATAATTCTATCGTCCACGATGCAGTGATCAAACATAGTATGCGACTTCCAATAAAGTGTACATTTGCAGGAAGGTTGACGAATTAAAATATGACTCCAGAATCTCTGGAGACAGGGATGTGTTGACATAGGCCAGGAAGTAGGGCATCACTAAAATATATATTCGTGGATGTCCAACGGGTATTCTATGGATATCTTATATTGTAGACTATATTTCATATTTTCTAACTTGCTCTTGGAACCCCAGAGCAGGGGTCCAAGGTAAAATATTAGAATGTCGTGTAACCAGTTCGATACCTCGTCAATCCAAAATTTTTGTCCAAAATGCAGCTTTTAAAAATGTTATGTGACTTTTAAATGAGATTTAAATATTCAGTAAGGTTTCAGACTCCAGTATGACTTCTGGGTCTGTGGGGATCAGGACGGCTCCAAGGGGTCATAAAGTAGGACATCACCAAAGCAAGTCATCTGAGTGGCAAATGAAAGGTGTTTGAGAGTACTATGGCATGGGTTCATTTTTCTCCTCTAACTGACTCTGTGCTCCCTCGGTCATGACTCAAAGGAGAAATTGGATGTCAGCAAACCATTTTATAATGGGCATCATATTGACGTTTAAATGGAGTAATTATTATACATCGGGTTTTACTGAATCGTTGAATACCAGTGCAAAGATAAAATGATGACAATATGTTTCACCTTTGTTACATTCAGAAGATTTGGGACATGTGATAACAACTATAGAATAGCATTTCACATAAAACATTATTCTGAAATTCATTTAACATACTGTATTATTTGGAATCTATTTACTATATTTTGCTTATAACACTTGTTACAGTATTAGGTCGTTAGTCGAAGGTAGAGACAGTAGAAAAATAATATTACTACTACTACTACTAATAATAATAATAATAACAACAACAACTCTAAAGTTATAAAATTGTTCAGCTGTGGATATTTTTATTCTTAACAAATGTGTTGAGAAATTTCTATAAGTTTAGTAAATCCTCCAAGTTTTCTAAGATATAAAATAAGATGCTTTTATCAAGTATACACGGTATTGTGACTGCTGTACCTAACTCCTTCATGTCTGCAAAATATTCAGTTATACATTCATCATTGCAAACCAAGTAGTACGTAAAAATATGTTCATTATCTCAGTTTGACAAAAATATTGGAGACGTTAAGTGAAAGTGGGATGGGGGGGGGGGGGGCAAACAGATAGTGATGGGAATGATCTCTCTTTCATAAATAAACTTAATTTATTTGACGTTCATTGCAAAATAAGGACAAAACACTAAAAACTAAATCAACTGCGTTTATAAAATCTAATAGCAAATGTATCTTTTAAAGCTTAAGTGGGGAAAGGAACTGCTTATGATTATTATTAATGAAGGATCGTTTCTTAAACACACACACACAAAAAAAGCAGTTGTTGTTTATGTTGTTACCAAAAAGAATATCCAGAACAAATGCCAAATGAAAGGGGCCGCATACAATTTAGACCTATGAACTTTTTGATCGACAGCATCAATGGATATGTGCGTTTGTGCGTATGTGTGTGTGTGTGTCTGTGTGTGTGAGAGAGAGAGAGAGAGAGAGAGAGAGAGAGAGAGAGAGAGAGTACAAGGCTGCAACCTTGAAAAAAAACATGACTTTACTTACTTTTTGAAACATTTGCTTTAGAACTCATAAGTTCCATTCATCAGTTTATGTTTCACGACTATAGGCCTCTCTCTCTCTCCCTCCCCGCGGATTTTCTACTATTTCGATCGATCCAACTCTCAGCTTTATATTTTTATAAAGTCGATTTTTTTCTTCACAACATTATTTGTTATACACCGTAAATATGATATGATCACATTGCCCTCGTTGCTGATATAAACCAACGTTACGTTAATGTAGCTTGAAAAAATGTCCACATAATTTCATGCGAATGTCTGAAAAAGTAATGCTAGTGGGCGGGGCTAACTTATTATTATTATTATTATTATTATTATTATTTGGTTCGTACATGTATGAACTAAATAAATTCAAAAGGGCTTAGTGAAGCAGGTTGCTGGAAATCGTAATGATGACAGAAAAATCTAATTATATGCATGCTATGGATATGAAATAATCCTGTTCAGTTAATGTGCAAACATCCTTAATATGTAAAGTTCTAGATTTTTTTTCACAAACATAAAAATGTCAAAGACGTTTGTGACAACTTTACAAAACTTTACTAACTTTAAAAAAAGAAGATATATTCAAGAAAATACACTCACTGGAAGCCGCATAGAAGTATACTTATGTCACCGTATTTTTAAAAATCAAAACAGTGTGCAATTGCTACTATTTCTCAGGAGAAGTTTCATCGGTTCCAGGTAGTGCTCCTTTTTCTAGTGCATCGTGTAAGTCGGTATCTTCATTATTTCATAACATTTTCCTTAAAGGATGCAGCAGTCGCCGTCGTTGACGCAAGCAGCGCAATTTTTCCTGCAAGTGTTGTAACTGACGTTTTTGCTGTCGTGGATAGCACTTGCTGCCAAATTTTGCTTAGATCATAGAACTTGGCGGACCAGTTTCCACACAGAGCAGGACATTCAAAGATACATTTATTTTCCAGTTTGTCTGGTGCCAGTATCTCGCACATTTTGATTAAAGTGTCAATGTCTTTCCTACTGATATCAGACTTATGATAGTTTCCCAATCTACCTCTGAATGAAGATCAGGCATATTTAATATATAACACAGACAATATGGACAGTACATTAACTTTTCACGGGGATCTTCGGGACATTTGTACGGACGTTTCTATCCAGAGGTTGAATCTGCGAGGATTCATACGTTTCAACACTTGAGCTTTTGCTCGTATAAGCCAGAAGAGATATTTAAATAATTGCACACTGTGGGATCCTGGAACAAAGTCAGCGCTGTGAATAATATTATTCCAGTATCTTTTGTTGAATGTAAATCTAGAAATCTGTGTCAACAAAATTTCTTTCTATTGCAATATGTTTGTTGGCACTAAATCAACGATACAAACCGGCAAGGTTTTCATACACTAAGTACCAGCAAATGCAGTCTTATATATGTTTACACAGGGACAATAATCCTTTCACTTCATGAATATTAATTTATATCTTAACCAATTAGATAGCTGTGCCGCGTCATTAGATTTGCTTTTTTTGTTGCCGGATGTGATTATTAGATTTGCATTTTTGTTGCCGGATGTGTGTTTTGGGCTGTTTTTATTCTTTACGTAGAAGAGTACTTCCTTTGTTGGACTGTCATTCTCATACTTATACGAAGATATATAATATAATACATGAATGCTGTACCCATCACACACCCCGTAAATTCAACAGAGTACCCTACAGATATAAAATAGCTCATCTCCCAACGTGCAAAACAACCGGATTTCCTTCAGCTTTTTTCGCCTAATCCTAACTGCTGAGCGTGCGCAGCACTGCATCTAGTGAGCTGTGGTATTTCGTTCTTAGTGAAAGTAAAACTATACCCGCCAACGAAAGCTGTGTATGTAGTGTTACGACTCTAGGTCTTAAAAATAAGTAACAGAAAGAAACTGAAACCAACAATGTAAGCAAAGTCAACAAGCAATTTATTTCCCTATAATACAAAGTAACAATTCAAAAGACACTTACAGTTTGTTAATTAAATTCCAAATAATCCTAAAATGTCCTATCATAAGTCCAAAAATATAGAATATTCTGAATGAATTCCAATAGTCTTGAATGTCCTGATATACCACTATGATACAATCCAGAATGTCTTTGAATAAGTTCACAAAAGTCCAAAGTATTGTATTAATTCAAAAATCAATGATCACTTAGTAATTCCAATGAATGTTTAAATAAATAATTACTCTCAAATGATATCTGAGTTCAATGGCACAATGTAAGTCTGATCACAAATGGATTCCCACAGACTGATCTAAAACAGGAATGAAATTAATGGGTATCAAGTCTCTATTATATACCTATTTTATAATGACCCACATCATAACAGAAAGTGAGTCATGTTATGTATAATTAACCTATTATGTGTGTTTAGCCTTGTGCATGATAGTAAGTAGCACCTTAAATTTCTGGTCAATTGGTAAACACCTTGTTGACTGATATTGGGTTCCAGGTCAATCTTGTTGGCAATTATTCACAACTAGTTTGGGGTTGTTCCACAAGAACGATGCACGTTCTGTTGCATTGTGGGTTATTAGAATATGTGTATATAATAGGGACTTGATACGCATTTATTCATTCCTATTTTAAAATCAGTCCTTGGGAATCTGGTACTAGTCAGAGTTTATAGTTGTGCTGAAGACATAATTCGATCGGAATTATTTATTTGAACATTCATTGGAGTTACCATAAAGTGCTCATTAACCTTTGGATTTATATATATGACTTTTGGATATTTGTGGATATTCTCAAAGACATTCTGGATTGTATTGTTGTGGTATATCAGGACATTCAAGACTAGTCATTCATTCGGATCATTCATTCATTCGGAACATTTCATAATTTCTGACTTGCGTTTAGGACATTTAGGATTATTTAGAATTTAAGTCACAAATTGTAAGTGTCTTTTTGAATTTTCATTTTAATTACAGAGAAATAAATTGTTTCTTGATCTTACATACATTGTCTGTTTCACTTTCTTTCCGTTACATTATTTTAAGACCTAGAGTCGTAACACTACCTACACAACTTTCGTTGGCGGGTATAGTTTTACTTTCACTTAGAACGAAATACCTCAGCTCACTAGATGCAGTGCTGTGCACGCGCAGCGGTTAGGATTAGGCGAAAAAAGCTGAAGGAAATCCGGTTGTTTTGCACGCTGGGAGATGTTGGGGCTCGTTCAGGATATGAATTTTTTAAAATTACAATTTAAATTGACTATGTTTCGGAATTTTCATAGGTCCCTGGTAAAGATTTTTATTTCATTCATTTGAGAAATCTTTAGTGAAGCCAGCAAGCATTCACAATGTCATCTAACGTTGTGAACTTTGTTTCAAGTCCTACCCAGGTAGGTTTAGAGTCTATGAGAACTTCTAAATTTCAATACGGTACAACTTTTAGAAATCAAACATCGGATAAGACTGATCAGAGATCCTTATCTCTTCCTTTTCTGATTGCTACAGGTTGAAAAATAAGCAACAGAATAAAGACAGAGCTATTCCAAATGCTCTTATTTCAAAGAGGTCAAGGTCAAATAAACCTCAGTCTAACTCTGTTTTAGAGACTTATGAACCAAGCATGTCAGAAGGTTCTATATCACTTATTGATGATTCTGCCAAACCTATCCCTATTACAATATTAAGGGACACAAGAGCTTCTCAGAGTCTTTTGTTATCGGGTACTTTGCCTTTATCTGAGATGTCTTCTTCTAGTGAAAGTGTTCTTATTCAGGGAGTACAGTGCGGCTTTGCTAATGTTGCTCTCCACTGTGTCAATTTGACATCAAACTTAGTTTCCGGATCCGTGACTGTTGGGGAAGTGACTTCTCTACCGATAGAAGGTTTCCATTTATTGCTAGACAATGAACTAGCTGGAGATAAGGTCGTGGTTAATCCACTTGTAACTGACAAGCCTTGTTTGGATCAAAACGTTGATCCTATTGAGATTGAAATCCCTGATTTGTTTCCTGCTTGTGCAGTTACCAGAACTATCGCAAAAAGAGCTCTTGAGAATGATGTTGATCAAGAAATTATTCCTTTAGCTGACGCATTTATTGGTCAGTCTTTTGATGAGGTAACTTTTTCTTCTGGTATTAATCAACCAATAGGTATTGATCACAGTGATCTTCTTTTTCCACTCATTATCTCTATTCTGATCAGGGTGACAAAATACAACTACTCGATGTCGAACAGGAACAAGATCCTGAAATCTCCTGTTTGTTTCAGAGGGCTATTAGTGAAACTAAAGCCACACAAGTCCCAGATTGTTTATTTTGTGAAAAATGGGGACCTTATGAGAAAACGGAGACCACCTGAAATACCCGCTGGTGAAGAGTGGTCAGTGAGCTATCTAATTGTCATTCCGAGGTATATCGACACGAAATTCTTAGTCTAGCCCGTGGCTGGTCATTTGGGAGTCAATAAAACTTATCACAAAGTCTTAAATCATTTTTATTTGACGAAACTTAAAAGTGATGTCTCTAAATACTGTAGATCTTGTCACACTTGTCAAATGGTAGGAATATCCAATCAGAAGATACATACGGCTAATCTGCAACCTATTTCTGCATTTAACGAACCATTTAATAGAATAATAGTAGACACACTGTCCGTGGACCGTTGACGTTATTGAAAGAAAATCGTCTTTCAAAGGAGGATTAAAAGATTAATATTCTTGACTATGTCTCTGATTTCAAATATAAGTTGCCAAAAGCTTGTGAAGTAGCAGGAACTAATCGTCACTCTACTCAGTCAAAAATTGAATTAAGGTATGACAGAAACACACAGGAAAGTAGTTTTAATCCTGGTGAAAAACTTCTGGCTCTCTTGCCCATATCTCAAAATCCTCTTTGAGCTAAATTATATGGTCCTTATACCATTGAAAAAATATTAAATGATTCAAATTATATCATTAACACTCCTAGGAGGCGGAAATATAAACAATTTTGTCACATAAATATGTTAAAGGAGTAATTTGACAGAGATAGCCCAGTTAATTACTCAGTTAATTTAGTTGCACCTATCCCACACAGCGAGGATGTAAGCAATGGAATTCAATCTGAAAGTAGTGACTTTCGTTTAAACAAACTTCTGAATTCAGAAATATTGAACAATATGGACTAGAAATTTTCACATTTATCACAACAGGAGAAAAATGAACTAAAACATTTTACATAAGTATGAGCACTTGTTTCCTGATGTTCCAACACAAACAAATACTATCTATCATGACGTTAATATAATGGATTTTACACCCGTGAAACAGCACCCGTACAGGGCGAATCCTCTCAAGCAGGAATATTTGAAAAAAGAAATTCAATATTTACTGGAGAATGATTTCATAGAACCAAGTAAAAGCAACTGGAGTTAACCAATGTATCCTTGTGCCTCAACCAAATTTTACATTGGGCATGTGTACTGACTATAGAAAAGTCAACAGTGTCACCAAAACGGATTCATTTCCAATGCCAAGAATAGATGATTGCATCGACAAAATTGGAAATGCGAAATATGTCACCAAGTTTGACCTTTTAAAAGGATTCTGGCAAATTCCACTCACGGAAAGGGTAAAAGCAATTCGCAACTTCAGATGGGCTTTATGAATATAAAGTGAGGCCTTTTTTGGTGTGAAAAATTCTCCGTCAACATTCCAGCGTTTTATGAACATGATAACATCTGGTCTAGATAATTGTGACGCGTACATCACTTACGTCATCATCTACAACGACAACTGGAAGGATCACTTGGAAACCATTTGTAAATTCTTTAATCGACTCTGTGATGCAAGTATGACGATTAATTTATGCAAGAGTGAATTTTGCCATGCTTGTGTCACATTTTTAGGACATATTGTGGGACAAGGTCACGTTAAACCTGTAGTAGCTAATGTTAAGGCTATCTCTGAATTCCCGGTGCCTGGTAGTAAAAAGAACTGGTACACTCTCAAGTATATAGAAGTACTATATTGTTTTCTTGTGTGTATATTTTGCACAATTCAGATCAGTGTCACTCATAAGATATCTTACTATGTGATTTTGATTATTACAATATTATGTGCATATTTAATTACTATGTAAATGTAAGCTTTATTGCATAAATCTTTCTTTTTATGAGGGGAGGTGTTATATATAATTAACCTATTATGTGTGTTTAACCTTGTCCATAATAGTAAGTCGAACTTTAAAGTTCTGGTCAATTGGTAAACACCATTGTTGACTGACACTGAGTTCAAGGCCAGTCGGGATGACAATTATTCACAACTAGTATGGGGTTTTTCCATCTCTCAATGGAATAAACTTCATCTTTTTATTCAAACTATCATCGTATAACTCCATAATGTGTTTGATATTAAGAACTGTTTTAAAAACATATTGGTTTTTAAAATGGTTCTTATTTGTCAATGTTTGTGTTGCATCTTTCAATTCTGGCTAGTACCATATCATATCAATATCAAACAGGCGATTACCTTTCAATGCACTGCATATTAAGCATCCATTAAACATTGAGTACTGATCACGTTCAGGTAACTAACATGACCACCAGTCACATTGGTGTGCTAATCATTGTCTGTTTTGATACTGCAAATGTACTTAAACCAATAAAAGTATTTCATGAGGTGTAAATTGAATAAACGTATTATAGTTTTTCAACTGGAGAAGAATAATCACTCTTCTGGAGCAATAGAGTAAGTCATTAACGGCAAATGAAATTAGTCTTGTTCGTCTGCTGTAAAGATTTGAGCACTATGATGCCGCTTTAAATCTTATCTCGCACTTTTTGACTATCCAAGTTCGAAATTCGATACCAGTAATACGGTAATCAATAATAAAATTCATCTCCAATCTCGACAGTTTCAACCGTTGGTTATATGTCAATGTTTGCACACGCCATGATATTTCATTGTCGGATTCCAGGAAAACTGTCGGTAAACAGGTTTACTGATCGTAAATGACTTACCTGGATCAAGGTGATAAAATAATTTTATTTGGTCGGGTATTGTTGGGCGTGGCAAAGGCTGAAGTAAGCCTAATCAACATTAGTAATATGTTCATCGAAACACTCTGTAATAAACCTATGACGTCACGTATGCAAATAAACTCTATAGATAACGCTGTCTCTCAGTCAAGTCACTAAACAATTTTGCAAGCGAATTTCACGTGTTCAGAGCTGAACTAATGTGCATAACATCTGATTCGTACTTCTAATGTTGTCAAACAAATGAAAAGAGAAAGTCCAGTACAAATTAGTATCGTGTTCCTGCCGAATAAACTTGTAAAAGTTTAAATCAGCCTTGGACTCAGTAGTCCATAGATGGAGAAACTGTGACAATTTTACCCTTTTCAAAAGAATCGCAATTTGGAAATTGGTACTAAAATTTATAGATGACGTGAAAATATCAATAATAATATCGAGTATTCTATTATAGTAACTTTATTTTCAGTAGAGAGAAAAACTAAAAATAATACCAACTCAGAGCCACGAGAGAGTCTGTCTGAACAAGCTTAAAAGCAAAACTATGTAGGCTAGGCTTGTTTGCTTGTGTTAAGTATAATCAAATTATTTTATGATTCGTGCTGTACACAATGTTACTTAATTCCACAAAAAAGGATGACTTTGATGCAAACACAAGCATACCTGAAGGCAAATGAATTCATAGGATACAAGTGTGAACTGTAGGCCAGTTACTTCCTTTGCATGGTACTCAAGAGAATACTATCAAGCCCATCACGGCCAATACCGCCCATCATACCAAGACCATATATAACGACACCGATTCAATCATAAAAAGGAGATAAACCTAAAGAACGTTACCAGGAAAAAAATAGCAACAACAACAACGATAAAAACATATATAAAATTACTTGGGGTCAAAGATAAAAAAAAAATCGAAATCCCAAGAATGAGAACAAACTGCAGCATCCAAGCTAACATGGCAGCATTTGAAGCAGGTGTAGACAAGCCGAACAGATGCAAACATTAAAACCAGAGTTTTTTTTTTTTGGCTATTTGTCAAATGTGTGACTAAGCAGAAGTTGCTGTGATTCACCATGGCGGACATGGAGTTTGATCGGCACTATTTTCATTTAGGATTGGCTTCATGTCCTAAGAAGCTGTTTAAATAAAAACCTTACGTTGATACGACCATAAGTTCAGGTGAAGCAGTGATAGCTAGGTTTTCAAGATGGCCGCCACGGTGACCATATTGTATGTCAGAGCGACAACTCGACATCATAAGAAGTCATTTAGTGGAAAATCTCTTATCTATATAACCATTTGTTCAGCAGAAGTACTATGACCATTTCTTGAGGATGGCCTCATGACGGCCATATTGGATGTCCGTTTGACTCCATTTTCATTACGAACCAAAGAAACTTTGGAATGAGTGTGCCTGTGGTTAAAGTTTCATTGCAATCCGCCCGGTAGTTTAGGAGAAGTAGCGATAACAAACTTGTGCTAAACCAACAGGCGACAGAGGACAGGCCATTGCGTAAGCTCTTGTGTTTTGGTCTATGACCAGTATCGCTAAAGAAAAGAAAAAATAATTGCTATAATGAAATGTAATGCTCCTGAAGCCATCCGGTGTAAATTGCAAACTTTCTGTTTTCGATTCAAATTTCAATGAGTTTTGTACGTTACAGTGGAAAATACTTAAACTTGACAGTAATAATTAGGGTTACTGGAAAATCGCGATGAAAAGGATTCTGTATTTAGAATGCAGAATTACAACATTACTCTCTCTCTTTCTTTTTTTTTCTCTCTCTCTCTCTCCCATGACACCAATATAATCAAACAGGTCAGAGAGTTATAATTCGTTTCATGCATGAATCAAACCGGTGGTACGAGTAAAG
This sequence comes from Margaritifera margaritifera, assembly GCA_029931535.1. Taxonomy (NCBI): domain Eukaryota; kingdom Metazoa; phylum Mollusca; class Bivalvia; order Unionida; family Margaritiferidae; genus Margaritifera; species Margaritifera margaritifera. The sequence goes on from JAQPZY010001597.1 coordinate 2,323,477, forward strand.
GCATCTATCACTTGGCATTCATGTCAAAACAGGTATGTTATTTTACAACCAACAGGACTTAGTTTAAAACGACGTTCAATGCCAAAGCTTCCCATATTTTCTTTTTACAATTGACGTAATTGTCACCTATATTTATCATTAATGTGACATATTCTATTTGTGTCCTGCATATACGTATTACACACACAAACACACCTTTGTACGATCTTTTTAATAAAGACTTCCATTGTATTCCCGTAATTAATCATTTGTTCCCGTGTTCTCGTTTGTAGTAAAGTATACACAATCATTAAGTCAATCACATAAAGACACACACACACACACACACACACACACACACACACACACACACACATATATATATATGTAGGTCAATAAGATATCTATTTATATTTGTGTCCATCTTCTTGATGATGGCTTAATTAAAAATGTATCTCGTTGTTTTTTCTTTCAAGTGATACATGCATACTTCTCTATCAAACATTTTTGTTAATAAAATAACTCTTAAATGATTCGAAAATTATTGACTGAAATAAAACATAGATTAGTATCCACGATTTACTAGGATGTCAGAATCAAGTTCAGAGTTAAGGAGATTAAACAAATGCCAATAGTTTACCTCTGTCGTATAAGTCTAAGTTCTTGACTTAGGCCCCGCGCCACGGTGTTTGGAGTACGGTTGAAAGTGGGGAAGGCACAGAACAATGTAGAGAAAGTTAACGTGCACGTACATGTCTTTCACCTACTTGGATTGGCATTTAGTTTTAATCACTATTACGGAACCTGTGTGGTGTCTGAGGGAGACAGATGATGAAAATTACTGCTGCCACTGTGTGCTGAGGATATATATTTGAAATAACACAATGTAAATTAACTTTGCCTGTCCTTGAAGAATAAATGTCAGATGAAGCAAAAGATAAAATATGGCAAAAGTCCATTTGTAAAAAAATATCCAACGGAATTTCCTGCCCTATTTCGTCACTGGTTGATATTGGGATTTCCATGAGGGCAACGGACCATGGGCATTCGTATATATGTGACAGTTATCAATACAAGTCCCCTCCATTTGATACTAAACTTTAATTGAGACAACCTCTGAAAAAGTTGATGTTAGGTTTACGTTTTGTCAATACACATTATTGTGACTACATTATACTTGGCATAAAATGGCGTTTTTCAATAGGAGGGACATTGAATTTAAAAGGATCACTAGAATGTGTACGGTTGCAAACGATCCTAGAGCCAAACTAATGTACTATCTAAACTGCATGTGTACTGCTGTTGACCTTACCGATACTTCTCCAAATCTCCAGCGACTTCGAGATCATAAAAACTATCTTCTTACATATGACGAGCAAGAAAGACTGATAATTCTGTGCGTTCTTCTTGACCCTGAGGTATTCATCAACAAATGCATTTTTCAAGACGAGTTCAGGACCGAATTCTACGAAATCACCCAAGTAAACAACCACTTGCTAGTCGCTGAAAATGTGATCATAGGAGGACAGAACAGACGGGTGAACAAGATCATGACATTCAAACCGGAATGGCTAAAAACTAACTACTACATTCCTCTAAATACCTTGCTCCAACAGCGTCAAATGCGTAGACAGAATGCGACAGAGGCCTGCATTATTTTATAGCACAGACGCACAGCCACGGAAAATGCGATTCATATTTTCTCTTCTAGAGTGAAAGTTTGAAAGAGAAAAAAGCCTCTGCAACTTATGTGAACCAACTCGGTGACTATTCAACACGTTTTCAGTCTTGCAGACGTGTCAGTGGACTTAACTTGTGATTATAAAAGTAAATTTAAAGCAAAACAATGTAATCTATAGGAATTCATGCACCAGTATTTCATAGGACTATGTCTTTAAATTCCTATTCTGTACTATTAATATGAATAATGGGAGTGTGCATTCTCGGTTACACTACTGAGTACGTCAATCGCTTCTGCTTCCTCTTCACACTACGCAACACATGTTTCACATCTATCAGGGTCAAAATGAAAAATGATAACTAGGCAATATTTTCAACTGAGATATGAATCTTACGTCCACTGTATGTTTGCAAGAAATTTGTCTCCAATGCTGCGAACCGTTGAACTTTGTTTGATAGAATTTAAAGGACAGTCATATCCCGTTTTCCGGCATTTGCACAAAATGTTTCCGTGAGATCAAATTGAGAAGTTATTTAAAATCTATCACAAACCGGATTGAGGTCGGAAGAAAGATTGTAAGAAGGTAGAAAATAGGTTTTCTAGACACTTATTTTGGTAACTATATATCACACTGTCAGTTGTGCATTCATGCTCAAGTTTTCTGTTATCTTCGATATTCAATTATGATTTAGGTTTTTAATCTCCCAAAAATAGAGCATTAAAGGCAATTTCGAAAGTCCAAACTCAGCAGAATACACGCGTTCTATAAATCCTACGGAATACTAATATAATATTGTGAACCAGGACCAGACTGTAATGAGCTATTACTTTACTGGCTTTTGACTATACATATAAATACAATAAACCTGCCCATAAGAGTTGCTCAGCGGATAGACAAATTGTTTCCTTTACAAGGAGGTTTTCTTCATATAAAAGTTATACATGTCAATAAAATTTAGAAACTGGTTTATATATTTTGTACTCTATGTGCAATAACCTATATGGAGATGTCCGCGAATGTAGGTGTCACTGCACTCAGACACTAATCATGGAAAGATTTATCTGTTTATGTCTTTTTCAATTGCTCCACAGTAACTTAATATCATAAGTAGCTATTAAGACAAAAAAAAAGCAATATAGAAAAGTATCGATTTATTGATAAGGAAAACAATTTGTATTCTTTTCATGAAGACATTATCAAGGCACCCACTTGACGTGCAATTTGATTTTGCTCCTACAATACTTGCCATTTCGCCAGTTCATTTCTTGTTGAAGAAAACTAATGTATTCTTCAAGCTCTTATTCTCATTTTCAGCATGTTCTGTGATATGCTTTTTATGACTATGTGCGCGATTAAATCTTTCTTATTTGAATTCAAAACTTTCAAGTGATAGCAAGTTTCCTAGTAAATATTTAAATATTTACATTTATAAGTTTGATATTAAACACATAACCATGTGTAAGTTTAATTAAATCAAAGAATGAAACTTAGATATTGTAAATTCAGAAATTATTGCGAGGTAGAAATGATAAAAACATGCACAACATTCAAATATTAAAAAGTTCCCATTTTTATCATTTTAATTTATTTTATATTCTGATCTAATTTAACAACTTGCAGTTCAGAATAATTTCAACTCGCAATTTAGCTCAACCAACTCGCATTACTTTCAAAGTTCAACTTTGATGTTAAAATTGAATGCAAGCATTAATTTCTGAATTTTTGTAAACTGAATTTAAAAAATAAAAAAATTGCCTTCTGGTTGAATCTTCTGTTCTTAAATATTATGTTTACCATATTTATACATGGTCTATATGTGTTTTGCTTCCCTCTTCACATACCATGATGTTAATCTGACTCTTATATGTTATTTTACTTTTTGGACAGCGTCTTTTATCTATGACATATGTTTTATACTGCTTCATATATCAGTTTAATAACAACATTAGACAGATTTGCATTATGGTGAATCAGAGAATAACTTCCCCTGGGTACATAAAATCCCCCTCCCCCATCCTCTCTCTCTCTCTCTCTCTCTCTCTCTCTCTCAATGTACTGAATGTTTTTATTACGAATTTATTTATAATTATTGGTATTTATTATGAACTTACGCTCGTATGGATAGGTGAATGGGTGGATGAATAGATGAATAGCCAGTTGATGTAGAAAAAACTCGACAAGAGACATGGATGAACCAGACATAACACAGAGTTTTCTATAACTCATATAACAAAGTTAACATTCAGTTTAAATTCGTTCCAGCGTTAAATTTCTTCAAAGTTTCCGAGTGCCATAAACCTATGTGTGCCGTTCAAACTAGTACCCATTTCTTTACATAAAAATATACATTCCTGTCAAAACAAGTATATAAGCATTTAATATAGGGTTGAACCACACACAGCTGTTGCCTTATTATATGTGGCAGAAATTGTCCGCATTTCAAGATTGAGTGTCATACCCCCAAAATAGCATGCTAACAATGACCGTAAATGGGATAACTCTGAATACCTCTACTAATCCCTGATTTACATTATCTACATTACATTATTCGTCGTCGCATGTCGGTCACGGTCTTTGCGTACTGTATTTCAGGAACACAAGGTAATCAACAATTAACTGAACGCATTGCCCCACGTACCCTGTGACCATCCCTATAACGTCAATACAAGGAGGACCACATCAATAACAACAGATCTCTCTCTCTCTCTCTCTCTCTCTCTCTCTCTCTCTCTCTCTCTCTCTCTCTCTCTCTCTCTCTCTCTCCTTTTATTGAAATGACTATGCCATCTCTAATATATGTGTATATACTTCATTGCACTGTATTTAAATGCTTTAAATCTATATTTTTGTATCTGAAGTTTTCTCTTCCGTTTTTCACACTAATGCAGTCTGTTATCCTAAAAACGCTGTCAAATTAAATATGTACACAATGATACAAATTCGATAGTGGTGGACTTGAGTATATAATTCCAGGTGGTCAAGAATGAATTTCTTCTGATACAGTGAAAGCGTTGTTGAAATGGTTACTTCTCGACCTCATAATCTGAAGGGCATTATCATTGCCAGATCTAAGATTGCATTCTGTATTTGATGATCTTAGTTCAGTTAAATCAGAGCTATATTATGGAAAAGGGTTGCTTAGAGGATTATATGTCACGAGTCCTTTAAAATAAGAATGCTCTTATATATTGGTAGCCATTGTAGACGTGAGAACAAACATTATTAGAAATCAAAACAGGAACTTTCAGAATTATTCGCGCGGTCTTTTTCTGGAGTATATCAGTTCTGGATAGATTATAACTTGATGTGTTCCCCATCTGGTACAGTGGTAGTCTGTCAGTGGTAGTATATATATACAGAAAAAATAAAGTTAGAGTCACTGAGTCATTCTTTTGATGACCATTGCCCATAGGTTATCGATATTTGAATTCTAACTGAGCCGTTTAGAGTTAGAAATCTATTTCAGTGAATAGGCACTGTCTGGTTCCGATAGTCTTGTCTTTTGTTTTCGGTACTTTAATATACATTCTCTTTTGTTTGAACATAAATTGTTGAGATCTATTTGAAGTCTGTGCTCTGTGCAGTTGAGATATTTATTAGATGCCTGTAGGACTAGAATCAGTATCGAAGAGATCAATGCTAAATACAAAGATAAGTCATTGATAAACAGTAGGAAGAAGAAGAAGCTATTATATAAAGACTTGGGCAACATCATGAAGACTATGACCTGAAACAGTATTTTTACCCTTACAAACAACTTGTAATCTATTAGCGAGATATGATTTGTGCCAAAAAACTAAGTTTGAAGAAAACTTAAAGACTGATAATTTGCAAATGAACACAGCATGGTCAACTAAATCCAATGTTTTCTAAAGACTGTTCCCGCAAATTTGCCGGATTCAATCGCTAGTAGTCACGGAACATTAAGTTTCATGAAGACAGTTTGAGATGAGTTTTTTGTCGGAAACCTGATTGTGAATTATGGAGGAGTTGGTACGGGTTAAGATATTTTAAAAGATGGTTGCTGACATGTTTTCCAAAAATATTTTAAAGCAGAGGTAGAATAGATATAGGTTTATAGTATGATGCATTACTCGTCTTATGAATTGCGAATAGCATGCTAATTTCAATGGCTCTTTCAAGTTTCCGAAAGTGATATTAAAGTTAATTACATCTTTCAATGAATCAGAGATTGACAACGCTGAATGTTTGAGAATTGTGGGGTGAATTCCATCTAAACCCGCCGATTTATTAGTTTCTATATTATTGATATATATTAATAATATTAATAGTATCAGTTAATGTGATTAGGGGGATCTTAAAAATAAAATGAGTGGGTACCCTTTCATTCAAGAAGGCAGCACGTTTACCTATGTTAGGCTCCATAAAATTAGACTGATCAAGTATTTGTGAAACATTAGTAAAAATAAGAGGTTCAGTTGATCGCAATATCGTGATCATCGGTATAACTGTTGCCAATAACCATAATTTCACATTGACTTCCGAGTGCTGATTTAGTACAAGTTAATGCTCGTAGATGACTCCAAATGAATCTGTTATCAGAGTTAGAGACAATGGCTTTTTGGAAACGGGCGTAAAGTTTTGATAATTAGGTATTTGGATTTGTTTAGTGAGAAATTATAAGTGGTAAAATCTTTACATGTATGGTTTTTGTATCGATTTCACTAGTATACCAATCGGGTTGCTTTGATTGTTCTTTTTACTTTTATGGGAAAATGATTATTTAGGATAGTTAGAAATGAATGATTTCAGATAGACAGATCACAATCTGGGTCTGTGTTAAAAAAGGTAAATGAGCTAATATTGTAAGACAGTTCACTTTCAGTCAAATGTATTCTTCTTTGCTCTCTGCTGCTTACTATTTACATACATGGGATATCTTCATTAAGAGATTATTCTTGTTTTCTAACGAACATAATTTAGATTGAAACTGCAAATTGCATTTCAAAAGTACATTTAAAATAAAGACAAATGATCACAATGAACACGCCATTTCTATTATATGCCTTTCACCCTACTCTCTTTTATTGATAAAATATAATCATTTGCGCCTCAAAACTTTTAATACTATAGACAGTTGTATTTTCTGGCACTCTTGCACTCTTCTGTAAAATGAGACGCTTTATCATTGGCTGATAAGACGCCATGCGCTTTGCGATAATATACAATTATGGGCTTTGTTGAGCTCAATCTTAAAACTAAAATAGTTGGGTACCCTTTCAGTCAACGTACTGAGTGAAACAAAAGACCGTAATTGTTTTATTACTTTTATACTGTCATCTAAGACTACCCCCAGGCGAGCACAATATTTATAGGTTACTGCATTTGTATGGGAAAATATGAACGAGTTTTCTGAGTTATACTGCACTACGTCAGGAGTGCAGTATAGCTCAGAAAAAACGAGTTCATATTTTTCCATACAAATGCAGTAACCTTTTTATTATATACTCATTTTGCTTTTCTACCTAAGGCTGAATAAAAAGAAGAACACACTACAAGAAACAAAGTAACTGAATTTCTGCTATATTCTAAAGTAAATACACAACCGAAGTTAAACCAATACACAGTAACAGTATTCATGCGTACATGGCACCGCCCAGTGATCTTTGAACTTGGTTGAGTACCGCGCGCTCAGTGATTTGTTTCAAAAAGAAATCTCATTTTGGTCTACTTAAAATTGAAATTTTGAGTCATATTGTGAATGACTGCGCCTTGGAACAACTTTCCCAGTTGATCTGGAACGGAGGGATTTTGTTTTTATGTCGATTCAGCTAAATTCTGCTCTTTTAGTTTTTAGCTGGTTCTATTACGTACGATGTACATGTAGCTAGCGGGACTGGCCTCGACAGCAAGCTAGCTTACACATGTGTTACTGTCCTGTCATTGATAGTTTGGAATCATAAGGTGGACAAAATATGAAATTCTTTTAAGTAAAATTCTCAAGAAGATGCAGGATTAAATATTTTTTTAGAGAATATTAAATTCATTTCGTTTTGGAGTGCAGTAAATTCTCCTTTGGAATGTGATTTCTGTTGGAAATGTAGTCTAGATTGCAGTGCAATTTCGCGCCGTGGATCAGAAAGTACATTTTGAAGAAATTCAGGATGCAGAAAAGTAAGAACATTTATTGTCATTCTTATTACCAGCTATAGATGACATATTTATATGTACTGTCATAATAAATCCAAACAATTTCTCCAAAAAAAAAATGGCAAAGCGGCTGGTGTGTGAGAGCCCATTTCGTCAGCGGAAAATAAGGCTTCTTCGTTATCGTGGCTTCTTGGCTCCGAGGCACTTGCTTTTATACCAAAACCCACCTTCTTTAGTTGTATTTTTTCGAATTTAGCGCTTGGACTGACTTGTAAAATTAGCGGTCTCTGAGAGAAACGGAATATCATTTAGTCATAAGATGCCTTTTTATGCTATTTTTTTTATAGACTCTAGAGAGCACGGTTCATAGTCTGAACCATCGGCTAAATAAGTGTTTAAATGATCAGAATGATATTTTCAATACTGCATGCCTCACGTTTGTTGTCATAAAGCCACCGCTGTACATTGTGAATATCACGTTCAGTCACTTGCTTGGTTGAAAGATTCTTTTGTGACTCAATGAATTCATCCACATCGTCAGCTTTATCATCTCTACTCTCAAACAGCTTGTTTAGTTCATCCACAGACAAATCTAATAAAGCAAAAGCTCCGGTGTCTGCTACATTTGCGTACATTGTTTGTTTACAATAAAAAGTAGTTCCTAACACGCGATACTATTTTTAGACACACGTGTCGTGCAGTATGAAGCCGTGCAGTATGGAGAAATACTGCACGATTCTGACAACGCAAAGTTAATGGAGAAAAAAATGAGTATATAATAAGTTGTTTTAAGGAGCTAAAATCACTGTGAAAAACCAGTACGTCGTATTTCTGTTGACCGGGTGTGGCCTGTTCAGTCCATCAGATTTGATAATGTTTATGAAGGCAATAATTCATAATATTGTATCGTCATGATGTCATTGTGTATTTTGATGCTATCGCACAACTGAAATGGTCTTTTCTCTGTAATGAAACAATCCGAATTTCAAAGTTTTGCGTTAAATCATGTAATACAATAATTATAAACCCTTTATGGGTGAATGTTAAGTTTGATAAACTAATAAACCTATCATGTTGACATTTCGATTCGCATTGGTCAATATGTGGCTTTCTAGCACGTAATACTTAATATTCACCTCAACAAATAATTGTATAATTTGTGAAAGTTTAAATAACGTTGTTTTACAGGCTGTTTAAAAAATCTTCAGTTCTGTTTGTTTTCACATACATATCATTACAACAGTATAATATGTATTCATTTAAAATTCAGTTCTTATTAAATGGTTCTAAGCAGTTACAGGTAAATGCTTTCACAGTTTTGCCATGTAATTTTGTTTTTTCCAAAACTTACGATCCGATCTTTGAAGAACAATGAAAATTACGCGTAAAAAGAATATTCAATGCTAAGCCCGAAAATTAGGCATGCTAGTCAATAGGTATAAAGTCCCAAATCAGTACCTTCTTTATCGGATGATAAGCCTATGCTTAATTATAAGCCCCCTACCCCACCCCACCCCCAGTAAAGAGTCTAAATCCATCATCTTTCCTAATAAGATTTACACTCAAGATACGTATGCAGCAAACCCTGCCTAATCCGGCCCATGAATATTGTGAATCTCTGCCAGTCGAGACTGTTAAATTTATTCCGTCTTAGCATTTTTGTAATAGATCTGGCACCGTATATTCCGACTCACAGCTTAATCTGACCTAAATTCCAGCCTCTCTCACGGCCGGATTACACAGGCTAAACTGTACTTTTGTAGTTGTTAACCGTATTTCAAACAGAAAAAGGCATATATACTTGCACCAATGTTCAATAATACATGTCATTTATAACAGGTCCTTATGAAGAATCAATCATTGCTATAAACTATTCAGATACAAAACGAAGAAGGAAAAGCAAGCTTCAGTCACTCCAGTGACAAGCTATGTGAACTGTCACATCCACGAGAACTTATTGATTGTGGTTGTCATTTTATAATTTTACACAAAAAAAAAAACAAAAAACAAAAAAAATAAATAAAACGTTTAATCACTGTTTCCTGTCCACTGTTGTGAAAAAAATATGTACAAAATATGAAACAAAGACACATATTGAATGTACATAGCTGAGCAATATTGATGTATTCATAGATCAAGTAAATAACAAAAATTTTAAACAACTCCATAACGCGTATTATTACATATGAATGTGCTTTCGTTGGTGTTTCTATTTATAGTTTTAACACTTGTATTGATGATGATATGCTCTCATATCTTCTATTAAATAGGTTTACTCTATACATCACTACGACAAATTGCAACCTATACTGGCCAACCACTAATACATAAATAAATATGTACACAACAAGAAATTTGATTCATTGACCGATTACCTTAGCTAGGGCACATGCAACCGGTTATGACGATATCCTTAAGTTCAATAGCGAAAATTGTATTAAATGCTGTTAGTATATGTAGGACATAATTTGTAAAAAAAATCTTTAAATTGTCCTTCTTGTCTCACCGAAAATGTGTGTCAGGGCAAAATATTGTCCAGTATCAACACATTGTGTAAAACCTCACAAGAGGACGCAGACACTGCTGTTCCTCCGAAGGAGTTGCATCGGGGTGTAGTAGTTATCCTGGATCCAGTATCTCTTGTAAGTCATGATTTTTGTTATCCTATAAGTCTCTCCTCCAAGAACAATTGACACGGAGGATGTTGCTGTTGCTGATGCAAACAACGCGCTTTTTCCCCCGAGTGCAGCAACCGACACATTTGCTGTTGTTGTTGCAGACAACACTTGCTGCCGAATTTCGTCCACACCATAAAACTTATTTGAACTATTTTCACACAGCGCAGCACATTCAAAAATGCATTTATTCTCAAGTTTATGCGGCGCCAATACCTCGCAAAGTTTGATTAACGTGTCTATGTCCTTTCTACCAAGATTATAACTCTTATATTTTCTTAATCTTTTTACCTCTGGATGGACATCCGTCAGATTCAAGACGCTACATATAGAGTTGAGGTAGTACATGAGTTTTGCTCGGGGATCAGCTGGTACATTCGCAGTAACACTTGTAGCCGTCAGACGGATTTGTGTCTGCTCGCTCATAGCTATAGCTGTGCTAGCTGTGCTTTGGCTTTGATATGTAACTAGGGACATTTTCTTGTGTTCTTATGATCCTCCAAAAAATGTCAATCTTGTACTATTGAATCACACTTTCGTGGTCAGATATAAAAACATACAAGAAACTTTCAACTGTAAGTAGATTTACGTAGGCAGGTCACAGTCTCACAACAGTCGTCCACCAACACTAACAGCCAAATGAATAAGGTAGGTAAAGATTATGACGTGCCAATCACTAACCTTGTAAGCATATAACAGAAATTCCTGGAAATTTGGTTGGGCCCAGTCATATATGAATGCCACAGGTATCGTTTACTGAAGCTTTGACACTTTTTACTTAACGGTTATTTACAATGTACTGACTGAATACATTTATCCGGATCGCTTCCTTCAACACAGCGAGCGATCTAACGTATAAGTCAAAGCTATATTTATTAGTTTTATTTTTACCGTTTATCACATCATGGAGGAATTAGTGAAATTTAGAATATTACTACCACACCCGAGTAATTATTTGAAATGCCTGTAAAAACTATATTTGGAATTGGACAGACGTCACGTGTGTACACTTGTAGAAGCATGATGCAAAATCACAGAGAAACGAATGTAACGTCCAAGTACTCTCTCGGCGACAGCATGGAATACCATGCTTTCTGATATGCATTAAATCTTTGTGGTATTATCGATTTCAGCATTTTAATTTTATTTAGTTTTGAGATGCTACAATTTCAAAAGCCTTTGTTACGACCTATATGGAATAATTTTAGTTCAAGGTAAAACTGTGAGCCAATTCTAAATGAATCACAAAGATGTTGTTATGTACAAAACTAAGGGCACGAGGTTTAACAAAACACATTGATAATAAAATGCTTAAACCTTCATTTGGGCCTGTGACTGTTTTATTCCGAATTTAAAGGAAACAATATATCAATAGAGAGCCAATCGTTTTTTTCCAACCACTACTGTATTGCTAAAATCTTGAGTGTATAAAACTTAGTCAGTTTCCATTATTTTTCGGTGATTCTGTAATGCTTCCCTTTGAATGTGACAGTGATTCAATTCGTAATCTACCACTCTGTACATAGAAAATGTTACTGCTGATATCAAATAGTGTATCATCTGTTCTAGTCTACCTCTAGAGGACCCGCGTGACCGAGTGGTCTAAGGCGCTCGCCTTTACAGATCACTGACATCTCACCTCTGTCCGCGTGGGTTCGAGTCTCGGGTTTGGCCAACGTGAGTATGCGAGAAAGCTTGTCAATAGCTTCCCGTGGATCGTTGGTTCTTCCCGGGGTTTTCCCGGGTTCTTCTTCCACCAGATATACTGGCAGCCATGTGCTGAAAAGTGGCTTTAAACCCACAAAGCATAAACCGTTTTACCTTTTAAAGACCACTATTCTGAAACCATGTAAACAGGGTGGAGAAGTTTTAATAATTTGAAAAAAAAACAATGTCAATAGCTTAAACCAATTCTAATATAAGTATTTGCTTTTTTCTCTTTGTTTGAACAACAAACTAAAGACGCTACTACAAGTGTAGAGAAATGCAAAACTTAAAAGACGCAGCAGAACAACAGAATCAGCGTGCAAAAGTTAACTCCCAAAAGTTCTTATCATGAGTTAAGGTAAACTAAAATAAATGGTTTTCGTAAAGACTGGTTTCCTGTATTCTCATCTCTACACAGTAAACATATTGCAAGCATGGGCTATTGTTCTTGAAAGGTTGAAAACTCCTAAGAATCGTTCATTTAAAAGAAAAAATTATCAAAATTAGTGTTGAGAATGAGTAGGAGCTTTGTTCAAATGCACTCATGGTGTGCATCAGCCAAGATATATATTTATTTTTTTGTCTATAGAATAACAAAGTGAGTGAATGTCATAATGAGCTCTTTAGATAACACGTATATGTAAACCAAATCTATCTGAAAGGTGTGTAACTATTATCTAGTACTTTGAAAACGTGGCAACGAAAGTGCAGATAGTTTCTCCTATATCTATCAGTGTTTTGCGTCTACGTCATTAAAGGAAGGAACGAAGTGTTCATAAATTCCACAAGACAATATTTACTTAGTCATGGTATTCATATTTTTAAAAAATCCCTAAGATTTGTGGTCTTTTGTCTTTTTAAAAAAACTTTTCATTAACTGTATCAATAAATATTCCATGCACGGCAGCAAAAAGCACTTTGCACAGGCTAGAGAGCGCATGTGCCACAATGCGTCTCAGCTCCATGACGTCACTTTAAATGGGATAGTGCACACGCAAGAAAGCAGGCTTTTTTTCACTTATTTGATTGTATTTATCTCATATTATTTTGTGAACCATGTTTCTACGTCATAATAACGTTATTTACGCCACAAAGACAGAACGACGTAGTCCCACTAATAGCAGCGGAACCTATAATTGCATGCTGTCGTAATTTAATAATTTATATCTTGAAAAATTTTGCATAATTAATATTTAGAAATACAGTTCAGGTTTTCTCTAATATTTGAATGGTCGCTGAGCGCTATTTTTGATGTTTAAATGGTTTTTTTAAGGCTCTCTTCTTCTTATATATAGCCGACTGTTCTTGCGCCAAACTTCCGCTTGCCTAGTCTGGTATGTTTCCGTGAGAACTTCGTCATGAGAGGATCTTGTAAAATGCTTCATTGATCACTGTTACCAGTATAGACGCTTCAATAAAACATTGCAGAAGCAATGCTGTAAAAACATCTCTCTCAATCTCTACATTTGCATTAAGATATTTTCTGCAAGTCATAATAATATTGAAAGTTTTAAAGGATACATAGAGGATATCTACATTTTCTGAGTAGATATAAGGAAATATTATACGAGTGAAGTGGAAATATTGTATTGTCACAAGTGGCCAAACCACGAGTGACAATACCAAATGTTTTCACTTCACGTTTGTCAGTATTTGACCTTTTTAACTTACAGCAAAAGTAGATTATATATATATATATATATATATATATATATATATATATATATATATATATATATATATATATATATATTCAATTATTCAATTCAATATATATACCTTCGATTTGCATGGATTTGTTTCTCCATTCTGTGTCAATGCGATTAACGGCTGCATTACTACATCGATAAAAAACAAAATTGAGAAATTTTACAACAATTTTAGAACAGCGACCTTTTACAAATTAGGTTGTACATATAATGCTTCAAATTGTTTATTTTTTCAAATTAATGAAAGTTTTCATACTAAAATGAAGAGATTTTTTATTTTTATTCACACATTTCTTGCGCGGACTGATACAGTGAACATTGATGCGCGGGGATACTGTAGAAACACGACAGAACGCTCCAACAGACTTTAGAGCGTAACATCATTAAACAACATATTTTAACAATTGGGTGTTTACTTGTAAGAATTTTGGTTGCTTTTTTTGTTGATATCTGCATTCAGACGTGAATTTTGTGTGTTGGCAAGCTTGCAGTCTATTTCGGTAACAGACGCTGCACACACATTTCGATTGTCACTTAATTTCTGTTGGCAATGGACACTAATCAATGCCTGGTTTCTCCTCCGTTTTCAACCATGACTGTAATTGTGATGACAGTTGAAATCGCTACTTATATAATTTTATTACCATCAAACGTTTTTCTTAAAAATGTGTGCCGTTTGTTGTTGAGTGTAACAGGTATACGACACTGTACGGGTGACGGAATATCAGATATGAACAGGTCATGTAAGTTCAGTCACTGACAATTGCGTTCTAAAAATTCTAAAAATGTAATACTTGAAACTAGCTTTTTGTTGTTTGGGGATCCTTTTTAGACATTCTTCACGGCGCGTTCTCCGCGAGTAGTATAGGGGAGGGGGTAAATAGGGCAGTGGGGGGCACTACGGGGCAGTAACGGGAATTTAATATTGGGGCACTTGGGGGCAGTTGGGGGCACTTTGGGAGCAGTATGGGGCACTTAGAGGCAGTGTTGTGCACTTGGAGGCAGTGGAAGGGGTACTTGGGCGACATAATGAGAGGGGATAGAATATAGACATACACACAGTGGAAAGGCAATCATGAAAAAATAATCTTTTCTTGGTAAATGGTTGGCCCTGAAAAGGGCTGTTGGAGTGTTTTACTTTCTCCAACATTGGGTTAGGAAACCTGGGATGTGAAATTTGTTGTTGTTGTTCTTCTTCTTATCTGGCAGCCAGTCGGGATGTCCCATTCGCCCGAACTTGTCCTGTATTTTCATCAAGTTCAAATTCAGGCAATGGAAGTCTTGCTGTTTCTTCTTCTTCTCCTTCTGTGTTCTTTCCTCTGCCCAAGCCTTCTTAATGGTGGAGATAGAAATAGATGGAGTGGAAGCTGACCTGCGTGTAGGGCTGGACCAGAGAGGTGCCCGTACCTCTAGATGCACTCAAAAACCCAACGGCCCTTTTCAGGGCCACCCATTTAACAAGAAAAGATTAATTTTCATTATTGCCATATATATATGTGTTTGTAGGTGGTGTGTTTGTGTCTTTGTCTTTGTCTTCCCACTCCAAAAAACAAATTCCCATTCCCTGAAATGTGTTGATATAGAGAGTGTGTTTGTGGTGTGTGTGTTGGATAAAACAAAAAAAAAAATAAAATAAAAAAAAGGGTTGTGTGGTGTGTGTTTGTGTTTTATAAAAGTTTTATCAAAAATACTTTCTTTGAGGTCCGCGTACTAGGTCTGTGTTTTGTTTTTAGGTGTGATAAGATTTTGTATGTATGTTTTTGCTTAAGGGGATGTTTTCCTTCACGTCCGCGCTTCCAGCATATAAAGATCCGCCTTTGCAGTCGCACTGGCCAACGCACCGCTTTATATGCTGGAAGCGCGGACGCGATGGAAAACATGGTTCAGATCGATAGTGAGAAAAATGGGACAGAGTTGGTGACCTCAGATCGATAGAAAGAGATAGAGCATATACATTTTTCATTTTTTCCAAATTCAATAAATCACAACATCATTTTTTAAAAAAATCAACATTTTTAATGAACAAGAAGCTTCTCTAACATAAAAAGGCAAAACCAACGAACAAGATTAAACATGAACATATTTACAGGGTTGACAACGTTGGGAAGGCAAACTGAACTTCCACTTTTCTACATCATTTTGATGCACACTACGTTTCTGAGCTAAAGACAAGAGATAACCATAATGTTCACAAAACCATCTCTCTACTTTAGCATCGTTTCGAGCATACTCCCTATCAAAATAAGTCACTAAATGTTCTAAGGAGTATCCGAGACTGCGTTGATGAAGAAAATGTACACAATATTGTCCACACACCATAGAATCCGATCCTTGTAATCGGGCATTATTGAATCGAATAGAGACGGCATTTCTTCTCATAAAGTCAATGATGTCGTCTTCCAAAGGAGGTAATGCATAAGAATCAAAATATTCCACACAGTGATCGTTTGAAAGTACACGGCTACCCAGTGGGTTCCTGGTCGATGACTGTCGTCGGTATTGATGACATAGGCATGAACGTCTTTAGGTTTGCGATGGAGTAGTTCATCTTTAGCACACACCACAGGATTCCAAGAAGAAGTGTAGGAACTGCGAGTCAATAGGTAATGAAGTTCCCTGGTATCCATTTTTTCGTTGTTCACAGGTAATAATAAATCATCAATTCACACTTGACTTTATGCTTGAATATATCTGTCAAGTAAGTCCACGAATTACAACGGGTTGTCTATATACTCTGTTGCAAGAGAGCTTCGATGCGTCGGATCTCCAGAGGAGTGAGTGGAGGTGAAGAAGAATCCTGCAAGTCTTTATACCATTTTCTCAACACCTTTTCTTCCGAGATCTGAGACCATGCGTCCTCCAAATATTCGTCCAATTTTTCTTCTGCCGTCATCATCAAACATTTGTCGTGTTGTTTCTGACTCGGATGATCGATTTGACATCCATGACAATGTTCTCGGGTCAGGGTGTTAATTTTGGCAGCCAATTCCGTAACATAACAGGAGACTAAATGTTGTTCTTCTTCGATCCATCGACAAGCCATAAATCCAGTACACTTGGGAACACTATTTTTTCTCTGCTTCTTTCGTTTCTGGATGAATTTCATCGTCATCAGTGGTAGAGGGTGGTGACTGCTGTGCTTCACAAAATCCCTCATCTTCTTGTTCTATCTCAATAGGTTCATCGTGTTGCATCTTTTTTTTCTTCTAATAGTCTAGAATCACTTCTCTCAAACTGTTGATTTCTAGAGTATTATCAAATTCTGCATACAAGATGACGTTCACCGTGTTAGCTAGAGCTGTAGCAAACTGAAGTTCCAGATGAAGTTGGCCTGATTTTATAGGGTGGAAATGTCCTTCGTCGCTGCTTTGGTCAGGAGTGAAATCAACACCCCACTACGCATATCCTCCTGCATAATCCTCGTACGAAATGCCGTGGCTGCTGTTGGTGCCTAACTGTCCTGTGGTATTAAAAAACAGGGTCAAGTAAGATCTCAAGTAATTTCTCTGGGCAAAGTTAGGTTCAAAAGGTCTGGTACACAACGTCTGGCCATCTCGACTGACTTCTATCTTGGAGACGTTAAAGTGTTGAAACTCGAACGGATTTTGATCGATGACTGCGTTGAGGGCTGCATTACTGATGATGCCAATCAGCAAACGTTTGGGAAGCTGTCCTTGGAAAACGTGATCTTCGACTTTGGATCGGAGTCCAGCGGCAATGGTAAATGTTTTCACTTCCACTCGTCGCACAGGATATTTGGCAGTGGTTCTACTCAACGTTTGACTGATGTCGTTGGTTACTTTAGGTAAGACTTCCACACGGCGCACGTAAAGTCTGGCTTCTTCGATGATGGTTTTGTACTCGTTGGCATTGGCCATCAAATTGAAGACGGTACTACTGCGATTCAGTCTCAGGTGTACATCCACTCCGTTCAACTTGTCTTGCAACCACATGTGATTTTTCTGTTTCTGACAAATCGGTTCGATCCATCAGCGCTTGTAATTCTTGTTGTAACTGTGACATCTCGTGGATTGGGAGGTACAAATGTGTCGTCTTTCCAGAGAAGGGTGTCCTTTTTATTTATTTATTTTCTTCCCGTCTTTTAACGCATGATTCCTCCTAAAAGAGGTGCATCAATCGTTCCTAACAAAGGAGCCGCTATTTTTAGCAACGGTCCTATCAGCATGGGCAGAAATTCTCCTCGTTGCACCAACATTTTTTTCTTTTGTTGGAGAGGTATTTTCTTTTTGACTATTTGGCGAAGAACGTTCCGATGTTTGCCTAATTTCTGTTTCTGTATCTTGGACAAAGGTATCGTTCCTTTCAAGACGTTCAAACAACATTCGCACACGGTATCGATGATTTCTTTAGGGGTTGTTTGAATGAGTTGTTTTCGCATGGGAGGATTGGATTTGGTCAGGACAGACAAGACGTCCCAATGTTTAGCCAGACGAGGTGGAAGTCCTTTTTTGGTTTTGCTTTTCTTCTTTTGGTGGTCATCTTGGATGTCAGGAGCAAGTCTGAGGTCTCTGACAGGTCACACTTCTATTTTATACTGGAACACGTCTCCACTGATTGTCCGCACGACGTACCATCTTCATGACAGGCATCACTCGACGTTGAGGTGTTTTCAATGGACTCAATCGTCTCAATTCTTCTTTGGATAAATCCACTAAACTTTCTAACACGCCGGTTCTCTCTTGGACTTTGGTTTTAGGGGAGGGTACTTTTTTAGCGGCTGCTGCGGTATCCAGATCAGCCGAAGTCTAGGGTCCCGAAGTGGTGACTTTCGAAATGGGTTTCCATTTTTGCATCAAATTAGGAAACACGGATCTTAAGTCCGGTTTGTCTGGCATCATGACAAAGGGAGGTGAAGATGATGTGGACGCATGAGAAGAAGACACCGTCACTGCCTCTCGTGGTTTTCGGGTGTACGTTTGCGTCCTCGCAGCAGTACCTCTCTTGCGGGTCGCGGCGGTTGGTGTTTTCTTGGCAGCTATTTTCTTTTTCTTGAGGGCTTTCTTCTTAGGGGTTTTCTTCTTGGGGCTTTTTTTTTTTGGTTTTTGGTTTTTTGGCTTAGGCATTAGGATCCCATTTCAAAAGTGAACACATCATGACCCCTCCTAAAGAACCGCTACCCCCAGGGGTTAAAATGATTTGTTTTTTTGTCCGTGGATCGATTCTAGGATCGGCCAGTTGGGTTTGATGAGGGATGTGAATGATGCCCTTCAGTAATTGACGTGTTGTCAAAGTAAACCATCGTAACACTTCTTTGAGACTAGCTTCTAACAAATGGACACGGACTTGTGCATTTTTTTCGCTACTGATGCCCTACGAGGGACGAATCAATTTAGCAGGAGGATGAGATTGAAAGGATGTCATCTCGAAGACTGTGAGAAAGAAATAACGCGGTGGATGTTTTTATAGTTTTTTTCTTTTCAGAGAGTGGCTGAAGGGGACGTGTAAATGACAGGACCTCCTTCTAGACACCAGTGGTGAAACAATTGGGTACGAAATCTCAAATAGTCGGGAGTGGTAGGTTTTAAATCGATGAGTAAATACGCACGAGGTGTTTGAGTGGCATCGTCGTACGCATAATTCAGCCAAGGCATGCCTAACTGTTTGGCTAACACTTGCACTTGAGATTTGTCTCTGGGGCTTTTAAACAAGACCACGTAATGAGCGTTGAGACTGATGGTACGATGGGCTTTACTTTGTTGAAATAAATTGTGAGTAATGTAAATGATGCTGGCATTACGATGATGTCCTTTTCGTGTAAACCAAAGTTTAGTTTCTTCTTCGTCTTCTCCTAACATGTCGTCGAAGATGACTAGATGTGTTTGACTCACGTCAGACGCGATCCCATCGTCTTCGCGAGGTATGCCTTCCACAAACGAAACGGCATCTCCTTGACTTTCACGAAGTAACGTGTAAGACGATTGCTACTCTTTGTAACACCACACGATGCGTTGAGGAGGACGATCGAACAGATGAGATTTGTGTTCGATCAAACGTTTGACAAATTCGGTTTTGCCTGAACCACTGGGTCCCGCAATCAACATGTTAAAAGGATGGCGCAGATACAAAGCTTCCCAATTTTGACGATCTAACTTTTTGTCGATCACTTTGACTACAGAAGAAGAAGAGGCAGAGGAAGATGTAGCCATGACTGAGGTAGGAAGAATTTTGAGAAGAATACGAAAGACACATGACATTTTATACGTTTCATAAACGTTTAATGTTTCTTTTTCAAAAAATGTCAACACAACAAAACAAAAACATATTTACAAGTCATGAAGTACAAAAACGCATACAGCAAAAATGGTCAGGTACAACAAAAAGGCTACCACTAAAAGAATCAAAGTTCTGTATAAACAAGTCAATGTACAACAACCACAACACACTGAATGAATAGGTGTCCTACGAATGGAGTACACAAGCACTGGTGGTATTCTGGTCTCTATGGAGGAAGAATGAAATGTCTCTGACGGAAAGGCGGGGGGGGGGGGGTCCTCAGGTGGTTGTATCTGTACGACGGTGTGGTCTTCTTTTTCTTGAGGTGTAAGTGTCATGGTGAACTTGGGTTCCAAATTCACTTTTGGAAACTTAATGACGTGTCAGGTCTTTGGCAAACTGTGCCACTTCTTGAAGCCAAGATTCGAAACCAATACTTTTCCAGTCACATACATCTTTCCAATCGTAAAGTTGTTGGTGTAATCAACTAGCGATGTACACTTCTTGAAACGTGTGAAGGGTAGATAAAGTTTGACTAATGTCTTCTTCACACGGAGGTACACAACTCGTGTTCATCACGAGTCTCAACACTTTGAGTACAATTTGTCTTTCGTGTACCGATAAAGCGTGAATGGTCAAGTCTTTGGTTAGTCCAGCACCAACACTCGTCCTCCAAAATAGTCCACAACGAATGTCCTGGAAAACGAAATCCAAGAAATGCAGTCACTAACACACATACGGCATAGCGTCCAAAATTCAATGGAAACAGTTCTTGTATCAAGTGACTATAATCCTCTAAGATCTGAACACGATCGTTGACTTCCTTCCACGGAATACTTTTCACAAGTGAAGACAACGGTCCTGTCATGGTTATCTTTTATATCCAGGTTCCCAAGGTTGGTTTCTTTTGTGATAGACTACTCCAGAGCACCTACTATGATAGGTTCTCCCCAGAATCTCTCTTCTTACAGTTTGGAAGTAAGCATAGCTTAAAAATCGAGAAATGACTTTGAGTTTGCGTTTCACTTGTATCTTTACAAACTCTCTGTAAATGCGTTCTCGCAGCTCCAAAGACAAACCACGAATGCGCTCTTCTAAGCTAGTCATTCACAGGCACGACTTTCTTTGTGACGAAATAGTCATACACTTGCCAAATGGAATCAGTGGGTAAAGGATATCCAAGATGTTCAGTGATGACCTTACACCTCAGACGACGTAAAAGGGTTTCCTCTTGAGGTGACACTTCCTGTAAACGTTTTTGGTATTCCTCAAAGTTTGTCACTTTTATTTCCTCCACTTCGTTCCATGGAATTTTGTGTATCACTCCCACGTTGTAGGTAGAAGTCGTTTTATCCAATCTCTTACAAGCCCAATTTCTTATTCGATCAATGTCTGACCGTTTGAACATTTTCAAAGTAATTAAACTTCTTATAGCATTCAGATACCAATAGTTAAACTGTCTGTGTCGTAAAGGATGTAATGGTTCTTTGCTTTTCACTTGTATCTGAACCAACTCTTGGTAAATGCGTTCTCGCAGCTCCAAAGGTAAACCACTAATGTACTCTTGTAAAGTATCCGACATGTTACTTATTGGAACTGGCATCCGGCTCATCGTACGCGTACTCTTCACCAACTAAAGGCAAGTACTGACAGCGCGGAGACCATCTGGCATGTTCCAAGTAAGCCGAGTCTTTATTCTCCCATTGGTGAAGTCTCACATCGCAACTGAAACACTGAACTTTATTGCCTTCTCCCAAGTGGATAAATCCGGCTCTGGCTAAATCTTTGGGAGTAGGTCCTTGCAGATATTTAGGCCACTTATCTTTGAACGTCTGATATCGCTTTTCAAACTTGGAATAGCCAGCCAAAGCCACAGGCAGCGTCAATTCTTTACCCATGTAGGGATGACATTCACAGATAGGGACACGTTAAGTATCCCCAATAAAGAAGAAAGGGCGTCCTGCATCGCTAGTGGGCCGGTAAGGTCTTGCAGCATCGTTGATGTCAAATCGCACGGCATCCGTCTCGTCGCAAGGCACAGCATCGCACTCCAGGTCGTGATGGAACTTGGAGTTCACAGTAGATTTCTCACTCGGTGGGTGGGTGACAATAGTATTCATCTTCTTCTTCTTGCTCAGTCAACGTTGAAAGTCAGAATGAATGGTCCCTTTTTTATACTGCAGATCGACGTGTCCGTACGGCAAAGTGGTGTGGTCTGGAAGTCTCACTCGTTTCTGGTACACAATTTGGTAAACTTTTCCTACAGGGCGACTGACGATTTGGTGATTAGGTAACCGAAAGATCTTGTGAGGTTCTAACGTTTTCACTCGAAAGTCTTCAGCTTGTCAAGACAGCAAAGCATTTTTCAAAACCTCAAAATTGACCACTAGGCTGGTTCGATAGTTCAGGGTCAATCCTTTGACTTTGCATTTGGTGTGAAGTTGGCCTTGTTGGTCTCGGTATCGGTAGCCGTAATTTTTAGGGCCACCGCTGGCAAAACTCAGAATGGTTTCTTGAGGGTGCTCGTCCGTCCGGGCTCCTAAACGATCTCCTTCGATGGTAGGATGTGGGCAACCGTGCCGATGGATGTACATACAACTGTCGGTGTCAAAGTATAGGACACGACCTCCCAAGACTTCTAAAGCTTCGTCGTACAATTTCAAGCGAGCATGGGCTGTCACGTAGGCTGCAATGACCACGCTGCTAAACTTGTCGGGGTGTACAAACTTGCATTCTACGATTTCTACGTGTTTCATCAGTTTACTTTTGTCATCCAGTTTCAAGTAGGTACTGGGATCTGTCAAGTATTCCGTCTTGGGTAAGATCGTACGTTGTGCCATTTTTCCCCACAAAGTGATCCCTTCGACGACCCGGTACTGTTCTTTGAATTGGACTTGGTCTTCGGGAGTCTGACACCACGAGGGATAGCCGCTGGCTTCTTGTTTGAGTTTAAGAAATTGGTTGACTTACCCCGAGAAAATGCCTGGATGGGAAGCGTCGTCCTTTTGGTATTGTGCTGTGGTAGGAAAGTGCCAGATTTCGTACACTTTCAACAAGCGGTATCAACGATCCAGAGCCCGAAACACTTCGGCGCTGACCCAAGTTCCTGTCAAAGCGCGTTCTTCCTCCGTGTGGTGACAGGGGTTATCTTGGTTACATGTTTCGGCACACGTACGACATAAAGGAAACATCAGTTTTCCTTGGCAATGATGAGGTAAAATCGGATGGTACAAGTTGGTCGGGGGTAAGACTTTACATTTCATCAATCCTTCGTATTGACGAATGTGTTCCACGTCGATGTGTTCTGTCAAGATTTCAGGGTGTCCGCCAGGAAATCGAGCATATTTGCACACCCAAGGATACAACGAACACACGTCGAGGTATTTGATTTCTTCTCCTCTTGATTCGTCTACGTCGTACAGCAAACACGTGTCATCGGTTCGTCCCCCAAACAAAGTGTGGCGTGGATCCAAAGGCTCGATGTCGACCACGTCGTAACTTTCGGCTATGCTCCTAAATTCAGGATAGGTTTTGAAACGTCGATCGTACTTGTGCTCCCACATTTCTACCACTTGGTATCCTTGACTTTCTAAATTTAGTCGTCGTTGGTAAGTGCGTTCGTACAAGTCTTCCATGCTGGTTCCCGTGAGAGAATTTTTCATGTCTCGTTGAGGAAAACAGGTAGGGCATCTGTGAAACAAGCAGCCCTGAAATTCGTACACCGTGTGCGGGTTTTCTAAATCCCAACCATCCACTGAAAGACTGCCTATTTTCTTTTCTCCTCCTCCGTTTCTGGCATGTTGTATCCATTTGTCTTCCTTTTGGCACAAGTAATGGAGCCAACGCAAAGCTTTGGCCGAGTATTGACGACTGGGAAAGAGAGACGTGTTGGAGTCTATGATGGCTAGTTCGTTCTCGGGCATGAAGTTTTTGGTGTACACTAAGGTACAGGCTTTAGGTAGGGTGCACGCTTCCTTCAAAGGATCGACTTCTCCGTGATCTAGAAATAATTGTCGAAACTTTCCACAGCAACGGCGTAAAATGTCCACGTCGGATCGACAATACTTCAGCATTTCTTCTTCGAAATCAAACGGTTCTGACTCGTGAGCGTGGTACCAAGCGTGAAAGGCTTCTCGGTGTTCGGGGTGCATTCCGTCGGGGTCGTAATACGTAAGGCAAATGCGGTAGTACGGCGTGTTGATTGGCTTCCGTATTGAAAAGGTGAGGAAAATATCCTTTGGCCATTTCTGTCATGCCAAATGTTTTAGGCATTCGACTCAAAGGCATGGCATGGCTAAATAACTCATGGAATCTTTGAATTTGACTTGTCCCGCTTGCATGTAGATGAGTTTGGCTCCGTTCATGGTGACCATGGGACATTCGGTACCTTGTTGTGAATAATATTTTAACAAAAACTGTCCATCGTTTCCCGAGAAATTGTGAGTCATGACGGTCGCATAGCGATGACAGTCTCCGTAACGTTGAATGTCCTCTTCGCTCCAAGTGTCGTCGGTAGGGTCTAAAATCCATTGAGCAAACTCGGACAGAGTGTTAGAACCATGAAAGATTTTTTCCCGTCCTCCTGGAATCCTACTACAATGAGGACAGTGAACGTGGATAGGTTCTTGGATGCACTTCTCACAAGCCCCTTGAGCGACGCAGAAATTGGGAATGTGAATGCCAGTTTCTTGCATGCATTCAAAATCAAAAAAGATGAAATCCACTTGGTTCTTGTTCTGATCACTCTTTAATACTTTCATCAGT
Source organism: Margaritifera margaritifera (assembly GCA_029931535.1). Classification (NCBI taxonomy): domain Eukaryota; kingdom Metazoa; phylum Mollusca; class Bivalvia; order Unionida; family Margaritiferidae; genus Margaritifera; species Margaritifera margaritifera. The sequence goes on from JAQPZY010001597.1 coordinate 2,348,338, forward strand.
GTATTGTCGTACTTTTGAATGAAACATTGATGATCAAATTCACCATCTGCTTGCAAATGTGGCATCTTTTCTTTCCGGTACAAGTGTGTCTCTTTGGGTCGTTGGTTTGAATCAGGTGTCCACACGTGGTTCTGCGATGTTGTTCGTAACAAGAGGGACTGACAAAGGTTCGTTGACACGTCTCACAATGGACGTGTTGTTCAGGATGGCATGGCTTGGCAGCTAAACAGCCCCGACATCTCTCTCCGCAATGAATGTGTCGCTCTCGACTGTTAAATCCTTGCTCACATTTCTCGCGGTAGTAAGAGTACCCTAGAAATTCTGTGATACTGGTGATGGCATCAAAATGTTCTTGGTGGCGATATATGTGAATGTATTTTCCCTCGGGGGAATCGGGTCCTCGAAACAGCAGATCTCCGCGCACTTCTTGAGGGTGTACTTTCAAGGTGTAGCCAGGAGCCAAGACGTCTTGAAGTTGTTGCATTTGAGAAATGCCACACACGGTCTCTTTGGGTATGTCTGCTTGTCGTAACAGGAGTTCTGCTTCTTTTCGTTGTTGGACTCTGTCCGACTTTCGAATTCTCTCCCAGGCTCTTTTCCATTCAGCGGTCTCGTTCTTGTTGGCATACGTTCGCCCGACCACGATGGCGCGGGATAAGCACATCTGGTCTTGAGAATTGTCGATTTGGACGACACTGTGTTTGGTACTGCGAAGGTCGCCCACCAGTAACGCTTTCCTACTTCGTCCCCGCTACATCGAGGAGGGGATACGTGAGTCATGTGAAGTGTAGCCTTTCCATCGGTGATGGTAAACCCTTCGTTGGATTGTTGAACGTGTTCGATTTTGGTCATGACTTTGGCTGGTGTTAATTCTGCCGGGGTGCTAAACTCGATCCAGACTGTCGTGATGAATGGACAGTCTCAATCAATCGTCCACTTTGGCTCCGCATTGTCGTTTCAAGTTCTGTAACACAGAACCCCACAAATCAGTAATTAATCCGGCAGCTTTCTCGGCGGCACTTCAGACTTGAAGCCTTTAAAGTGTACGGTGTGAGTGTAAGCTGTAGTTCTAAATTTTCTAGAGGTTATTTTTTGTGTCTCTCGAATACGATAGTAATTTTCGGGAGCCACGGTAGGCCTTTCTTGGTGAGGGTTGGTAGATTCTTTGGGTTTGGTAGAAGGTTTGGTTTCAGGCTCACTCATCTCCTCTTCGAAATCGCTAGCATGGACTTGAGCTAGCAATTCATTGAGCGGTGTTTCAGGCGGCACTCAAGGTCTTCGTCGCCGTCTCTTCGTTTCTTCTTCTGTTTTCTCATGGATTGGGCGTGATCTTTTCATCTTGATGTCTGACTTGGATCTGCTGGAGTTTTACATAGACTCTCTTGCTATATATAGAGAGACCTTCCTACCCTCAGAATCACTATTTGTTATTCCACTTTCAAACTGTGAAGATGGAAGAGTCCAGAAGACAGATTGCCTTTCTGGTCAGAAATTTGCAGACAGTACTTCGAAAGTACACCAGTAAGACTAAGGACTACTCCTCTGCTCGAGATAAAAAAGTCAAAATACTTGTTATATCTGCCACGAGAAAGGATATTGGGCTCCAGAATGTCCACACCACCAAGGAAAAGAAAAAAGAGACAAATGGAAAGATACCTGTTATCATTGTCAAGAAAAAGGACATTGGTCTTCCGAGTGTCCTAAGAAACAAGAGAACCTCTAAGAGAGGGAGGAAGCCGAGGGATCTTCAGCCCCAGAAGAAGAAGAAGAACTCATCCCCGTCGTCAAGAAAAGCAAAAAAGCTAGATGACTGGAAGACAGTGAAGAAGAACCCTTGATCCCTGTGAAGAAATTGAAGGACAAGAGCGACAGACAGTGAACGATAAACCTTTTTGAGTGTGGTGTTATGTTCTTTGTAATTATTTTAAAAAGAGAGAATAGACCAGAATGGAAAAAGTAAGTGTTTGAGTTTTTTTCGAGTATGGACGCACGCACGCACGCACGCACTCACTCTTACACAAAACCAAGGAATGGGATTTAGAGTTTTACTTGATTTCGGCAACTGGAATGATCATCTTTTCTAGATAAATGGGTGGCCCTGAAAAGGACCGTTGGGGTGTTTGTTTTTAACAAATGTATGGACTGGACATGATCAGCTTCAACTGTCTCAATCCCTTTCCACGACCAACTCCTATTCCTCCTCCTCCTCCTCCAGCTGCTGCTGCTTTGGTGGTAGTAGTAGTAGTAGTAGTAGTAGTGAATGGTGGTGGTGGTGGTGGTAGCATCTCATTAGTAGTAGTGATGGGCTTAGAATGTTTCGCCCGTGAGGGTCTCTTTCTCTTAGGTTGTGTTAAAGAAATCTGATACATGTTTCTCAGATTCTTTAACTCCACTAAAATGTCTTGTAGTAGACTCACCGTTTTGTTTTCCTCACTCTCTTCTTTCTGTTCTTCACCCGTCTCCTCTTCTAACTTTCTTATTTCTTCTTCTTGTTTTCTTCTTTCCTCTTCTTGCTGAAGAAAAACTTCTTCGTCTTCTCTCTGACGTTGTAAAAAAATTCTCATTCTTCTTGTTGGCTCTTTTCAAAATCGTCCATGACAGAGGCCGGTACAGCAGTCGTGGTTTCAGGTAAAACGTCTTGAGACAGAAAATCTAAATTAAACTCTTCCGGTTGAAAGTTCAGCACGGCATTCGTTGCAGGCTCACCCCAATACATACTCTTCATAGTCTCCATTATGCCGCTCAAGGTAAAACCCGGTTGTAACGCGCTTTTGGATTGGTAGTTCATTTCAATCCATTTCGATCCGCTCTTAGGCTATATATACCACCGTTTGTCTACGAGAGCTTCACCGTTTCTCAAGATGTATACATCAGTGGAATCATCGAACCTCGTCTAGGGGATGCTGTTCAATCCGGACTATCCCATGTATGTTAAAGCCTCATGGGCTATCACGAAGATGACCGAGACAGCCCTATGGAAACGAAGAATGTATGTGGAAAGACAAGGATGCTTGAAGCGTGTCTTGATCTACGGGCCTGAAGTCCGTAGAAGTCTAAGAAAAAGAAGGCCCTCCATGAGATGCCACCTTTGTTAACTTGGTTAACACTCCAACGGCCCTTTTCAGGGCGACCCCATTTGCCTCAAAACGATTATTTTTTCATGATTGCCTTTCCACTGTGTGTATGTGTGTATGTTTATATTCTATCCCCTCTCATTCTGTCCCCCAAGTACCCCTTCCACTGCCCCCAAGTGCCCCAATGTTAAATTCCCGATACTGCCCCGTAGTTAGTGCCCCCCACTGCCCTATTTACCCCCTCTATACTAGTTCCGTGGTATTTTTCCTTGCCCCGCCTTCTGGAACATTTTTACCTTTAGTATTATACAGTTAATAACTACAGCCAAATGAATGCAAATCAGTCACATTAAATCTCAATTCTCAGCAATACTTCTACATCTAGCACAGTTTTTGCATCCAGTAGTATTCACTTCAGAGAAATATCCAACAAGTGGAATGCTTTTTTCTGCCAAATCCAATGCTGCATCTGTGGTGAAAGATTGAATGTCCATGGTGGAAACTTCTCGGTGGAAACGTTCTAAGCAGTCACTTACAAATTCATGTATATGGCGCTTCAGCTGCTCTTAATAGCTGACCTAACCAAGTGAACTATGTAACAACACATAGGAATTTCCAGCGGCGGTCCAATTTTGAAAAATTATTCTGTTCGCGACAAATGTTCTATTTATTAGAAGGACGATTGCTCTTTGAATTGTTATTTATTAAAAGTTATACTTCGAAGCGTTATTAGTTATCAAACTGTTCAATACTGCTTCAACTCAGGTACGGGACTATTTTTCATGCGCAAGAATTGAAAGATGCAGCCTCTGAGCTGAAAAAGGCATTCTAATCTTCTAAGCTTCGATTCTGGAGCAAATTTAAGTCATCCCAATACTCTCTTAAGTCACTGATATTCATATGATCAGTCTATGAAAGTGAAGTGAATTAACGAAAAGAGGGGTGGGCTTCGCCACTCGTTAAAATATGTTTTTTCGTACCACACGATAAAATATATCAGGTATTAACGGAGGAAAATAAAATAAAAACGTTTAGATGAAACGTGACATCATCTTCTCATCAACATAATGTAAGACTTTTAGGAAAGCCTGGTTCTGACCTTACGAAAAAAAACAAAAATTAAATTAGCACACCATTTGAGTGGCAAAGATCTCATGGAGCCACACGAGAGCCTGGTGGAACAAGACTACCCCTAGGCCTGGTCTATCCGGCCCGCTTCGGCTTTCATCGCTAAATAATGGAAAACCTCACAAAGGGCATGGGAAGAAAAAAAAAACCAAAGGAAAAAGAAGTGAAGTCAAAACAAGGGCACCACAACTTGCGCCAGAAAGTTTGGAGCGCTAGTCGGCGCAGTAATCGTTGACTTAAGTACATTTCATCATTAATGAAATCAACCATGTCAGTTCACACCTTTAACGTAAACAAAAGTAAAATTTATATGAGTCAGGAGGAATGTTTTAAGATCAATTTCGCTTTACCCAGACCGATATCTGCCAATTATCTATGCATATACAGTCTGGGCACCTGAAGACTCGACTTCCCCAAGCTCCTCACAATTTAGTCTCCAATCTGAACGTCATCAGCATTTTCCGTCGCATGCTAGAAAAAGATCTCGGTTATGAATAGTGTCCAATGTGAAAAATCCCGAAAGCCTGTGGTTGTTTATCGAGCCATAAGACTCTTATTGACGTCACAATGATTGGATGACGTGCTATAACTAATAGTAACGTAAGCAGTAGTTTGATACTATGAAAACTGAATGATTTCTTCATGTATTGTTATTTGCAGGAATGACATCAGAAATTACAAGTGTAGACATAGCATATCAGTGATTGTTGAAACGTCGCCTAATGTAATTTTAAACGCCCATCTTTCGTGATGAGGATCTATTCTTTGTATATCCGTCTGCGAAAAACTTACCAATTTGAGAACTATCCCTACGAATACCTCATACTTTCTTTCTGAGAGTCGAAATTATTCGAATTGCGTCGGAAAGATACAAGGATGTTCTGATTGTTCATAGTCTTGCAGATTATATCGATGCCTGAACGATGTTTTGACCCTAGGTCATCTTAACCCTCAAGCTTCTCGCAGCTCATACTTTTTCAGAATATATACCCGTTGTAATGATGTTATGACCCCTTGATCGTTTAAGCCCTGTTCATCGTCTTCGTGGATTGGTATACAAGAACTGTGACTGGTTTGGCTTATTACTCTAAATGCGTGCATTGAAATGCCATATAGAACAAGATTAAAGGAACCAGATTTATTGCGGCGGCTCAGACGCGCTGCACTGTGATGCTATTAGTGTATTATGACATCTGCTCAAGTTTTATAGTGTCATTGGCCTTGTATTCCATTGTATTCCAGCCAAGGGTTTTTTTCCTCCCGGAATGTCATATATATATATATATATATATATATATATATATATATATATATATATATATATATATATATATATATATATATATATATAATCATAGTAATGCCATCATGATTGCTAGAACACGTCAAGTTGTCAGCATTAGAAAATTCGGATTTTCTGATGCTGACAGCAAGATGTGATCTAGCAACCAAGATCGAATCACTATGACAATGATCTTTTGTTATATACCTATCAAATTTCAGATAATTTAATAAAATCACTATTCTTAACCGAAAAGCAAAATAAATTGCTTAATATTTCAACCTTTTTACTACGAACTTCATCTTAAATCATGAACTGAATTAGATATTGATCTGCTGATATGCGCATAAATATCGCAGTTTATGAATGAAGCACATGAAACAACAATAACTCATTTTCACTACGATCACTGTTAGTAGCATTAATTCTTAGATGCATCGGTGCACCAGACCCATAAATGTGATTTACAATTATTGTGCAGTTCTCAAAATTTGCATCACGGTTGATTTCAACTTCTGAATGACTCTGAAAATTTCACTCCAAGGCCAGGCTAAAAGCGGTGTGAGGGGCTCCGATGGCAATAGGCATGGGGAATGACAGCATTATTTTGACTGTTATTTACAACGGGATTGGACAGATTGTTGGAATTTGATAATACAGACTTGTTAACGAGAATGTTACTCATTTCATTTTGCACGTCAAGTAAGGCTAAGGCATAGTTGTTTACGCTTGTTCACTTGTAACAGGGAAACGTCAAGGAAAAAGTAGTTCCAGCCTCGTTGGAGAGGATGGTGATAAGGGATAGAAAAACGAGTATATCGTTTTCCTGACAGTAAAATTCTGACTCTTTCTTGAGTAAAAAAATGATAGGTGTATAATAATAAAATCTTTAGATTCTGCACCAAAGACAATAAGAGCAAAGATCAGAATAAATACAGTACTTGATATATCTTGGCTAAATACATGCATACAAGCATTCATACATACATACATACATACATACATACATACATACATACATACATACATACATACATACATACATACATACATACATACATACATACATACATACAGACAGACAGACAGACATACAGACAAGTTTAGAAAAGCCACTGAGATGTGTTAGACAAATAAATAGAAATGTAATATGTAATATGAATCAACACACCATTAATGTTCAAAATGTTACACGCATATATATTTTTCTTCTTTTTCTTCGGTTAACTTCATTTTGGCCATAATCACCTTTAAAATAATGAATGTGGAGAATATTTGCCTTCCTAAATAAAGACGTTACGTGCACTGCACTGTTTCACTTATTTGTCCGCATAAACATATCTAAAGTTGTTAAATGTCTCTCACATACTCTTTCCTTCCGCACTGAACTGTATAATCATACTGAGCTTTCTTGATTATTTATCATATCATGACCAGGGTAACTCTGACTCAAGTTGCGAAACAACTTTATCAGACTAGGTGACTTAGAGACGTATCCGCTGATCAAACTTCGAGATTGACCTCTTGATAAACTAGCTATTCTGTTATAATTGTGTCCCCCTCAGTATGAACGGATTGCATCGGGTCATCATTTCTCCTAATTGTACAAAACAAACAGAGACTACGGCATATATGTAAATGTACCTTGGAAAAATTGCTGTACAAATTTGGTTACAGCTTTATGAATTTTGAGCTGCAATCACCCCTACCTCACCCCGACCCTCCCCCAAGAAACAAAACACAACAACAACACTGTTGAAGTGAGTCAAAAGGCTCATATACAGGCAGATTACACCAGCTATATTTGTTCTCTTTATTCACGATGATATTACTGACAAGAAAATGATAAGAACTAAACGATTTTTTTGGGAGTGTTTTTCCCTTATAGTTGTGGTATCAAATTATAATCTTTCCAGAAAAAGAAGACAGGAGAAGCTGAAGAGCCTGTATATATATATATATATATATATATATATATATATATATATATATATATATATATATATATATATATATATATATATATATATATTCCAAAACAGTCTGATATGTGTTCGAAGAGGCTTAGAATACATTACAGAAATGTGTTAATTCTTCTAACCGTTCAATAAGCTTTAATTCTAAAGCGGGGTTCAAAATAAAGTGAACGGGAACTTACTACGAACATGCAATGCCTGACACAATCATAATTGCACAACTGGCAGACGACTGACACTTGTACGAACAGTTTACGAACGCTATATAGTCTGCTTTCAAATGTACCCATGACAGATTACCGATGTTTAATAGAGCACTTTTAACTAGCAAAGTCGCACATTTTGAAGTGATTGAGTTCTTTAAAAGACTAGAAATAGGTTATGGTTATTATTTTGAACGGCTATGTCATATCTACTCTGAACGAATGAATCTCGGTCAGCAGTCATTATGTCGATGCTTGTTCTCAGTAAATCACCTTTCGCTGGGTTACAGTCTTGTTGATACTCGATAGACAAACTAATTTGCATTGTGGAAAGTCTAAATTCAGACTTTGATAACATGCTATTTACAAATCAAGCTTTACGTCTAAACCGAGTTTCCTCTATCTTGGAAATTGATTATTATTTGGATCTTACAGCAGAACATAAATAATGGCACAAGGCTAAATTGTGATAGATTAAAGAGTTTTCAGTGAGGTAAATAGTTATGTAGTTTAACAGCAAAACAACAATCCCATTATTAGGACACAACCTGCATTTCTTAACATGTTTGGATTGGATCAAATTGTGGTCTAAGCTGATTGTTTTACAAAATAACATACAAGAGAATACAAATATTGATTGTCGATCTTAAACAAAAGAGGATATCCCGCAATGTGTTAGAAAAGAGGGAGACTTACAGATTACATTCAATAATGACAACGTCGAGATAAGCATGATTAATTGTGATATAAAGATGGTTAAAACAGTACGGTATGAAGGAGAATAAATTATTTTTCTGATGTGTATAAATATACAAAACGTTTATCATGCTCAATTTACAGAACAATTTGAACAGCTTGTAAACTTTACAAGAACAATCTCCAACGATTCAACACAAGATACATATAATTTGTACGAGACAAAGTTTGATTTAAAAAAGTAGATAATAATTTATTATATCAAGTAGCTGTTTTCGTATCAACCATAGGAATGGCATATTTGACATCAATCTGCAATCCCTCATGAGTTTGAAAGGACTGAAGAAACGTTGCAAATTAATGAAAATAAAAGCTATCATAGCAGATTGATGTCCTGCTAGCTTGTTGATAACGCCTTAAGAGAATTTGCCAAGTGTATGATATTCTTTGGATGATTGATACCATTTAAAACGAAACAATATTCAAGGCATTTTTACTAAAATCCTGAAAGTCCAGTTGCTTTTACAAATCTGAAGTTTTTGTTGAAATATATTAAACGGAACAAAAAGAAAAACAACCAACAAAAAAAGAAACAAAAAAGAAGAAAAAAAACCCCACAAAGAAACTAAAAAATCAACAAAACAAACGAACACTGAATTGAAATAATAGCCGATAGAACAATCTACCTACACATTATACAAGCAAACGAGAAAAAGGTTACCAAACCAAAGGGTATATGTAAGTCACATGGATGGCAAATGGCAGGTAGACATTGTAGACATGCAAGCATATGAAAAAATACAACGATGAATACATATAAATCCTAACTGGGATAGATGTTTTCTCTAAATGCGCTCAGGCTGAGAATGTAAAATGGAAAAGTGGAATTGGAATTTATGGTGCTTTCAGAGAACTCTTTAAAGAGCGAAATTTTATAATTGCAACACAGCGTGACTGGAGACACATGAAGGCAAAAAAGGTTTATCTTGATTGATAGTGGGCCAGAAGACATAAAACAGTACACCAAGATTTTGTCGAGTACACGGCTGCTCTTGTAGAAGATGATTACATAGGTTATTACAACTCTGGAGAAGGTACTGTTGAAAACTAGAAAACATTGTCATCTGATGAAATCAATCCTATGGCAAATAAACACGAGCCAACAGGTTCCATATACGTCTTCCACGAGAGGGCAACTCTCTGACATTTAAAGGTATATCAAGGTTAAATCAAAGTACCAGATCTTATGTAATTTGTATATTAAGTGCCCGGATACAAAGAAAACATTTATTGCACAGTCTGAAAAATACTGAAGCAATACATTTAGGTGAGGAAGGTTTTGACGCAGATGAAGGATCATGGCAAATGTTTAACAATACCTAACAGATTTAAATGTTGGTTGTAACAGTATCTTTTTATTGCTGAGTAGCTGAGTAACCTGGTGATGAAAATGGGTAACATCGCTGGATAGAACAACAGTGTGTCAGAAATCCAGTGAGTCGTTTAAGTTGGATTAAACTCTAACATCAATACCAAGTTAATAACAAGTGATATACCAAAGGCTGACAGACAGCCTGCGACAGTACGACAAAAACTTGTAGTGGACAAAATAAGTAGATAAAGTGGGTACAAACTGTATAGACAAGAAGGGTTATGACAGCGATATTTCTAGTGTCAGGTCTGCCAATGCTATCCGATTCTCAGACGTTCAAACGACACATGCAAATTTAGAAATAAATAAACAATCTTGATCATGAAATAAATAAGCATACCTTTATTTTAATACTAATGGTTACAGGATCTGCAATAAGTTTACCACAATTACAAATCTACAAATGCAAAAAAAAAAAAAAAAAAAAAAAGAAGGAAATGGAGGCGGAGTTGTGTGAAGTAGAGAAGGAAGGTTATGGAGGGAGAGGTTGAGGCTGGGCAGCAATAGGAAAAGCAAACCTTTTCACAACATTAGCTATAGACATAGCAACTGTTGATGTTTTCATTGCTTGCATTGCTGCTATAGCAGCTATTGTTAACCCCTTTTCTTTGAATAATAGGTATGATCTTTCTCCGTGAGTAAATTTAATTCTTATAATTTTTAAAATTTTGTTTATGTTGAATTATTTCAAATTTTTTGAGATTGTGATTTTGAATTATTTCTGACCTCATAATTGTAGCTTTGTTTTTTCTCTTCATTTGTTTCGTTCATAATTTCTTTTTTACCTCTTTTTATCTGTTCGTCATAATGTTCGAGTTCTATTTCAAAGTTTCTATTTGTGATCATGCAAGTACAACATATATTGTATATTGTGCCATCTCTCTTCGTTTCTGTGGAGTAAAAATGCCCTGTGGAAATTTTTCTCTTGATCAGCAGGTGAATGCTTTCCTCTTTTATTTTCAGGAAAAATTAATCGAATTCAATTTCCGGTTGTCCTATAAATAATTCAGTTCTAAGCTGTGGATTTGTACAAACAAAATCTTGAAAACTCTATTTTTTTCTTTAGATCTGGCTTTGTCACTTGAAGATGACTTAATTGTTTTTTAAAATTGTCAGTACTTGATTCTTTTAAGAAACTAGATCCTCCTGATTTTCTCTCCATCAAGCCGGATGACTATTTTGGGATATCTTTAAATCAACTACACCATCGGATCTGTTTTTGTTATGATGTATATTTCGCCATTAATATTTATATGCATGGATCCTGTGCAGTGGCTTTCTTTTCCCCAATTCCTTTTGAAGTTGCGTCATAAGTTGTTGTCTAGTATCAAATTGTTCTATACTTTGCACTGTAAAACCACTAGCAAGACGTGCAGTATCATCAACTTGAAATTACTATATTGTTGGTCTTATATCGTTATCATCATCGCAATCACCATTTTCAATTTCTTTCATTTTAAAACTCTCCAACAAAATCAGCAATTTTTTCGTTACTTAAATAACGAAGAATAATTATACATGTCAGAACGGCCAAGCGTTATCGCCTGCGAAGGGACCCAGAGGGACAGCGTTCAACTTGAAAAAGAATTAAGATTTATATACGAAAATATTTGCATAATCACATTTGTACGGAACTGGAAGAGTACAAACAGGAATTTAATATAGCTATTGCAAATCGAATATACAAAGAGACAACTGGCAAAAAATTGACTGAAAAATAGTTGGAAAAAATGGACGAGAAACACATCAAGAATAGGTATGAAATATTTGTATGGGTTTCAGCTGAAAGTCGTTATAGGGTGCGGTAATTTACACCGTGACAACAATAAATAACAATTTTATCCCATCGACGATTTGGACAGCTTACAAAATAAACATAAAGATGACTACATGACAGCAATAGGGAATTATATACATCTCAGGATTTGCGTTATTTAAGCTAGGGTTGGCTTTATCTGCATTGACTGTTAGTTTGATAACTTTCAAACATATGGAAGTTAAAAGAGAAACTAAAAAAAGGAATATGAAAATACCGATGGAAATGCTTGATAAATAAAGTGCGTACCGGTCACTTTGTTTTGGATACGTTTGTGTCTTTAAACGCACATGTTACAATAATTATCATTACAGGAATCTTTTCTATAATGAAATGAAGTCTAACTTGGAAAATAAATTAGATAATACTTCTTAATATTTCCTCAATGATGATTCGTTTTGTCTGGTGTTCTTCTGTATGTTTATATGATGGAATTGTGAATGTTTCGACCTGTTCTTACTGGCTATCATGTATATAGTATATGTCCATTGAAAACATTATCTTTGTTGATCTTGATCAGACAAATTAAAAAAGCACATGGAATAACGTGACCTATATATAGATTATCTTCACTCACACTGTCAGGTTTTGTTCATTTTAGCCATCTACGATATACGTTAATTGATGGAACACAACGTATGTTCAATGTTGTGGTTGATTGGATGTTGTGTTTTGGTACTTGAACAAATCTATTTCTTGCAACGTGAGATATCCTTTGGGTTTTGTCATTGTGGTACCTTTGTCTATTGTGCTTTTTCTATTCTCATTCTTAAATATTTTAGCTGTTTTAGCAGCATTCCTTTTGACAATGTTTGCAATAGCTGCTAGTTCTTTAAAAGTAGTTTATGATTTTATCTTCTCCCCAGATATGACATGTTTTGAAATCCAATCTTTTATTTACATAATTAAATTTCAAATTATATTTTACTGCTCGTAAGTAACATTGTAAGTCATCTTGCTAATTAACACTTGTTCAAATTCAAATTTTCTTTTATCTACCTTATAAAATTTCTTGTAAATTAAATGGAAGGTGAACATGGGAAAACGAATGATTAATACAGCACTAAAAAGAACCAGAGAAAGTAACTTCTCAAAAGCCAAAAGATCGACGTAGTGTTGAACCTAGAAGACAACATGGTAAACGTTTGTAATAAGCCAAATCAGAATGTTTAAAGAAAGAACAAAAATCTACAAAATCATAAGATGCTGATATCACACTATGTAAAAGGATTGAAACCATCCCAAAACAACATTCTTTATTATTTGATAGGTGATATTGCTGTTGTTGGTATCTTGTGCGTTTTATCTTAGAGTAATGGTGTTTGTTTAAACATAATAACAGAGTCTACAACATTGTTCCTACGGTTCACGCGCAGAGAACAATCCAGTGGTAAAAGATATTGAAGCTGAAGGAAGTTGAGGCTCCGCGGTTAACAATGAACAATCAACCAAAGCAGAAGAACATGGAAAGACTTTGCACACATATAACCCAATGGCAAATTGGTTTAGCAAAACTTTAAGTCAGCGCTCCCGTTTGCTAACCTTTTCAGATAATAAATACTAAACTGTTGATTGAAACAAACAAAGAAAATAAGTATTAACCTTGTTTACGATACAGCATTTAAATTGGCTTTCAAAGCTGTATGCAAAATGTTTTTTAAAAATCCGTTTAAGATTTCAACAGGTCCGCCATCAAGCATGGACATTTAATAAAATGTAAAGAATAAGTATTTCATTTTCACTAATTATGTTCACAATCGACTATCTAATAGCACATGACTTTGTGTCTGGCCAAATTGTTACTATCATACAAACAAATATTACATCAAATATACATTGCTTACTTAAAGTCTACGCGCCAATTTGCTAACTTTTGTTTTCTAATAAGTAATAAGATGTCGATCGAAACAAGAAGCTTTGCATTAGTGTTAGCTGTTTTCCTTTTTGAGGTCAGTAATTTGTGTGCCAAAATCATTTATTCACCGTTTAATCTCTTGATCGTTCTGCTGGATTTTATTATTCAAATTGCTTTGTAACTGTTTCAGACTTGTGTTGCAAAGTGCCGTTCTTTTATATCAATTCCATCTTTTAGCGAAGGGAGGGGGGGGGGGGGCTTGTATGGCAGTAGATAAAGTATGGAAACTCTGGTTGAACAGGTCTTGAGCTTGCTTCTAAAATATGTTTCCTGTTCTTATCAATCTGTTTTTCGAACGATATTTTGTTTGCACTTTTAGTACCACTCTGTTCAATAGGTGTTAATTTATTGTCAACTTGTTTCCTCCACATCTTGATATCGTTTAAATTGTTATCCTCTAATAGTTGTATCACCACGTTGGTGTAAACACCTACTATTAGCTGCATCAAACGTTTGTATAGGATCTACTTGAAGAATGTTTTGGTACTGTGCAAAATGAGTGGAGAAAATGATCCAGAAATGTTTTCCAAATCAGGAATAGAAAAAATGTCGGTGACTATAGAAAGAATGCCAAACATGATTTATTCCCAAGATTTCAATTGATCGAACAATTTACAGAAGCTACTAAATATTTCTTTGACGAGCAACGAAAGCACAAAGTAATTATTAACAAAAGTGTTAGCACTTTTTACACTGACAATCATTGCATCTTCTTCATCTATGAAGTACACGTGATAAAAGATTACCTGCTAGTGGTTCTAAATTTGGCAATGTAAAACAAGGTATCCACTTTTAAATTCTAAACATCATTTTAAGCAGTGTAAAAAACAGTATCGTCTGTGTACATGTTTGTGTCAGCTTCTTTAAGAGAAACAAATAGATTATTTTCCATAAATGACAAACAAAAGAGGTCCACGGACAGATCCTCATGGAACACCTGTATCGATGATCTTCCGTTAGAAAGGTTACCGTTAAGTACATAACGTCCTTTCCTGTTTGATAGATATTCACAAAAACACAGTAATTCTGTGATCTCAGTACCATAACGTTTTAGTTTACGCAAAATAATAGAGTGATCAAAATGTCAAAGGATTTCTTTAAATCAAGGGCTACCAATCGAACCAACATGCCATTCTTGAATTTGTTTAAGACAAGTTTAGTCATAAGTAGACCAAATTCCGTACGGTGCCCCTTTCTAAAATCAAATTTGACGGAGAAGAAGAGGACATTATATGTAAAACAAGAGCAAAGCAGTAGTCGAGTCCCCACTCAGTCTATCCTTGTGACACCTTGGCATCATCAATCGATTTCTTTTCCAAGGGAGATAAATCATTTCCGGCTGGTACAAGTATTTTCCGATGGTAGAGTAGTTCTTACAAGGATCATGCAGATGTATTGGAATCAACAAATTTACGTCTAATATACAACCAGAGACACTATGATAATGTATTTCAAATATATTTTTTTCAATACGTCTAATTTGTTCATCATTTGCCATTTGCCCATCTAAAACTATTTACCTGCATGTATAGGCGTATCTCCCAACAATAAATATTTCTGGATATAGTTACATGATACATTATTTTAGTTTTGTCTCATCCAGTTCTCCGTAACTTTGAATCTGGTCGCCATTGTCCGCATATAATTCGTGATTGGTTTTAGCATGCCTATGCGATATTATACTAATTCTGCCACGATTTCAACGTTAATTCATAAGAAACATGTTATAGTCTATCAAAAATCCGAACTGAACACCTGATAGAGTTAATGATGCCTCATGAGCTAGTCCTGGTGCGCTGTAATAGTATGCATGTTCTAAAATATAGTTTGCCATACATATATGCCTAAATACTTTAACAAATGTCAAACTACAATAGAGTATCTTTTTCATTTAATAGTCGCGGAGACCACAATATGTTTGAAGGCTGAAGCTTAAAATGTATTATTTCAATTTTTTGGTGCTAAGCACGGACACTCAGTCTCCGGTATAATCATACTTTCAAAATCACAATAAACATCGTACAGAGCTTTGGTTGATGATGAGAGTTTCTAAATGTGACAACTGAACCTTTTCAGGCATTATATCCATCGAGTTGTTACACTATAAGATAATTTTTGTGTTCTTCTAATTTGTTTTGGGGTATTGCAAAGATTCAAGCATCTTGTATATAGATATATATGTGATATATATTTTTTCAGATAATCATAAGTTTGAATCAGTCTTGTATTACAGCGTAATAGTAGCTTCCATCCTTGTAGATGTTAGGACATTTGCTTGAAGCAAATATGATTAACGTACCAATATGTCTGACATTTCCTGTGTCATTTATTCTGACAAGTGTAATGTAGCTTTTCTCCATACTACTATCTCTCCTCTCTCTCTCTCTCTCTCTCTCTCTCTCTCTCTCTCTCTCTCTCTCTGTAT
The DNA here is from genome assembly GCA_029931535.1 of Margaritifera margaritifera. Taxonomy (NCBI): domain Eukaryota; kingdom Metazoa; phylum Mollusca; class Bivalvia; order Unionida; family Margaritiferidae; genus Margaritifera; species Margaritifera margaritifera. The sequence continues at coordinate 2,364,285 of JAQPZY010001597.1, forward strand.
GTATATATATATATAAAGTTCCTGCTCAATTTTAGTGCTGTTATCTATCTCAACGGGAGATCTGTCAAACCAGTTTCTTCTATCTAACCAAATTATAATGTAATCACTTCTGAGGATTGGGGGTGGGGTGGGGTTAAAACCGATTCCTCAGCATAGAAAAACATGAGGTATCCATATTTTTTTCTTTTTTACAGTTTTATACAAGCGTCTTATTTTCACTCATTCCGGCAAATCTGTGATAAAATGCCTGTGCTAAGTTTGTTCTACTTCACGAATAAGCCATCTCATAAGTCTGAGTATTAAGTCTCAGAGTACTTTTGTCTAAATCTTTGAATGATGATCTTTCTCAAGTACGGTTCAATATCATGGAATCATTTATGCAAAATCTTTGCTGTTGCCGCCATAAGTTATACACGCATTTACATTTATTTTAAATGAATCTCAAAGTCTGTAAGTGATAATTCTGTTTAAAGTATGCTTCGTCATTCGTATCAACTACTTTCTAGTTGCAAGGCGTATTAAAATGGGTTGTACTTTTTATGAATTGCTTTGGAATCGCTTAATCTATAATAGATATTTTCATTCTTTTTTTATGAAACTATTAATATTTCAATATACATTTCACTAATAACTGTGTACGTGTGTAAAAAAAAATAAATATGTTTAACTTTTGTCATAAATGTTTATAAAAGCCCAGTTGCTCTCTCTGGGCTGTTAACTCGTGAGGGGCAGACATCTCTGGAATTTGAGTGCATGTAACTACTTCTAGAGACAGGATTTATTGCCCGTTCTTACGGTGAATTGGGAAGCAGTTCAAGTACACGGTTGAATTTAATCCTAACTGGAGTCCCTACTTCAAAAAGAAAGACTAGGAGTTTCGGAAATAATTCAGGCTTAACATAATATGTGGCTTGGTGAAGTTCCTACTGCTGTAATCAATTTTATTGGTCCGTGTTATGCTGTACCAGTTGCTTACTGAGTAGGCCTATCGATCTATTCTACAGACGATACTTTGAAGTTATGCATTAAAATAATTCATGAAATCGAAATAAATTAACAATGATGCTAACGAATATTATATTTTACTGGATTCAGTGCTGATTTCATAACTTTAATGTATGGGTGTGATTCACGTTATTATTCATATTCTGATCCTGTTTGCCCCAGTTCCAATGTGTGTGTGTGTGTGTGTTTGTGAATGTGCATATATATACATATATATATATATATATATATATATATATATATATATATATATATATATATATATATATATATATATATATATATATATGACAGCACATCGCACATAAAAGACATTTCAACACCAGGGGCCAACTATTGAACTTTCGTTTAGGTGGGGGTGGGGGAAGAGAGGAAAAAGGCATCGGATTTTTTTGAAATAGAGAAATTACTATGGTGTATATCTTGTTACTGATAAGGAATCAACTTTAATTGCCTAGAGATTAGATATAAAATTAAATCGTGGAAATAAATGTATTCAATCCAGCAATAATTTCCCCAAAATCCAAATCTGCACCATTTGATAATTATATCGAATTAGTAACAAAATAAAGTATAATGTAAGCTTCCCCAGCCGATGTATACACAAAACCGCTTTGGTCGCCGATGTTCTGAATATTTGGTTTTCATTCTTAATTATACGTTGTAGCAACATCCGGCTATTACTAATGTACAAAATGTCTGCACGGCTTTTATGTGATTATTTATGATTAAGAAACACATCAATTGTTATTTTATAGCAAACTATAAACATAAGTTAACGTTTAAAATGAAAACGAACATAGGTATGATAGGTAATCAACCGTACTTAACGTAAATATACACATCATTTAAACAATGTTGCAAAACAAATAGCCAGAATTATACATAATATCATTGAATATTACGCATATTGTGTGCAAATGCATAATTTGTGATATATCAATATCTGCAGTCAGTTGAAAGGGGCTTATGTGCCATAACGGCGGAGAAAACCATTGACTTATTAATGGTCACTTTTCTTTATTAAAAGCGGTCCTGGATAAAAATTAAATACATATTTAAGGACGAGAGAGGGGCCTCTTTTATATGTATGAGTTTCATCTGAATCTAACTGAGAGCCCAAATCGGCCCTTATTAAACCTTGCCCTTTGTCCCTTCTCCTAAAGAAAATCAAGAAAGAGAGACAAACAAACAGATAGATAAACAAACAGAAGTATTGACATAATAGTATAACAAGAACATAAACAAAATAATAGCAACGTATGAAACACAATATCTAAAAGCCTTTGTTTTGTAATTGTATTTTGTATTATTTTTGTATATACATGCGAAAACATGTTCACGATCAGCTAAATTTGACCTTCTTTTCTTCTTTTTAGGATGGTCAGAAATATCGATATATACGATCAGTTGGTCACGCATAGCATTTAATAATAATTGTCAAAGTATTTTCCAGGAATTGTGCATCACGTGAATCATTGGCTTTGTGTATTTTTAGGTTTATCGATAGTCAAAGGGCCAGGTTTCAAGTGCACTGTACTAATCAATGGTGATATCCAGTACATCGGGTAAGAATATTAATTTGGGTTATGCAGGTGTCCGGTGTGTGATGCTTATACAAATATATATATATATATATATATATATATATATATATATATATATATATATATATATATATATATATATATATATATATATATATATATATATATTGTGTCCGTGCTATATTTTCACAGCCCCTGTACGCAGTTGAATTGTTTCACTAAAAACAATCGCTCTATCTCTATGCCACCGTGAGATGAATTGACATGCCGTATTCGTGTCGATCTTTAAAGTTGTTGTAACCATAGATGCACGATGGACCAAATTGAAAACAACGTCAACATTGTGCTTCTTTATAATATATATAAAATGTTACTTTGAGTTCTTTTATAACGAAGGCAGTGGTGAAAAACAATGTATCTAATAACACGTTAGTATTGATCAAACCATTGGTGTCAGGATGATGAATAAAGGTTGGGTTTACAATCATCATCAATGCTAGTTCCAGCTGCAATCGTGAATGTATGATGCTAACACCAACGGTTGCAATGGCGATTGTTTCACGTTGATATGTGAACAATATCGGTTGACTCTGTTAATTTATTAATTCTTCAATATGCAATTCAAATATAAAAAGTTGCCATCGCAGTCGCTAGTTTCCAGATACAAATAGTCATTGCTAAATCTTTTGATCGCTAATATTGTTGCAATTAGCAGTGACTTCAACGATAGTACCATGGACTAAAATACTGCTAATGTAGTTGGTTGAAGAAAGTATACTGAACCACTGGACAAAATTCGGCAAATACAACGTGATGGTTTTCAAGGTTTCAAAAGACTTTCAAACATTAAAGTTTCTCACTAACTACTCCTGCGATAATACTTGTTTGTTATTTACTCGTCAGAATGATAATAATGCTATGTGACCTGAAAACATTTTGCAGAATGCAGTAATGATTAGATAAGGGATATTCACATTAATCTAATGACTTATTGTTGTGATATTCCAAGTTGTTGAGTTTATCAAGTCATCCGGTATAGTAGAATTACCATCGTTAATGCCGCATTTGAAATCCATCCTTTCTCTTGTCTGTGGCAGAAACGTTCTCTGCCATTTTCAATGGGTTGGTGCAAGATAAGTCTTAATTTTCTTGAATGTTGATGTATCCAGTCAGGATGTTTCTTTTTTCTTTCTTCTTCATCTTCTTTTGGAAAATTGACAGTCTCACCCACTTGAATCGTGTGTTGTCACTCAACCAATCACAAACAAGCAATTACTCTACCTTTAACTTGGTTTTTCGGGAGTTTGGAAGAGAATAAATATTACATCCCCATAGTCTGTAATAGGTTGGGTACAATTAACCCATCGTTATAACAGAGATTACAACGCTTACTCATTAGCATAATATGTTATATACAAATACAGTTTGTGCTCTGACACAAGTCCATATTATTATTGTAAGCATACGTTTTAACTGTCGACAAAAGTTTGTTGAAGTGAATTCTCTCTCTCTCTCTCTCTCTCTCTCTCTCTCTCTCTCTCTCTCTCTCTATATATATATATATATATATATATATATATATATATATATATATTGTAAACGATATATAGAGAACATATAGGAGAGTGGAGCGAGATCTAATCGATTTGTCATATATACCTCTACATCCTTTTTTATTTCTTATAATGGTATGCGCAGCAATATGTCTCAAAGGTTGTTGTAGATTTGAATTATAATTCAGACTGTATTAAATTTTATGTGACACTTTATAGCTGCAGGTATGCTTTCAAAATTTATGAAAATAATGGTAATAGAAAATATATTTTTAAAACTATCAAAACTTATCCGGGAACCATCATCATTAAAAAAATCATTCACAAATCTAATACGTTTCGGAAACCATGGTTTGTAATGTACACTTTCTCCATCTCTTGTAATATAAGGATTAAACCATATTTGTGTTTGTTATAAATGTTGAGCTGTGACCATTTTGAATAATCTAGGTAGTTCTAAATATTCTTCAAAAACGTCTATCAAAAAGGATTAGAATCCTTTTTCACCGAATGAAGAAAATATGTTCCAAATAAAAATACATTATCACTATTTGATACTGAAAATTGAAACAATCGTTTCCATATAGACTCATCAGACAACATTCTTCTAAGCCAAATGATTTTCAAAGCATTCACAAACTTAAATATATTAATCATATTTAATACATCCACCCACCCACCCACCCAATGACTCCTGAATGATAATCTTTCACAGCAATATTTCTTTTGGTTTTGTCCTTTTACCCATGCCATACAAAGTTGTAAAAGAGTATACTGAGTTCAGTACGAACCCGTTTAGATAGATTGGTAATGACAAGATGAATAATTTTAGAAATAGCTAAGCTTTTAATCACAGTTATCCTTAAAAAATGGAATTAAAAACCTCTTATTCCACTGAATTAGCAGGTTCTTAATTTCACGAATGTTAGATGGATAATTAAGAGTTGTAATTTTGTCCAAGTCTGTTGAAAACTTTATACCTAAGACAAAAAACTTAGTACAACTCCAATTAAGTTTATATTCTGGACAGTATTTATTGTTGTTACCTGTTCTGCTTCCTATCCAAACTACCTTTGTTTTTTCAGTATTTATACTAATACCAGAAAATGTTGAATATAGATATAAAAGATGTAAAGCAGACTTCAGAGATTTATCTGAACCGTCAAGAGCAAGTGATGTATCATCAGCATTCTGAAAAAAAAAGAAAAAAAAAAAAAGGAAAAAACCATAGGTTATATTACCGATGTTTATTCTCCTAATATTTTTACTGTTCCTTATCGTACGTGCTAAAATACCTACACACTGGAGAAACATTACGGGAAGAGTGGATCACCCTGTCTACACCCTTTATTCAATACAATGACCTGACCATTTAAATATTGCACAAGATCTGATGCTTCGATTAAAAAAAGCTTTATCCATGTTATTATTGATTCTTTAAAATAGATAAAACAATACGTAACTTTATCAATAAATGGTAATGCAACAGAGCCAAATACATTTTCAAAATCGATCAAAAGTAGCAGTCCAGGAATATTGTGCTTTTTGAAGTAAAACGTGAAATAATATAAGCTTCTTTTGTTCTCTACAGTCTATCGTCATTTTAGAAACCATGTTTGATCCTTGTGTACAAATGTGTGATGCACAGTCTTAATCTAACATGCAATACATACAGAAGCAGGTTTGCATGATACATTTAAAAGTGAAATAGGTCCCCACATTGAAATATGCTGCTTATGTTTATCTCCCTTGTGGTATACATGTAATAACTCCTTCTTTCTAGTGGAAGATAATTCATCAAGTTCATATCCAAGGTTATTGGCCCTCAACTGAAACTGTCCAATATTTTTCCCAAAAATTTCTTAAATTCTACCGTGAATCCGTCAGATCCTGTTTCTAAAAGGCATTTCTTAGAACATTTGAAGCTTCTGTGTATGCTATAAGACCATTTAATAAATGTTTCTGTAAATATTTCAAACAAGGAATGTCTAGATAATTAAATAGAATTTCAAGATCGTCAGGATCAACTTCACGCTTTTTATAAATGTAAATTCAATTGAAATAGTTTTGTTTCATACAAAATTTCTTTCCGACTGTCTGTAAAAAGGACAATATAACTTTTAACAAGAAGCGGCATCATTTTACTTATGCAATTTCCATTTTCTAGATTACAGAAGTATTTGGTCATTTTCTCTCCTTCAATTTCTCTAGCTCTAGCCCCAACCTTCACTCTATCCATCTTTTCTTCCAAATATTTTCTGTCTTTTTTTTTAATTTGTTTTTTACCTTTTTTATTGGGGGGTGAGTGTCTCTTGATTTGGTACTTCACTGAAACTGTTTATCTCTTCTAAATTGCTTATATCTGCAATTAGTTGAGTTTTCTGTCGATCTTGTTCTTTTTCTTAAAAGATGCACATGAAATTGTTGTTCCTCTAATTTCTAATAGAAGCATTTCAAAGAAAAAAATAATAATTTATAACACATTTAAAATCAGATAAAGGTATATTTCCAAAGTATCTAAATGTTCAGCATATACATATTATTTTTTTACTAATACTCTTCTAACATATTCTGAGCCTTTTAATAATAAATTATTAAATTTTCCAAATGTGTTTCTTTTAATATCCTTTTGGAAAACTATCTTCATTTTTTTTTACAAGAGAATGATCAGTGCTATATACTGGTTCAACATGTACATTTGAAGTAATTGTAAACAAATTTTCTCCATATATCTATTAAATTATATTCTGTCAATATATTTATATCTATATCCAAGATAATTGTTCTTGCTGTTGGATTATGTACATTATTATAATTGAAAGTATCTATATCTGGATCCACCACAAGATTGAAATCTCCTCCAGTTATAACATAATCATTTTAAAATGCAATATATCTTATTTTTACCTCAAGGTAAAAGTCTGGCCGGTCTCTGTTTGGTCGGTCAGTATTAATAAGTGTAAATCTGTGGTTTCCACTGGTTATGTCCATGCTAATGTATTGCCTGTATTATCTTTCTTTTTCCATGGACGGTGAACTAGAAATTATTATTCAATAATATAGCCACACCTCTTGAACTAGTAGAGTATGAACTAAAACAACGTTCATTTCCCCAGGTAGTCTGTATGAAATGTTCACATTTTCCAGTGAGTGTGTATCTTGAAGAAAGTAAACTGAATATTTTTTTTTATTCTTTAGAAAATTAAATACATCTTTTCTTATTTTGAGATCCCAAGAACCATGACAATTCAATGTTGTAATGACTCAGACATAAAATTTAAGGAAGTTACATACTACTCTTATTATTCTTTGTGTGTAGAGACCATAAATAAAATTGTATGTAGCTAACTTTGTAAATAAACCATGCATCTGGTAACCATTAAAAAAATTGATGTGTGTTGTTTAATATCAGGAATACTGATATTAGAGCTAGTGTTCATCTGGTAAACAGACCCAAAAGCTGCCACAGAAATGAATAAGAAGAACAGGATACCTATAGTTTTCAGAGTGACGGAATAGACAACAAAAGAAAAAAACAAAACAAACAACACCCCAAAAACGAAACGAACAAACTAAAAGCTAAAGTCAGAGGTACACTGTAGGCAAAATGCCTCCTTACAAAACATATAAATGGACAATGGCGCACTTGGTTTTAAAAAAATAAAATTATAAAAAAATAAAAATAATTATTGGCGCCTCTACAGTGGCACCCGGGGGTAATGTTCTTAAGTGGAGCTCCTACTTTGCCACAGAGAACATTTCTTTTATGCCAGTAGCCAAAATCCACCACCCCTCTACGGGGTAGATCATGAACACATTTGTAACCGGGGGATTCCAGCTAAAAAAAAGACTCCCAAAGGCGCCCCCCTCGCCCGGCGCCCGGGGGCAATTGCCTCCTCCCAACCCCCGTCGCACCGCCACTGCATAGACACACACACACACACACACAAACACACACACACACACATATATATATATATATATATATATATATATATATATATATATATATATATATATTCTTTGTTCGGGCCTTAGTACCGGAAAATAGAACAATAGTAGTAAGGGGGGGGGGGTAAATAGGGACAAGGGGGCCTCTACAGGGACAATGGGAATTTAACATGGAGGGGTCACTTGGGGGACAATGGGAATTTAACATGGAGTGGACACTTGGGGGACAAACGGGAAATGAACATTGGGAGGCACTTGGGGTCAGTAGGGGGCACTTGGGGGCAGAAGTGTTGATGGGGCAGAAGTGTTTATGATGACAAACACCACAGACTATACTATCCAACACGCTGAGTGTAGTGAAAACGTTCCACGACACTGGCTTTGGTTTCAGGATTTTCGGTTGTAAAAAAAATGAATGTGCCGTTGTTTTAATTCTTTGTGAAAAGATGGGTTTAGAAATTCGGTGCCTTTGTCGGTTTGCCATCGTAAAGGGTGCCGACCACTTTGTTTCAACGCCAGTTTTAAAGCGCATACTAACTCGGTACTGCTTTTAGAAGTCAAAGGAACGACCCAAGCAAATTTAGAAAACACGTCGATGACACAAAACAAATATTTGTAACCACGATTGTAGGCTGCCAAATGAGAGACGTCGGCTAAATCTGCTTGCCATTGATGATCAATGCCATCCACTTTGGTTTGAATTCTAGAAAATTTTCGTCAAATGGGTTTGTGTAGCGAGTACGTCGATTGTTCTTGTAACCATCGTCGTACTTCTGGCAAAAGTACACTTTTCAATTTGCTTTTAGCAGCTCGATACAATTTTTGAACTCCTCCGTAACCAGCAGCATGGGCAGGATTGTTGTAAATGCTAGCTAAGAGTGTATCCATGATTTTTACTCCTCAATAAGTCACCCACTGTTCGATACTACTACTACTTTTGGTGTCGTGAGGTCTGGACGAAGCGGCTTGACGCGTTCGACGAGCCACAGGAGTATGTTGTGAAGGGGTGATGGTAGGTTTCTTCTTGGTGTCTTTTTTCACTTCAGTCTTGCTTTCTTTCCGCTGAAGAGGGAGTAGACATCCTCTTTTTAACCCAAGCTTTCATTTCTTCTCGATGAGGTGTAGGAGAGGGTGTCAACAAGGCAACTGCAATCTTGCTAGGGAGGACGGGAGCAGACGGCGTTTGAAACACTTCTCGGGGCTTGTCTTCTTCTGTCGTCCCCGTGGCGTTGTCTGCTGTTTTGGTGGCGGGTTTAGGTTCGCTTTTCATCATGGCTTTGAAATCTCTTAGAGTGGGTTGAGCTGTTTCGTCTAAAGCTTTCTGGTGAAAGAGTTGAAGACGTTGCAAGAGTTGACCGTACCGTTGCGATTTTTCTGTTTCTGACAAATCACTTCATATCCATGAGAGATTGTAATTCTTGTTGTAACTGGGACATCTCGTTGAGATTCGGATTGGGAGGTAAATGAGGTATCCGTTGTTCGTACCAACGATGGAGTTCCATCCATCGATTGTAAGGAACTAAATTCAGTTTTCGTTCTTCCATAAGATTCAAAGGTACAAGTGTGTGGTTTTTCCAGAGAAGGGTGTCTTTTTATCTTCTTTTTTCTTTTGTCTGAAGAGTCCTAGCAGCTTGAGAAGTCCTCCTCGTTGCACCAGCATTTTTTTCTTTTGACTACCAGATAGTTTCTTCTTTTGGGTCATTGGTCGACGAACGTTCTGATGTTTTGTTGATTTTGTATTTTGGTTTTGCCTTTATTGAAACGAGTAGAATGGTGTGCACTTTTTCGAGTCATCTTCTTGGGCGTCAGGAGCAAGAAATGGAACTGAGGTCTCTCGGAGGTCACACTTCTTTTTATACTGGAACACTCTTTATCTCATGACTCCTCCTAAAAGTGGTCCATCAATCGTTCCTAACAAAGGAGCCGCTATTTTTAACAACGGTCCTATCAGCATGGGTAGAAATCCTCCTCATTGCACCAACATTTGTTTCTTTTGACTGAGAGGTATTTTCTTTTTAACCATTTGTCGAAGAACGTTCCGATGTTTTCCTAATTTTTGTTTCTGAATCTTGGACAAAGGTGCCATTCCTTTCAACACATTCAAACAACATTCACACACGGTATCGATGATTTCTTTGGGGGCTGTTTGAATGAGCTGTTATCGCATCAAATTAGGAAACACGGGTCTTAAATCAGGTTTGGCAGGCATCATCACGAAGGGTGAAGACGATGAAGAAGTTGACGAAGGAGAAGGAGACACCGTCACTGCCTCTCGTAGCTTTCAGAAGTATGTGCGCGTCCTAGCAGTAGCACCTCTCTTTCGGGCAGCAGATGTGGTGGTTGGTTTTTTCTTGGAAGAGCTTTTCTTCTTCTTCTTAGGGGTTTTCTTCTTAGGGCTTTTCTTCTTGGGGCTTTTCTTTTTGGTTTTGGTTTTGGCTTGGTCATTAACATCCCATTTCAACAGAGAACGAATCATGACACCTCCTAAAGAATCACTGCCACCAGGGGTCAAAATGATTTGTTTTTTAGTGCGTGGATTGATTTATTTTTTAGTGCGTGGATCGATTCTGGGATCTGCCAGTTGTGACAAGCCACTTTATGTTTTTCCAAAAAACCTTTGGTTTAATGATGGATGTGAATGATGCCTTGAAGTAATTGACGTGCCGTCAAAGTAAACCATCGTAACACTTCTTTGAGACTAGCTTCTAACAAATGGACACGGACTTGTGCATTTTTTTCGCGACTGATGCCATACAGGGCACGAATCAATTTGGCAGGAGGATGAGATTGAAAGGATGTCATCTCGAAGACTGTGAGAAAGAAATGACACGGTGGATGTTTTTATAGTTTTTTTCTTTCAGAGAGTGGCTGAAGGGGACGTGTAAATGACGGGACCTCCTTTCTTGACACCAATGGTGAAACAACTGGGTACGAAATCTCAAATAATCGGGAGTGGTAGGTTTTAAATCGATGAGTAAATACGCATGAGGTATTTGAGTGGCATCGTCGTACGCATAATTCAGCCAAGGAGTGCCTAACTGTTTGGCTAACACTTGCACTTGAGATTTGTCTCTGGGGCTTTTAAACAAGACCACGTAATGAGCGTTGAGACTGATGGTACGATGGGCTTTACTTTGTTGAAATAAATTGTGAGTAATGTAAATGATGCTGGCATTACGATGATGTCCTTTTCGTGTAAACCAAAGTTTAATTTCTTATTCGTCTTCTCCTAACATGTCGTCGAAGATGACCAGATGTGTTTGACTCACGTCAGACACGATCCCATCGTCTTCGCGAGGAATGCATTCGACAAAGGAAATGGTTTCTCCTTGACTTTCACGAAGTAACGTGTAAGACGATTGCCACTCTTTGTAACACCACACGATACGTTGAGGAGGACGATCAAACAAATGAGATTTGTGTTCGATCAAACGTTTGACAAATTCGGTTTTGCCTGAAACACTGGGTCCAGCAATCAACATGTTAAATGGATGGCGCAGATACAAAGCTTCCCAACTTTGACGATCTAACTTTTTGTCAATCACTTTGACTACAGAAGAAGAAGAGGCAGAGGAGGCAGAGGAAGATGCAGCCATGACTGAGGTAGGATGAATTTTGAAAAGAACACGAAAGGCACAAGACATTTTATACGTTTCATAGACATTTATTGTTTTAAAAAAAAACACAACAACAACAAAAAAAAAACATATTTACAGGTCATGAAGTACGAAAACGCATACAGCAAAAATGGTGAGGTACAATAATAAAGCAACCACTAAAAGAATCAAAGTTCTGTATAAACAAGTCAATGTACAACAACCATAGTCCCGATGGAGGTGTCTCCTAAGAAATGGCTGTACACGCACTGGTATTCTTGTCTTTGTTGCGGAAGAATGAAATGTCTCTGGCGAAATGGTTGTTTGGTTCTCAGGTGTTTCTGTGGGTACGATGGTGTGGTCTTCTTCTTCTTTAGGCTCAAGTGTCATGGTTAACTTGGGTTCCAAGTTCACTTTTTGTCTTCTAGAATTAGTGACGCATCAGGCCCTTGGCATACTGTGCCACTTCTTGTAGCCAAGCATCGAAACCAAAACATTTCCAGTCACGTACATCTTTCCAATCGTGAAGTTGTTGGTGTAACCAACTAGTGATGCACACTTCTTGAAACGTATGAAGTGTAGATAAAGTTGAATAAATGTCTTCTTCATACGGAGGTACACAACTAGTGTTCATCACGATTCTCAACACTTTGAGCACAATTTGTCTTTCGTGCGCTGATAAAGCGTGAATGGTCATGTATGTGTCGCCGGTACGGTTCATCAAAATAATCCACGACAAACACTGTTCCTCCAAAATAGTCCACAACGAATGTCCTGGGAAACGCAATCCAAGAAACGTAGTCACTAACACACACACCACATAGCGTCCAAAATTCAATGGAAACAGTTCCTGAATTAGTCGTTTGTAATCCTCTAAGGTCTGAACACTATCGTTGACTTCCTTCCACGGAATACGTTTCACAAGTGAAGACAACGGTCGTGACATGGTCAGCTTTTATATCCAGGTTCCCAAGGTTGGTATCTTTTGTGATAGTCTACTCCACAGCATCTTTTCTACCAACAATCAGTCTTATTATACTGTGGAAGTAGCAATAGTTTAAAAATCGAGAAATGACTTTGAGTTTGCGTTTCACTTGTATCTTGACAAACTCTCTGTAAATGCGTTCTCGCAGCTCCAAAGGCAGATTCTGAATGTGCTCATCTAAGCTAGTCATTCACAGGCACGTCTTTCTGTTTAAGAAAATAGTCATATTTTTTCCAAACGGAATCTTTATCTGGTGGTAAATGATAAGAAACCAGATCAGTCACACGCCGTGAAGAAGTCTCTTCTTGAGGTGACGCTTCTTGTAAACGTTTTTTGTAATCCACTAAGTCTTTGTTCTCTCGAATTATGTGTACCACTCCAACCCTGTAGGTAGAAGTTGTAGCATAGAAATCCTTATGAGTTGTGGGAGTTGATCAATGTCTGACTCTTTATACGCTTTGAAAAGAACCAATGCTCTTATAGCATTCAGGTACCACTGGTTAAATTGTCTGTGTCGTAAAAGATGTAACTGTTCTTTGCGTTTCACTTGAATCTGGACCAACTCATGGTAAATGCGTTCTCGCAGCTCCGGAGGCAAACAATGAAAATGCTCTTCTAAAGTATCCGACATATTACTTCTTGGGACCGACCAAAGGCAGGTACTGACAGCGCGGAGACCATCTGGCATGTTCCAAGTAAGCTGAGTCTTTATACTCCCATTCGTGAAGCGTCACACCGCAACTGAAACACTTGACTTTATCACCTTCTCCCACGTAGACAAATCCAGCTCTGGCTAAAGAGTTGGAAGTGGGTAATCCATTTCTACGTTTAGACCATTTTTTGGGAACGTTTTCAATCAACTGGCACAATAACAATAGTTAGGCAAGAACACGGGAAGTTTGTATTCTTTCAACTTGAAGTCTGCAGTGGGTCCATCACACGGTTGCTGTGTTGAAGTCATCATCAATCTTGGTGCCTATCTGTTCTAGTGAAGATCGACGTGTCCGTGCGGCAAAGTTGTGTGGTCTGGAAGTCTCACTCGTTTCTGGTACACAATTTGGTAGACTTTTTCTAAAGGACGATTGACGATTTAGTGATTTGGTAACCGTACAATTTTGTGAGGCTCTAAAGTTTTCACTCGAAAGTCTTGGGCTTGTCCAGACTGCAAAGCATTTTTCAAGACATCAAAGTTCACCACTTGGCTGGTTCTATAGTTCAGTGTCAATCCTTTGACTTTGCAAAACTGAGGATTGTCTCTTGAGAGTGCTCGTCCGTCCATGCTCCTAACCTATCTTCTTCGATGGTGGGGTGTGGGCAACCGGGGCGATGGATGTACATACAACTGTCGGTGTCAAAGTACAGGACTCGATCTCCCAACACTTCCATAGCCTCGTCGTACAATTTCAAGCGAGCTTGGGCTGTCACGTATGCTGCAATGACCATATTGCTAAACTCGTTGGGGTGTACAAACTTGGGTTCTTCTTCGTAATTGACCAAGATCAAATCTTCACGGATGATTTCCACGTGTTTCACTAGTTTTCCTTTGTCGTCCACCAGTTGAAAGTAGCGACTGGGATCTGCCAAGTATTCCGTCTTGGGCAAGATCGGACGTTGTGCCAAATGTTAATTCTGCCGGGGTACTAAACCCGATCCAGACAGGAGACAACAAAGTATCGTGTTGGATGGAGAGTCTCAATCGATCGTCCTCTTTGGCTCCGCATTGTCGTTTCAAGGTTTCTAACAACAAATCCCACAAATCGGTAATGAAACCTGCGGCTTTCTCGGGAGGCACTTCAGACTTAACGTCTTTAAAGTTGACCATGTAGGTGTAAGCCGTGGTTCTAAATTTTCTGGAAGTCACTTTTTGCGTCTCTAGGGAGCTACGGAACGACTTTCTTTTTTTTTAGGGGTTCTAGATTCTCTTGGTCTTGTGGAAGGTATTGTTTCAGGCTCACTCATATCCTCTTCGAAATCGCTGGCATGCACTTTGGCTAACACTTCATCTAGCGGTGTTTGAGGCGCTACGGAAATGTACGGAAAGTCGTCGTCGTCGTGGCCTCTTAGTTTCTTCTGTTTTCTCACTGAAATGACGTGATCGTTTCGTCTTGATTGCAAACTTTGATTTGATTGAGTTTTACACAGACTCTCTCCTTGTATAAGAAAAAGCTTCCTATCCTTGGAGTAACTATTCGTAATTCAACATTCACACTGCGAAGATGGAAGAGTCAAGACAGATCGCCTTTCTGGTCAGAGATTTACAGACAGTCCGTCGAAAGTATACCACTTTCAATAAGACTAAGGACTACTCCTCCTCCTCCTCTCGAGATAAAAGTCAAGATACTTGCTATATCTGCCAAGAGAAAGGACATTGGGCTCCAGAATGTTCACAACGTCAAAACCAAGGAAGAGAAAAGAGAGACAAAGGGAAAGATACCTGTTATCATTGTCAAGAAAAAGGACATTGATCTTCAGAGTGTCCTAAGAAACAAGAGAACCAACAAAAGAGGGAGGAAGCAGAGGGATTTTCAGCACCAGAAGAAGAAGAAGAACTCATCCCTGTCTTCAAGAAAGGCAAGAAGGCAAGATGACTGGAAAACAGTGAAGAAGAAGAAGAACCCTCGCTACCTGTGAAGAAATTCAAGAAAAAGAGAGACAGACAGTGAACTATGAACTTGAGTGATGTGTTATGAAATGTTCATTGTGTTTTTGTTTAAGAGAATATACCACAATGGAAAAAAAGTAAGTGTCTTTTGGTTTTGATTTTTTAGAGTATGGACGCACGCACGCACTCATACACAATCCAAGGATGGGATTTAAAGTTTTACTTAATGTTTTGGCCATTTGGTTATTTCTTGTAGGTGGCCCTGAAAAGGACCGTTAGGGTGTTTGTTTTTAACAAACTCATGTACGATACATGATGAGTTTTAATTGTCTCAATCCCTTTCCACGACCAAGTCCTACTCCTCCTCCTCCTGCTGCTGCTGCTTTGGTAGTGGTGGTAGTAGTAGTAGTAGCCAATGGTGGTGGTGGTAGCATCTCAGTAATAGTAGTGATAGGCTTAGAATGTTTCGCCCGTGATGGTCTCTTTTTCTTGGGTTGTGTTAAAGAAGTCTAATACATTTGTTTCAGATACGTTAACTTCACCAAAATGTTTTGTAGCCGACTCACCGTTTTGTTTGTCACTACTCTCTTCGTTCTGTCTATGAGTTTCTACATTTTAGTGCTAATTTTGGTCTTGGCCAATTTAAAAAAAAAAATTCCGGATTATTTTCAGTCTCCGCTAACGTCCGGTACAATTTCGGAATTTTTGTGCTACTTTTAGTCTTGGTCAATTTTTTTTACAAAATTCCGGTTTAATTTCAGTCTCCGCTAACGTCCGGTACAATTTCTGAATTTTAGTGCTACTTTTAGTCTTGGCCAATTTTTTACAAAATTTCCGGATTATTTTCAGTCTCCGCTAACGTCCGTGACAGTTCGGAAGATTAGTACAACTTTTAGTCTAGGTCATTATAATATAATGTTCCGGATTTTTTTTAGTCAACGCTAAAGTCCGTGACGGTTCCCGAAGTTTAGTACAACTTTTATTCACGACCATTTTAGTGTTATTATGAGTTGCTTCCCTTGATTAAAGCTATTTATAACATAGGTACAATATATGCAAATTTGCTGACACCTCCAACATGATCTGAGGTATAGGTAATGCTTTATATATAAGTCTAGGCTATATAGATATAGCCACTAGGCAGAAGGTCACTACACACGGCGTGTTGGATAGTATGGTGTGGGGTTTTGGATAGTAGATGACAGGATATATATATATATATATATATATATATATATATATATATATATATATATATATATATATATATATATTGGTCACTATGCACGGCGTGTTGATGGTATAGTGTGGGGCGATGGATAGTAGATGACGGGGTAATGGTAACTACACACGGCATGTTGGATAGTATGGTGTGGGGTTTTGGATAGTAGTTGACAGGATATTGGTCACTATGCACGTCGTGTTGATGGTATATTGGTGGGGTGATGGATAGTAGATGACGTGCTATTGGTCACTACACACGGAGTGTTAATGGTATAGTGTGGGGTGTTGGATAGTAGATGACGGGGTATTGGTCACTACACTCAGCGTGTTGGATAGTATAGTCTGTGGTGTCTGTCCTCATAAACACTTCTGCCCCATCAACACTTCTGCCCCCAAGTGCCCCCTACTGCCCTTAAGTGCCTCCTACTGCCCCCAAATACCTCCCCATGTTCATTTCCCGTTTGTTCCCCATGTGCCCCCTCCATGTTCCTTTCCCATTTGTCCCCCAAGTGCCCCCCTCCATGTTAACTTCCCATTGTCCCTGTAGAGGCCCCCTTGTCTTTATTTACCCCCCCCCCCCATTACTACTAACAATGTTACATTGTAAACATATATATTATTATCTGCTTATCTAATATTTGCACCTACATGAAGTACTTTTGTTGTAAGTGGTGCATATCATCAAAATTCCAATTGCATCCCGAAGTTTCATGGATTTATATAGGATGGTATACACACTGCAGGTCAAACTTAGATATGGTCATGAGCTAAATGTAACAACTTAACATAAGCAAGTAAAATGTGAAATATAAGTCTCAGTGACCTCTTTTTGGTATGGGTGTGGTACTAAGGGAGATGCATGCAATCACTTAGTTTACGGAGTACAGCATGAACACGAATAATGTAAAATTGAACTAAAGTCAGTGAAAAATGTGAACTACTTTTAAAATGAGGGTGTAGTGCTTATTGAGATGCACTCTGTCGTCATGAATCCAGGAATTGCAGTAATATAAAGTAGATAATATATCAATGTGTTCATGATCTAAATGCAAAATCATAAGACAGCAACATGTTCAATATTGGTCAAAATGACCTTTTGTTGTAAGGATGTGGTGTTAATAGTGTTGCATGCAATCACCTAGTTTGATGATTCTGACACAAACTGTGCTTGAAACTGAAACCAGGACAGTGGAGCATGAAGTATGTGCCACAGTGAGTGACCTAAGTTTGTGAAGAGGGTGTAGTACTCATCAAAGATACATCCCATCACCAAATTTTATGGAATCTTGGTATAACAGTATATAACTACAGTGTTCTAAAATCCTTTTGCATCGTGAGCTGGACGCAAAAACTTAATCTAAGCCAGCAAAATGTGAAATGTAAGTCACAGTAACGTTCCTTTTGTGGTAAGAGTGTGCTACTAACAGATATAATACAATCATATAGTTTGATGATTCTATCATGAACAGAGCCTGGGAAATAAACGTAAACTGCCAAATTTAATCAGAGTTAGTGAAGAGTAAAATATAGGTCACTTTGAGCTACATTTTGGTGAGAGTAGAGGGTATAGTACTCATCAAGCTGCATCTCCTCTTCAAGTTTCATGATTCATGGACTTTGACATTCAATGTTACATACAAAAATATGACAATGAACTGGAGAAAGACATCAAGGAAGAGCAGCACAAGAAGAACAAGACACAAGTGGATATTATCTTTTTTGACTTTGAATGTACGCAAGAGATGGGTATTCACATCCCAAATTTCTGTGACTCGCATCGCGCTTGTGAGAAGTGCATACAAGAACCTATCTATTTTCACTGCCTCAATTGTAGTAGGATTCCAGGAGGACGTGAAAAAATCTTTCGAAGACCCCTCACTCTTGCCGATTTTGCTGAATGGATTTAAAACCCTACCGACGACACTTGGAGTCATTATGAAATTGAAAACAACAGCAACAACAATAAAACATCATTATAAAAAACACTTGGTGTCCTATAACTCACCCTCTCCATATTACATAGAGAATATTTTCTTTTCCTACCTTAATACTGGATATATTTCATCGTGTGGTACTAAATACGTGATATTATAACCAGTCGCGAAGCCACGAGTTAAATTGTGATTTGTTAACCATAATATGAAGTATATCTGGTACTTATGCAGGAAAATGACATGTTCTTTTTATTATATACCAAACCTGCTTCTGAATGGAAGCTTGGAAGATTAAATTCATGCTTCAATACAACACCCTCACCCCTCTTTTCATACTTCACCTCAGTTTCAATCGCATTTATTGGGTGATCATAAATAATAATAATAATAATAATAATAATAATAATAAACAAATAATAGGAAGATTTTTTAAAAAAAAATATATCAGTGATTTGAGAGAAATGTAGGTTTGGGATAACATAATCTGTTGAAATAAGTTAAATTGTTAACATTTTGTAAATTATTTTCTCTATCGTATTGCATAAAGACTAAACAAGATGCAACGAGCGTTATATTTCGCATACACACGGTGTCACGGAATTGTGTATGATTTATATCAATATGTATATGTGATCGAAAATGTATATGTGGTTTATTTTTTCGGCTCTAGTTATTTTGAAATAATGAGCGCGATTCACCCCATGCTGCACGTGCAAATTGCCTGCAGTGAAAACCTAAGTACCTAGCTGCTGCGCATATCTGTCACAGCTAGGGTACATATAGAGCAAATTCTCTATAAACAAATTACACTACGACGAGTCTTGTCAGAAAGCTTACCTCTTTACGGGAGCAAATCTTCAGCTGTAGAGGTATGTGAAATTTAAGATGACAGAATTGTTTCATATATTAGATGTTTTAGAATTTATTCTAAATTCTACAGAGAGTCAATACCTAGGTTATAGAACGCCATGATATTAGAAATACTATAGTTTGGATCAAGTCAGCTATTTGTTGTAACTGAACAAACGGATTTTATTTAATTATACGCAGCATGCATTGAATGATTAATGTAATGTGTAACGAGATGTAATTCATGTGCGCGCATGCGCAACATGTATCAATGCAAAAGTACTAACCGTGTCATATGTACTACACGGTTTAGTTGTTATACTTTTAGCTGTTCTTTGTGTATGGTTTGGTGATGTGGAGTCGCAGAACTCTGTGTGGTTTCTTGTGACGTGTACGCTGTGTCTGGTGACGTTGGTTCGGAAGAGTGTACTGGTGTTCTCGATGTGAGGGACCAAGGCTTCGCGACCATCGGGTCTGTGTTGAATGAGAAGGCTCTCCAGGGATCCTTCAACAGACTGGGAGGGGTGGACCATGCGTGGTGGCTCCTTGACCATTGACTAGAGCGGGTGGGACCGGAGATACATCTTGGACGTCCAATGGGCGCCCACGATAGTTATATATCTATAACGTGTTCCATGTTATTGTTATTTTCACTATTGCTATCTGAGTAAAATTACATGCATTCACATTTCAATATCGCTATATGTGTGATAGTCATAATTTCATGCATTCCCATTTCAATATCGTTATATGAACGATAGATTCATAAATTCATACATATTCCAATATCGCTTGATGAATTGATAAATTGATGGGTTAATAGATTGATGAATAAATGAGTATTATATTGACAAGTGCATAAATCACATGCTTTGGTCACCCTTGGTGCTTAATAAGACCTTGTTTATATTAGGGTGTAGATCATATGCTCTTATTTGTCTATTGATGATAGGACGTTATTCACGTTTGTTTAAAATTCCATTCGTTAAATTCATCTTTGATTTTTCTCGTTGAGTTACTTTTGGTTGATAGTTCCATGTTGGGAACTTTATAATTTTCCTTATCTTTTTGTTATAATGGTGTCAGATTTGTTCATCTTTAACTTGCGTTTATAAATAAACATGTTATTAACGCAGTTGCTTTCGGTGTCTTCGCTAATCATCCTGTGACACACGGGACGTTACGTATATTGCCTGTGGCAAACATCCCAATGCAATATAGAGGCTGCTATATTGGTCTTCTGCCAGTCAATACAGTCCCATGACTGAGAGATAGATTGCACGTATATCTGTAACCCGATTGCTATCAAAATTTCCATATAGAAAGTACAGTTATGGTTAATACTGTTAATGGCGAAGAAAATTCCGAAACTGGTGTAAAATACATGCTATCAGCAGAGTTATTCCTTATTTACATTTCACTTGCTTGCCCCTGTCTATTCATTGCATATAGTTCTGTAAATATTAATCCGTCGAACTAGATATCTTCTGGTATTATCAGTCGTTCCTTCTTAATACCCGTGTAAAGATAATGAAAAATGCTTAACATTAGCTATATGTCGTAAATATGCATTATATTTCTTCTTTAATGGTACATATATTAATTGTGCGTGCAACTATTGGAACGATTGTAAATGTTGGATGTGCAAGTATGAGAACAATGGTAAATGTCGGATGTGTTTCCATTAGTGTTAGAGGACACTTCCCGCAGGGCAGAAAGTGTGGTTGAAAAGAAGACAATAATTAATTATATGAAACTTAAGAACTGATCCGGTAAGAAATATGAAAAATTGCATTCCTTAGAATAATCCTGTTCCTTCAGATCTGTTTGATGTTACGATTGTCACTAATCATGAAATGTACACGAAGGGTAACGTAGCATGGTCAGAGACGGTTAGTCTAATATGCATTCATATTGACGTCCTCATGTTTATCTACAGTGCAATCTTCGATATGTCAATTAGGCCATGTGTAGGGAAAGAGTTTACACTTAATTTTTGATTTAGTTACATACATATTGGTGGTGTTTTTAGTGAAATTGCTTGCACTCGTGTTAAATATTGATTGGTTTTGTTTTGTGTGTGACATTTGAAGACTTTGGGTCAGTCAGTTTGTGTCGTACGGCAGTCTAGTAAATTGCAAAACTATGGGGTGCTATCGAAAGAAGAATTTCAGGAAATGATTTAACGCCGCTGGTGTTCGTTAGAATCACAAGTATAGGCAAGCCATACGAAAATTGTGTGTATCAAGATGAGAAGGTGGAACAGTTTCGTATTGCCAAGATTATGTGTCGACCAGGTCAATTGATAAAGATGAAAGGGATATCCGATAACGAAAAAGTTATCAACACTGCTGTGCGCCGCATTTCAATTCAGCATAATAGGAAGCTGCATGTGTTTCGTCACGTTAGTAAAAATGCTACGTTTCAAATAAGACGGCCTTTAGACATTTGTGATGATTACAGAATGATAAATCAAGAGTGTATTAAAGAGGATGTCATCGACATCTCAAGTCACTCTGCTTTATATGAGGAAGTCCAGAAGATCTCAGATAAATGTGGCAGTCCTGTAACCTTGCATACTAAAAGTCCTAAAAGGGGACTAGCGAGCATTTTATTGTCTATTTTCCATAGTTGCGGTACAAAATATTAATTGAATACAGCCAGGCAGGCACGTAGATAGATAGATAGACGTACAGCATATAAAGAATAAGCATATGAACAGAGATTATTAAAATACTCCAAACTGTTCAGCTTGGAGATCATCATAATGTTTGTAACTGATATTATTCTCATTATTATCATTACCAACAGACATGTACAATTGTTTCATTATGTTTATCATAAAATTCTGTTTATATCCAGTTCAGGCCTCGATAGCTTTTATTAGGATCTACTTTCCAGGTTTTCACGACTGGCTAAAATGCTTTTTATATAGTATGTGCAGAAAAACAGATTATGCTCAATTTATCAAAGTTTTAAACAAAATCTACTTCTCCTTGCCACTCAGTAGATTATTGATAAGTGTCAGTACATCTTTATTTCATTGCATGAAGCTTCATATTGATGTACACTGCTTCAAAGTCTGTAGAGAAAAAGGTATGGAATTTTGTATTGCAAGTTATTCTTTCACAAGCTCAATGCTAAGTGTAACACAGTGGCCGCGCGAGGAGGGGTGTTGGTGGTTGGGAGGGGCTATTACCTCCAGACGCCAGACGAAGGGGGACGCTGTCGGGAACATTTTTGTGCAGGTGACATTTTTATAGTATGTCACCTGCACGTTAGTGTATCGGGGGCAATTCTTCACAAAACAATTTTAGGAGAGTAGTTTGAGAAGGAGAAGGGAGGTTGGCAATTGACATAACAACTGTTCTCTGTAGCAAAGTATGGGCGCCACTAAAGCACATTGCCCCGGGGCCTCGACCCCTCGTGCCGCCACTGGTGTGACAGGTTATTGTATTGAAGAAAATAGGACTTCACTATTACCAACATTTATAGCCATTTCTTCACATATTACCATCCACCACCCCGATCCTGAAATGATGATATACCACCAAAGAAGAAAACAATGAAGACCGGCACAGTTTTCCTTTATTCGTACGAAAAAAAAAAATTAAATAAATAAAAAAATATAAAAATAAAAAAAATATAAAAATAAAGTAAAATAAAATTTGGATACGTCTGTAATCGTCAGTGCATGCGATGCTCACGATGGCACCTACATAATTTGACAATTTTTGTTTATTGCAATTTGCTAATTTTCTATTGTACGGCACTGAAACACATCAAGTTTTTATCGTGCTGAGGCAAGTAAAGTGCCATGTCCAAGGGCACGCCATGCCAGCAGATACTGGCTGATCCGATGGTCGGAATCGCACCGGAACCATTCCTGTCAGGAGTCTAACGCGGCTCCCAACATTCAATCAATGAGAGAGAGAGAGAGAGAGAGAGAGAGAGAGAGAGAGAGAGAGAGAGTGGGGAGTTGGAGAGTAAATACATTTTCTTTTGTTAATTATAATGCAAGTTCATCCAGGTAGATCTCGGTCATCTTAATTGTTTTGCTGCCACTACCTGAATTAAAATTGTGAAAATTCTAAGGGTACATAACAAAGGTTATACAAATTCCCATTGGTGGGATAGTCTCTATGCACCTTTATTTGCGTACAATAAATTCTTGAGTCCATTGTTCTTTTCCTTTTGTTGGGTTCTTGGAAAACGAGTCCCAGGTAAACACATGTGACCGGCATGCCGAATGTCTTGAGGCCAAGGTCATGTGTTAATAGCTATAGAGCCTGATAATTTCCAACACCACAGAAGCAGGTCAAGCTACTATTTCATACAAATCCCGGGTTTTTGTGTTGAACTATGCAATGTGTGTGTGTGTGTGAGTTTAATAAATAAATAAATACATGTTTTAGAATGCATCCAATTTAGATTCTGACACAACTGGCTCTGTAACTGTTGTATGAATGTTTTTTTTTTTTCTTTTTCTTTTTCTAAATAAAAATAATCTTTAATTCTATTAAATAGTATCTTGCCAATAATACGTAAAGAAGTGCACAGATCCGTGAACGTACGTTTGTGGAAGTAAGGCGGATATTATGCAATCCTGTCCGTGCAGATTTGCGTGCGCAGTGCCGTGCGACTCTTCTTTTGCTTCTATGTAATCTCTCAAATCTGGTACACGTGTGTTGAAAGATGGCGACCATACAATAAAATGCTTCACTTTACTGCTATTATTTATAAATGTCTTTGTGTTGTATAAGTGACAATGTGGTTCATTCTTAATTTGTCATGATGGACAAGTTTAAGTGGAGACTTGATCTTCCATGCCGTAGTATTATTTTGTAACACGACCACTTTAGAAGTCAACGTCCGTGATCTTGCTGAAGGGTGAATTCTTTTTTGCATTATTATGTATGTGTTCATTCCAGGATACAATTATGCCCTAGTATTATTCTATAATGTCATGAGGGTGCAATACTACATTTTAGACGGTTATGATGCTTTGATTGCTGTTCAACAGTCTGTTAAATCGCACTAGATGTATCAAGGATTATACTTGAAATTTAAATTCGGTTATTTGGTCAATAATGTACCACCTCCCTTTAGAAACGATGAGAACATAGTACACAAATCGTCCTTTTTTGTCTCTAAAAATCATCTGCAAATAAATGAAAATAACGGAATTTACAACTGTCAGCGTTTTAATACTTGATCAGCCTGTTTTATTTGTCAGCAAAAGGCTGACGTCAGCGTTTTAGTAATTATTTTAGCATCCCTCTATCTATCTATCTATCTATCTATCTATCTATCTATCTATCTATCTATCTATCTATCTATCGATCGATCACGGAAGATTATTTAAACCGTTTCCCAACTCTGTACTAGATTTTGAACTGTAGACCAATGAGGATACTTGCAAATCAAAACCGTTTTTAATAATAATAATAAGAAGAAGAATAATATTAATAATAAGAAGAATAAGTATAACAACAACAACAACAATAATAATATTAATAATAATAATAATAATAACAACAACAAAAACAACAACAACAGCCTCACTATGAATGTCGCCATATTTTGTAAATGCAATAATGAGTTCTAGTCTTGAAAAAGTGCTGCATTTATGTAGCTACACTAATTTGGAATACATGCATGTCATCGATCAAAAAATTTTATTCGATTAATGTTAAAACATCCGTAATATATAAATTACTAGATCATTTTATCGCAGACACATAGATGTCACTGGCTTTTGTCACAACTTTACAAAACTTCACTAACTTTAAAAATAAGTAAAAACATGATATACTCAAGAAAATACACTGGCTGGAAGCTGTATTGAAGTATCAGATTATATCACATTGTTTAAAAAAATCAAAGCAGTGTGCAAATGCTACTATTTCTCTGGAGAAGTTTCATCGGTTCCAGATAGTGTTCCTTTTTCCAGCGCATCGTGTAAGTCAGTATCTTCATTATGTTATAACATTTGCCCTCAAGGATGACTGTAGCAGTCGCCGTCGTTGACGCAAACAGCGCACTTTTTCCTGCAAGTGCTGTAACTGAAGTTGTTGCTGTCGTGGATAACACTTGCTGTCGAATTTCATTGACATCAAAGAACTTGGCGGACCAGTTTCCACATAGTGCAGGACATTCAAAAATACATTTATTTTCCAGTTTGTCTGGTGCCAGTACCTGGCACATTTTGATTAAAGTATCAATGTCTTTCCTACCGAGATTGTACTTGTGATAGTTTCTCAGTCTCTCTACCTCTGGATGAACAGTGGTCAGGTTTATTACATAACACAGACAACTCAGATAGTACATTAACTTTGCCCGGGGATCTTCGGGAACATTTGCACGGACGTTTCTATCCACAAGTTGAATCTGCGAGGATTCGTACGTTTCAACACTTGAGCTGTGGCTCGTAGAAGCGACAAGAGACATTTAAATAATTGCACACTGAGGGATCCTAGAACAAATTCAGTACTGTGAATGCTGTGATTTCCAATATTTTGTTGCTGAATGTAAATTTAGAAATCTGTGTCAAGACAATTTGTCTCTATTGCGATATGTGTGTTGTCACTAAAATCAACGATAAAAACAGGCAAGGTTTTCATACCCTGAGCCCCGGCAAATGCTGTCGTACATATGTTTACACAAGGATAATACGCCAATACACGTCACGAATATTGATTTTTATGTTAACCAATTCGATAGCTGTGTATTGAAAAGGAGTAACGCGCAAATGAAGGTCAGAAAAAAGTAGGTCATGACGCCCCCTTAGTGCATCAAGGTGATATCTGCAATTGACGTCAACTGCAGACAGTACCTTGATGCTCTAAGGGGTCGATGTGTTTTGATCCTACCCTGTGGTATTTAACTGAATTAATTTGTGTTTTAAGTTCAAGATACAATCGGTAAATCATCTATACTCTGTATAAAATACACGTTTTATATAAATTTTACTGCACACAAAAGATGGTATAATCCCAGTTTGGGGATATGGGCTTGTCTTATTTTATTCTAAGCAACAAATAAGTCAGATATTATAAATTTACTGTAGATGTAAGACTCAAGACATCTCACCTGTTTGAGTCAATACTCTACAGCGAGGATAATGTTTTCAGTAATTATCTGAAATTCATTATGTTGGTTTGTTTATAATCAGCTTTCAATATTGTGTTTGTTATTGTAGATTTTATCCTCTGTGACTTATCTAGTATGGTTCCTTTGCTTTATTTTTCAGGATAGTGAACCCACAAGATGTCTGGCAGATTTTACAGTTTGTCTTCAATGGTGTTTATGAGCAAATACATTTATTTTCAATGGACTGTTGTGCATGCATTCCACTTGATTGCGTTGGTTAATAGTTTTCATAATTCTACATCCAACAAAGGTATGTTGGTTATACATAAACAATACAGAAGCAATCTGTATCCTTCTTTCAATAAATCAAATATCTACCCTAATCGTCTTGATTTGCTTTGTGTACTGATGTGATTTGTTTTCTAGAAAAAAATTAACTGTATTGAGGGTTTGAGAGAGACATGATTTCGTGTAAAAATACGAGATCAACGCTTATACACCAGACATAACCAAACGAGGCACGTATTTATAACTACTACATCATCTCTTTCAGATCTATTTCTCAATCACTGAAGAATAGCTTTGATCATAAACCTGCTGAACTGATTCGTTGACCCCAGCAAGCCTTGAACCTGAATACATACGTTTCTTGCTAACTGGATGCGGGGAAGAAACCTGCATATGTCTTAAAATCAGTGTATAAGAAAACATGAACCTATTTTATATCAGTAGGAAAGGATGAAACTATATTTAGTTTCTTTATGATACCTATTACACACACACACACACACACACACACACACACACACACACACACACACATATATATATATATATATATATATATTTCGCACATTTCCTGGTATTAATTTGTCCCACTGACCTTTAAACGTGTCAACATAGTTTGAGTCGTTGAAATGTCCAAAAGTGAAATTTAAGTGACACATGTAATTTATGAAAACATACTTCTTGCAATAAAAAGTGCAAGTTATTAAAGTTCAATTTCCCATTAAATACTGCTAGTGTGTTGAAGCGGTATTGTGCTTGTCATTTGCAACCTTTGTATATTTCCCCATTAGAATTTTTGGTTATTTAACTTTCAAATTTCAAGGCAGTTTTAAAAGGAAACTAAACTTTCCTACCTCAACGGCAGCTTTTAAGGAAAGGTTTGCTAGACAAATGGATCCATCTATATAGGTATGCGTTCAGGCGCTAAAAAAAAAAAGACTCCCAAGACGCCCTCCCTTGCCCGGCGCCCGGGGGCAATTGCTTCCTCCCGAACTCCCGTCGCGCCGCCACTGCACACACACACACACACACATATATATATATATATATATATATATATATATATATATATATATATATATATATATATATATATACACATATACATATAGTCTTTTATCGGGCATTAGTACCGGGAAAAAAAAATGTATTGTAAATGTATATATTATTATCTGCTTATTTAATATTTGCACCTACATGAAGCACTTTTGTTGTAATTGTGTGGTAACAACAGGAGTGCATATTATCATGAATGTCACGATTACAGGATGAACACTCCTGAGAAATGAACACGAAACACAAAATGTAACCCAAGTCAGTGGATCATAAAATATGGTCGATATTGAACAAATACTGAAATGAGCAAACAGTGCTCATAAAGATGCATCCCAAAGTTTTATTGTTTTATATAGAATGGTATACACACTGCAGGTCAAAATTAGATGTGATCATGAGATAAATGTAACAATTTAGCATAAGCAAGTAAAATGTGAAATATAAGTCTCAGTGACCTCTTTTTGGTATCGTGTGGTACTAAGGGAGATGTATGCAATCACTTAGTTTACGGAGTACAGCATGAACACGAATAATGTAAAATTGAACTAAAGTCAGTGGAATGTGAAGTTCTTTTAAAATGAGCATGTAGTGCTTATTAAGATGCACTCTCTCGCCATGAATCCAGGAATTGCAGTAAAATAAAGTAGATACTAGATCCATGTGTTCATGATCTAAATGCAAAATCATAAGACAGCAACATGTTCAATATAGGTCAAAATGACCTTTTGTTGTAAGGATGTGGTGCTAATAGTGTTGCATGCAATCACCTAGTTTGATGATTCTGACACAAACTGTGCTTGAAACTGAAACCAGGGAAGTGGAGCATGAAGTATGTGCCACAGTGAGTGACCTAAGTTTGTGAAGAGGGTGTAGTACTCATCAAAGACACATCCCCTCACCAAATTGTATGTAATCTTGGTATAACAGTATATAACTACAGTGTTCTAAAATCATTTTCCATCGTGAGCTGGACGCAAAAACTTAACTTAAAACCAGCAAAAAGTGAAATGTAGGTCACAGTAACGTTCCTTTTGTGGTAAGAGTGTGCTACTAACAGATATAATACAATCATATAGTTTGATGGTTCTATCATGAACAGAGATTGAGAAATAAACATTAACTGCCAAATTTAATCAGAGTTAGTGACGAATAAAATATAGGTCACAGTGAGCTACATTTTGGTGAGAGTAGAGGGTATAGTACTCATCAAGCTGCATTACCTCTCCATGTTTCATGATTCATGGACTTTGACTTTCAATGCTACATACAAAAATATGACAATGAACTGGATAAAGACATCAAGGAAGAGCAGCACAAGAAGAACAAGACACAAGTGGATTTTATCTTTTTTGACTTTGACGGGTATTCACATCCCTAATTTCTGCGTCGCTCATCGGGCTTGTGAGAAGTGCATACAAGAACCTATCTATTTTCACTGCCTCCATTGTAGTAGGATTCCAGAAGGACGTGAAAAAATCTTTCGATGACCCCGCACTCTTGCCGATTTTGCTGAATGGATTTTAAACCCTACCGACGACACTTGGAGCAAAGAGGACATCCAGCGTTACGGGGACTCTCATCGATATGCTACAGTCATGGCTCACAATTTCTCGGGATACGATGCACAATTTCTTCTGAAATATTATTCAGAACAAGGTACCGATTGCCCCCAAGTCACCATGAACGGAGCCAAACTCATCTACATGAAAGTGGAACAAGTACAATTCAAAGATTCCATGAGTTATTTAGCCATGCCTTTGAGTCCAATGCCTCAAACGTTTGGAATGACAGAAATGGCCAAAGGGTATTTTCCCCACTTTTTCAGTTGTGAGCCATGACTGTAGCATATCGTTGACAGTCCCCGTAACGCTGGATGTCCACTTCGCGAAGACAGAAAATTCACGAAATCCAAATTAAAGTCATCCTCTTCTGTAAGAATGCTAATGACCGCTGCATTCGTCGTCGTCGTACTCTCACTCCGGGTATACGAGGTCTCCGTAGCAGGCATACTCCAATACATTGTCTTCATTTTATCAGCCATACTCAAACTATACCGCAATGGTACACCGTACGAACGCTGTGGCACTTATATAATCTGAATGTGACGTCACGCACCCTATCTTTTCTGAGACCCTACATTGTTTAACGCGCGTTTGGATTGGTGGACCATTTCGATCCGTTTCGATCCGATCTTTGGCTATATATACCAGCGTTTTGTTACATGGTGTCACCTGTTCTCAAGACAAAATGTATAATACTGTAAAAGCATCAAGCATCGTATCGGGCATGCTCTTCAACCCGGACTACCCCATGTATGTCAACGCATCATGGGCCATTACCAAGATTCGGCTAAGGCTATTTTGAAGAGAAGAAAAAATGTATGTGGAGAGATAAGGGTGTCTGAAGAGAGTCTTAATCTTCGGACCTGAAGTGCGTAGAAGTTTGAGGAGAAGAAGATCTGTGAAGAGGTGTGATGCGTGGTAACTCACTTTGGTTAACAAACTCCAATGCTCCTTTTCAGGGCCACCCACATCTCTTAGAAAAGAAATCAAAATGCCATATGTGTTTCTATGTTTTGTGTTTGTGTTTATCTGTGTGTATATTGACAATAACAGACATTCCCATTTGATCCAATTAACCCTTAAACCTTTTGACAATATAAACACTTTGACCCCAAGTTTCTCTCCATGTTGATTTCTCGTATGACCCCCAAGTCCTCTCCATGTTAATTTCCCGTATGACCCCCAACTGCCTATTTGACCCCCAGTTCCCTCACATTTCTACTTGATAGCTTGAAACTATCGTAGAAAGTAGATGCTGGTATGTAATATACAATATTCAAGCTTAGCGTTTAAATATGTAATGATTTTTATACATCTGATATACACTGCGTAGAGTCAATGATTTTTATACATCTGATATACACTGCGTAGACTCAATGATTTTTATACATCTGATGTACACTGCGTAGAGTCAATGGGCCTCATTATATGTACAAATTTGCAACAAATATCAAGGCTATACAAAGTTTTACTATTTGAGAAAGGACCACCTTTTATGTTCATATGTAACGAATTGTTCAAAGTTGATTGTACTGTAGGTATGTCATAATGATTTTTATACATCTGATATACACTGCGTAGAGTCAATGATTTTTATACATCTGATATACACTGCGTAGAGTCAATGGGCCTCATTATATGTACAAATTTGCAACAAATATCAAGGCTATACAAAGTTTTACTATTTGAGAAAGGACCACCTTTTATGTTCATATATAACGAATTGTTCAAAGTTGATTGTACTGTAGGTATGTCATAATGATTTTTATACATCTGATATACACTGCGTAGAGTCAATGGGCCTCATTATCTGTACAAATTTGCAACAAATATCAAGGCTATACAAAGTTTTACTATTTGAGAAAGGACCACCTTTTATGTTCATATGTAACGAATTGTTCAAAGTTGATTGTACTGTAGGTATGTCATAATATATATATATATATATATATATATATATATATATATATATATATATATATATATATATATATATATATATATATATATATATATATATCCAATAACTTTAGGTTTGATTTTATATAAGATTGTTCCTTAGTAAGGTTTCATTCATACATCCTACAATCGAATTCATGGTCAGTGTGTATTTTTGTACCCTTATATTCTCGTAGGGGTACGGAAACATCACTTGGCAACCTAATGTTTCACATACGCAGTTGTTGTGCTGCAAAGATGCTTCCTTTTTGCATTATGAAATTGCAGTAGTATGGAGGTGGCGAGTTCAGTGTTACATGGTTCACAATTTTAGTGATGTTTCGTTTCGATTCTCAAGTAGAAATTAAGTAGATCAGCATTTGAATTAATGATTGTGTAGCAGTAGAGTAAACACGAAGCTGCTACAACATCTTTAAAAAATTGCATTTAATTTGTTTTGTTCAAAAGTCATTATGAAATTGAAAACAACATCACCAACAATAAAACATCATAAAAAAAAACACTTCGTGTCCTATAACTTAACATCTCTATATTGCATAGAGAATATTTTCTTTTCCTACGTTAATACAGGACATATTTCATCGTGTGGTATAAAAAAACGTGATATTTTAACGAGTGGCGAAGCCACGAGATAAATTGTAATTTTTTTAACCATAATATGAAGTATATCCGGTATTTATGCAGGAAAATGACATTTTCATTTTATTATATACCAAACCTGCTTCTGAATGGAAGCTTGGAAGATTAAATTCATGCTTCAATACAACACCCTCACCCCTCTTTTCATACTTCACCTCAGTTTCAATCGCATTTATTGGGTGATCATAAATAATAATAATAATAATAATAATAATAATAATAATAATAATAAACAAAATATAGGAAAATATTTTTTTTTAAATATCAGTGATTTGAGAGAACGGTTGGTTTGGGATAACATAATCTGTTGGATAAGTTAAATTGTTGACATTTTGTAAATTATTTTCTCTATCGTATTGCATAAAGACTAAACAAGATGCAACGAGCGTTATATTTTGCATACACACGGGGCCTTACGTATATTGCCTGTAGCAAACATCCCGATGCAATATAGAGGCTGCTGTATTGGTCTTCTGCCAGTCAAGACAGTCCCATGACTGAGAGTCAGATTACACGAATATCTGTAAATCGATGGCTATCAAAATTTCCATATAGAAAGTACAATAGTGATTAATACTGTTAATGGCGAAGAAAATTCCGAAACAGTTGTAAAATACATGCTATCAACAGAATTATTCCTTTGTTTACATTTCACTTGCTTGCCCTCTGTCGATTCATCACATATAGTTCTGTAAATATTAATCCGTCGAACTAGATATCTTCTGGTATTATCAGTCGTTCGTTCTTAATACCCGTGTAAAGATAATGAAAACTGCCTAAAATTAGCAATGTATCGTAAATATGCATTATATTTCTTCTTAAATGGTACTTATATTGATTGTGCTTGCAACTATGAGAACGATTGTAAATGTTGGATGTGCAACTATGAGAACAATAGTAAATGTCGGATGTGTTTCCATTAGTGTGTTAGAAGACACTTCCCGCAGGGCAGAAAGTGTGGTTCAAGAGAAGACAATCGTTAATTATATGAAAGTTAAGAACTGATCCCGTAAGAAATATGAAAAATTGCATTCTCTAGAAGAATCCTGTTCCTTCGGATATATTGGATGTTACGATTGTCATTAATCATGAATTGTAAACTTATTTTTTGATTTAGTTACATACATATTGGTGGTGGTTTGGTGAATTTGTTTGCATTTGTGTTAAATATTGATTGGTTTCATTTTGTGTGTGACATTTGAAGACTTTGGGTCAGTCAGTTTGTATCGTACGGCAGTCTAGTAATTTGCAAAGATATGGAGTGCTGGAGAAAGAAGAATTTAAGGATACAATTTAATGCCGCTGGTGTTCGTTAGAATCGCAAATATAGGCAAGCCATACGAGAATTGTGTGTATCAAGATGAGAAGGTGGAACAGTTTCGTATTGCCAAGATTGTGTGTCCACCAGGTCAATTGTTAATGATGAAAGGGATATCTGATAACAAAAAAGTTACCAACACTGCTATGCGCCGCATTTCAGTTCAGCATAATAGGAAGCTATATGTGTTGCATCACATTTGTAAAAAATGCAACGTTTCAAAAAAGACGGCCTGTAAACATTTCTGATGGTTACAGAATGATATACCAAGAGTGTATGAAAGAGGATGTCATTGACATCTCAGCTCACTTTGCTTTATGTGAGGAAGTCCAGAAGATAGCAGACAAATGTGGCAGTCCTGTAACCTTGTATACTGAAAGTCCTAAAAGGGGACTAGCGAGCATTTTATTGTCTATTTTCCATAGTTGCGGTACAAATTTAAATTGAATACAGCCAGGCAGTCATGTAGATAGATAGATAGATAGATAGATAGATAGATAGATAGATAGATAGATAGATAGATAGATAGATGTACAGCATGTAAAGAATAAACACATGAACAGAGATTATTAAAATACTCAAAACTTTTCAGCTTGGAGATCATCATAATGTTTGTCACTGAAATTATTCTCATTATTATTATTACCAAGAGACACGTACAATTATTTCATTGTGTTTATCATAAAATGCTGTTTATATCCAATTCAAACCTCCATACCTGTTATTAGGATCTACTATCCAGGTTTTCACGACTGGCTAAAATGTCTTTTATTTGCAAATATTATGTGCAGAAAAACAGATTATACTCAATTTCTCAGAGTTTTAAACAAAACCTACTTCTCCTTGCCTCTCAGTAGATTATTGATAAGTGTCAGTACATCTTTATTTCATTGCATACAAACTCCATACTGATGTACACTGCTTCAAAGTCTGTAGAGAAAAATTTTATTGCAAGTTATTCTTTCACAAGCTCAATGCATGCTAAGTGTAACACGGTGGCTGCGTGAGGAGGGGTGTTGGGGGTTGGGAGGGGGCTATTGTCGCCAGACGCCAGGCGAAGGGGGACGCCGTCGGGACCACTTTTTTGTACGTGAAATTTTTATAGTATTTCACCTTCACGTTAGTGTAACGGGGGCAATTCTTCACAAAACAATTTTAGGAGAAGGGGTGCGGAGGAGGAGGAAGGTTGGCAATTGACATACAGACTGTTAACTGTAGCAAAGTAGGGGCGCCACTAAAGCATATTGCCCCCGGGCGCCTCGACCCCTCGTGCCGCCACTGGTGTTACAGGTTATTTTATTGAAGAAAATAGGACTTCACTATTGCCAAAATTTATAACCATTTCTTCACAGATTACCATCCCCCCACTCCCACCCACCCGTTTAGAATTGTGAATTAGCCCTTAAAACACAATATACTTATCTCAGAATATGCAATCAGAACAAGGAGGCAAATAATACAGGCTATATAATGTGGAATTACCGCCAGTGTACTTGAAATACTGTACTGGAAACAAGACAGTCACGCACTTTTGTTTGGAAACAATCCTGGATACTAACAGTTTTTGTTATCCTATGTTTGTGTTGCAATATTTTCATCACATGATGACTAGGCCTCGTGTATAAATTGACATATGATTACCTCAATCATCATTATAGTTATATCATTATGAAATGTTTGTGGATGAGTGTGTATAGTATACTGTCAGGTGTCTAAAAGTAGGATGGCAGTAATTCGACCCAATCATTTAGTATTATTTGATTTCTTATCCTGAAATGATAATATATCACCAAAGAGGAAAACAAAGAAGTTTTCTGTATTCGTACGAAAATAAATAAATAAATAAATAAATAAATAAATAAATAAATAAATAAATAAAGTAAAAAATAAAATCACGGATACTTTTGTAATCGTCAGTGCAGGTGATGCTCAGGATGGCACCAACATAATTTGACAATGTATCTATTTATAATCTATTATAATTTGCTAACTTTCTATTGTTTTGGCGATGTACGACACTGCAACACATCAAGTTTATATCATGCTGAGGCTAGTAAACTACCATGCCCAAGGGCATGCCACGCTAGCAGATACTGGCTGATCCGATGGTGGGAATCGCACCGGAACCATTCCTGTCAGGAGTCTAACTCGTTAACCCCTGAGCAACCGCGGCTCCCAACATTCAATCAGTCAATCAATGAGAGAGAGAGAGAGAGAGAGAGAGAGAGAGAGAGAGAGAGAGAGAGAGAGAGAGAGAGAGAGGAGAGTAAATAATATTTCTTTTGTTAATTATAATGGAAGTTCATCCAGGTAGATCTCGGTCATCTTAATTGTTTTGCTGCCACTACCTGAATTAAAATTGTGAAAATTCTAAGAGTAACTAACAACGGTTATACAAATTCCCATTGGTAATTTTCAGGTCGAAACGTGGGAGAGTCTCTATGCGCCTTTATTTGCGTACATTACATTTTTTAGTTAAGTGTTCTGTCCTTTTGTTGGGTTCTTGGAAAACGAGTCCCAGATAAACACATGTGACTGGCATGCCTAATGTCTTGAGGCCAAGGTCATGGATTAGTAGCTATCGAACCTGATAATTTCCAACAGCAAAGATGCATTTAAAGCTACTATTTCATACAAAACCCGGCTTTTGTGTCAAACTATGCAATGTGTGTCTGTGTGTGTGTCTGTGTGTGTGTGTGTGTGAAATAAATAAATGTTTTTGAATGCATCCAATTTAGATTCTGACACAACTGGCTATGTAACTGTTGTATGAATGCTGTTTTATTTTTTTAATTTTTATTTTTTTTATTTTTTCTAAATAAAAACAATCCTTAATTCTATTAAATAGTATCTTGCCAATAATACGTAAAGAAGTGCACAGATCCATGAACGTACGTTTGTGGAAGTAAGGCGGATATTATGCAATCCTGTCCGTGTAGATTTGCGTGCGCAGTGTCGCGCGACTCTTCTTTTGCTTCTATGTATTCTCTCAAATCTGGTATACGTGTGTTGAAAGATGGCGAATATACCATAAAATGCTTCACTTTACTGCTATTATTTATAAATGTCTATGTGTTGTATAAGTGACAATGTGGTATATCCTTAATTTGTCATGATGGACAAGTTTAAGTGGACAAAAGATCAGTAAAACTATAAATATGCAAATAAAAGTAAGAAATTTGCCCTTATGATACATTAAGTTGGTCTTTTTGAGGAGGAGGGAGTGGGTTGGGGGAGGGGGCTATACATGTTTTCGTTTTCTCCGATTTGAAGTCTATTTCGTTTCTATTATAGACTATTCATATCTCGTTCTCGCAGACCGAAAGAGGCTTTTCATTTTCTATAATGAATTCCTTATAAAAATATTACATCTTCAAGATTTACTACCCTTGGTTACTCTTTGTATAAAAGAGTAATAAGGTTCTTATTTCAAAACAGATTGCTCTCGAAATGTATATTGTATTGTTGTGAAATGATTCTTTCTCATTTTATTGAAGTTAAAATAATGATTTAATTTATTTCCTGTGATATTCAGTTTGAAGTCGTCCATTGTTGCTATGTTACCCCCTGTTGCTAGACTTTTTACTATCTATTTAAAGGTCGTTGTATGACGTATTGACACACCTTATGGCGTCATAAGCGAAAATAGTTTTGCAAGTATCCAATCAGAGCAACGTTTGCTTTGATACAAAATGAATGTAATGGGTGCATCAAGTCGCCCGGTACAGGTTACTTCTGCTAGCATCAATTCGTTATAATGTTGTAATTACAAATTGCCTACAAAATCATACTTAAATACACAAATCTTTAAGTTAGAAATGACCCAAACAATAATATGTTTGGGAAACACTGATTAGAAAGAACATTATTCACTGAAGAAGCGTGTAACTGTTGCAGTCATTAAAAACGTAGCGGTCATTTACAAAGTTTTCCGAAATCATGGCTATGTTTTAATTAGTAACAATTTTGAATGTTCACTACTTATTTGCAAAGCTATTTTAGACGAGAGAAGCGAGGCACCGTGGAAAAAAAATCTTTGTACGTGACCATTGAAGTAAAGCGATTAAAACATGATTTCAGCCTTCTCGTTGCAAATTTTAGCGAACATACGTATTCAGAAGTTAAGCCTATTTACAAGTACCTTATACAAATGTACAATTATTTATCTTTGCTAACATCAATAATATTATCTTTTGATTTTAATAAAAAAAAGACTCGTCCTAAACTTCACAAAAGATGTATAAAACATGACTTTTTCAATATTGTAGACAACGGCCAACGGTGAGTATTTCGTAATATCCCAGTTAAGTCGTGCGATACATATATATTGATAAGTAATCTGGTTCTATGTTAAATACATAAATCAGAAACCAGAAATTATCTATATTATACTGATATTTGATCCACATTTGATTGAAAGGTCGCAACAGGGTGAAGAATTTTTTAAAATGAAAATTACTCATAGTGTTAAATATAGGTGAAGTTTTTACGGAATTATATATATTTTTCCTTTTTAATAATGGTACAGTTTATTAGTTTATGATCTCTGTTCTTAGTCTAAACAGCTGTCGTCTTATGAGTATACATACGGTAGCCTCGATCAATAACCTGTTTGCTTGTAACTTTAGTCATGTGACATATTTTTTGCGCGAAAGAGAGTAATGAACTTTCGACCTAGTTCTTGTACTTTTAGGAGTAAACATTATTGACTAGGAATTATAGTTTAAGGTCACATTCTAAGAATGAATCAATACAGTGTTTACTGTTTAAAATACTGGTACTCAAGCACCTTAGCAGAATCACGTATAACCTAATTCCTGATTAGTTCCGAGAGGGTTGCATTATTTTGAAATACCCTGTTTATTGAAGACGTAGTATGGGTTTTCATTTCGATGCTCTGCATTAATGTTATATATATATATATATATATATATATATATATATATATATATATATATATATATAGGAAATAGTCCTGTGATTAAATATTCTTTACAGTTACATTTGAAGAGAGAGGTCATTACGAAATTGGTTCAGTTTGTGTGTGGGATATACTTATTTGGAGATTTATTTATTATTTAATACAGTACATTTAGGATTCAGTACTGTTCTCAATCTGAATTATTATACAGCTCCGTAGAACTATCGGAAACATTTCTAATACTTGTGAGATTCCAGATTCACAAGGTTTATTTGGATATACTTAAACTTGTCAACATATTAGCATAGTGAAGGCTATTTAATTCGGAATACTACATTCGGAATATTTGGATTAACTTCCGGAACAGTGAACTTTAATCAATTTAGGACTTTTAAGGATATTCTATACTGTAAGTTATTTTTAATTCTTTCACTTTAATTGTTTGTTAAAATATTTTAATATTTTAGGAAATTAAAGACTTGTATTTTAAATCTTGAAAGCTTGTTTGAGTTTTTTCTTTTGTTACATAACCCCTAGTCGTAACAAAGTAGACACATGTCTGTCTGTCTGTCTGTCTGTATGTATGTATGTATGTAGTCTTCAGTCTGGGTGACGGAGAGATAAGAAAACAGACGGACAGTCGGGGTTATCATAATGTCCTCACTTTTGACTGTTGAAGCATGGCGATAAGGATAATAATGTTGATGTTGATAAAGATCCAAGTATAGAGGTTCCGAAAATAGGACTTGTATAATAAAACGTACTTTTAATACAAGTATGCGATGTCGGTATGAAACAGCATTTTGTACTAACAGGGCACAGTTATTTTATAGGCATTTTATTTATTGTAGAATGATTTTTCATAGCATCAATAAGTACAGAAATGACTCTCACAATTAAATATACACTAGATACATTATAAGTTCTGACTACATACACACATCAAAAGTTACGTCTTGCCTCATAACGTTCCCTTCTCCACAAGAAACGTTTCGTTACTATGTTAATATTCACCATAAAAACTTTCGACCAATACTTTTATAATTTGTTGTTCCTTTTGAAAACCTATTTGAAATAGTTTTCATACCGAATAATTAAAATGATAAGGCTGTATTACAGCTGTAAGGCTGTATTAATGCTGTATTACGACTACAACTGTCTTATCGATTTCTTGATTCGTATGTTAATAGTGTTGCTGGTTGTTGCGCGATTTTGCTTTTCTCATAGTTCACAAGGTCTACAGAAAATTTCGCTACAAAGCACACAGCGCAATATAAGTTTGGAATAATATAGACAAGTTTCTTAGAAATTGAAACAAGAGGAACGGCAACATAAAATTCATTTTGGACAGTTATGACTTTCCTTTTATTTTTTTCGACAGTGGTGATCGGAATTCTTTTAAAAATGTCCTATATTGTTCAACAGCGACAATAATAATAATAATAATAATAATAATAATAATAATAATAATAATGACAACAACAACAACAACAACAATAATAACAACAATTAGTAGTAGAAGTACTTTAAACATCAACCATGAATTTGGGAGCCAGACCTAATCTTCTGGTATATATATATATATATATATATATATATATATATATATATATATATATATATATATATATATATATGCATAGGTACATGCATACAGACATACATAGATAGACAGACAGACAGACAGCAACACAACTAATTTATAAAAGGCCCCTCTTCTCTCCTTCAATTCGGAACAATCTTCACTACATTTCATATGTAAAGATCCTTGAATTTGTTTAAATATTTTGAATGTTTTAATTGTTCAAGTTTAATTTTTGTGAGTGATTTCTGGCCACAACAGACCTTTTGTATGAGATATATGATCTCCTAAATAGAGATATTGTATGCATTGCCACTGAGATCGCCACTCCCTTTTGAATTCTACTTAAATATTTCGTCATTGTTTGCTTTCCATACAGATCAAATTCACTAACTATGTCATTCCAACAATACCGACCTTTTTGTCTTGTTACTGGAAAAAGGGCTGTTTGAAACACCTATCAGTCATAACAAAACGTAACCAGACCAAGGCTTTGCAATTAGTTTATTGCGCGTCAGTTGATAACTCTCATTTTTCTCGTTTGACATTGTGTTATTGTCAAATTACCTTGTGTTGTTGTCAAATTACCTTGTTGCTTTGGTCACTATCTTATAAATTGTTTAAAACAAATACACTGGGTAAGACTTTACACCATATGAGGACGTACTTGCTAAAATCTGGTCTAGAATATAGGTTCGTGCTACATGTATTTGTAGTTTGAAAAAGGGTATTTTTCTTCGGCAAGACATATGTTGGCAGCGAGTCATGTACAGTCTGATATATTAAAATATACAGGTTTTTTCACAAGTTACGATAATATTGATATTGAAATGATAACTCATTTAGAGTTGCGCGAGCGCGATGTACCTCAATTTAGAAGCATTCTAATGGACTTCGAACTAACTGAATGATAGTTAAAGCACCTAAAATCAAGAAGAAGTCAAATGGAAGCACAAGACAGACGAATTCTAAAAGTGCTTTATCTCTTGGCTTCAGAGATTGAGGAGAAAATGCATATTAATCTTGAGAGATTCATTCGTTCATGTACGTATTGATCCACAATTGATTTCAAAGTTGCGAGGTGTAGATTTTGGATTTAAATATGTTTAAAAAAATAATTCTATCACTTTTAATTATTTGTATGGAGTAATAAATTGCAGGGATTTTATCATGGCAAGTTCAGCTACGTATGTCTTATACAAAAGCGAATTCAGACCAAATATAAATACAATCTTACAGCATGAACACAATCAAATTTATATTGTAATAGCTTCTTTCCACTTAAGTCTAGAATATAACGAATTTGAACTTATCTAAATGCTAGAAGGTCATTTCACCGTAATGCGAGCCTTTCTAATCAGGTCAATTTACAGAAGAGTCGTGCAAAAAGAGATACCAGCATGCCATTTAGCATAAAGTAAGGTCAGGATACCCTGAGCGAATTCAGGTACAGACCCAGTCTGATCGGGCTCCAATTGTATTACATGACGTCATAATAAAACATGGTCCTCCCCAGCACAGGGTACTCGCGTGAAAGCATAATTTGCCAAAACCCGGAGTTGGCATCTAGCTTGCTGAAAACTTTCGCACCAGCTAACTGAGCCAAAGTTTGATCTAGACTCGGTATTGGGTTATTTTCGCGCATTACCGATTCGTTTAGTTTGCTGAGATCTACGCAAATACGAACATTGCCATTACCTTTTGGCACCACGACCATACCTGCGCACCACTCCGTTGGGTGATCCACACGAGAAATGACGGCTAACTTCTCCATTCTTTGTAATTCCGATTTAACTGTATCCATTAACGGAATAGGTACCTTCCTAGGTACACTGAGTGCAAACGGAACTGAAACAGGTTTAAGTCTTATCTTGTACTCCCATTCAGTTTTCCCTAATCCGCTGAATACTTTTGGGTACATTCTTCTGTATTTGTAGTCTGTATTGTTGATCTCATCAACCCTAACGACGATTCCTAGCTCCTCTATTGCTGGTCTTCCCAAAAGCGATTGCTTGAGACCTTTGATTACATATACGTCCTGTACTTTACTTCTGTTGCTCACTTTTAAGTGACACGTTAATTTTCCAAGGACATTGAGCCTTTTCTGTCCTGGCCCAAACAAGATTTTGTCAGTTTTTATGAGTTTAACTCTCTGCAGTTTTCTGTATAAATCCTCTGAAAGTACAGTAACATCTGCACTTGTGTCAATTTTCATAGCACATTCCTGTCCCTGAACTACGACATTTGCTATCCAGGGTTTCGCTCCAGAATCGATTCCGCCAAGAAATCTATAAGATTCAGGATTATCGGGGTTCTCTACCTCCGAAACATTTTTCATAGTTCTGCACATCAATGCGAAGTGTCCCATCTTTGAAAATGTATTGCATGTTGCTTTTCTTGGAGGACATTTGTCTCTGCTATGAGGATTTTTCCCACATCTGTCACATCTCTGCATGCTTTCAGCACTGTAGTTCAATTTGCTATTTCTAAATAGTTGACTGAAACTGTGTTTATTTGAAGCAACATTGTTCCTCTTTTATGGATTGGAACTGACTTGGTATGGTACCTTCTTTTTTTTTTTGACTTTTTTCCATAAGCATTCAAATTGGAATTTACGTGTATCCCTCCCTGGATTAGAGGTTGCTGTTTCTTCACGGCCTCACTCTGTCTAGATAAATTGATTGCTTTTTCTAAGGTAAGTTTGCTATCAAGTTGCAGTTTTTCTGCCAAATGCGTGTCTCTCAATCCAACAACAATTCTGTCTCGAATCAATTCATCTTTAAGAATTTCAAAATTGCAGTATTCTGCTTGACAATGTAATGACGTAACAAATGTATCGACGGATTCACCTTTCTTACGTCGTCGATAGTAAAATTTAGCTCTTTCGAAAATAACATTTCTTTTCGTGATGAAATAGCCTTCGAATTTTTCTCTGACAATTTCATATTTCTTTTTGTCGTCAATACGTAAGCCAAACGAAGAAAATATGTCATCCGCCTGAGGTCCCATTGTATAGATCAGAGTGTTCACTTGTGTTTCTTCTTCTTTGTCATTTAATCCAAAAGCAAGTCTAAAGCGCTCAAATCTCTGAATCCACTTTGACCATGACTCTGGGTTAGAAAACTGAAATTTGTCTGGACTTGGAACTTGGAATGTCGCCATTGCTGGAAACTGTTTGATCAATTAAATCTGAACTGGAACGTTCCTTTTGTGAAAATGATTCTCAGTTCGATTATATCCAACTAGTGCTTATAATCCAGTGTCATAGGCAAACCCCACATCTGACACCATGTTTTGTGAGTATTTAGGAACAAACACAAGATATTCTCTACACTACTTTTATTATATACAGACAATGCTGTTAACTAAATGAAGGCCCACAACCAAGTGAACATAAAGGTGGGAGAGTATAAAATAAATGATGTACATCACAAGCATTCTGTTACAATATTAGATAACACATAAAAACATATATAAATACATGATTACTAAAACAAATACCATGAAATTAGAAAACAAAAGTATGCTGGCAATAATTAAGGTAAAGAAACATTATTAAGTCTTTAAGTCTAATCTTGCAGTTGAAATAACAGAACAACATCAGCAACAACTTTAGTATGCATATGGCCATATTTTGTGAATAATATAATGATTTATAGCCTTGAAAAGTACTGTCTTAGTATAGTTATACTAACTTGGAATACTTAAGGATTGACCATTTATCTTTTTACGTTTATTGAACTATGAACCGCAAAAACTCTGTGCAAACTGTATGATCCGCGAAGTGGATCATATTGAAGTTCGCACAGCATTTTTTCGGTTCATACGTCTGTAACGTAAAACATTATACTGGTAAATACGTAAATTTTGCTTCTAATAAAGACAAAACAATGAAAATTCTTAGAGAAAGTCTGTTAAATAGACCATTCTAACCTTTTCCAGCCGTACATGAATTCATGCACCCAACCCGCCAACGAAATACCCGCCAACGAAAGCTGTGTAGGTAGTGTTACAACTCTAGGTCTTAAAAATAAATATCAGAAAGAAAGTGAAACCAACAATGTAAGTAAAGTCAACAAGCAATTTATTTCCCTATAATACAAAGTAAAAATTCAAAAGACTCTTACAGTTTGTTAATTAAATTCCAAATAATCTTAAAATGTCCTATCACAAGTTCAAAAATATAGAATGTTCCGAATGAATTCCAATAGTCTTGAATGTACTGATATACCACCATGATACAATCCCGGAATGAAGTTAATGCGTATCAAGTCCGTATTATATACCTATTTTATAATAATCCACATCATAACAGGACGTGAGTCATGTTATGTATAATTAACCTATTATGTGTGTTTAACCTTGTGCATGATAGTAAGTTGCACTTTAAAGTTCTGGTCAATTGGTAAACACCTTGTTGACTGATATTGGGTTCCAGGCCAGTCTTGTTTGCAATTATTCGCAACTAGTTTGGGGTTTTTCCACA
Source organism: Margaritifera margaritifera (assembly GCA_029931535.1). Taxonomy (NCBI): domain Eukaryota; kingdom Metazoa; phylum Mollusca; class Bivalvia; order Unionida; family Margaritiferidae; genus Margaritifera; species Margaritifera margaritifera. The sequence goes on from JAQPZY010001597.1 coordinate 2,408,434, forward strand.
AGAACGATGCACGTTCTGTTGCATTGTGGGTTATTAGAATATGTGTATATAATAGGGACTTAATACGCATTTATTCATTCCTGTTTTAAAATCAGTCCTTGGGAATCTGTTACTGGTCAGAGTTTATAGTTGTGCTGAAGACATAATTCGAAAGGAATTATTTATTTGAACATTCATTGGAGTTACCATAAAGTGCTCATTAACCTTTGAATTTATATATATATATATATATATATATATATATATATATATATATATATATATATATATATATTGTTACGACTCTATGGTCTAAGAAAAATGTAACAGAAAGAAAGTGAAACCAACAAATCAAGTAAAAATCAACAAGCAATTTATTACTAGATAATTAAAATGAAAAATCAAAAAGTCACTTACAGTAATGTGTTTTGAAATCCTAATAATCCAATAAGAATGATTGTTCTAATCACAAGTCCTAAATATAGAATGTTCCGAATTCACGGCTGTGTCCTTGAATGTTATGATGTGCTAATGGTCTCCAAAGTCCTGATGTACTAGAAATCTTGATGTGCTGATGTCAAAATGAAGTATTCCAAAATCTCTGAATAAGTTCACTTAAATTCCAAAATCATCAATTAAAAATCCAAAATCCAAAAGTTTATGAGCACTGTTATAATCCAATGAATATTTAAAATAATTCCTCTCTTAGAATTTGGAATGAATTTTCACAACTGTAATAGCTCTTTACAAGACTGATGGTAATGTCAAAACTGAAAAAATGTCCACCAAACATGGTATATATAAAGATTGGTCACATGACAGAATGTTCTAGAATATGAGTCATCTTAATGGAATTCTAACTGTAAATAAAATTCAACCTTGACCTTCAAATTGAGAAAACATATTGATCAAAACAACCTAATTCAAGGACACTAGTTAAACATGTTTTTCCTGATAACATTAAGATTTAAGCAAATATTAAAGTGAAGAAACATTTACAATTTCCTAAAATATTTATAATATTATATAAACATCATACATAACACCTCCCCTCATAAAGAAAAAGAAAGATTTATATAATAAAGCTTTCTTTTGAATATACATCTAATACAATAATAACCCAAATTACATAAGAACATGTTTTATGATACTGGACTTAATTACATCAAGCAATATTACATTTCTAGGCACGTGAGAGTGCATCTGCAATCACATTGTCTTTTCCCCTGATGTGTTTGATGTCAATGTTATATTCCTACAATATCAAACTCCATCTCAACAATCTCCGATTTTTATCTTTCATTTTGTTGATGAAAGTAAGGGGATTGTGATCACTGTACACAATAATTGGAGAAAGAGCTGAGGTGACATACACTTCAAAATGCTGTAAAGCCAATATCAAAGCCAAACATTCCTTCTCAATTGTGGAATAATTTTTCTGGTGCTTGTTTAGTTTTTTAGAAAAATAACACACAGGGTGATCCACACCACTTTTGTCTTCCTGAATCAATACTCCACCAACCCCTACATCACTTGCATCAACAGATAATTTAAATAATTGGCTAAAATTTGGTGCAGAAAGAACTGGTGCATTCTTAAGCATGGCCTTTAACTTGTCAAAGGATTCCTGACACTTGTCAGACCAATGAAATTTGGTTTTCTTACTCAATAAACTTGTCAAAGGTTCAGCAATTTTGGAAAAATTGGAACAAAATTTCCGATAATATCCAGCCATACCTAGAAATCGCATCAGTTGCTTTTTACAAATTGGAACTTGAAATTCAGAGATAGCTTTGACCTTAGCTTCTATAGGTTTAACTTGACCTTGTCCCACAATATGTCCTAAAAATGTGACACAAGCATGGCAAAACTCACTTTTGTTCAAATTAATTGTCAGATTCCCATCACTGAGTCGATCGAAGAATTTTCGAATGGTTTCCAAATGATTTTCCCAGATGTTGTTGTAGATAATGACGTCATCGATATAAGCGTCACAATTATCAAGACCAAATGTTATCATGTTCATCAGACGTTGAAACGTTTCTGGCGAATTTTTCATTCCAAACGGCATGACTTTATATTGATAAAGTCCATCTTTAGTTACAAATGCTGAAATTTCAGTTGCCCTTTCCGTCAGTGGAATTTGCCAGAATCCTTTTAAAAGGTCAAACTTGGTGACATATTCCGCATTTCCAATTTTATCAATGCAATCGTCCATTCTTGGGATTGGAAATGAATCAGTTTTGGTGACACTGTTGACTTTTCTATAGTCAGTACACATACGGAATGTATTATCTGGCTTGGGAACAAGAATACATGGTGAACTCCAGTTACTTTTACTTGGTTCTATGAAATCATTCTCCAGTAAATACTGAATTTCTTTCTTCAGATAGTTCTGTTTGAGAGGATTCATCCTATAAGGATGCTGTTTCACAGGCGCAGAATCTACAATGTCAACGTCATGATAAATTTTACTTGTTCGTGTTGGAACATCAGGAAACAAGTGCTCATAGTCATGTAATAGCTGTTTTAGTTCATTTCTTTCCTGTTGTTGTAGATGTGAAAGTTTCTGGTCTAGGTTGTTCAATATTTCTGAATTCCGAAGATTGGTTATTCCAGAGTCACTATAGTCTGATCGTACTCCATCGTTGATATCTTCACTGTGTGGGACAGGTACAACTAAATTAACTGAATAATTAGCTGAGCTACCTCTGTCAAAATATTCCTTTAACATATTTATATGACAAAGTTGTTTTTGTTCCCGTCTCCCAGGAGTGTAAATGATATAATTTAAGTCATTTACTTTCTTTTCAACGGTATAAGGACCATAAAATTTAGCCTGAAGAGGATTTTGAGTTATGGGCAAGAGAGCCAGAACTTTGTCACCAGGTTTAAAACTCCTTTCCTGTGAATTTCTGTCATACCTTAATTTCATTTTTGACTGGGTAGTGTGAAGATTAGTTCTTGCTACTTCACAGGCCTTTGACAACTTGTATTTGAAATCAGAGACATAATCAAGAAGATTAATCTTTGAGTCTTCATTTGAAAGAAGTTTCTCTTTCAATAATTTCAATGGTCCACGGACAGTATGACCAAAAACTAGTTCAAAGGGACTAAAACCCAACGACTCTTGAACTGATTCCCTAACAGCAAACAACAACAAATGAACACCCTCATCCCAATCCTTTTCTGTATCAAAGCAATATGATCGAATCATATTCTTCAAAGTTTGATGAAATCTTTCCAAAGCACCTTGAGTTTCAGGGTGATAGGCAGAAGATTTAAACTGTTGGATGCCTAATTCATGCATAACTTGTTGGAAAATTCCAGACATAAAATTTGACCCTTGATCCGACTGGACAGATTTGGGAAGGCCAACAAGTGTAAAAAACTTCACCAAAGCTTTCACAATAGTTTTAGTTTTTATATTTCTCAGAGGAATTGCCTCTGGAAATCTTGTAGATGCACACATGATGGTCAACAAGTATTGGTTGCCTGACTTGGTTTTAGGTAAAGGACCAACACAGTCTACTATTATTCTACTAAATGGTTCATCAAATGCAGGAATAGGTTGCAGATGAGCCTTAGGTATCTTCTGATTGGGTTTTCCTACCATTTGACAAGTGTGACAAGATCTGCAGTATTTAGAAACATCACTTTTGAGTTTCGGCCAATAAAAATGATTCAAGATCTTGTGATAAGTCTTACGGACTCCTAAATGACCAGCCAAAGGAGTTTCATGGGCTAAATTAAGAATTTCCTGTCGATATGACTTAGGAACAACAATTTGATAGCCCACTGACCACTCGTCACCAGCGGGTACATCAGGTGGTCTCCATTTCCTCATAAGGACCCCATTTTTCACAAAGTAACACACTGGAACTTGTGTGGCTTCAGTTTCACTAATAGCCCTCTGAAACAAACAAGATATCTCGGGATCTTGCTCCTGTTCAACGACAAGGGATTGTCGTTTGTCACCCTGAGTAGAACAAAGAGAATGAGTTGCCAAAAGAGGATCACTGTGATCAATACCATTTGATTGATCAATACCTGAGGAAAAAGTGACCTCATCAAAAAACTTACCAATACATGTGTCAGCTAAAGGAATAATATCCTGATCAACATCAATCTCAAGAGCTCTTTTTGCCATAGCTCTAGTAACTGCACAAGCAGGGTACAAATCAGGGATTTCAGTTTCGACAGGATCAACTTTCTGATCCAAACAAGGCTTGTCAGTTACAAGTGGATTAACCACAACCTTATCTCCAGCTAGGTCATTGCCTAGTAATAAATGAACACCCTCTATGGGTAAAGAAGTCACTGCCCCAACAGTCACAGGTCCAGAAACTAAGTCTGATGCCAAATTTACACAATGGAGAGGAACATTTACAAAGCCGCACTCTACTCCCTGAACAAGAACACTTTCACTTGAAGAAGACTCCTCAGACAAAGGCAAAGTACCTGACAATAAAAGACTCTGAGAAGCTCCAGTGTCCCTTAATATTTTAATTGGGATAGGCTTGGCAGAATCACCAATAAGTGATATAGAACCTTCTGACATGAATGGTTCATAAGCCTCCAAAATAGAATCAGACTGGGTTTTTTTTGACCCAACAAATGTATTGCTTTCAATACAAGACCGTGACCTTGACGTCGTAGAAATAAGAGCATTTGGAAAAGCTCTGTCTTTACTCTGTTGCTTATTTTTCAACTTGAAGCAATCAGAAATAACGTGCCCTTTCGTTTTACAATAAGTGCACGTAGGAAGAGATAAGGATTTCTGATCAGTCTTATAAGATGTTTGATTCCTAACAGTTGTGCTGTTGTGAAATTTGGAAGTACTCGAATGAGATTGAAATGGTTTTTTACCAGAAAACTGCTGAGAGGACGACTTATTACCAAATGAAATTTTGTGAGTCAAGGAATAATCATCAGCCATACGAGCAGCATTTTCCAAAGTTTCCACATTCTGCTCGTCAAGATAGGTTTTAACATCACTATGGATGCACCTCTTGAACTCTTCAATTAATACGAGCTGTCTGAGGTTATCATAACCTTGATCAACTTTCTTGGCTGAGCACCACCTATCAAATAGTTGTTCTTTATCCCTTGCAAATTCGACATGAGTTTGTCCAGTTTCTTTTCTACAATTCCTAAACTTTTGTCGATATGCCTCTGGTACCAACTCATAAGCTTTCAAGATGTACTCCTTAACCACATCATAATCAGCGCTTTGTTGTACTGACAGTGAAGTGTAGACTTCACGAGCTTTGCCAATAAGTACACTTTGTAATAACAAAGTCAAATGCTCTCTGGGCCATTTCAAGTTTTCAGCTATTTTCTCGAAATGAAGAAAGTATTTATCTACTTCTTTTTCCTGAAAAGGGGTTACTAACCTGATATATCTAGTAACATCAAAACCTGAACTTGTGTTTAAAGGAGTGGAGTGTGCTCTGTTTGCCAGTTCTAATTCTCTTAATTTAAATTGCATTTCCCTTTCTTCTCTTTGCATCTGCATTTGTATTTGTCTCTCTTCTTTCTGCATTTGTATCTGTCTATCTTCTTTCTCTCTCTCCATCTGCATTTGCCTCTCTTCTTTCTCTCTCTCCATCTGTATCTGCCTCTTCTTTCTGCATTTGTATCTGCCTCTCTTCCTTCTCTCTCTCCATCTGTATCTGCCTCTCTTCTTTCTGCATTTGTATCTGCCTCTCTTCCTTCTCTCTCTCTCTCTGAATCTGAAGCTTTGCCAATTCTAAATCAATCTGGTTCTTTAACTCTAATTTCCTTAATTTCCTGTCAGAACCAGATACAGGCTTTCTCTTCAAACTTAAAGCACTGCTATCAAAAATTCCCTTTCCTACTAAATACTGAATCAAAATAATCTTTATCTCCTGTTTTGTCAATGATACTTTTGCCTCAGATAGACTGTATTTTCTGGCAAGCTCGAGCAACTCATCCTTTCTCATGCACTCTAACCCCTCCTGGGTAGGTTTTGAAATGAACTTCTGAACATTAGATGCCATTGTAAATGCTTGTTGGTTTCACACAAAACAAATTTCTCTATTAAAAATCTTTGCCAAAGACAAACAAAATTCAGAGACAAAATCAATATGAATTTCAAAGATAAATTTAATATCTCTAATATGCTTTAAAGAAATTCAGATCCCGGACGAGCCCCCAATTTCTATGGTCTAAGAAAAATGTAACAGAAAGAAAGTGAAACCAACAAATCAAGTAAAAATCAACAAGCAATTTATTACTAGATAATTAAAATGAAAAATCAAAAAGTCACTTACAGTAATGTGTTTTGAAATCCTAATAATCCAATAAGAATGATTGTTCTAATCACAAGTCCTAAATATAGAATGTTCCGAATTCACGGCTGTGTTCTTGAATGTTATTATGTGCTAATGGTCTCCAAAGTCCTGATGTACTAGAAATCTTGATGTGCTGATGTCAAAATGAAGTATTCCAAAATATCTGAATAAGTTCACTTAAATTCCAAAATCATCAATTAAAAATCCAAAATCCAAAAGTTTATGAGCACTGTTATAATCCAATGAATATTTAAAATAATTCCTCTCTTAGAATTTGGAATGAATTTTCACAACTGTAATAGCTCTTTACAAGACTGATGGTAATGTCAAAACTGAAAAAATGTCCACCAAACATGGTATATATAAAGATTGGTCACATGACAGAATGTTCTAGAATATGAGTCATCTTAATGGAATTCTAACTGTAAATAAAATTCAACCTTGACCTAAAAATTGAGAAAACATATTGATCAAAACAACCTAATTCAAGGACACTAGTTAAACATGTTTTTCCTGATAACATTAAGATTTAAGCAAATATTAAAGTGAAGAAACATTTACAATTTCCTAAAATATTTATAATATTATATAAACATCATACATAACAATATATATATATATATATATAGATATATATATATATATATATATATATATATATATATATATATATATATATATATATATGACTTTTAGATATTTGTGGACATTCTCAAAGATATTCTGGACTGAATTTTTGTGGTATATCGTGATATTCCAGACTAGTCATTCATTCGGAACATTCATTCATTCGGAACATTCTATAATTTCTGACTTGTGTTTAGGACATTTAGGATTATTTGGAATTTGATTCACAAATTGTAAGTGTTTTTTTTTAATTTTCATTTTAATTATAGATAAATAAATTGTTTGTTGATCTTACATACATTGTTTGTTTCACTTTCTTTCTGTTACATTATTTTAAAACCTAGAGTCGTAACAAAAATTGGGGCTCGTCCTGGATGTGAATTTCTTTAAACTACAATTGAAATTGACTTTGTTTCGGAGTTTTCATTGTCCCTGATAAAGATTTTTATTTCAGCCATTTGAGAAATCTTTAGTGAAGCCAGGAAGCATTCACAATGTCATTTAACGTTGAGAACTTTGTTTCAAGTCCTACCCAGGTTGGGTTAGAGTCTGTGATTACTTCCAAATTTCAATACGGAACAACTTTCAGAAATCAAACATCTGATAAGACTGATCATGGATCCTTTTCTCTTCCTGCGTGTACTTATTGTAAAAAGAAAAGGCACGTTATTTCTGATTCCTACAGGTTGAAAATTAAGCATCAGAAATCCTTATCTCTTCCTACGTTCACTTACTCTAAAAAGAAAGGGCACGTCATTTCTGATTGCTACAGGTTGAAAAATAAGCAACAGAGTAAATACAGAGCTATTCCAAATGCTCTTATTTCAAAGAGGTCAAGGTCACGGTCTTGTATTGAAAGCAATACTTTGTTGGGTCAAACAAACCTCAGTCTGACTATTTTGGAAATTTATGAAGCAGTCATGTCAGAAGGTTCTATATAACTTATTGGTGATTCTTCCAAACCTATCCCTATTACAATATTAAGGGACACAGGAGCTTCTCAGAGTCTTTTGTTGTCGCTCACTTTGCCTTTATCTGAGAAGTCTTCCTCTTGTGAAAGTGTTCTTATTCAGGTAGTAGAGTGCGGCTTTGTTAATGTTGCTCTCTACTGTGTCAATTTGACATCAAACTTAGTTTCTGGACCCGTGACTGTTGGGGCAGTGACTTCTCTACCTATCGAAGGTTTCCATGTATTGCTAGACAATGCCCTAGCTGGAGATAAGGTCGTGGTTAATCCACTTGTAACTGACAAGCCTTGTTTGGATCAAAACGTTGATCCTATTGACATTGAAATCCCTGATTTGTATCCTGCTTGTGCAGTTACCAGATCTATGGCAAAAAGAGCTCTTTAGAATGATGTTGATCAAGACATTATTCCTTTAGCTGACACATTTATTGGTCAGTCTTTTGATGAGGTAACTTTGTCACATAAATATGTTAAAGGAGTATTTTGACAGATATAGCCCAGTTGATAACTCAATTAATTTAGCTGTACCTGTCCCACACAGTGAGGATGTAAGCGATGGAATACAATCTGAAAGTAGTGACTTTCATTTAACCAAACTTCGGAATTCAGAAATATTGAACAATATGGACCACAAATTTTCACATTTACCACAACAGCAGAAAAATGAACCAAAACAGTTATTACATGAATATGAGCACTTGTTTCCTGATGTTCCAACACAAACAAATACTATCTATCATGACGTTGATATAGTGGATTCTACACCTCTGAAACACCACCCTTACAGGGTGAATCCTCTCAAGCAGGAATATTTGAAAAAGGAAATTAAATAATAACTGGAGAATGATTTCATAGAACCAAGTAAAAGTAACTGGAGTTCACCATGTATTCTTGTTCCTAAGCCAGATAAAACATTCCGCATGTGTACTGACTAAAGAAAAGTCAACAGTGTCACCAAAACTGATTCATTTCCAATGCCAAAAATAGATGATTGCATCGAAAAAAATGGAAATGCGAAAGTTTGACCTTTTAAAAGGTTTCTGGCAAATTCCACTCACGGAAAGGGCAAAATAAATTTCAGCATTCGCAACTCCAGATGTGCTTTATCAATATAAAGTGATGCCTTTTGGTATGAAAAATTCTCCGTCAAGATTCCAGCGTTTTATGAACATGATAACATCCGGTCTAGATAATTGTGACACGTACATCGATGACGCCATCATCTACAGCGACACCTGTTAAGATCACTTGGAAACCATTCAGAAATTCTTTAATCGACTCAGTGATGCAAGTCGGACGATTTATTTAATTTTGCCATGCTTGTGTCACATATTTAGGACATATTATGGGACAAGGTCACGTTAAACCTATAGAAGTTAAGGTTAAGGCTATCACTGAATTCCCGGTGCCTGGTAATAAAAAGAATTGGTACACTCTCAAGTATATAGAAGGACTATATTGTTTTATTTTGTGTATATTTTGCATAATTCAGCTGAGTGCCATTCATAAAATATGCTACTATATGACTTTTATTATAACAGTATTTTATGCATATTTGATTAATATGTCAAAGAAAGCTATATTGCATAAATCTTTCTTTTTATGAGGGGAGGTGTTATATATAATTAACCTATTGTGTGTGTTTAACCTTGTCCATGATAGTAGGTAGCACTTTAAAGTTCTGGTCAATTGGTAAACACATTGTTGACTGACACTGAGTTCAAGGCCAGTCTTGTTGACAATTATTCACAACTAGTTTGGGGTGTTTAATAATATTAATATTGATAATAATAATAATAATAATAATAATAATAATAATAATAATAATGAGGACTTTGTATAGCGCCTAATCTTTAGAAGCTCTAAGCGCTTTACAACATTAGATAACACCTAAAAACATATATAATGATATGATTACGAAAAAAACAAACACCATGAAATTAGAAAACAAAAACATGCTGAAACTAGTTAAGGTAAGGAAACATTATTAAGTCGTTAGGTCTATTCTTGCAGTCGAAATAGGTGAGTTTTAAGAGAACTCTTGAATGAGATCACTGTGTCTTTGTGTCTAAGTTCAGTAGGCAATTCGTTCCACGTTGCTGGGCCCTGGTATGCAAAAGAACGTTGTCCGTTTGACTTCATTTTGATAGTGGAAATAATGAGAATATGAGTGTCGGAAGAGGAGCGTAAGTATCTTGCTAGTGTGTACACATGGGTGAGGTGAGATAGGTATGTTGGACTGGAGCCAGTCAATGAAACGTAGCACAGAAAACAAATTTTGTGTTTGATTCTTGATCGAATGGGGAGCCAGTGTAGGGCACAGAGCAGGGGGAGGTGTGCTCTGTTCGTGGTACTCTAAGAATGATCCGAGCAGCTGTGTTTTGAACTTTTTGAAGTTTCTGGAGTAGATACTGAGACGAACCAGATAGAATTGAGTTACAATAGTCCAGTCTTGAAAGTACTAAGGAACACACAAGCGTTTTAGTGGCATCAACTGAAAGGTAATTGCGAATGGAGCTGATGCTTCTCAGCTCAAGATATGCAGCCTTGCATATGTTCATGACATGTTGGTGCAATGAGAGAGTACTGTCTAGAGTAACACCGTAGGTTTCGTACTGACTGTGTAAATTTAATGTTGGTGTTGCTGATATTTATTGTTTGAGGTAAAGAATGTGAATGAGAAAGTCTTTGTGTTATAATCAGATTGGCTTCAGTTTTATCATCATTCATCTGCAGCTTGTTACATGTCATCCATGATTTCAAATCGGAAATGCACCTCTCTACACCTTGGATGGTAGCATCAACTTCAGTTGGGTGGCTCGATTTGTATATTTGGGTGTTATAAGCGTACAATTGGTGAGACACTGGATGACTATCTATGACACTTGAGAGCGGCTGAGTGTATAGAATGAAGAGAACAGGTCGAAGAACAGAATCTTGTGGAACACCAACACATAGATCAACTGGGCTGGAGTGTTTTCCATTTTCGGACACAATTTGTGTCCTGTTGACCAAGTAGGACTTGAACCATAGTAAGGCTGTATCGTGAATGCCAAATACATGATAGAGACGGGGAAGTAATATATCATGGTCTATTGTGTCAAATGCTGCAGACAAGTCAAGGAGGGTGAGGACTGTAATCTTTCCACTATCCAAAGCAGAGAGAAGGTCGTTAACTACTTAAGGAAGGGTAGTTTCGGTGGGCGATATGCAGACTGTACATTGCTAAAAAGACTGTTTGAATTCAGATGAGATACAAGTTGGGATAGAACAACTTTTTCTAAGATTTGTGATATGAATGGGAGGTTAGAAACTGGGCGGTAGTTCTTTAAATCGTTATGATCAAGTGTTGGTTTCTTCAGCAAAGGCTTTACAATGGCAGTTTTGAAAAATGATGGGAATTCCCCGGAGGAGACAGAAGTATTAATAACATCATTTCGTGAAGGCAATATTGGACCTATTGGACCTAAGCACTCATCTTTCAATGGAATAAACTTCATCTTTGTATTCAAACTAATCATCGCATAACTCCACAATGTGTTTGATATTAAGAACTGTTTAAAAAAATATTGGATTTTAAAATGGTTCTTATTTGCCCAGATTTGTGTTGCATCTGTCCATTCTGGCTAATACCATATCATAACAATGTCAAACAGACGCTTACCTTTCAATGCACTGCATATTAAGCATCCATTAAACATTGAGTACTGATCATGTTCAGGTAACTAACATGGCCACCTGCCACATTGGTGTGCTAGTCATTGTCTGTTTTGATACTGCAAATGTACTTGAACCAATACAAGTATTTCATGAGATGTAAATTGTATAAACGTATTATAGTTTTTCAATTGGAGAAGAATATTCACTCTTCTGGAGCAACAGAGTAAGTCATTAACATCAAATGAAATTAGTCTTGTTCGTCTGCCCTAGAGATTTCAGCACTATGATGCCGCTTTAAATCTTATCTCGCACTTTTTGACTATCCAAGTTTAAAATTCGAGCCCAGTAATACGGTAATAAAAAAATAAAATTCATCTCCAATCTCGACAGTTTCAACCATTGGTTACATGTCAATGTTTGCACGCGCCATGATATTTCATTGTCGGATTCCTGGAAAAACTGCCGGTAAACAGGTTTATTGATCATAAATGACTTACCTGGGTCAAGGTGATAAAATAAGTTTATCTGGTCGGGTATTATCAGGCCAGGCACAGCTGAAGTAAGCCTAGTCAACATTAGGAATACGTGCATTAAAACACCTATAATAGACTTATGACGTCACGTATGCAAACAAACTCTATTGATAACGCTGTCACTCAATCAAGTCACTAAGCAATAATACAAGCGAATTTCGGGTGTTCAAAGCTGAACTAAAGTGCATAAGATCTGATTCGTATTTCAAATGCTGTCAAACAAATAAAAAGAGAAAGTCCAGTACAAATTATTATCGTGTTCCTGCTGAATAATCTTGTAAAAGTTGAAATCAGCCTTGGACAAGTACTTCATAGATGGAGAAACTGTGACAATTTTACCCTTTTCAAAAGAATCCCAATTTGGAAACTGGTACTAAAATTTATAGATGACATGAAAATATCAATAATACTATCGAGTATTCTATTATAGTAACTTTATTTTCTGTACAGAGAAAAATTAAAAATAATACTGATGAAAGTCGGACTCAGTACAGGCAAATTGATCGCTCATTTACAGCAATTGTTTAGCATGCATTTATTAAACTTAATGGGCCAGTTTTTATAAAGATATTTAATTTGAGGCACTTCAAACAATAATCAAGACAGTTCTTGGCATTAGGCTGAACGTCATTCGCATTTGCATCTATCTACACACACGGACCACTGTTATGAATGGCGATTCCTAGCAAAACAAATTACATAAAGTTTAACATATTGATTATAATTAAGTCAAAGAAGAAATTAAAACATCATTTGCATCCGTTAGAGAATTAACAGACTTAACTTGTTTCGATCTAAATAAACAAAGATTCCCCTTTGTAACTACGTCTATGGTATTCTTCCATCCAGGTAAAAATCTAAAATGACCAGTCACATGACAATATTATGTAGTTGTGTGAAAGAATTAATTGCAACTGATCATGCTAAACAAGTATTGGAGATATGTGAAGTGGAACGTTCTTCCATGTCTACCTCCCCGTAGCCGCAGCATGTCACAAGATACTGATTACGTGTACTGATTATATAAGTGCGTGACCAGAGAAAGGCTGAAAAAATAAGCGACACAACAAACACGTCCATATTTCTTCATTACTATGAATTAACTTTATTTATGCAGATTATATATATATATATATATATATATATATATATATATATATATATATATATATATATATATATATATATATATATCATGCTACTTACGTTCACTAAATTTCATAATCGGTATTTCTGAAACAAGTTGTTGTGCTGGAAAATCTAGCAATATACCATCTGTCTAGCAATGGACCATCTGTCCCTTTAATTGAAATAAAACTTGGAAATTTATTTAAAGGAAGGTACCAAATTTTAATTTACGGAGGATATCTGCAATACGGCAAATTATAAACTAATTCAATATATGAATTTAATTTGTTTTAACAAAATGAAAGAAAGGGCCGTATAGATGTTTGGCTCGCACGTTTTCATCATCGGCAGTTCTTTTTTCACTGCTTTTCCTTTTGTTCAAAGAAGCACTCTTCTATGTAGTAAAGTACATCGTTTATACCTAAAATGTTGATACATACTGAAATTGAGTCATGATGTCAGCAGTAGTATGGGGTGGACAAGTAGATCATATAGGGAGTCCTACGTTAAATAATGTAGAAAGATTATAGGGCATAATGGGAAATTAACATTAGGCTGCCATTGTTTCTTTGGTGGGAAATTGTAACATCGTAACATGATGGGTCTGTTTTAGCGGGGAAATGTAACATTTTAACATGATGGGTCCATTTGGCCTCTAACTGAAATCGTATGCGGATCTGCGGAATACAGCGACAATGGGAATAAACTTTGGACGCCATTACGGAAATGGCAGTTGAGAGCCAAACGGGATCCACATGTTAAATAGGGTGAACAATTATAGAGCCATATGGGAAATTAACATTAGGTCATCATGTTAAAATGTATAGGGAAAAGAATGTACTTCCTAAAAGATTGGTTCATATGTTTTTTAACAGGTTGAGTCTGTCTGGTTAGAAATGGTAACAATGTAACAGATTCTATTTTTGCGGAAAAAGGCGGTTTTCTAACTAAAATGAACATTATGTTGGTACTATTTTTGGTAGGAAATGTGACTAGATCTGCCCGCTAACTGAAATGAGCATTACGTCATACTTTTCACATGATGGGTCTGTCTATGTATAACATGCTGTTTCTGTTTTGGAGAGAGACGTAATTCTATTCTAGCTGGCATGATTAATAAGTCAGTTATTTTTAATAATATAAACCAAATGTTAAGTAATGTGACGAAATTATTTAATAGTTCAAAATTTAGAACTATGATACTAATTGTGGAGGAAAAGAAAACTTCCCATGAATTACTGACTCAATATAAAACAAATTATAATAAATTATATGGGAAAAGGCCTAAATTAGAACAACATTGAAACTGTAGGTATGCAATTCACCAAATATTGTTTAACCGCATTTCACTTTTAACTTAAATACTTGTGCAAATGAATGATACTTACAACAAATGTATATGAACACATTTGTTACTGTTGAGCGCTGGGTAATGCCAGTACCGTAATGGTGGAACACCACTTGATTAAAATGTGGTTGTGGTCTGTTAAACCTCAATGGACAGGTTTACATAATGGATTTAAGTGAGAATATTTTAAAACAGTGTAGAAGTTTCATACGTTATACAGATCTTCCGGTTAAATGTAAAATGAGACATGATACACGATATTTATTTTAACATTTAACGTTTCCGTGTGAATTCAAGTTACATTTTATTGAATGTATTCTTACCACGACGAACCTTCAACTCAGAAGGTAGAAACGTAACTCTTATCTTTCTTTGTTTTTGAATTTATTGAGATATATACATTGGATGATTCTGTAATAAATATACCACCCATCTTTATTATTGGAACATACACAAAGGCGAAAAAAACAACCCCCCCCCAAAAAAAAAAAAAAAAAAAAATTTTGCTATTTAACTTTGCGTACATCGAGCCAGCCAGAGTAGGCGTCTTTCACTGTTGAAAGGCTTATCATATTCAAAGGAAGATATATAGGTTTGGTACATTTAGTGTGCTTGTCAACCTGGAAACAAATAATCAAGAGATTTGCGTTTCCTTGCAGAAAGGTTTAAAATCTGAGAAAGTTCTCGATAAACATGTAACCATTATGCTGAACCTAATTGTCATTGATATTCATATATTCATAAGTTAAAAGTTAACTCTTACTCTAGTCGACCTCTACCCCCCCCCCCCCATATTATATCGCACAAAAGAGACACAGTACTTTAATCTATGACCATTCTATGACCATAGTTCGCGGTTGGTATGGTCTATTTGTTATTCATTGATAACATAAAATATAAGTCTCAAGAAGATTTCAGAAAAGTAAATCTATAAGTTTTGAAGTTAGCTTGAGAAGAAACTTAAGTACAGACTCCAGTATGAGCGTTCTGGAATTCCGAAGATCAACTCTAAATATGTTGTGCTTTGTTATCATTCGTTTCTAATAAGTTAAGTACATCTATCACAACTGGCTATCCACACTTGCATAAGAGGTCATTTATTTGAAGTTGTGGATTCCAATTCAGAAACTGCTGCGAGAAAAATTGATTGTGCTCATAGGGTGTGACGACATGTAGTTCTGGAAACCTCGCTAAACTGGTTGTATTGACAACAAACCCCCATGCTGCTCGACGTATAACTATTACAGAGAAATCACTGAATAATACGTATTGCTACAGCTCTAATTTTAAAATACCAACCAATAACGTTTCTAAAAGTGTTTTATTTGGTTTTATGTACTGGTGCGTATATCGCAACAACCAGTTTCTGTGCCTTTCTTTAGTAGGACCTTTGACCTCTCCGGAGGACTGCATGTGCACTGAGCATTTCTAAGAACGTTCAGATCAAACAACCTAAGGTGTTATATTTTTTATTTACTGATATTAAGCTCATCCTTTAATTTGCAGGTGCCATTGAATTACTTATTCAGTCCATCGCAAACCATTTCAGAACCTTGTTTGTTTGGTACACCATCAACAGGTACGTGTCAAGATTAGCTGTAATGTTTTCTTTGACTCTGACCTTGCTTTTCGTTGAGGATGTGCTGTAAGTTATTGCCACTCACGAACTTTGTCAACTCAGTCATTTAGATACGCTAACTGTTTATATTTTAAATCGTCTAGTACAATATCCGATTTTGCAGGACTGTTTATGTACCTGTAGGAATCAATTTCCTCCATTAAGGTAAGATGATTGTTCTGTTATATTTTCTTCTGTATGAGGATGTTTCTTCTAACTTTTCTTTGTTGTCTTCTCCGAACTAGTTTTCGACTCTGCGTGACGTTTTGTCTCTACAAGATCTTCAGACATCAGATACTCGACAGACGGCAAGCTGTTCAATCTGAAAAGACTACATGCGACGACAAAGTTACAGAAAGTGACTATTCATGATCTCCTGTTTGCTAACAACTGTTCACTGAATGCCAGATCTGAGTCTGACATGTAACACAGTATGGACCATCTGGGATGGACCATCTCTCTACAGCTGCTGACAAATGCGGTATCACAATCAGGATCAAGAAGACAGAGGTGATGCACCAACCTGCACCCGGAAAGCCTTACGTAGAGCCAACCATCACAGTAAATGACCAAACACTCGTGGCAGTGGACAAGTTCACCTATCTCGGCAGCACACTGTAACGTGCAGTCCACATCGATGATGAATCCAATGCCAGAATTTCTAAAGCAAGTGTGGCCTTTGCCAGACTACGTGCAAATGTGTAGGAGCGCAGAGGCATCAGTCTACAAACAAAACTTAAGGTCTACGAAGCCATTGTGTTTCCAATCCTGCTGTATGCGATAGCGAAACCTGGATGGCGTAAAGACGCTATGCCAAGAAGCTGAACCATTTTCACAAGGGCTGCCTAAGGACTCTGATGAGGGTAAGATGGCAGGACAGGTTCCTAGACACTGAGGTTCTCACACTGGCAGGCATTCCAAGATTCCACAATCTGCTGATGAAATCACAGTTGCGATGGGCCGGCCACGTCACCAGGATGTCAAAAGAGCGACTACCAAAGAAGATCTTCTACCTCGAGCTGAAGGAGGGAAAGCGATCTCAGAGTGATCAGAAGAAACGCTTCAAAGATTCCCTCAAGTCATCCTTGAAACACTTCAACATTGATACTGAGTCTTGGAAAAATCTCACACAGGAGCGCTCCACCTGGCAGAATCTCATCCATACTGGAGCTACAGACTTTGAATGGAGGAGAACTGCAGAGGCAGTGCAGAAGCGTGAGCAGCGTAAATCTCAGAACTGCAGTATCATAGTGTTCCCAAGCATAGCGATAAGGATAATAATGATGATTTTAATAAATATCCAAGTATAAAGCTTCCTAATAGTATTCCAAACGGTCAAATAGGACTACACTTGTGCAATAAAACCCACTTTTAATACAAGCAGGCGACGTCGGTATGAAACAGCATTTTGTACTAAAGGGGCACAGTTATTTATGGACATTGTATTGTACAAAGATTTCCTACAGCTTCAATACGTACAGAAAATGACTTTCACAATGAAATATACACCCAGTACATTACAATGGCTGATTGCATACACATATCAAAATACAAGTCTTACCTCAAAACGTTTCCTTCTCCATAAAAAAATCTCTTCGTTATCATATTGATATTCGCCATAAAAACGTATGACAATTACTTTTGTAATTCGTTGTACCTTTGGAAAAAAATATTTGAAATAGTTTCATATCGAAAAATGAAAATGATAAACTGTATTACGAATATTACTATCATCTCCACTTTTTTATTCTAATGTTAATAATGTTGCTGGTTGTGGCGCAAGTTAGCTTTCTCATAATTTACTAGACCTACATGAATATTCGCTACAAAGGACACAGAGGAATATCTGTTTGGAACAATATAGACAAGTTTCTTAGAAATTGAAACAAGAGGAACGGCAACATACAAATTCAATTATGACAGATATGACGATCCTTTAAATTGGAGAAGTGGTGGTTGGAACCCTTTTAACACTTTTCTACATTGTTCAATAATAATAATAATAATAATAATAATAATAATAATAATAATAATAATATTCATAATTGTGGTAGCAGTACTTTAAACATCAACGAATTTGGGAGTTATACCGAATATTTTGGTTATCATACATACATAGATACATGCATGCATACATACATACATACATACATACATACATACATACATACATACATACATACATACATACATACACAGAGAGATAGACAACGCAAATAATTTGGAAAAAGGCCGTCTTCTCTCCTTCAATTTGTAACGATCTTCACTACATTTCATATCTGAAGATGATTGAATTTATTTAAATATTTTGAATGTTTTAATTGTTCAAGTTTAATATTTGTGAGTGATTTCTGGCGACAACAGACCTTTTGTTTGAGATATATGATCTCCTAAATAGAGATACATTGCAATCTCCACTCCCTTTTTGAATACTACTAAATTTTTCGTCATTGTTTGCTTTCCATACAAATCAAATTCATTTAGTATGTCTACTTCAGTCCTCAATACCGACCTTTCTGTCGTGTTCCAGTCATATCAAAATGCAACCAGACCAAGGTTTTAGAATAAGTTTATTGGCCTTTAGTTGAAATATGTCTCATTATTTTCGTTTGACATTGTGTCATAGTCAAATTATCGTGTTACTTTGGTCACTATCCTATAAATTGTTACAAAATGCACTGGGTAAGATTTTAGACTAAATGATAACGTACTTGATACAATCTGATCTAGAATATAGGTTCTTGCTACACGTATTTGTATTTTGAGAAAGGGTTATTTTCTTGGGCAAGACATCTGTTGGCATCGAGTTTTTCATAAGTTATGATAATATTGATATGGAATTGATAACTCTAAACGATTCTATGCATATCATTTATAGTGGCACGAGCGTGATGTACATACATTCAGAAGAATTCTAATGGACTTTGAACTAAGTAAATGATCGTTAAAGCAAGAGACAACTAAGAAGAAGAAGAAGAAGAAAGATACAGACAGACGAATTCTAAAAGTACTGTAAGTTTTTGCTTCGGAGATTGAGGAGAAAATGCATATTAATGTTGAGAGATTTATTCGTTGATTTAATTATTGATCCAGTATTGATTTTAAACTTAAGAGGTGTAGGTTTTCGATTTAAATACGTTTTAAAAAATTAATTCTAAGACTTTTAATTATTTGTATTAAGTAATAAGTTACAGAGATTGTATCATGGCAAGTTCAGCTTCGTATGTCTTATACAAAAAACGATCTTGGAGACCTTCAGTCCAAATATAAATATAATATTACAGCGTCAACAAAATCTAAATTTTTTATTTAATAGTTTCGTGCCACATAAGTCTAGGATACAAAGAATTTGAACTTATCTAAATGCTAGAAGGTCATTTATTCGTAATACTAACCTTTCTAATCAGATCAGTTTGCAGAAGAATCGTGCAAAACGAAATACCAGCATGCCATTTGGCACCAAGTGAGGTCAAAATGACCTGAGTGAATACAGCTACAGACTCAATCTGACAAGGCTTCCATTGACACAATCCAACACGGTCTTCCCCAGCATAGGGTCTTAGCATAAAAATCCCATAAAAGTGGTCCAAAAAGCTTTCAGTATTTAGTGTTTATTTCATGAAAATAGTTTACAGTCTTGATCTTCCATGACTTAGTATTATTCTGTAGCATGAGCGCTTTAGAAGCCAAAGTCAATGATTTTGTGGAAGAGTGAGTGCTTTGTTTTTTGCATTATTATTTATTTGTTCATTCCAGGATGCAAATATGTCTTAGTATTATTATATAATGTCATGTAGGTGCAATACTACTTTGTAGGGATTTATGATACTTTTGATTGCCGTTGAACAGTCTGTTAGATCGCACTAGCTGTATCGAGGATTAGACTTGTAATTTAATTTGTCAATAATTTACAACCTCCCTTGATAAAGAATAAAATCATAATACAAATCGTCGTTTTTTTTTGTCCACAGAAATCATCTGAGAAAAATAAATGAAAATAACGGATATTTCCAACAGTCAGCGTTTTAGCACTTGAAAACCCAGTTTTAGTTGTCAGCAAAAGGCTGACGTCAGCGTTTTAGTCATTGTTTTAGCACGACCCCTGTATATATCTATATATCCCGGAAGACCCTTTTGTCTGTTTTCAAACGCTGTACTGGATTTTGAAGCTAGACCTATATGGATACTTGAAACTCGAAGCCATTGTTAATAATAATAATAATAATAATAATAATAATATTTAATAATAATAACAACAAAAATGATTATAACAACAACAACAGCAACAACAACAACAACAACCTCAGTAAGCATATCGCCATATTTTGTGAATACAATAATGATTTCATGTCTTGAAAAAGTACTGCATTTATGTAGTTCTACTAATTTGGAATACATGTATGTCATCGAGTTCGATTGATGTCAAAACATCTGTAATATGTAAAGTACTAGATCATTTTTTTCACAGACGTATAGATGTCACTGACTTTTGTCACAACTTTACAAAATTTCACTAACTTTAAAAACAAAATTTAAAAAGTAAAAACATGATATATTCAAGAATATTAACTCCGTGGAAGCTATATTGTACTTCTATCACATTATCTAAAAAATCAAAGTAGAGTGCAAATGCTACTATTTCTCTGGAGAAGTTTCATCGGTTTCATGTAGTACTCATCCTTCCAGTAATACGTGTAAGTCAGTATCTTCATTATGTTATAACATTTTCCTTCAAGGCTGACTTTAGCAGTCGCCGTCGTTGACGCAAACAACGCACTTTTTCCTGCAAGTGCTGTAATTGAAGTTGTTGCTGTCGTGGATAACACTTGCTGCCGAATTTCATTGACATCATAGAACTTGGCGGACCAGTTTCCACATAGTGCAGGACATTCAAAGATACATTTATTTTCCAGTTTGTCTGGTGCCAGTACCTGGCACATTTTGATTAACGTGTCAATGTCTTTCCTTCCAATATCGTACCTGTGATAGTTTCCGAGTCTCTCTACCTCTGGATGAACATAGGTCAGATCTAATACATAACACAAACAACGCAGATAGTACATTAACTTTCCACGGGGATCTTTGGGAATATTTCCATGTACGTTTCTATCCACAA
This sequence comes from Margaritifera margaritifera, assembly GCA_029931535.1. NCBI lineage: Eukaryota > Metazoa > Mollusca > Bivalvia > Unionida > Margaritiferidae > Margaritifera > Margaritifera margaritifera. The sequence continues at coordinate 2,429,727 of JAQPZY010001597.1, forward strand.
ATTGAATCTGCGAGGATTCGTACGTTTCAACACTTGAGCTTTGGCTCGTAGAAGCGAAAAGAGACATTTAAATAATTGCACACCGACGGATCCTAGAACAAATTCAGTGATGTGAAGGCTGTGATTTGCAGTATTTTGTGTTCAATGTAAATTTAGAAATCTGTGTGTCAACAAAATTTCTCTCTATTGCGGTACATGTGTTGGCACTAAAATCAACGATAAAAATTGACAACGTTTTCATACACTGAGCCCCGACAAATGCAGTCTTATATAGGTTTACACAAGGAAAATACTCTTATCCACTTCGTTATTATTGATTTATATGTTAACCGATTTGATAGCTATGTATTACAAAGGAGTAACGCGCAAATCAAGGTCAGACAAAAGTACCTCCTACGTGATAGATGCCTCTATTAATACGAAAACGTTTTTTGGTCCTATTCTGTGGGATTTAACTGAATTAAATTGTGTTTTAAGCTCAAGGTACAGACGGTAAATCATCAATACTCTGTATAAGATATAAGTTTTATGTAAATATTACTGCACACACAAGATAGTATAATCCCAGTTTGGGGATATGAGTTGAATTATTTTTTTCTAAGCAACAAATAAGTCAGATATTATAAATTTATTGTAGATGTATGATTCAAGACACCTCACCTGTTTGAGTCACTTCTCTACAGCGAGGATAAAGTTTTGAGTAATTATCTGCAATCATTGTGTTGGTTTGTTTAAAATTAACATGTACTATTGTGTTTGTTTTTGCAGACTGTATCGTCTATGACCTATCGAATATGGTTTCTTTGCCTTCATAGATGCTTATGAGCATATACATTTATTTAATGGACCATTTTGCATGCATTCGGCTTGATAAATTTGGTTAATAGTTGTCATAATTCTACATCCAACAAAGTGATGATGGCTATAAATAAAAAATGCAAAATAAATCTGTATCCGTTTTGAATAAATGAAATATCTACCCTAATTGTCTTTATATGCTTTGAATACTGATGTTATTTGTTTTCTAGAAAGAATTGTTTTTAACTGTATTGAGGGTTTAAGAGGGACACGGTTTCGCTTAAAAACAAGAGATCAAAGCTTATACACCAAACATAACCAATCGAGGCACGTATTTATAAACTTTACATCATTTCTTTCAGATCTATCTCTCAACGACTGAAGAATAACTTTGAGCATACACATGCTGAATTGATTCATGCATTGACCCCAACAAGCCTGGAACCTGAATACATACACTTCTTACTAACTGGATACGAGGAAGAAACATGTATCAGTCTTAAATCAGTGTATAAGAAAGCACGAACCTTTTTGATATAAATAGTAAAGAATGAAACAATAATTTGTTTCCTTATGATACCTAATACACACCAACAAAACTGCGTTTTGCAGATTTTCTGGTATTAAATTGTCAGATAAACCGTTAAACAGGTCAACATAGTTTTGAGTTATTAAAACGTCCAAAAGTGAAATTAATGTGATATATTTAAGTTATGGAAACATACTTCATGCAATAAAAAAGGCAAGTATTAAAGTTCAATTTCATATTCAATACTGCTTGTGTGTTAATGTTGTATTGTCCTTGTCATTTGCAATCTTTGTCCATTTCCCCATTAGAATTTCTGGTTATTCTACTTTTCAAATCTCAAGAAAGTTTCCTAAGGAAACCAAAATCTCCTATCTCAACGACAGCTTTTAGGGAAAGGTTTGCTCGACAAATGGATAGTAATCAATATATAGGCGTACATCCACATTTCCCAATACTTGCATAATTTTCTTTTCACAACATTGTATCACAAAGCTGTGCATTGGAACATGATCCAATGTATAGATATAGGGAGATAAATCTGCAATGTGTTTTATGTAAAAATTATTGCAAACACAAGATAGTATGATTTCAGTGTGGCTGTATTTTTTTATTCTAGGCAGCAATTGTATAAGAAATTATTCATCCATTTGTAGCTGGAAGACTCAATACCCCCCCCCCCCCATCTGTTTTATTCAATACTCTAAAGCGAGGATAAAGTTTTCAGTAATTATCTGAAATTCATTATGTTGGTTTGTGTATAATCAACATGAAAGACTGTGTTTGTTATTGCAGATTTTATCTCCTGTGACTTATTGACTATAGCTCCTTTGCCATTTTTTCAGAGGAGTAAACCCCCAAGATGTCTGTCAGAGTTTCCAGTTTGCCTTCATAGATGTTTCTGAGCACATTTATTTAATGAACTGTTTTGCATGCATTCTGCTTGATAGCGTTGTTTAATAGTTTTCATAATTCTACATCCAACAAAGCGATGTTGGCTATAAATAAACAATACAAAAGAAATCTGTATCCTTTCTTCAATAATCTATCCTAATCGTCTTGATTTGCTTTGAATACTGATGTTATTTTTTATAGTTAATAACGGTACCATACATGTATTGAGGGTTTAAGAGGGACATAGTTTTGTTTAGAACTTAAAGATCAACGACGCGTATACACCAAACATAACCAAACGAGGCAAGTATTTCAAAACTGCACCATCATCTCTTTCAGATCAATCTCTCGACCACCGAAGAATAGCTTTGAGCATTCACATGCTGAACTGACTCATGTACTGACCCTAATAAGCATGGAACCTAAATGCATACACTAACTTGATGGGGTTAAGAAGTCTGCATTGGCCTTAAATCAGTGTAAAATAAAACATGAACCTATTTGATATAAGCGGCAAAGGACGAAACTATTTTGTTAACTTATGGTTAGCAGTACGCACGAAAACACTGCGTTTGCCAGATTTTTGGTATCGAATTGTCAGACAAACCTTTAAACGTGTCAACATAGTTTGAGCTATTGAAATATCCAAAAGTGAAATTAAACTGATACATGTCATTTATAAAAACATACTTCTTGCATTAAAAATATAAGTTATTAAAGTTCAATTTTGCATTAAATCTGCTTGTGTGCTACTACGGTATTATGCTTGTCATTTACAACCGTTGTCCATTTGCCCATTAGAAGTTTTGGATATTTTACTTTCAGACCTCAACTAAGTTTTAAAAGAAGACTAAACTCTCCTACCTCAACGGCAGCTTTTAGGGAAATGTTTGCTAGACAAATGGAAATTAATACGAAGGTAGGGGTGTGTTCTTGCACTTGCGTATGTAACTTCTTATAGATCTAGCGTTATGCATTTTGAAGGGTGAGTGCTTGCTTGGCAAATCAAATGACTTGTACATTATATTGTGCCATAGTCAAAAAAATATCCAGTTATATCAATCTTTATGAACCTTTTCTATTTTGTATTAAGAATGCTGAAACTAATTGCAATGATTAGTAAGCATTCAATGTTTTTATCGTTCACACCCTAGATCTTTATTACTCTGAAAAAAATAATAAAAATATTAAAAATTTTCATTGAGACTATTGGCACCGACGAAGTTAACTCCTAAACAACGGGAAAAGAAACAAATGTTTGTTTCTATTGCCCTAAATATTTAGCTTAACACTCCGGTTAACAGAGAAATTGAAAAAGGAAATATTTAGAGAGATAAACAATATATTATACACAGAAAACAGCTGGAAGCCACTGCACATATTTGAACAATACACTTTAAGATTTGAAAATGTTAAAAAGTTGTTTGAAAATTTTTATTTGGATAAACAAGGCTCTGACTTAAAATGAAAATATCACGATAAGATTTCATGAATATATTTCAGATATATAAGTTAGACTAAGCTATGTTGTTGGTGTCGATGGTTTTTGTTACCTAGTGATCTGGCAATGAAAACAGGTAGCATTATTGGCTACAACAACTTGAAACAAACTCATCAGATACTTTTAAACTATGAATAATTGATATAAATACGGACGTGGTAAACAATATAATACAAGCAGTTGATAAGCAGTCGGTAACAATTCGTTAATAGCTAGACAACGAAATAAAACAAGAGAATGTGGGTAAAAGTGATATTGGTAAGAGGGATAAAAATCGTAACAGTACTGTAACCACTACAGCACATTTATTAATTTTGAAAGACATGGGTCACATAACAATTAAACAGTCATTTATAATCATGCTGATGGTTGCAGGAACCGTCATATTTACTTTTGGAAATATTAACAATGTTTGTATCCTTTTCTACCTGTGATCTGTTTTGTTCCGATTCTACAAGTTTGATCAATAGCGTACACAACTAACCAACTAATGCCAGGATAAGCAAAATGACATAATCAGCTAAGAACAAAGCACCTTGTCCAGCTGATTTTAAAAGCCAGTTTATTATACTACCAATGATACCAGGCAATGATGGTAATGCCTTTTTGGTTAGCTTGAAGAAATAGCTGGTAATTGTTTTGATGCCTTGTTTGACTTTATCTACTAATCACTCTATGCTACTTTTTTGACCACTATTACTACCACCAGCATCTGTTCCTCGGCCGCCATCTACTAAACATTTTTGAAACATTTGCTATGTATAGGTCTGGGGTTGTTCCTGTCATATATATAGCTGTAATAATGGTGGTAATTGTAACACCCTTCTCTTTGAACAGTTGTTTTAACCTTTCAACTAATGGTAAGTTTTCTTTAACTTTAAATGAATGTTTTTAATACTGTCTTTAAACCTATTTTCTAGGCTTGTTAAATGTCCAACTACCTGTGTTCTTTTACTTTCAGTAATTTGGGAATGTTCTTGCAATTTAGCTTTTTTTAAGTCGTATCTGTTTCTTTGTTGATGTACTTCTTAATGACCTGAATTTGTTTGTCATAAATTTGAACGTCTGATTTCCAATGTTCTCATTTTGAATTGACTACTTCCACAGTTTACATGAGATACAATTAAAATTAACTGCTAGATATGAAATTAGACATTGAATGGACATTTGATGTTGTATAAAATAACTAAACTGACAGTTTTATGCTTCTCTGAATTAAGGTTACCAAATTGTATCGCACTTACTTGAAAGGAGTTTGAACGTCTATATGTAATTAGAACGTAAAGTAACATTCTATGCAGAAATATAGATTTAAATAAATAAACTTAAATAAATGGTAAATGTTTAATAAATCTAAGGCCATCTTTAGTAAGAATCTGGAATATACTGTCGTACAAGAACTTTGTTAAGGTTAGAATCTAGTCAATTATCGGTACATTTGTTTCAAACTAAAACGTCCCTAATAGCGAGAATTGCTTGCGAGAAAGTGTTATTGCTATAATTAAAGGTGGAAGAGTTTCCCAGTCTCGGGGAACACATGACAATCTGTAGTAATTTAGATCGACTCCCAAACAATTGCAAACCTATCAGCTATTGTATATGCAAATAAGTCTCTAGTACAGATTATATAAATATTCGCCATGACCATTGCTTCAATCATTAAGACACTCTACATAAGGTAACTTTTTCCCAAATCTAGCTATCCTAGCTTATTTGCCGCGTGCGAATTCTGCAAGTGTCTTGAATTTGTTCCTTCAATTCTACGAAAGCATTAGGGTAATACAGGCATATTATTTAAAGTGATATGTTCATAGACGTCGTTTCTGAAAGACATGCGTTGACCTGGCATGGTTGTTTGGGGGCTGTTAATAATATCCACTATGACCTAGTACTATCTCCTTTTAAGTTTACCTTAGTCTGTAGTCCCCCTAAAATGTATATCGAACACGTTAAGCAATCTTTCGTTCTTTTTGTGTCCTCACGTCACAAACTTGTAATGTATCCGCCGCGAAACATTTGAAAATAGTAGTTTGTTTATTATCCTTTACGTTTTTACTTGTATATAGAGATGTTTGAAATAAAGACCAAAAAGCATCTAAAGATTTGTTTACTGAGATTAAACAACGCTCAGTGCGATCGGTCACAAACTACCACGAAACATTACTACAGTTGTTCGTATTCCTAAATATAATATGCATAAACGAATCAAATAAGTTCCCTTCATGGCAAAACCGAATTTGATCCTATTATGATGACAATATTGAGGAAAACACTTATATCAAGAACATACAGCAAAGTTGCATTAATTCGGGAATGATTGTTGCTGGGCTTTGAATTATCAGCTTAGCACATTGTTTGGGCTTTTCAGGCGGGAAAGCAAGGAAATAATAATAATAATAATAATAATAATAAATGTATCATACGCAGATTGCTTTATGAAAACGATTTCCAGAGCACTAGGTGAATGTTTGAGCCCGAGTGTTCACAGATTTTCCTGACTGCTGCGTCAAATATTTGCATACAACTGCAAACGGCTTATGATCATTATATTTACTCGATCAATCAACAGGTGTGTCAAAACGTTTCACACAAATGTGTTATATACACAAAAAAGAATATTTACTGAAGTAGCACTTGAAATTTCAATGTCTGAGTATGGCTGAAGTTACAATTTAGCACGCGTAAAACAGCCTGAACCAGATTGATCATGCAATAATGATGATAATGGTTACTATGGCGATTGTTATTATTATTATTATTATTATTATTATTCGGTAATTATTTTTCTGGTGGTCATCTTCCCAAATCAGTGAAAAAACGCCATCTCATATCACGCTGTGCTGAGAGTTGTTAGTAAAAATGACAGCACGAGAACAGTTAACTGGTTTACCAGTTTAAATAGTTTAATAAAAAAGACTAAAATAATTCAATAATTGCATTAAAATTATTGCTCTCTAGTGTTCTTACTATCTACTACGTGCACATACCCTTCAGTATGTACATGACAGCACGACACCATCTACCTTATCACTGCATAAATGACAAAAGCGCCAGTGAGTGCGAGGCCACTTCCTCAACTACTGGATTTTCATAAATGTAGCCTAGGTCTCTTCCATACATTAGTATTGAAACACTAATATACTATCGTGATATTGAAACATTACAAATATTTTAAATAAAGTTGAGAAAATGCTCGAAAATCTTGCTGAAAGATCACAACACAGACTTATTTGAAATTCTTTGTACAAGACAAAAAGATGGAGCAAAACTACATTGTTATAAACAATACATTTTCAGAGAGGTGATATAAATATGCAATGAGTACATAAAAGCAACAATCACAGTATCAAGAGACAATATATGTTTACAAGTTCGGGTGGGATTAAAGTGTAATCAAAGTTACATGTGATACAAAGCAACATTCGTGATAATACAAATGTTGATTTGCATATTTCCAACATAAAAAAGATGTATTGTACTGTTCAGGAAAGATGCTGATTTACAAATTGCATTCAATAATGAAAACATAAAGATAAGCAGCATCAGCCCTGATAGCAAGATGACTAAAAATGTTCAGTACTTGGAGGGCTTAAATTACCTGTCTGATATACATGCACACATTTGCTTTCGGCTAAATTTATGAAATGACTTTAAGATGTCATCAACTTTACTAGGTGAATCTACAACGATTCGTCAAAAACAGAGATAGAAATTGTGGAAAACAAAATTAGATTCAATACAGCACACGGTGGCACAGTGTGTGAAGTAACTGTGTTTGAGTCAACCATTGGAATGGAAAAATTGATATCTATCTAAACTCATTCATACTTTAGAAAGGATTGAAATATGTTGCAAATTGTTACAATAAACTACTAGTTTTAGATTGATGTTCTGTTCGCTTGTTGATCACGCCAAAAGTCAATTTGTCAAGCGTAAAGTACTCTCTGGATATTTTAATATCGTTTTAAAATATCGGACGCCAGAGACGTTGTAGACTCACCAAAGGAGGTCTTTGCGAGCAAGCCAATGAACATTATTTAAGGCACCTATACTACTTTCCTCACAGTCCAGCTGCTTACACAAACATCAATAAATTGTAGGAACAAACTGAACGTTATAAAATTATAATAAAATATGCTCATTTGAAACAATTGTTAACCGAGCAATCTACTTACACACTGCACAAGCAAACTATAAAACGATTTCGAATCAGAATGTGGCAAACAGACATTACTGACAAGCAAAAAAAAAAAAAGCATATCAAATTGACAACGGTGGATACAAATACATTTTGACAGTGATAGCTGTCTTTGTAAAATACTCAAGGGTTCATATATAAAAAAGAAAGATGACACACAAGACAATTTCACAGAGATATTTAAAAAAACAAAAACCTGAAAATATAGACTTTGATGAGAGGAACCAGTTTTACAACATGAAATATACACTTTTGATCAGAAGAACGAATTTTACAACCTGGCATACAAGGATTTGCTGGAAAAAGACAAATCGAATATTTTTAACCAACTTAGGCGCAAAAACAGCATTTGATGAAAAGTTTAACAGAACGCTCAAATCCAGAATGTTGAAGCTTTTCAGAAGGAAACCAGACATCAGTTGACGTTTTACCAACGCTTATTCAAGGATACAGTAAGACTCTTAACACATCGATATACATGACTCCAGTTCAAGCAAGCGAGGAGAAACAGACATCAAAAGTATATATCAATCTCTTCAGATATTTGACAACTGATCCATATAGAACATCTAAATTCAAATTGAAAAAACGGTTAGAATTACAAACAATTTTTGCAAGGGGCTATCTTCCTAATTTCAACGAGGAAATATTCAAAGTCAAGCAAGTACTACTTGGTAATCCGATAGTGTACAAACTTGAAGACTTGAAGGGAGAGGATGTAAAGATGTTTTACGAGCAAGAGTTATCTCTATACGACAAACATGATGACGGAACCAAAATGAACAAATTTTGAAGACCAATGGAATGAAAGGTAAAAAGAATGTACTCGCAAAATGAATGACATATAATAATTCATTTAACAGTTGGGAACATGCATTCTACAGCATTTCAATATCATAAATGGTAGAAGCGCATTACATTGGCAGCAGTATCAAGCAGCAAGAAAAAATTGAGTTTTTGAAAGACAACGAGTTTCTAGAACGTGACAGATGTGGTAAAAACAGCGCAGGTGGTGGAGGAAATGGACCACCTAGATTAATATGGTGTTACGGTGGATGAAAAGAAAAGGTTAGAGAACTAAATCAACAGATAATTACATGTAATTGTGGAAACAACAGTAAATAGCGTATCGATGTATTGGTGCAAGAGAAGCCAAGTCTAAACTAATTGCTTGATTTTAAGTACCGGACTACAAATACATAAATAAGTAAATAAATAAATAAATAAATAAATAAATAAACAAACAAATAAAAAACCAGTACAGTACCTTACCTTTGTCCAATGCTTTACTCATTACCGCACCTAAGTCAGTTAAACTATCCAGTGAACAAGGGTATGTCGAAAATATTTCATGAAATACAAATTTACTTCACTGAAACTCAATTTTTCACATACAAGACACTGAACATACATCAGTGTCAAATTTTATTTGTAATTTTCAAAAATGTTCAGTTTTCATAAAGCAATCTGCGTATGATACATTTATTATTATTATTATTATTATTATTATTTCCTTGCTTTCCCGCCTGAAAAGCCCAAACAATGTGCTAAGCTGATAATTCAAAGCCCAGCAACAATCATTCCCGAATTAATGCAACTTTGCTGTATGTTCTTGATATAAGTGTTTTCCTCAATATTGTCATCATAATAGGATCAAATTCGGTTTTGCCATGAAGGGAACTTATTTGATTCGTTTATGCATATTATATTTAGGAATACGAACAACTGTAGTAATGTTTCGTGGTAGTTTGTGACCGATCGCACTGAGCGTTGTTTAATCTCAGTAAACAAATCTTTAGATGCTTTTTGGTCTTTATTTCAAACATCTCTATATACAAGTAAAAACGTAAAGGATAATAAACAAACTACTATTTTCAAATGTTTCGCGGCGGATACATTACAAGTTTGTGACGTGAGGACACAAAAAGAACGAAAGATTGCTTAACGTGTTCGATATACATTTTAGGGGGACTACAGACTAAGGTAAACTTAAAAGGAGATAGTACTAGGTCATAGTGGATATTATTAACAGCCCCCAAACAACCATGCCAGGTCAACGCATGTCTTTCAGAAACGACGTCTATGAACATATCACTTTAAATAATATGCCTGTATTACCCTAATGCTTTCGTAGAATTGAAGGAACAAATTCAAGACACTTGCAGAATTCGCACGCGGCAAATAAGCTAGGATAGCTAGATTTGGGAAAAAGTTACCTTATGTAGAGTGTCTTAATGATTGAAGCAATGGTCATGGCGAATATTTATATAATCTGTACTAGAGACTTATTTGCATATACAATAGCTGATAGGTTTGCAATTGTTTGGGAGTCGATCTAAATTACTACAGATTGTCATGTGTTCCCCGAGACTGGGAAACTCTTCCACCTTTAATTATAGCAATAACACTTTCTCGCAAGCAATTCTCGCTATTAGGGACGTTTTAGTTTGAAACAAATGTACCGATAATTGACTAGATTCTAACCTTAACAAAGTTCTTGTACGACAGTATATTCCAGATTCTTACTAAAGATGGCCTTAGATTTATTAAACATTTACCATTTATTTAAGTTTATTTATTTAAATCTATATTTCTGCATAGAATGTTACTTTACGTTCTAATTACATATAGACGTTCAAACTCCTTTCAAGTAAGTGCGATACAATTTGGTAACCTTAATTCAGAGAAGCATAAAACTGTCAGTTTAGTTATTTTATACAACATCAAATGTCCATTCAATGTCTAATTTCATATCTAGCAGTTAATTTTAATTGTATCTCATGTAAACTGTGGAAGTAGTCAATTCAAAATGAGAACATTGGAAATCAGACGTTCAAATTTATGACAAACAAATTCAGGTCATTAAGAAGTACATCAACAAAGAAACAGATACGACTTAAAAAAAGCTAAATTGCAAGAACATTCCCAAATTACTGAAAGTAAAAGAACACAGGTAGTTGGACATTTAACAAGCCTAGAAAATAGGTTTAAAGACAGTATTAAAAACATTCATTTAAAGTTAAAGAAAACTTACCATTAGTTGAAAGGTTAAAACAACTGTTCAAAGAGAAGGGTGTTACAATTACCACCATTATTACAGCTATATATATGACAGGAACAACCCCAGACCTATACATAGCAAATGTTTCAAAAATGTTTAGTAGATGGCGGCCGAGGAACAGATGCTGGTGGTAGTAATAGTGGTCAAAAAAGTAGCATAGAGTGATTAGTAGATAAAGTCAAACAAGGCATCAAAACAATTACCAGCTATTTCTTCAAGCTAACCAAAAAGGCATTACCATCATTGCCTGGTATCATTGGTAGTATAATAAACTGGCTTTTAAAATCAGCTGGACAAGGTGCTTTGTTCTTAGCTGATTATGTCATTTTGCTTATCCTGGCATTAGTTGGTTAGTTGTGTACGCTATTGATCAAACTTGTAGAATCGGAACAAAACAGATCACAGGTAGAAAAGGATACAAACATTGTTAATATTTCCAAAAGTAAATATGACGGTTCCTGCAACCATCAGCATGATTATAAATGACTGTTTAATTGTTATGTGACCCATGTCTTTCAAAATTAATAAATGTGCTGTAGTGGTTACAGTACTGTTACGATTTTTATCCCTCTTACCAATATCACTTTTACCCACATTCTCTTGTTTTATTTCGTTGTCTAGCTATTAACGAATTGTTACCGACTGCTTATCAACTGCTTGTATTATATTGTTTACCACGTCCGTATTTATATCAATTATTCATAGTTTAAAAGTATCTGATGAGTTTGTTTCAAGTTGTTGTAGCCAATAATGCTACCTGTTTTCATTGCCAGATCACTAGGTAACAAAAACCATCGACACCAACAACATAGCTTAGTCTAACTTATATATCTGAAATATATTCATGAAATCTTATCGTGATATTTTCATTTTAAGTCAGAGCCTTGTTTATCCAAATAAAAATTTTCAAACAACTTTTTAACATTTTCAAATCTTAAAGTGTATTGTTCAAATATGTGCAGTGGCTTCCAGCTGTTTTCTGTGTATAATATATTGTTTATCTCTCTAAATATTTCCTTTTTCAATTTCTCTGTTAACCGGAGTGTTAAGCTAAATATTTAGGGCAATAGAAACAAACATTTGTTTCTTTTCCCGTTGTTTAGGAGTTAACTTCGTCGGTGCCAATAGTCTCAATGAAAATTTTTAATATTTTTATTATTTTTTTCAGAGTAATAAAGATCTAGGGTGTGAACGATAAAAACATTGAATGCTTACTAATCATTGCAATTAGTTTCAGCATTCTTAATACAAAATAGAAAAGGTTCATAAAGATTGATATAACTGGATATTTTTTTGACTATGGCACAATATAATGTACAAGTCATTTGATTTGCCAAGCAAGCACTCACCCTTCAAAATGCATAACGCTAGATCTATAAGAAGTTACATACGCAAGTGCAAGAACACACCCCTACCTTCGTATTAATTTCCATTTGTCTAGCAAACATTTCCCTAAAAGCTGCCGTTGAGGTAGGAGAGTTTAGTCTTCTTTTAAAACTTAGTTGAGGTCTGAAAGTAAAATATCCAAAACTTCTAATGGGCAAATGGACAACGGTTGTAAATGACAAGCATAATACCGTAGTAGCACACAAGCAGATTTAATGCAAAATTGAACTTTAATAACTTATATTTTTAATGCAAGAAGTATGTTTTTATAAATGACATGTATCAGTTTAATTTCACTTTTGGATATTTCAATAGCTCAAACTATGTTGACACGTTTAAAGGTTTGTCTGACAATTCGATACCAAAAATCTGGCAAACGCAGTGTTTTCGTGCGTACTGCTAACCATAAGTTAACAAAATAGTTTCGTCCTTTGCCGCTTATATCAAATAGGTTCATGTTTTATTTTACACTGATTTAAGGCCAATGCAGACTTCTTAACCCCATCAAGTTAGTGTATGCATTTAGGTTCCATGCTTATTAGGGTCAGTACATGAGTCAGTTCAGCATGTGAATGCTCAAAGCTATTCTTCGGTGGTCGAGAGATTGATCTGAAAGAGATGATGGTGCAGTTTTGAAATACTTGCCTCGTTTGGTTATGTTTGGTGTATACGCGTCGTTGATCTTTAAGTTCTAAACAAAACTATGTCCCTCTTAAACCCTCAATACATGTATGGTACCGTTATTAACTATAAAAAATAACATCAGTATTCAAAGCAAATCAAGACGATTAGGATAGATTATTGAAGAAAGGATACAGATTTCTTTTGTATTGTTTATTTATAGCCAACATCGCTTTGTTGGATGTAGAATTATGAAAACTATTAAACAACGCTATCAAGCAGAATGCATGCAAAACAGTTCATTAAATAAATGTGCTCAGAAACATCTATGAAGGCAAACTGGAAACTCTGACAGACATCTTGGGGGTTTACTCCTCTGAAAAAATGGCAAAGGAGCTATAGTCAATAAGTCACAGGAGATAAAATCTGCAATAACAAACACAGTCTTTCATGTTGATTATACACAAACCAACATAATGAATTTCAGATAATTACTGAAAACTTTATCCTCGCTTTAGAGTATTGAATAAAACAGATGGGGGGGGGGGGTATTGAGTCTTCCAGCTACAAATGGATGAATAATTTCTTACTTTTTTGCTGCCTAGAATAAAAAAATACAGCCACACTGAAATCATACTATCTTGTGTTTGCAATAATTTTTACATAAAACACATTGCAGATTTATCTCCCTATATCTATACATTGGATCATGTTCCAATGCACAGCTTTGTGATACAATGTTGTGAAAAGAAAATTATGCAAGTATTGGGAAATGTGGATGTACGCCTATATATTGATTACTATCCATTTGTCGAGCAAACCTTTCCCTAAAAGCTGTCGTTGAGATAGGAGATTTTGGTTTCCTTAGGAAACTTTCTTGAGATTTGAAAAGTAGAATAACCAGAAATTCTAATGGGGAAATGGACAAAGATTGCAAATGACAAGGACAATACAACATTAACACACAAGCAGTATTGAATATGAAATTGAACTTTAATACTTGCCTTTTTTATTGCATGAAGTATGTTTCCATAACTTAAATATATCACATTAATTTCACTTTTGGACGTTTTAATAACTCAAAACTATGTTGACCTGTTTAACGGTTTATCTGACAATTTAATACCAGAAAATCTGCAAAACGCAGTTTTGTTGGTGTGTATTAGGTATCATAAGGAAACAAATTATTGTTTCATTCTTTACTATTTATATCAAAAAGGTTCGTGCTTTCTTATACACTGATTTAAGACTGATACATGTTTCTTCCTCGTATCCAGTTAGTAAGAAGTGTATGTATTCAGGTTCCAGGCTTGTAGGGGTCAATGCATGAATCAATTCAGCATGTGTATGCTCAAAGTTATTCTTCAGTCGTTGAGAGATAGATCTGAAAGAAATGATGTAAAGTTTATAAATACGTGCCTCGATTGGTTATGTTTGGTGTATAAGCTTTGATCTCTTGTTTTTAAGCGAAACCGTGTGTCCCTCTTAAACCCTCAATACAGTTAAAAACAATTCTTTCTAGAAAACAAATAACATCAGTATTCAAAGCATATAAAGACAATTAGGGTAGATATTTCATTTATTCAAAACGGATACAGATTTATTTTGCATTTTTTATTTATAGCCATCATCACTTTGTTGGATGTAGAATTATGACAACTATTAACCAAATTTATCAAGCCGAATGCATGCAAAATGGTCCATTAAATAAATGTATATGCTCATAAGCATCTATGAAGGCAAAGAAACCATATTCGATAGGTCATAGACGATACAGTCTGCAAAAACAAACACAATAGTACATGTTAATTTTAAACAAACCAACACAATGATTGCAGATAATTACTCAAAACTTTATCCTCGCTGTAGAGAAGTGACTCAAACAGGTGAGGTGTCTTGAATCATACATCTACAATAAATTTATAATATCTGACTTATTTGTTGCTTAGAAAAAAATAATTCAACTCATATCCCCAAACTGGGATTATACTATCTTGTGTGTGCAGTAATATTTACATAAAACTTATATCTTATACAGAGTATTGATGATTTACCGTCTGTACCTTGAGCTTAAAACACAATTTAATTCAGTTAAATCCCACAGAATAGGACCAAAAAACGTTTTCGTATTAATAGAGGCATCTATCACGTAGGAGGTACTTTTGTCTGACCTTGATTTGCGCGTTACTCCTTTGTAATACATAGCTATCAAATCGGTTAACATATAAATCAATAATAACGAAGTGGATAAGAGTATTTTCCTTGTGTAAACCTATATAAGACTGCATTTGTCGGGGCTCAGTGTATGAAAACGTTGTCAATTTTTATCGTTGATTTTAGTGCCAACACATGTACCGCAATAGAGAGAAATTTTGTTGACACACAGATTTCTAAATTTACATTGAACACAAAATACTGCAAATCACAGCCTTCACATCACTGAATTTGTTCTAGGATCCGTCGGTGTGCAATTATTTAAATGTCTCTTTTCGCTTCTACGAGCCAAAGCTCAAGTGTTGAAACGTACGAATCCTCGCAGATTCAATTTGTGGATAGAAACGTACATGGAAATATTCCCAAAGATCCCCGTGGAAAGTTAATGTACTATCTGCGTTGTTTGTGTTATGTATTAGATCTGACCTATGTTCATCCAGAGGTAGAGAGACTCGGAAACTATCACAGGTACGATATTGGAAGGAAAGACATTGACACTTTAATCAAAATGTGCCAGGTACTGGCACCAGACAAACTGGAAAATAAATGTATCTTTGAATGTCCTGCACTATGTGGAAACTGGTCCGCCAAGTTCTATGATGTCAATGAAATTCGGCAGCAAGTGTTATCCACGACAGCAACAACTTCAATTACAGCACTTGCAGGAAAAAGTGCGTTGTTTGCGTCAACGACGGCGACTGCTAAAGTCAGCCTTGAAGGAAAATGTTATAACATAATGAAGATACTGACTTACACGTATTACTGGAAGGATGAGTACTACATGAAACCGATGAAACTTCTCCAGAGAAATAGTAGCATTTGCACTCTACTTTGATTTTTTAGATAATGTGATAGAAGTACAATATAGCTTCCACGGAGTTAATATTCTTGAATATATCATGTTTTTACTTTTTAAATTTTGTTTTTAAAGTTAGTGAAATTTTGTAAAGTTGTGACAAAAGTCAGTGACATCTATACGTCTGTGAAAAAAATGATCTAGTACTTTACATATTACAGATGTTTTGACATCAATCGAACTCGATGACATACATGTATTCCAAATTAGTAGAACTACATAAATGCAGTACTTTTTCAAGACATGAAATCATTATTGTATTCACAAAATATGGCGATATGCTTACTGAGGTTGTTGTTGTTGTTGTTGCTGTTGTTGTTGTTATAATCATTTTTGTTGTTATTATTATTAAATATTATTATTATTATTATTATTATTATTATTAACAATGGCTTCGAGTTTCAAGTATCCATATAGGTCTAGCTTCAAAATCCAGTACAGCGTTTGAAAACAGACAAAAGGGTCTTCCGGGATATATAGATATATACAGGGGTCGTGCTAAAACAATGACTAAAACGCTGACGTCAGCCTTTTGCTGACAACTAAAACTGGGTTTTCAAGTGCTAAAACGCTGACTGTTGGAAATATCCGTTATTTTCATTTATTTTTCTCAGATGATTTCTGTGGACAAAAAAAACGACGATTTGTATTATGATTTTATTCTTTATCAAGGGAGGTTGTAAATTATTGACAAATTAAATTACAAGTCTAATCCTCGATACAGCTAGTGCGATCTAACAGACTGTTCAACGGCAATCAAAAGTATCATAAATCCCTACAAAGTAGTATTGCACCTACATGACATTATATAATAATACTAAGACATATTTGCATCCTGGAATGAACAAATAAATAATAATGCAAAAAACAAAGCACTCACTCTTCCACAAAATCATTGACTTTGGCTTCTAAAGCGCTCATGCTACAGAATAATACTAAGTCATGGAAGATCAAGACTGTAAACTATTTTCATGAAATAAACACTAATACTGAAAGCTTTTTGGACCACTTTTATGGGATTTTTATGCTAAGACCCTATGCTGGGGAAGACCGTGTTGGATTGTGACAATGGAAGCCTTGTCAGATTGAGTCTGTAGCTGTATTCACTCAGGTCATTTTGACCTCACTTGGTGCCAAATGGCATGCTGGTATTTCGTTTTGCACGATTCTTCTGCAAACTGATCTGATTAGAAAGGTTAGTATTACGAATAAATGACCTTCTAGCATTTAGATAAGTTCAAATTCTTTGTATCCTAGACTTATGTGGCACGAAACTATTAAATAAAAAATTTAGATTTTGTTGACGCTGTAATATTATATTTATATTTGGACTGAAGGTCTCCAAGATCGTTTTTTGTATAAGACATACGAAGCTGAACTTGCCATGATAAAATCTCTGTAACTTATTACTTAATACAAATAATTAAAAGTCTTAGAATTAATTTTTAAAACCGTATTTAAATCAAAAACCTACACATCTTAAGTTTAAAATCAATACTGGATCAATAATTAAATCAACGAATAAATCTCTCAACATTAATATGCATTTTCTCCTCAATCTCCGAAGCAAAAACTTAGAGTACTTTTAGAATTAGTCTGTCTGTATCTTTCTTCTTCTTCTTCTTCTTAGTTGTCTCTTGCTTTAACGATCATTTACTTAGTTCAAAGTCCATTAGAATTCTTCTAAATGTATGTACATCACGCTCGTGCCACTATAAATGATATGCATAGAATCGTTTAGAGTTATCAATTCCATATCAATATTATCATAACTTATGAAAAACTCGATGCCAACAGATGTCTTGCCCAAGAAAATAACCCTTTCTCAAAATACAAATACGTGTAGCAAGAACCAATATTCTAGATCAGATTGTATCAAGTACGTTATCATTTAGTCTAAAATCTTACCCATTGTATTTTGTAACAATTTATAGGATAGTGACCAAAGTAACACGATAATTTGACTATGACACAATGTCAAACGAAAATAATGAGACATATTTCAACTGAAGCCCAATAAACTTATTCTAAAACCTTGGTCTGGTTGCATTTTGATATGACTGGAACACGACAGAAAGGTCGGTATTGAGGACTGAAGTAGACATACTAAATGAATTTGATTTGTATGGAAAGCAAACAATGACGACAAATTTAGTAGAATTCAAAAAGGGAGTGGCGATCGCAATGTATCTCTATTTAGGAGATCATATATCTCAAACAAAAGTTGTTGTCGCCAGAAATCACTCACAAAAATTAAACTTGAACAATTAAAACATTCAAAATATTTAAATAAATTCAATCATCTTCAGATATGAAATGTAGTGAAGATCGTTCCAAATTGAAGGAGAGAAGACGGCCTTTTTCCAAATTATTTGCGTTGTCTATCTCTCTGTGTATGTATGTATGTATGTATGTATGTATGTATGTATGTATGTATGTATGTATGTATGTATGTATGTATGTATGCATGTATCTATGTATGTATGTATACCAAAATATTCGGTATAGCTCCCAAATTCGTTGATGTTTAAAGTACTGCTACCACAATTATGAATATTATTATTATTATTATTATTATTATTATTATTATTATTATTATTATTGAACAATATAGAAAAGTGTTAAAAGCGTTCCAACCACCACTGCTCCAATTTAAAGGATCGTCATATCTGTCCAAATTGAATTTGTATGTTGCCGTTCCTCTTGTTTCAATTTCTAAGAAACTTGTCTATATTGTTCCAAACAGATATTCCTCTGTGTCCTTTGTAGCGAATATTCATGTAGGTCTAGTAAACTATGAGAAAGCTAACTTGCGCCACAACCAGCAACATTATTAACATTAGAATAAAAAAGTGGAGATGATAGTAGTATTCGTAATACAGTTTATCATTTTCATTTTTCGATATGAAAC
Source organism: Margaritifera margaritifera (assembly GCA_029931535.1). NCBI lineage: Eukaryota > Metazoa > Mollusca > Bivalvia > Unionida > Margaritiferidae > Margaritifera > Margaritifera margaritifera. The sequence continues at coordinate 2,448,693 of JAQPZY010001597.1, forward strand.
TATTTCAAATATTTTTTTCCAAAGGTACAACGAATAACAAAAGTATATTGTCATACGTTTTTATGGCGAATATCAATATGATAACGAAGAGATTTTTTTATGGAGAAGGAAACGTTTTGATGTAAGACTTGAATTTTGATATGTGTATGCAATCAGCCATTGTAATGTACTGGGTGTATATTTCATTGTGAAAGTCATTTTCTGTACGTATTGAACCTGTAGGAAATCTTTGTACAATACAATGTCCATAAATAACTGTGCCCCTTTAGTACAAAATGCTGTTTCATACCGACGTCGCCTACTTGTATTAAAAGTGGGTTTTATTGCACAAGTGTAGTCCTATTTTACCGTTTGGAATACTATTAGGAAGCTTTATACTTGGATATTTATTAAAATCATCATTATTATCCTTATCGCTATGCTTGGGAGCACTATGATACTGCAGTTCTGAGATTTACGCTGCTCACGCTTCTGCACTGCCTCTGCAGTTCTCCTCCGTTCAAAGTCTGTAGCTCCAGTATGGATGAGACTCTGCCAGGTGGAGCGCTCCTGTGTGAGATTTTTCCAAGACTCAGTATCAATGTTGAAGTGTTTCAAGGATGACTTGAGGGAATCTTTGAAGCGTTTCTTCTGATCACCCTGAGATCGCTTTCCCTCCTTCATCTCGCCGTAGAAGATCTTCTTTGGTAGTCTCTCTTTTGACATCCTGGTGACGTGGCCGGACCATCGCAACCTTGATTTCATCAGCAGATTGTGGAATCTTGGAATGCCTGCCAGTGTGAGAACCTCAGTGTCTAGGAACCTGTCCTGCCATCTTACCCTCATCAGAGTCCTTAGGCAGCCCTTGTGAAAATGGTTCAGCTTCTTGGCATGGCGTCTTTACACCATCCAGGTTTCGCTATCGCATACAGCAGGATTGGCAACACAATGGCTTCGTAGACCTTAAGTTTTGTTTGTGGACTGATGCCTCTGCGCTCCTACACATTTGCACGTAGTCTGGCAAAGGCCACACTTGCTTTAGAAATTCTGGCATTGGATTCATCATCGATGTGGACTGCACGTTACAATAAATTTTTCTCGCAGCAGTTTCTGAATTGGAATCAACAACTTCAAACAAATGACCTTTGATGCAAGTGTGGATAACCAGTTGTGATAGATGTACTTAACTTATTAGAAACGAATGATAACAAAGCACAACATATTTAGAGTTGATCTTCGGAATTCCAGAACGATCATACTGGAGTCTGTACTTAAGTTTCTACTCAAGCTAACTTCAAAACTTATAGATTTACTTTTCTGAAATCTTCTTGAGACTTATATTTTATGTTATCAATGAATAACAAATAGACCATACCAACCGCGAACTATGGTCATAGAATGGTCATAGATTAAAGTACTGTGTCTCTTTTGTGGATATAATATGGGGGGGGGGGGTAGAGGTCGACTAGAGTAAGAGTTGACTTTTAACTTATGAATATATGAATATCAATGACAATTAGGTTCAGCATAATGGTTACATGTTTATCGAGAACTTTCTCAGATTTTAAACCTTTCTTGATTATTTGTTTCCAGGTTTACAAGCACACTAAATGTACCAAACCTATATATCTTCCTTTGAATATGATAAGCCTTTCAACAGTGAAAGACGCCTACTCTACCTGGCTCGATGTACGCAAAGTTAAATAGCAACATGGTTTTTTTTGTGTTTTTTTTTGTTTGTTTTTTTCTTTGGTTTGTTTTTTTCGCCTTTGTCTATGTTCCAATAATAAAGATGGGTGGTATATTTATTACAGAATCATCCAATGTATATATCTCAATAAATTCAAAAACAAAGAAAGATAAGAGTTACGTTTCTACCTTCTAAGTTGGAGGTTCGTCGTGGTAAGAATAAATTCAACTACATGTAACTTGAATTCACACGGAAACGTTAAATGTTAAAATAAATATCGTGTATCATGTCTCATTTTAAATTTAACCGGAAGATCTGTATAACGTATGAAACGTCTACACTGTTTTAAAATATTCTCACTTAAATCCATTATGTAAACCTGTCCATTGCGGTTTAACAGAGCACAGCCACATTTTAATCAAGTGGTGTTCCACCATTACGGTACTGGCATTACCCAGCGCTCAACAGTAACAAATGTGTTCATATACATTTGTTGTAAGTATCATTCATTTGCACAAGTATTTAAGTTAAAAGTGAAATGCGGTTAAACAATATTTGGTGAAATGCATACCTACAGTTTCAATGTTGTTCTAATTTAGGCCTTTTCCCATATAATTTATTATAATTTGTTTTATATTGAGTCAGTAATTCATGGGAAGTTTTCTTTTCCTCCACAATTAGTATCATAGTTCTAAATTTTGAACTATTAAATAATTTCGTCACATTACTTAACATTTGATTATATTATTAAAAATAACTGACTTATTAATCATGCCAGCTAGAATAGAATTACGTCTCTCTCCAAAACAGAAACAGCATGTTATACATAGACAGACCCATCATGTGAAAAGTATGACGTAATGCTCATTTTAGTTAGCGGGCAGATCTAGTCACATTTCCTACCAAAAATAGTACCAACATAATGTTCATTTTAGTTAGAAAACCGCCTTTTTCCGCAAAAATAGAATCTGTTACATTGTTACCATTTCTAACCAGACAGACTCAACCTGTTAAAAAACATATGAACCAATCTTTTAGGTAGTACATTCTTTTCCCTATACATTTCAACATGATGACCTAATGTTAATTTCCCATATGGCTCTATAATCGTTCACCCTATTTAACATGTAGATCCTGTTTGGCTCTCAACTGCCATTTCCGTAATGGCGTCCAAAGTTTATTCCCATTGTCGCTGTATTCCGCAGATCCGCATACGATTTCAGTTAGAGGCCAAATGGACCCATCATGTTAAAATGTTACATTTCCCCGCTAAAACAGACCCATCATGTTACGATGTTACAATTTCCCACCAAAGAAACAATGGCAGCCTAATGTTAATTTCCCATTATGTCCTATAATCTTTCTACATTATTTAACGTAGGACTCCCTATATGATCTACTTGTCCACCCCATACTACTGCTGACATCATGACTCAATTTCAGTATGTATCAACATTTTAGGTATAAACGATGTACTTTACTACATAGAAGAGTGCTTCTTTGAACAAAAGGAAAAGCAGTGAAATAAAGAACTGCCGATGATGAAAACGTGTGAACCTAACATCTATACGGCCCTCTCTTTCATTTTGTTAAAACAAATTAAATTCATATATTGAATTAGTTTATAATTTGCCGCATTGCAGATATCCTCCGTAAATTAAAATTTGGTACCTTCCTTTAAATAAATTTCCAAGTTTTATTTCAAATGAAGGGACAGATGGTCCATTGCTAGACAGATGGTATATTGCTTGATTTTCCAGCAGAACAACTTGTTTCAGAAATACCGATTATGAAATTTAGTGAACGTAAGTAACATGATATATATATATATATATATATATATATATATATATATATATATATATATATATATATATAATCTGCATAAATAAAGTTTATTCATAGTAATGAAGGAATATGGACGTGTTTGTTGTGTCGTTATTTTTTCAGCCTTTCTCTGGTCATGCACATATATAATCACTACACGTAATCAGTATCTTGTGACATGCTGCGGCTACGGGGAGGTAGATATGGAAGAACGTTCCACTTCACATATCTCCAATAATTGTTTAACATGATCGGTTGCAATTATTTCTTTCACACAACTACATAATATTGTCATGTGACTGGTTTTAGATCATTACCTGGATGGACGAATACCATAGACGTAGTTACAAAGGTGAATCTTTGTTTATTTGACTTAATTATAATCAATATGTTAAACTTTACGTAATTTGTTTAGCTAGGAATCGCCATTCATAACAGTGGTCCGTGTGTGTAGATAGATGCAAATGCGAATGACGTTCAGCCTAATGCCAAGAACTATCTTGATTATTGTTTGAAGTGCCTCAAATTAAATATCTTTATAAAAACTGGCCCATTAAGTTTAATAAATGCATGCTAAACAATTGCTGTAAATGAGCGATCAATTTGCCTGTACTGAGTCCGACTTTCATCAGTATTATTTTTAATTTTTCTCTCTATAGAAAATAAAGTTACTATAATAGAATACTCGATAGTATTATTGATATTTTCATGTCATCTATAAATTTTAGTACCAGTTTCCAAATTGGGATTCTTTTGAAAAGGGTAAAATTGTCACAGTTTCTCCATCTATGGACTACTGGTCCAAGGTTGATTTCAACTTTTACAAGATTATTCAGCAGGAACACGATAATAATTTGTACTGGACTTTCTCTTTTTATTTGTTTGACAGCATTTGAAGTACGAATCAGATCTTATGCACTTTAGTTCAGCTTTGAACACCCGAAATTCGCTTGTATTATTGCTTAGTGACTTGATTGAGTGACAGCGTTATCAATAGAGTTTGTTTGCATACGTGACGTCATAAGTCTATTATAGAGTGTTTTAATGCACGTATTCCTAATGTTGACTAGGCTTACTTCAGCTGTGCCTGGCCCGATAATACCCGACCAGATAAACTTATTTTATCACCTTGACCCAGGTAAGTCATTTATGATCAATAAACCTGTTTACCGGCAGTTTTTCCTGGAATCCGACAATGAAATATCATGGCGCGTGCAAACATTGACATGTAACCAATGGACAAAACTGTCGAGATTGGAGATGAATTTTATTATTTATTACCGTATTACTGGGCTCGAATTTTAAACTTTGATAGTCAAAAAGTGCGAGATAAGATTTAAAGCGGCATAATAGTGCTGAAATCTCTACGGCAGACGAACAAGACTAATTTCATTTGATGTTAATGACTTACTCTGTTGCTCCAGAAGAGTGAATATTCTTCTCCAATTGAAAAACTATAATACGTTTATTCAATTTACATCTCATGAAATACTTGTATTGGTTTAAGTGCATTTGCAGTATCAAAACAGACAATGACTAGCACACCAATGTGGCAGGTGGCCATGTTAGTTACCTGAACATGATCAGTACTCAATGTTTAATGGATGCTTAATATGCAGGCATTGAAAGGTAAGCGTTTGTTTGACATTGATATGATATGGTATTAGCCAGAATGGAAAGATGCAACACAAATCTGGGCAAATATAACCATTTTAAAATCCAATATTTTTTTTTAAACAGTTCTTAATATCAAACACATTGTGGAGTTATGCGATGATTAGTTTGAATACAAAGATGAAGTTTATTCCATTGAAAGATGAGTGCTTAGGTCCAATAGGTCCAATATTGCCTTCACTAAATGTTGTTATTAATACTTCTGTCTCCTCCGGGAAATTCCCATCATTTTTCAAAACTGCCATTGTAAAGCCTTTGCTGAAGAAACCAACACTTGATCATAACGATTTAAAGAACTACCGCCCAGTTTCTAGCCTCCCATTCATGTCAAAAATCTTAGAAAAAGTTGTTCTATCCCAACTTGTATCTCATCTGAATTCAAACAGTCTTTTTAGCAATGTACAGTCTGCATATCGCCCACCGAAACTACCCTTCTTAAAGTAGTTAACGACCTTCTCTCTGCTTTGGATAGTGGAAAGATTACAGTCCTCACCCTCCTTGACTGTCTGCAGCATTTGACACAATAGACCATGATATATTACTTCACCGTCTCTATCATATATTTGGCATTCACGATACAGCCTTACTATGGTTCAAGTCCTACTTGGTCAACAGGACACAAATTGTGTCCGCAAATGGAAAACACTCCAGCCCAGTTGATCTATGTTTTGGTGTGCCACGGGGTTCTGTTATTGGACATATTCTCTTCATTCTATACACTCAGCCGCTCTCAAGTGTCATAGATAGTCATCCAGTGTCTCACCAATTGTACGCTGATGACAGCCAAATATACAAATCGAGCCACCCAACTGAAGTTGATGCTACCATCCAAGGTGTAGAGAGGTGCATTTCCGATATGAAATCATGGATGACATGTAACAAGCTGCAGATGAATGATGATAAAACTGAAGCCATTCTGATTACAACACAAAGACTTTCTCATTCACATCATTTACCTCTAACAATAAATATCAGCAACATTAAATTTACACAGTCAGTACGAAACCTACGGTGTTACTCTAGACAGTTCTCTCTCATTGCACCAACATGTCATGAACATATGCAAGGCTGCATATCTTGAGCTGAGAAGCATCAGCTCCATTCGCAATTACCTTCCAGTTGATGCCACTAAAACGCTTGTGTGCTCCTTAGTACTTTCAAGACTGGACTATTGTAATTCAATTCTATCTGGTTCGTCTCAGTATCTACTCCAGAAACTTCAAAAAGTTCAAAACACAGCTGCTCGGATCATTCTTAGACTTCCACGAACAGAGCACACCTCCCCCTGCTCTGTGCCCTACACTGGCTACCCATTCGATCCAGAATCAAACACAAAATTTGTTTTCTGTGCTACGTTTCATTGACTGGCTCCAGTCCAACATACCTATCTCACCTCACCCATGTGTACACACCAGCAAGATACTTACGCTCCTCTTCCGACACTCATATTCTCATTATTCCCACTATCAAAATGAAGTCAAACGGACAACGTTCTTTTGCATACCAGGGCCCAGCAACGTGGAACGAATTGCCTACTGAACTTAAAAACAAAGACACAGTGATCTCATTCAAGAGTTCTCTTAAAACTCACCTATTTCGACTGCAAGAATAGACCTAAAGACTTAATAATGTTTCCTTACCTTAACTAGTTTCAGCATGTTTTTCTTTTCTAATTTCATGGTGTTTGTTTTTTTCGTAATCATATCATTATATATGTTTTTAGGTGTTATCTAATGTTGTAAAGCACTTAGAGCTTCTAAAGATTAGGCGCTATACAAAGTCCTCATTATTATTATTATTATTATTATTATTATTATTAAACACCCCAAACTAGTTGTGAATAATTGTCAACAAGACTGGCCTTGAACTCAGTGTCAGTCAACAATGTGTTTACCAATTGACCAGAACTTTAAAGTGCTACTTACTATCATGGACAAGGTTAAACACACATAATAGGTTAATTATATATAACACCTCCCCTCATAAAAAGAAAGATTTATGCAATATAGCTTTCTTTGACAAATTAATCAAATATGCATAAAATACTGTTATAATCAAAATCATATAGTAGCATATTTTATGAATGGCACTCAGCTGAATTATGCAAAATATACACAAAATAAAACAATATAGTCCTTCTATATACTTGAGAGTGTACCAATTCTTTTTATTACCAGGCACCGGAAATTCAGTGATAGCCTTAACCTTAGCTTCTACAGGTTTAACGTGACCTTGTCCCATAATATGTCCTAAATATGTGACACAAGCATGGCAAAATTAAATAAATCGTCCGACTTGCATCACTGAGTCGATTAAAGAATTTCTGAATGGTTTACAAGTGATCTTCCCAGGTGTCGCTGTAGATGATGACGTCATCGATGAACGTGTCACAATTATCTAGACCGGATGTTATCATGTTCATAAAACGCTGGAATCTTGACGGAGAATTTTTCATACCAAAAGGCATCACTTTATATTGATAAAGCCCATCTGGAGTTGCGAATGCTGAAATTTATTTTGCCCTTTCCGTGAGTGGAATTTGCCAGAAACCTTTTAAAAGGTCAAACTTGGTGACGTATTTCGCATTTCCATTTTTTTCGATGCAATCATCTGTTCTTGGGATTGGAAATGAATCCGTTTTGGTGACACTGTTGACTTTTCTTTAGTCAGTACACATGCGGAATGTTTTATCTGGCTTAGGAACAAGAATACATGGTGAACTCCAGTTACTTTTACTTGGTTCTATGTTATCATTCTCCAGTTATTATTTAATTTCCTTTTTCAAATATTCCTGCTTGAGAGGATTCACCCTGTAAGGGTGGTGTTTCACAGGTGTAGAATCCACTATATCAACGTCATGATAGATAGTATTTGTTTGTGTTGGAACATCAGGAAACAAGTGCTCATATTCATGTAATAACTGTTTTGGTTCATTTTTCTCCTGTTGTGGTAAATGTGAAAATTTCTGGTCCATATTGTTCAATATTTCTGAATTCCGAAGTTTGGTTAAATGAAAGTCACTACTTTCAGATTGTAATCCATCGCTTACATCCTCACTGTGTGGGACAGGTACAGCTAAATTAATTGAGTTATCAACTCGGCTATATCTGTCAAAATACTCCTTTAACATATTTATGTGACAAAGTTACCTCATCAAAAGACTGACCAATAAATGTGTCAGCTAAAGGAATAATGTTTTGATCAACATCATTCTAAAGAGCTCTATTTGCCATAGATCTGGTAACTGCACATGCAGGATACAAATCAGGGATTTCAATGTCAATAGGATCAACGTTTTGATCCAAACAAGGCTTGTCAGTTACAAGTGGATTAGCCACGACCTTATCTCCAGCTAGGGCATTGTCTAGCAATACATGGAAACCTTCGATAGGTAGAGAAGTCACTGCCCCAACAGTCACGGGTCCAGAAACTAAGTTTGATGTCAAATTGACACAGTAGAGAGCAACATTAACAAAGCCGCACTCTACTACCTGAATAAGAACACTTTCACAAGAGGAAGACTTCTCAGATAAAGGCAAAGTGAGCGACAACAAAAGACTCTGAGAAGCTCCTGTGTCCCTTAATATTGTAATAGGGATAGGTTTGGAAGAATCACCAATAAGTTATATAGAACCTTCTGACATGACTGCTTCATAAATCTCCAAAATAGAGTCAGACTGAGGTTTGTTTGACCCAACAAAGTATTGCTTTCAATACAAGACCGTGACCTTGACCTCTTTGAAATAAGAGCATTTGGAATAGCTCTGTATTTACTCTGTTGCTTATTTTTCAACCTGTAGCAATCAGAAATGACGTGCCCTTTCTTTTTAGAGTAAGTGAACGTAGGAAGAGATAAGGATTTCTGATGCTTAATTTTCAACCTGTAGGAATCAGAAATAACGTGCCTTTTCTTTTTACAATAAGTACACGCAGGAAGAGAAAAGGATCCATGATCAGTCTTATCAGATGTTTGATTTCTGAAAGTTGTTCCGTATTGAAATTTGGAAGTAATCACAGACTCTAACCCAACCTGGGTAGGACTTGAAACAAAGTTCTCAACGTTAGATGACATTGTGAATGCTTCCTGGCTTCACTAAAGATTTCTCAAATGGATGAAATAAAAATCTTTATCAGGGACAATGAAAACTCCGAAACAAAGTCAATTTAAATTGTAGTTTAAAGAAATTCACATCCAGGACGAGCCCCAATTTTTGTTACGACTCTAGGTTTTAAAATAATGTAACAGAAAGAAAGTGAAACCAACAATGTATGTAAGATCAACAAACAATTTATTTATCTATAATTAAAATGAAAATTTAAAAAAAACACTTACAATTTGTGAATCAAATTCCAAATAATCCTAAATGTCCTAAACACAAGTCAGAAATTATAGAATGTTCCGAATGAATGAATGTTCCGAATGAATGACTAGTCTTGAATATCACGATATACCACAAAAATTCAGTCCAGAATATCTTTGAGAATGTCCACAAATATCTAAAAGTCATATATATATATATATATATATATATATATATATATATATATATATATATATATATATATATATATATATATATATATATATATATATATTGTTATGTATGATGTTTATATAATATTATAAATATTTTAGGAAATTGTAAATGTTTCTTCACTTTAATATTTGCTTAAATCTTAATGTTATCAGGAAAAACATGTTTAACTAGTGTCCTTGAATTAGATTGTTTTGATCAATATGTTTTCTCAATTTGAAGGTCAAGGTTGAATTTTGTTTACAGTTAGAATTCCATTAAGATGACTCATATTCTAGAACATTCTGTCATGTGACTAATCTTTATATATACCATGTTTGGTGGACATTTTTTCAGTTTTGACATTACCATCAGTCTTGTAAAGAGCTATTACAGTTGTGAAAATTCATTCCAAATTCTAAGAGAGGAATTATTTTAAATATTCATTGGATTATAACAGTGCTCATAAACTTTTGGATTTTGGATTTTTAATTGATGATTTTGGAATTTAAGTGAACTTATTCAGATATTTTGGAATACTTCATTTTGACATCAGCACATCAAGATTACTAGTACATCAGGACTTTGGAGACCATTAGCACATCATAACATTCAAGGACACAGCCGTGAATTCGGAACATTCTATATTTAGGACTTGTGATTAGAACAATCATTCTTATTGGATTATTAGGATTTCAAAACACATTACTGTAAGTGACTTTTTGATTTTTCATTTTAATTATCTAGTAATAAATTGCTTGTTGATTTTTACTTGATTTGTTGGTTTCACTTTCTTTCTGTTACATTTTTCTTAGACCATAGAGTCGTAACAATATATATATATATATATATATATATATATATATATATATATATAAATATATAAATATATATATATATATATATAAATATATATATATATATATATATATATATATATATAAATTCAAAGGTTAATGAGCACTTTATGGTAACTCCAATGAATGTTCAAATAAATAATTCCTTTCGAATTATGTCTTCAGCACAACTATAAACTCTGACCAGTAACAGATTCCCAAGGACTGATTTTAAAACAGGAATGAATAAATGCGTATTAAGTCCCTATTATATACACATATTCTAATAACCCACAATGCAACAGAACGTGCATCGTTCTTGTGAAAAAACCCCAAACTAGTTGCGAATAATTGCAAACAAGACTGGCCTGGAACCCAATATCAGTCAACAAGGTGTTTACCAATTGACCAGAACTTTAAAGTGCAACTTACTATCATGCACAAGGTTAAACACACATAATAGGTTAATTATACATAACATGACTCACGTCCTGTTATGATGTGGATTATTATAAAATAGGTATATAATACGGACTTGATACGCATTAACTTCATTCCGGGATTGTATCATGGTGGTATATCAGTACATTCAAGACTATTGGAATTCATTCGGAACATTCTATATTTTTGAACTTGTGATAGGACATTTTAAGATTATTTGGAATTAATTAACAAACTGTAAGAGTCTTTTGAATTTTTACTTTGTATTATAGGGAAATAAATTGCTTGTTGACTTTACTTACATTGTTGGTTTCACTTTCTTTCTGATATTTATTTTTAAGACCTAGAGTTGTAACACTACCTACACAGCTTTCGTTGGCGGGTATTTCGTTGGCGGGTTGGGTGCATGAATTCATGTACGGCTGGAAAAGGTTAGAATGGTCTATTTAACAGACTTTCTATAAGAATTTTCATTGTTTTGTCTTTATTAGAAGCAAAATTTACGTATTTACCAGTATAATGTTTTACGTTACAGACGTATGAACCGAAAAAATGCTGTGCGAACTTCAATATGATCCACTTCGCGGATCATACAGTTTGCACAGAGTTTTTGCGGTTCATAGTTCAATAAACGTAAAAAGATAAATGGTCAATCCTTAAGTATTCCAAGTTAGTATAACTATACTAAGACAGTACTTTTCAAGGCTATAAATCATTATATTATTCACAAAATATGGCCATATGCATACTGAAGTTGTTGCTGATGTTGTTCTGTTATTTCAACTGCAAGATTAGACTTAAAGACTTAATAATGTTTCTTTACCTTAATTATTGCCAGCATACTTTTGTTTTCTAATTTCATGGTATTTGTTTTAGTAATCATGTATTTATATATGTTTTTATGTGTTATCTAATATTGTAACAGAATGCTTGTGATGTACATCATTTATTTTATACTCTCCCACCTTTATGTTCACTTGGTTGTGGGCCTTCATTTAGTTAACAGCATTGTCTGTATATAATAAAAGTAGTGTAGAGAATATCTTGTGTTTGTTCCTAAATACTCACAAAACATGGTGTCAGATGTGGGGTTTGCCTATGACACTGGATTATAAGCACTAGTTGGATATAATCGAACTGAGAATCATTTTCACAAAAGGAACGTTCCAGTTCAGATTTAATTGATCAAACAGTTTCCAGCAATGGCGACATTCCAAGTTCCAAGTCCAGACAAATTTCAGTTTTCTAACCCAGAGTCATGGTCAAAGTGGATTCAGAGATTTGAGCGCTTTAGACTTGCTTTTGGATTAAATGACAAAGAAGAAGAAACAAACAAGTTGAGTTGAATTATGTATGCTGTATATAGTAAACAATGAGAAGCGTTTTAACTTTTTTTTAAACCCCTGTGATTATTATTATTGAAGATAGATTCATGTAGGAACTTAAATATCATGTAATTCCATATAGTGGTTTTTAATGTTTAACCAGGACATTTCTCGTGTACGCATAAATAACATGTATAGTAGTTTTTGTACTAACACACGTCTAAATTGTAATAACGCCATCTGTAGATGTAAATCTATGTGATAATAACTATGACAAACATAGTCTTAAAGATCAGTTATGACTAAAGTTCTATGTTTGACTAAAGATATCTGTAATAACTGAGTTCAAGCAGCTTTATACTTTCCAATGGAATAATAACATAAGTTTAAACCTAAAAATGATTGGATATAAAATATGCCCATGTAGGAAAAGTCTTCAATGTTACACTGTCTAGGAATCTAATACCACATTAAAAAGACAATGGTTTGTTTGTATTGAAATCTACTTAAAAAGTCAAGACGCATATATATTTTGTTGAACGTTTAGGTATGCGGCAAAAGAAACAGTCAAACCTTTTATATATGGCTAATTAAGAAATGATACTGTTGAATTGATGATACTTTTCACTGTACACAGGCTATCATTAATACTACAAATTATACTTAATACCCGCATATGTTCATAACATATTTGTCTATTTAATTGTTATTATGCACACATTTTTGCTTCGGGCTTTCAGTCCTTGTAGAAACAAACACCTTGCATTCTTATCCTTTCTGGTTGGTGTGTTATGTCTGTATGTTCCATGGTAATTATTTAAAAGTATTTTGCCTTGATTGACAATGAATTTGTTTTCAAAATCTGAAACTACTGCATCGTTTATAAGATAGAACAAATGTCACAACACTCAGTGGAAGAGCTGTTTGTTCTAGACGAACCTCGTTCTATGGCGGGCGTTTCCGGTTCTCTCATTAGCTCCTTGATGGGTTCGCTCCAGTTACGTTGCAACCAGCTCATTTTGAAGGCCATGATCTTCTTAACCGCTCTCTGTGTTCCACCAATAACGACACTGTGGGTCAAAAGTAGCTGTTGTTGCACTGCGCTGATTTCGAAGAACTTGTTCCCTGAATCTCCACACATCTCGTCGTCTTGAAAAATACACTGGTTCAAGAGGAGTTCAGGTGAAAGAAGCAAGCAGAGTGCCACGAGGGCAACTGTTTCATCCTCTGAGAGAATGTAATTCGAGTAGTTGGTCAGTCGGGACAGGTTTGGATTGTCATCTAAGTCCATAACTGTGCTCATGCAGTATAGATAGTACATCAGCCTGGCCGTGGGTCGTTCGAAACTTCGGCGCTACTTCCGATTTCTCTCACTCCAAGTTCAGTCCTACCCAATAACGCCATTTTGTCAAACGGCTCTTCTCAACTGGCGTATCTATATTTGTTTAATAGATAGCACCAATGCACGTGATAGATAAAACACTGCGTGATACAATCTTAAAGCTGTAAAGACCTGTATGAAAGTATATCTTAGAGTATCCAATATGCTTTCTGTCAAAACTAAATTAAATCGGGATGCTTTAGGTACGTATATTTCTCTGCTTTCATTTACGTAGCAATACGTGGATGATGCTAGGGTTGATTGAAAGACCAAAATGGAGCAAAACACTAGGAAATATATGAAATGAAACAGCAAATGATAATTTCAAAACAAACAAATGTTTGCAAAAATTCAATTAAAAAAAGTTGTCACTAAGGACATTCACCAGTGCAAGTTTACCGGTCGTTATTACCTCACTAATATGTTAAAGCAAATAACTGCTCCAGTACCAAATGATTGACTACTTCTTTCTCTTAGAAAAAAACAAGAACAAGAGGTAAGCAATCAGATAGATAAACAAACAAAAGTGCGAACATAATAATATAACAAGAACATAACAAAATAACAGCAACATGTGAAACAAATGTTCAGAAGGCTTTGTTTTATAATTGTATTTTCTATTCTATTTGTATACACCTGCGAAAACATGTTCACGCTTAGCCAAATTTGACCTTCTTTTCTTCTTCTTTGGATAGTCAGAGATAACAATATATACGATCAGTCGGTCACGCAGAGCAGTTAATAATAATTGATAAAGTAGTTTCCAGTAATTGTGCATCACGTGAATCACTTTCTTTGTGTACTTACGTTTTTCGATTGTCAACGGGTCAGACATCAAGTGCACTTCAAAACTACGTCAACATTGTGCTTCTTTATGATATCGAACCTGCGCTTATGAGTTCTTTTATAACGAATGCAGCGGTGAAAAATGATCGATCTAATAACACGTTAGTTTTGATCAAACTGCTGGTATCCGAATGATAAATAACTATGCTAGTTGTAGTTGCAGTCGTAAATGTGGGATGCTAACGACTGTGTCAATTTAGAATGCAGATGGAACTGTTACTTTTCAGTATGCAATGCAAATATAAAAAGTTGCCATCGCAGTAGCTAGTTTACAGATGCGAATAGTGATTGCTAAATCTTTTGATTGCTAATATTGTTGCGATTAGCAGTGACTTCAACGATAGTACTATGGACTAAAATATTGTTAATGTAGTTGGTTGTTGAAGAAAGTATACTGAACCACTAGAAGAACTCAGCACATACAACGTGATGGTTTTCAAGCATTCAAAAGACTACAAACATTAAACTTTTACACTAACTACTCCTGCGATAACAATTTCCTTTTATTTACTGGTCAGAATGATAATAATGATATGTGGTGTGAAATATTTTGGAGAAAGCAGTAGTGCTTAAACAAAGAATATTCACATGAATCTAATGACTCGTTGTGGCAAACTTCCAAGTTGTTGTGTTTATCAAGTCATATAGTATATTAGAATTTACCATCGTTGGTGCCGCATTGGAAATCCATTCTTTGTCCTGTATGTGGCAGGAATATTCTCTGCCATTGTCAATGGGTTGGTGCAAATAAGTTTTAAGTTTCTTGATTGTTGATATGTTCAGTCAGGATCTATTTTTTTGTTGTTGTTTGTTCTTCATCTTCCTTTGGAATATTGACAGTTTCATCCATTTGAATCGTGTGTAGTTACTTAACCAATCACAAACTAGCAATGACTTTACTTTTAACTTAGTTGTTCGGACGTTTGGAAGAGAATAAATACTATATGCCCAATGCCCATCGTTATGACCGAGATTACCATCTTGCGAGGGGCGTAGCCTAGAGCTCGGTTAAATAAGACAATTCGAGTCATTTGTTTTCTATATGATTTGTATTATTGGCCACTTTGTTTCCAGACTACTCCTCCCTTCATTTTCATTTCATTTCATTTCACCCGTATCCTTGCTGGTTGTAGGGGCGCCACTGATGACTTTGCGACAATTTCTCTCCATTTCGCCCTGTTCTCCACTGCTCTTTGGGACTTTGCAATGTCCATGCCTGTCCACTCTTTGATATTGTCTTCCCATCTCTTCTTCTGTCTGCCTCGTTTTCTCTTTCCTCTCACTGTGCCCTGTAGGATTGTCTTTGACAGGCCAGTTGAGCGTGAGACGTGACCATACCATCTTGGTTTGCGTTTCTTTACAGTGGTGAGCAGATCTTCATAAGGTCCAATTGCGCCTTGGATTTTAGTCCGCACCTCCGCATTAGAGACGTGGTCTAAGTATGAGATTTTCAGGATCCTTCGATAACATCAAATCTCTACGCCATGGATTCTTCTCTCTAATTCTGCTGTTAGGGTCCATGTCTCACATGCATATAGGAATATGGACATGACGAGGGAGCGCATAAGCTTGATCTTGGACCCAAGGGTGATGTTGCTGTCTTTCCAAATAGGCTTCAGCCAAGCCAGAGCAGCTGTTGTCTGCGCAATCCTGGAAAGAACCTCATGTTTTGAACCTTCATCAGAGGCGATAGCACCGAGGTACTTGAAGCTTGTTGCTGTGCCCAGCTTCTGTCCATTCACTCTTATTTCCTTTCGGATGCCACTAGAGTTTTTTGTCATTAGGCTTGTCTTTTCAGCGTTGATCTCCATCCCATATCTTAGTGATGCTTGATTGAGACGGTTCACTAAGGTTTCCATTTCTTCTTCATCTCCTGCTAAGCCATCGATATCATCAGCGAAGCGCAGGTTGGTGATTGTTCTGCCTGCAACACTGACACTGCCCTCATGGTCTTCCAAGGCGTCGGACATGATCCTTTCCAGGTAGATGTTGAAGAGAGTGGGTGAGAGAAGGCACCCTTGTCTGACTCCGACTGTGGTTCTGAACCAGTCTCCTATGTTGCCATTGACGAGAACTGTACTAGTCGCCTTGTCATATAGGATTTCTATAGTGCGGATTAGTTTTGCGTTTATGTTGTATATCCGTATGGTGGCCCACAAGGCTGCATGCCATACCTTCTCGAAAGCCTTCTTAAAGTCAATGAAGACATGATAGAGGTTCTGTTGATGCTGGAGATATTTTTCACAGAGGATTCTAAGTTTGAAGATCTGTTCTGTAGTGCTACGTCCTGCTCTGAAACCTGCCTGTTCTTCCGCAATGATGTGCTCTGCTTGGGGTTTCAGTCTATTGAGGATGATCTTAAGCATAACCTTCTTAATCCTGTTGTTAATCTCATCGTATTGTTTTGCTCCTTCATGGTCTCCTCCCTTACGCGTCAAATAATGGTTTATAATATGGTCCTCAGTCATATTCAAACTCCGTCTCTCAATCTCTTTTTATGTTTATCTCTGCCAGTTTGCACGCGAATACAAGATTTCGCACGCTGTGTCATATGTGGGTGTGTTTTACTGAAGGATTTTTTCATACATTGTCATTTGGCATCGAGTCTTTTACCACAGGAGTTTGATTTTTCGTCCATAAAAATAGAATAAAATTAGGAATAAAAGAAATACCCGTATCTATACTATAAATATACACAAGGAGTGCAACGAGACCCCATCTGTCCTCCCTATTCGAATTTCGTCTCTGTCTTTTTCTCACCTTAAAATGGCACAAAGATTGAAAAACCTACCTCCCTAACTCTATACAAGTGTTCTAGCACTTGAACGATCAAAGCCGATGTACTATACCCAGGACCTTTCCAACTGAATCATTTGAGCTATCCCAAGCCGATGTATCCGAACCGTTCTGTGAGGTCTATTTTCAGATATTCTGTCCATAATGCCACTCAGGATTATGCGATAACCCCTCATCCTTGGTCCAGCATCTATTGTCTGCATATTGCCAGATGTTCGTTGTTAAAACTGAAATAAATGGCTTTTAATAAAAATTGATATCTATGTAAATCTTAACATAATCTTTGACAAAAGCACTTCGAAAACTGCTTGTGCTCTAAATGACTCAACTAGATACCATTTACAATAAATTGGCATTCGTGCAATTTTATTACTTTCTACCAGATTTGAACTAGGATTTTTTACTAGCTTTTCGGCATATCTTCTCAAACTCTGCAAGTGGCCCCATCCTAGTAGTAATAAAGATATCTTGATGGTCCAATATCCATAACATAACTATTACCATTAAACAAAATATGGGCTTACCAGTCTGATAAATATCAACACCCCCAACATAACAGATATCTGACCTGCACCAAAAAAGTGCACGTTCTTCTAGCCTCTAAAATGTCCAGCATTCTATCAAATCAAAGAATCCATTTTTTTGTCTGGTACAGTTGTGATTGGTTACAACATATTGTGAATGACGTGGTTTAAGTTTTATTAATTTGCAAAACATCACCCTGAATCAGTATCCATCAGACCTACTTTAAGTATATCTCAATTTTCACGAGTCTGATGGTCTTACATTTTTCTTTTACATCTACTTTATCCCTTTGGACAGATTAATTTGAAACATATCCAGACTAAGCTTGGTGTCTCTACGCGGTAAAAAAATATTCCGCTTAATTTAAACAATATGTTTACAAGATTGAATGGAGGGAAGAAATTCACTTCTCATACATGCTTTCAAATTCTCTGGCAATACAGCTCCACAAACTCTTGTGCTTTTTTGTAAGTTACATAAGCTTCGGCATGAGACAGTACTTTCTCATTTTGTATTTATTTGTTAATATTCAAATTTCGTCTATTTTCCGTCTCAAAATAGTACGCAAATAAATTTGGATCACTAAATATTACCGTAATTTACAACGAGATCGTTTAAATATTTTGCATTGTCAAGGAGTTGTGTGCAAGAAAATAGATTGTATTATACGTGAAACACAAATGTAGGTGTGTTTCGTTGATGCGTACACAGCTATACCAGGCTTGTATTGTTTTTAGCCTTGCCATTCCAAAATATTGACTTCTGTTCACTTACTGCAGCACGCACAAAGTGCCCGCAGCGAGGGCCATTTATCCCGAGTTCGCTGGCCGTGGATTTGACGGCGACCGCAATAAGTATAGTGATAATTCTCTATGTATCATCAAAATACAGACGAGTCTTGTCAGCTGTAGAGGAATGTGAAATGTAATACTTTCTTCTTTATTGCTAACCGTTCTACGGGATACAATTTTTTAATATATTAAGTCAGACTTATGTCACATTAATGCCATGATATCGGATAGACTATAGTCTGTTCCAAGATATATATTTTACAGTTTAACAGACAAGTTGAATTCAATTATTTGTTGTACGCATTACAAAATGAGAAACATGTGAGTTTTATTATCCAGAAGGATTATTCTTGTCTAAGACATACTCATGCATAAACATGGTTATTGTAATAATAATCTCGTACAGTCGTTCTTATGAAAGAATTTATTTTGTAGCGAAGTCAGTTCGTGTGCACACATACGTAATGTAATTTTAGCTGTTATAGGGAGGTGTCGAACTTCGTGGGATTTTGTAACCCGGATACTGTGGTCATTGGTGACGATACTGGTTATCTCATTGTGATGGACCAAAGAGTCTGGACCTATGGATCTGCGAGATAGGGAGGTTCTTGAGGGATTCTGTAGCAGATTAGAAGGAGAAAACCATGCTTGGTCATTCCTTAACCATTTGTCGCAAACTGTAGAACGAAAATATCTCGTATCCATCGCCTGGATGCCACGAGATAAACATCATTATATATATATATATATATATATATATATATATATATATATATATATATATATATATATATATAATAGGTGTTTGACCTAAAAGTCAATGTCATTATATGTGTGACAATCTAATGCACCATCATACTTGTTGATGAAAAATACATCGAACATTTCATACATTATTTGTTAAAAATCCTTGCTTTGATGATATTCATTGTGCAACGATACCATTGTTGAACTTTGTGCGCATTAATAGGGTAGGGTTTTCAGTTGTTATAATTTACTTTGCGAGAGGTGGAAGTGAATGCGTGAGCTAGGGTGTCAGAGATTCAATAATCATTACTTTTCATTATAAAAAACATCTCATGCATGTGATTATGCTAAGTGTCTTCGTTATATTAAATCTCACCCAGTTTCATCATGGTGTCAGAAGTAGGATTGCATTACGTGGAACGCTGACATTGGTTTACATAGGTCTTGACTTAGGTAGTGTTTTTAGTGTTTATCACTGACAAGTAGAATGCAAGTGGGGTGGGTGAATAACTCGCTTACAATATTTTCCTTGGTCCCTGACTTTGTGATATATATATGTATATATATATATATATATATATATATATATATATATATATATATAAACACACACACATATATATATATATATATATATATATATATATATATATATATATATATATATATATATATATAAACACACACACACATATATAGAGCGGAAAACGAAGGGAATTTGAGAAGGAGAAGATATAATTAGAAAAGCAAGCAGGGAAAGGAAGATAGAATTAGGAAAGCAAGTTGGGGAAAGGAAGATAAAATTAGAAAAGCAGGCGCAGAAGGAAAGAATAGGTGTGAAATGGAAGCAGAAAGGGAAATAATGGAGCAGGTAAGCGAATTAGAGGAAGGAAAGTTAGAGACGGAGAAACAAGCAAACCTATAATCAATAGAGTTAAAAGACATAAATATGGAGAGGAATCAGAAAAGGAAAATTGAATTATTACAAGGTAAGAACAGAATTCTATCTCAGGCAAGTTAGGAGGTCCAAACTACCCCCGTGATGGGATAAAGATAATATGGACAGCTATTTGCACAGGTTTGAACAGTATGCCACTGTCTAGAGGTGGAGAAAGTATGATTTATGATTGGTCGCTCCATCTCAGCGCGTTGCTAAATAGTAAAGCTCTGGACGTGTATTCGAGTCTCTCCGCGAACGACACGTTAGACTATGACGCGCTAAGAAAGGCGTTCTTAAATAGATTTGATTTAAGTAACCAACGGTTCCGGAAAAAGTTTAAGTATATATTATAAAGTCGACTTCTTATTCAGAGACCAGTTGTTAAGCCCTTGTAGTAGGGAGTTATATGTGTTTCGGGTGTGTGTGTGTGTGTGTGTGTGTGTGTGTGTGTGTGTGTGTGTGTGTGTGTGTGTGTGTATATAATCCTTCATTAATATCATTGACATGGCTACACAAGCAGACTATTTTCCCGAAGCTCGGAGAGGTACCCAGAATGTGGCCTTGAAAGATAATAAGTCAGGTAATCAGTATATTGACCTAAGATCCCGAGAACCCGAAATAACTGGTGCTAACAAAGGTGGAAATGTTAAGTCTGGAAAGAGTGTTGGTCGAAATTGATAAACAGCGTTACGCGTGGAAGGAATGGAACCACATCTCGTCCGATTGTCAGAAACGAAAGGGAGTTGTCAAATTATTGGCTGCTATTAAAAGAAGGGATGGTCAGAAGACGAAAAGCATAACAATTTTCCACGTGATAATTCGGGGACGGATAACATGAATACGGTACATGAATCCGCGGCGCTTGAGCAGATCGGGCGGGATGTTATTCAGTCGATCTGCACTTCTATTTTCCCCAAGGTGAGGATAGTAATGTACGGGTGTTTTTATAAAACGGACTCTCGTTAGGAACGACCAAATGCTTGGCTGGATATCCCCGTATATGTTATTAGATCAAATGATCCATCCCGTTCTCGTCCTGAGAATATGTCAGATTTTGTTCGTTTCCCCATTGTACAAACAGTTGAAACTAGGTCCCAGGCGCGGAAGCGGAAACAGCCACTGCGCAAATTGAATCTTCGAGAAGCCGTGACTGATATCTCGCGCAATGCATTTATACCAAGGGGATGACGCGTCCTTACCGAGAAACATTGCAAAAGACTGGGACAGTTGAAATTATTTACTCAGGATTAATATACAGGGGATTTACCACGACAGATGGCAGGAAGTTCTTCCTACTGGTTGTTCCCCAGAAATGCAGGTGCCATGTATTCAGAGTGGCGCACGAGTCCAGTATGGCAGGTCGGTTAGGCATGGAAAAATAAACAGCCGATAAGGTGTTGGCTAAATTTTATTGACCTGCCATGAATAGGGACGTAGCACGATTCTGTCGATCGTGCGACGTTTGTCAGAAGACATTGTCGAAGTAAAGAATAACCAGATTACCATTAGGCCAAATGCCTTTAAATAGATACCCTGTTTAAAAGAGTTGCCTTAAATATTGTGGGACCCATATTTCCTGTTACAGGCCGGAAAAAACTGATATATCCTCACCCTTGTGGATTAAGCACCTAGATACACAGAAGCCATATCATTACCAACTATTGAAACCGAACGTGTGGCCGAGGCACTTGTTGACATTTTAAGCCGGGGCCCAATTTACTTCGGGGCTTATTGCGAAAATTACTTCGTTGCTATCAATTAAACAGTTCAGCATAATACCGTATCACTCCATGTCTAACGGCTTGGTCGAGAAATTTAACGGGACGTTAAACAAATACTATGTCGGATTGGCGCGGTGAGACCGCGAGATTTGGACCGATATTTAAACGCGATTTTGTTCGCGTATCGCGAGGTACCGCACAAAAAGTTTGGGATTTTTCGCCGTGTGAGTTGTTATACGGTTGGACAATTCGTGGTCCTATGCGCATTCTTTGGATCTATGGTCGGGTGATGTCGCGGACGAGGAAGTTAAAACGAGCTACCAATACGTTGTCGACTTGCGCGAAAAGTTAGAGAATACGTGTCGGATGGCACACGACAAGCTCGCGAAGTCGTGTCGTAAGTATGCAAAATATTACAACCGCGGAACGCGAAATATGAAAGCTGAAGTAGGTGATCGAGTGTTGATGCTTCTCCCTACTAGTCGGAACAAGCTATTGGTCCAATGGAAAGGGCCCTATGAAGTCAAAAGGTCAAGGGCGAAATGGAGTTTAGAATAGATATGGGAGGTAAGTTGAGATTATTTCATACAAATATTTTATCCCGAAATCTCTGGCAATGGATTTGAGATATGTTTCTGGGATTAGTAGGTATTTTCTTATAGGAAATTCGTTGAGAATGTTGCTGCTATAGCTAGTCTGTTGACAGACCTGACTAGAAAAGGGCAGCCCAATAAATTGTCTTGGGGTCATGCCAGGAAAGAAATGTTAACGCCTCTAAAAGAAAGTTGAAAAGCGCACCAATCCTAAAGTTACGAGAGTTAAATAAATCATTCTCGCTGATAAATGATGCATCCAACACATGATTATGAACAGTTTTGCTACAGGAGAATGCGGGGTAAAGTCACCCGTCGCTTAAGCAAGTATGAAATTGCTGCCCTAAGAGCGAAACTACTTCGTCATCGAAAAGAAGTGTTTGGCAGTAGAGTGGAAGGGAATTTGTCATTGAAACGGACCACAAGCCCGTCATGTATTTAAACAAAACGATCATCGCCAACGCAACGTTGGAGAATGACTTTACAGCCGTAACGCTTCCGCACTGAGGCAATCAGAGGGTCGGAAATGTTGGTGCTGATTACTTGTGCAGCGTGCGATTTGCAGATCTTCTTTTCACCGTCATGTCCCGGTAATGTAAATAGTAGTTTTGTTTGTATTTTTTTTTTTTTTTTTTGGGGGGGGGGCGCTAATATTCCGTAATTGTCTAAAAGCAGTTCCACTTTTTAGAGGCGAAAGGTATTGTCACGGAATTGTATACAGGAAAATAGATTGTACTATATATGCACACAAAATGTAGGTGAGTTTCATTGCTACATACAGCGTTACCCGGGGTGCATTGCTTTTAGCCTTGTAGATTTCAAATACTGACTTCTGTTCACATGCTTCGGCACGCACAAAGCGCCGGCAGTGGGGGGATGTTTATCACGAGTTCTCTGGCCATGGATTTGAGATATGTTGAATTCGAAAATTTACCATCATCAGCAACAACATCATCTTTAAAAGAGTAACATTATTTTGTTAACGATCCTAATATTAGTGCTTTAATTTGGATTTCTCAAGAGGTTTAAAGCAAAACGTGTACGAAATAAATTGCCTGTTACATTCGTATCATTTGCAACACCTGCATCAGGTGTTATGTTTGCAGCAGCAATGAACTCATTTTGTTCTGACAAATATGTACCCCTATCTTTGAACCAAAACATATTGGTTGAAGTTGAAGAATTATAATCATCTGAAAATGATACTAAATTCATTATCGTAAATTTGGTCTTGTAAAAGATATTGTGCCAATCTAAATAATGACCAACCGTTATTAAGTAATCTCACCTTATCCATCACATTAAAACGTGCATTATCTAGCTTAATCATTGTTCCACTAATCCCAAGCATGACTTTATGTGGTCACAGAAAAAAATATTCCTACCTCTTGTTTCTAAGATTAAGCCACCTATTCTAAGTAAAGCCAGCAGAGACAGCTAAAGTAAAACCAGCGAATTCAGATATTCAATCTGAGACAGCTAGAGATGTTGTTACGGTACCTAAATTTGTACGCAAACAAAAAGTCGCAGAAACACTTCTATATGATTATATTTATGATGTACCTCAGGACGATCCTAATAATAATGACTTGGATAACATTTTAAGCATTATGAAACCAAACATTGCAGGTATTCTTAGTAAAATATTACATAAAAATAAATGTATAACATATAACATTGTATTAAAAAGATGTGTTTCCAACGGCTACGTAAGGAGACGCTTTCGCAACCACGGGAGCCGCAGCCGCCAACAGCGCTGCAATCGCCGCGAGGAACAGAACTATTCCGCCGTCGTGTTTCATCGCGGCGACCCCGGCCGCTGAAAACTCAAGGGTAAACTCGGGACGTTGATGTTTGGCTGTTTCGATCTGTTTCACCTGTGTTGGCGTGAACATAAGTAGGGTGGTCCCAGGTAACTTGTCCAAGAAACGTTTCAAATAATCTCAGGTTTGTTTTTTCATCGCAGCTGAGATCTTTTCGAGTTGATCTCGGCTCAGCTTGATAAGTTAACTCTAGTGCGACATTTTATTTGAAAACGCAACAGGTTTCAATTATGAGTTTATGAAAACCACTACGAATTTTCCAAGGGCGCGTCAATGACCCTCAATCAACAACCCGAGCCCTCCAACAAGAGAGTCTTATCGGAGAGGATGACAGCAATGCATCTGTGATTAATAGCAGGCGCATTTATACGTGCATTGAAGTACATATCGACCGCGGACTGCCTGAATAGATCCAGGTGTTCAAACGAAAAGTAATAAATCTGCTACCACCTAGTGAAGTCTTTTGGGGAAATCTGCAGACCTGTGCCGATTTATTTTTATCCCTGCCCATGTACAACCACAGCTTGTGATATGCATGTGCGACTTGACTGTTTTCGAAGTCGAGCAAAATTTGTTCGGAGGGTTCCTCATGTCCGCTGAACCGCAGAGAAACTTCAGACAAACCTAAATAGTCAAATATCATTACACTACGGGCTTGTCCGCCGCCCACCGGATCGATATTCTGAAACGCCACGAACACGTGTCTCGGTGCGCTGATACCTTATTTGCCATGAAAACTGCTGAAAACGTTGTTTTGTATCTAGTCCGTAGAGAGCGCGATAAATGACAGCGTTGACGAATACATGACTAAGGGGAATCGCACACGAAAACAACAATGAGTCTCCACGAAATTGTCCTCGACGCGTCGCGAATCCAAGGTTGAAATTCGGGTTGGCGCTAGACAGTGTAGAGGCGCCTCCAGCACCAGGTCTGGCAGGCATACCAGCAGGTTGCGGGTCCACAAAAGCAGCCTGTGTTAGTTGACCAAAGATATACGGGATATGATTTGTATGGTCGTTTGAGTACTTGATGAACATCATAGTTGGGTCAGTAGACTTGTAGTGGCAACGTCGACTTTGTCCAAACATGCATCGATTTATTTTCCGTCGATGAGATAATGTGCGCTGTTGAACAAAGCCATGATGCCGTTGTTGACAAATCCAACATTGGTACCTTTGGTGTAATCGTCATCATTGTTTTGTATAAGTTTTCCCTCGATTTCCCAAAATACCTCACACAGAAGAAAATATCTAGCTCGGTACGAATAACACTGATAATCTCGGGTGCTTTGATCTCGGAATACACGCGTGTCCATGTCCAACGCGGAATCGGATACATCTTTGAATTTTGCCATTGTGTTCCACTTATATATTTTCGGTTTCGTCTAAGACGTTTTGCGTAACTGTAATACGCTTCCCATTGGCAGATTTGCAATGATGGAATCGGAATTGGCTTGTGCCAGACGCCGTTAAGCAGCTGCATTGATGATTTTACTAACCGGCGCGGGCATTGTTTCCGTGGACGGAAGCCTAACTTGAACCTTCGGTTCCACCCGCGATTGCCGCGCTAATCGTCATAATCAATCTCGAATTGACAAAACCGCCCGCGATCCCAGATTTATAATCGATCCACGACAGCACTTTTGATGCTACCAATGACTCGCATTGCAACTTGTTAACAATCGGTGCAGCGCGCGAAGCCAAGCCCGCGAGCACCTTTAGGACACCTGTGAACAATTCCCGGAAAACATCACCGAGGCCATTTCCGTAAAATGTCGCGTAAACGGATTTTTCTCGCGTTGACCACACGAATAGTTATCGTGTAGCTTCCCACGACCGTCATTGTACACATTAAATGTCAGGTCGATCTCTAATGTACAGTTTTCTCGTCAGAGTCTCTCCGCGGAGGTCCAACACGTGCCCGTCCTGGTCCACGAGGGAAAAACGAACGTGTGCGAGTCGGAGATTGTTGCATGGACGATATACGAGCGCGGGAGTAATCTACAGCAGATCACCCGGGGGCGCATTTGGGGAGAACCCGAACAATATGCAACCCTGCGCGGCTACGCTTACCGCGGATAAACATGAACGGTAGCCGCCCCTGATGGCGTCACATGTCCAATTGACCTTAATCGTGGAAGTGATCCAGACAATATCTGGCCCATGCAGAATTCGTTCGCGCTAGGAAATCTCATTCTATCCGAGTCAACCAAGAACCGTTCTCAGCGACGACTATGCGATATCAATCGCATACTGTGTAGATTCAATCGAGATGGCAGAGTTGGATGTGGACTTGTGCACGCGTATGCTGATTGGTCGGATCTCATCGTTGATCGATTAAATGTCGTACGCGCCCGTGGGATGCCCAACAACGACGAGAACACGGGCGAGTTATTCGCGTCAAGGCCCCCAAACGGCCGCTATTGGATATTAGGTCAACTGTAATAAAAGCGCAAAAAGTCCGATCTCGAGTGTGCGGGATTCCCCCGCGGCGATTGGAGTCGGAAAAACCACGTGGAATTCTGCTTTTGTTGAGATTGTAATCATCGTGGTGACGCTCGGCGTTGTATTTGCAACGACACACTGGATCGCGGCATTGATTTTTCGGAGCACACGAAGCGTCTCATCAGAACTCATCATTGGTGTTGTAGACATCATTGATGTCTTTAATGAGTTCTTGCTTCAACGAGCAAAAACGTCCCACTGTCCATGATGTGGTCGGTGAGCAAACGCTGATAAATCGACGTGGGCTTATTGATGTCTTCCAGCACGTTGTTACCGGCGCGAACCGACCCCACGAGCGTTACCGTTCGATCCACAAGTTGTTGTGGGTCACATGTGTGGGGAACCGGTCCACCAAGACCTTCGCAGATTGCCTCGTAAGATCGTGATATTTGATATACTTTTCATTATCGTATTTATACTTTCGATCCACAAATGCCGGATATGATATACGGTTCTATTTCTTTATATCTGTGCCATAGTCGCTTAGCTATTTTATGTTTTTCTGCTCGATGTAAATCTACGATGCTCTTAACTTTCTACCACATCGGATGGTGGGTGGTTGTCGAGCATTGTATAGAACGCTAAATACCCTCATGGGCCACTTTTCTTATGTTTTTTTTTTCCTGTCCTGGTAGAGTTGTTCTTTCGTGTATGCATAGTAATTTGAGGGTAGAACAGAAGCAAAAGCAGCTGGATAAGACAAAGCACGTATATATTCTAGTCCCTCGTCGCTAAACAAGTCATAATTTTTCGCGTATCGGCTATTTGAAACTTTTCTCTTCTTCCCGTAGGTACTTTAGTTAATTAGAGTTCGGGTTCGCTTAAGTTCGGGTTCAGGTTTAGGTGCAAGTTGTTTTTGATCGATTCGCTTTCGCCTGAGTTGTTGTTGCCTGATGGTTTCTTTTTTGAGTTCGGATTCAGGTTCGTGTTCGCGTTCAGGTTCGGGTTTGCGCTCAAGTTTAGGTTCGGGTTCGCGTGGACGAGTTACACCGTTTCATCGTGTTATTTGTCTTCACTCCTGTACGTATATCATAAAATCTTTAAACATTTTGTTGCCTTGTTCAAAATTACCAGCTTGAAATGTATTAAGTATTTTATTATAGAATATCCACGGCTCGCGAGAGGCTTGTTTGTACCCAGTAATCTCCCAGACTATCCACTTTGGCCATATTTTGTCCATGTTTGTATCATTTGATCCCGGTGGTACTTTCAACACAAACTCTTTCCGCTCGAGAGGTCTAATAAGAGCGGCACGTATGGGATTCTCGAAAATCTACTGACAACCTTTTTCATTAAATATTTGACGAGGTGATTCCATCATTGACTCGTACATGGGTGGTGGTGGCTGTGGAAGATTCGTAACTGCCTCTCTGACGAGTCGTCGAGTACACGGGTTTCATTTGCGATCACACCAACGTCCTCTCGGATTTCCCCGATGTCTTCCTGCATTTCTCCGATGTCGCCTCTGGGTCTTCTTGGAATCTCCCCATCGCGTCTGGCAAGCGTTTGATGGCCACCGCAGTTTCTCTCGTGTCTTTCTTGATATCTTTCACGTGTTTGGCAATCTTGACAATCGAACCAGATTCTGTTTCCGTACCCATCATCTTTGCCACTTGGGACGCGGTTTCGCGCGCAGGCTTGATCAGCGGTGCAAACGTTTGTTCGAGCCCGCTGTGAGGTATTCCCGTGCGGATTGTCGTGACTGAAGCTTATCTTTGACACGTTCGCGGAGAGCAATGTAATCGTGGAGAAGTTCCAGTTGTTTGCGGCATCGGTCAGCACCCTCTGCTATAACATAGCTGGCGGAAAGCGGAGCTTTCTCAGCTCTGTTGCTTGCTAGCTGCGTCATTGTAGACATTTATCGTGGTCTTTATATTACTTCACACGTTCGCGTACAAACCAATACTTTCTTCGGCAGGCAGAGCCTCCTCCGGCGGAACTGGAAGCTCCAAGGTCGATTGTGAGGAGACATTACGGGTCCCAGATGTCATCCGTGAACATATTCCGAAACTCATCCCACGAAGCGTTGACGGCACACCAGGTCCAATGAATGTTTGCAAGGCCATGCGCGTCAACCCACGAAATACCATCAACATGTTGCAGTTGTCCCGGGTCACTTTGGGCACGTATCGTTGTGTCACATAAATTACGTCTGCACTTTTGTGTCGGCCCAGAGAATATATTATCACGGGATTGACTTGCCGGTCAAGCATCACATCATCGTACACGACAAGATTATTATTTTCCGGGTCAAGGTCGTCGATAGTGGAGGCTTCATCCATCGTAGAAAAGAACTGGATGGCCAGCGACGAAGTCATCTTTGATGACTTAAGCGCGCTTGTGAAATCCCTAAGTGCGTCATGGGTGATCGCCCGCGGATGAATCAATCACATACAGCCGATCCCACGTTAACCATCGCACTTTCAGATTCATAAACAATTGGGTTTTCCAGGATCTGGCGGGACCAATGATCAGCGCGCGAACAGAGGTTGGAAATACGTCGCTGTGCTTGAGTGGTTGGGGTTTCGCCAATGCAGAAAAGTCAATGACAGTGAAATCTTCGGTTTTTCTCTTTCGCGACGATGGCATGTTGAGTGTCAATTGTTATATAAATTATCAACATGCCTTCATATTGTGTGCAATGCGGCATGAAATCTCGTACCGCAAATTCAACTCGGGTTCGGACGCGTAATGACAGAACCGGAAACGATGGAATTTGTTCAAGTGTGGAGCAAAGAAGTTTTTGTTTGTGGCGGGCAAGCCCGCTCGCGGACCTTTCAGGTTTAAAAATACACGGCGGTGATATCGCTGCTGCGTTAATGAAACTCTCTGGGGTGCCGTGGAGTAAATATGCTGATGAAAAGCATATCCCTGGATATGATTACTGCGGGCCTGGAACACTGCTGGATATACGACAGATTTCTAACCAACCAAAGCCCGGAAAAGAACAAGTATACCGCGTCGATGTGCATGTTACCGACATGATCTCGTGTACAAAGCATCAAACGATACACGTGCGCGTCAAAAAGCCGACATGGATCTCATCCATGACTTGACCACGATTGCGGGATCGGCTGTCGGGGATAGAATCACCAGACGGATAGTCAAAGAAGTCATGAAGGTCAAGATTGCATTTGGAGGCTCCGGCTCCCGTGGGCAAAGTCCACTCATTGAGGGCAAAGCCTCGATATAACAAATATGCCTGCGAAAAGGGTAGCTTCCGAGCGAATCCGCGCGGTTATTGGAAGGGCGAAGCAGCCGCTGGAAAGTTAGCGAGTGCGGCAAAGGTTACCTGCAGTTTCGCCAGAGCGTGGCTGGCCAAACAAGCGTTGTGGCAGATTTACCTAAACGCGCCAAGGAAAAGGTATTGATGTTTCGACGACTAACGAAATTCACCAGGCTGATATCTTGTTTCTTCCGCAAGATCAGATATATGAACGCGGTCGTAGACGTGAACGATTATGCCAGCAGATACAAGGACCCCGAGGCTCTGATATCTAAAGATTCAACAAGTGTCGCAGACACGTTCAAACGCATCTACGCACGTGGATGCTAACATGACCTCGGCTTCTGCAATTGGATCCAAGTAAAGAATTTCTCTTGTTGGTGAAACATCATGTGAGGGTTCGTCGTGGACATGTTGGCGTACATCGCGATCAAGCCATTGTGAAACGATTCAATCGTACACTTGCAGAACTATTATTCGGGCATCAGTGCGCGTGTAGGTTACGGTCATTGGGTCGGTCATAGCAGCGTTGAATAATGAAATCACACGTACGATTGGGTTGAGACCCGATGACGCAATTTGGCATAAAACTTTCGCATACAAATGGTTTTGCCGCTGCAGCCACCCGCGTTGGATTTGGTCAAGAACAATCTGGTTCGGTATCTGTATGCCCCGGGGGAGTTACAAGGCGGACAACGTCGTGCTACTGACACGGTGAGGTCCGTTGATGAATTCGCGATCTCGTTCCGACGCAAAAGCGAGAAGTCGCTGCATTCGAGCAAAACAAAAGCGATAATCAGAAAATAATTGATCAGATCCCATAGAGCTTCTTCTATGTAGTCGTTTGCTGTGGTGGTGTCTCCAATGAGTCAGTGTTATATCCCAGTGAGGCAGCCGTCGCCACGTTTATTCAGAGCCTCGAGCTAGAGATGGCGTAAATTCGGGAGGTGGTTCGAGATTATTATGAGTGGAGACGACTGCAACGCTTTCATTGAATCAACCAACTACCAAATATGTGGCGGCGAGAAGGTCGGTGATGACGGTAAGGTGATAGACCACTGCCATATTGCAAGTAAGTACCGCCCACAAAGCATGTAATCTCAAGTTGCGCATATGCCCAGAAACAATGAAGGTGCCAGAAACCAAAAAGGGTGTCTACCCGTACGAGTAACAGAGCAGCTGGGAGTGTTGCAAAGAAACAAAGCTCCCATAGATGGAGGCCTTCTATAGCCAGCTCACCAGAGCAGGCATCGAGGTCAAAGGCTACAAGCACGCGGAAAGTGTGTGAAAGGCGTTTAAATGCCAGAACCTCGGTACAATCGTGACCTCCACCTGAAGACTGATGTGCTTCTGCTGGATGGCGTGTTTGAGGCGTTTCGGGACACTTCGCTGCAAACCAACGACCTCGATCCGTCCCATTGCTATAGCTCCCCAGGGATGAGCTGGGACGCCATCCTCAAGAAGATTGGTGTCAAGCTCGAACTGTTCACAGACATTGGCAAGCACCTGTTTGCCGAGAAGGGCACCGCATTGACATCTTAATAGGGATCAGGCGTCACACAAAAGCGAACAACCCCATGTGCCGGGGCTATGACGTAAGCGAGCCTTATGGCTGGATAGCCTACCGGTATCAACAACATCTAGGGCTGGGCCATGATTCAGAGTCTGCCAACTGGTCGTTTCAAGGAAGTCGACCCGCCAGATCTCAGGACGATAGTGGCGGACGAACCCAAGGGCTACATCCTCAAGGTCGACTTGGAGTACCCTAAGGAGCTCCATGACGCGCACAGCGACAACCAGCTGTTTCCAGAGACACTATGTGTTCCAGAGAGCTAGTTGAGCAATTATCAGCGTGGTTTAGTAAATGAACTAGAGTATAAGTTCACTGAGTGTACGAAACTAGATCCAGCCTGCGAAAATAAGGAGCGCTTCATGGATCATTACCAAAACTGAAAAGCACTACACAAGTATCTGGATACACGTCACCAAGGTTCACGGGGCACTGGAGTTCGACCAAAGCGCGTGGATAGTGCGTACATACAGATGATCACGAATCTCAGAACGAAAACTAAGAGTGAGTTTGAAAAAAAAAACTTCTTCAAGCTCACAAACAATACCATCTTTGGGACGACAATGGAAAAACTCAGGAAGCGGATCCGGGTAGACTTAATGAGGCCTGAAGGCGAGGAGGACACGTTTTCCAGCCTGATAGTTGACCCAGCGTCAAAGACGTGAAAAATCTTTGGTGGCAACATGGTCGCGGTCCACAGCACGAAGGCCAACTTCAAACTGAACAGCCCGATCTACACGGGAGTGTCTATCCTGGATCTGAGCGAGCACCTGATGTATGACTTCTACTACAACCAGGTCAAAGAACGATAAGAGGGCAAGGCCAGCCTCCTGTAAACGGACACAGACAGCCTGCTTATGAGCACGACCAGCGGCAGGAACTGTACATAGATACCCTTACCAAGAGGAAGAAGTTTGTCCATGATATAGTGTCGGCGACCCGCAGCGATCACCACAAAATGGGGCTTTACAACATAAATAAGAGCCTGAGCAATCTGCACTCGAAGAATTGGATCGCACTGGATGGAGTCCACACACAGACACACAACCGCAAAGCGTCGCTGCAACAGCAATAGCTCGAGCACTTCGTCCCCCTGTTCCAGGAGTAAGAACGCCTTTGGGTGGTAACCGGGTACTATCAGGAACAATCTGCAGTTCCTCGCGAACGAAGCTTCTGCTTGGAGCACCACTACCCGAAATAGGGTATATGGACGGCTGGCCTGGTATGTCAAACCTGTCATCCAGGGCGAACATCCCGAAAGACCACACAGGGTCATTGGCGCAGCTTTGCCCGCATTCTAGCTCTCCGGGCGCATATAGGTACCCCACAATGGTATTTATTGGCAGACTGCTCGGCCAGAGTACGGTAGAACCACTCCACAATTCCCTGCACATGGTGAACGCTTGACTCACCGCGCCTCGCACGTACGTCGTGTTTGGCAAGGAGTTGCGACACGACACCCATAAACTCCCGACCTGGGTTAACCTGCAGCAGTTTGGGCCATTTTAGCGGTTCCCGCTTGTAGATACGTGCTAACGTGTCGTCGGCTTTGGAAGCCTCCTTTGTGGCTCAGTCTCCTTGGAACGACCGGCTACATTAACCATAGTTAGCGCATACTTGTACGTGTATCGCGCAACCTTGTCGTGCGGCAGAAACAAGAGGTCGGCCTGGTGTGCCTTGTTAGGGGTTGGAAGATCAAACTGCGGCCGGATGAATTTGCGCTGTACTTGCTGATAAATCCGCCACGTGACCTGCTTTTCAAGCCATACAATGATAACATCTTGTGAGACTTTGGCAGCTTCTGCCAACTTCATGATAGTTGCCACGCTTTCCAGTAAGCTCGCGGGCTGTAGTATATTGCCGCGATTATTTAATTAGGATCCATTGCGTTTTTGCGGTTTGCTGTTTCGTCAGCTGGTTATCTACAAACGTAGCGCAAACAATAGATTAAAAAACTGGCTCTTGCCAGGTTAGAAATATTTATTGGCCACGTAGCCCATGACGGCAAGGCCCCCGACAATAAACATCACCTCGTATTTTTGCAGTTGGGCCGAGGTCGTGTAAAAGGCAGAAAGCTCAGGCTCATCGCCAAGCTGTGGGCCGTCGTCTGTTTTTTCCCCCTACACCAGGTAGTACTTGATTCCACTTCGCTGACGTCTTTATAAGCTTTTCAGCAAGCTGTTGGCCGTGCAGCCGCTTGTTCAGACAATCGAGGCGCTCGCTGCACTTGCATTGGTACTCAGACTGCGCAGATTGGAGCTGTTCCACTACCTTATAGTGGCGGACGCGTTCTTTGTCGGCACATCTGATTTTAATACATTGCGGCGTTAGGGATTGCCCCGCGGACTATCATCTTAACCTCAGTCATTACACAACCGTGATGATATTAGCAGGAATGATGCCCTATTTAATTGGCATTTACTGTGTCCAAACGTTCAGCACTGTGATGGGAACAGTCTTTGCTCGTCTTCGAAGTCCAGGCGACCAAGGTCGGCTGGTCTTATTTTTAGCAAGCGTTTGGCAATTATGGTATACCCAACCTCAAGGCCGCCGAGTACTGTTCCGCGGTAAAGGATGGTTCTGAGGTCTTTGGCGTACGATGGTGTAGACATCTCACACACTTACTATTCCATATCAAAAGGGTCAGATGTGTTTCTAATACAGGCTGCTGCTGGTGTTTGGACAAGTGACTGCTGCTTTCTGAGGCTGCGAGCCGCGGAATAAGGCGTCCGCAAGGCCGGCCACCAAAGTTAGGCCAAACCACGGAACAAAAGACAACCTATCACGCTCTCACGCTTGTGCAGCTTTACTCATAGCCGGTGCCGCAGCGGGAATGGGGTTTGCCTCCCTCATAGTCTGGCGTTGTTTCATCATAGCATCAATTCTTTCACCTTGGCTTTTAACCATAGTGACCTGCCTCTCGTACTGCTGCACTTGTGCAGATACCGGTGACTGTTCCTACTTCGGTACCACTGACGCTTTCGACTTCGGTTCCCGCAACTGTGTTGCTGGTTCCACTGTCGCACTTATCGTTTATTATTTGTTGACAGTGCTTTTTTCAACATGTTATCACACCTGCTGCAATTTGCTTTAGTACCGGGTCGTACCTGAAGCAGATGTGGCTGCTGATGCTTCTCAAACAGTCCTGAATGAGCGGGTCATTTTCAAATCCCTTACAAGGTGCTCGCAATCGTCTGTGGGCAGAAAGTGGCCCATAAATTGCTGTGTACAGGCCAAGCAGAGACGAATCCTGCCAAGCAGTCTTCCTGACCCTAGTTTAGCCTCATATACGGCATAGATTTAGACTACCTCTTTTTCATTCATTGTGATGCCCACAAAAGTAAGAGGCCGACCTATGTATTTTTTCGTCGTACTGGTAGTCACCAGCACATACAGGCGGTCACGTTGATGTGCCGCTGCCCCAACAGTTTCTGCTGTGCGGGGCTGTCATTTTGCCTTCCGGGTATACAAAGAAAAAAAAACAGAAGAACCGATATTACATATAAATGCTGATGCAGATCAATGGAAATGAAATAAGCACGTTAATTCACAACATATCTCCGTAGAGATAAATAAATATCTACATTATTAAAGGTACTAATATAAAGATAAATCAGATGTCATATTCATGTTTAAACAATGGTCAGTCAAAAATATTTACAAGATAACTGGATATAGGATGCTATTTCTATGATTAAAAGCCGTTATAACTGTAAGTATCAAAATTATTCAAAATTTTGGTATTCTGGGTATTCATAGGTTCTATACATTTTGGTCTTTTTCTGAAATATTTCTCTATATATATTTGGCTCTTAGATCTTTATACAAAAAGCATTGAAGTACAAGATAATATTCATTTTCAGGTAGGTTACAGATAGAACAAAATCATGAATTGGTTTACTCGTTCTCGCCCATCTCCCGGCATCAACTTCAAGTCTGGGACAGGATACCCTAAATTGAGCAATTGCATTTCTATATTTCGAAAAATAGATGATGTCAAGGTAAAGTTTTGATACGAAATTTGCAATATTTACTTAAAATAATGCTCGACTACGATTCGTAAGACGATCCCTTCAATTTGAATAAAATTGTCTGATAGCCTTAACTTTAAAAAAAAGAAAAGCAAAAAAAAAAGAAAAAAACTGTACAATTATGATAGCATAACCGACTCCTTCATTAACGCAAACTTCATAGAATCCTAATCTTGAGAATAAATCTTTAACTAAAAATGCCCAATTCACTTTATTGGGTAGAACTTCTAATTCGTTCAACATCGTTTGGTATATATATATATATATATATATATATATATATATATATATATATATATATTTATATATATATATATATATATATATATATAGAGAGAGAGAGAGAGAGAGAGAGAGAGAGAGAGAGAGAGAGAGAGAGAGAGAAAGAGAGAGAGATTTTTCCTCGTTTGCGCCTAATATCTTAAACCAATGCGTCACAATGCAATTAAATATATTTACTGTTGTACATGTTGTACGTCCTAATTCCTCATACATAAATTCATTTTGTGTTGTCTTCTGTGTCCAACATACGTATCCTGCCCAATATGCTTATAATTACCTTTATGCCCGTTCATTATACGTAAACCTGTTTGCTTGCAAAAGTCAAGTTTCTGAATTCCATTAGAGTCTGGCTGTACAGTTCTGAAGTATGTGATTTAATATTATATTCATCAACAATATACTCGTCGAGTACAACAACAAAATCTGGGTATGTTGACGTTCAGGCATTTACAATCTGTATTCGAATCACATTCTATTCTCACCAGAGACTGTAATATACAGCATATCAAAACAATGTTTTTATCCACCAACGATTGTCTGTTAGATCCATCCGGAACAATATAGTAAAGGAAAATACATAAAATCAAAATTTTCCCAAATATTGAACCATTAAATTTTACCTGTAATATATTTTCTTGATACCCGGAAACAAAGGTGTTGTCCCTAACAAATTTATCTCTAATTTATACAATTATTCCCCTAGAGTTTCTTTTCCTTTTCTGTTTTTCTTTAATGTTCTGTGCAAAGCAAAGGATGTACAATTTTGTATAGGAAAATCAGATAATTCATTAATCCAAGTTTCTGTAAGAAAAACATAATTTTTAAAATAACATTTCATTTAGCTCTTTCCTTTTTAGTTTATTCACTCTTTTTGTAGATATCTCTTGAATATTCAATAGAGAAAAGCGTAAAGTCTCTTTACACCACTCTTCCTTGTTCTCGGCGCTTCCTTATTCAGAAACGGGATTTTTATCACCACATTTTAAATCGCAGTCTAAGTTTCTAGTGCCCTGTCCTCTAATGTCCTGTGGTGATATTTGGTTATTTCTGTGCAATGTGCTGCTGGCTATTTTCCTGGTTACCGTTGTCTGCATGCTACATTTGCTTTTGCTACCCCATGACCAGGAAAAGTGCGATTTTGGTTCAACAGATGAACAGCGGCTTCTTGAGTAACATCATTTCTCGTGGACAAATGGCGTCAGCTTATGTTTGCTGGTGAGTTTCTCGTTGAGGAATGGCGCCCAGGTAGGTTTGATGGTGCATTCGAGCGAAACATGGATTTAATTCCTGGCGGACGTAATCTATTTTCAGATTAAGTGGTTGGTGTATTATTTATGTCAGAACTGGAGGGAATATCCACTTGTTTCTCAATGGATATATTGGTGATATGTTCGTGTGTATCGCGTGCGCTAAAATAATATTGATACCCTGCTCATCGTAATCAACTAATTCTACTGAAGTGTCCTACTGCTTAAAAATGCTACTTTTCTGGTGCTGTACCCTTCGCTATTTCGTCACCCCAGTCACACGCTCTGTATTCACTAAATTCAATGAACTCATCGTCATGGGGGGGGGGGGGGCATTTGATTCTGATTATATAGTTTTTTGTTATACAGTAAAGAATGGCTATTGTGGCTTTGAATTTTCATAGTTTGATCATGATTCGCGCTCTCTCTCTCTCTCTCTCTCTCTCTCTCTCTCTCTCTCTCTCTCTCTCTCTCATTGTACAGAATGCTTTTGTTATGAATTTATTTATAATGAATGTATTTATAATGAACTTACGCGCGTATGGATATATCAATGGGTGGATGAATAGATGAATGTCAGTTGATATAAAAAAAATCGACAGAAGAAGAAGATGAACCAGACATACAGCAGAGTTTTATACAACTCAGATCATAAAGTTAACATTCAGTTTACATTCGTTCCAGCGTTAAACTTCTACGAAATTTACGAGTGCCATATAGATATGTGTGCAGTTCAAACTAGTATTCTTTATTTATAGAAAAATAAACATTACTGTCAAAGAAAGTATATAAGCATTTAATGTAGGGTTAAACCACACGGAGCTGTTACCTTATTATATGTGGCAGAAATCGTCTGCATTTCAAGGTTCATGTCATATCCCAAAATAGCATGATAAATATAACAATATGAGTTAACTCTGAATACCACTACCAATCCCTGATTTATTTGCTCTACAATACAAAGTAATTCGTCGACGTATGTCGGTTACGGTCTTTGCGTCCTGTATATGTATGATATCTTATGACATACAACTTAGAATTTCCAGGCACGTTTAGGGCAATGTTATTGGATATCAAGAACACAAGGTGATCGAGAATTAGCTACACGTATTGCATCATGTACCCAGTAACTAGTACTGCAACAGCAATAGAAGGCGGAACACATCAATAACAACTTTCTGTCTCTGTCTGTGTCTGTATGTCTCTCTACCCTTTTATTGAAATGGCTATGGCATATCTAATATATTTGTATATATTTTAAGCGCACCGTATTTCAATATCTATATTTCTGTATTTGAAACTCATTCTTCTGTTTTTCACACTCATGCATTCTGTTCACCTGAAAACTTACACGCTCTCACATTACATATGGTTACAATGAAAACAAATTCTGTAGTGGTAGACTTTGGAATATCATTCCAGGTGGTCAAGGCGGCCAAGAACGAACTTCATTTATGAAGTTGTAAATGAGGCAAGGGAATTTGAATTACTTATCGACCGGTGTACGGAATTCCAAGCAATATGATCTGATACAATGAAAGAGTCGTTGAAAAGGTTAGTTATCGACCTCGGAATTATTATGAGTCGCAGATCTAAGATTACACTATATTTGATGATCGTAGTTCAGTTAGGTCAGACAATAACGGTGATTTGTATTCATGATGGTCGTGTTGATGATGACGAAGAGAAGAGGATGAATAGTAGAAGAGTGGCAACGAGGATAACAGTCATTATGATGATAAGCAATTCACTTTTATAATTGAAGACATATGAAAAAATGTATATATCTATCCAGAATTCGGCACTGAAGGTTCGCGCATCAATTGGGGTAGGCACGAACGTTGGTGCCCGTGTGGAGCTTATGAAGGATCATATGCCCGAACCTTCCCCAGACAGCCTTGTCCAATGTCTCCACCCACCCAGCTGCCTTTTCAAACCAGCACAGCGTCCATCAGACTTTTAAAACAGATGTGCACATCCAGTTTCACGTGCAAATTTTTCCCGAAAATGCAAGGCATCTGGAAATAGTTGCTTTGTAATCTTCTCTACGTTTATGTTTTTATATTTTCCTTCAATTATTTTTAAATGAGATAGTCGCGAAATAAGTAACAAGTCAATTACAAGTAATGTAAGTTCGTAACATTTCTTTAAAGAAGTATAAATGGTGTATACATCAGCATATGGAATTAAGATACAGGACAAGAAATGAATTTTTAAAAAAGATGTAATGTGGCATCTATATATTTAGGGAGCGGGCTGTCGACAACGTCACAAAACAGTACACATTACGAATATTTAGATCTTTTCCTCAGATTGCCCATCTTCTTCCGTAATAAGGATATCAAGTAGTATACATACGCGACTATGAGGGTAAATACTACTGATAATACGTAAGTCTGGAATTCTTCCTA
The DNA here is from genome assembly GCA_029931535.1 of Margaritifera margaritifera. Lineage (NCBI taxonomy): Eukaryota > Metazoa > Mollusca > Bivalvia > Unionida > Margaritiferidae > Margaritifera > Margaritifera margaritifera. The sequence goes on from JAQPZY010001597.1 coordinate 2,488,413, forward strand.
TTATACTAATAATATCTACCTCGCAAGACACATCTAACTTAACATGCCAGAGATTAGTCCAGTTACAGGTATGTCTCTCTATTCATGGCATACCTGGAATTGTTCCAGGTGTGGCTAATAATCGACTTTGATGAACGTGATCTGTGCGGTGTATCTAGTATATACTGACATTGCACATGCTCGAAAAATCGTATGATATAACATATAATGAGGGGAATTAAAAAGTTTTTCATGCCTTCCAAATATTGATAATGTAATATTCTCACTTGCAAAACGTTGCGCCTCTCTTTGCTCGGTTTAAATAAAAGATAAATTACTATAAGGGATACTCTCTCTCTCTCTCTCTCTCCATTTGAGAGAGAGAGAGAGAGAGAGAGAGAGAGAGTGAGAGAAAGAGAGCAGTGAACAGAACTGAGCTGAGACATTGAACTGTTATCTTGAAAGTATTTTCTCTTTTCAGAGAGAGAGTGAGAGAGAGCAGTACGTTTGGATAAGTACATAGGGTTTTCCACACTTTCAGTTTTGATAATTACTTTAGCAACAAGAAACTGGAAACTGGTCTTACTAAGTTTAAAAGGATGCAGCCGTAACATATATCCTGTGAAACATATCTGTCAACACTAAGGCACCCATGATGGCCTGACTTAAGTAAATATTAAGAAGCCAGTGTCCGGCCGGTTGAGTTCTCTCCAGTTCCTTTTCTCACAAAGTTTGCCCATAATATGTGTAGAAAATCCTGTATATATATTATCGTCGTACCTGTAAACGTATTCTTCGACAAAAGGGATATAACAAATCTCGTGACAAATACTAGTGCTTAAAAAGAGACCATATATATCTATTTCAGACTTAACTACTCTTATGGACACCAGAGCAATGTAAAAGTGGGCGAAATTAATGTATCGCCTAAAGTAGCAAAATTTAACAATAAATAACTCCAGGTGATCAAAACACTGTCAAAACTTTGCAAACTATATAAACCATACCTGTACAGCTGAAGATTGCTTCCATAAATTGGACAGCTTCCTGACAAAACTCATCTGTATTATGACGATGCAGAGAGAATTTGGATTATAAGTAGTCTATTCGTGGTTGTATCCACGGCCAGATAACTCGAGGTAAAACGGATTCCACACTGCCAGCGCTTTGTGCGTGCATAAGCGAGTAAGCATAAATCAATATTTCTAGTTCATATTTACAAGATGTATACCCATCCTTTACCTTTAACTTCCCATGCACTTTGTAAGTGGAGTTATTCTACGAGCATAAAGTGCCAACTTTGGTTTAATTGACTGACATTTCCCCTGATTTACACTTTCATTTCAAAACCTTTATTATGTCATTTTTTGTATCCATTTTTCCTGTGCTACTAAGTGCATTTCCCTTCTCCTTCTCTGTGTCACAAAAATTACGCAACAGTACATGGCTCGAACTCGGGACCAGCCTAACTCTAGAAGGCGCTCTACCACAAGAGCTATCTGAACCGATGCACCCGAACCCTTCCTGCGACATATTCCCCCTGTTTCTCGAAGACACGTGCTTGAGTCTTCATTATCGATGATCATGCAGACCTATCTGATAAGGCTGAAAGTCAAACTCTTTTCGAGTATGACAGACCTATGATGCGTGAACCCCATCAATACTACCATATCTCACAGGGAAAAGATGTAGCCCGCCAAAGCTCGACGCCAGGACCTCTCCTATTATAGACGGACGCAGTACTATTTGAGCTGTCCTAGCCGATGTATGCGACAGGTTCCTACGATATCTTTTTTTCTGATCTTCTGGCTATAACGTCACTCAGAATTATGACATAACCCTTTATCCTTGGTCCAACATCGATTGTCTTCCCATTTGCAGATGCTCGTTGACACGATTTTTAGAACTGAGATAAATGGCTTTTAATAAAAATTGATATCTATGTAAATCTCAACAATATTTTGGACAAGTTTGATATTTTATCCTTCGTGACCAGTGTTTTCATATCAAGGTCCCATTTAAGAAAAAAACAAAACACTTCGAAGCCTGCTTGTACTCTAAATGACTCAAATAGATACTATTGATTTAAAAGCAAACTGATTTTCATGCAATTTGATTAGTTTCTATCAGATTTTAACTAGGATTTTTACTAGTTTTACAGCATATTTTTTCCAACTTTGCAATTGGAGTCATCTTAGCAACGCTGAAGATATGTTCATGATTCGCTATCCATAACCTTACTTTTACCATTAAATAAAATATGCGCTTACCAATCTGATTAATCGCAACACCTCCAACATAACGGAGATCTGACAGACACCAATAAAAGTGCATGTTCTCATGGCCTTTCAGCTCTAGTCTCCTTCTGATCAGTCGTCTATCAAATAAAGTCTTGCATTTCTAGTTTGCCGCAGTTGTCATTGATGCCATACATTCTGAATGACGTTATTTAGTTTTATAATTTTGCCAGTTGTAATTTCATTTATGTATCAAAAGGTCACCATAGCATCACATTATATCAGTGCCCATGAGACCTACTATAAGCGTAACTCAATTTTCATCAGTCTGATGGTCTTACATTTTTGTATTACATCTACTATATTCCTTTGGACAGATTAACTTGAAAAATATCATCATACAATCTCATTAAACTTGATATCTTTGAGTGCTAAAAAGAATATTCCACTTAATTTAAACACACAATGTTTACAAGATTACAAGGAGAGAAGAAATTCACTTCTCATACATACTTTAAATTTCTCTGGCAATACAGCTTCAGTCCCTTTCATTAACTCTTGTGCTTGTATCGTACGTTACATAAGCTTTGGTATGAAACAATACTTTCTCATTTTGTATTTTTTGTACATTTTAAAAAAATCTTTTTGTTGTGTTCCTTTTTCTATTTTCAATTTTGAACTTTTTTTTCCTTTTTCCTTAACATTTAATAATGCTTTTTTCTTCTCAATTGTAATAGTAAATCTCCAAACAAAGTTAATGGATGCTTGCTGTGGCCATATATGCCATAAAACAGGCAAAACAAAACTCCAAAACTCTGCAGTGAATGTATAGCCACGTATTGTCCATTCAAATAGATGAGCGATTAACAATATCTGTCCGTAGACAACATATAATCCTAAGCATGCATATATATATATATATATATATATATATATATATATATATATATATATATATATATATATATATATATATAATATACATAAATATTAAATAATTCTCACATGATGTTATCGATATTTTCATCCATGCAACCAATAGCAGTGACTAGTTTCAAACCATATTTTCCCATCCCTTCTTTGAAGCCTAACTCACTCAGTGAATGTAGCATTCAATGTTACTTTGCATTCCTGAAAATGGGTAATCTATTTTAAGAATACTTACCATATATAGTATGAATTGTCGCTGTCATTATTGAAATAAAATGCACGGCAGCTTATGTTTCTTTCTTATTCATTTGCATACTACTGTCTTATTCATTATACATGCTAACTGTTGTTCAACACAAAACTGAGATGTTGTGCCTGAATTTTCAGTTCTGTCACTCATCAGTCTTGTGACTCGATCCAATCTTGTAAACAAAACAGTGGTTGCTTTGTTCTTGTGAGCATATTTAGCATACAATTCAAATATTTCCCTTTCTGCTTGAAGGCCAAGTGTGCTTATGTCATGATCCTGCCTAGTGAGACTTACTTTTCATTTTTGGATCAAATTATTGTGTACCAAGTCCTTCCTATATTCTGTACTCATAGCTGGAACACACTAATCAAGCTGATTTCTGAGGATGATTACTGATATTACACGACCAATTGACATCTTCTTAAGAATTGAGTTTTGCTCACTCATCTATCATATAATTTTGTGGCACATAGGTTTATACCTTATATATGCCGAAATTTTTATTTCCATTCATTTCAACTTAATAGTCAGTTATTTGTTCCATTTCGTAAAATCTATGCTTATTTTATCTTATGTATTATTTGCGCCTATTTATTAATTTTATAGTTATGTATGGACTTTTTCTTAAATATTCTTTGCAGGATGTCACAAGTATTATTGCATTTTTAATGGTGGCATTCGTGACATAATAGGGCCATGCACTTACCCTCATAAATTACTTAGATGACCATTGCAGTTTTTCCATGTAAATAAAGACTCTTTAGCTTTTCATCGAATTGTTCTCTGTTCTTTCTACCTTACTTGCCCGTAAACATTTGTGAGCTTATGGTATAGTCCTGCATCTAGCGTGCATTGTCCGTCGTTCATCATTCATCGAACATCCTGCATCCATCAACAATTGGTTTTTTCCACATCTTCTCAAATGCCGCTGGAACAATTTCAACGAAACATCGCATACAGCTCCCTGCTAAAATTACACGGGGGAATCCTTTTTTAAAAAAAAGTCAAATTTGTGGCTTTTCGAGTTTTCGGGATCACGCATTTTCTTATCCTTTTATGAAACTGAGAATCAGTTACAATATTACTAAAGCGATAAACGCCGCAAGAAATAACACGTCTCTTCCGACTTCAGTGTTTTACAAGACTCTAATCTCTGTATAAATTATCGATCGTTTATCAACTTCAAATAATGTCTTCCTTTACTGAAATTTCATTAAAAAAGATTTTACAAAATGTCCTAAAGTGGGCCAGGTGTTAAGAAAAAGATTCATATCAGGCTATGGAAATGTTGCTTGCCTGATAATTCTTATCAATTTTTTTAGTAATTGATACAGTAACGTTCTCCTCATTTCCACATTCCTTGTAATCTGATATTCTATGTTATTTGGGACGAGATCAAATGTTTTTCATCGGGACCAAACAGAAAATCTAACGGATCCTTTTTTAGCACCTAAATATTTATAGTACATCCGCAGTCTTTAAAGTCACATCAGCTTCTGCAATCACATCGATGATGACAAGAACAATACTGCAGCTACCAGTCAAAATACTCGATCTTCTTGGTCAGCTAATAGATTTGGGGTATGACGTATAGTAGCACTTGGAGAAATAAGAAGATGGAATAATTTCAACCGCAAAAAGATTGCAATAAGTTAATTGGTAAATTTGAACGTAGCACGTATAAGTTATATAATGAAAACAGAAAAATCATAGTAATTTCCTTATTTTTGTGAGTTGCATAAGATATTAGTCAGATGTTTGGTGCCTTTGCATTCTTCGGAGCTTACACAGCTACGTCTTTGTGAGCTCAAGGCAGCGAAAAGTCACCGAACTATATTATAATGTGTGCTACTAACAAAAATAAGGGAATGCATAAGATGCATGGCATTAGTAAAATTGCACAATATTGCATTACAACGTTAAAGGAACAATTAAACATACGATATATTACGCCACAATACATACACTTCATTGTAAAATAATAATTTAAAAAAGATAAAAGTAACCAACATTGAAAGATAGGACAGTACAGTGATATAACGGTCATATAAAATCATGATATTTTGCTGAATTATTTCTTGAGATAGAGCTTCTTAAACGTACAGACATTTTGCTGCTTGTTTTAAAATTTGAACCAATTATTCCATCAAATTGTGAAAGCGTTTCATGGAATGTAAGACCGGCTATAATTATAAATAGATACCCAAATGAACCTGTGAAATTATGTTTCGAATTCTTATATTATGCGAATAGCATCTGTGAAAAGAAGAAAAAGAAGAAGAAGAAGAAGAAATATAATTAATTCATAACAATCATCGAACAGCTTCATGTTCAAAATATATTTGTTTTACCTTATTTCGAATAAATTTATATAATAATTCTAGTTCTAGAGAAGTCTAAATTTCATTTAGACTTAGCTGAGTCGGTGTCTTTCTTTTCTTTTACATAGAGTCTGCTCCATTAAATAGTTGCAACGTCCAACATCATATCTTCCAGTTCACTTTCAATTGACTCTTACGCAACTAAGCTCCTGCTTTGTAAGTCACCAGCAACATTCCTGTTTTTGTACACAAGCTTAAGTTAGTTCCTCATCTTTCTAATGTTATGTTCTTGGACCCAATAAATCCTGTTCTCACAGTGAATGTGACATTAGGAAACTACGGACAACGTATAAGTGTATATCTCAGAAGTGTTGACCCTGCAGTTTTTATCGTGCAAATATATTCTCCAGAGACTGTGTACAGAACTAATAAACACAAAGCTCTAGCGATAATATTACCTGATGGATGCTCTTGAATTAGCAACGCCTTACTTTAAGGAATGTTGATGGACATGGGCTTACGAAACTGTTGATGTATTTATTGTTATTAAGCCAATGACAATAGCAGCTATCGCATGGGAAATGTTTTGATTCTGCTTTCATTTATTGGTAGATTTTGGAGAATTGAGAAATACTGGATCTGTGTTCATGCTAACCGACCGCATGAGCTTGTGAGGCGTCGTATGATATCATAAAAAGGGTTATAGTACTTCTCAATGCTAGGTGAAGAAAGGTTTCATAATTTTATCAAAAAAGTATTCAAATGAATGTATGTGTTTATTGGGTAACAAAATCAGCTGAAATAACATGTTTGACATTTTATTTAACATTTTACATTTCCCTTCGTTACTAATGAAATACTAGCATCACGCCTTGATACTTTTGATTTATGGGGATTCCTTTAAAATGCGCGACACATAATGATGCTTGGCAAGTTGACACCACACAACTACGTCATTTATGCTAGTTTACATCACTGGCATGACAGCATGAATGAAAAGCCATTTTGTAAAAAAGAAATTATCAAAAATATGTTCAAATTAAGTGAATTAAGTCATGAAGCTGTAAGAACTGAACATTAATTTGTCATGCCAACAGCTTACATGCTCTGTAAGTAGACACCCTACTAGTTGTGTAGTGTAGGATATTGCAACAAGAGACGACATGTATTTTCTGATGTCAGCGAAAGTAGGTCTAAGAGTATGAGCACATGCTTACCATATCACGAGGCAGTAAATACAAAATAAAGCCTCGTTTTGAATGTTGTTTTAATATTATGGATTTGTTTCTAAAATAAGCTCATAAAATATATCTACAACTGTGTACATGGCATCAGAAAAATGAAGTGATAAATATGTTTATAAAGTTGTACCTTGCAAAAAACCAAACAATATCACGATAAGTTATATTCCCTTGTATATAGTATAAGGAAAATAAATATAGTGATAATTATATCCATAAACTTGTACATGGTTTAAGGGAACAAAAATGATACAAATATATTTATAACCTTGCACGTGGTATCAAAAAATAGTTATCTTATTATACTGGTGTGTTTTACTTCAGGAGCAATCGAGTTAGTTAAGTATCATTGCCAATATGCACTGTATCATGGTTTTGGTGGTAATTAAGTTTCTTTTACCGCTTCATTATATGGACAACAGGTGTGAATACTCGACGAACAACCTACGTCTAATTCGAACCTAACACAGTGGTTGAAGCGTCTAACTACAAAAAAAAAACAAAACAACAACATAGTAGCCATTGAATGTAATTGTAAATTCTGTCTTCGTTACTTTTGTTGACGTATATCAAAGTCAAGAAAGGTCCATTGAAAATTTGATACTCGAGTATTCGGTCAAAATATCTTTCAGTTATATAAAATATATTTTGAGGTACGATTTCCGCCGAAGTAGAGCATAAAGATATAGAGAAAGTAACTACTATTCGAATATTTACAAGAACCACCATCATAGTGTGCAAAGAAGAAACACATTGAAAAGACCATCAACAATTCTTGAGTAGATACCAATGTAAAATTAAAGTGTGTGTAAGTAGCAAAGATACTCTCTCTCTCTCTCTCTCTCTCTCTCTCTCTCTCTCTCTATATATATATATATATATATATATATATATATATATATATTATATATATATATATATATATATATATATATATATATATATATATATATATATATATATATTCGGTTCAACTATGAATCGTGCCCGTGAGGCGAGTAACAGCACCAATCGCCCAGGCACCTATGCTTTTACCAATTCGGCCATCCCCTCATCCGACAGGGGATGGGACAATCACGCTATGCAAGCACAAGTATCACTTACCTATACGACACACTCGATTCTCTCCCCTGGATTTTTACTTAGAAATGCAAGGTATATCTAATGAAATAAAATCATAAATTGATACCTATGTATCAAACAGAAAGGAACAATCTACACTAAATGTATGCTAAATTTCCACTTTGATTCCAAGTCTATAAAAACTCAAGCTCTAATTGTTCTTGTCAAACGAGTCAAGTATTAGAAAGATTATACCACTATGTTTGTACTGCAAGTTCGCTTCATCCTTCTTTTTGCAAATTTTAACAACCAAACTTATCGTGAAGAGAACCTTATTTACATATATCTATATGAATGTACACGTATTTCTATCTGCTAACATCAGTAATAATACCCTAAGATTTTCATAATAAATACTCAGTTTCATGAAAGGTTACAAAGATGTCACAAAAAGTATAAAGCGTAATTATTCAAACATTTTCGATAATTAACTTCAGTATTTCGCGAATATTACCTGTGATAATGCTCATAAAGTTTTTAATAAACGCATTGGGCTACCTTTATGATAATCAAAGTGTAATCAACGATTACACAGTTCACCTCTACTGTCAATAGCCTCCAGTAGCCATTGTATTAAACGAAATAAATTCAGACTAAAGTGTTATTATCTTTACATTTGAACTTGTAATTATTTTAACATTTACAATTTGAACTTTTAATCGACTCTATATAGCCAGCATTGTGCTGTTCTGCTGACATATTGTGAAACTACCTACCAACCTACTGTGATAGGCGAGAAAGACATAAAAGAATAAAAAAAGAACATTCCTTTTTATCATATCATTGCAGAGATAATAAGCTGATAAAAACATATTAACGTTGTATTTGGTTTTGGAATCATTGTTCCTAAAATCGTCTCGAACGGCTAATATAGTTGTCCACCCTAGAAGCCAAATTTTACTGGGTGAAAGTCACGAGCTTTGACTAAACTTGAAGTGACAGCCAGAAACATCTGAACTTGTAATCATTTTTAACATTTGAAATTTGAACTTTTAATTGGCATAATATAGCCAGCATTGCGCTGTTGTGCTGACATATTGTGAAACTGCTTGCCTATCTACTGTGACAGGGGAGAAAGACATTGTTCATGCGTCAATAATTACCATAATTAAACACCGCAGGTGAGGCCTCAAGTCACCTAAGTCCTATACTCATTCGCATGTAAAATACACGGCTAACCTGCTGAGGGTAACATATCACAATATACAATGTATAGTCATTAATATATAACGTTTATCTTTGAATAAACGTATATATTCCTACTTCCAAATGCAATGGTCAGAAAGGGCCGTCTGAGTAGGCTAGGATGTATATATGTCTAGCATGGATGAATCAACGTGATCTTAAGCACAAATACCTAACCAAGTTAGTAGAGCATACAATGTAGAACACTGGGATCTTTGGTTTTAAAGGTTTAGTAGTAACTGAGATGCATACAATTCATATCATATTTAACCCGCAAGAGAACGCAAATACTACTTTTTCTCAAGAGAAGTTTCGTCAGCGGCAGGTTGTGCTCCTCCTTCCAGCATACTCTTCATTAATCTGCAACAGACGCATTTGTTTTAGCGGATAATTCTTGCTGCTGAATTTTGTTGACATCATAGAACTTGCCAACCAGTTTCCATACACTGCAGGACATTCAAAGACCAGTTTCCATATGGAGCAGGACATTCAAAGATACACTTTATTCCAGTTTATGATGTTCCAGTACTTCACACAACTTATTTAGGGTGTCAATGTATTTCCTACCAAGATAACATCTCTCATAGTTCCTCAGTCTTTGTAACTCTGAGTGGGCATCTATCACATTCAGCACAGAGCACACGCAAGTCAGATATGATATGATATCAGAGTAGCTCGTGAATCATATATACATTTGTACAGACTGTTGTATCTGTAGGTTGAAGTTTAGTGGACTTGTATGCAGCGACACTCCTTCTTTGACCTTAACACCTGAAGAGGGCAATTTTAAACTAAAAATGCTGAGAATGTTTAAGAATGTTGATTTTCGATAAGTTCAAGAGACTGATATCTGATTGTCATAGTTCTCATTCAATTGAAACTTTCAAAAACCATATGCATTTGCAAAATTTATCACATTTGGTATTTAAGCATGCACTCAAAATAGAGATGCAGGTGGGGGTTCATACAGCAACTATGCACAAACCCATAATATCTAGAAATTTTATAAGACTGGACATGTGATCAATACTTCTTTCACATTGAATATAAAGGCTTTTGATACTGATTAGTATTAAAGGCTGTTTATTTCCCTCATCACTTGGTCTACGATTGAATGGAAGTATAAAGTCCTAATACCTAGAAATGTGATAAAAGTGGACATGTGATCAAAATTCGTTTTACGTGAACTATAACGCTTTTGTTACTGATGAACATTAAAAGGCTCTTTATTTACCTCTGCATTTGGGCTGTTCATGGTCTTGCTAAAAAAAACTTACGTACAAAAAATAGGATGACGTTTACTACAATGAAAAGATTGCTATTGGGTCCGGAAGTCAGGTATCAAGGAATAAGTCATATCCAGTGGATGAATGTGTACATAGAATACATTAAATCATATAGTCTCACAGTTGAAAAGTTTGATTTGTTTTTTCCCTCTGCGGAATTGATGTAGAATGGGCCCGATGCGCACTACCGCATGTAGTAAGAGTCGACTAATGGAGGCACTATTTTTGCACTGGGATGCGATCGAGATGATGTACCCACTGAGAAGATATTGGACTAAAAGAGTGCAGTTCGTATCGAGTATTCGACTTTGTTTTAAGGATGTTACCCTTTTTTGCTTTCGTTTTAGCATATATGCCGTATGGGATACCTAAACTTACTCGGCACTATATAACCAGGATTGTACTGATGTGCCATTAAACCCAATATATACATACATACAGTTTCAGTTAATGTTAAAGTGTTTGGAATAAAAATATTGAAAGTATACCATTCAAAATGGCCCAAATTATGTTCTATTTGAAACTGATAAATAACATAATAGAATCCTTTTCATGAGCTAAGATGCCCTACTTACACCCACAGACGCTGAGATGGAGCTGCTCACAAACATCGACACACATATCTTTGTCTAGCGAGGCCTCCGCGGCGGTATTTCGATGGTCAGCAAGCATTACGCAAAGGCCAACAACCCCACGTGTCCAGACTACGGCACCTCCAAACCCACAACGTGGATCGTCTACCTAAAGTAAAATATAATATATGGCGAGGCAATGATGCAGAGTCTGCCAATGGGCGGTCACCGTTGGATCGACTCGGAAGAGGTCCAGAGTAAGCTAGCCGACCTGCCATTAGACGGGCCCAAGGGCTACCTCCTCGAAGTTGACCTCGACTATCCCGAAGAGCTCCGCGACTCCAATAGCGACTTTCCCCTAGACCCCACGCCATGGTCGTGAAGGAGGACTGGCTCTCCAACTATCAGCACCACCTGGTTAAAAAGCTGGGTAGGCGCTACACCGGCTGTACGAATCTAGTGCCCAACCTGATGAACAAAGAGCGCTACTTCGTCCACTACAGGATTCTCCAGCTCTACCAGCGCCTTGGCATGAGGGTCACCAAGGTCCACAGGGTGCTAGAATTCGACCAAATCCCCTGGTTGGCGCCCTACATCCAAAAGAACACGGACCGAAGAGCCAAGGCCAAAAACGAGGCCAATAAGGACCACTTTAAGCTGCTGAATAACACAGTCTTCGGAAAAACAATGGAAAACCTGCGTAAGCGTATCAGCGTTGACCTGGTCCGGGAAGAAGGACAGAAGGACCAGTTGCGGCGCTTGATAGCCAATCCGCCCTTCCAGACCGTAAGATATTCAACAGCAACCTCGTTGAGGTCCACTTGTCCAAATCCCAGCTCAAGCTCAACCGCCCAGTCTACACAGACCAGGCGGTGTTGGAACTATCGAATATCTGATGTATGACTTCTATTACAACCAGGTAAAGGCCCGTTACGGAGCTAAGACCGAGCTCCTGTACACGGAAACAGACCGCCTGCTGTTCCAGATTCAAACGGAGGACATCTACAAGGACATGACCGAGACGGCCGACCTGCACGACACGAGCGACTTTTCAGATAGCCATCTCCTCAAAAGCGACGTCACACAAAGGTCGTTTGAAAGTTCAACGACGAGTAAAACGGTGCCCCCATCGCCAAGTTTGTACGCCTTTGACCCAAGATGTGCTCCATTCTGCGTGCCGACCGCGTAGAGGCCCAACGTGTCAAGGACATAACAAGAGCCACGGTTAAGACTGACCTGCGGAACGAGCTCTAACATGAACTCCGAAACGCAGGGCCGCGAGTTCTGCAACATGTTCACCACCATCCGCAGCATAAGGCACCACATCGGGGTCGACATACGACAATGACCAGCCTGATGGGGTCGCGACCCGGGCCTATGGCCACGCCCGGACAACAAGGGCGGTCGACGAAGGGTATGAAGCATTTTACAAAGAGCTCATCCAGGGCCAATACACCCTTTGGCAGACCCATCGTGTCCTTCGGCACGACTTGCAGTTCTACGTACCTCTGCACCCCACTCCATCTCCTGAGCGTGCTGATCGCCAAACAACCGTCAAGCCAGGTTGCGGTTACATTGTTTCACAGTGCCATGCGTTCGGTGGAAGCACCACGGCAAACGCTGACCTTATGCGCCGCCAGGAGCTGAGACACTGCACTCATAAACTCCCTCCCGGAATCGACCTGCAACAGCTTGGGCCACTTGCGCGGTCCCCGCTTGAAGATCCGCATCATCGCGGCGGCAACCTCGGCAACCTCATTGCTGCATAAGGGCTCAGTCGTCATGTAGCGGCTGGCGACGTCAACCACGGTCAGCTCGTACGTGCACACGCCCCGTTCAACCTTGTGCGGCAGGAACAAGACGTCGGCTTAGTGTACCTCGTTGGGCGGGGGTGGGGGGGGGGGGGTCGAGACGTTAAAACTTGGGGGAACGATTTTGCCACATTGCTTATTTTCTCGGCCGCTCCTTGGCAGTATCTATCTGGACCCTGTCGGCCGCTGCCAGTCTTTTTAGTTGCCGCCATCCCCTTCCAGTAACCCCTTGAGCTGTAGTAGACGCATGTAAGGCGGGCCTCCATCGCTCCAGTGCAAAGACTGCCATTAGATGGTTTGCAGATGACGGGTCCCCGGACAGCATTTAGGTCGTGGATCAGGTCCACGTTGTTTACAGCATGCGGCATCCACATGGTTTATAGGCGCCTCACCCGGTCTGGATTGGCTGGCGGCGTCTAGTTGGATTTCCAGCCGGATCACATGCCCGCAGTAGTTGTAGCATAGCAGGTGGGCTGCTGAGCCAGAATAACTCGATCTACTACTTAAGCCTGTAGCATCTCGACCTTGTCAAGCAGTCAGTCATGGACATATACTTTAAGACCCGCATTGCCGTCATCTTCTCAGACAAAAATATGCTGTTCGCGTGGGCTAGAAAGCCAATGCGGGTAGTCGAAGCCCCGCCGGATCATACTAATTGAAGCTCAATGCGTATACGCATAAACGCGATGCCACACGAACGACACCTTGCGTCCCTCACCGATGGTCAGCTTAATAAGTTCGCTACGTCCTTGAGAGCCCGCCACGGCACCAGGCTGCGGTTGAGCCCCGGAGAGCTCCAAGGGGCGTCATCCTAATATGCCAACGGCCGCCGAGTCCAAGCGCCTCCGAGCGATCTACCAGATATAACCCTTTTACTCGGCCGTGATGGCCATTCCCAACTCTGACCTGGTGCGGGTTGCCAAACCCCTGAAGCACTTTACGGGCGTCTACATGAGAGATGTGCTAGAGCGCCTGCCGGTGCGCATCCGGCACGAGGCCGACATCGTAAACCTCGACACCTCACAGAACGGCGCGACTCATTGGTTAGCGTTCCGGCCAACGCCTAAGCCCCGTTCCACTTCGACGCCAACGGCCTCGCGCCGCCTATAGAGCTCGTTGCGAACCTCCGCCGAGCACGCGGCGGCGATCCATTGACCCTTCCGCGCGCCTACTCGACCCACCCTGTCCAGAAAAAAGCGACGGCCCAATCTGCGGCCATGCATCCATCTAGGTACTGAAGCGCCATCCGACGCCCGGCGAGCTGTTGGATGCGGCGTTGTCACTGATCCGCCGGTTCTGTTAGAAACAAGCAGCCTGTGGCCATGCACAACATGCTGGCAGACGTCTTCGGGCTTCACAAAAAACGAGGCGGTACTCTGGGCTCCCGCGGACCTCGCCCAGTACGCCACCAAGGCAGAGCTGGCGACCTACAGCAACGGCGTCGCCGATTCCGACCCAGACAACCTAGTTTTATTCGCTGATAGCATCGGGAACCTGACAAGCTCTAACGTGGACCTCTCCTCGCTGCTAACCCGCCCGGCCAGTGTAGAGGCGCCAGGCAAAATCGCCGTCTTCCATGGCGGCAAGCGTTCGATAGGTCACAGGCGGAGGATGCCGCCATGCGGGCCCTCCGCAACGTGGCCGACCCCAGTTGGCCAGAAAATGCCGCCTCAGAAAGAAATGTCTACCGCCAAGACGCGAAGGTGAAAAAATACGTCGACGACCAGGACGCGGCCGCAAAAAGCACGCCGAAGACACGGACGTGGTTCGAAAATAACATCTCGACGCCACGATCACACGATTTGGCGAAATGGCTGCGAAAAGGTATGTTGACGAACAGGTCACTCTCAGGGTGGCCAAGGCTGGCGACATCATGGCCGGCTACCTTAAAATGGAGGCAAACAAGATCACGGGTCTGGCGGTCCCTGCTAGCGATAACGACGAAGCGAGAAAACAATAGGTTGACGCTGCTGTCGCGACCTTAAAAGAATACGTAAACCGTTGGGCCCTGCCTACCAGTGGAGCCGACGAGGTTAGAAAAGAATACGTCAACGCAACCTAAGAAGAATA
The DNA here is from genome assembly GCA_029931535.1 of Margaritifera margaritifera. Classification (NCBI taxonomy): domain Eukaryota; kingdom Metazoa; phylum Mollusca; class Bivalvia; order Unionida; family Margaritiferidae; genus Margaritifera; species Margaritifera margaritifera. Next base: position 2,503,417 of record JAQPZY010001597.1, read on the forward strand.
TGCAAGTGGCCAATATGCGGGAAGGATCTCCAAGGCGGGTGAAAGCATGGCTTTCCCCCTGGATATGACCTCTAATACGATCAAGTTCGTAGCAGAGCCCGTAGGCGTCAAAGATGCTACAGCCGAGAGCAATGTGGATGAGTTCATCTGGCGCATAAAGCCTTATGCTGACACCCATGATGCTACGACAAGAAGCAATGTTGACGTCCAGGACGCTGAGTGGATCTCCAAGGCTGGCGACAGCATGGCCGGACACTAGACAAAACTTCGAACAAGATTGTAAATCTGCCGAATCCGGTAGAGCCTCAGGATGCTGCTACTAAGGTTTACGTCGACACGGCCGTGCGCCCATACAACTTTGCAGTGTTCTTTATGAAGCAGAGTGAAGCTCTTACAGAAGCAAAAATTCAGATTTCGCTACACTTTGTGGTCGGAAACAGTGTACTTGCTCAAGGGTGAGACGATTATTTTTATGTGCTTGATCATGTCCCCGATTCCTAGCGTTTTTTTTAAAGCGAATTACGATCAGCGCGCGAACAAACTGGGAGGCCAGAGAACAATTTGAGGTTTCTCTCTGGAGACGTTATCGTGTGCTCTACAACTGACCTTTTAGGGTGGCATATGTTAAAGTTGGCGAGGTAACGCGCGATAATTTTTATATATCGGTTCTTGATTTCCTGATTTCTCGAGACAGTTATAATATCGAAGCCGCGTTTAAGTAGGTGAAATGTAGGCCTAGTTGAGTGTGAGACGCTTATAGAAGTGCTGATCTAGGGCAATTTAAACATGCTCCTTTCACCGACGTCCTGCGTCATGCCTGCAGACATCTACGGACGCTCACAAAGAGACGACCCGCCGCCATTTGATTTAACCCAGTATGCGACCAAGGTCGATACAGCAGTTTTGACGACTGCGGACGCGCTTGGCGTGTTCTTCACGACCGACGCCTCTGCACGACCCAAAACGTGGGTCCGTTCGTCCTCAGCAACAATATTGATACCATCATAGTTCCAGGAGCGGGTTTCTATCTGGTAAACTATCGAGCAGTCGGTCACCTTAAACATCCGAGGCCTGCGAATAATCGCGCTTTCGCTGCGGCAGCGATCGGTAAGGCCTCCGGGGCAGCTCGTGCGTGATTATTTTTACATTGCGATGTGCCATCGTTATCGCGCCTGCGTGGCAATACGATGAAGAGCTTACCCCGACCCGCATCTGATGGGGTAAGACCCGGGTTTTTTTCAAAAAGATATGCTGTGTTGCATCTCGCTCCTCGGACAAAAATAACCCCAATCGCTCAAGTTTAGAATCGACGGCATAATTGCTTAACCATCGGCGAGCCGGTCGGCGCCGTTTCAATGACCGCGTCATTGTTGGGGCTATAACGGTCTGGGAAAACAACAACATCTACTTCAACCTCATTACCGTCCTGTGGACGCGCCAAGATGAAAAGCTGGAGGTTTGTACCAATGGGCCTGCACAAAACCCTGCTGTCGATGTCGAGCAGTTAAAGTTCTACCTCAACCTGCTCATCGAGAAGCTGAGTCTATACCCAAAACTCGACGATCCGCAAGAATTTTTTCTCACCAGAATATCAGAGGTAGAGGCCGCCCTGGCGCGGGGACAGAGCAGCGGTGAAGCCTCTGTAAGAAGTACCACCGTGCCTTCAGCGTGGTCGACGTCACTGACCGTCATATCCATGTCGGGCGGCGTAGCCGGCATCGCCCTGATGACCACCATGGTCGCTGCACTCATCGGGGTTGGCTTCGAGTGTCTGTCCTTGGGTTGTAGCCTGCTGTCCCTGGTCGAGGCGTACACCAGCCGCCGATTCGCCGCAAAGACCAAAAAGCACGAAGAAATCCACGTCATGGCGGTGGCACGACCGCTCCATCTCCGATCAAGAGTTCCGTTTCATCCTCGACGAGCTCAGCAAGTACGAGGTGGTCAAGAACGAGATTCGGGCCAACGCGCAGATGACGCACGCTGCCCGATCCCTCGTCTGATATCTATCTATCTATCTATCTATCTATATATATATATATATATATATATATATATATATATATATATATACATATACTGGTAAAAGATGCACGCAAAACTTAAATTGTAAAAGCAATATCACACGAAATAATTGTAACGCTTCTATTTTCAATTAATCTCTTTCCTTATTTCCCTCTCAAGGTGCAACAATTCAAATTACTTAGGGGACCACCTTTAAATTTGTTTTATCAGTCTAATATTTCATTTCATACACAAGAAACCACTAGCAGAACTATGCATGTAACCTTTATCCTATTAGATACTTAGCATTGTTTATCTTGTCCGAAGTTTTCGCTCTTGTAATTGACTTCCTTACCGTCAAGATTAAAGCTACAAATATTTAATTACTCTCAGGTTGCAAAGTATACATGTGAGGTAGAAAATATATATCAGAAATACGCCTGTCATATAGTTTAGGTGAAAATATCATTTGCAGTGATTAATCCATTCGCGTTACTAACATTATTCCATTAGCAGTGAATTATTTTTCACAAACCCACACTCCCAGCTCTTGTTGAAGCTCACTCAATCGTCCCCTTTTCCGTCAGATTTGCAAGTACGTCTGCTGCTATTGAAAGTGCAATGGATGCAAATAAATTTGTGAATCTTTCTAATTTGTTTTCCTGAGCAAGATAAAAATCAAAGAAATAGAAAGGATTAATCGTAACATTGTATCAGTTTTGTTTAACCCAAAATGACCCTCGGAAGGCGGTCGTTTACCACTTGAAGAATGAAATTGTAAATCTGTGAATATTGTAGAGAGTTTTGAACAACAACAACAACAAAACAATCAAAACAATATGGTAAGGAAAATAATACAAAGATCCTTTACTTATTATTTATTAGGAAAAAAAACCCCAAAGAATAACTGTATGACATGTGATATGCATGACTAAATAACCCTGGAGTTATTCAGTATACTTTTGTGCACATTTTAATTGCAACTCAAAATCACTTAAATTTAAAAGCACCATTGGGCGAATTTTACTGCAATACAGGCAGAAAATAAGATGTAATCCTTTATGAAAATTTTATACAATTGTTAGGAGTTTATTTATAAACAGTATTTCAATGTGCAAAAATGACTTCAGCAGTAAATATACTTAAAACATTTGGGAATAATTTGGTATGAAACATCAGTAGTATAGTGGGACGATATAGGGAAAAAGTAATTGTGTGTGTGTGTGTGTGTGTGCGGGGGGAATTCTATGTTAAAAATGGAAAGTGGATTATAAGGAACAAAACGGAAATTTAACATTAGGTCGCCATGTTGAAATTTACATCACTTGATGGACAAGGAAGAATCCTGTGTTAAACATGGTCTGCGGATTCTAGGGACAAACACGATAATTAACATTAGGCTACCATTTCGAAGTTTATAGAGACAATATGCAACGTTAAAAATTAGTTCACAGGTTTCACATGATGAGTCTGTCTAGTTAAGACTGTAACATTGTATCATGATGGGTCTGTCTGGCGGGAAATGTAACACGTGGGATCTATCCGGCCTTTAAAGAAAAGTTACGATTCTCACTAAAAAATGCTACTGGCATCAAGTTGTATTTGAAAAATATTATGTATTAAGTCGGGCAAATTTTCATTCATCAGTTTCTAAAGACCAGTGTTATTTTGCTGCACTGTCGAACGAGAGCAGAATTTTTGGCATGTGCAAAATTTGGTTCTTAAATTTGCAACAATTCTGCCAGGAGAGAGTTATTTTGTGACAGCCTGCAAGCTCAACGGGCAAGTTAAATTTGCCTAAATCGTTATTAAATTTGATTAGGAGGGCAAGCTGATTTTCTGCAGAGCCAGTTGATACCCATGTGAGCTGGCCATGTTGGCCAAAGGAAAATCTGTGTTAAGTCGACCCCCTGAAGGACTCACAGTATTAATTATATGGAAGAATGGGAACCAGTCTAGAAATGGGTGAAGATAAAAAAGAGCATATATGGGTTTGGCTGGTCAGGATTGGTTGATAATGAAACTAAAAGTTTTGTAAAAAGAAATTTTTGAGAGCTTACCCTAGTTTTAACTGAAAAAAATAGAGACAATGTTTTATTGATTGGAATTTCAGTCCTTTTATAGACTTGAGTCTGGACAACTCATTAATGAAATTAACACCTGATTATTTGGTGCGAAATTGAAAACACTTGTTTGAAAATAATGTAGATCAAAAAAATGCCGCGGCTCCTATGCTCTTCTCCACACAGAAGCTTGCATCAAGGATATGTCTATACTGATAAATATAGTACAAATCGCCTTTCCGCACCAACCCCTACACCCCTTCGACCATGCACATCCCCAAAAAAGGATGGAAAATAGTCACTGGTATAAACATTCGTGCTCAACCGACACACCCGCATGACGGCCCAGCAATTAACTCTCGTCTAGTACATAGTCACTCCGGATTCCTATCACATACATCAAGGCATAGAGAAATTAATATAGACAGGTACAAATATACACCAAACAGAGCGTAAAGTGCTATCCCGGGTCGAGGGGGTGTAGGGGTTGGTGTGTACAGGCAAGGCGAATATTGTCGTAACCCGCGAACCTGGGTTCGAGTCTCGGTAGGAAAGGAATTAAAACTATTTTCTAACCTGTATGATAATATTCTTTCTCAATATATAAAATGTTCACCCTATATTATCACACATCTTCATGTACAATTCAATGATGAGTAGGCGTCTCTGCATCAGACCTCAAAACCCCTATAAGCTTTGAGAGTAAGTGATTCATCTTGCTAGCGACGGTATTGTTCAGTAGTAAATTGGAGTTTGTTAACGTTTGACTGACAGGTAGGCGGAGTCGACGATTTGTCGATTACTTTATAATAGTTTTGACCGTAATGTCTTGACAGCTGAGGAATTACAGGTAAAATGGATTCGCGATATCAACGCACAAGTGATAAAGGTAAACAACGCGTATACCTACTGTTTACCTTACGAGTGTACATGTGCCGCATTCTGTGGATGGTATCGCCTTCCACGTGTCAGAGTCGGATCAGGATAGTCAAATAAATATAGATCTGGTTCACATGCATTAACTACGCAAAAGGAAACGTTTATGTCAACATGGACTAGCCAGAAACATGTAGTTATCATACCCCCCCCCCAGCAGCATTTCTAAGTCGAATCAATTAAGCTTGGATAGAGCGCGCCAGAAACTCATGATGCAGTTGTGTTTTTCATGCCTGAAGGAGATTATATGTTTAGTTGTTGTCTGCGATCAAATTTACTCTGTTGATAACTACGTGGACTCGCATTGTTAGGCAATGTTCTATCAGATAAGTGGACGGTCTGTTTGCTGTACATTGACTGATTGCACAATTTATATCGTGTGAATGGAACGGGACAAATGTATAAATTGTAAGGCTTACTTTCGTTATTTATGCGTGCGAACTCAGGCACATGGATGTAAATTTGTTTAAATTATTTTTTTACATAAAGTTCATACAATTTTTGTTGTTGTTGTTGTTGTTGTTGTTGTTGTCATCATTTCATCATTTTTATCTGCGTCTAACTGGTTGTCCATACATAAGGAATAGCCGAAACAATTCCTTTTTATTGTTTCCATCGGGGCAGTATTTATGAGAATGCTCTGTGACTCTTGACGTAACGCATCATAGGGATCGACTTCAAATATTTGTTTCAGAGAGAGAGAGAGAGAGAGCGAGAGAGAGAGCGAGAGAGAGAGAGAGAGAGAGAGAGAGAGAGAGAGAGAGAGAGAGAGAGACCGCTGACCAAAAGACAGGCAGTCAGAAAGTAAAAACGATTAGATCATACAGAGTAATCTCTATTCAGTCAAGAGGGAAAGCGATCGATATATGCAAAGTAATGAGCGGACTGACAGAAGACGAACCAGAAGGGAGAATGGTACATAATCATTGCACGTGAGCTGTTACTATACATTAAAAAATACCACCAATAAAGACGCTTTGATTAAATAATGCAATTTCCCTTACAAAGCCATTAATTTGCCTTTTAGAACATATGTTTAAAGAAAAAAGCAACAACATGTGTTCCAATAACTGTTAGACAAAACGCCCACTGTCTACTTGCCTTCCTGGATGGCCATTACACACTTGAATACATCAGGAGCTCTATGTCCTTCGCTAATAAGTCATTTTTTCCCGTTTTCAAGTGGTCTAGGGCGCTCGCCTTTACAGATCACTCACATCTCACATCTGTCCGCGTTGTTTCGAGTCTCGGCTCGGCCAATGTAGGTATGTGAGAAAGCTTGCCAGTACCTTCCCGTGGATCTGTTTTTCTTCCGGAGGTCTTACTGGATTCTGCCTCCACCAAATATACTGGCCGCCATGTATAGCTTATCATGTGCTTAAAAACGGCGTTAAACCCACAAACCATTCCCATTTTCTCTTGTTCATTTTTGCAAGATTATACCCATACTCTACCTCTAACTTCCCATGCACTATGTAAGTGGAATTATTCTCTGACCATAAACTGCCAACATCTTTTTCAACTGACTGACATTTTCCCTGATCCATATGTTCACTTCGATGCCTCTTGTATGGCATTTGCTTGCATTTTACCATACTACCGAGTACATTACATTTTTCTTTCTCTATGTCACGAAAACTGTACGGTCGAACAGGGGCTCGAAACAGGGACCCGCCTAACTCGAGATGGGCGCTCTAATATTTGAGCAATTAAAATCCATAACAGGCCTATACTGCGCGATCCCACTGCTGCCACCACATGTGAGAGAGGAAGATATAAGGCAAGACCGAGGCACGAACCGAGACCTCCCTAACTCTATACGGGAGCTCTGCCACTTGAGTTAGCTGAGCCAATGCACAGACCCATTCATGCAAAATATGTCCCCTGCTTTCAAAGAAATGTCATTTTGACTTATTTTTCCGTGATCACGCAGACCTACTTAATAAAGCTGAAAGTCAAACTCTTTCGCAGTATGACAGGCCTATACTGCGTGATCCCACTGCTGTCACCAAATGTAACAGACGAGAATATGAGGATGGACAAGGCCTCGAACCCAGGACCTCTTTAACTCTAGACGCGCGGTGAATCATTTGAACTATCCGAGCCAATGTACCCCACCGGTTTCTGTTGCATCTATTTTCAGATCTTCTGTCCATAACGCCATCCTTATTATGCGATAATCCCTCATCTCTGGCCTATGAGCTAGTCTCTGCTACATACCCATTGATACAATTGTTAAAACTGAGATAAATGACTTTTAATACAAATTGATAACAATGTAAATCTCAGCAATACCTTGGAAAAGCTTTGATAGTATATCCTCAACCGCTTGCATTTCCACAGCAAAGTACCATTTAAAAAACAAAACAAAACACGTCAAACTGCTTGGACTCTAGATGACTCAAATATATACTATTGACTTCAAAACAAGCTGGTAGTTATGAATTTGTTTTATTTTGTTCTAGTTTTGTAATAGATGTTAGCTTTTTCGAACTCTTAACACTTTGAAGATAGGTCCATGATCCACTATCCCTAACCTAGCATACAATTAAACAAAATATGGGCTTACCAATCTGATTAATCTCAACATCTCCGACAAAACGGAGATCTGACAGGCTCCAATAAAAGTTCATGTTTTTCTGGTCTTTATATCTTATACTCTTCACCTTTTAAGCAACCTATCAAATAAAACCTTCATTTCAAATCTGGAACAGTTGTCATTGGTGACTCTGCTTTGACTGACGTTTTTCAGTTTTATAAGTTTGCAAGCTGGAACATCACCTTGTATCAGTGTCCATCAGATCTAATGTAAGTATATCTCAATTTTCACCGGAGTGATGGTCTTACATTTTTGTTTTACATTTACTCTGTCTGTTAAGACATATTAACGTGAAACATATCATCATGCAATCTACCAAATTTGGTATCTTTAAGTGCTAAAGAATATTCAGCCTAGTTTAAGGAGACAATGTTTACAAAATTACAAGGAGGGAAGAAATTCACTTCTCATACATACTTTCAAATTCGCCGGCAGTACAGTTTCAGTTCCTTTCACAAACTCTTGTGCTTCTTGGTAAGTTACGCGAGCCCTGGCATGCAGCAATACTGTCTCATTTTTGTAGTGTTTGTTTGTTTTTCTCTTTTGTATTTTTAACGTTATTCTCCTTGTTCTTTGTACTGATTGTAACAGATAGAGATTTCATGATGTTTTCTTTGTTGCATTTTCAAACTTGAACCTTTTGTTCTTTCTGCATGAGTGTTTGTCTCCTTAGCATTAAACAATGCTTTTTTCCTCCACAGTAAGAATCTTCAAAAAAGTCAATTCATGTTTGTTCTGGGCATGTGAGCCATGAAAGAAGCAAAACAAAGCTTCAAAATTCTCAACGAATACAAAGTCTCTTATTGATCATTCAAATGGGAGACTATTAATACTATATGTTCTTATACAACAGTTTGTATAAATATTACACTGCCTTAAATATTATCTCACATGATGTTGTCTATATTACCCTTCATGCAACTAAAAGCAATGACTACTTTCATAGTATATGTTCTCATCCCTTCCTTGAAACCTACCTCACACAATGAATCTGACATTGAATGTGACCCTTGCCTTGCAATAAAAGGTAATGTATTTTAACAATACTTGTCATGTATAGTATGCTTTAGCGTTGTCATTATTGTAGTAAAAATGCATGGCAGTTTATTTTTCTTTTCTTTTTTAATTGCATACTACTGTTTTATTTCTTATACATGCTATTTGTTCAAACACAGAAACAGAGATATCGTGCCTCAATTTTCAGTTCTCTTATTCATCAATCTTGTATCTTGATTCAATCCTGCAACACAACAGGGGGTGCTTTGTTCTTGTGTGCAGTTTTTGCATACAATTCAAATATATGCTCTCTCTGTCTGAAGGCCAAATGCGCTTATGACATGGTTCTGAATCCAGTCCACAGAGACTTATGTTTCAATTTTGGATTGAATTATGGTGTACCGAACCGTTCCTATATTTCGTACTCATAGTGGAATACACACATCAAGCTGATTTCTGAGCAACATTGCTGATATAACGTCCACTTGTCCTCTTCTTACGAAATATGCTTTGCTCACTCATTATCATACACTTTTGTGGCATATATGTTTATAGTTTATACATGACAGGCATCGTTCCATTACTTTCCCCTTGATAGTCAGTTAATGTATCATTTCGTGAAACTATGCTGATTTTATCTTAATTAGTGTTTACCCACAGTTATCTCATATTGTAGTAATTTTTGTAGACTTTTTCCGAAATAGTATGTGCAGGATATACCACATATTACTTTATTGTATTGGTTATATTCGTGGCATAATTAGGTTATATACTTGGAAAAAAAAATTGCTTCGATCAACATTGATGTTTTCACATCCATTATTTTAATGGCCGATCAAGTGTTTCACATCAAGTGCTAGTGTCACACAAAAGTACTATAAATATCTGCTAATGCACGAAAACAAATGAAAGCACTGAGTATTATTTTAGACCTAAACTTAGTAGCACGCTACAAAAAAAATATTGCCTCATACAGAAATCACATGTATGTGACTGCGGTTAGGTTTTTTGTACTTTGCAAGATTTTTTTTTTTTTTTTTTTTTTTTTGGGGGGGGGGTAATCCAATGTCTGCATTGATATTTAACGATAAAGGGATTTCCTTAGCTCCAGAGATCAAATTACATTAAACAATCACAATAAAAAAGAAATAACCAACCTTAAAGTAATCCTATACTAGTTCAACATGTAAAGGATATTTTTGCTCCAGATATTTCCTCCACTTCACTCTCTAGGTCTGATATTTCATCATTTATCCTTTGTTCAATTGGTTGCAAGTGTTATTGTATATTTGCTACAGGTCTTATGTTTGCTCCAGATCTTACAGTTTGAAAATGTTGTAAAGCATTTTACAGAGTAATTAATCTCTTGGTAAACATATCTTGATCATTTGAAAGCTACTTCGTGTTATCGTTTATTTGTTTTTGCAGTTCTGATATTTTAGTAGATTCTTCTGCGATACTCTGATTTATAACTGTTAATTTATTATCAATTCATTCTCTCTATGTTTGAATATATTTTAAATTATTATCCTCAAAACTACTATATAAGTGACGGTCAAAAGGTCTGAGTACAATCTGTCTAGTAGCTACATTATCTTTATTCTCTGTGGTCTGTCGAATTTGTAACACGTTTCTTGTTGATGTTTAAGTTAGTATTTAGTGATTGATTTAATGGTAAGGAGCCTCCGGCCTCTTTCTTTGTGAATTTAAACTAAAAAATCACTATGTTCTCTTAAAGATACCAACCCTGTGGTTAATTATATTTCATCTATTTAATTAACGTAAATTAAATACTTGTTGCTTCAGTTTACACCAATCATCAAATTAATTTGCCTGATATATTCTAAAGATATATGGCATACCATTAAAATTTATTACTTTAGAGACATTCATCTTTAATGCTAATATTCAATCTTTTTAGATTACCTTTTCGTGATTACTTATATGGGCGATTAACATTGTATGACACAAAAGCACCGTTACTTACATTTTTAATAAGAAGACACTCTAACAGTACGGTACAAGGATTGTTTGCACTGTTTAGTTGATCAAGTCTTCAGAAACTCAAAACTCTATCTGATTTGGTAGATGGAGTTTTAGAACTTTGACTTTAAATTCTAGTAGTTTAGAGCTGTAGTTGGTTATGTACTCTGTGCAATTATTGCTCAGAGTTACTAAAACTTTAGAGTTATATTTTCGACATTCAGTGTCTATACTTTCTTCATTGTAATTAGCAGCAATTTCCTCTTTAACAGCAATTAACTCTTTTACTTTTTCATGTAAATTTATACATTTAAAATCCATATCGTATTGACATGATCTTGGTTTCATTTGTATCTGTCATATTGTAGAATATATTGTTTAAGTCATTGAAAATATTGCAATAACCAACCACAAAATCTGTTTTCTGTAATGAAATGTATAATTTTCCATCTCTGTTGACTATAGGGTTGGATAAATCAGGCTGTCTTTCCGCCGTTATGTAAATAAGCTTTGCCTTTCTCCAGATTTCCGTTTAAATAACGAGAATTCTTTACGGTCCTGAAGTTCGGTCCAACAATTTGTTGTACTCACTAACTATCTTATCAAATTCATCCTGACTTATTTAATTATAGCTTATTGTTTTATTCTATTATAACCTATTGTTTAACTCACCATTTCATCGATAATATTCAACTTAGTTATAGCAGAGGTTACAATCTATCTTATCGTGTTTTAAAGTTTTGGTAACAAACCCTTGTAAAGTTTCTTAAAACGCTGTAAATGCTACAGGAAATAGCAAGTCCTGTAATGCCTACAACACCGAAACTATTAGCTGCAACACCCATTCCACCGGAAACACTTGACATAACAAACTCTGCAATGTTAAAAAATTGGATGCTGTTATATATTTTTTCTTACACCTCTTTAATGTTTTATCTCTAAACTAAATCATTCTTCATATCAATAATGTTCATTAACCTAAAATGAATTCCGTGGTCGTTAGACAGTTCCCTTTAATGAGATTAACTAGGCAGTTAATAGATTAACTCACTTCATTATATTGTCTTGTATCACCCATTGCGCCACTAGATAGTCAATCGTAATCTGACTCAAAGGAGTCGGAATAACCAATGTTAGTACTTTTTCTTGTTATGTATATTGAATTTATAATATGTGTCCATGAGTTAAGTTGTACTTTAGTCATTTTGTAAACAACATATTTACTACATTTGAGTTCAAGGTTAGTCTTGTTTACATATCAGCTAACAATTATATTGGAATTGTCCATATCTGCATATGAGAAAAGCCAGGTACGCACCGGGAATTTTTATTAGAGTTACTCATATTCAAGAATATTCTGTCAGGTGACTTATCTTTATATTTATACATGTTTGGTAAACAAGATTTCATTCATATACTAAATTTCATATTATTAAGATCATTCTATTAAGGAATTTATTTTAGTAATGAGATGTTACATTTGTGAAAATCAGAGCAAATTGAGAGAGATGAATTATTTATTTTAAATATTCATTTGAATTTACTAAAAGTGTTAATTCTCATATTGGATTAATACTTGACTTTGGGTTTTATGTGAATTTATTGAAAGATATTCTGGATTACATCATTCAGGCATATCAGAACATTCAAGACTACTGACACATCAGGACATTCAAGACTACTGCAATTCATTCAGAACGTTCTATATTTAGGACTTGTGATTAGGACACATGGGATTATTGGATTATTTGGATTTTAATTCACGTTACTGTAAATGTCTTTTGAATTTTCACTTTAATTGTCTAGAAATAAATTGCTTGTTGATTTTACTAACATTGTTGATTTCCCTTTCTTTCTGTTACATTGCTTTAAGACATAGAGTCGTAACATTCTTTACTCAGGTTAGTTGGGGAATCTATCTTAATATTACATATCCTCTTCAAAGTATAATATAACTTACTGTAAGAGTTGAATTTAATGTAGCATGGTAAATAGTGTTAATTATTTTGCATGTTTTACTTGCTATTTATTAATATAAATTTTGTTAACTTAAGTCACGACTCCGCTTTTACTCTACAGCATTTATGGAAATGGATTAACCTTATTGGTTAATGGATTTACCTTATTTGACTCTTTGGAGGATATGTTAGTAGTTTCTTCACTGATTGTTTTTAGATGCTTTTTAAAAAAAATATATAACACCTAGTCCTGCAGCAACAACAACACCAGATATTAAAGATTAAATCGTATAGTCTTCATGTGAGTCCTGTTTAAAAGTCATAGCAAAGTGCATTCAATCGAGCTGGAGTCCTGAAGAAATTATGTCATTAAATATTGCTTTTGATAGTGACTTTGATGCTTTAGCTGATCTTGCACTTACAAGACCCTAAAACATAAACGGCTCATAAAATATACCAAGTAGCCCAGGACATATGCTTCTTTTGTTATACGTTCCTAGTAAACCTAGTAATGTTAGAACATTGATACGTGGCAGGCGGATCGCTTGTTTGTCATTTAGAATTTCTTTTCACCGCGCTGATTCAGTGTGAATATATTGCACAGATATTTCGTGTTGGATCTGTAATACCGATGTACAAAATGAACAACGAAAAACAAAAACTGGTCCAAGCAAATATTGAAGCATGTCACTAATTTTAATTGAAGACAAATGATCTACGCTGGTGGAGTAATGAAACACAACGTGTAATAAATAGTTTGCATATTAATGATATTAAAGTTATGAATTAATGTTGTGAGCATTATGGGTGATTTAGTAACTAGTTAAACCGATAGTTTATTCGTCGGTGGCTTGACAGCTTGGTTGTCAGCGTATTACGATCTCGCCTGTGTTGATCTGGAAAGTCTCAACGTTATACCCCACCATCGATATGAATCGGATCAGCATGTAAGATATGTAATTCCCATAAAGAAACAAACCTTTCTCCTGTGTGGAGCTAGGGGACGAGTCCTGTGTGGACGTGTATTGTTCCCTGTGTGGGTGCATATGTCTATCTGTCTATCATATGTGGGCCGACATAATTTAGTCATGTTTGGATGTTTACTGATCCCTGTGTGGCTGTATATGTGTATCCAGTTTGGGCAGCCTTAATTCTGTCTTGTGTGGACATGCATTATTCCTTGAGTGCGTGACGACCAGAGTTTGGAACAAGATCTTTTGTGAACATAGAAGTCTTGATAGATTTTCCTTTTGAGCTACTGGCTAGTACCAATAACATTTACTTTGAATTATATGTGGTGAAATGATGTTTCCGTTGTTTTATTGAATGACATGTTGACAATGTATTTTTGTACATAGTTTGCTGCACGTTCAATGTTTTTAATATTATTAACATGTGTTGTGTTCAGGAGTTGCTAACTCCTATCGTGCACAGATTCACAGACAGGCCTATTGTAAATTGTAATGATCAATGTGTGACACAAATCAATGGAACCGCAGTGGGTACAAAGATGGCCCCCTCGTATGCTAATATGTTTATGGCAAGACAGGAAGGTTAACGTTTAGCGTCAGTGGAACTTATACCATACCAGTAGGTACACTTCGATGATATATAAATTAAGTGGCAACATGGAAGAGAAAATTTGATGATTTCATGACAAAAGCAAACGACTTTCATCCTTCAGCAAATTCATGGCAGAAGTTTTCAACTCAAACCACGTTATTTTCTGGACACAACAACCAGACTGGTAGAAAACAAACTCCATACAGGCATTTACTCAAAACAAACTGATAAACACCAGTATATTCTCCCATCCATCTGTCCTCGAAAGCATTGCATTCGGAACATCCCGTATATTCAGGAACTGAGGATACGCAGAATTAGCTCTGACAATGAAACATTTCAGAAGAGGTCTGAAGAGCTTTTTGAACATTTCATTAACAGAGGCTACGACAAAAAACTGGATAGCGGAAGCAACACAAAGGGTTAAACAAACAAACCGTAATGACCTATTGAAATATAGAGAAAAGAAAACGGTTGATCTGATGCCATTTATCCTGACCTACCGTCCAGACAACCCCAAAGTAGGTCAAACCATCCATTAAACACTCGCCGATCGAGAAATCTTGTGCTTCACTAAAGCTAATCATCCCGAACAAACCTGTAGTAGCCTACCGCAGACCGAAAAGCCTCAAAGACATCCTAGTCAGAGGAAAGCTAACGCCAATCACAAGCCAAAACATACTGGCACATATGGTCCCTGTAGTGATTAAAAGTGCAAAACCTGTCAACATATGATAGAGACCAATACATTCTCGAGCACAGTGACGAGCGAAATATTGAACATAGATGGTCCAAACAAAACATGAAAAGCAGAGAAAAACCGAAAAAGGACACAAAAGGAACAATCTCCACAGATCTGAACTGGAGTCCCGAAACCAGGAAACAAAAGGATTATTACTGGATACGCCTCATAAGAAAACACTGAAACCAAGCAGATTAAAGCAAGAAGACTCCAAACGGGAACCCACACGCAAATAAAATAAATTAAGTAAATTATTATCTGTTTAGAGCCCATATTTTTTAATCAAATAATTCGATCACTTAGTTCACTATTGGTTCACTTACCTATAATTACTACTTTTTGTAGTTCTTGTTTGTATTAGTATTATTGTTGTTAACAACAAGAGACAATTAATTATCTGGGATATATTCTACAGCTATATCACTTTATATTAAGAAATAAATGGCGATTTCATTCTTCCTTTTTGTCCGTCAAAACAAAAAAAATTGTCATTTATTAATTCGAGTTCAAACCAATAAGACGCGATATCCACAATTTCGAAATAATACTTCTATTATATCCATACTCATATAAAAGTTTGTAAATTCAACGTTTGTTTTTGTGTTTATTGTTTGTCTTGTTTGTCTCTCTTCAGTAATTTTTCCTTTGACAAAGACTCGGTGAGAGTCGACAGCGCTCATGCTAGTTTAAAAGTTAGTATTGCACCGTTAGTTGTTAGCTGGTTGCTTGTATCTTAATCAATCCCTGTCACACGCGATCCCTTTCTGGATCCAGTGCATTGAATGGACTGTTATGAGCCATATGATTATCATTATTATTATTATTATTATTATTATTATTATTATTATTATTATTATTATTATATATATATATATATATATATATATATATATATATATATATATATATATGTAGTCAATATTTGGATTCTATGAAGATTTAGATTAATCAAGGGGTCGATAACACTGACATATTTTCACAGATTTTTAAGAAACGGCTACCGAACAATTTTATCCAAAATTTGGATGGATCGTCTTAAGAACAGTAGTCGAGCATTATTTTATGTAAATATTGCACATTCCTGAACAAACCGTTACCTTGACAGCGTCTATTCCTTAAAATATAGAAATGCAATTGATAAATTTAGAGTATCATCTCTGCAATCCTAAGAGTTCTCATCTCTCCGTTATTGATAATATAGAACCTGGTCACCTCTGGCAGCCCTGAAAAAATGTATCAACCTATTCAATTCCATTGATGGAGTGTTCACTAGTCACTGTGACACAGAGGAGACCAACACGCTTTCACGAACTCTCGCCTTTCGATTGGGGACGTTTTTCCCGCAAAAAGCTTTTGCTGCAGTTTTGCTGACAACACAACTTTCATGACAAAGCAGCAAACAACTAGAACTATATCATCATATAATAATAATTACGTAATATATATATATATATATATATATATATATATATATATATATATATATATATATATATATATAATCATAAAATTGATGTAAAAGTGTATATTATATACACAATTATAATAACAATTTGACAACAAGACAAGGAAAACAGAATTATAAAATAAGATAAATCGGTCGACATTCCTCCTTTTTTCCTTTGATCAGAGATTATTGTGCAGTTCTGAATTTCAATGTTTACAAACCATTCCATTGATACAAAATGCCAATGCTCCTTCTCGCGTTTGGATTTTCAAGGGTATACTCTCTTTAAAAAATGGATTACTGACATAAATCATCTGTTGATTCATCTACAAAATTTCCGAGCAATATGTAAGGCAGAAGTTCTATTTACAGAATGGAGCAGTTACAGCAGCAGCAGTTACCACCACAACAGCCACAACATCCATCAGAGGAATCGGATGATGTTGATACTGGTGATGGCTGAATAACATAGACTGGACCTCTTTCAATGGCTAGTGTTTTCGGTTGCCTCATTAGTTCTTTGATGGGTTCGCTCCAGTATCGTTCTAACCAGCTCATTTTGAAGGTCATAATCTTCTTAACTGCTCTCTGAATTCCACCAATAACGAGGCTGTCGGTCAAAAGTAACCGTTGTTGCACTGCGCTGATTTCGAAAAAATTGTTCTCTGAATTTCCACACATATCGTCGTCTTGAAAAATACATTTGTTCAGGAGGGGTTCAGGTGAAAGAAGCAAACAGAGCGTCACGAGCGTGGCTGTTTCATCCTCTGAGAGAAAATAATTGGAATAGTTGGTCAGTCTGGACAAGTTTGGACTGTCATCTAAGTCCAAAACTGTGCTCATGCAGGATAGATAGTACATCAGCCTGGCCCGTGGGTCGCTCGGCACCGCAACGCTTCTTCCTATTTCTCTCACTCCTAGTTCAGCCCTACCCAATAACGCCATTTTGTCAAACGTCTTTTCTCAACTGGTTTATCTATGCCTGTTTGCTTAAATAATAAATATCACTAATGCATGTGATAGATAAAACACAGCGTGATACAATCTTAGAGCTGTAAACACCTGCATGAAAGTATATGCTAGAGTGTCCAGTATGCTTTCTGTCACAACTAAATCAATCAGGGATGTTTTAGGCACGTTTATTTCGCTGCTGTCATTGAAATAGAAATTTGTTGATGATGCTACGGGTAATTTAAAAAGTAAAACGGGAGCAAAACATTAGGAAATATATGAAATGAAACAGCAACTGATATTTTCCACAGAAACAAATGTTCAAAAAATATTAAATTAAAAAAACATTTCATTAGAGGCTTTCACCCGTCGCCGGTCCTTATTACCTCACTAATATGTTAAAGCGAAAAACTGCTCATATACCAAATGATTGAATACGTCCTTTTTCTTAAAGACAAACAAGAAAGAGAGGTAAGCAAGCAGATAAACAAGTAAACAAACAAAAGTACGAACATAGTAGAATAGCATAAACATAACAACATGACAGCGAACAAATGAAACGCAATGTCTAAAAAACTTTGTTTTGTAATTGTATTTTCTATTAGTTTTGTATATACCCTCTACACATTTTCACGCTGAGCTAACTTTGACCTTTTTTCCTTCTTTATCTTCAGATGGTCAATAATAGTATGATAACTATTTTGTCTACAATGCAAATGATGAATTCTTGAAGGTTTATAATAGTCTGTCAGTGTCTTCAATCTCGACCAAAACACAATTTTTGAAGAAAATACCGAGGGCAAGTCAGTGCAAATTTGCCAAATTTGTAACATTTGTCGCCCCAACTGAAAAAATCTCTGTCTGAATAAAATGTTGCAACATTACTAGAAATCTTAGCTCGTCAAAATTCTGGTGTAACAATGTAAAAAAAATGTAGCTCTACTCTGAACATCTAATAGGGCATATTTTCGTTCATAAGACGATAAATTATGTAACAATTACACCGACTTTGGGGTAAACAAATGTCGGTCAGAGTATGCTGGCAGAATTGTAACAAAGTTAAGAACCAAATTTGGCACTGGACTAAAATTCTGCGTTCGTTCGATAATATATTAAAATAACACTGGTCTTCAGAAACTGATTAATGAAAATTTGCCTGACTTGATACTCAATATGTCTGAAATTAAACTTGCTGCCAATAACATACGTAGCAATTTATTAGTGAGAATCTTAAATTTCAGTTAAAGGCCAGACGGACCCCACATGCTACATTTCCCCTCAGACAGACCCATCATGATATAATGTTACATTTCTAACCAGACAGACTCATCATGTAAAACGTATGAACCAACATTTAACATGACGTCTTGTAAATTTCAACATGTCGGCCAAATGCTAAATTCTGTTTTTCCCCATAATCCGCAGACTCTATTTAACGTATAGCGCCCTCATATCCCTCAAGTGATATAAATTGCAAAATGGCGGTCTAATGTTAAATTCCCTTTCGTCCCTATAATCCGCAAATCAATTTTTACATTGTTATGTATATTTAATCTATAATTTGTGTTTAAATCTTGTTCATGAAGGTAAGTAGTACTATCGATTCTAGCTTTTGAGTTCAAGGCCAGTCATGTTTGCAGTTAGACTGGTGTTTTTAAACCATTTTATTGCTTCACATTCTCTGGATATAGGCCAAGTAAAACTGTTTATAAATAGGATTTGGTAAACAAAATAATTAATTCTTGTTTTAAAACACTCTGTGGGAATCCATTTAAGATCAGATTTTAAAGTTTGTGCCGTTGAAATCAGATATAATTGGAGAGGAATTATTTACTTAATATATTCATTGGAATTACTAAAGTGCTCAGTGACTTTAGAATTAATACATTACTTTGGACTTTTGTGAACTCATTCAAAGACATTCTGGTCTGTATCATTGTCTTATATTAGGACATTCATGGCTATTGGAACTCATTCGGAACATTCTATATTTTTGGACTTGCGATTAGGACATTTAGGATCATTTGGAATTTGATTCGCAATATTGTAAGTATCTTTTGCGTTTCAATTTGTATTGTAAGGAAATAAATTGCTTCTTGATATTACTTACATTGTTGGTTTCACTTTCTTTCTGTTGCATATTTTTATCAGACTTGGAGTCGTAACAACATAGGATGCCCTCTTGTCCCTATATAGCCCACTATACTACTAATATTCAATCAATTTTAAAAATTGATCGGCAGACAGCTCTCGTGCTAGTCTTGCTCGTGGGAAGTGATTGCCAATTACTGAGGCTACCGGTTATGTATAAGCAAGCACGTGCATATACCACATACGAATGCTCGATATAGTCAATCGATAGCATTGAAAAGTGAAAATGTTTTCGGCAATGATTTTCATGGCTATTTTTATGTTTACATGCTCACTTAATGTTAAAATGAAAACTGTCATGTTTATATAGTAAATATTTTCACGAATCCACTGCTTGGATTGGCTTCTACATTTCTTTCATAGCTCTAAATACAATATCCAGCAACCTGCAAATATTTTTTATTGCTGTAATTTTATTTGTATTTAACAGTTGATTCAACAGAGTGCCTCCATAATAATCTATATCCATCATTTTCAAAGTAGGAACACAGGGCCTGAATTTAACTTTTGTCATACTTGCATTTGTTTGCAAGATGAGAAACGAATCTACTCACAAAATTACTTTTGCAATTTTTGAACCTGTTTACCAATATACTACAATAGGAAATTTTCAGGGGAGGAAGAACTATATTTTTCATTAATTTCAACAATCTATTTTAATCAGGAGGATATTTAAACAATCAGCAGAAGCTACGACTGTTTCTGTTGTGTGTGATTAATCTTCAAAATAGTAAAAAAAAGAATGGTAATTTAATGTATAAATAGCGAGGGTTAGTATTTCAAACTTCTGCAACTTCATTTTTTTATTCAAGCTAATCATTACAGAACGCTATAATGGTTTGATATTAAGACCTGTTTAAAAAATTGGATTTTGTAACAAGTTCTAATTTGTCCATATTGGGGTTGCACTTGTCAGTTCTGGCTGGTACCATAATATGTCATAGTCAAAACAGGCGCTTACCTTTCAATGCAAGGTATACTAGGCGTCCATTAAACATTGACTATTGAGCATGTTCAGGTAACATGCATGGCTAACTGTCACATTGATGTACTAATTATTGTCTGCTTTTATACTGCAAATGTGCTCAAACCGATACAATTATTTCATGAGATGTAAATTGAACAAAACCCTCATAGTTTTCCATCTGGGGAAGTCTATTCAATCTTTTGAAGCAATGGAGTAAGTCATGAACAGCAACCGAAATGAACCTTGTTCGTCTGCTGTAGAAAATTCAGCACTATCATATAGATACAAGTTCTTTAAATCTCATCTCGCACTTTGCGACTATCCGTGTCTATCCGAGTTTTATATTTGAGCCCTGCAACATGATAATAAATAGTGAAATTCATCTCCAATCTCGATAGCCTCGACCATCGTATGCATGCTAATGTTTGCACGCTATATAATTCCATTGTCAGATTCCAGGACAAGCGGCCGGTAAACAGGTTTATCGACCATAAATAAGTTACCTGAGACCAGGTGATGCAGTTTATCTGGTCGGGTATTATCGAGACTGGCACAGAGTCATGTAAGCCTAATCAACATTGGGAAGGCTTGCATCATAACACTCTATAATAGACTTATGAAGTCACGTATGCAAACAAACCCAATCGGTGGGATAGAATACGGGGTAAACTAGGCCGCTGTCATTCAGTCGAATCACTGAACATAATACAAATGAATTTCGGGGTGTTCAGGTCTGAAATAAAGTGTTTAGCATCTGACTTTGTACTTTTTACGCTGCTAAATAAATGAAAGGAGAAAGTCGATACAAATTAGTATCGTGTTCCTGCCGAATAAACTTGTAAAAGTTGAATCAGTCTCTAACTCGATAGTCCATAGATGGAGAAACTGTCATAAATCTTCCCTCCTCAAAAGTTTCGCAATTTGGAAATTTGTACTATTCTTCATAAATGATAAAAAAAAAAAAAAAAAACATCGAAAGGCTATTCCAGTGCCAGAATACGAGGCCCGATTTTTTTATCAGCTTTCTTAGCGCCCCAAGACCTCTGGCGCCCGGTGCAACCGACCCGTCAGACCTCCAGTTAGTACGCTACAGGGTTATTCTATTATAGTAACTTACTGATGAAAGTATATATATATTTGTAGCGTGTATTTATTAAACTAAATGGGCCAGTTTTGATAAAGATATTTAATATAAGGCATCTCAAATATTAATCAAGATAGTTCTTGGCATTAGGCAAAATATAATTTTTATTTACATCCATCTACACACTCGGACCAATGTTGTGAATGGCGATTTCTAGTTAAACAAATTACATAAGGTTTAAGATAATTATGTCAAAAAAGAAATTTAAAAATCATCTGCCTCCGTTACGTTAGAGAATTGACAGATTTAACTGGTTTAGATAAATAAAAAAAGCTAATATTCCTCTTCATTACCAAGTCTAGGGTATTCTTCAGTCCAGGTAATGATCCCAAATGACCAGTCATGTGACCATATTACGTATTTGTGTGAAAGAGCTAATTGCGACTGATTTTGTTCAACAAGCATTGGAGATGTATAGTGGAAAGTTCTTCTATATTTACCTTCCCATTGCACTGCATGTCACTTCACGCATCCGCCATTAAGGCACTGATTACGTGTACTGATTATATATATGTGGCTCACCAGAGAAAGACTGAAGAAAGAAGAGACACAGCAAACACTTTCGTATTCATTTATTACTATGAATAGACTTTATTTCTGCAGAAAACTTCGAATTTGTACTGTCAACACTAGAGTAAACTGTTGCATCAGAATATATATATATCTAGATAGATATCTAGATAGATAGATATCTAGATAGATAGATAGATAGATATATGACACTTTAATCATGTCACTCAAGTTCACTAAATTTCATAGAAAGAAAAGTTGTTATCTAGCAATAAACAATCTGCCCCTTTAATTGAAATGAAACTTTCAAATTTATTTAAAAGAAGCTATCAAATTTTCACTTACAGCGGATATCTAAAATGCGACAAATTTTATGTCAAACAAACGAAACCGGAATGGACGAGACATCGGAAAATGGAACACTTAATGGTTTCATTTTTCCTAGCTCTTTTGATTTCGCATCCCAAACTTGGAATAATGTGCTTATGTTAATCCTTTTCTTAAATTGAAAATAAAAATGCAGTTATTGGATACAGTATTTACCGAATTTCTTCAAAACATTGGCTTATTTTTTCGATTTTGTCATACAAGTAATTTTTGGGAAGAAATGTAATTTTTCTTTCATGTTGGTTATGATTAGTAAATCATTATCGTTACGAGAACTAATTCAGTATATGAAATCAATTTGTTTAAAAAAATGGGATGTTTGGGTCACACTTGTTTTCATCATCTGCAGTTCTTTTTCACTGCTTTTTAATTCTGTTGTAATAAACACTTCTCTTTGTAGTAAATTATATCGTTTATACTGAAAATGTTGATACATACTAAAATTCAATCATGAAGACAGTGCCAGCATTTCTATCTTTCTTACTGTATAATTATTAATTTCTTTGTGCAGCATAATGAATGCTGTGATATCGCAAAAGGTTGTGAATAAACCAAAAGTTTTGATCGGCAAAATCATTTATATCTTAAAGTCTTTGGATCATTTAAAAATATGACATTCATTGGTACACTGAACATTGTTGTATTTTTTGATCAATTTATTAATGTAATTATTGGTGTAATCAATTACTTATTTAATTGATTTATTTGCGTGTTTACTTATATTATATTTTATGTACCTACTTTTGTCATATTTTCACCCCCAAAAATTCAACAGAATTAGTGAACCAAAGAATACGTGAACGAAAAGGTATGAAAATTATTACCTATTCTAGCTGGCACGATTAATAAGTCGAGAATTTGTAATAATATAATCAAATGTTAAGTAATGTGACGAAATTATTTACATAATGTAAAATTTTGAACTATGATATAAATTGTGGAGGAAAAGAAAGTTCATCCCGTGAATTACTGACTTGGGATAAAAATAGGAAAAAATAATAGTAAAAAAGACGAATTAATTATAATAAGTATACTGGAAAAGACCAAAATTGTAACAACAATGAAACTGTAGGGTATAAAATTCACCAAATATTGTTTAATGGCATTACACTTTTTACTTAAATACTTGTGCAAACATATGATACTTACAATAAATATATACGAACACATCTGCTACAGTAGAGCTCTGAGTGATGTCAGTACCGTAATGGCGGAAAATCACTTGATGAAGATATGGCTGTGCTCTGTTAAATCCTAATGGACAGGTGTACGGAATGGATATTAGTGAGAATTTGTTAACAAAAGTGTAGACTTTTTATACTTTATACGGATATTCCGGTTAAATTTGAAGCTAGACAAGGTAAACGATATTGTTTTATATTTATCATTTCCGTGCTCATTCCATTTACACATAATTGAATGTATTCTTAACATGACGAACCCCCCGACTTCAAGTGCAGAAGCTTAACTCTTATCTTTCTTCGTTTTTGAATTTATTGATATATATACATTGAGGGATTCTATAATAAATATACCATCCATCATTTATTATTGAAACTATACACAAAGGCTAGAAGAAAAAAAAAACGCCGTTGCTATCTAAACTTGCGTACATCTATCCATCCTGAGTAGGTGTCTTTCATTATTGAAAGTCTGTCCAACCACGTGAGCACCGATATTTACAATCGGCCTAAGTGAGGAGAAAAGTAGGTTAAAATTGTCATATCTTCTTAACACTTAAACTTTGGTACAGTTTACTTTCTAATTTTGTAATTAAAACAAGGCTGATATTTTTATAATGTAATGAGACGGGCATAGTTTCAATCGATTGTTCTGTAAAAATTCATAAACAGTCCCTTGAAGACAGTTTTTACCACTACCTAGATTTGGGAATATTTATCTCAAAAAAGTGTCCAGAAGCACTCGATTTTGATTGTTAAGAATGTTTACGCTAACTTGAATGAAGAAGTGCTTCTGTTGACGGTAGTATGGACGTGGATATATTTAGGCCACCAAGTCTACTATTAGGTTATTTTAAATAAATTGTATAAGGGCATTTTAACACAAATGACTTAGTTTGCACTTTTAAATATGTCGAAGCAGCTTTACATTCACGCCGCTGCTACACAATCATTCATGTATATACTGATTTAGTACATATGTACTAGCGGATTGAAATAACAAGTCACTAAGTGTTTTAACCAGGTGACCCAGAACTCTCCATCTCATACTACTTCAATTGCGTAAGCCATACACATAGCACTATTGCAACACAACAACTGCGCATGTGAAGTATTAGATAGCTTAGTGATGTTTCCGTCCCGCTAAGAAAATGTAGTAGTAACAAAATACAGACTGGCCTAGAAATTCGATGGTATGGTGTCTGAATAAAACCTAACCAAGAAATAATCTTATCTCATGACAAAACTGAACTGGATAGTCGCTAGTTACCTCTAGCAAATCAGCAGGTAGAATCTACCACGTGTAACATAATTCTATTTAACTGGTTTAAATATTGCATTTATTTAAATATATATGATTCAGTTTAAATACCCACAAAGTAATGTGCTAATGCTGTGATGCAAAAAAGGCGCATCATCATAGGCAGAAAAAACAACTTCGTTAATTCTGATCGTGTACAAGGTATGATTGAACTATCTCAACAGGCATATTATTTGATAGATGTCTGCATGACTTAACAGACAGCCGGGGTACATCTCAAATCCTAGAGACACTCACAAACTTTCTTTTTTATCTTTGATCGTCTTAAATGAGTTCAGGTTTGACCTTAGACCTACAAACTCTGTACTTGGTGTAGCATTTAGTTTATCCTTGAACACTACCGACAGTTTCTTGTTTATTTATGGAATGTCACAAAGGTTGTCTTTGTTGAGGTCACTTGTGTCGAAGTAATTTATGTTCGCATTAATAAAAATGATTTGTCTCAATACTTATACATAATAAATCTGTATCAGTCATGAGTAGTCATATTATATCACAGTAGATAATTTTGAGATTGTTATAATAGACCTAATACATCAACCACATGCTTAGCTCAAACACAGTAAATCCTCCAAAGACTGACTTAAATTGTTCATCTTTTTGTTTTTCATACTGATCAACACCGTGTAATCGTCTGTTATTTTTCTGTTTGTAAATGAAAGATCGTTCTTGCGTATTTCTTTTCATCTGTACATATGTTTGCTCTTGTCCTTACGCAAGTTTTCCATTTGTTTACCAAGCCACAGTGGTTCATGAGTTTGAAAAAGTCTTTTTCGAAATCGTTGCTTACCTACTGTCTCTTCGTTATATTGAGATATGTGTATTGCTTTAGACAAAGTTCTTGTTTAAATGATAAAACTAAGTGGATTTGTGTTAATTTTAGGTCTAATTACATTGAGATTTCTGTAGTGAAGGACTTATTTATTGTTTATCTTTTAACGTACGCAATAACTTAGGCACTGTTTCTTTTGGTTGCATTCTTCTTAATTTAATTTCTTTTGCAATTCGAATAAGTCTTTCTCATTTGGTATTAGTTTTTCAGAAGCAAAATGTATGTATCTACTAGTCATGTGACTCTTCGGTATTTTGAAATCAACCTGTAAACTATTTCCAGTGTCATTGTCATCAGGGATGTTTAATAAGTTTTCTGGTACCAATTCAATTTCTTCGTTGATAATCCATCTGAAGTTTTTCACTGGCAAGTGTTAACACATTGCCTATCCATAAAGGTTGTGTACAATATTACATTGAAGCCCTTGATTTGGACTTATCATACTCTCCATCATTTTTTATCTTGCCTTTATAGTCGGAATTAATCCTATCTTCAGTATAACCGTATAATTCATGGTTCGATTTTGCCTATCTATTCGATATAAAATCCAATCTCAGTCATTAGGAACATGTCATAGTCCGAAAAATTGTTAAAATTCTACTTCTCCAAGGAACCAACATTAGCTGTTTTTGCTGCACTATTTGTAGTTTGCAGTGTCTAGTTTGTAATTTTAATATAGACATTTCGAAACTGTTCAGCTATGTCGCATACCATTAGAGTGTGTTTCATCACATAATAATTGTGAAGGTCACATAATGTATTTAAATTAAAGTGTTCCGCTATATCATGTACATATTTGTAGTCGTCATTTAATAAATTGAAAAACAAAGAATATATTTGTTCAATTAGAGGTATAGCCGTGTTATTGAACCTTTCAAAGCTATCACAATATGTGTATGGGTAAATGTTTTCTCGGTTGCATCTGTTTAACATATTTAACAATATCAACAAACTTGTCATCATTCAGAATTTTAGCTTATTGGTCAATGCATCGACCTGTAAATCTGTAGCTATCAACGAACCTGACTCTTCTTTTTACAGTTATTTTCTAACTATCCTTCATGAATCTATCAAATATCAAATCCTTGCTGAATGAAATGTACATTTCATCTGTATTAGGGACGATTTTTACCTCATTATCTGCATCTTGTCTTACCAGATCTTTGATAAACACGTCGCTGCCATAACCAGACATGTTATGCATCAAAAGGGGTATGAATTTGGCATATTTGTAATTTAAATTACATTCATTAAAAACTGGATCTCTCCACTCTCCTAATAAGTGATCATAGTCGCGAACTTTACGTGCACGATGTATGTAATCATGCACCTTGTGTGCACTAACTTTGTTTTCTCTAACGTTGTAACCTTCAATTTGTCTCTCATAAATGTGGCAATAGTCTATAAACATGAAATGTTTTTCGTGTACAGTTCTGCGGAATGTCTGATATACAATCAGTTAGTTACCTCGTAATGAATGGTAATGAATTGAAATGCTCAAGCATTTGTTTGCATATGCAATTTTGATTTTCTAGATTTAACATAGTCTAACTTTCCTCTCTTGTAGACATGAAAGCCATGCTATTTAATTGTTTGTCTTCAATGTTTACTGGGTATTTATCAAACCAGCGAGTGTACTTGTTTTAATTACACGTTCTAGTTCTATATGTTTGATCCCCACGTGGATTGCATAAAATTTATAGCATAAAAAAACATTTAATGTCCGTTTTTCTACATCGATACATGTATTTCTTTTTTCCCAATCTGGTAATTCAGTATACGAACGGCCCTTCGAAGTTTCGTAGCTGTCGATGTTCATGTACATACTTTTAATTTGATCAAAGACATATTTTTTTAGTGCTCTCTGATAGTTTCTCATCGAAAAGAGTAAAGAGGTCATTGCATAGAGCATTTAATACTGTTGATCTGTATTTTGTTCATGATAGATTTGCAACTTGCTGAGTAGTATAATCTTTTAATCTATTTTTTCTCTATGACGGTATCTGACAGTTTCAACTGTTTAAGTGTAACCCTAAGTACACTACAGAGAAGTACAGAGTTCATTTTTTAGTTTACAAGTGATAATTTCCTTTGCGTGTGGTTCAACCTGATTGAAAAGATATATAAATCTTGATCATTACTGCCTGTAAATTTACATGGGTTAATTGGTTTGTCCAGTGGTTATATCGTTTTAATCTCTTCACTGTCTACGTTGTTTGATATGTTTTAGCTTCTTTCTTTCTTCCTTTTCTCTCATTTCATGTCGCCTTCGTGAAAAACACTGCTGTAATTTTTTGTTACTTTTTTTTTACCACAGGCACTGCACGCTATCTACCATTCTATCTGTTTAAATCATACTGCTGGAATTTGTTATTCTCGTTTCATACTTTCCATATCTGGTCTTTAAACGTTGATATTTCAATATTTCTCTGCTAAAATATGTTGATTGTTGTTTCATATGTTCCATTTTTCCATATGTGAGCAGATTTGATATTTGATATTTATATAACAGAAAAAGAAAAAAAAAACACACACACAAAAAAAACCTTAGCAATATTTCTCTGCGGGAATTTTTCGATCCTTGACTCATATTTCTTGTGAGCAAAAATGTCTGATGATTTTGATACTACAATATATTTCAATATCCACATCAATCCGCTAAATATACGCTCATCCATCTGTCGGGTATCTTCGCTTTCTGATGAGGACTCAAATAACGGATTTTAACAATTCTACCACATCTACATTTTGTATTTTCTCAAGTTTTATGCACTCTGGATTTTAATCTCCAGGCAGTATTAATTTTATTCGTCGAGTTTTTGCATCGCATCCAGTCATCGTCTCTTTTTTGAAATCATTTGTGTATTTAAGCTCATGGCACTTCTTGCGTTGAATATTTAACATATATTCCCTGGTATGGGTTACATCATATACAAGCCATAGCCTTGATCACTTAGCGACAACGCTTGTCCTAAATGGTCAATGACCTGGCCTAAACGCCCAACTAACAAAGTTAAACCAAGCTGTCGGGCCTACAACACATAAATCAGTTGTTTTACATTCCAGAGATGGTGTAGTTTCTGTTTTCTTCTCCAAAATAACTGTTTGACACGAATAACATCGTAAACGTTATTGACCACCAGTTGTTGCAATTGAGCTTGGTAGTCATTGTTTGATACATGAACAACTAGTCGGTTTAAAGTTAGGTGCATGAACTAAATGCATATTCAAGAAATTATTCAATTGCTTCTACCCATCTCTATAACAAAGAACATCTTAAACGATCCACTTATTTTTTCTCTTATAGCAGGAGAGGTAATTAGGTATCCATACTAACCTAGCATTTATTTTTCAGCGAGCCTTTCTTTCTAAATCTAAATTACAATAATTGCAACATTTGATGTCTTACAAAATGTCTAAAATATAGTGTGTCTTAGACTGCAATCTGTCAATGTCTGCTTTAAATTCTTTCAGTTTTTATGTTTACAATGTTGTAATGATAGCAAATGAAACAACTGCAATTTTATCAATGTATGTGCAACTCGTATATATTATATTGCTTTGTGCATTCTTTTTATTTAACACTTAAATTTTTTTATTTTTGTTTAGACTTTTACTTTTTCCGTATCATTCTACAATAGACACATCCTTTATTGTATCGTACAATATGTGGCTACACAATTTTTTTTGTATTTAAAGTATTACCACCATTCAGGCCTCTATTTAAAGAATTCTTTAGAGTTGATAACACCTGTAGGTTTGTCATAGGTAACACAGACTATACAATAAGTTCAGGTTTCATTTAATATAAGATTCTTTCTTAAATAGACCTTATTCACATATCCTACGTTTCAATTTATTGGCTAGTATGTATTTAGGTATCCCACAGGGATGCGAGAACATCACTAGGCCAACTAATATTGAGCATACTCACTTGTTATGTTGTAAAGACGCGATGTTTTTGCCTTATACAGATATAGTAGTATGGAGATGGAGAGTTCAAAGTTACCAAGTTCACTATTTTAGTGATGTTTTGTTTCTGTCCGCAACTCAGTAGATAAGCATTTAAATTAATGACTATGTCGCAGTCGAGGGAATAATAAGCTGCTACAACATCTTTCAAAAATTAAAATTAAGTCATGTTGCTCAAAAGTCATTTTGAAATTGAAAGAACAACAACATCAACAATACATTATAATAGTACTCTAGGTGTCCTAGAATTCTCCACCTCCATACTACAGATATGTTTTGGGCAATTTAGTGCTCATAATAGTTTCATTTATTGAAATGTTAACATTGATGTTTGCATTAATGTCTATCAAAAATTAACTAGAGGCCTGAGCCGTGCATGCATACACAAACAGATTGTCTTTCTTAGTTATATTAAATACACACCAATGTACATACTTATGGCAGAATATGCATGTCAAATATAATTACAAGCATCCTAAAAGCAGCACATGGTTTAATGTAACTATAAAAATATTTAAGTAAAAGTTTGGTACTAGTAAATAAGGAAACAAATACCGATCCTCATGTGCATGGGTTCAGAATGAGGACAAGGAGTCGAATATTACAAGAAAGATAATGTGGAATTACCGCCTTTGTACTTGAAATACTGTAGCGGAAAGAAGACGGTCACGAACTTTTGCTTGGAAACAATCCTTGATAGTAACAGTTTTCATTATCTAATGCTTGTGTTGCAAGATTTTCAATATACAGAATTATATGTGACAGAAATGTGTGGATGAATGGATGTAGTATACTGTCAGATGTCTAAAAAAGTACGATGACATTGCTTCGACCCAAGAAAACAAAGAAGACTGGCACAGTTTTCTTTATTCACAAGTAATAAATAAAAAATAATATAAAATGTATCATAATTTTGGAATCTACAGTGGATGTGATGTTTGGAATGGCACCGACATAATTTGACAATGTCTATTATAATTTACTAACTTTATATTGGTTTGGTTTGGTTTGGCATTGTACGGCACTGTAACACATCAAGTTTATATCGTGCCGAGGCAAGTAAAATTCTGTGCCCAAGGATACACCACTGTAGCCGATCCTAGCTGATCCGATAGTGAGAATTGAAACGGAACCATTTTTGACAGGAGTCCAACGTGTTAACTCCTGATGAGCCACTGCGGCTCCCAATATTTTATTCGATCGAAAGATCAAGATGAAGATCAAGAGAGAGAGAGAGAGAGAGAGAGAGAGAGAGAGAGAGAGAGAGAGAGAGAGAGAGAGAGGGAGAGAGTATTATATTTATTTTACCACCCCAAATAAAATCTGCAAAACTTCCAAGGGTACCTAACAAAGTTTATACAAACTGACATGGGTAATTTTCAGGTCGAAACGTGGTAGAGTCTCTATGCACCTTTATTTGTGCACAATACATTCTGGAATTAAGTGAGTATCTTGTCAGATGAGTCCTAGGTAAACATGTGTGACCGGCATGATTAATGTACTTAGGTTAAGGTTATGTGTTACTAACAATCGAGCTTGATAATTTCGAACAGAGGGACAGACAGACAGACAGAGAGACAGAGACAGAGGGACAAATCAATAAATAAATACATGAAAGCATTAATGTTTTTTTAATGCAACGAATTTAGGTTTTGACACAACTGCTTTTGTAGCTATTGTGTGAATGCTGTTTTCCAAATCTTTTTTGATTGATTTTTCTAAATAAAAATAATCTTGAAATCAATAAAATCGTATAAAAATCGTGCCAATAATAGGTACAGAATTTCACTAATCTCGCGAATAATTGAACGAGCATGTGTCAAAGTAAAGTGAAGATTATGCAATACTGTCCGTGCAGACTTGTGTGTTCAGTGTTGCACAACACTTCTTTTGCTTCTGTGCAATCTCTTGACTCTGGTACACGTAAAATACTTCAATTTACTGACATTATTTATAAATATCTTTGTGTGATGTAAATGACTAATAGAATCCTTCATATGCATCAGTATAGGATAGGAGAATTCCACCCAAGGGTCAGAAGTTTTGCGTCAGACACGAGGCATTGCCGAGTGTAGGACGCATAATTTTGACCCCGAGGGTGGAATTTTCCTATCCTACACTGAAGCGTAATGAAGGATTCTTTTTCTCACATTTCTGAACGAATAATGAGGGGTCGAAGTAAAAATGGCGTATTGTGAATTGTAACGACTCTGTGTCCTAACAAATATGTAACAGAAAGAAAGTGAAACGTACAATGTAAGTAATATCAACAAGCAATTTATTTCCTTACAATACAAAGTGAAATTCAAAAGATACTTACAATAGTGTGAATCAAATTCAAAATAATCCTAAATGTCCTAGTCACAAGTCCAAAAATATAAAATGTTACGAATGAGTTCCAATAGTCTTGAATGTCCTAATGTAACACAATGATATAATCCAGATGTCTTTGAAGGAGTTCACAAAAGTCCAAAGTATTGTATTACTTCAAAAGTCAATGAGCATTTTAGTAATCCCAATGAATATATTAAGTAAATAATATCTCTCGAATTATCTGATTTTAACGGCACAATAACAAATCTGATCGCAAATGGATTCTCACAGACAGATCTAAATTAGGAATGAATAATTTGCTTACCAAATCCCTATTTATACACATTTTCACTTGACCTATATCACAGAAGGATGTGAAGCAATAAAATGGAAAAAACAGTCTAACTGTAAACAAGACTGGCCTTAAACTCAAATGCTTGTAATTGTAAATAATTTGTTTACAAATGACCGGAATCTTAAGTGCAACTTACCTTCATGAACAAGATTTAAACACACATCGTAGATTAACTATACATAATAATTTAACTCATAAAAAAAATAAAAATATATGCAATAAAGCTTTCTTTTACATATTTGTCAAGTATGCATATGATACTATAATAATCAAAATTACATAGGAAGATGTCTTATGAATAACACTCAACTTAATTACACAAAATACATACAAAATGAAGCA
Source organism: Margaritifera margaritifera (assembly GCA_029931535.1). Classification (NCBI taxonomy): domain Eukaryota; kingdom Metazoa; phylum Mollusca; class Bivalvia; order Unionida; family Margaritiferidae; genus Margaritifera; species Margaritifera margaritifera. The sequence continues at coordinate 2,536,131 of JAQPZY010001597.1, forward strand.
ATATAGTACTTCTATACACGTGAGAGTGCATCTGCTATCACTGAGTCAATCGAAGACTTTCCGAATGGTTTCAAAGTGGTCTTCCCAGATATCGTTGTAGAGAATGAAGTCATCGATGTACGCGTCACAATTATCTATACCAGATGTTAACATGTTCATAAAACGTTGGAATGTTGCCTGGTGAGCCGTGGTAGCTCAGTGGTATGCCACGGTAGCTCAGTGGCGAGCCGCGTTAGCTCAGTGGCGAGCCGCGTTAGCTCAGTGGTAGAGTGTCAGATTCGTAATCCAATGGTGGCGGTTTCGATAACCACCCAGGCCAGTCCGGATCGGCTGCCTCAGTTTGTCCTTACGAAAGGCACTTAGTTCCTATTTCCTAGACATTATATAGCCAATAATGCGTTAACATGCCGCTAAACCAACAAAAACAAAATAAAAAACCGCACACAGAAAAAGTCAGACAGAATAAGGTGTTCCTTATAGTGCCCGTAAATAAATATCAATTCAAGTAGCTGATAGACACATAAGCGTATGTTAACTTTTTATACATTGTGAAAGCTGTCCAGCTAAATATTTGCTCTGTGCCTTCCCAAATTTCAGCGGTGCTCCAAAACCCAGGAGCAGAACCTATATTTTTATGTGTGATCACTTGGGGCACGTTCAAGACCTTTATAAGCGAGAACTTCGTTATCACGCACCTTGTATGCACTAACTTCTTTGTTTCTGACTTTGTATGTAATCTTCAATATTTCTTTCGCAAATGTGGATAATATTTGTAGACCTAAAACGATTTTATCTTCATCTGTAAACACCATAGATTTTTCAATTTTTGTTCTTAATTCATAATGCACGATGTTTGCGATCCTTCCTAACCAATTGTAGAAAATATGAATGCAAAACATACCTCTATAAACGATAGAATTCAAAGTCTTGTGTATTTAAATGCATGCAAATCTTAATAGAAGATGTTTTCTGTGTCCAGCACTTCAGAGTCTATGACATCCACCTTAGTTATATGCAATAAGTTACTTCTTTATTCTTAACTATAAAACTCTCAAAATCACAATAAATGACAAAAGGGAACCTTAAGTTGTGGTTGGACAGATTTTAATTTGACAACGGACCCAGCTTCAGGTAATATTTCTATCGTGTTGCCTACGCAGTGTCAAAGGCTATTGTGCCCAGATAATTTATCCAGTGAATAGAAATGATTCAAGCAGTTTTTGCGGGCGCACTTTTGATTTGTCTATTTATTTATTTGACTCGACACAAGCCTTGCAAAATCCTTGATTCTAACATAGAGACAATTTCCTTTTTTATACTCTTCAAAGGCATAATTCTGAAAAATGATCTGCATTTTTCAGTTATTTCGGTAGGCTTGATGTGGCCATCTTCAGCTATTTTATATACATCAAGTGAGATATCGAATTCAAATTCAGTTGTTTTTCAATGACTCCGAATTGTAATTGGGCATTAATTGAACCAAGAGCGTAATTGTTTAAATTATACTTTGTAACTGTATCTTTGTGATCTACATGTAGATTGTTTAAAACTGACTCAGTGGCATACAAGAAAATTTAATATCCATATTCTTTAGTTCATTAGTTTTGATTTCCTTTGCGCGTGGTTCAATTGATTGAGAATGATACAGAGAACTTGGTCGTTACGTTCTGTAAATTTGTACGAGTTGATTGTTTTGTTTAGTAATTATGAGTTTTAATCTGTATTCACTGCCTGCGATGTTTGCTGCGTTTCAGCTTCTTTCATTATTCCTTGCCCTCCATCTGTTGTTCCACTACCTTTTGTTTCAGATTCGCGATTTTACTTTTCAAGTTTCTCCCCTTTACATGAACGTGTCGCCTTTGTTCAAACTCCTGCTATCTTTTCAACCTTTTGGTAGTGCGCTTAAATCACCATTTTTTCATTCTCACTCATCATTTCTCTGCTAGAATGTTTCGATTCTAGTTTCATATTTTCCATATCTGACTTTTTAACTTTGATATATTCCAATATTTCTCTGCTATACTTTTTGATTGGTGTTTTCCATATGTGAAAACATTTATATTTTTATAGCAAAAATTCAGCAATATTTGCCTGCTAGAATTTTTCTACTATTGATTCTAATTTTCCATATGTTAAAAGAAAATCTTATGATTTTGATACTTCCAGAGATTTCAACATCCACATCAATGCAACCGACGCCCCCCCCCCCCCCGCCAAAAAAACAAACAAAAAACAACAACAAATAAACAGTTGACTCATAATATGTTGCGTATTATCGATTTTAGATGAGTATTCATAGGACGGATTTAAACAATTCTACAACATTCACTTACTGTATTGTTTCTAGTTTATGGTACTTTTTATTCTCCAGACAGTACTTACCTTACTCACACACTTTTTGCATATCATCCAGCCATCAGCCATCATTTCTTTTTTCGAATTCATTAGTATATTTAAGCTCATGCCCCTTCATTCATTGAATGTTTAACATAACACACAGTATTTTGTCAAGATAGACATACAAAACAGCTATTATAAAATTGACGCCCGCCCACCCACCCCACCCACCCATCTACACAATAAAGGAAATAAAATACCGAACCTAATGTATAACAGTTCAAAATCAGGAAACGAAGTCGAATAAACAAGAATAATGTGGAATTATAGCCATTGTGCTTGAAATACTGTACTGGAAACAAGAAAGTCACGCACTTTGGGTTGGAAACAATCCTGGATACTAACAGTTTTTATTATTCTATGCTTGTGTTGAAAGATTTTCATCACATGATAACAAGGCCTGATGTATGCATAGGCGTATGATTACCTCAGTCATTATTATAGTTATGTAACTTTAGGTTTTACCGAATCAAAATGTAGAAGTATATTAAAAGAAACATATGGATGTGTGTGCATAGTATACTATCATGTGTCTAAAAAGTACTAATGCAGTAATTCGACCATATCTGTTCGTATTATTTGACTCCTTGTCCTGATATGTTGATATACCCTATCTTTTGGTATTATTTGATTCCTTGTCTTGATATTTTTATATGCCACCAAACAAGAAAGCAAAGAAGACTAGGACAGTCTTTATTTATTTGCAAAAGGTAAAATAAAATAAATTAAGTAACTCATAGCTTTGTAATTGTCTGCACTGACATAATTTAACAATAAGTGTCTCTTTGTACGTTATTTTCTATACTTTCTATTGGGTTGGCATTTTACTGCACTGCAATATCATTTCAAGACACGTCAAGTGTCTTGCCACTGGACACACTACGGTAGCCGATCCGGGCTGATACGATGGTAGGAATCGAATCCGTACACTTCAGGTCAGGTCTCCTACACCTTAATCACTGATCTACAGCGGGTCTCAACTTTGTATTTAAGAGAGAGAGAGAGAGAGAGAGAGAGAGAGAGAGAGAGAGAGAGAGAGAGAGAGAGAGAGAGAGTTAATTATACTTCTTTGTAATGTACAATGCTAGCTCATCCAGGTAGATCTCGGTCACATTAATTGTTGTGCTACCACTACCCCAGTTAAAATTGCAAAAATTCCAAGGGTATCCAACAAAGGTTATACAAATTCTCATTGGTAATTTTCAGGTCGAAATGTGGGACCATGCACCTTCATTTCCGCACAATAATTTCTTGAGTCAAGTGACAAGTTTATACATATATAATTTTGTCGGGTTCTTGGAAAACGGGTCCTTGGTACACATGTGTGGCTGGCATGACTAATGTATTTAGGCCAAGGTTGTGTGTTATGAGCTATCGATTCTGATGATTTCGAACAGCACAGGTCAAAATAGGAGACTCTGTATGTACCTCAATCTTTATTTGCACACACAAATTCCATTGTTAAGTGACTGGTTCAGATATATATATATATATATATATATATATATATATATATATATATATATATATATATATATATATATATATAGTTACTTCCTTGATTCCTGTGCATCATGAGCTGTGCTCTAATCTTTGCATGCATATCTGTCCTTCTATCGGGGTCGTAAAAGCAAATCCTGGGTAGACACATATGGCCGACATGACCAATGTATTTAGGACAAAGGCTATGTGGTACTAGCTATCGATCCTGACAGTTTTGAGCAGATAAAGCAATTTGAAGACTCAGATCCCTGGCTTTTGTGTCGAAATATACAATAATCAGAGAGACAGACATTTAAATAGATAGATAGGTAGGTAGAGCGATAAAATAAAGCCATTCTTGTTTTGAATACAACGAATTTAGGCTCTGACACAACTTGGTTTGTTGTTGTGTGAAAGTTGTTTTTTTATATATGTAAAACTAATCTTGAAATCAACCATATCGCATACAAATCTTGCCAATAAGATAGAATTGCACTAATCCCCTGCATAATCGATGGAACGTGTGTTCTTCAAAGTAAGGCAGAGATTATGTGATACTATCCGTCAAAAGTTGCGTGCACAATGTTGCGCAACACTTCTGCTTCTGCGTAATCTCTCAGAACATGTATAACGTGTAAAATGCATTACTTCCTTGTGGCATAACAAATAGTGTTGACGCTTTCCCAGGGTCAAATCTGGAAAATAATTAAGATCCCCATCTTGTAACACTATATACATTTACCTCGCATTAACAATGGATGCTTCCATGCATTTAAGACTGGTGCCAAATGTATGAAATGGATGTGGGGTGGGAGAGTTGGAAGAATGTGAAGCTAAACGTAACTGCCAAAACTGAGGAACGACTTGCGAGTTGAGTGGGACAGTTTTTATTCACATATGTCTCGCTATCAGATTGGCAAGAAATATATTAACAACCCCAAAGTGATAGTTTTGGGTTTTAATTGCAGTTATTTGACTCAAGCTCTCCATGAAAGATGCGGGGCCCCGGGTGGCCGAGTTGTCTAAGGAGCTCGCCTTTACAGATCACTCACACATCTCACCTATGTCCGCGTCAGTTCGAGCCTTGGTCTTGACCAACGTGGGTATGTGAGAAAGTTTGCCAGTAGTTTCCCGTGGGTCGGTGGTTCTTCAAGGTGTCTTCTCGGGTTCTTCTGCCACCAAAATATACTGGCCGCCATGTATAGCCTATCATGTGGGTGAGGGATGGTGCCTTCTCAAACACTAACGGAAACACATACCACAACTACAATAGTTCTCATACTTATAAGCAAAATTCAATATATATCCCATTTATGCATACATATAAGGTTTATTTAGGATAATTAGTTAACGTCAAGTACTTTTCATTATCTTTTGACGGGCATTAAGAATGAAGGACTGATAATACCCGAAGATATAAACTTCGGCGGATTAATATTTGCAGAACTATATGTGGCGAAAGAAGAGAGGCAAAAAAGTAAAATGTAAACAAGCAAATAAGTCATTTCACGGTATGTGTTTCAGGAATGTTTAGGAATTTTCTTCGCTATTAACAGTATAGACCACAACTGTACTTTCATAATGGAAAGTTTGATAGCCATCGGGTTATAGGTATGCATGTAATATGATTGTCAGTCATGGGACCGGGTTGACTGGAAGAAGACCAATGTGGCAGCCCCCATTGCATGGCATGGTGATGTTTGCCACATGCATTGTACGCAAGGCTCAGTGTATATGAAAAATGTAACGCTCGTTGCATCTCGCTTTGTCTTCATGCAACACGATAATTGCAATGCAATAGCCCAATACTATCTCAATGCCGTGATCTATTGCGCTTAAAATGCAATATCAAATTGCCTATTTTAGCTCTTATAAATATCTTTTCCGCAAAACAGAATGTACCTGCACATTTAAATGACAGTTGTTTAAGTTAATAATTTATAGCTTTTCAGTTATTACGTACTGTACATGATATATGGTTATACCACACACATCCACCCTGTTAAGCCGATTCATGTTACTAACAACCCTAAAACCCAACAACAACAACAACAACCTGAAATGCGCTATACTCAACAGGTGTGCGGCGAGAGTCGCCTCACGTTGCTAATCTTACGTTTATCCGTCTCTACGCTCATTCCAATATAATAGTAGATCCGGTAGCGGTTTATTTTCATTATGATTATATATAATGAACACAGCCTGTATTGGTCTGCTTTGTTGTTGTTGTTGTTGTTTTATATGCATTCATAGGTATCTTTTTCATCCTTTCTGTGATCACGATCAGTTATCAATACATGATAAGGTTCTAACATATCATTTTAGGTTTATAACCTCAAAGTCTTGATCTGATTCCAATCAAAATCAGAGAACATGACATCTGCTTTGACATAAATCAACATATACCATCTGCTGGTTTTGTCTAGTATTATCTACATCTAGCTAATGTGACAACTGACCAGTACATGCATGGGTATATAAAATGAAGATCACTGTGGTATAGGACTGGCTAACAATTTGACGACAAGAAATAATTACATACAGAAACTAATAAATACATTGAATAGTTACCTCTGCTAAAGGTTCCACTATACAGTATCGTACTTTGCGCTGGGTTTGATTTTTATAGATTTAGAATTTCCCAGGTTTTTTTCACTGCTTATCCCGGTTATTTAAAAAGACCTGATCTATCTTAGGTATTCTTAAAATAACTTTTAATTCCCTTTATTCTGGTGTATGATTGATCGGTGTAATTTGGGTCATAGAGTAGACAGCTTGGCCTTACTTCGGATGTGCACCTTTCAAAAGACTGCTAGCTCCTCTTGGACATTTTAACTTCCTAGAGTTCAGTTCATAGGTAAATTAGAAATAAAAATCTAGCCGATACATTTTTAATATATATATATTGTTGCTCTTTCAGAAGTTAGCATTGTCTAACCAGGCAAAATGTATTTTCCCTATTTAATAATTTAATAACTGCTAAAGTTAGTGTACTTTGGACTAGTTCAATTCATTTCTCGAGCACGTGGGAGGAACCATTTCGATTAGCTGTCTGCTCTAGGCAGTGCATTGTTTCCCTAATACCAAATAAAAAAGAAATTTCAGTCAAAGTACATGAAAGTAGCATTAAGGTATGCCAACATTCTCTTTATTGTGCTTGTTCAAATGTACACACCTTCACTTGATACATTGCCCGCTTTCAGAAGAACTTAGTAACTGGAAAGCTGAAACAATGGCGTTAATAAGCTAATCAAGTCATCTAATGATACGGTAAAACGATCTAAGGTTGAAATAACTTTCAGACTTACAAATCGTTTTTAAACACAAATACGTCACTACGTAGTCAGATTAAAGCAATCTGTAATTGTTATTTAGTTCTAACTTTTATTTTATATAATAATTTTTGAAAGTAATATAACTCATTTGGACACGTTTACTTTTGGAAATTATGAAATTATTCCTTTCTGTTGGTATCCTTTCATATACCTTAACATTATTGCGATCCCTTTGTACGCTTTTAGATACATTAACACGTACCAGCTCCTCCATAAATCAAAACCAGGTTTCCGAAAAAAAAAACACTGATATAAAACTTTCTTAACAAATGTTATAGGCCAGTGGCTACTAGCGACTGAGTTCGGCGAAATTACTGAAGCAATCTTCTTCGAATTTAATAAAGCTTTCGATTTAGTTCACCATTTGGTACTCTGTAAGAAATGAGCAGCCTATAAATTTTGTTTAAACTCTGTTTTGCTTTTGGCTCAAAAGCTTGCGGTCGTTCAGGAATAGATCGGTTATTAAAGCCAAACTAGTTTGTAAATGATCATTAAATGTTAAATTGTATTACATTTTTTCTATACCTTTTATCAGTTTACTTAGAATAGCTGTTAGTAGTTATATGTATAGAAAAGGATTAGATTATTCAACCAACGAAAGAGGAGGTATGATCCAAATACATCCATAAAATTCAAATAACAATCTGACAACAGAAAGAATCAACCTACAATGATATTAAAAATAGTATATAATATATAATATGTATTATATGTAAATATTATAAAATAATGATGTAGCGGACTATATTATATACAAAATTCCAATAACAATATGACAACAGAAAAAAGATAGAGTGGCTTACTCTTCTCCTTTCTTTTCTTTGATCAGAAATTAATGTGTAGTTCTGAATTTAAATGTTTGGAAACCAGTTCATTGATACTAAATGTCAATTCCGCTTCGTAATTTGTTTCTTCAGGAGTATCCGCTCTAAAAAGAATTAATTACTCTCATAAATTATCTATTAGTGCATCTACATGGTTTATCAGCAATATATAGGGCAGAAGTTCTATTTACAAAATGGAGCAGTTGCCGCAATAACCACCGCAAGAGCCACAACATCCATCGGAGGAATCAAAGCAATCACCACTGCAACAGCCACAACATCCATCGGATGTCGATAGAAGTGGTGGCTGAATAACACAGACCGGACCTCTTTCAATCATAGCTGGGGTGTTCGGTTGTCTTATTAGCGCCTTGATGGGTTCACTCCAGTATCGCTCCAACAAGCTACTTTTGAAGACCATGATCTTATGGACTGCTCGCTGTTGACCACCAATAATGATGCTGTTTGTCAGAAGGAGTTGCTCCTTCACAGCGCTGATTTCGAAGAATTTGTTTTTACAATTCCCGCACATTTCATCGTCTTGAAAAATACATTTGTTCAAGAGGATTTCAGGCGAAACAAGCAAGCAGAGTCCAATAAGACTGGATTGGTCGTCTTCTGAAAGAAAATAGTCGGAATAATTAGTCAGTGTGTACAGGTTCGGATCGTCATTCAAGTCCAACACAGTGGTCATGCAGCTTAAGTTGTACATCAGTTTAGATCTTGGGTCACTAGGAACAGCGACCCTATTTCCAATGTCTCTCACTCCCAGTTCAGTCCTATTCAAGAGCGCCATGTTGTAAAATGTCCTGTTAGGGAACAAGCGATCAGTTTAATTCAGTATCACAATATGTATGAATATTGAATTCAATCTCACTATCTGTGGGAAAATAAATCACACACCCGTATGGCAATCAAAGTGCAAATCAACCAGCACGTGACCATCTACAAAAACAAACTAGAAGCAACGTTGAACAGTAATCTCAACACCAAATTAATTCAGACCCAGTAGCATCATCTACAAGGTCAACACCTAACACACTACCACGTGTTCAAGTACAACCAGTGTGTAGTGTTTCAGAAGAGGATATTACGATTCACCCCATACGAGGCGACCTCCAAACGTCAACATGCAAGAGGTACTCTGATGCCCTGAATCTGACTCTGAGCCCATCAGAGACAATCAACTCAGTCGCACAAACTCGCCGCACAGTATCTTCTTCTGATGATGAAAACACGTCTCCCAAACGGAGTGCACCTTCTCTCATCATAATCTCAAGTACTGATATTGCAAATGTACCACATAATCAACGGACTCAGTCTCTTGACATAATGGACAATCTCAAACAAGCGCAAGTTTAAAAATAGTATGAAACCCAATCATGTAGAAAAAGACAAATTGTCATTCCAAGAAAATCTAACTGAGCCTATGGAAATTATTCTTCAAGTAATTCAGCATCCCAAAACAGTCAAATCTCACCCACTATCAACAACAACAGGTCAAAATCTATCAGACCAGGAGAAACAAAACTTTGAAAATCTCTGTGAAGTTTTCATAGGGGTATATAAGAAACGAAATATCAGCTATTTGTTGGGGGTTGGGGGGTTAGGAGGGATTGATAATTCATCAACTAGGGCGGACATATATGATCATTTTACCAAAATTATGGCATGAAAATAAGCTCTCTGGCCTTGTATCGCAGCAAAGCTGGAACCTTATGTGCATGTATAAATGTTAATTCACAATATGCACAAATAGTAGAATCGGGCGATTTCTCCTGGTACGATGGTATCCTTTTCACTCACTGGAAATCAACCGCCAAAAGAGTCAAATCACTAGGTAAAAGCTACAATAATAGAAAACATATTCCGTTTTATTAGATCTCACTAACCTATTTCTTTCATGATCTTTGAAACAAGAAGAAAGCCCACACTGTCAATTTTTATTTTTTTACTTATGTACAGTAACTGGTAACAATGGCTTTAAATTTACTTTTGTGGAATGTCAGAGGCATAATGTCATGGACAATATGTCTCTGCACTTTACTGGACCAGTATGAGTGTGACATGGCATTCATAAATGAACACAAGCTTCGTCCACAAAATGCATCGTTTATGGACTCCATACATTCCAAATATGCAACCTTTACCTGTTGCGAGGAGACATCAAATCCCTTCAGGCCCACCAAATGTGGCAAAGCAGGGGTCTCAATTATGTTTGAAAACCAACTGGAACAAACAATTGTACCGATGGAAAACATAAACAACAGCATTATAGGTGCAAAGTTTTTTGGTCTCTCTCACAAACCTCTATACATACGATGTGTTTACATGCCCTCGGAGAATGATATTAGGCACTACCATGATATAATTGAGATTCTTGATGACTTGTACGAGCATATCTCGGAAGACGGGCACGTCATTATTGCAGGTGACATGAACGCAAGTTTGATAGGCTGCTCTAGAGTTAACGCCAGTAAATGTAAAGAATTAAAGGATTTCGTGTCCCGAAATTAGATAAAGACGATAAATACAGCACAAACTGTACGGTCCGAAATACTCATATGCCCCTTTTCAAACCATGCTCGATTAAATATCGACTGACAGCATCGATAGTTTCAATGTTAAACGTTGTGAAATAATCCAAGAAGGTAAATTCTATACAACACCAGACCACTTACCTGTATTCTGTTCAGTTCGGATACAAAACAATATAATCCTAAATGTATCAAAACTGCACGACCTAAAAACATGGCACAAAGTCGGCAACAATGAGATTGGTCACTATCAAAACGCATTATCGTGTAACTTACAAAAACGCCTAACAATAGAGATTAACGGTCCGCACGAAATAGACCGACTGTGCACTGATATAACCGAATGCATGCTACAAGCTGCACAAGACGCGCTGCCCATTAGTCGCTTTAACCCCCACACAAAGCCATACTGGAATGAAACATTAAAGTGAAGTCATAAATAGAACGTGATGCGCGCATAGTCTGTGTCAAATATGGCAGGCCAAGAGGCTTGCAGCACGAAACATATGCTCTGTATTAAAAAAAGCAAATCATGAATTCAGGAACGCTAAACGAATAGCTAGTGAATCTTTTCTGAATAATTCCCTGAATGAAATTCAAGAAGCGGCCGAATGCGATTTACATCTTTTTATCATGTAATTAAAAAGAGCAAGCCGAACAAACACAAATCTTGTGTTGAAATTTGTTATGGTGGTAAGACCAATTCCGAACCACCTTCGGTAGCTGATGCTTTTGTAGATTTTTTTTCTGAATCGTATACACCAAAAGATTATGTTATTTATAACAAAGACTTGTATAACTCACTAGAGAAAGCAACATGTGATCTCAAACATTATTCTAACAAGCACGTACATAGACAAGAAACTTTAGATGATGAAATCACTGAGCAAGATCTATGCAGCGCACTTCGTTGAATAAAAAATCGAAAGTTCCTAGTCATGATCATCTTCAAAAATGAACACCTTGTATATGGTGGTCCTCAGCTCAATAAAACAATCTTAAAATTGTTCTTCTGGATATTAAAGCATGAATATATACCAAGTACAGGGGGAAGAGGTCTTACCGTGCCCATCTACAAAGGTAGTGGGAAAAGCATAGCTGATCCCGATAATTATCGGCCAATATCATTGTTGCCAGTGCTGTTCAAATTATTTGAAACAATTGTGCGAGCAAAAATTAATAACTTCTTGGTGATGAAGGAAACCATGTACCCTAATCCACAACAACAAGCCTTTCAAAAGAATCTAAGCTGCCTCACGACCTCTTTTAATCTTCAAGAGGTCATTAATTACAACTCTGACTGTGGTAGCCCTACCTCTGATGCCTTTCTCGATACTCAAAAAGCCTTTAATACCGTTTGAACGCTGAAACTATTTAATATTGGAATTCGGGTACAAATCTGGAGAATAATAGGGAATACATATTAAAGTGTACAAAGTGCGGTCGTGGTTAGCAAATATCAGTCTAGATGGCTCGGTATCAAGCGAGGCGTTAGGCAAGGAGGCGTCCTGTCCTCATTTTTGTATCTGGTAATTATAGAGGAGGTGCTACATCACTTAGTTAAAAGCAAACTAGGGTGTAACATTGGAAGTTTAGAGTGCTGATGCCCTAAGCTTGCAGATGACCTCACGTGCCTATCAAATTCTCCAGATAACTTAGCTAAAATGTTAGAGATAATTCTCAAATATTCTAAAAAATGGACCTACAAACTAAACTCTACAAAGTCATATATCATAATATTTGGCAAGAGAAGAAATTCTAATCATAAGCTGTCTCTAACATTTGACGAAACAATAATGAATTAAACTGACTCCGTTACTCACCTAGGAATACTACAGGATAGATCACGTCGTTCCATAAACAGCAACTGCAACGCTTTGCAGAAGAGCAAGGCAAGTCTTTTTTGGTCTTGCAAACGTTGGGATGGGTACCCTAAACCTAAACCCCAAAATATTTGCGAGTTTATAAAAGAAAATCGTGATTCCAACCTTATTCTACGGCTGCGAACTTTGGAATGAGCTTCAAAAATGCTATTTACTATAGCTCAACAAGTTGCAACATTTTATAGCAAAAATATTTCAGGGATTCCGCGAACAAACGCGGTCAGATATGTGTGCGTCAATGCTGTGACTGATAAGAATCACAACCGAAATTGATCGACGTAAACTTATCTTCCTAGGTAAACTCTGCACCCTGTCCAATAACACCGCCTTTAAACAAATATTCCTCATACGTCTTCCCATGTATTTTGATAGCACCCAATCTGTACAATCTGGTTATATTCCAGATATTTGTAATTTACTTCAGAAGTACGAGCTGACAGATTTTCTCCTGAACTTCATTAATCAATCAATTTTCCTAGCAAATCTCAGTGGAAACAATTGGTCAACATGACTTTACTTGAAAAGGAAGAGATTGCATGTCGCTACAGAATCAATAGACATCGTGATTTTTCTAGATTTCGACACGTACAAACACAAATTCCCCATTCCACTCTGTACTGCATTGCGAAGAATAATTATGAACGCAAATGAACCAGGTTTATAGCATCCCTGTGGGTATTAAATCCAGGTCATGACTTTACTCACTGTCAAAAATGTGGTCAATAGTGTACTGACCTCCTTCAGCATGTGGTCACATCATGTATATTAACAAGACAAATTGCCAACGACTTTCACTGGTACGCGTTTGACAAGTTTGGACTTATACATAAAACTTAACCAAATTAACGACGAGTCACAGTTACTAAAACTCTTAAGAACTGACATTGAATGTAGACTAGACAAAACACAACTTCACCATTTTCAGATATGTTCATTCCAGTTTCTCGACCTTGTATCACGAGTGTACTTCATAGCCTGAAGACCAAACATTTGTCAGAAGCAAAAATTCCCAAATCAGCTCACTACTTATATGACCTCACTTTAAAAGCAAAGTCATTATCATTAATGGATCAGTACTGTAATAATAAACTTTTTTTGTTTTTTAGATTTATGTACAAAGACTATGTGACATTTGTATGTTTGCATGTATTTCCTAATTATTTATATTCTATGTGTTCCTTCCTCATCTGTATTAGTGTAATATGTATCACTGACTTTCGGGAATGTTTTCCGAAATCTTCAATGTAAATTGTTAAATTTATCTCTCTCTGTCCTATTTTCTTTATTTGTAAATGAACTCTACTTATGGAGGAAATACAGATTGATTGATTGGTTGATTGATTGATTGATTGGTTGATTGATTGATTGATTCGGTTTTTCCAGTTTACTTTTCCAGCATCTCTTTTCATGTTGCCTTCGTGCAAAACCCAGCTGTTTTTTTATTATTATCATTATAATTATTACTTTTTTATTCTTAAGTACTGTACTCTACTTACCATTCTCTCTGTGTAAAGAGCACTTTTCTGCTGGAATGTTTTTATTCTTGCTTCTTTTTTTCCATATCTGATTTTTAACGCTGATATATTATTTCAATATTTCTCTGCTACAATTCTTTTTATTGTTTTTACATATTTCCATATGTGAGAAACTTTGATATTTATAAAACAAAAAAAAAATCTAGCAATATTTGTCTGCTGGAATGTTTCGATCCTTGATATTTATTAAGCCTGAAAATATTCAAGATTTATTTCTAGAGCTCAAATATCATAGAGATTCTACGAAAGTTTTAGTGCTTTTATAGTCACATACTCTTTCATGCAGTTAGTACAGTTTGTTAGATTAGTCAATTTTAGTGAAAATTTGATTGTGTCATTTTAGCAAAATTCATCAAACAATTTGCAAGTAAAATTTGTGAAATTTTAATGCTTCTTCATTCAGTACTATTCTCATACAGATAGAGATGCTTGGAATTTAAGCACGCACGTGAAGAGCGTGTATCCTAAGATCTGGATGAGTTTTATACATTAGGATCTGTTACATTTTAAAGCACAATTACAGCTGCTAAAGCAAAACAATAAGAATAGATCCAACGAATAGAGATAAAAATGCTGAAGAGGAAAGTTGAGCCAAAGCGGTAAACAATCTCAATTGAGGAAACGTACAATTTGCGTTTAAACGAGGTTAAGAGTAAAAAAGAGGAAGCAGTTTGCTTTTCAAAATAGACAAAGTACAAGTAAGCTTTAACAGATTAATTGCAAAACAAGACATTAATGATACAGAGTTGATAGAAATGGAGGGATAAATGAAAAATAGAAGAGATTCAGGATGCAATAAAGGAGTTGCTAAAAATAAATCATATAAAAACGCAAAACTCAAAAAAATTTCATAGGATCAATTAATCTAAGAAACTTATTATTATTCCCTGGTATCGGTTACATCATATACAAGTCATAGCCTTGATCACTTAGCGACAACGCTTGTCATAAATGGACAATGACCAGGTATAAACACCCAACTAACAAAGTTAAACGAAGATGTCGGGCCTACAACACATAAATCAGTTGTTTTACATTCCAGAGATGGTGTAGTTTCTGTTTTCTTTTCCAAAATAACTGTTTGCTATGAATAGTATCGTAAACATTATTGACCACCAATTGTTGTAATTGAGTTTGGTAGTAATTGTTTGATACATGAACAAATAGTCGGTTTAAAGTTAGGTGCATGAACTAAATGCATATTCAAGAGATTATTCAATTGCTTCTACCCATCTCTATAACAAAGGACACCTTAAACGATCCACTTATTTTTTCTCTTATAGCAGAAAAGTAATTAGGTATCCATACTAACCTAGCATCTATCTTCCTGTGGTTTTTGTTCCAGAGAGCCTTTCTTTCTAAATCAATTTTACAATAATTGCATCATTTGATATCTTACAAAATCTCTAAAATATAGTTTGTCTTAGACAGCGATCTGTCAATGTCGGCTTTAATTCCTTCGGTCTTTATGTTTACAATGTTGTAATGATAGCAAATGAAACAACTGCAATTTTATCAATGTTTGTGTAAATCGTGTGTATTATATTCCTTTGTGCAGGCTTTTTATTTAACACTTAAATATTTTATTTCTATTTAGGCTTTATTTTTTCTGTATCATTCCACAATAGACACATCCTTTATTGTATCGTACAATATGTGGCAACACAATTTTTGTATTTAAAGTAGGACCACCATTCAGGCTACTAATTAAAGAATTCTTCAAAGTTGATTACACCTATAGGTTTGTCATAGGTAACACAGGCTATACAATACGTTCAGGCTTCATTTAATATAAGATTCTTTAGTCTTTATTCACGCATCCTACGTTTGAATTTATTGGCCAGAACGTATCTTTGTACCCTTACATTCTCAGAGGGATGCGAGAACATCACTAGGACAAGTAATATTTAGCATACTCAATTGTTTTGTTGCAAAGACGCAATGTTTTTGCTTCTACAGTTGTAGTAGTATGGAGATGGAGAGTTCTAGGTTACCTAGTTCACTATTTAGTGATGTTTTGTTTCAATCCGCAAAGTCAAATCTCAGTAGAAAAGCATTTAAATTAATGACTATGTAGCAGTAGAGTGAATAATAAGCTGCTACAACAGCTTTCAAAAAAAATTAAAATTAAGTCATGTTGCTCAAAAGTCATTTTGAAATTGAAGAAACAAAAACATCAACAATACATTATAATAGTACTCTAGGTGTCCTAGAATTCTCTATCTCCATACTACAGATATGTATTGGGTAATTTAGTGCTCATAATAGTTTCATTTTCTGAAATGTTAACATTGATGTTTGCATTGATGTCTTTGAAAAATTAATTAGAAGTCTGAGTCCTCCATGCCATGCATACACACAGAATGACTTTCTTACATATATTAAATCCATACTAATTTACATACTTATGACAGAACTAGAGGCCTGAGCCGTGCATGCATACACAAACAGATTGTCTTTCTTAGTTATATTAAATACACACCAATGTACATACTTATGGCAGAATATGCATGTCAAATATAATTACAAGCGTCCTAAAAGCAGCACATGGTTTAATGTAACTATAAAAATATTTAAGTAAAAGTGTAGTACTAGTAAATAAGGAAACAAATACCGATCCTCATGTGCATGGGTTCAGAATGAGGACAAGGAGTCGAATATTACAAGAAAGATAATGTGGAATTACCGCCTTTGTACTTGAAATACTGTAGCGGAAAGAAGACGGTCACGAACTTTTGCTTGGAAACAATCCTTGATAGTAACAGTTTTCATTATCTAATGCTTGTGTTGCAAGATTTTCAATATACAGAATTATATGTGACAGAAATGTGTGGATGAATGGATGTAGTATACTGTCAGGTGTCTAAAAAAGTACGATGACATTGCTTCGACCCAAGAAAACAAAGAAGACTGGCACAGTTTTCTTTATTCACACGTAATAAATAAAAAATAATATAAAATGTATCATAATTTTGGAATCTACAGTGGATGTGATGTTTGGAATGGCACCGACATAATTTGACAATGTCTATTATAATTTACTAACTTTATATTGGTTTGGTTTGGTTTGGCATTGTACGGCACTGTAACACATCAAGTTTATATCGTGCCGAGGCAAGTAAAATTCTGTGCCCAAGGATACACCACTGTAGCCGATCCTAGCTGATCCGATAGTGAGAATTGAAACGGAACCATTTTTGACAGGAGTCCAACGCGTTAACTCCTGATGAGCCACTGCGGCTCCCAATATTTTATTCGATCGAAAGATCAAGATGAAGATCAAGAGAGAGAGAGAGAGAGAGAGAGGGAGAGAGTATTATATTTATTTTACCACCCCAAATAAAATCTGCAAAACTTCCAAGGGTACCTAACAAAGTTTATACAAACTGACATGGGTAATTTTCAGGTCGAAACGTGGTAGAGTCTCTATGCACCTTTATTTGTGCACAATACATTCTGGAATTAAGTGAGTATCTTGTCAGATGAGTCCTAGGTAAACATGTGTGACCGGCATGATTAATGTACTTAGGCTAAGGTTATGTGTTACTAACAATCGAGCCTGATAATTTCGAACAGAGGGACAGACAGACAGACAGAGACAGAGGGACAAATCAATAAATAAATACATGAAAGCATTAATGTTTTTTTAATGCAACGAATTTAGGTTCTGACACAACTGCTTTTGTAGCTTTTGTGTGAATGCTGTTTTCCAAATCTTTTTTGTTTCATTTTTCTAAAATAACAATAATCTTGAAATCAATTAAATCGTATATAAATCTTGCCAATAATAGGTACAGAATTTCACTAATCTCCTGAATAATTGAACGAGCATTTGTCAAAGTAAGGCGTGGATTATGCAATACTGTCCGTGCAGAATTGTGTGCTCAGTGTTGCACAACTTTTCTTTTGTTTCTGTGCAATCTCTTGACTCTGGTACACGTGTGTTGAAAGATGGTGACCATACCATAAAATGCTTCAATTTACTGATATTATTTATAAATGTCTTTGTGTGATATAAATGACTAACAGAAGCCTTCATATGCATCAGTGTAGGATAGGAGAATTCCACCCAAGGGTCAGAATTTTTGCGTCAGACACGAGTCTTTGAATTGTAACGACTCTAGGTCTTAACAAATATGTAACAGAAACTAGTGAAACCTAAAATATAAGTAATATCAACAAGCAATTTATTTCCCTACAATACAAAGTGAAATCCAAAAGATACTTACAATATTGTGAATCAAATTCCAAATAATCTAAATGTCCTAATCACAAGTCCAAAAATATAGAATGTTACGAATGAGTTCCAATAGACTTGAATGTCCTGATATAACACAATGATACAATCCTGAATGTCTTTGAATGAGTTCACAAAAGTCCAAAATAATGTATTACTTCAAAAGTCAATGAGCACTGTAGTAATTCCAATGAATATATTAAGTAAATAATTCCTCTCGAATTATATCTGATTTCAACGGCACAATAACAAATCTGATCACAAATGGATTCTCACAGACCCATCTAAAACAGGAATGACTAATTTGTTTACCAAATCCCTATTTATACACATTTTTACTTGACCTATATCATAGCAGGCTTTGAAGCAATAAAATGGAAAAAAAAGCCAACAGTCTAACTGTCAACAAGACTGGCCTTAAACACAAATGCTTGTAAATAGTCTGTTTACAAATGACCGGAATCTAAAGTGCAACTTACCTTCATGGACAAGATTCAAATATACATAGTAGATTAAATATACATAACACCTCCTCTCCTAAAGAAAAAGAAAAATGTATGCAATAGAACTTTCTTTTACAAATTTGTCAAATATGCTTATGATACTATAATAATCAAAATTACATAATAAGATGTCTCATGAATAACATTCAGCTTAATTACACAAAATATACACAAAATAAAGCAATATAGTACTTCTATACACGTGAGAGTGCATCTCCAATCACTGAATCAATCGAATAATTTCAGAATGTTTTCAAAATGATCTTCCCAGATATCGTTGTAGATAATGACGTCATCGATGACATCGATGTACGCGTCACAATTATCTAGACTAGAGGCTAACATGTTCATAAGACGTTGGAATGTTGCCTTGTGAGCCGCGGTAGCTCAGTGGTGAGCCGCGGTAGCTCAGTGGTAGAGTGTCAGATTCGTAATCCAATGGTGGCGGGTTCGATAACGACCAGGCCTTGGGAAAGGCACTTAGTTCATGTTTCCTCGGCATGATAGATATAGCCAATAATGCGTTCAAATGCCGCTAAACCAACAAAAACAAAATAAAAACTGCACACAGAAAAAGTCATTTTTATTAGCTGTCTCCCTCAGACAGAATAAGGTTTTCCTTGTAGTGCCCGTAAATAAATATCAATCCAAGTAGCTGATAGACACATAAGTGTATGTTAACTTTGTATACATTGTGAAAGCTGTGTAGCTAAATATTTGCTCTGTGCCTTCTCCATTTTCAGTGGTGCCACTAAACCGCGGAGCAGAACGTATATTTTTATGTGTGATCACTGACGGCAGGCTCAGGAACATTATAAGCTAGAACTTCTTTATCACGCACCTTGTATGTATTAACTTCTTTGTCTCTAACTTTGTAATCTTCAATTTTATCTTCATCTGTAAACACCATAGATTTTTCAATTTTTGTTCTTAATTCATCGTACACGATGTTTGCGATCCTTCCCAGCCAATTGTAGAAAATATGAATGCAAGATGTACCTCTGTAAATGATAGAATTCAAAGTCTTGTATATTTAAATGCATGCAAATCTTAATGGAAGATGTTTTCTGTGTCTCAGACATCCACCTTAGTTATATGCAATAAGTTACTTCTTTATTCTTAACATAAAACTCTCAAAATCACAATAAATGACAAAAGGAAATCTTAAGTTTGTATTGATTTTAATTTGACAACGGACCCAACTTCAGGTAATGTTTCTATCGTGTTGCCTACGCTGTGTCAAGGGCTATTGTGCTAAAATAATTTGTCCAGTGAAAAGAAATGGTTCAAGCATTGTTTTCATGTTTACTTTTGATTTGTCAATTTATTTATTTGACTCGACACAAGCCTTGCAAAATCCTTGATTCTAGCATAGAGACAATTTCCTTTTTTGTACTCTTCAAAGGCATAATTCTGAAAAATGATCTGCATTTTTCAGTTATTTCGGTAGGCTTGATGTGGCCATCTTCAGCTATTTTCTAGACATCAACTGATATATCGAATTCATATTCAGTTGTTTTTCAATGACTTCAAATTTTAATTGGGCAATAATTGAACCAAGAGCGTAATTGTTTAAATTATACTTTGGAACTGTATATTTGTGATCTACATGTAAATTGTTTAAAACTGACTCAGTGGCATACAAAAACATTTAATATCAGGGATCGCGCTTGGCATCGCCAATGTCGCAAATTGCGAATTTTTTTCCTGATTGGCGACAAAATATACCATCTGGAGACTTTTTTGAAGACAATGTTTTTGACTGTTAAAACTTGTATATACAATCTTGGGTTTGGAGTGGAGGAATTCAAAGGCACCATGAAAGGATGCAGCAAACTCGGGTATACAATGCACTGGAATCTATTGTTACATAAACAAATCCTTTGTTCATTTTGACCGCTTATACTGACATCTGGCCTGAGTACTGTATGCGGTGATACACTCCAATAGTCATGCCACCGGACTAGCTACAATCGACCAAACGACCGCTAATCCTTTTTTATTTTTTTTATTTTTTTTGAAAAATGTACCAGAAAAAAAACGTTTTGCTGAAACTTCAAAGAAAACTGATTACCTTTGAAGCCCCAATCGTTCTGTATAAATACGAAGTAAATGAAAAATAAAATTCAGTCTCAATCAGGACTATATACTGTAATGGGTAAACCGTAAGTTAGACTTTTCGTGTTCATCATCTCATCCTAAGATTAAGTTAACAAAATTAACAGCATTTGGATTTAGTGCATTTCTTGACAGTTGAAAATTTGGGAGTCCGTAGCTGAGATATGATAGAAAATTAAAACTGATGTTCTGTGATATGTGTATCAAGGCGCAAGTCGTCAATTCATTGTTTTTGAGAGAGAGGTGGTCGAAACATTTGCTACATTTGGAATTGCTACTATTACAGGAATAATTGCAAAAAGGGGGCTGGATTTTGTGTGTGTGTGAAGGGGGGGGGGGTGCGTTTCATACTTTTCAGACAATCTTCAAGAATTATACATTCAAACGATTAGGTCCAATCCGATTGAATATTTCCAAGGTTACCGTTTATTCTCATACATAAATTGATTTTACGCAAATGAAAAAGGCTTTCTTGCCCTATAAGATGTAAACTATTTTCACTAAATCCTATACACATAGGAGGCATACTCTCGATTTTCCGTGTGCTGATTATCCGTGTGTCAGTGCGGGCAACAAACAAAAATATTATAAAGAAAACTAGTCTTGAACAGGTAGTCTTTAGAAACTTTAGAAAACTATATTGAAATATGTACATAATAAGGCTTTGAGTCACACGACAGGATGTATCAATCACACCCCTGTGACCCTATGACACTGAAATATACACGGTTCTCGTCTAGCTAAGACAGGCAGTTTAACATTCTACTGTTCAGCCGACACAAGAAATGTACAAATAAATACTGAGTCTGTAATAAACTGGATACAGTGTATCATTTAATATGATAAAAAGTCGGTCAGTTTATGCAACTGTTTAAAGACAATTAAAAGGTAAGGCGGGCAAAGATAAAAAGACAACTTTCAGAGATTTATTGAATAGGCTCACAAAAGCTAGGGTGATGTTTGATGTCAAATCCTTTGAGCATTGCTGAGGGAGAGCCCATTAGGCTACTTTGCATAGGTAAAGTACACTAAGTGGAACAACCCAATTTGTCTGAAGTTAAGTACATCAAAGAGAGAGAATCTAATGAGAATCGGCATGTACGAATGTGTAGGAGACTTCGACTTTGAAACTGCATTCAGCAAGTGGGCAGCCGTAAAATCACGACGCATACTCATGTGACATTCGATTTTATTATTTTTATGAAACAACATTTTAATAGTGCAAAACATTATAAATAAGCATACAAAACAGTCATGCAATGATGTATTCTATAATATTGTGGTATTGTATTGTTTCCTGTCAATAAAGTAATAAATACTCCATCTTTTTCAATTTTCATTGCCTACTACATTAATAGACATGGAAAAATACTTAATCCATGCTTGGCGACACTTTTTGAAAATTGGCGACAAAATATTGAGATTTGCGATTTTTTTGGCGACAACTTCCTAAAGCCAGCACCATCCCAGAATATCCATATTCTTTAGTTCATTAGTATTGATTTCCTTTGCGCGTGTTTCAATTTGATTGAGAATGATATAGAGAACTTGATCGTTAACTCCTGTAAATTTGTACGAGTTGATTGTTTTGTTTAGTAATTATGAGTTTTATTATGTATTCTCTACCTGCGATGTTTGCTGCGTTTCGGCTTCTTTCATTATTCCTTGCCCTTCATCTGTTGTTCCACTACTTTTTGTTTCAGTTTCGCGATTTTACTTTTCAAATTTCTCCCCTTTACATGAACGTGTCGCCTTTGTTCAAACTCCTGCTATCGTTTCAACCTTTGGTAGTGCACTTAAGTCACCATTTTTTTTATTCTCACGCATCATTTCTCTGCTAGAATGCTTCGATTCTCGTTTCATATTTTCCATATCTGACTTTTTAACTTTGATATATTTCAATATTTTTCTGCTATACGTTTTGATTATTGTTTCATATTTTCCATGTGTGAAAACATTTATATTTTTATAGCAAAAAATCAACAATATTTGTCTGCTAGAATTTTTCTTCTAATGATTCTAATTTTCCATATGTTAAAAAAAATCTTATGATTTTGATACTTCAATATATTTCAACATCCATATCAATGCAACCGCCCCACCCCACCTACAAAACAGCAACAAATAAACAATTGACTCATAATATGTTGGTATTATCGATTTTAGATGAGTATTCATAGAACGGATTTGAACAATTCTACAACATTCACATACTGTATAATTTCTAGTTTATGGTACTTTTTATTCTCCAGCCTGTACATACCTTACTCGCACATTTTTTGCATATCATCCAGCCATCATTTCTTTTTTCGAATTTATTACTATATTTAAGCTGATGACCCTTCCTGCATTGAATGTTTAACATTACACAGTATTTTGTCAAGATAGACATACAAAACAGCTATTATAAAATTGACCCCCACCTACCCCCCCCCACACACACACACACAATAAAGGAAATAAAATATCGAGCCTTGGTCTTGACCAACGTGGGTATGTGAGAAAGTTTGCCAGTAGCTTCCCGTGGGTCGGTGGTTCTTCAAGGTGTCTTCTCGGGTTCTTCCTACACCAAAATATACTGGCCGCCATTAATCCGGACATATTCACTGTAAACGAAGGTGTCCGGATTAACGAGGTTCTGCTGTATAGTGAAACATTTTGCCCCGTGCCTTTCCACACTTTGGGTGCTCCAAAACTCTACAGTATTGTACTTTGCGCTGGGTTTGATTTTTATAGACTATGAATTTCACAGGTTTTCTTCACTGCTTATCCCGGTTATTTAAAAAGACCTTATATATCTTAAGTATTCTTAAAATAACTTTTAATTCCCTTTCTTCTGGTGTATGATTGATGGGTGTAATTTGGGTTATAGAATATACAGCTTGTCCTTACCTCAGATGTGCACCTTTCAAAAGACTGCTAGCTCAGAGGTAAATTAGAAACAAAAATCTAGCCAATAACGTTTTAGTATATATATAATTATTTTGGTACTCTTTCAGAAGTTAGTATTGTCTAATGAGGCAAAATTCTTTTTCTCTATTTTAATAACTGCTAAAGTTAGTGTACTTTGTACTAGTTCAAGTTCATTTCTCGAGTGTTTGGGAGGAACCATTTCGATTAGCTGTCTGTTCTAGGCAGTGCCTTGTTTTCCTAATACCAAATACAAAGAAATTTCAGTCACAGTACATGAAAGTAGCATTAAGGCATGCCAACATTCTCTTCATTGTGCTTGTTCAAATGCATACAATTTCACCTTTTACATGTCTCGCTTTTAGAAGAACTTAATAACTGGAAAGCGGAACCAAAGGCGTTAATAACCTAATCAACTCATTTTATGATACGGTAAAACGATTTATGGTTGACATAACTTTCAGACTTACAAATCGTTTTTAAACACAAATCCGTCACTAAGTAGTCAGATTAAAGCAATCTGTAATTGTTATTTTGTACTAACTTTTATTTTATAATATGACTCATTTGGACACGTTTACTTGTCGAAATTATGAAATTATTCCTTTTTCTTGGTATCCTTTCATATACCTTAACGTTATTCCGATCCCTTTGTTCCCTTTTAGATACATTAACACCAACCAGCTCCTCCATAAATCAAAATCAAATTTCCGAGAAAAACACTGATATAAAACTTTCTTGACAAATGTTATTGGCCAATGGCTACCAGCGACTGAGTTCGGCGAACTTACTGGAGCAATCTTCCTCGACTTTAATCAAGCATTCGATTTAGTTCAACATTTGGTACTCTGTAAGTAATGAGCAACCTATACATTTTGTTTAAACTCTTATTTGCTTTTGACTCAAAAGCACGCTGATTTCAGAAACAGATCAGTTATTAAAGCAAAACTATTTTGTGCTGATCATTAAATGTTAAACTTTATTACATTTTTCTTTAACATTTTATCAGTTTCCTTAGAATAGCTGTTATTGGTTTTATGTATAGAAAAGGATTACATTAATCAACTAACGAAAGAGCAGGAATGACCAGAATACATCCATAAAATTCAAATAACAATATGACAACAGAAAAAAACCCCTACAAAGATATTAAAAAATAGTATATAATATATAATATGTATTATATGTAAATATTATAAAATAATGATATGAAGGACTATATTATATACAAAATTCCAATGACAACAGAAAAAAGATAGAGTGGCTTACTTTTCTCCTTTCTTTTCTTTGATCAGAAATTAATGTGTAGTTCTGAATTTAAATGTTTGGAAACCATTTCATTGATACTAAATGTCAATTACGCTTCGTGACTTTGTTTCTTCAGGAGTATCCGCTCTAAAAGAATTAATTACTCTCATAAATTATCCATTAGTTCATCTACATGCTTTATCAGCAATATATAGGGCAGAAGTTCTATTTACAAAATGGAGCAGTTGCAGCAATCACCACAGCAAGAGCCACAACATCCATCGGAGCAATCAAAGCAATCACCACCACAACAGCCACAACATCCATCGGAGCAATCAAAGCAATCATCACCGCAACAGCCTGATGTCGATACAAGTGGTGGCTGAATAACAGAGACCGGAACTCTTTCAATCATAACTGGGGTGTTCGGTTGTCTTTTTAGCACCTTGATGGGTTCACTCCAGTATCGCTCCAACCAGCTCCTTTTGAAGGCCATGATCTTATGCACTGCTCGCTGTTGACCACCAATAATGATACTGTTTGTTAGAAGGAGTTGCTTCTTCACAGCGCTGATTTCGAAGAATTTGTTTTCACAATTCCCGCACATTTCATCGTCTTGAAAAATACATTTGTTCAAGAGGATTTCGGGCGAAAGAAGCAAACTGAGTGTAATAAGTCTGGTTTTGTTTTCCTCTGAAAGAAAATAGTTGGAATAATTAGTCAGTATGTACAGGTTCGGATCGTCATTCAAGTCCAACACAGTGGTCATGCAGCTTAAGTAGTACATCAGTTTAGATCTTGGGTCATTAGGAACAGCGACGTTATATCCAATGTCTCTCACTCCCAGTTCAGTCCTATTCAAGAGCGCCATGTTGTAAAATTTCCTGTCAGGGAACAAATGATCTATGTATTCTTTACTCTGAAGTTCTAAATGGTCTCATACTTGTTTTACACATTTTATGATCCACACTGAAAAGGAAGCTTGACCTTAATATTTATTCGTGGAATGCAATGGGATTTCTGAGCAGACTATATTTAGAAATAATGAAGGAAGAGATATTTGAGTTGCCTCTAACGTCAAAGGTGTGATTTGAAACTGAAAACGGAAGAAAAATTAAGTACAAAATTTACTAAGGTGATGTAATGTGAAAACTTCCTTAAACATTTTATGGTGATTTTAACTTTTCAAGATATATGAAGGTTTACTCAACAGTTTCCAGTAACACACTCTACATGCATTTTATCATCGCATTCAATATACTATTCAAATTTAACCTTTTGATATTATTTTGATTTCTAAAGTTCTAGTACAATGTGATCGAAAAATAATGAAAATGGCAGGAGGATTTAAGACAATCTATATCAGCATTACCAGATATTTCCACAATGAAAATGGTGTTCTACAAATATTCAATTATGCTAAAAGTTGTACAAACTATCTGGGAATATAAGAGAAGTGTAAATTCCATATACAAGTACTGGAATTGAGTTATTTAAAGGTTTCATCAGGTTGAAAGAAAGTGGATTTACCCAGTAAAGACATATAATAGTTATCAACTTAGATTTAATTCCATTTATATTTCCATGGTAGATGCCCCACCCCCAAACACACACACACACACACACACACGGGCAAACGGTGTGTATGTCCAATCTGAAACCAGTCATTGGCATTGCTGATGTTCTGAGGTCAAGAGCATGTACTTTTAAATAAGAAATTTACTCACATAAATATAACTTCATGTTTTTCATACGGAGGCTAAGTCGCCATGAAAACAAAATACAGCAGAATTTTTAAGTTTGTAGTGTTATACATGAGATGGAAAAAGAGATGTTCACAAGTAGTCTAGGTTATCAAATATTTGTTGACAACTAGGATAACCAATATACGTCGATTGTGAAGGTAAAGATAAATCTGTTATTCGAACAAAAAGATGATACATACTTAGTAGCATTGCTGACCCTTTTTCTTGTTCAATTGCTAGTACTGCGTTCCACAAATTGCGTGATGTGTAGATATTTGTTTCTCTAGATGCCATATAAAAAAGACGAAAAGTAATATGAACTACCTTTGTATAAAGCACATACAAATACAAATACGAATACGATAAGTAGATGTGAAATGAGACTCCCCCCTTTCCAGGCTGTCAAAACTCTCAATGAGCGTTCAGAGTGTTGATTTGCACAAGCCAGTTAACTATTGATTGATCCAACGCGCTATTTTCCCAGCCCACCGTCGCCCCCATGAGGTCAGCTCAAACCGGGAGTTTTACAATGCAGTCCTGTTGAGACACTAGATAATAGGTTGGTTTGCACGGAAAGGCGAATTACTTTTTCTTTTTTTAAATGTGACGTAATATATACCAGTGTTGCGACAGACACAAAAGTTGTGGCAGATATAACTGCAAGTGGCTTTTGCGCGGAAGGCATTATAAGTGCGAGGCTTCATGTATGAGCGGGTACTGCAATTTTCACAGACAAATGTTAAGAAGAGGCAGAATTCCGCCAGTGCCATGCAGTGGCTGTGGGATTGGAACACAGTTAAAAACAGGGCTTTGCCAACAATGTGGAGGTAAGAAGGCAAACAACAGGTTGCAGAGCCTAAAAAAGACAGTTAAACAAGCCTTCAAGCTAGTAATGGCGCAGCTGGAAGGGCAAATGCCGCTCCCGAGAGAGCACGGTTCAGAATACCCGCCAAAACTACAATACGATGAGATTCTCATCATTTTTTGTGCTCGAATAGCAGGTACGCAGCCAATTACTTTTGTCGCGACAATGTTTTCGGGTGGACACATACGGATGTTATATTAGCGTCAGCCGTGTACAGACATACTAATATTGATTGATTACAAACCTCAAGCAATGTCTACTATCACTCGCTTGAGGCTGCTCTGAAGAGGACAGATAACCCAAAGTGAATACGATGACACGCTCGATGCACTACTGGCGGGATGGCCTCAACAGCCACAGCCAGTTCCAGCCCAACAGTCAGTTCAGGCTCATAGGCGCAGGGTTGAGCCGCTAGTTCCACTCCATCGTCCAGTTCCTGCTCCCAGATGCAGGGTTGAGCCTCCGGCCCAACGACCAGTTCCAGCTGCGAGGCGCAGGTCTGAGCCCCCGACCCTGCCAGCCTTTGTTGAGCGGCAGGCAAAAACTGACGCGATTGTAAAGGACTACTGCGCAACCATACCAGAAAATCACAGGCTACTAGCAGACGCTATGGTATTTCTTAATGCCATGGAGCCTAGTGCGCGAGACGTCATCGACAGGGAGTTCAGGGAACTTGGTGGCCTGATGTTTAGCCTCCTGTTGACGGCACAGCTGGGGAACGCTGTATCAGGCCAGCGGGATCTTAACGATTAAGAAGCTGAGCTAGCAAACAAACGTGATGGTCTATTTGCAGATCAGCGCAACGGCAGCCATGCGAATTTATGAGGCCTTAGCAGCTGGTCGTTGACTTCCACCGCCACAATTCAAGGGCGCATCGAAGAGTATACGTGAGATGGATACGGATGTCATTTCGTGAGGTGCGAGACACTCGATCTAGGCGTGTTGAAGTATCGCCCGTCTCGAGGCCGGAGCTACATTCCAGCACTAAAGTGCATTCTGCCTCGCTCAGATATCAATGTGGAGAACACCGACAATAGCTGTTTCGAGTGGGCTATTCTATCGGCTCTATACCCAGCAGACGATAGACACGTTGACCGACAAGGCAAGTATCGCCAGTACCTGGGGAAACTAAACTTTGTAGCCATGAACGTTCCAGTGTCGAGGGCTCTAAACTCCACACTCTCTCAGATTTTCGTTTTCCCATTACACAACGCCGGATGGTTGAAAATTCTTCCAACTTATTGTCCCCATGAAATTCAGGCCCCGTGTACTTAGAGAGGATCACCAGTCCGGTATCGCAGGTCAGATGAATAGGAAATAAAAAAACAACTGAAATGGTGTTAGCCAAATTTTATTGGCCGGGCGTGAATAACGACATATCACGATTCTGTCCATCGTGCGATGTCTGTCATAAAATAGTAGAAAAAGCGGTATTGAACGCGGTATGTACTGCGGTCATCGACGACGAGTCGCGTGACGAACTAAAAGTAGACCCAGTACAAAAATATTACTAGAGTGCCCCTTGAGGGTGGGAAAAGAAGGAATAGATAAGTTCAACGTGTGTCCAGAGTCGACAAATCGAGGAGATTTTAAACAGATATCCACATGTGTTAACAGACAGACACGGTCATCATCGGTTAATAAAGCATGAAATAAACTTAAGTACATCAGAACCAATCAAAATTAAAGGCAATCCAATACCCTTTAATGCACCGGAGACAATCAACGAGGAATTAAATAAAATGCTGGACTTTGGAGTGATTGAACCCTCAAACTCGTCCCCCGTAGCATTGGTGAGAAAGAAAGATGGAACAAATTGTTTTTGCATAGACTTTCGTCAATTCGATAAATCACCGTTTTTTGTTTGCGGAACCGATGACAGATATTTAGAGCTTGTTTTCAAAATTGACAGGGCACCAGTATATTTCGAAATTACATCTCACAAAATGATATTGGCAAGTGCCCATTGCTGATGATGTCCGCGCGTTAACAGCATTCGCGACCCCTAAAGGTCCATATACGTTTAAAGCCATGCCTTTGGTCAACGCAGGTGCATCGTGTGTTCGTCTTATGCACAAATTGTTAAAAGGCATGAAAAACATAGACAGGTTATCTGACGATATTCTTGTGTACATGCATACATGGGAAGAGCATATAACGGTATTAATCAACTTGTTCGACAAACTCCGCAAGTCCAATCTCACAGCGAGACTTACCATAGGAAGTATAGCATATTCTAACTTGGAATGCTTAGCCTATCTAGTAAGTGTGTCACAGCAGTTAAAACCCCACCCTGACAAAATTGAAGCGATCAGAGACGCTTCGAAACCAGAAAGCAAGAAACAGATTCAATCATCGTTTTGGGGGTTAGTAGGGTTTACAGAAAATGTGTGCCAAATGTTGCCACTATAGCTAGTCCGTTGATGGACTTAGCTAGAAAAGGGCAACCCAATAACGTTTCTTGGGGTTCATGCAAGGTAAGAGCTTTTAACGCTTTTAAGGGAAAGTTCATCAGTACACCAATCCTTAAGTTGCCAGAGCTGAATAAATCATTCGTTTTAAGAACGGATGCCTCCGACACGGGATTTTGGAGCAGTTTTGCTACATGAGCAAGAGGGAGTAAAGTTACTCGTACCTTATGCAATTAGGAAATTGGTGCCTCAGGAGCAAAGCTACTCTGTGATTGAAATGGAGTGTTTGGCACTAGTGTGGGGAATACGAAAATTTCACACATACCTTTTCAGAAGGGAATTTGTCGTTGAAACGGACCACCAACCCATTGTGTACTAAAACAAAGCGAAAGATTGATGCATTGGGCTTTGACTTTACAGCCGTATCGCTTCCGAATAGAGGCAATCACATTTAGGGGATTATTACTTGAGCAAAATGTGATTTGCAGATCTTCTTTTTACCATCGTGTCCTGCTAAAATAAATAATGAGTTTTAGTTTTTATTTTTTGTTCACATTCCGTGATTTTCTAAATGTGTTTCCATCTTTTTTAGGGGGGAGGTATTGTCACGGAATTGTGTGTACTAAAATACCTTTGTAAAAGATATAAACAAAAATGTACATGGGTTTCGTTAGCGCGTAAAGCGTTCCCATAGGATGAATAGAGTCAGCCTTAGCTTTTTTAAAATACTGAGTTCGGTTCAAAAATTTTGTACAGTCTTTCTTATGAAATAATTTAATGCGTAAAGACGTCAATCCCTGTGCACGCATGCGTAATGTATATTATTGTATTCGTACTTAACCGTGTCTCATGTATTACACGGCTCAGTCATTGTATTGTTTTAGCTGTTAACGGGGAGTCATTTAACCCTGGGGTTTTGTGCAACCCGAATACTGCGATCAATGGTGACGCTGGTTCGAAGGACGGGTATGGTTTTCTCAGTGTGAGGGGCAAAAGGTTCTGGACCAGCGGGTCTGCAGGATAAGAGGGTTTTCGAAGGATCCTTGGGCAGGCCGGAAGGAGCGGACCACGCAAGGCCGTTCCCTTATCATTGGACGGGAGTTGTTGAATCGTAAACATCTCGACTGGACACCACCAGATAAATAACATTATACGTTCCCTTTTTGAATCAGTTTAATTCAGTATCACTATATGGGTGAATATTAAATTCAATCTCACTATCTGTGGGAAAATAAATCACACATCCGTATGGCAATCAAAGTGCAAATCAACCAGCACGTGACCATCTACAAAATAAACAAACTAGAAGCAACGTTGGACAGTAATCTCAACACCAAATTAATTCAGACCCAGTAGCATCATCTACAAGGTCAACGCCTAACACACTACCACGTGTTCAAGTACAACCAGTGTGTAGTGTTTCAACAGAGGATATTACAATTCACCCATTACTAGGTGACCTCGAGACGTCAACATGCAAGAGATACTCTGATGCCCAGGATGCGACTCTGAGCCCATCAGAGACAATCAACTCAGTCGCACAAACTCGCCGCACAGTATCTTCTGATGATGATGAAAACATTTCTCTCAAACGGAGTGCACCTTCTCTCAGTATAATCTCAAGAACTGATATTGCAAATGTACCACATAATAAGCGGACTCAGTCTCTTGACATTGATGGACAATCTCAAACAAGCGCAAGTTTAAAGGATAGTATGAAACCCAACCATGTACAAAAAGACAAATTGTCATTCCAAGAAAAACTAACATAGCGTATGGAAATAATTCTTCAAGTACTTCAGCCTTATCAAACACAGTCAAATCTCACCCACTATCAACAACAACAGGTCAAAATCTATCAGACCAGGAGAAACAAAACTTTGAAAATCCCGGTGAAGTTTTCATAGGGGTATGTAAGAAACGAAATGTCAGCTATTTTATTTTCTATACTTTTGCATCGACAAGAACCCTTTTCTTATTATTTATCGATACAGATTGTTGTTAAATATTCCTGTCATTATTTGCTGATTTAGTTAATTGTTTTCTTTGCTCGAAATATAGTGCACGAAAAATATTTCTCCAAACTGTTAGCATTAGTACTTTTAAAAAAGTTAGTGTTTCTCTAAACTGTTTGGGAAATATACAATAATTTCCAAAAGTTATGTGCCGGCATTTAAATGAAATACATGTCTAATTATCCAGTGACCTATTTTTTCCCCTCTCAGTATAGTGCACAACTTGCTTACGGGCTATAGTCTGTTTCCGAAACAAGCCATAATATATAACCTGGTAAATCACGCCGTATTGCAAGGGACAGTTTACGTACTGTTCCCGCGCATTCAGTCAAATTTTCACTATGAAGGGGATAGTATGCTTTCATGTGGTGGTCGCTTAGCGAAGACAACCTTGGTATATACATACAATTCTCTTTTATTTTCAACATCGGCATGTATCACTCGTAATCAGCCATGAATCGCGTTCTCCCTGAAAGGCGCTATACTCAACAGGTGTGCGACGAGGGTCGCCTCGAGTTGCTAACCTCACGTATTTTTTCAGCACATGATAGACTATACATTACGGCCAGTATATTTGTTGGTGGAGGAAGAACCTGGGAAAAACCACCGACCCACCGGAAGCTACTGGCAAGCTTTCTCACATACCCACGTTAGCCGGACCGAGACTCGAACCCACGTGGACAGAGGTGAGATGTCAGTGAACTGTAAAGGCGAGCGCCTTAGACCACTGGGCCACTCGCGGTCCCCTAGTAAATCCGGTAGGGGTTTATTTCCATTATGATGGCATATAATGAGTGCAACCTATTTTGGTCTGGTTTCTTGTGGATTTTCTTATGCTTCCATAGGTATCATTTTCAGCTATTCTGTGTCCATTTTCATCTCTGGCGGTCTTGCCATTTCAGCAGGCAGCAGGTGGTAGCACATGCTGATGCCACAGCCGATGATCGTGCACCAAACGGCAAAGCTCACTTCATGCTGCCACGCCTTCATCTCGCCGTCTGAGGTTCCAGAGAACCAGTTGTCCACGATGTTGTTCCACTCGTGCATCTGCATCGGCACTCTCTGCGTTGCTATAGTTAAAGACACCACCCATGCTATATTTCACGACGCTATTAAAGCGAAGTACCTGTGGCAATACCATCTCCATTCATTATTGCTGGTTCTAACAATGTACGTTGTATTGACCAGCTCTCTAGCTGGACCCGTGGCTCTAAAACAGGTGATATGCACCGACTCAAATACGCGCGTAGCGCTCCTAGGGGTTTCGTGCAGTGCACGATGGTTCAATGTTTCGGATGCTTTTGAAAACAACGAACTTATCCAGGACTGTGACGACCACAGAATCATCGCCGTTCCCGAGGGGTATTGCAATATAAATAAGCTCAAGAAACTAATACTGGCTTTCATACCTGGAATTACAATAGACTGCAATACGGCGACCGGGATGGACAGCGCCATTCTCATTGATCCACTGTGGGGATTCAAACTCGGACCGCTCGACTCCATCTTTGAGTTTTCCCAATAAAAACTGTTCATCGGAGCAGACTCGCACACGGCACCCAATCCCTCGGCATTCATCAACATCCCGCTGCTCTATGTCCACCTCGATCAGATAAACATAACCAAGAATATTTTTTATGGGAAAAACCGTACCATGCTACAAGTTATTCCTGTGGTTGGGGAGTCCTACGGGAACAAGCGTACTGTCTCCTATGGAAAACCACTTTGGCGCAGATTATGTGAAGGCGGCATCCATGAGCTCTCGATACGTATTTTAGATGAGAAACAAACACCAGTTATTATGCTGAAGTACACTATTTCCATTGAAATTAAGCATTAGTGTTCACACGAGTGCAAACGACAAGCACTCTAAGAGTCAACGTGGTCATGGTTTCTTTTGCGGCGGCGCTGCAGTCGCCTCGAGGCCATCGCCAACGTTTGTCCTATAGGCTAAAATCCTCGGCTGCGAGGTTGTCGTTGTTAGCACATTTGGCAACAGTTGGTGGATTTACGTCATTAGATGCGTCCGGTTTGTATCGTTTGGGATCTTTCTTGCCATCTCTCTCCTTGTATTTGTTTCTTTACAGCTTTTCGTCTTTATAAATTCTACGGATCAGTTTTACTTTCGCACTCTAGGAAAGGAGCAGGTGAGTACAAGTTATCTTCTTTTCGTACAGATCCATTGTCTTCGTCACAAAGATGAAGAGAAATGCACTCATTCTCGGGCATTCTCTTTGTAAATGGTTTCATCGGTATTTGAGGTCCGGAACGGATCCTACACTCTTTCCGTCTTTTAACATAGCGGAAGTTTGTGCTGTGCACATACAAGGGTTCGGAGGTCGTACAGTCGAGAAGATTTTGCGACATGATATGAACAAGGTCCGCATACAAAGCCCCGACATTGTAATTCTTCTCGTCGGAGATAATGACGTAAACATATTGTTCTTTGTCAGCTCATGCCTAGATTCCCTGCGGATTTACAACATTTACGTGTAGCGGGGATACTTAACCCAACAAAAGAAGCAGCTGAAAGAACCTACAAAGAAATGTATTGTCATATGACAGAGGAGGTGAATTCTATCTTGCGTTCTGAAGTTGCTGCTTACCAGTATTTAACATTTTGGGACCATAACAACAAATTTTGCTTCAATAAGTCGCATGTCCGGGATAAATTTGGTTCAGATGGCATTCATTTGTCTGTTAAAGAACAGTGGCATCTGGATAACAAGCCATGTCTTGTAACAACTTCGCTGTTCAATTTAATTTGCATCTGCCCACAGAGGGAGATATCAGGCCAGGTCCAGTACCTGTCCTTTTTGTGTCTGCCATTGTGGAGATACTGGGTCAGGTCCTGTACCTGAACACCCCCCCCCCCTTCTTTTATTGTAAATACCTATTCCTGGCAACCACTTTAATCTTCATAATATGGAGTGCCTGCACATTTATACTCATTTCCTAACTTTGCATTAATTTTCACATATCATTATGTCCTCTTTCGTACTTGTTATACATATGTGGTCTGAGATCGGTTGCTTCTTCGAACAGGTTTTACTGTCTTTTATTACCTGCCCACCCTGGGAGATAACGGGCCAGCTCCCGTACCTGCATCCCTTTTCTTTCGGTATGTTGCTTTTGTTATCGGCCTACTTTTGGAGATAACTGGTCAGGTCCCGTACCTGCCCACTCTTTCCTTGGGTGTTGTCAATGTACATCTGTGGTTTGATTAAAGAACAATAAAAACAATCATAGTAGCAGGGCCATTATGGAGCTTGCAAATTATACATGTTGCGTTCATATAAAAAAAAATTTGGAATTTGCATTATTCATTTAGTATTCGCATTCAGCCAGTGTGCAAATATAGCATAGCATTTCGTGCTGCATATTTGCCACTGTGTTTTTGCCACTGTTTTGGGGTAATACCTTATGTTCTCTAACTCTCTCTTCTCAGGTCATGCCCCCCTCCAGTTCTCAGATGAGGTCAAGTGGCCAGGAACAACAGCATGACCCGAGGTCGACTCCCGGTGCAGCAATGGTGGACCATCCTACCATTGACAAAATAACTCAGCAGGAGATACAGCAAATTGCACCAGTGATCAATGCGCATGTGGACAATAAGTTGGACCGGATCTTGGAGATGCTACAGCTGACCCTCCATAATCGACAACCGGCCACATCCGCTCAAGAACTGGAGCAGGGGCCATCTACCTCTTCAATCACCCAATCTGAAATTGACGTCACAAATCCAGTCCAGGAAGTTGCTGCCAGCATAGCACAGGCTGCCTCAGACATAGCAGATCAAATTGACACAGGTTGAAGAACTCGGAACGAAATGTTCACATAGATTACTACCCCTCATACCGAGAGTCAGTTCAATTTCGTTAGCACCTCCATTGACATCACATCCTCTGTTCCTGATAAAATTAAGCAACAGATTTGGGCTGAGTCTTATACAGATTTCCACACTCTCTTCTTTTCATCCACAGACAATACCTTCCGCTTGCAGTTTGATATCACCTCTAACACACCTGAATTGAACTTAATCCCCATAGCTAAGAAGTCCCCACTCTCCATCAATCACTGGCTGACAGCATGGAACAGATTTATCACGATAATCTGCATGAAATCCCCCATGCTGAGCACTGTTTTATCACACCATATAGAAGTGAAAAAGTATCATGCAAAAGGACCATTTGTTTTCTATTACTTAGATAATTTTCAAACCATTTCATCAGATTACCTTAAACACCGTTATCGTTCAGTTTAAATAATAAGCCTCTGTGCCAGACCCGTTCAAAAGCTTTTATTAGATCGCAAAATACAATACAAGAATGTTGCGATTGTTCTAGTGACTTACATGTACTCTGATACAGTTCAATAAGTTGAAAAACAGAGGAGTGATCAGGAAGGAATCTTGATTGATACTTGTACGAAAGACAGTTTTATGAAAATAATTATACACTTGTTTACAAATGCATCCTTTAAAAATGTTTGCAACACAGCTAAGAAGAGAGATTGGTCTATACTTGGAAACCTCATGTAAATCACCTTTTCAGGAATGGGCAGAATATGCGCAAGTTTTCATTTATCTGGAAATTTGTTGGTATACCAAAAAGATCGGTACTTGGGCCTCTCTTGTTTATAATCGACGTAAACGATATTGCCGATGGTATGAGCTCTCTCACCCGTCTCTTTGCAGATGACTCATCTCTGAATTATTCATCCCCTTACTGTGCTGAAATAGAACTAGTCATGAATAATGATATAATGAAACTGCATCAATGGTACAAGCAATGGCTCTTAAAGTTTAATCTAGAAGAAAAAAAAGCAGTGGCTATGTTTTTCACGAACAAGAAAGTAACAAATATTCCTGAACTTGTTTTTGAAAATACTGATCTTAAGTATGTAGATTCTCATCGTCATCTTGAATTACAACTTTTATCAAATATCAAATGGATTTGTCACATTGATAGCATTCTAAAAACAGCATAGTGTCGAATAGACAATTTTCGAAAACTAAACTACAAACTTAGCAGCCAAATTTAATGAAAACTGCATATAAATTATATAAGGCCCGTCTTGGAATATGTCAGTGTTGTCAGGGATGGATTATCGATTCAGAAAAACATGAAAAACTAGGGAGATGGCTAATTTAAATTGTTAGAACTTGTGCCCAATCCCATTGTATCATATTGTGACAATAAAATATGTTTAAAAGAACCAAAACTGTGTCTTGAATACGTGTGCTCTTGCGGATGAAAGAGTCACTCACCGTAGCAAGCGAAATCAATCGATCAATGAAAGAATTCATTACAAATGTTTGATATTCAACACGGCGACTTTCATGATGCCCACATACATTGACTCTAAAGATAAAAAAAAGCTGGTGTGTGAACGGGTTAAGTTGGATAATCTGATATGCGACATGTGTTGTTGTCTACGGAGGCCGCAATGATTATTCCCATCAACTACCTAAGTAAATATCACGAACAATCTGACTGGATCAATTTCCTTCAGTTGCATCTAGTCAGAGAGCGGAGCGATATATTCTGTTTCAAGTAGTTACATATACCAAGGGTCGTTGTGAAACGAAGTGGATCGACGGCCTTGCTTAGCGAAGTTGGCCAAAAGCAGAAAAATATCAATATGTAGGTAATGAAAATTTTGACAAACTTAGTTTGTTAAGGACGTACAGCAATGTATGCCTACCATTGCTTTTCAGTGATCCTTTTAAATGGATATAACAGGTATGACCCCAAAATGAGTTATGCAAGATCTTTACAATATTTTCATTCAATGATGGAGTCTAATATTTAGACGAAGTACAAAATGCTGTAAAAACTAACACTGTTCTAACCAATACCTAATTTAGACGGATTACGGTAATTACCGTACAGATTTTCATTTTTATCGCTGTTATCATTATATACTATTAGAACCTTAAAACAACAGACATCTGCTTAAAACGGGCTGAATGCGTCAGTCCCTTGGGTGTCCTTCAAAACCAGGTTTTACTCTATACTGTTTTAGAAATCGATTTAAGAGAGTCATTCATAAATGATAGTCCGGGTATATGAACAATACAGCGGAAATATATTTTGTTAAATATTTTGAGATTGATACATATCAAAGAAACAAATTTACATTTTAAAGAATTTATTAATCTATTTAATGAAAAAGATTTCGTTCTCCTTGAAATTAAGAAAAACGACGATTACACCAATTATCAATATTACATGGAATATATACCGAATTTTCAACAATATTGATTGGGTTATTCTTTAATTAAATTTAAATCATTCATAGACTACAATCAACTGACAACCTAGAAAACTGAAAAGATGGATACGCCATACAAAAGTGTGACCCATACATAATTTGCAGGCCATGACAATGATATTGATAAGGTCCTTACTGTTTCTTTTTATGCATACAACACTTTTGCATCGGAACCTCCGTCTTTCGAAGAACATTAAATAAAAAATAAGATTAAATCCACTCCATTGAGGTTTGGGTTTATCAAATACAAATAAATGGCGATACTCCTGTCTGATAGCTTTCATTTAACCATAGGAAATTTCCAACAACAAACACACAAGAATAAAAGAGAATTCAAGAGTTTCTTTTATAAGATATTACAATTGCAACAGTCACAACCGCAGCATCCACTGGAAGTCTTGTGTGTCGGTGCAAGAAGTGGTTGTCTAATATTGTTTGAATCTCTTTCGATTGCTGGGGTTGTCGGTGGTTTCATTAACATCTTGATGGGGTCGGTCCAATACGTTTTTAACCAGCTCATTTTGAAGGTCATAATCTTATGTACGGCTCGCTGTTGACCACCAATAACAACACTTCTGGTCACAAGGAGTTGGTGCTGCACAGCACTGATTTCGTAGAATTTGTTTCCAGAACTTCCACACATGTCTTCGTTTAAAAAGATACATTTGTTCAAGAGAATCTCTGGCGAAAGGAACAAGCAGAGTGTTACAAGACTGGTTGTGTCATCCTCCGAGAGAAAATGGTTGGAATAGTTGGTCAGTCTGGATAGGCTCGGATCGTCATCTAAATCCAACACAGTGGTCATGCACCTTAGATAGTACATCAACCTGGCCCGAGGGTTGTTGGGAATAGAAACACTACGTCCAATCTCTCGCACGCCAACTTCAGTCCTATCTACGAGAGCCATTGTGCAGACGTCCTTATTGGTACACAATAGCTGAAAGGTATAGATCAGAAAATAAAATGAAAGAGGAAGTAAAACTGCACTTGATTATGTGAAGTACAACATATTTGATGGCGGTGTTTACTTTTGAAATATACCTCACTAACATCATCCGGCTGGCCCCGCTATCGCAACACTGACCCAATGAAAATATCCGAAAAATACATACTAGTATATGTGTGTACAAATCTGGCAAGTGAAAGGAACCTTCTTTAAGTACAGTCACACAGCATACGAAAGTGGTGAATTAATATCTACCTATCAATGTGTATTTATTTATTAGTTTTGTTACGCTTGTGTGTGTGTGTGTGTGTGTGTGTGTGTGTGTGTGTGTGTGTGTGTGTGTGTGTGTGTGTGTGTGTGTGTGGTACACGAATGTCCTTGATAAGGTTCAAATTTGCGTCCCATTCGAATCGTTGGTTACTTTGGGTACTGTTGATGAACGGCTTAATTTCCAGAATTTGAAAAATAATACAGCTATCAAAACTGCAGCAAGGCAGTATTCCAACTTTGCAAGAGGTGTTGAGGAAGAAATCATATCGACTAGGAAACTGCAGGAAGGCAGTATTCGAACTTTGTAGGAGGAGTTGAGCAAGAAATCATATCGACTACGAATCTGCAGCAAGGCAGTATTCCAACTTTGTAGGAGGAGTTGAGGAAGAAATCATATCGACTAGGAAACTGCAGCAAAGGATCACGATCATATATGGTTTCCATATTTTCTTCCAGGGGGGAGGCTACTCATACAGCCAGAGTTGTCTCGGTAGGACCGTGCAATCTTTGAATGAATTAGGGAATGAAAAATATGACAACCATTTCTACGTACGCCTTCCCCCCTCTTCCACGTGATCATATATCTGGAATTACTTTTGATGTGTCGCAGGAAGGTCATTACCTTTTCCTAATCTACCTGGAGATGTGTGTCCGGTCATCTTAAAATGTGCATTCTGTACAGTTAGCGATTACGCTATCTACAGTTTTGTTTCATGCTTTCTTAGCTAATTTATAACGCCTTTTCATATGCATGATTAATAAATCAAGATCCGCGAATTCAGTTTCAGAGGGAGGTCTGTTCCAGCCATTTTGGAGTTTTTATTGCTCTGAAAATTGTAAAGATCATAACGGAACTTGAACGGTACTTTGATGCTGGAGAGACGAATGATTGGATGCAGTTAAGTTCTTAGAGACCTATGGTCTCCCATTTAAAGAAAGGTAATAAAATCCGAGGTAATGAATTATCCGGGCGAAAATTTAACAAACCGGTGATGGAAGATAAAAGAAATCAAGCGCATCCTAGGTTCCAAAATTCAATCACATTTTAGTGTTATCTATTTTACTGTAAAAAATACAAGACAAAACTATGTATCACATAAAGTAGCATTTGTATGAAACGGAATCAAGCTATCTAATCATATCATCTCATTTTCTGTGTTTTGCTAGTCTTCCTGGCATTTTCTTTAGAGATAAAGCAAAGATATCTGAGTAGTCAAGATTTAATAGAGAAGTACCTTATTCTAGAGTGTTCAACGCATAGACAAGTGATTGTGATGCAATTTTATTATTTAAGAAAATATTTAAAAATATAAGAAAAACAACCTTCAGGCAGATTAGGTAAGTAACACCAAATTTGTCTTTTGACATTTTAAGCTACGTCTTCCATTCCAATCTGAGTCACTTTCACAGCATCCAGGAAATTAGTCATACATACCGCTTTAGTACTTAAACAGCAGTTGCATTTTCACGTCTCGATTTATCATGAAAACCCAAAGACTAAGTACTTTCACAAAGTAAGCAAATCTAAATGTAATATCTTTGTTGTGTGAAGTCTCAATTAGAAATTGTGGTAGCAATATAAAAATTGTGATATACTTATTGGAAGATGCTTACCATGCTTATGTCCAATCTCTGAGAGGAAGAATAAACTGTATGAATTAAATATATTCTAAAGATCAATCGCACCCTGTGTCTACACGCCATATCATTCAAAGGTCAACAGGAAAGGAATGATAGGCTATACTTAATGCTGACACTTAACACAAGCAATCATTCCTTCCATAGGTTTGATTCTTATGATGATTACAATGCATGACACAACTACTAATACCATCACCATCATCGCAACCACCAATAATACTACTACTTGCTATAATGATGAGTCCAGGCGGGCACATAGAGCGACCTATTACAAGATTTACATTTGAAAATTACAAACAAGGTCAGATTCACTAAATAAGGTAATATACCCATGAACTGAAAAATGCATACGCTCAGTTTACACGTTGCTTTCCAATTTCATCTCACAAAATTGTTCTTCTTGTTGTGGGCTTAACGCAATTGTTCAGCACATGAAAACCCCGCGAAGAACCACCTACCCACGGGAAGCTACTGGCAATCTTTCTCACATACTCACGTTGGCCGAACCCGAGACTCGAACCGCGGACAGAGGTGAGGATGTCAGTGATCTGTAAAGGAAAGCGCCTTAGATCACTCGGCCACCCGGGGCGCCACTCTCACAAAATAATATATATATATATATATATATATATATATATATATATATGTGTGTGTGTCTTTTTGTATATATATATATATATATATATATATATTTATTTATTTATATATATATATATATATATATATATATATATATATATATATATATATATATATATATATGGTGCTTCAATGTATGTGTTTGTTTGAATTTTGCAGAATATTATTAGTAAAATGATACATGCCTTTTCTTTTAAAATAGTATCTCATGGTTTGAAGAAGGATAATTTGGTGACATTGTACTTGTATTCACCTGCTCCTTTCCTAGAGTGCGAAAGTAAAACTGATCCGTACAATTTATAAAGACGAAAAGCTGTAAAGAAACAAATACAAGGAGAGAGATCGCAAGAAAGATCCCAAGCGATACAAACCGGACGCATCTAATGACGTAAATCCACCAACTGTTGCCAAATGTGCTAACAACGACAACCTCGCAGCCGAGGATTTTAGCCTATAGGACAAACGTTGGCGATGGCCTCGAGGCGACTGCAGCGCCGCCGCAAAAGAAACCATGACCGCGTTGACTCAAATCACATTCAGACTAAATTGGCCCTGCGTCAAGGCGCAGAATATATTAATTTCGGAAGGTATTTCAGCCAATTTGATGTAAATGTTTTTATGGTACTGAAACTGAAGTTTTTGGCTAAGAAAGTGTATTTATTACACACCCAATAGGATTTATGTATACCCCATTTGCACGTACAGACTTTGCACATGGTATGCATTTTTGCACATGTGCAACATTAAAACACCAGGAAAAAAATGAATGATATTTTGATTTATGCGGGAGGAATGACCAACACTGGTTGATATACTAATGATGAAAAGTATATTTAACGTAATCGGAATTAACCTAAACCTTCAGGATCAATTAATTCGTTCCTGTTAATTTTGATCGAGTACTTGAGTGAATAAATGTAATTAAATAATCAATTTAATATGGTAGATGCTAGCATTCGCTTGCTTTCGCAGTACTACTAAATTGATTTTTTTACCCACTTACCGTAATGCTGTAATTTAGGTCCGTGCATACACTATTGACAGGTCAAAGTCAATGTTATCATTTTTGGCAACTTGGAAATAAAGTCTCCGTGGATATGACATAATTACTGTAACGTACCCACCGACCCCGTTCAACCCCAAGCACGTTAGACTTGTATAGAGTTATATTTCAGTAACTGATCTAACTGCCATTGTCTGACACACGTGTGTACGTGATGCACCTTGGGCATTTCTACCCAAAAATAAAACTCACAGACCTGCATTACATTTGTTTCTCTTACATCAAAAACTAAATCCCTATTCTAATTCATACGATTCTTGAAAGCAGAATGATTAGTCTTTATGTTTCACCATTGTTAATTGCACGCCTTCGCTACCTACATCAATAAATGATGCTGTATTCGGGACTTTTTAGTAGAACTACCTACAACTTTTGATTCATAATAAAAGCCTTATTGATTGCAACCATTATTTTGAAGTACATGTACATGAGCTTACTTCAACAATTATTTCTAAAATGTCAACTCTTTAATGCTTTTAGCGAGGTTCCCATATTTACTGTTGACCTGTTATCTGCACCCTAGCAAACCTCAGAGTGACTCAAATAATTCATGCTTGTGA
Organism: Margaritifera margaritifera; assembly: GCA_029931535.1. Taxonomy (NCBI): domain Eukaryota; kingdom Metazoa; phylum Mollusca; class Bivalvia; order Unionida; family Margaritiferidae; genus Margaritifera; species Margaritifera margaritifera. Next base: position 2,579,571 of record JAQPZY010001597.1, read on the forward strand.
CCTGATGCATATATCTGTCGCATCTAAAAATATGCCCGAAGTAAAAACGGCCAAATCCTCTATCAAATTATACATATTCCAATGAGAAATATCATCAAGGCTTTTCCCTCTCACCCCACATCCTTGCCATGTATCACTTTTTCTTAAAAGTTTTAATTTCAACGTTGAGTGTTATTTGGACCCATCGCAAACTGTGCTCGTAAAGGGGGGTGAAAATATAATTCGATAACTCACCAATGGTGTATGGCTGACCTCTCTCTCTCTCTCTCTCTTACACCCACACACACACACACCTACCTCTGAGGACTCGAGGATGTAGAATAGGCCCGATGCATCCTCCTGCATGTCGTAAGAGGGGACTAATGGGAGCATGAGGCACGGTGGCCCAGTGGTAAGGGTACAGGAATCGTCGGGAGCTTTTATCTTTTTCTTGCAGCTAAAATTTTAATAGTATTTCACCTCACCTTAGTGTAACGGGGGCTTAGATGGGGGGCGGGGTGGGGTGGGGGTGGAAGTTGGCAATTGACGTAAAAATTGTTCTCGGTGGCAAAGTAGGGGCGCCACTAAAGAACAATGCCCCCGGGCGCGTCGGTAGGGGCGCCACTTAAGAGCGCTGCCTCCGGGCGCCTCGAACCCTCGCCACTGACCTAATTCCAATTGCCTCGGCACTCAATTTAGTTTGTATTTAATATTTAATTTGCATGCCGTATGATCACATAGTTGCCATAAGTTATGCTTCTTACACTATCCAAACTTTCTACACTCAATTTAGTTATGCCTCTTACTGTATCTAAACTTTTTTTAACTCAATTGAGTTGTGCCTCTTACTGTATCCAAACGTTTTAAACTCAATTTAGTTATACTTCTTACTGTATCCAAACTTTTTAAACTCAAGTTTGACTTCTTCCATATTGTTTGAGTTTATTTTGATATAAATGTATGCAAATTCCTGATATTCCAGCCAACCATTCTTTTACTTATGTGTTTATGTTTATCTTACTGGATTAGTCTCAATTGCTGTCTTAGTGTCACTTGTATTGTCATGTGTTCCTACATATAAACATGTTTTGATGTTTTCAACACTACTTCTATGTATGTTAAACTCGTTACCATCAGCACTATATTCTTAGATTGTCTCCAGAAATGTATAAGAATGTTTCCTTTTTCACTAGAATCATGACCATTTTTATATAAAAAAAATTATGCATTTAATGTAATGACATCACACTATCATTATATTTCCTCCTGCATGTGTTTCCTGTTTTACTCATGTACCGATGTTATGACATTATGATCTGTTTATCTTAGTTTGTTTTTGATCCGTTCGGCTTAATGTGTGTATTACTGAAATATATGGAAAGGACAATTCTAAGTTTGTAGAACTTGTGTCCAACTATTTATGATTTGGAAATGAAAAAAGATTGTGGTTTAACTGTTATTGTCATATATCGACTATGAATAAAGAGTATGCATTGTATTGTATTGTATTGTATTGTATTGTATTGTATTGTATTGTATTGTATTGTATTGTATTGTATTGTATTGTATTGTATTGTATTGTATTGTATTGTATTGTATTGTATTGTATTGTATTGTATTGTATTGTATTGTACGTCTTATCTTGATAGTTGAATACATTCCATATAACTGACATATCTTTTTGTTAGAGATGTATGCATTTATAATGCTAAAGTTACTTACATCTCAAACAATACTGACCAAATTTTCCACGCTGATGAAATTTCTGATCTCTTATTAGTCACCATTAGACGTTACCTGGTCCCGTATGAACGAAACCCTTAGCATAATCAGACTCAAAGAAGTTTGATTGCTTACAATAAAACAAAATAATTAGAATACGAGAGATTTCAAAGTAGTAATATGTTTAAATGTAGATGTTAGTTAAGTATATATAGTTCATTGTGTAATAATTTAGCAAATATAAGACCCATGACAAAAGCAATTTTGATTCTGAGTATGCACTCCAGTTGACCCTAACTATTATGAATATCATTATGTCTTTAATTAGAAACCAGAACACACATGCCATAGCCACGTGCTTCAGATCTAATCTTTTCTCTCGGCGCTATCTTCTGTTAATTGCATGTTACCTCTACAGGTAATGTTTAAAAAAGTGGGAACGGCAGTACCTGGCGGGGAGTAATGAATGAGAGAGAAAAGCGTTGAGGTGGACCACATCACTGCAGATTCCTTTCAATCGTTTTGTAATCCTGTTGGCAAGGTACATGCGAACCTATGGAGCTCATCCAATATTCTTGCACATTGCCAATAGCTTTATATTTTAGAAGTTTGCCCATAAAGTGCGAATTTTGTTAATTCTTCATAACTTTTAAAGTACATTATGAATTTGAACAATGAACATATATGATTTAATGTTAATACAAACTAGGTCAATTTCGACACATTTATGTTAGATGTGGAACTTACATCTAGAACCAGATACTATGTTAACAGGGGTATACGTAAACTCATTTCTTGATACTTTGTTCTTTTATTTTGTTTTCAATCAATAAAATGAAACGCATTGATCTCAGTCACTTAAACATTGATATGAATGTTATTTTTATACTAAGTTTTGGTTTTACCAAATTACATATGAACCACGCACCAACCCATCCATTTATCTAACCACCCACCCACCCATCCATCTCTCCATCCCATCATCCATCAATCAATCCCTTCATGTGCCTTGACACAACAATTCGAATGATAGGCATGTAGAAATGTGTGTATGTATATAATCACGTATCCACGCACAATCTTATCGTCTAAACTGAACTTAGCTAAACTTCCAAAATATAATGAGTATACAATTTCTTCGAATGTTTTAAAAAGAAATTAATAAAAACAATATTTACATGCATATGTAAATATACGTACGTATGTGAATTTGCGCAGGTATGTTAACTGGTGCATGATCACTAGAATATGAACTATAGGTCATTATCTCCTCTTGATAGCAACAAGTAGTCTTTCTAAAGCAAAATCTCAAATCTGCACAGTTGCAAGAAAATCTCTACTATAAATAGATTACTTGACCTACTTCTCCTGCTTCCCGAACCTGACATAGTGAAAATTCACTTCCTTTGTTATGCGATATTGTTCTACAAGCCAGTATTTTTCTAATGCCCCCTTTCCTTGATATTTGAACTAGACTACCGTTAGGTTTTTCATAACACAGCATTCTAGAGTTTATTTTCAAGTCATTTCAAATCAAGTTATATTGATTCTCATTGATCTGAAATTTAATTTTTATGTGACCCTCGTACTAGTCAATAAGTCTCAGCAAAACTCTTTCCAAACTAGATACTACTGTAAATTCAACAGATAGACTTACAGTATCACCAGCGTCTATTTCTGGTGTATTTACCATATCATTATCTTCATATGCAGAATTATCAAGTTCTTTCAGTTTAGTATCTATTTATTTTTTGCTATTTAAATAGAAATAAAATGGATGTCACAGTTGGAAGAAGAATTGAGATTTATCGAAGACAAAAATGGATCCATTGATTCTGCAACAGCACATGGAAAAGTACCTGAAACTGAACAGTACAATACGGTATTTAACATAGCTATTGCAAATGGAACAAATAAAGAGATAAGCGGTTAATGCTTGACTAAAATAGAGTTGGAAACATATAGGATAAAATTCCAGACCTACAAAACTTCAAATCTTTATTAGATGTTGTAATTTTTAATGTGACATTGATCAGCAAAATTCTGGAGACTAATAACTTGAACTGAAGATGACTACAGGACATCCAATGGAATTAGATGTTTCACTGGATTTGTCATTCAAGTTAGGTTTCCTTCTATTCGCGTTACGTGGTTGTTTGATAACGTTTAAATATGGACAGTTGAACAAGACAACAGAAGACAATGTGGAAATATAAGATATTGAAACATGATTGATTTACCCTCTTCTTTTAACAGTTTAATCTTTTTCCTAATGGTAATGTTTCCCTCACTTTTGAATTTATTTTTATAATTGTTTCTCTGAAACTCTTCTCCAGCTGTATTAGATGTTAAACTATTTTGACTCTTTTACTTTGAACATTTTTCAGCTGCTTATGTAAACAGCCGTTTGTTTGGGGTCAATTTCCAAGCTGGTATTTTTTGTAACTCATAATATTTGTTTTATTTGGTTATTTGTTTCTTTTTTTTTTTTTTTCTTTTTTCTTTTACATACAACTCAATACTAAGTTGACAATTTCCACAGGAGTTATATATCCTCTTAATTATATTTCCTCTTCTACAGTAATTAATATTTCCTCTGCAAGTGCAAATTCTCTTATTTGTTCATCAGGTAAATGTTGTGCTCCTCTAATGTCATTAATCAATTCATTTTTTGTTTTTCCTTCAATTTCCAGTTGCATAAAAAATAATTTATTTTCACTGGATATCATGTATCTAAATCTAATATTAGTCCAGTGAAAACATTTTCTCTGTTCATCTGGATCAGACAAATCGGACGAGGCATTTGGTATTACATGATCTATATCAAGCCAATATTCACTCACAACGTCAAGCTTTGTAAAATGTAGCCATCTACGATAGGATTCAATTGATGAGACGTTTAAAATTGTCCAAGTTGTATATAATGCTAACTTTGCCCGTGGGTAAATAACATGTCTAACGAAATTAGAAACATTAATAACTCTGTTTACCACGACGCACATAAATCTGTTATCATTCTTCCATTTCGATTTCAACTTGATTGACAAAAACTTAGCACATTTCGTTACATCTTTGGTGTTAAGTGTTGCATTGTTCCATCTGGTCGACTGACTTTTCTTCCCCACATTTGCAACATATACTGGCACTCGTTTATTTACTAGTTGTATTGTTTACATTTGAATCTAACGTTGATATAGCTCTCTAAAATTATTGTGTCGTATACACCATTTAAAGTTTTTAAAGTCACCAATTATTCTATTTATATTGGTCTTTTCAGGCTTGTTAAAAAAAACTGCCAAGATACTAAGCCTATGTTCTTCGCTAAGATCTATAACTTTGTTTCCCCAATCTCTCATTATCTCCTTGAAAATGTCAGAGTAGACACATCCTGCCTAGTCATTATTAGGGATACTGGAAATTGTATTTTCATCCCAAATTCTCTTGCAATACCAGCATGAGTCTCGAGGTCATTATGTCGGTTTCATTCAAAACGTTACAATATCCGTCCTTAAGGTCAATTGTAATGATTCTATTTTGGAATGGTCAATTTTCATTCACCAGTACATATTTGCTACCTTTCATTTTCTGGTCCTCAAAACATTGTCAACCTTTTAGACATCGCCTCCCTTGCTGCATAGAGATAACTTTTGTTCTTAAAATACCCCCACCCCCACCCCAACACACCATATTCTCTCCTCTTAAGAGTTCCAATTTGTAAACTATTGGATCACCTATATTACTTGCTTGAACTTAAAACGTTGGTAGGTACCCTGTTGCAAAGATACATTCATATTTTGAAATCCTAACCGCCTGACCAATTTTGTATTTTGGTGTTCTAAAGGAATCACCTGTCAGATAAACAAATAAGTTGATCGATACTTCATATCTGTTGTTCAGATCTCTAGCTGCAATTGGAATCATACATATAGACCTGTGGTAAGTGTTGTTCTATTCATCTATAATGTTAGGCAATGCATCAACTCATTTTCTAGTTTTGTTTTGTGTAAAATATTTCCACCGTCTAGCTTTCAAAGTTGTATTTAACCATTCTATTACAGATGCTTTTATGAGAATATGTAAAAAAAATATATTGAGCGTTCTCGTGTTTCAAGAGCTCCTTAACTATGAGATTGTAAATCTTCCCCTTCATCGAACTGTATCCTTTCTGGCTTTCGTCCTTTAAAGTTTTCTGAATATGTGTAATATATCATCCGTTATTTTAAGTTTCTCTTTATAATTATATATATATATATATATATATATATACATATAATTTTTACATAACGTATTTATAACTGTTATTATCCTTCTCTTATGATCGCCTATTTACATGTCTGCCTGATATTGGTCGCCTATATGAGTTGTGTAAACCCCTTTGTACGGAAATCTTTTTCTAGTTTGCTCGCGTAGTCTGTAGGTATATTATAGAATGAACCATTCTTTCAAATCAGCCTATTTGATTTTCTTGTTATATCGTTCGATTTGCTCCCACAATTGACGGATATTTGCGCAAGCAACTGGACTTTAAGGATCATAATATAAAATACCTGAAATACCCTTCATTGTATATTTATTTGGAAACTACTGTGATAGTAGCATTGAAAATGAACTCCATTATAAACAAGTCTACAGTATTTGAAACAAAAACCTATGTATACTTGTTTTTTAAAAATATTACTTTTCTATCAAAGAAACGCTGTCGATATCTGAAAGCAATGTTCATTTATTGTTTTATTTTTCTTCACTTTGCACCAGACTTGTATTTTATTGTTTTTTTTTTTTTTCTTCACTTGGCACCAAACTTGTATTAAATGTTACAAATATTTCAAAACCCTTACAAAAAGCAGTATTAGAAATAGTTCTTTGATAAAATTTACGTAACAGTTACATATAACTGATTTTATCTCGTTACAGTTTAAATATTCGCCGACTCGAGCTGTAGATGAATTCAATTTACGTAAATGAATAAAATTATTTTGAACATTAAACCTGACATTTATGGATATATACTCTTCTAATGATTTTAAGTCTGAATGATCATAGATTAAATCGCAATTATCAGTCATATGAAGATAAAGCAAACCATTTTGAATAAACTTGTACATTTTATTCTGAATAAAAGAAAACGAAGAATTAAAATATTTATGCTAGTTCAAATCGTTCAAGAAAGAACACGCCAATAAATACAAAATTATTTTCTAGCAGTCTATAAGACCAGTATTGTTCCAATAGTCTGTCAAGAATCATTGGAACTGTCAAGAATCAATGAAAAAAATTTTGATTTCGCATATATATATATATATATATATATATATATATATATATATATATATATATATATATATATATATATATATATATATATTGATGCATTTGGTTTTCCAGAATAAATAACACTGGTCTAAAAAAAATTAGAAGTCGTCTGCTTCAGAGATAAAATATGCTATTTATTAGGAATTGTGATGTGCTGAATTCAAATATGACAATTAAAACAACTGTTTGGCTACTGTTGCCAAGATATTTAAGTATTTACATTTTACGTCTATGTATATTGTGTACATTGTAGAGTTTTAATCATAAATTGTAAACCTAGGTCTTTTCATGTGTTTATGGTTGCTTTACATGATTATATTTCACCTGTCCTGTTTATGTAACACTTTAAAAAAAAACAGCAAAGGGTTATATAAATAAATAATATATAAAAACAAAAGTTTTAAAAAAATATATTATGTATATATACATACATAGTTTAGTCCTTATTCGGTGTCTACTCGGCACTTCTTGGCTTGTCTCTTGTGTTCATTAAATGGAGCATCTCTTGTCACTGTCCAGCAATAGTCTGCAAGCATTGATGGGCTCCATTTGCTCTGATAGTGTTTCTCCATTGTTGCAGTGTCCTGGTGAAATCGCTCGCCGTGCTCGTCGCTAACTGCTCGTATTTCGGTGGAAAAAAATCTAGATGAGAGTGCACAAAATGTATCTTTAGTGACATGTTGCAACCAAGGCTTTTGTATGCCTTGAGGAGGTTTTCTACCAACTCCCTGTAGTTGTCTGCCTTGTTGTTTCCGAGAAAATTTGTTGCCACTAACTGGAAGGCTTTCCATGCCGTCTTTTCCTTGTCACGCAGTGCACGGTGAAATGCATCATCTCGAAGAAGTTCATGAAAAAGAAACGGACAAGATCCTTTTGACGGTCACAGAACATGGAAACCCTAACATTACCTGCCAGGAGATTCCACTCCTGTAGTCTGGAGCCCAATAGCTCTGCCTTACTCTTGTGTAGTTCCAAATCCCTGACAAGCTCATTGAGTACACCTTGTGTTATGAGGTGTGGTCATGAGGAGGAGGATGGGAGAAAATATGGGTCATGTGACATTGATGGTTCAGGACTAGAAGTTTCATCCTCTTCCTCTTCATCGTCTGACTCAAGTGAGAATGATTCTGGTGCATCAGGAACCGGCAGTCCTTCTCTGTGGGGTGCTGGGCGTATAGCTGACGGAATGTTTGGATAATGCACAGTCCACCTTTTCTTCTTTGACACACCAATCCCAACTGGAGGCACCATGCAGAAGTAACAATTGCTGATATTATCTGTTGGCTCTCTCCAAATCATTGGCACTGCAAAAGGCATAGATTTCCTTTTCCTGTTCAACCACTGGCGAAGATTTGTTGCACAAGTGTTGCAGCATATGTGTGGGGCCCACATCTTGTCCTGATCTCCAAGTTTGCAGCCAAAGTAAAGGTGATAAGCTTTTTTAACCGCAGTGGTTATACTGCGCTTTTGTGATGCAAAAGTCACTTCACCACAAACATAGCAGAAGTTATCTGCATTGTTCACACAAGTACGAGGCATCTCTGCTCACTTTGGCTAAACAGAAATGTGTCCCTTTGCAAAATCAAAAACTGACAAATAAGAGAGCACGACACTGCATGATTTGAAGAGCTGATATAGGGCAATTTCTTCAGCAGAGTGATGTAAGCATAGTTATGATTGCATCATCCATGACTTCTAGGAATAACATGATGCAATTCATATCATGTATGACGCAATACCAGCTTCAGATTGCATCATTTATTGTTTTGCTTAAAAAGCAAGTACTGTCCAAAACCAGTCATAGATATATTCATAGATCCAGTCAAAGATGTATTTTAGTCATTTCTGGTTTAAATTGAGATCCCTTCCCTTTATAACTCACGTATCCGCCGCCATTCCAAGTCAAGGGTCGTATATACTGACCCAGTATAATATCTTTAAAACTAGAGCCAATCAACAATTTTCGTTCTCAGTGACCCAGAATTAGTAAAGTTTGACAACATTTATTGCGGAAGCATTTTCGCTGTAGACCAGTGTAATCATTTGTCGTTTCGCACCGTGAGTTGAATATATATATAAATTAGGTATAAGGATTTTATCTACTTGGTTTTAAATCCTTTTCATATAGCAGTGCTAGTACAAATTAAACTCATTCAAATTCATTTTCTGTTATCGAAGCACAGTAGTTACTCGAAAGTATTGATCATAAATTCATAATATGCATTTCATTTACTATATTGCGTAATTTGGATAAGACCGCAGTTATTCACGAAATAGTTCACTCTGCAGTGAAGTCATACTTTCAAGCTACATTTAACTATGCAGTTATTTGAAGCACGGATGAGTACTATGCATAGACTGCTATACAGCAACCCAGATAGCACACCTACGTTGTGCCAATGTTGTCAGATAATTCCATGGTCGGCATTGGGTACATGATGTTTGGCCAACGTTAAGCAATTATTCAGATGCCGAACTTCAATTTATGCATTGCCGCTAAAACATTCAACGTTAGGAGAAAAATTTAAAAACAAAAAATATCAGTAGTCAGAAGATTAAAGAGACGTTGTAAGCTTATAAATGTTAAAGTTCCAGTTCTTAGAGATTGTCCTGATGTCTGTTATTATCACCTCAAGATGATTTGTCAAAAATAGAGTATTTATTTCATGTAATTATTCCGCTGAGTTCAATGCAATTTTTATACACATCCATTGTATGACCTATGACACTGTATCCTTTGATATTTAAATTTCATCGCGTTTTCCCTTTTGCGTCTGTTCAGTGGTCTCAAACTATATTTAGCGAAGCATAGGATTATGACATTATCCAAGTAATACAAAACTTTTGCACACCTATGACGAAAATTGGACCTACACTGTAATGGTGAACTGGATCCAATGTCCATACGATTTTTCCTATGCCAAGGACTCAGTTTGAAATCAGCCTTTAAAAATATAAGAACTTTATATTCGAAACTTATGACTAAATTGTTTAATATAATTTATTTCTGATGTCTGATACATACTAACACATTAATTATTTCAATTATTTATTTTATTTTTAAAATGTAAAGATCTCGAGAAACGTCTTATACACATAACATAGCATGCACTTGTAAAATTTATTTTAAAGTTGTCATCCGTATGAAATAAATATCAGCCACCATTACATATAGCTTGTTTCTATATATTTTTGAAATTTATTCAACCGTAGAATAATGATCACCTTTCATAAATAATTAAAATGTAATTAATATTTGCTGTGTATGGCAGAAAAAGAAAAGCAAAATGATTGTTTAAATTTCGATATATTTTAACACGTGCACAAACAACAACTATCACTTTAAATACACTTGTTTCTGAATTTAATACAAATTCCTTATAGTACTGATATTATTCATACTTCAGGTTAAGCACTCAACGGAAGACTAACAACATACATCAGGGTAAGGACTCTACGAAAGACTAATGAAAACACTAACAAACATTCATCAGGGTAAGCATTCTACGGAACACTAATAAACACACTAACAAACATTCATCAGGGTAAGCATTCTACTGAACACTAATAAACACACTAACAAACATTCATCAGGGTAAGCATTCTATGGAACACTAATGAAAACACTAACAAACATTCATCAGGGTAAGCATTCTACGGAACACTAATAAACACACTAACAAACATTCATCAGGGTAAGCATTCTACGGAACACTAATGAAAACACTAACAAACATTCATCAGGGTAAGCATTCTACGGAACACTAATGAAAACACTAACAAACATTCATCAGGGTAAGCATTCTAAGGAACACTAATAAACACACTAACAAACATCCAGTAGGTCGGTGGTACTTTCCGGGTTCTTTCTCCGCCAAATATACTGGCCGCCATGTATAGCCTATTATGTGCTGAAAAATGGCACTAAACCAACCTCTCCCTCTCTCTCTCTCTCTCTCTCTCTCTCTCTCTCTCTCTCACACACACACACACACACAAACACACACACACACACACACACACAGAAGGGTTTAGAAGAAGAATAGCAAGGATAACACTATATATTATTAGTGATTTCTTTATTTTCAAATTAGCATGCATTGAAACTTATATATTTTAAAAGCCTTGGATAATCTTAAAATATTAGCAAGACAAATAACGACATATAAATTGTACTGTGAATACATTTGAAATAATAATAGTAACAATAACAACAACAACAACAACAACAAAAAGGACAACATGCAAAATAGATACAAAACTGAGCAATATGCGAATGTTTCCTATAATATAGTGGCAATGCTTACATAACGAACATTGCACGGACCCAGCAACCTGAAAATATGAAAACCAAAGTACCAGCACATCGTTACATTAATCCCTTTTCCCAATATACATAACATGTAGCATTTATAAAGCGAAGAAAAGTAGTGCACTAATGAATAGGTTAAATTTCACTACACCTCAGAAGTCTAACGGCCATGATCCAGGAAAGGCTAATGTTAAATGCCCTAGTAATTTATTACATTCAAAACTTCATAAAAGAACGTACGTGGTACGTTTAAAAGACATAGGTTCGATATGAATGTGTTGATACATTGTTACGGCTTTGTAAAGCTTTTAACTGGAGCTCCATGTGAATACGTCACTAAAACTACACTTTTATTTTCAATCGTTTCAAAGAAGGTAACTGGTGATCATCACCCATGGGTCGGTGGTGTAATTTACATATGGTACGAACAGCCAAGCGACAGCTCTTGCAATATTCTTTATTAGTTTTATTTTTATAAGAGCTTTCTTTTATAATCTTACAGTTACGTACACTACGCTCATTTAGCAAATAACATAATTCGGGTAGGGTAAATATCATGCACGTAGATTCATTGACGATTTATACTGATTCCAGCAAGAATCAAATTACAAAAAAAAAAAAAAAAAAAACGAGCATACTAACGAGATAAATATTTACAGTCTACATGTTTTATCGATAAATTAACTCTTACATGTAAACCCAAAAGCCTCAAGGCTCTTGCACTGAAATTTACTTGTAAATCGGGTAATTTATTCCACAGCGTGTACATGACAAGCAATTTGCATTCTGGTTGTTAGACAAATAATCTAATTCATTTGCACCATCCCCCACCCCCTCCCTTTTTTTCTTAATGGAAAAGTATGAATGACTCGTAACACTGGTTTGTTTTTTTTTTTTTTTGGTTTTTTATGTTCTTGCTGTAGTCACGTTAGCCTGGGGAAGAAATAAAATACCTGTAGATTTTCGGGAAATTCGGCGTTTAACACTGTCTTATTTAGGCTAAATATATAAATTAAAGAATGATAATTGTTATAAGTAAAGTATAGTTTTATGGTCACAACTATGTTTACGTTAATAATCATTAAGGGGTTAAGGGCTGCAATTTTGTCTGAATTTAGCTGCAAAAATTAGATTTGTATTTAAATTCAGGGAACAAAAAATAAAACAATTACACAGTTCATATTGTACTTAAAATAAAAACTAAAAGCAATAAAGATTTTGTTGAATATACAAAAGAAAAGGCGGAAAAACACAAAGAAAAAAACAAAACAACAACAACAACAACAATAATTTCAACGCTATAATATACATTAGTATAACAGACACAACGAATTCGAGTGACAATAAGAAATTCGTGTGTTCTTTAAAATAATAGTAATAATAATAATAATTAAGTGAATTACATGATTGTGGTATCTACCTTGTCGAATTGTTTCTAATCCATCTGACAGTTTGAGTGAACAACTTTTGTTCTTTAGTATTTGAAGATACAACTCTTTAATCGAGCTACGTTCTCTATTTAGTAGACCGGAAACTAGCATTTCTAGTTGGTAAATTCAACAATATTTTAATTAATCAAGTAAGCTTAATACAACTGCCTGATATGGCATAGGCACCCAATTATTGAATGACACATCTATCTGATCCTTTGTCTGAACTTTGTGATCCAGCAGTACTGGTCGTCTGCTGTCTGGTTGTAGAAGTCGGCGTTGCTGTCGCTGGTCGTCGCACGATCGCTGTACTCTGTTCCGTTGATCGAGCCCTAGCTTGAGCATGACCTTGGCCTCGAGCAGCTTGCCCGGTACTCGGTCTTTGTGGCGGTTGAGTCGGCAATTCGTCCATGTCTTTGCCAACCAGTTGTTTCATGGCATCCACCCAGTAAATTTCCAACCAGTACTTCCTGCAGGCCATGATCTTGTGCACTGCTCGTTTGGTTCCACCTATAACTATATTATTCATCACCAGAAATCGGTTTTGCACGGCGCTCAGCTTGTAAAAATCGTTAGCATTCTTTCCACAGAGCTCGTCATCCAGGAAAATGCATTTGTTTATCAGGATTGTCGGATTTAGGAGGTAGCCTAGAATGATCAGGCGTTTTGTCTCATCCTCCGTTAAGCGAAAACTCCAGTATTTTGTCAGCCGATTGATGTCTGGGTCAGCATCTTTGAGGTCAAGAACTGTGCACATGCTGTGTAAGTAGTACATCAACCTTGCTCTCGGATCTGGGTTCACTTCTATATCCTTACCAAACTTCTCTACATCCACCTGGTCCCTTCCAATAACCGCCATTTTGTATCTGCTACCTCTGTTTACGTCCTTTACTTAACATAAATAGACGACAACGTGCTATATTCTTTATACTTAGTGCTATCTTTCTGTTCTGAATGTCCCTTGTTCCTACTTTCGTTTTTACCTGCACATTTCCATTGACTCAGACGTAATTCTCGTCCCCGTTGCTATCTGCCCTCTGTCTAATCCCCTTTTACCACTGTGAAATGATTCCAGTTGTGGCGAGCCCTGAAGATACAGTGTTATCAAAGCGCGTCACGGCCATACATAACAATGTCAAACATATATAAATATCATACAGATCTAAATATAACGGGGTAGTAAAAATTATAATTCAGGTCATTCGCAACGGTCAATTTCATGTGAGAATTCTTCCTTAATTTAAGCTAAACTCACCAGTTTTTTATTTTTTAAATTTGCTAAATTATCAGTTTATTTAAAACAGAAGAATCCTGGTGAAGTATATTATGAGTTAATCAGTTGTTTCAAAGTCAATATTCTAAGAGCATGAAATTCTAACAGAGACACATACGAGGTGCATCAGTTAGATTCGATTAGTTTTGATGTAACAGCATACAATGTATAATTGGTTAATTTCTTAAATATTGGAATTAGTTATATTATGTCCGATCGTTAAGTCAAACAAAAGAGTAAAATGAACATACAACATGGCGCGGTGGAACGGGATATACCAAGAAAAGACGCCATGTTGTTGTGGTGATCGTCATATGGTTGTTGTTGTTGTGTTGATTTGTGCAGTATGCCTACTATTATGTATGCGATTATGTAGAAAAAAAAAGTAACTGCCACTGCAATAAGCAAATTGGTCCTTGAGTGTGCATACAATATTAATTTGACCATATTGATAGCAGGGTTATACCTAATGAATCAGTATCGAACTAATATGGCAAACTAAATTTGAGTATGCACTTATAGCCATGTACAAATTACATGTATCTAAATCTACAAAAGAGACATAGATTTGTCATAAAACTCTTAACCTCGTTGTAGTTTAGAGACGGAAGTACTTTCACGGGACTGATTCAGGTAAATTGGGGATGAGAGCAAAGGAAAACACTCTTGCAGAATAGACTGTTGTATTACTCGAGTCAAGTCCCTTGCAAAATACAGTTATAATTTTGTACACGCTGTGTTGTTCTGTCATCGTGCTGAGTTTTAGCAACAAAACATATGTTAATATTAAAGCTCGAGTACCAGCAACAGACCCAGCAGAGAGATTTAAACTAAAGTACAATTTGAATCGGACAAAGACATTTTCTAGACATAAGACTGCATTATATGAAATATTTGTGATTTGGAGCCAGAACGTAACAATAGTTTCTGGAATAATCTGTCAAAATGTAACGATAGTGGTGTTATGGGAAAGATACCAATGGTTAGTTTTTACACCATTTAGAATACCTCCCCATTCTCTATCTCGCCTCTTGATGCTGATTTTCGAACATGTCACGATGAAGGGATATTTTTGTTTTTATACTCTCAAATACATAAATACAAATAAATCTAGTTATTCCAGAATATATCCCTTTTCCAAAATATTTTATCCCACACATCTGTTATTAGGCTACTTTTGCATAAAATATGCAAAATTATGTACAAATTATGAAATAAAATAATTAACTTAATTCTTTCCCAAAACTGTAATATAATCAAAATATTATTCAAAAGATAGTTTCTACCCTCAATGTAGAACATCTCCCACACAAATATCTAATATGTTGGAAAATGGAAAGAAATCTGAGAGTTTTTCCAACTTTCATTCAAAATGTGAAATAAGTGACTTGGTGCTATAATGGAAGAGAGACGAGATTTATTTTGGTGATATATTATCTGTTATGGTGTGAAATACTCCACAGATGATGGGTCTATATCCTAACCATGACGGTGGGAATGGATAGTGTATGATAGGTAAGGAAGAGATTCTTGATATGGGTGAGCAAAAACAAAACCGTTATAATGTAAATAAAACCACAGCAAAAAAACACAAAAAATGTGTGTCTGTGTGATGATATAATTTCCGACCCGCAAGTGGATCGTGCTAAATGAAATTCAATGTTGAGTGGAATTTATAAAACGTTAATGGTATCTTACTTTTAATTCAGTTGATATAAAGGTACTGCTGTACAATTTAAAACCTATATATTGGTACATTGGCATGTATATTTCGCAGTAGATTAGTGGATAGCGATGGAAATTGTATGCCACAACAGTTTTCTTCATGTACATGTTCTATTTTTATTTCAAAGTTTTGACTTTCTATCTCAGCCTAAGATAAAAATTGAGTTTGAGGCCAAATCATCAGATAAATCTTAAGATTTCATAAACTTTCAGGTTGCAGCCGCATACAGACAGATATTGTCTCAGTTTAATCGATCCATTTTATCAGTGAAATAAGCACAGCAGGATCTTTTCCCGAAAAATCTTAATAATTCAGGCTGTCGCAGAAAGTTCACGGAAGTAGCTACATCAATTACAATTAGACAAACAATTCATTGAAATCGCTTTGTTCTAATTATCTGACCATGTTGTAAGATTTTAGCACTTAAATTTAAGACGGGACTTCATCATGGTCGATCTTTATTGTCGATCGAAATTGCCATGCAATTTATGGATATTTTACAAATGAACAATAAATCAAGCCAACTCTCGTAATACTAGTACCTAATTTTAATGCATTTGCTTTGCGATCATTTCTTATTTAATTATTTTTTTTGTCTTGAAGCACTTATTATTTGCAAGCTAAATATGAGAAACATTCAGTTTTTTGATGATAATCTGAAAAATGTTCATCTAATAAATGTGCAGCAAAACCTGTCCTAACGGACACACAATTAAAATGAACAACAAATCAAAAACAGGCAGATTTACAAACCTGTCCTAACACACATATAATTAGGATGAACACCAAATCAATGACAGACATCTTTATCAAAACCTGTCCTAACGCATACATAACTAGGATGAACAACAAATCAAAACCAGACAGATTTAAAACCTGTCCAAAGCAGATTTATTTTAGATGAACAGCAAATTAAAACCAGACAGATTTACCAAACCTGTCCTAACGCACACATATTTAAGATGAACACCAAATCTAAACCAGACAGATTTACAAACCTGCCCTAACGCACAAATGATTAAGATGAACACAAAATCATAACCATACAGATTTACAAACCTGTCATAACACACACATAATTAGGATGAACACAAAATCGAAAACCAAACAGATTTAATAACAGATTTTTCTACAATGATTAACCTAGCTCGTATGATTATACTCATAATAATTATTATCATACCTATGACTTGCAATACATTTTATACATAGTAATTATTATAATCCGTATGATTTACAACACATTTTATACATAGTAATTATAATAATATGTATGCTTTGCTATACATTGTATTCATAGTAACTATTATGACGCGTATGATTTAGAATACATTTTATACATATTAATTATTATAACACGACTTTAGCTGAACCATTGTCATAGTCATATTTGTGTTTTATTTTATTTTTTTAAATTTCCATCTCGTTCCATCTCGTCATAAAATGCAGATGTCCCTAAAGGGATAATAATGCGTGAGTCCTTATAGTGTATAGTACGTGCATTTTTAAGTGTCGTATGACCATGGATACACTTCACAACTCTCTAAAATTGCGATAGTTTACATTTTTAATAACTAAGTTTTAGCAATATCAAACCAGGAAAGACGCATAAACAAAAATTCAACGATGAACACAAAATCTACCTATATTTTAAAACTCAAGATGGTTTTCGCTTTTATATCATTAAAGAAAAAATATAACAACAACCAAGTCCTGAAAAGAAAACGTCAGGTTTTGCTCTAGACTTTAATAGAGGCAATTTACTTAGTGTGGTAATATGCAGAAGATAGTTACCCTGTCATAAATATTGGGTATAGATAGTCTAATCATCTGGAAAGATCTTTACTTAAATCACACAAAAAAAGAATGAAAAATAAAGAAAAGGAAAAATATCCAGTTGTAAAAATGGTACGCCCTGTATCGGATAAGATTAAATGATCAGCAAATGAAATCCAGCAAATGTTCCAATTGTCCCATTGACCATTGTGAGGATATAATATTTCAAATCAACATGGCACCTGGGCTAGTAAATGAGTGAAGTAAAGTCGAAAGAGCATCACATTTACGAGCATCCCTTGGTATTAGACATGCTGGAATCGTGGAATTTTGTCCACTGCTTTTGTTGAGAGTATCTTCACTTTTCAAATGATAAATTGTGTTAGTCCCTTTTATATAGCAAACTTCTGAAAGTGTTATAATTGTGTTCTTAACATTGTTTTCGTCTCGGAAAAAGAGGCAACGCTTGTTTCCATTCTGGTTGGGAAATGTCAGCGTTCTTTCGAACACAAGTTAATTCCTTTTCCTCATAAATTAATATTCCAGTTCGAATCCTATGCATTAGTGAAGAGTATCTGTATTACACGTTTGCCTGAAATTCTATTTCAGAAATGTAAAATGAAACAAGTCTTTTCAGAGGTGAAGTGCTTGATTAGTTTCATGATTTACACACAGGTCTTACCTGCATTATATCACCAACACAATGATATTGAAATTCCCAAATAGAAAGTTGGGTTCACATGATGTGTAGTTGATCTTAGTAAGTCGTTTTAGAATGACTTCACAAAGATTGTAACTAACTATATTTCATCTATACTTATGGTTGAAACGTGAGCATAGGCGTCGCGTGAATCCTAAAGTTTGCTAGCAGGCAATAAGCATGTAATTTGGGTTAAACAGGATTTTATCAGACAATGCTAAATGAATTGTGATTCCATTAAGATTTTAGTTCTGTATAAGCAAGTGTAAGAACTGTAGAGACGGTTGTGTTTGGTTCACTGTACATACATTCATGACTAATTTGTATTAAATAGAATTTATGTCTGCACCTCCAGTGATAAATGGTTTTATTAGTTTTGTATTTTCAATTGGTAATACTTGTTTAATTGAACTCTTGGCGAATGAACTGCAAAGACGTTTGTTTGAAGTCTGTCGCGCAAGAGTGGCAGCATCTGTTGCATCAATATCAAGTTCAGTAAAACATCGTGCATCCTCTTCATTTCCTGTAAATGAAGATTTCTTTCAACACACTCTGTAGCTTGTGAATTAAGTTGGGAGGTCTGCTTGTTTGTGTTTGGTGCAACCATGTCAGCCTATTTTCTCCAAGGTAATTATTAGAACAAAGTTTTGAAGGCTTTCTCACGTAATGTCAGTTTTGTCCAAGAGCAATGGTTTTAGACAAGTTGGGTTGATCTTTTGTAAATCCGATTTTCATGTTTTGGAATCTTATAGCGCTTTGCCTCTTTTGGAACTTCTTGTACCTTATTTGGAAACAACAGTAAATTTAGTTACAAAATCAGTGAGACACATTATTCCAGAGGACACCACCCACGTGGTCTCAGTTCATAATAGTCTATTCTTTTTGGAAGGTAGTTTTCAGGAACTCAGCGCTAGTTCTTCCAGTTGACTATTTTGTTCATTTAGTATTTAGTTCTGCATTAACACAGGTTGTTGATCTGCTGGATCGTTCTAGGGGTTGTCCAGAAATAATGTTTATAGCTTCTTGTGCACTCGTCTATCATTGTGTAAGTAAAGTGTTCTCTTTTGTGACAAGTGTTTGTGACAATGTAAGATTGTTACGCATTGAATAAAATGTTTCTGCAAGTGCTAGTTTACACTCATATGGTTAGGGGTTGTTAATGTAAGCAACTACCAAAAGATCTGCTCCATACTTACAGTTAATTGAATGACCATATAAGATTGGAACATCTTTAGAACACCTAGGGTTTTATGCAATTTACCAATTGATCATTTTCAGTTCTTAGAGTTTCATAAAAGAGTTGCGCGGAGAGGATCAATGTTAGTTTTTAATGTAGTTTTAAAGTGCAAATTGGAAATTGATATGAATTTGACTGGATTGCACGCCGGTTGCTAAATCATCTTCATCAGTGTTAATGTTGCATCTGATACACATAGTATTGCATGTATACGAGGAAGCCGCGTGTTTTAGAACTCAACTCTTGACACGTAATCTTGAACATTTCCCATTAGTTTGCTTCATTCAAATATAATATGTTGCAGCTGGGAATTTTAGTAATAATATAAAAATATGCAGCAAAACCAGGCTTCTATTTTAGTACAGTGTATTTGTGATGATACTTTAACGAATCAATATCATGTGATGTTTAAAGTTTCATTAAGTCGAATCACTGAAGATCATTAACTAAGAATGCTAAGAGAAAGTTTGATGGTCTCAATGTATGGAATCAAGCTCACAGATCCTGTATGTTCGCTTGTCGATACGCGGAGGTTTCTGTAAGGGTTTTTAGACAAGCATATAAGTTATTCATTAATGTTGATGTTCAGTGTCAGCATGTTTGATGTCGTGCATAGAAGTTATCCAATAATGTTGATGTTCAATCTCAGCATGTTTTATGTCGTGCATAGAAGTTATACAATACTGTTGATGTTCGGTGGCAACATGTTTGATGTCATGCATAATTAGTGTATTTTTTAAATTTAATTATGGTTGTTTTGCTCGAACAACAATCTTTGTTAAACTTTGTAGTTATTTCTTCTAGACTATATTACTTGCCCAGAATGGAAATAATGACTGTAATCGCCAATTTTGATCAGAAATTAACATTCATGTTTGAAGATAATGCTAAAGTGAAGGCTTACTATTTCTTTCAAGTTCGATCAATCCATTATTTCCATACAGACAAAGTTTGACAAAGGAAAGTTCGTTTCCATAAAAGTGTCTACAAATACATTTATTGGCTGCCCAGATGCTCTTGGTAATGTTTTTCTTTGGTTATTTAGTGTTTTAAGTGTTTATTATCTGCAATGTTTTAATGGATACAGATTTGTCGGTAATAGGAAAGTTTCTTTAATGATGTTGTTGCTTACGAGGTTAGAAGAAAGTCTTTAATCCAATTAAGGAACATAAATAAGCATGGGCCAAAAATATGAAATAGTCATTGGTAGAGCTAGATTGAAGAAGTTGTAATGATCCTTTATGATAAGTGTTTTAGTGTACACTTGAAATTGTGTTGAGGAAATCTTGATTATTAATATGTACGTTTTTGTAAAGCGCATTGATGCGTTGTAACCAGTTCAAAGCTTCATATATTTTGGTTAAATGTACTGAATATAGATGTAAACTGGTCTGATTTTTGCCCTTTTCCGTTTTGAGCATAGTCACGATATTTGCATCTTTTATAGTCAGAAGCAGACTTTCATATAACTGTTGACATTCTCTGGCATATGTAGACTTGTCCGTGCATAGCACGTGGTAGCAGGACAAAACCATAACCTTCCCTTGTCCTGATGGTCAGGTAAGCAAGAACTTGAAAGACAAATGTCTGGAGAATGCAATTCGGAGAAAGAAATTGAAAAATACTACAAAGAAATGGTTGAACAAATTTCAAAAAGGAAAAAGCACGGCATTCTATAAATAAAATATGAGCAAACAAAACAAAAATAATTATATAAAAAAACACAACTTGAATGTGAACATTAATAATCATAATCAAAACTAAGAAACATAAATTATAGCTTGGTGCGAAGCAATAATGAAGTGTTATCTTTCTTGGTTATGTATATATTCATTTAAAGCGATAAAATGAATCTATTAAGTGATTAGATTTGTGTAAATGGCAGGTGTCGCTTTGTTCAACTTTCAGCCCAACATCGGTTTCAGTGTCAAACTGCAACTTTTTATAGCATGCAGTAGAATTTTTGTCAATTGTTTGTGTTCAAAAAAGTCTCTGTATATGTTGATGGGTTCTCGCTAGGATGGTTTTTTCAAATTCTGGAGTTTGGGCTGTATTTAATATATCAGTCAGTAAAATACGCCTTGAATTGTTGTGTCAACGTCATCCACCAAAACTCTAAAAATGCTCTTTGCACCATCATATCCATGGCCTGGAAATCTGACGCCGTAACACCAAGCAACTTTTTTGCAATTGTATTAAACGCTGGAGTTCCGATTTTGTAATCATTGTTCACATCTTTAAGCATTGCAAACAACTTGTAAAGTACCTTTTGTTGTTTTTTATGCTTATCACATTGATAGCAACAATATTTGCTAATAGGTAACATTTTCAAATTGTGACTGGAAAATTTGTTTGAGCATACTGAATATAAAGCATTGCCCGTTCTCGCCCCATACACACATTTATCGGTAATAATCTTCATATCCTTGCTTGGGTTGGCTGGATGGAATATCCGTTAACTTGACTGTTTGAGGGTTGACCTGTCGACAGACAGGAGTTTCAGGTTAATAACTGCTGAAGCATTTGGAAACCATTCTAACAGGGTTGGATTAACCCATAGGCTAATAAGACTATGGCTTTAGGCCCTCATATTTTAGCGCTATTAGATTTAGGTCCCTCATAACCTTAATCCGGCCCTTCCAGCCAGAATGACGCTATTAGCCTTAGCCCCTCATAACCTTAATCCGGTCCTGCATTCTAATAGTTGTATTTTCCTTGCTGTGTGTGGATCTGCAATGATCTTGGTACTTTTGTTGAAGGAAATATCATTATTCCATGCTCTAATTTTTCCATCTTGTACTTTAATGAAAGAGTTATATGTGTATTTGATGTTGTAATCATCTTCCTGATACAAGAAAACATTAGCCTGAGAATAAGATCCATCAATGATAGTTATAGTTATTTCTTTTGCTATGAACAGTATACTACCTTCACTTTCCTTTACACAAATACATCTTACATTTATTCTTATGTTGCAATCTGCAACTTTTCATATTTCTCAGTATTGTTCTCAAAGAATGTAACATGAACCACTCCCGCTGTGTCGCCAAAAACACTGCACTGTATTTAACTTCTCAACCTGTAACTTATACCTTCTGGCCTGATCATCAGCTTGGCACAGCCATTTGTTTAGGATTGACCAGCTAAAGTATTTATTGCAATCAAGACCAGCATTCTGAAAAGAATTGTGATAACAAGGGGAATTAATAATTTAACTTTTTAAATTTTCTTCCCTAAAATTAGACACAGGACAAGTCTAGTTAAGTAAAAGCAGCAAACGACGATAGTGAGTTATATTATTTTAGCACAGGATTAGTTCTTCTACTGTTAAAGAGATAAATACATTTTGTGCCAGACTACAAGTCGTTCATTATGCGTTTAAGACATCAAGTTACGCAAACGAAGCACTTGATATAGAAGTGGTAGAGGATGACACACGAGAGCCAAACGGGGGCCCTGTTTTAAATAGGGTCAAAGTATTCGAGAGCCAAACGGGAATTTAACGTAGGCGCCATCTTGGTTCATATGGTTTGTAACAGTGTAGCACGAGCTGACGGTCTGTACTCGAAAACGGAAAAACCCTATTACCTCACCGGTTTCAACAGGAGGAATCTGTCTGGTTTGTAACAGTGATGCGTGTGTTTGGCAGAGAAATGCTAGTGTGTCTGCCTCCTAAATGAAATGTCGTAGAGGAGTCCAGTGTTAATAGGGTCACAATTTTATAGGGACACACGGGAAATTACCATGGGATATAAACAAAGTACACTTCCCTTGGTTGACAGAATGTCGGGTATGCTTTGTAATACTGACAGACACCCTTGATCTTCCTACAGAATGATTTAGATTTAAATCATGACTTATCTGTTATTGTTTTAAGATACGTCTCAGAAATTAATCAAAATGATTACGTGAAATGGAAGGCTCTGTGACTTTAGTTTTGTACTTTTTCAAAAACTTGCACCTCAAAAAATTTTAGAAATATTTTTATTCATAGTGTTTATTTTATTTATTCAATAAAATCTAGAGCTTAGTTGGCTTTTTTAATGTCAAATATCTTTATTTTGTGCCGGAGTAGTCCTATTTTGACACTAAAATGTGTCAAGAGAAAATTTCGAACACGGGATCTACCGTTTTTACAACAAAAAAATCTGCACGCCACTTTACCGTGCAAGAATAACTCTAGTCTGCACCATCCTATTCTGCCTTCTCAAATATTTAGAACCAAAACACGCGTTTAGGAAAAAATTGTAACATTGTATGCCTTATTTGCAGTCAGAAGATATCATGCTGCCGATAGAACAAGACGTGAAAAGTGTTTATTTGCCCGCTTTGCGTAAAACCAAATTTTTTTAACATTGATAGGTGTTGACTGCCTACCTTCTCTGTAATATCAAGACATGTGCCAGAATTTGACCTATCTTAGATTTGTAGTATCCCTGCAGATGTTACTGCGTTCATTCACAATAAATATAGATTTAACACCCTTTTTTCAAAACGTGATGGATGAAAAAATATGGCAAGGAACATTTCTAACCCAGGATTTACCCTGTTTTCTCTGTCTTTATAAAACAAATTCGTTAACTCTCTCTCTCTCTCTCTCTCTCTCTCTCTCTCTCTCTCTCTCTCTCTCTCTCTCTCTCCATGTTAATTTCTAGTTCTCCTATAATATGGCAAAAATGTTGTCCTACTTGTGTTTCTTATTACTGTCCATAATAATAATAATGATAATAATAATAATGAATTTTATGGCCTTAATAATAATAATAATAATAATAATAATAATAATAATAATAATAATACATTTTTATGGTCTGTTGAGCAAGACTCTTAATAAATCTGATTATCAAATAAACAGGGTCCTGGATGGTAGATAGCTGGACTTTAACTATCTCACTCTTTCTCTCTGTGTTTCACACACACACACAAACACACACACGCACACTCTCTCTCTCTCTCTCTCTCTCACACACACACACACACACAAACACACACAAACATACCCACACACCCTCTTCTGATAAGGGTTGTTAGTTTTATTTAGAAGGGCTTTATATAGTCTGTATCCTGTTGACTAAGGTTTACTCTATAGGATTTTAGTGGAACTAGTGAAGGAGGAAAGAGTAGGTCTATTATAAAGGGAGGTAACTAAGGGTCTTATGGTGGATAGTAGATCCTCGGTTGGTAGATAGCTGGTCACTGGTTGTTGAGTATTATGTCTCTGTTTGTTGGATAGTAGATTCTTGGTTGGTGAATAGTAGATCCCTGGTTCTTGGATAGTTGATAACTGGCTGTTGGAAGTAGATATCTGGTTGTTGGATAGTAGATCACTGGTTGGTGGATAGTAGGTTACTGGTTGCTGGATAGTAGGGTCCTGTTTATTGGATAGTTGATTATTGGTTGGTGGATAGTAGATAACTTTATACTGATATGTAAAGATTATGAGGATAGTAGGTTTTGTTTTTAAATGCAGAGTTGGTAGAGATGGGAATATTATAGAATGGGGTGGAGATTTTATAATGAAATTAGTGTTAGTGTTAGGGTTGTTAGTTTTATTGTGAAGGGATTTCAAATCTATTTTATGCCCTTTCTTTAACATACTATCCTGTTCTTGTTATAGGCAGCAACTAAAAAAAGAATCCTATACATAAAATAAACCTGAAGATGATGGAGCTTATATCATTCATAAAGACGACCGTCATAGTTCAGGACCTCTGTTAATATACACAACTTCAATACACTGTTTAAAGAAAAACATACCTTTCAACATGGCTGCCTCATGTGAATTTCCCGTTTGGCCCTATAAACTTTCGACCATTAATTTTCCCATGGTAATTTCCCGTTAGTCCCTGTAAACTTTCGACCCTATTTAACACTGGACTCCTCTACGACATTTCATTTAGAAGGCAGACAAACTCACATTTCACTTCCAAACACACGCAACACTGTTACAATACAGACAGATTCCTCCTGTTGAAACCCGTGAGGTAATAGGGTTTTTCCGTTTTCGAGTGCAAACCGTCATCTCATGCTACACTGTTACAAACCATATCAACCAAGATGGCACCTATGTTAAATTCCAGTTTGGCTTTCGAATATTTTGACCCTATTTAACATAGGACCCCCGTTTGGCATTATGTGTGTCATCCTCTCTACTACTCAAAGTGTATCATAGTATTAAATATTTGACGGAGCAAATGTCGCCAATAGAATGGCCCGTGTTCATGTGGACGGAAACTGTAGAAAACTGGAGTATTCTGTATTAAGTGGCAAATTAAGTACCTTTTTAACGTTTGATTCTTATTGGTTCAGAAACTGCATAATTAAAAATTAGACGTTAAGGTACAAATAAGTTGAGGTATGCCCTTTCCAGCATGTAATATGCAAATGCCCAGTCTATAATATTTCCCTGTCTATCTTCCGATAGCACATAAACACATCAGGTACATAAGAAACTATTTAACAAGCAGTCGATTGCTTGCCCAGTCTATTCACGAAAAGAGCACTCTAATAAGCGAAGAAAATATAAATGTTACCAAAACAAGCTGGCCTTCGTCTAAGACAATAAATCGTCCAAATGTTTCCGTAAAATTATCTGCCAATCTGTCTGTAAAAGGGAAATAACCACAGTTAATCAAGAAAAAATAACTCTCACCGATACAAAGTAATCTTCGTATCTTACGTATATGTCTGTAATCTCAGAATGATCAGTCTTCACAAGGGAAACGACTAACCTAAATTGTTCTTTGGCTGGTACCATGCATACTTGTGAGCACATAAAGACAGTTGTATCACTGCGATAAGTGATATTCGATCACAGACTGAATAATAGACATCCCATCTGGATGCGCAGTTCAAAACAGTTCGCACGTATTGGAACATTTTTACTATAAACAGCACAGATTCTAATAACTGTCACACTTTTTTTGTTTGTTTTACTTCTGAGTCAAATATTTTCCAAAACATATATATGTGTATATATATAGATAGATAGATAGATAGATAGATAGATAGATAGATACTACTGGAACACATCTCTGAAGAATATAAGTACTCATTAAATCATTCAGCCGTGGGATACACTTATTTATTGTCTATGTATGTGAAATAGTCTGTTTTGAAAATTCATGGTTCAAGCTGTTGCGCTTGATTTGTTGTTTGTTTGTTTTTTTGTTTTGTTTTGTTATTTGGGAAAGAGGGGGAGGGGGTCGGACAATCTAGTAGGTTCTTTTTCGTTCTTGGGTTTTGAACATCCGTTCATATTGTACGCAATTCCAGTTAAGACAATGTCGTTGAAGGTGGGGCCAGGGTATGCGAAGGGTTTCTCCAGCGGACTTCTTCCCAATTGTTTGGTTATCATGTCAGATACATTCTTTCATTGATTTGTTTATGTGTCTCCAACATAATAGATGGCCTATATCCTGCACGTGATGAGATAAACTGCATTTCTGTTTTGCACGGTATAGTAAGGCTAGGAATATTCAGCTTTTCGTCTATATTTGTGCTAAAAATTTTGTGTTGCTTTCCGTCATGTGCTGCAATGCTTTGCACTTTTCTTCCGATACGGTTAGATATGACACAAGGTCTTTCATTTGTGAGTGGCTTCAGTTTCACTCTGACAAGAATGTCTCGTCCTTGTTTTGGTCTAAAGAAGGAAAGTTTCGACCGCTTTCTTAGGAAAGATCGTTTAGAGAGTTTCAACAAGATTCGATAAAAAGGACTTGTATCTATGAAAGATGCGACCTACTTGAGAGCAATATGGATGGAACATAAAGATGAAGAGTACATGTTCAGCATGTTCTGTTTCTTTTTATTGTCAAGATGTCAGCGTGGTTTTCTTGTTCAGTCCTTCGTGTCGTTTCCGCTATGAGATCGTTGTTATATCCTCCCTTTGCCGTTTTAGACAGTTCTTTTGATTTTCAAAAGTCTCATTGTTGTAGCATATCCTTTGAAATCTCTGTGCCTGTCTGTACGGGATATTCTATATTCGATAGATAGATAAATAGATATTTTCTTAATTTCTTCACGTCACGTCTACGTCGGAGTGTTGCCTTAACCTGAAAAAAAAACACACGCACACTCTCTCTCTCTCTCTCTCTCTCTCTCTCTCTCTCTCTCTCTCTCTCTCTCTCTCTCTCTCTCTCTCTCTCTCTCACTCTGAAAACATGGGAGCTTGCTCTAGGGATTGTTTACTGAATCAAATGTAAAATTTTTGCAAACAAAACCACGATTAAACATTTTAGTGAATCAATTAATCAAGTGCTGTCATCGATGTAAAAAAAACTGGTATTGGACATTCGGAATCGGATACTTGACGGGTTTCCTTTTCTTTCCGGAATGAATGAACATCTCATTATCAATAAATGATCAAAAAGTTTTTTTTCTTCTATTCTACACAGATCTACATACATACTTACATAGAAGCTGTTTTACTTACAAGTCTTTAAAAATTTAATGAAGAAATGTGTTTGAAAATGGGTTTTTTTTGGTGAACAATCAGGTATATGTTAATATGTTTTGTTTGATACAATGTTATAGTCACCGTTAATTGTTCTATGGTGTGTGTTTTATTTAAATATGTATTTCTTGTTAAATATCTTTAAAAGGGTGCAAGCTTTTTGAAATTCGGTTATTAGAATATATCGGAGTGATATTTAATTTGCCTATTTTTTGTACTAAGAAAAGATCGAACTAATTTAAAATTTACAAGTGTGCTAACACCGTGAATAGACATTCTACTATATACATTATCACAGTTCAAAAATGCATTTGTCATTTCAGTTTGAGAGTGACATCAAATACCGACACACCAAACTAACTCAAGTCCCACACATTTCAAAATGAGGGAAGTATCAATGCTAATATATTGAAAGACCACTGGAAAAAATGACCATGTTTTAAGCTCGTTTTGCATTGGGAATCAAGTTCAAGCCAGTAGGCTTGACTTCACTGCTAGTCATGCATGTTTAAAAACATGTGACAAAAAAGGAAAAATTCATTATAAAAAGGAAACAACAAGAAAACACAAACCCGCAACCTGCCCCACCCCCCCCCCCCCCTGGCTCGGAATACTCCCCAAACCACCACCACCCAAAAAAAAGCACAAAAAAGCAACAAATAACAAAGGAAAATAAATGAAATTTCACATAATTCCACTCAAACCTCGAACCAGCCCATTTAAAACAAGATGACCTGAAGATGAAGTTAATGCCATCATACACCTTTTCCCTCGGCTAATACCAATTAATTAATGTATAATATGAGTCAACCCCCTCCCACCCCCGATTGTGGTAGTGGATTTTTTCAATACTGTAATATCGATATTGCGAATAAGCTTTGATTTATGCAACACGCATCATTTGAAGAGAAAGTTACATCCTTTTAATGTAAGTTTACTATATCTGTACAGAGTTTGGGAAACATGCATGAAGGAAGAGTGGTTTCTTGTGTTTTAATGAACTTTTCTAAGCGTATGAAAGAGAGAGAGAGAGAGAGAGAGAGAGAGAGAGAGAGAGAGAGAGAGAGAGAGAGAGAGAGAGAGAGAGAAAGGGGGAACGCTGTCCATTTCGCTATGATTGTGTAAGATAGATCCTTTCCCATATCTCACTGATTGTGTAAGATTACATGACACTGCCGAAATGACCTTGCTGTTACCACGCTTTAAAGTTGATAAGATCTTGTTATCACAGTGTATTCATTATCTGAACACAGCTAAAAACGAATAAAGTACCATCTCATCAATCGGACTTCAAGAGTTGCTAATTGACATTAATCAAGTCTCACCGGATACCTGTCGTTTCCTGAACGTCGAATACTCAGTTACTGCTGAAGCCGCGGTAGATCAGTGGTGAGCATGCAGGACTCGCGACCAGAAGGGTGCTGGTGGGCTTTTGTTGAATTCAATACATTGTTTCATTGAGCTGTGAAATATGATGGATATCAACATTTGTATTTCACAGCTCAATAAAAGAAAACAACCCGTCATTGTTTTCAATGGCGTAACTTCAAATTGTGCCCCCCTCCCTCAAACATTTAGAGTGTGCCCCCATCAAATTATTGCAAAGAGGGATTTAAGGCCCCCTCCTTGCGGAGGCCCCCCCCCACACACACACACACGCACGCTTGCGGGGGCTGTGTGTGTGGGGGGGGGGGGAGGTAGTAACGCCACTGATTGTTTTATTACATTCATACCCGTAATCTAAAAATAATCTCCATGGGAGCACAATTCGTTGTTTTGAGGAGATGAAATCACTGCGAGGAAAGTAATAGGTTGCGTTACTGTTGACCTGTTCAGCCAATCAGAATTCAGTATATGTTTTCAGAAAGTAATACAGCTTTGTGTGTGTTGACTTGCAATTAAACATCAATGAATCCATCTCTGTTTAAGCTGTCATCTGGAACTTCTCTATGAGCTTGACACCATTTCTTAGCTAGGATTCCAGTATGTCTTTGCATAGTCCTAATGTATCAAGTTGCCTTTAAAGGTTCAGGATAACATCATGTGACTATTCACCATATTTCGCCTTATTGTATCTCGGGCACTATTACCCATCAAAATAATTTTTGATCAGTGAGATAGTTCTTTTCTTAACGACGTTTCCATTTCACGTTTTTGTAGTGGTTTTATTACACTTGTCTTTCTTTTCATTCGACAACACAAGTCTCTGGAGCACGTATACGATAGGATGATGTTATTTTGCATTTAAGCTCCTTAAGGCTATAGACTCATCATGTTACTTTCGTGTCATGTTCTTGATATTTGGTTAAACCTAAATGAAACCAGACGCAAGGTGTATTCCAAATGAACTACACGTACACTACGAGTGCATTCCAAGTGGAATGCTGCATAATATAAAATGAGTGAACTACTGGTGCAGTGAAAGTTCACAGACAGAGCACACGGGTGTAATGTCAGAGCACACGGGTGTAATGTCAGAGCACACGGGTGTAATGTTTGGTTCAGGCATATCTGAATCTCGATAGTACAACTTAATTTCTTTTGGGGAATGTTGTCAAGATGTACGATTTAAATGATGTCATATTTGAATGTGCACATTTTTCAATTTCATACAAGAGGCATGCTGCTGGAAATAATATCTTTGAATTGAATTATGTCTTTCAGCTGAGAAAGTGACCTCTCTTGGCAAAGACTGGCATAGGCCATGCTTGAAGTGTGAGAAATGTAAGAAGACCCTTACTGCTGGAAGTCACGCAGAGGTACATTTAATTTAGATAAGTCACTTTGTCAGATGTTTCTGTTCTTGTACCAATCTCCTCACTGTTTATCGCAGTTTCGTCCGTTTTTGTTTAAACTCATTCTCTAGCAATTTTTTTTATCAGTTTGTGTTTACGTGTTTGCTGGAGTATAGTTTTATGTCATATATGAATACGCTGTCCAATTCTTTCTTCATCAAAGTCTCTGTCTTGTCTCTCTATTTCTACTTAGCATTCTTTCTTAATTCTCCAGCTGAATGTCTCTTTCTGTGTCTTTGTCTATGTCCGATCCATTCTTCGTATCTGCTTTAATGATAAACTCATTCCCACAATCTTACGAATTAATATTAGTGAAAATGATTCTTGTATGCAGAAGTCAATATGTATATGTGTAAATTCCAAAAGAAGAACATCAGCACCTTAAGTTTTTTTTTAGTTGATTTCTTTTTCTAAATATTGTTCAGTAGTCGCCACATTTTCACGAGAAAGGTGCAACGAGACTTGAGTTTTGTAACAGTTCTGAAATAGATTTCAGTAAATAGGAGAATACAATTGTTTCTCTCTAATTGTTACAGCGGATCTTACAAAGTCAGACACTATCAATTACATTTTCTGCATAGTGTGCTTAAAAATAAATGTATTGTACCATGTTATTTACCTTTATTTTTGCTGATTTTAAAACATTAGTCACTAAATTTCTGAAGTACAAATTCAAGGTATATAATCATAGAGACTTTTGATAGCGATTTTTGTTCTACAGCATGATGTGAAGCCATATTGTTCCAACCCTTGCTATTCGGCATTATTTGGACCCGGCGGTAAGAATAAATCAATGAATTAACTAAAAGCAGAGGAATACATCTATGTATCTATTTTTCTGTTTAGTTGCATTTTTCCATGTTTCTACATCTGCATTTTTTTCTATTTATTGGTCTATCCTTTTCTGTCAGTCTTTCCAAAGTTAGCAACAACCCATGCCAGTACATGTTCTTTTTCGTTGTTTTTTAGGAACAGTACTTAAGTTGACGTATAAGAGTACCGAGTGTATAAATTACACTTAAAACTTGCCCCAAACAGCCTAATTATATTGTCAGCATATATTGTTGACTTCACAACTGATGCGAAAGATTTTTCTGTCATTATGATTATTAAACTACAGTTTAGCTTGTTGCTAAATTAACAACAATGCTAAACAATATTATTTGGTGTAAATTGTACACCTGCACCATGAATAAATAAATGTAAAACCCCTTGAACATTCGGATTTCCTCTCCTTGATTGCATACATTTAATGTATTTGTAAAGAGTTAATTAAAGCAGTCCTACTTTTTCAATACACAATTCTTCTTTTTGAAATAACGGCAGACTGAAGGTATGACATATTGCATAAAATGCTTTTATGACATGTTTACACTGTTCTACATGATATCAATTTTGCTTAAATCATATTAAATGTTTATATGTTGTTTAGAGTATTATTATAAACTAACTGACTAACTGACACATGTGTAATTATCTTACAGGTACCAGAGCAGGATCGACAGGAGCACAAAGTTGCAAATGCAATTAAAGTCCAAGTGATAACTGATTGTGCGTTACTAGCATAGCTCAGTGTAAAAGCTAGACATAAAACATGTTAGTGTATTTACTCCTATCGAATAAACTTGTAAGAGTTGAAATCAGTCTTTGGTTCGGTAGTCCATAGATGGAGAAACTGTTATAATTTCCCCGTATTCGAAT
The DNA here is from genome assembly GCA_029931535.1 of Margaritifera margaritifera. Lineage (NCBI taxonomy): Eukaryota > Metazoa > Mollusca > Bivalvia > Unionida > Margaritiferidae > Margaritifera > Margaritifera margaritifera. The sequence goes on from JAQPZY010001597.1 coordinate 2,611,990, forward strand.
CTATAGGAATTTGCAGATTGGTACTATAATTCGTAAATGATATAAAATTAGCAAAAGGTTATTTATTATAATACCTTTATTTTCAGTAAAGAGAAAGTTGACAATAATACTGGGGAAAGTCCAACTTAATACATGCAAAATAAACCCTCATTTAAAACAGTTTTGGCATGTATTGTTGAAACTAAACGGGCCAATTTTAATAAAGATATTTCATATAAGACATCTCAAACAATAATTAAGATAGTTCCTGGCATTAGACTGAATATCATTCTTATTTACATCCATCTACACACTAGGAACACTGTTGTGAATGGCGATTGCTAGTGACGCAAATGGCATAAAGTTTAACATAGTGGTTATCATTCTGTCAAGCAAGAAATTTAAGTATCATTTGGATCCGTTAGAGATTTGACAGGCTTAAATGGTTTCGATAAAAAAAAAACAAATATCCCCTTTGATCACTAAGTCTAGCTCGGGTATTCTTCCATCCAGTTATGATCCAATATGACCAGTCACATGACCATATTGCGTAGTTGTGTGAAACAGCTAATTGCAACTGATCATGTTCTTCACGTATTGGAGATCTTTGAAATGGAACGTTCTTCCATATTTACGTCTTCGTAGCCGATCGATGTCACTACACGCGTCCACCATTAAGGTACTGATTATGCGTACTGATTATATATGTGCCTCAGTAATTATATGTCCTACATATGGGTACGTACGGGAAATTAACATTGAGGCTACATTGTTACATTGTTAGAAGTGGTTGACTTCAAATGGGGCTACATTGTTATGTTGCTAGAGTTTATCGCAAAATGGAGCGCAATAGGTAGGTACTGGAAATCCTTATTAAAAGTATCTATAGGTTTAACATACGGGAAACGTTATCGGTACGTACGGGAAAGCCGATGTTAACTTTGGAACCATTATCGGCTGTTTTCCATGTTGAAAACATGTATGGTTTAATATGGGAAATGAAATGTTAAAACCTTTGGATACTCACTTTTTTAAAACTATCAAATACACTCGTTTGGAGTACTATCCATCACCCACTATTGATTGATATCCAACAGACCATTTTTTGATTACTATCCAATACACCACTTGTTGATTACAATTCATCAATCACATTTTGGGTACTATTCATCACCCATTTTTTAATTGCTATCCAACATACTATATTGTTAGTATTATATAACACACCACTTTTTTATTACTATCCAAAACCCACTTTTTGATATTCTATCCAACATATACTTTTGGATTACTATCCAGCACGCCGTATGTAGTGACTGAAAACCCCACCCGAGTATCCAACGAAAAGGGTAGGAATGTTTTGTACACGCGCTATACTTACATTGGGGGGGGGGGTACGTTTGGTTTGTGAAAATAAAAACAGGCATAAACATAAAAACATAAAATACATAGAATTTTGGCAATAACTTTGATAACTATTTCTCTTTTTCCAGAGATCTGCGTACCTGTGAAAAGGGCCGTTGGGGTTGTTAACCAAAGAGGGTTAACACATACCACACCGCTTCACAGTTCTTCTCCACAAACGTCTCGCAGACGGTACGTAGACTAATACACGCTTAAGGCACCCCTGCCTCTCCACACAGATTTGTCTTGTACATATAGCTGTATGTGTCATCATGGTAATAGCCCACGATGCGTTTACATATACCAGGAAGTCTGGATTAAACAGCATGCTGGAAATGATGGTCGACGGCTCCAGTTTTACCCACATCTTGTTAGGTTGTCTTGAGAATAAGTAACACACTGGGCCAATGCACCTCTCTATATAGTCTAGGACCGGATTGAAACGGATTGGACTGTTCCATCAATCAGAATGCGTGTAACATAATTCAGTCAGGGTATTTTGTCTCCCTTCCAATCAGTGTGTGTGTGTGTACCATCGTTCCTACGATTTACCTTCGCGGAAGAGTTTAAATACAATACCTATGGCTAATAACATCAAGACAATGTACTGGGGTGCGCCTGCCGCGTATACATCTTATACTCGGAGTGATAGTACGACTACCACTATTACTGCTGGTGTAGCTAGTATTCTTCCAGAGAAGGATGACTCAATTTGACTTTGTGCGATTTCCTATTGTCTCTGCAAGAATTTTCGCTGGCGCTAGTACCAACTTTACCTTCTTGTCCATCATTGCCAGTATATGATGATTTCAGTAAGAAACAGAAGGAAGAGTTAGAGTTTTTTGCAAGAAGAACAAGTATTTGTTCAACAACAACAACAACAAAATGATGAAAAAAGAAAGAAAGAAGAAGAAGAGAAGGGGACCATTTTGAACAGTGAACAGAAGGAAGAGAGTGAAAATAAAACAATTACTCTGTTAAAAGACATTTTGGTGGAGTTAAAACATCTGATAGAAAAGTATGAGACTTCTTTTTACGTGAAGTACGATAAAACAGAATGGATAAAAGTATGGAATAGCATTTGACTATCGGATAAAGCTAAACAGCAAAGAGAAGCGAAATTCCTTTTGCGGTAAGCCGGTATTTCCCAAAAGACCGTTTGTGGAATTCCTGAAATGCAAAAAACTTCTAAACGTGTTGGCACCTCGTTATACGTTAAAAGTATACCGTCAAGTTGTTCGTGGAGCTCTCGTATTTCCACGTTTATCATCACCAAGATCATTTCGATGCTATTACAAGTATTATATTCGCCAGTACGAAGGTTTGATCATATGCCGTACGTGTCTTGAAACATCATAGCAAGACCAACCTTGTCGCCACAATGATCAAGAACGAGCCTTGACAGGAACATGGGTGACTGTCGAATTGTTTCATGATCTCGATCGCGGATACCAACTGTTAAGATTATACGAAATTTGGCACTTTCCTACCACCAAGTAATACAAGAAAGATGACGACGACGAGTCCAATGAAGGGATTTTTTCAGGCTAAGTCAACGAATTTCTGGATCTGAAGCAAGAAGCTAACCGCTATCCTTCTTGGGTCAGACTCCAGAAGACAAAGATGCGTTCAAAGAACGGGACCGATCCCTAGAAGGCATCACTTTTGAACACGTAGAACAGAAGAAGCGAAGAAGATCGTTTGCAAACGTCATGTTGAACTGTCTGTAGGGGACAATTGGTTCAACGTCCGTCCGATATTGCCAAAGACGGAATACTTGGTCCCCAATGTAAACCAACGGTGTGATGTTAACTCCCGCACGTGCCCCAAGTAGCACATATTACTACTGAGGCACATATATAATCAGTACGTGTAATCAGTCCCTTAATGGAGGATATATAGTACCAATTTGCAAATTGCGATACTTTCGAATAGGGGAAAATTATCACAGTTCTCCATGTATTGACTACCGAACAAAAAACTAATTGCAACTTTTACAAGTTTATTCGACAGGAACACGACAATAATTTGTATGGGACTTTCTCTTTTCATTTGTTTAGCAGCATTAGGAGTACAAAGTCAGATGTTATGCACTTTAGTTCAGCTCTGAAAACCCCCAAATTCGTTTGTATTATTTTTCAGTAATTCGACTGGATGACATCGACGTAGTTTACCCCGTATTCGATCCCATCTATAGGGTTTGTTTATATTTGTGATGTCATAGGTCTATTATATAGTTTTCTTTTTATCCATACCTTCCTAATGTTGATTAGTCTTTTTTGATCACCTGCCAGCCTCGATAATACCCGACCAGATAAACATTGTATCACCTTGACCCAGGTAAGTCATTTATGATTAATACTCCTGTTTACCGGCCTCTTTTCCTGGAATCCGACAATGAAATTATGGAGTGTGCAAACATTGGCATGTAGCCAATAGTCAAACATGTCGGGATTCGAGATGAATTTTATTATTATTATTATCATGTTACAAAGCTCGAATTTAAACTCGGATAGTTGCAAAGTGCGAGATGAGATTTAAAGCACCGGTCTCTTTATGATAGTGCTGAAATTTCTACAGCAAGGCTCATTTCAGTTGCTGTTCATTACTTACTCAATTGCTTTGGAAGATTAACTAGTCTTCTCCTGATGAAAAACTCTTATGAAGTTATGAAAAGTACTCGAAATATTGGATCGGGAAATGGGGAGGGGAAGGGGCAGACGGTATGCTGATTGGAATGTTGAAGCACACTGTGGCAGAAAGTACTCCACTATAACTCATTTGTTTAATAATGTATTTAAATCTGGCAATTTCCCACGCGCATGGTGAGAATGTAGTATTTGCCCAATATACAAAGAGAGCATGTAAATTGTAACAACAGCCATCGAAGCGTTTCACTCACTGAAATGCTAAACAAAGTAGTTACCGGCATTTTCAATTACAGATTGACAACACGATCAACTGAAATGAAAATAATCTATGAAACTCAATTTGCCTTCTGAAAGGGTATTGTCTAGTAGAAAACATGTTTATTTTTCAAACTTTGGTGCAAAAATATTTAAATAAGCAGACTTGGTGGCAGATTTTATTGCCTTATCATCAACGTATCCAAGGCATTTGATTCGATATATCACTCAACACTTAGTCAATATTTAGGGAAGAAGTGTATCGGTGGAAAGTTTTACGTATCATATCGTCAATAGTTAATAATCCTTCTGCATGTGTCCCAGTTGATCAACCATCTACAAAGATGTTTCCTTCTAATATAGCAACGAAATAATGTTGTATGCTAAGTCCTCTTATTTTTAACTTATATATAAACAATTTGATTACCAATTTAAGAGAGAAATGTAGACACGGAATATTTGTTTCTCCTGATATACATGATATTTTTTACTGTTGCTGATGCTGCTAATTGTGCAGATACTGTAATAAATCTTCAACTTCCAATTAAGGTTGTAGAAGAATTTTGAGATGAAACTGGGATAAAGATTAATCTTGCTAAAACTGAAATAATTGTTTTAAGAAACAAATTACAACAAATCTCATTATTACAGACATTTTTGATACTCAGCTAAATGGTGAATATTACCTTAATATTGGTCTCCTATTATAAATCAGACAGGAGATTGATTGTTTTAGATGTTGTACCCATAATTTAAGGATGAAAAGCCGAAGACAATATAAAATACCAGTAAATGAACGTATCTGTAATAGTTTGTTTATTTTATTGGGATTTAAGATCGAGTAGGACTCAATCGGCCAGACACTGGCGCCTTGATATATATTAAGTCAGGCCATCGTGTGTGGCTTAGTGTTGACTGATCTGTTCCACAGCATATATGTTACAGTGGGATACTTTTAATCTTTAGTAAGACCATTTTATTGCTGCTAAGTCATTTTCAAAACTGAAAGTGGTTAAACCCTACGTGCTTATCTAATTATCCAAACTTACTGACCGTTCTCCCTCTCCCTCCATATCTCTCTCGCCATCTCTCTCTCTCTCTCTCTCTCTCTCTCTCTCTCTCTGAAAACAGAAACTACTTTATTTGATGACAGTTCAATCTCTCAACTCAGTTCAGTTCACTGCTTCTCTCTCTCTCTCTCTCTCTCTCTCTCTCTCTCTCTCTCTCTCTCTCTCTCTCTCTCTCTCTCTCTCTCTCTCTCATATATAGATATATAGAGAGTATCATTGGTAGTAATGTATTATTTATTGAAAATAAGCAAAGAGTGGGACGACGCTTTCCAAGTGAGAATATTACTTAGCAATATTAGTATCGTGGGCTGATATGGGACGATATGGCAACACTAGTAATTTAACATTAGGCCGCCATTTTGAAATGGGTCGATATAGAGACATTGTGAATCTAATATTAGGGTAGTATTATTGTGGTATGATATTGGGTCAATGGGAATTTAACATTACATATGGGACTGTATGGGGTCAATGAGAATTTAATATTAAACCTTCATTTTGACCCCATAAAACTAATCCATAGGTTTAACTTGATGAAACTGTATGGGATCAAAGGAAAATGTAATGTTAAAACTGCACCTAATAACCAAGACGCCAATAGAGTGACCAACACCCAGTCATCTACTGACCAACACCACATTTACTAACCAACACCCACATTTACACGCTGTTTGAGTGACATTCACCCACACCTACTAACCAACAAAGAGGTAGGAATACACATACACACACTATACACACAAAGCATACTTATATAAGTTCAAACAAGGATAAGAGTGCTCACACATACAAAAACATACTATCACACACAAGGATAGGAGTGCTTATACATACATAAATATGCTATCACACACAAATGGGAGGTTTAAGTTTTCGTTGTAAAAGACATACACACACAAACACAAACATCAAACACAATATTTTGCCAATCATTGAGTAGTATCTGTTTTCTGAGAGATCTGTGTGCCCCTGCAAAAGGGCTGTTGGTTGTTGTCCTGGATCATTGATGCTATCGATATCCAAGACAACTGTTTATCCTGGACCGGGTTCGTTAGTAAGGTTACATCTGCTCAAAGTAGTATTTTGATCTACTGACTGAGACAGAGAGTCTACAATTGGGGTCATTGGCCTCCAACTCCCAGTTTTCTCCTTGCAGAACTAAGGGCAGTTCTGGTTTCTGCTGCCGCAGATGCCGCAACTGCTATTCTCATCTTGCTTCTTCCTTCCGATGCATCCACCTCTCCTGTACATCCAGTTGTGGCTTATGCGCGGGAATTCACTCTCCCTCTTCTCTTGCTCCCACGCCCTATTTTCCTCTGCTCATACCCTCTGGATCTTTTGTGCTTCCTCATTTAAGACTTCCGTCACCAGTTTGTTTCTTTGCTGACCTGAAGAATATAATACTCTTCTACTTGTTCCATGAGGTGCTCCACCCTCTCTTGCAAACACATCGCCTCACACAGTTTTCCTACTTGCACTGCCTAGCTCATTCTTGTCTTCTTTGTCGAAAAAAACTGGTGAACGCACTACTTTATATGCTAGATGAACAGACGGAAAGGAACATAAAAAAACCTCGAAAGTGCAGAAGCCATTTGGTAAAATTCAAAAGTCGACAGCGAGAAAGGAAAAGAGCATGTCAAAAGATTTCTTTTCTTTCGAAATCCTAGCCAATACCATTTGTTTCAAAATCAAGAGGAATCATGCGGACCTATAAAAAAAACCTATCCTCCTCAGAATATCAAAGAAAAAGCTCGACAGAGAACGAAAGGAAAGAGTGTGTGAACAGAAATTAAAGAAAAAACGATCAAAGCCAGTTTTCAAAAATCAACATTGTTTTTACAAAGAAAGGCCGCTCATTCAAAAATCAACAACTAATAAAAAAGAAGGATTATGGCTAGTTTCTCCTTCTTCATGCATAACTGACGATTATCAAAACCTTTTAAAGATGAACGTATTTATTAAGTTGACTACATTGCTGAATAAAACTAGACTTCCAATGATCTAGTACAGTGCCTTTGTGCCGTTTTTGAGCTAAAGGAAGTAGATATCCATAATGTTCAGAAACCACATTTCTGTGCTGGCATCGTTTCTAGAGAAATCACTTCCACAACAAGTCACTACATGTTCTAATGAGAATGATGACTGTCGTCCGTGTTCATGACATCAGCTCGAACGTTTTTAAGTTTTCCATGAGGAAGTTTATCTTTAGCAGCCACCACTGGATTCCAAGAAGCTCTGTACGAACTGTGGGTCAAAAGGTAATGAAGTTACCAAGTATTCATTTTCAAAGGTAATGATAGGCCATGACTTCACACTTGACTTTTTCTCTAAAAATATCTATCAAGTAGCTCGATGAATGGGAAGTCTCTGTACTTTGTGGCAAGAGAGCTTCGATACGTTTCATCCCCAATGAAATCAATGGAGGTAGGGAATAAACATTGAAATCTTTATACCACTCTTTCAAGATCATCTCTTCTGAGATGACAGTCCATGCTTCCTCCAGATATTCTCCCATCGTATCTTTTTGACTCATCATCAAACATTTGTCGTGTTGCATTTGACAAGGATGGTTAATTTGACAACTTTCACACGTCAAACCTATAGTCTGGCTTCTTCGATGAGAGTGTTGTACTCCTTAACATGGTCAATCAAATAGAACACGTTATAACCTCAATTCAGTCTCAGACGTACATCCACACCATTCAACAAATACTTGTCTTGCAACCACGTTTACAAATGCAAACCATCCATCATTTCTAAACTAGCTCCTTGTTTGATTTTCTATTGGCGATCATTCAGTCCAACATTGTGAACATCATTATCTTCTGTCAACTCTGTGTTGTTGAAGGAGGAATTAATGCCTTCGCCAAGAGTGTGAAGTGAATTTATAGGGGTGTCTATGTGACCATATACATCCTTTATTGTCTATATAAACACATTTGTTTTTCATTCGTTAACGCTTGTTTGGGACTGTGTTCGTTAATGAGCACGTTTTGGAGAAATTCCTTTCCTTGCGTCAAGGCCGCATCTTTCAAATCATGCAATTCTTGAGTGACCATAGGGGTCAAGACGGGCGCAACCCGACGAAAAGCTGATCTTAACACATCTCCTAACCCATGTTCTCGTTGTCTAGTTGCTTATAGAGACATGATACATCAGTTGCAATTCAGTCGATAATCGTTTTCGAAAATGTAATTTCACAATGACTTTTCATGTAGAGAATAGAATATTTGGTCCCACATCACCTTTTATACTAATATTGACACTGTCAAAATACGATTTACTGACAGGAAGATAATGGCGATGTACTAATTCTCGGTTAACGTGATGAATGTTTCCTCCTTCATCGTAAGCAGCTATGGCAGAATTCACTTTGATAGGACTGATGGGATGTGTTTCCTACTACATTGTACTCCACGACATCAAAGTACACAAACATCAAATGTAGTACTTTGTTCAATTCGATAGGGTATCAAAACTACTTGTAGAATCCGTCGTTGTTATTGGTGTCTTTGGTAGGAGCCAGAGCTGTTTCTATAAAAAATAGAAAATAAACTGGGAAAACGGGTGATGGACAACGTTTTGCAGTCGGAAAAATCTAATTTGAGACGATGAGAAGGTGGATGATACTCGATCAGTACACTTCAGTGAGTTTTATCCAGTACTTTGCCAAACCGGTCGTTGCAAAGAGCTGAAAGCTGAAAGCGTTTCGACGAGATGTCAGATGTCGACCATCAAAGTCATATCCTGAAAGAATTCCCATGGTATAGATATTCAATTGTTGATTAGCTGCGCTGATTGTCTTTTTTTTTTTTTACGGGTCGGAATTAATAAAAACCAAGATAATTTTTGTCCAAGTGTTCTTGGACTTGTTCATTTAAGATTTCTACGATGAAAGGGGTTAGATCCCCACAATGTTGCAGACTTGAGCTGGATATTTGATTTCTACCAAAGTCACTTTCTAATGAGCTTCGTGATTCAATTGTATGGATTGAGGTAATTTGTCCGTGAAACAACATAATTTGTTGTTCTGAACACATCCATAGAACTGTTACTTTGTAATGTTAAATAAAATTGATTATTCATAGTTCGATGGTTCTTGTCTCTGAGGCGTCACTCTGTGTCAAAGGAGAATGATTTTACTATGGTTCAAGAGGATTGCTGCTGTGATTGAAAGAGTTGTGACTGGCGTTGACGAGGCACCCGTTGTTGTTACTATCGTTATATTTCAGCAAAGAATTGTGAAAGAGGATAAACAATAAAACTGCTGAACAAATTAGTCCACAGTTGTTTATCTCCTTGTTGCAAACTCACATTTCCAATCGCTGCTCCAATGATGCAATACACCACAAAAATCTGACAGAATAAGTAGATTCGATTTTTAGGTACACTTTCACCACAGCACAAGCGCTGTGATTGTTGTTGTTTTTTGTAGTTCTTGGAGAGAGGGGCTCTCAGAAGGGGATGCAGTGTTTAATGGCTTGTTAAGTGGCTTCTACTTCTTTTTATAGTCGATGGCTTGTAAAACTGCAATCTAAGAGTAAAAACTTGGGAGATATCCTTTCCAACGAACTTGAACTTCTTGGATACGATGTTTTCCCACTTTACGTGCTCTTTGATAGAGAATGCTTTCGATATGGTACATAAAATCAACACCATGGTCCTGTTTCTTTTTCTTGTTCCGTTCAGTCAATAATTCCTCGGGCTCGTTGTCGTATCTTTGAATATAACATAGATGATCCAACTCAACGACTTGGCCACAAAAGCGACATCGTTTTGTTCCTGCACAAACGTGTGACTTACTGTTACTGGTATGGACAGTAATTCAATAATTCGCAAGCACGTTTGTGTGGTTGGAATTCTTTCATGCGATGTCGCTTGAAACACGCTGGACTGACAAATGTTCGTCTGCAAGTAGAGCATTGAATTCTTTCTTGTCCTTGAGGAACACAAGGCGTGGATGCTAAACAACCACGACAGCTCTCAATGAATATGGTACTCCTGATTCTTTGATCCTTGGTAACATTTGCCGCAATAGTATACGTATCTAAGAAATCCTGTGATACTAATAATAGCAAATCCTGTGATACTAATAATAGCATCGAAATGATTTTGGTGATGATAAAAGTAAATGTATCTTTATTCTTGAAAATTAGGTCCCCGAAACCGGAAATCTCCACTAACGACTTGATTTTACACTTTCAATGTATAAAAAGAGGGCGAGCACGTCTTGAAGTTTTGCATTTCAGGAACTCCACACACTGTCTCTTTCGAAATTCCTGCTTGTTCCAAATGATTTCTGCTTCTTTCTGTTGTTAGCCTCTGTCCTACCGACTAATGAATTTCCTTAATCGTTTCCATTCTGGTGTATGGTTTTTCTCTGCAGAATTTCGAGCCACCAAGATGGCACGGGTTAAACACATCTGATATTGATGGTTGTTAATATGGACGACAATTCGTTTGGTACTTTGAAATTGATCTACCGATAAATGCTTCCGTCGTCTCCCACTGCCTGAAGGAGTTAAAAGGTGTGCCATATGATGAGTGGCCTTTTCATCGGTCATGTCAAACTCATCATTCGATTGTTGGACGTGTTGAATTTAGTCCACGATTTTGGAAGAAGTTAATTCGACCGGTGTACTAAACTCGATCCAAACAGGAGATTTCAAACAACAAACTGTTGTGAGTGATTGATAGTCGCAAAGGATCTTGATCTTTAGCTGGGCACTGTCATTTTAATTCTTTGAACCTCCCAATCAGTTTTGATCCACCCGTAAACTATATACTGAGTCACGTTTTCTCATTGTGTCACCTATTGTCGAGACAAGCCAAGATGTGGACAAACGTAGAGTTATCGACCATCATTTCCAATATGCTCTTCACTTCAGACTACCTTGTGTATGTGAAGTCATTGTGGGCATCACCGAGATCACAGACAGGGCTATTTGGAAGAGAAGAGTGTGTCTGGAAAGGCAAGGATGTCTCAAGAGAGTATTGGTTTATGGACCGGCAGTAACCTTCTTTGGTTAACCATCCCAACGGCCCATTTTAGGCCACAGAGTTCTCTTAGAAAAGAGATACTATTCAATAATTGCGAAAATATTGTGTGATGTATGTGTGTATATGACTTTGTGTATTCAGAACTAAAACGAAAATTCCCCATAAGTGTGTGATAGTATGTTTTAATATGTGTGAACACTCCTACCCTTGTGTGCGATAGTATCTTTGTGTATGTTTGAGCGCTCCTACTCTTGTGCGCGATAGTATGTTTGTGTATGTGTGTATAACGTGTGTTTGTATATTCCTACCCTTTTTATTGGTTAGTAGGTGTGCGTACTGGTCAGAAGATAAGCGAGTCAGTCACTCTAGCGGCGTGTTGGTTAGTAAGTGTGGGTGTTGCTTAGTAAATGTGGCGTTAGTCAGTCTATCTGTGTGTTGGTCAGTGGATGAATGGATGCTGGTCAGTCAAACGGCGTGTTGGTTAGTAGGTGTTGTTTCGACAGTGCATTTTCTCCTGACCGCAAACAGTCACATCATGTTAAATCTATGGACTAGTTGTATGGGGTCAAAATGGAGGCGTAATTTTAAATTCCATTACCCCATACAGTCCCATCCGTAATGTAAAATTCTAATAACCACATATTATCCCACACTAATACTACCCTAATGTTAAATTTCTGTTGTCGCCATATCAACCCATTTCAACATGCCGGCCTAATGTTAAATTCCCAGTGTCGCCATATCGACCCAACTGTCGTCATATCAGTCCACATTATTACTAGCAATATTTGAAAGGCATGAAATCCGCCAAATAAACTTGTTAATGCCCTCATTGTGTGTTATATCATATCATTTTTCCATGCATAGTATATCCTAGATCAGGGCTCAGGAAAAGCACTCGTCCACTCGTCCTGACTGGGTAAAAATTGGTTGAGCCGAGTAAAACTTTACTACGTACTCGTTCCTGGGCCGAGGAAATGCAGACTAGCACCTTGAGAATAAATCTGAGTGCATTCTCTACCATTAACAAGCCCTGAAGTTCAACCTCGCCTAACATTTGGCGTGCGTCAGTTATAAGTAACTCATGCCTAATCTGCCTACTTGCTGGCAGCCTAGAACATGTTGCAAAGAAAACGACATCCTTTTTTTACACAAGTACCTGATGTAAGTTTGATACTAAATTGGGTAAATATTATGAACATAATATGTTGCAGTTTCACACCTAACCCTCGATTGTGTAACGGTGTTTGTTTATACAGTGACACTTTTCAGTAATTTATGCGTCATTTTAATGTGGAGAAAGATTCCCTTTCAAATAGCTATCACACATCTTTATGAGTCAGACCTCTGAGAAGTTAATAGACAAAGAATGTCAAAATGTGTGTGATTTTTCATCTGGTTAGGCAATGTTACAGTTGCCGCAGGTCACCGGTATTTTAAAGACTGAAGTAATATTGATACATTTTCATGCGAAAGGGAAGATGCCAGCAGATATTTCTATTAGCATGTATCATGCTTCACTGGATAAATGTTGCCGACTTACATTTGAAATGAGTATTTTAAGTGTCTCAGCTGATTCTCACAAACTTTCACACAATGCATGCTGTTGTTATCTATTTATAAAGCAGATAATGTCGAGACAACAACCGACTGGTCGAAATCTAGTTGGGGTAATGACCTAGAAATGTTCCAATTCTTTTGGCCAATCTGCAATCTTCCTTTTTTATGGAGCCCGTGTGTAGCTCTCTTGAATGAAGGTTTGACAAAAATGGATCATTTAGTACGAAAGTTGGTGGAAATTAAAACGGTAGGAATTCTTCTTTCAAATGCAAGTTACTGATATTTTTTTGTGAAAAGTAATTACATACTCATTTAAATATATGCTGGAGCCTTTACTTTGGCGTGACAATGTATTAATAAAATATTAAAAATACTGGAGATTTGAGAAATGTCAGACCAGACGAAAATCATAAACTTTTGACATTCTGTCCTTTAACTTCTCCCATATCTAACTCGTAAAGATCTGTGATAGCTAATTGAAACGAAAATTATGACACATAGATTACTGCAAGGTTTCAGTGTAAACGCGAATCAAGGGCTATACTGCACTTTCTTGAGATATAAACCTTGCCTCTTATTATATGTTTATCTGAGGAGCCATGTATTAGAACATAATATTTTCATGATTTTGGCCCATTTTCGTATCAAGCTTGCATCATGTACCTGTGGTTCTTTAGTAAAAGCGTAAATATTGTAGTGGAGAAGTGTACTGCGTTGAGTATATTGAGGACAGGGATGAGTATCTCTTGCAATTCATTTGTCAAAGAGACGAGTGCTTGGGTAATTTTTTCCTGAGTCCTATACTAGACATACTGGACTGATCACGTTCATCAATAATGAATTCAAAGTCGATTATTAGCGACACCTGGAACAATTCCAGGTATGCCATGAATAGATAGATATACCTGTAACTGGGCTAATCTCTGGCATGTTAAGTTAGATGTGTAAATATTATTAGTATAATGGGAAGAATTCCTGACTTATACATTACCTGTATTATTCACCCTCATAGTCGCGTATGTATACTACTTGATATCCTTATTACGGAAGAAGATGGGCAATCTGAGGAAAAGATTTCAATATTCGTAATGTGTACTGTTTTGTGACGTTGTGGACATTACGCACCCTAAATACATAGATGCAACATTACATTTTTTAATGAATTTCTTGTCCTGTGTTTAAATTCCATTTGCAGAGGTATGCACCTCTTAAACGAAATGTTACCAATTTATATCATTAGGAATCAACTTGTGAATTATTTCACGGCCATCTCAGTTAAAAGTAACTGAGAGGAAAAGAAAAGAACATAAATATAAATATTGCCGTTTCCAACCCCCTGTAAATTAAAATATTCTTAAAATGAATTTTGACGGAATTCACAATTCAACAAAGATTTCCCCTTATATAACAGTATGCCGACTGTGATTAAACTAAATCAACTTGCGCGAGCGCGTGGGATACAAATACCAAGCGGTATGCGAAAAGCGGATATACTTACTCTATTAAGGATTCGTAACTGAACCACAGCCGGAAGCGTATTATACCAATACCGAGAGGTGCAAGAATCAAGGGCTATACTGCACTTTCTTGAGTCAGTGATAAATGTAAAAAACAAAGATAATCGATGTTTTGAATTGGCGATCACGTCAGCGTTACATCTCGCGCTTGATAATTCAGATCAGCCGCGACAATATAAACAATACTTGGGCGAACTCAGTTTTGGCAACATTGAATTTCCTTTGCAGGTTAACAAGGCGACACTGAACAAGCTTGAAGAACTTAACCCGGGTATCGCCGTTAACGTGTTCGCTTGGAACAAATGCTGTTATTCTCCTGCACTGTCCCCACATGTGCAAAATACAAATTCGCATGGGCGGACCGAGATTGATCTGCTGTTGATAGAAGGAATGAAAGATTCAGAGTCGTTATCTTATTACGTATGGATAAAGAATCTTCCCTGATTGCTTAACCAACACAGCAAGCACTCGGGTAAAATGTTTCTATGCAGACGTTGCCTGCATTTATATAGCACCCAACAGGGGCTTAACGAGCATGACTTTTATTGTGGTGGAATCAGTAAAAAATGACCCTCAGCGTACAATTATGCCAGAACCCGGCAAAAACATTTTGAAATTTACCGCGATGCAATTTATGCGGACTTTGAATGTTGAATGTTTCAGAGAACGATCATGAGGTTAACACAAATACAATACAAGTTATGGAACAAATCCCATTCGGGTTAGGTTATATTGTTGTCAGATGTGATGGAGCAAAGGAGCCACCAATATTGTATCGTGGCCATAATTCGGTTGAGGTGTTTCTTAAATCGATCAAGGTTACCAGAAAATGGATCCGGGAACGACTCTACTCGCCCGCTGACATGATTATGACCGATGACGATATTGATAACTTTATCGTGTCCACTCATTGCTGAATCTGCGAAGGAGCTTTCGGTTTCACTGCCAAAGTTCGCGATCACTGTCATATCACTGGCGCGTACCGAGGAGGCGCAGACATCTCATGCAATCTACAGTTGCGGATTTGTCCAAATAAGATAAAAACTCCCTGGGGTGTTTTATCACTTGCGTGGGTATGATAGCCACTTGAGTATGCAGGCAAATGCAACAGGATCAAATGAGCCAATAAGCATCATCCCCAACAACATGGGAAAATACATGACGTTTTCAGTGGGTCAGTTGTAGTTCATTGATTCGCTACAGTGTTTAAATTCCAGCTTGGACAATCTAGTTAGCAACCTTGCGATTGAAAGCTTCAAAATCACCAGTCGATATGGTGCCATAGGTGGACAAAGTCCACTTACCGCTGACAAGTTAAAGTTGATAACGCGAAAAGGAACTTACCCGTACCAGTACATATATTCTGAGAGAGGTTAGCCGAAACTCAATTGCCACCGATTGAGGCATTCATTCGTCGTTGACTCGAGACGGTATTTCCACCAACGACTACGCACACGCAAACGCGGTTTGGTACGCATTCGAATATAAAAACCTCGGTGACTATCACGATTTGTATTTGCGCACTGATGTGTTGCTGCTCGTGGATGTCTTTAAAGCGTTTTGCGATACCGCCATGAGTGTGTACAAGCTCGACCCCGTGCACTATTTTACGTCACCAGAAATGGCCTGGGATGCATTGCTGTTAATGGCGAAAGTAGAGTTGGAACTATTGACCAATATTGACCAGCACCTGTTTATCGAGCGCGAAATCCATGGCGGGGTTTCAATGGTTAGTCATCGTCCCGCTAGCGCGAATACCCCCCCCCCCCGAGGAGGAATACAATCCCGCTGTCCCAAACAGTTCCATCATGTATTTGTAAGCCAACAATCTTTTGGAATGGCCGATGATACAGCCGCTGCCCATTGGCGGGGTTTTGTAGACAGATTCCGCGGATGTGAGCTTGAACACATATATACGCGACCACGACAGCATCAATGACCACGGATACTTCTTCGACGTCGACTTGGAGTACTCGGATGGGCTTCACTACGCCCACAGCGACTACCCGCTGGCACCTGAAGCGCTGTCCCCGCATCAATGCACGATCGTAAACGAATCCGGACGCAAGTTCGTCGAATGCACCAAACTTGTTCCAAGTCTTGGGCGGAAGAACATGTACTCCATGTACACATCATGCAGTTCTTTCTACGATTGGGAATGCGTGTAAGCAAAATTTATTGGGTGCTACGATTTCGCCAACACGCTTGGATGGCTCCTTACATCCAGATGAATACGAATCTGCGTACAAATCTAGGAACGAGTTTGAAAAAGAATTCTTCAAACTAATGAACAATTCAGCGTTTGGCAAAAGGACGGAGAATCTTCGAAAACGAAATCAGCGTCGACCTTTTCTGAGATACCGAACCGGACAAGCTTCGAAGGCTCATCGTGGCATTGGAATCCCGAAAGATCTTCGATAGTGGACTTGTTGCCTTTCATAGTAAAAAAAATCAAAGCTGAGCTGACAAAGTCTATATACGTTGGCGCGTCCGTGCTTGATCTTTCAAAGCTGCTCATGTATGAGTTTAATTATGATAAGATAAAAACGTTTTATCGCGATCGTGTCAAGATGCTTTACATCGACACCAACTCGCTCCTGATGCTTATAACCACCGACGATGTGTACGCAGATATCGCATCGGATACACGAATTTAACAACAACGATTATCCCGATAAACATCTGCTGCAAAGCAACACCAACAAAAAAGTCGTTAGGAAATTCAAAGACGAGAGCGCGGGTAAACCTCTCGAAGATTATATTGGACTGCGCCCTAAAATGTTCTCAATTATGGTCGGATTCGAAAACAAAAAGCGGGGAAAGGAGTTGCTTGGGTTATTGTAAAAGAGATCCCACACACCATATGTATGTGGAATGTCTTCGCGAGCGACTTGAATACACACATACAGCCAACATGATCAGAAGTAAACAGCATAACATAGGGGTGTATCGATGCACCAATGTGAGTTAGTCACCGCTGGACACCAAACGATGGAATTACCACTTACGCGTACGGGCATCATGGTCATGAATCAACTTACAACTGATACACTAGCGTAAATAGATCTTGGTGACAGTTCCGTATTCGCGGGAACGACTTGCAATTCCTCCAGTGCAAATGCTCTCCCGGGAGGCTTTACTGATTGCTTGTCCACAGGCGCCAAATAATAACGTGCTGGTTAACTCGGAAACTCAATCTGGTCCGAGATAGTAAATACATCGACGGACCATACCGCAAAGTAGCACGACGTTGCCCATCTTCTAACACCCCAGGTGTATACAGATACCGAACAAAATTGATTCCGAGTGATTCTAACGGTCGTCAATGTGAAAATGATTTCACAACAGTGACAATTTTTTGCTGAATGGCATCTGCAGGTTTTAATCCAATCACGCGTGTGATTTCATTATTCAACGCTGCGATGACTGAACGAAGCCGTGTCACCCACTCATGAGACCGCTCTGCCGTCTGAGACCTCATCAATAATTCCTGCGCGTACTGATGTCCGAATAACTTCATTAGGTGTTTGAACTTCAAACCAACTGCGGGAAATCTTTCTTGGCACGGAGAGGTAAATTTGCCACAGCGTTTGTTTCCCTAACCATTTTCAAGCAACCCCATGAGTGACCACTGCCGCGCTCGCTAACAATTCAACAGCAGCTTTACCACGCCAATACCAGCGAGGGCCGTAGTATATTTTGGCTAAAATTCGCTCAGAAACCATGTTTGTTTGTTTGTTTGTTTGTTTATTATATCAATATATTTTACCTCCAATGCGTAGACTTTGTCCGCCCAGAACAATATTGACCTTCATACCTCCTTTAATGATTCATCTAGCGATTCTTTCTCTGAGTGTAGGATTAATTGCATTCAAGTCATGACTAATGTCTACATCGGCACATTGACGCGCACGGATATTACTTGATACTCTGTAAGCAAGATCGTGTCGGTAACATGCAGCATCGACGCGATTGGTAGGTGACTCTCCCGGTTTCGGTTGGTTGTTAGAATCGAGTCGTATATCCAGCCGTGTTCCAGGTCCACAGTAATTGTATCCGGGAATATGCTTTTCACCAGGATATTTACTCCATGGTGTCCCGGGTAACTTCGTTAAAGCGGCAGCGATATCAGCGCCGATGACTTTGTTTTAGACCCTGCGCGTCTACGGCCAGTGTAACTGGACGTTCTCACAAAAGTGAACTTGTTGGCGTTACATCGAACACAAGTTTCAGAGATCGCAGATTTACCATTACGTGTTTGAACTGGAGTTGGATTCGCAGTTCGAGTTTTCATGCGGCATCGGACACAATATGAAGGCATGATTTTATTATACAAAATCGCTATTTTTTTTAAAATTTGCATCACGAAAAAAAATCGAAAATTGGAAAAACTCCCCGTCGAGAAAAATAAAAACTTTCACCGTCATGGACTTTTCCACGCAGGCAGCACCGAAGCGTCCAAGCACGATGATGTGTTTCCAAACTCGGTTCGCGCGCTAATTATTGGTCTGGCCGGTTCAGGGAAAATCCAACTGTTGTTGAATATGATCTTACGGTGGTTGACGTGGGATCGGTTGTATGTGATTGCACCGTCAGCGGATGATCCACCGTGTTACGACGTATTAAGGGATTTGGTACGCACGCTTGCATCGTCCTGCATGGCTCCACAGTTGATTTATTTTCCACAATCGATGAAGCGCCTACGATTGATGACCTAGATTCAAGCGAGAATAATCTTGTCGTGTACGACGATGTAATGCTTGAACACCAAATCAATCCCGCGCAAATATTTTCCCGAGGCCGACATAAAAACACAGACGTGATCTATTTGACACAACGATGCGCACACGTGCCTAAAGTAATCCGAGCCATCTGTAACATGTTAATGATATTTCGCAGCGTTGACTCACATGGTCATGGAAACATTATTTGGAATTGGTGTGCCGCTGATCACTCGTGGGTGGAATTTCAAAAATATGTTTACGGAGGCCATCTCGGACCCGAATAGTTTTCTCACTATTGACTTGACCCGAACTTCCAGTTTCATCGTGAGAAAATATCGAGTCGGTTTAGTTTAGCAACTATACCGAATATATAAAATTACAAAATCCGCCAGCGATGAGATAGCGGATGCTGCAGACCGACGTTGCAAAGCTGCGCTTGATCAACTGGAATTGCTACACGAGTACATGGATGCACGGAAACGTGTCAAAGATATGTTACAGTCGAGAAAAACTGCACGGGAAGATCGCAACCTTCGAACAAACATTTGCACCGTTGATTAAATCAACAAAAGCGATTGAATCCAAAACCGCGGAAACTGTGACAAAGGTGGAGGAAGTCGCGAGCACCACTGCCGCGATGATGAGAGCACAAGAAAGACCTGGTCCGATTGGGCGTGCGCCCGCACAATTAGCAGAAATTCAAGAAAGGTTAGAGGACATGCAAGAGTATATTGGGGAGGCATTTGTGAATCTTACACAAGAACCATCCGGGTACAAACCAAAATTGGAAACACGAGTTCAAACATTTAATGAATCGGCACGGCAGGTGATTTTTGAACATTCCCCATATTTTACCGCTACGGTACCTGGTCCAAAACAATTAAAAGATTATATATTGGAGTCAAAACTACCCGCTGATACGCGACCGAGTTACATCCAGAAGGAATTCGACGCATGGGTATTCAGGGAGTGGGCTGGATCTAAACAATTATACGGTAGTGATCATAAGTGGAACAATTTTCATAAGATTGCTGAATTTTAGAATACACGGTCAAAAAATAAAAAATAAAAAAATAAAAAAACATTGGGATAATTTTTGCGCTGCGTACAAAAAATTATTTCAAAGAATCGATGGGGTTAAGTCTCAAAAAGAGGATGTGCCTACCTAGGAAGAATATCTCCCCATTGGAGGATCTCCCTGAACCATCCAAACATGGAAAAGGTCTCGGTGGTCATGCACGCAAACGTGGACGTAAACGTGAAACAACTTAAGGTTCCATGGCAACTAAAGGATTCAAATCCGCTGGCGAATGAGTTTTTGCGCAACTGGTAAAGGAACTAGTGGATCGGTTGGAAACACTAGTGGGATCAGTTCCCTCTGACCACAACGCAACCAAAGTCGTTAATGAGGCCGCATGGATTCGTCAGTGGTTGCTCACCAATGACATTATGGACCCGGGAACGTTTCGCGCTTTGATGCATGAACTTGTTGAAGACATCGATGATTTATACGACGAACACGCTGAAGATGGGTTCTGTTGAAACACTTCGTGTCGAGACGCCGTGCGTCTAACATAAACTATATGTCGCGATGCAGCGTGTTGTTGTAAATACTACCACGAGCATGACCTCGATGATCATGATCTCGTCAACGAAACCAGAATTCAATGTGACTTTCTCAACACCAATCACTGCAAGGGAATCCCGCATACTCGAGATCACATTGGCGTCGTTGCGAGTTTATTACAGTTGGCTTAATATCTGATCATGTCCGTTTGGGGGTCTTCCTGCGAATAACTCCATTGTGTTTTCGATGGATGATGGCGCAACCTGGCAACAAGTTGAACTTTCCGCGGGGGCGTACGACATGGAATCGATAAATGAAGATTTATTGGTGACTGTGAAAGACTCCACAATTTTCACACGTGAACATGAGCCCACACTCAGCTCTGTCATCTCGATTAAATCTGAACCGTACGCGGTTGATATCGCACAGTCGTCAATAAGATCAATTTTAGGTTGACCTGAAACATTCCCGGCTACAAACGAATCTTACGCGTTGGACACCATATCGCGCATGGCATTGCCAATATTACCAAAACGATTCGAATTAATTTAACATGTGACACCATCAGTGGCAGTTACGAAAGTGTGGCTTCTCAATGTTATATATTGTTTTGTTTTTCCCCAACTGTGGAACCAGGTGATTTGATATCAATTATTCCCGCGTCACCGGTGTATTTTCCATGCCACAATCCCCCGTTGACACATATCCGTTTTACCCTTGTGGACTAGCACGGGCACTTGTTGGACATGCGCGGTGAGACCTTGACGATACAACTGTGCATTAGAGATTGACCTGACATTTAAATATAATGACGAGCGTACGCGGACGTGTGATACCAGTGTGATTACGCGGTATATTAAGGAACTGACCTTGGCGATATTGTCCGTGGATTGTTCACATGCACACCCAAAGTGTTGGCGATATTGTCTTCACGCGCTGCACGAGTCGATAAACAAGTTCCTATGCGAGTCGTTGGTGGCATCAAAAACGTTGGTGCGGATCGGTTGAAAAATCTGGGATCGCAGGCGTTTAGATCGACTACGACGATTAGTGACTCGGGCACCGCGAGTAGAACCGAAACCAATTACATTTCTGTCGACAGAAATAATGCCCGAACTAGTTAGTAAAATCATCAATGAAGCTGCTCAGCAGCGTATCGCTGAATCAGCGATACCAAATTTGGCAATGGGGAACGAATTACGGTTGTGGACTGGGCCTGGATGCAGACGTAAGTGATGAAGCCACCAACGCCATTGCAAAAAGATATTAGACGAACCAATTCATGTATAAGTGTAAAGAATACAAAAAAGTTTAAGAAGTAAACAATGCAAAAAAGTTTAAAGAAGTGTCCGATCCCGCGTTCGACATAGACGTGCCTTTGACGATAGATCGAAGCGTCCGAGATTATCAGTATTATTCGTACCCTGCGAAAGATCCTAATCAAAAAGGTCGAATAGAGTTACAAGTGCATGATACGTCTTGGTATTTTCTCCCGTGTGAGACCTTCTTGGAAATCGAGAGATAACTTTTCAACACGATGGTACTAATTACGCCGCTGATGCCCAGGTTGGATTTGTCAACAACGGTATTATGGCGTTGTTCAGCTAGTTATTCCATCGATGGAAAGGTAGTCGAAGGATGTTTGAGCAGCATCGACGTTGCCACGACGATGCTCGGGCTCTCCAGATACAGCGATGATTATGCGAAGTCCACTGGCCCGTCTATGATGCTCTACAAGGACTCATCCGATCATCCAGATCATAGAATCTTTACAACAGCTGTTGTTAATCAGAATTCTTTTGAGCCGCACCAACGGCGACAACCGAAATTACAACTCTGGATTTGCACAGCGTCGCCTACATCTTTATGAAGACTCATTATCGTTTTCGTGTGCGATTCCTCTCAGTCATATTCTCAGTTATATATTTGGGTTTTATATAGATGTTCGCAATTTTCGGAGCCAAACACACAAAACACTGATAATGATGCAATTTGGTGTCATAGTGTTGCTGCTGGCAAAGTTGTGTTGTTGAAATTAGCATTATGGATGCCAGTGATAATCCCTTCCGTGGCTGCAGAGACACGTTTGTTGGCATTTATGAGTTCCTGTAATTGTAGTTGCTGTAATTGAACAGCATAATATAAAATAATGACCTATCAAGTTAAGGTTGGCCTTTGCGAAAACCAGCTTGCTAAAATCAAACGCGCAATACGAAATGATTGTGGGATCACATTAAACTTCCGACTGCAACATTAACTGGAATTGCCCCTGTGTGGTTGCCCAAACGTTACTTAATCAGCTTAATGCAGCCAAACGAAAGAACACCTCAGTGACATTGACGTTATTCAAGTCGGATGTAGCGCAAATGCAAATATCCGGTGGAATATTTCCATTCCTTGCGACGACTTCAGCGTTATTAGCGACTGCGGCTCTGGTGGTTGCAAAAGCGGCTTCGTTAGGGGCTGTCGGAACCGCATCCGGGATGGCTCTGAAAAATGCTTTCGGTGGCGGAGTCTCTCGCGGTGGAAACATCTATGATTGGTCTCGAAACAAATAAAAAAGGTAAAGGTCTTCGATTACCCGGAACAACTCGCAGAATACCCTCAGGCATGGGTCTTCGACTACCCGGTACAACTCGCAGAAGGCCTTGCCGTTGACCAGTATTGATTTACTCGCGATGGTAAAATTAGTCAAACATTTCCGAGGTGGTTTTTATGCGGAATGAACTTGCATCGATGATTCCCAATGCGAGGGAAGCCGGTATTGTTAACCTGGATTTGACAACAGGACCTGGTACTCATTGGGTCGCATATATACTAATACCTCGACATCTTTTATATTTTGACTCATACGGGCTTGCGTGACCAATTGAAGTTATTGATTTTTAACCCGAGGCGGACAAACTCGTCAACCACTGTTTTATTCGACGCTACCAGTGCAAACTCGGCTGGATGGCCAATATGCAGTCATCTTGCATGCACTCGCTGGAAGCAAAGCTGAATCAACACCAACCCGGAAAGCACTTGTTGATTTTAAATTAAAGTACACCTTATGTATACAAATGCCTTTTAACATTTAAGGACGCTACTCAACCATACGCGGCTCCGATGCGGATCAGAGCAGGTTCGCCACCAAAGCGGATTTGACTGAATTTACCAGCCAGGTTATTGTTGACGTGGACCCGGGCGAGGTTGTGATTTTCCAAGATCAAACTGGAAAATCTAAAACCTCCAACGTGGATATTCAAAATATTGTTCTGAAAACGCATTTGCCGGAGTTTATCAGCCTGGGTGACATCAACCCGGGTGAGCTTGTCATTTTCCAAGATCAAACTCGAAACTTAAAATGTCCAACGTGAACATCAATGGTGTTATGCTGAGGCTGCGAGGCGCTGTCGCACAAAACCTGGCCGCGATCAGTGAAAACGGGGGAATGAGAGACTCTGGCGTGTCGAGGGTCTCTATCAAAGAGTATGTTGAATCTACCAATGCTGAGATGGAGCAATTTGTGGATGTAAAGGTTGCCCAGGTGCTATCAACCATACCCTTACGACCACGCGTAGAAACTTTATGGAGCCAAATTCAAGGAATATTAATCAATGAAAAAAGGAGAGGAACAAACTGACCAACTAACCTTAGCAAATGGTCGATTTTTTTCGGTTCTTTTGAAAGTGGTTTTTATATACCTAAACGTCACATTTTAAAAGTGCTCTAGCCCGAATCATACTTGTTTATCATAACCAGAAATAAAGGTACGTTGGGATGAATGGGAATGTTAATAAGTAATCAGCCGCATCTTGGTCTTAATCTTCTGCCAATATCGCGTATCAACAAACTGAGCACTAATTATGAATTTTATACATATGCAATATCAACATCATTGTTCGCCGGAGATGAAATTCAGTTTGAAGGACTCAATATTTATTCGTATTGGTACTTAGCCGTCGTTGGCATTTGTGTTTAAGATTAGATTTATTATTATATACGAGATGGTTTCTGACTGGGGTGATGAGGTTGTGGAATATACCGACGGGTTTTTGGATAAGCTGACCAGTGATGCCAGTATCAATAGTGGATTTGTTCCACTTGTTGACGAATATCTGCTTCAAAATGGTGTTACCAGGCCCTCGTATACACTCAACTATAATCTACCCAAGGGTAAGATAGAAATCAATCGTTGGAACCACCTGCCTGGTGTGTCAATGCCAACTCGAGGCCAACTTAGAGTCATAACATTATCACGTGAAAATGCTCTGTTGAGAAAATATCCAGGGATTGATTCTATAAAGATGAAGTAATATTCACAGGTGAATCCACCCCCACTAAATTCCCTTTTGAGTATGTTAAACCAACATTGACTCAACTGAGAAGAGAGAGATGTCGACTGTTATGTAACAGGACGCACTTGTGTGTGTAACAGTTCTCGGGCGAAAACAAGAACCATTGCAAGCATAAAGCACAGGCGTAATCGGTGTATTTCTATCCGAACGTGTTATCCAACCTTAGGGTGGTACTAAACAACAGGGGCGCATAATCGCCGGAGACTTAAATATCAGTAAAGAAAAACGATTGCTTGCCTGTCTAGCAATTAGTCTCCACTATGACAATAGAAGAATTATAATGGATCCTCAATGTTACCAACGTGAAAAAATAATCGAAGCGGAACTGCAACTGCGAGATGAAGTCGTCAAGAGAACAGCTTTGCTTGTGAAATACAAGCGTATATGTAACGTTGTAGATGCTATTTGTGGAATCGCCTCGACAACAACTGTTGGTTTAGGTGTGGCGGGAATCTCACTCAAAGCAACTATTATAGGCACGCCAATCGGAGTTGTTGGAGCTATATCAATAGTAACCAGTGTGACAGGCAGCGCTGGTAAACAAAATTCATTATGATGAGATCAGCGAGTACGTGTTTATTACGAACTTCTTGCTGCAGCACAAAGTAGTCTCAATACAATTAGTAAACTATAATCGGTTCCTGTCGAAGATAAAATCGTTAGCGCAAGCGAGTACGAGACAGTGTTGACGGAAATGGAAAACTTCCGACAGATACGAAACCGGAACGCTAGCGACCAAACAGGTATTGGTAAGTAACCCTCAATACACATCACCGCGCACGCTGGGGAAAATTCCCATAGCGACCTTGATAATATGATTGCATTTCTGGAAATTATATTTTGTAAATCTAACTGCGCATGCATCGCGTGTAACAATCAAGCTAAAATACTTAAGTCATGGTGTACAAAAGGGCTGATTTATCCCAGTAATAAAAATCTACAACATACAATGTTCATCTCGTTTGTTTTCAGTCAATAAAATGAAATGCATTGATCGCAGTCACCTAAACATTGGTATGAATGTTATTTTTATACCAAGTATAGTTCTAACAAATGACATATGAACCACCAACCAACCCATCCATTTATCTAAGATCCCATCCACCCATCCATGATTCAATCCCTTAATATGCCTTGGCACAACACTTCGAAGGATAGACAGATAGGCATATAGAAATGTGTGTGTGTGTGTGTGTGTGTGTGTGTGTGTGTGTGTGTGTGTGTGTGTTACAATCGTGTAGCCACATAAAAACGTATTGTCTAAACTCAACTTGGCTAAAAATTAAAAAATATAATGGTTATATAATTTCTTGAAAAACTCTTTAAAGAAATTCATTAAAATACACACGTCTGCATATTTTGCTAGGCGTTCAAATGCTGAAATGTGCATATGGTGCAAATTTACACATGTGCAAATTTGCATTTGCACAACCTCTAGAGATGGTACAAATGTACACACCATGCACATTTACATATGTGTGCGAATCCGTTCACATAACAAAATTACTATTATGCTGAGACGCCGTAAAACGCTACTACCAACAAACAGGTATGTTCACTGGTGCATGATCACTATAGCATGAATTCTAGGTCACTGTCTCCACCTGATAACAATAAGTAGTCTTTCTAAAGAAAAATCTCACGCACCCACAGTTGGAAGAAAATTCCGGCTTTAAATAGATTCATTGACCTACTTCTCTTTCTCCCTGCGACCTAATTTTAAAAACGTTGCTTTCTTACCTAACCAAACAATGAATTAAATACAGTCAAGAATCAAGCTTTTTGGAAAGCTAATGTTGTTAAGCATAATTAATTCTTCTGCAAACAACTCAAGTATTCATTCCACTGTGCAGGAAACTATACTGCTAAGTAGGTAATATATGAGAGTTCTTGTGAACCACTAGTTAAAATTATGATAATCAGACCTTTTTTTCATCAGCTGTCCCCACGCACAACAAATAAAACAAAAATGATTGAATAATTAATTCAAATGCCAGCTCTCTCATATAGTACCCACTAATTACTGGACCACTTTCATTACTACTGAATACAACAACACAAAAACACCATCATCGCTGGACCAATTTTCTTTCTACTGCATAAAACAACACAAAACAACATCGTTGGTGTATCACTTTCCCAACTACTGCATAAAACAAAAACACTACCATATTCTTTGTCCAATTTCCTTAATACTGGATTTTTACAGATTTGCTCCAGAACTCTCCGATACCTTGCTACTTACAACCATAAATAGAATTGATAAAAAGCTAAAATTGTGGTACTTCAAAACCACACCACTAAATAATTTGAAATTCTTTGAACAAGATAAATGATGGAGCAAAGCTACATTGAGATCAGCTTAACAGTCTTCGGAGAGCTAATAGAGATATTGACTAAGTTCAACATAAGAGCAACAATTTCGGTATCATGACATAATGTGTTCTTGTTTACAAATTTGAATGATATTAAAGTGTGGTAAAAGTTAGTCGTGATACAAAACAACATTCAAGAGAATACAAATGTTAATTTGCCTATTTCAAACATCGAGATAGATAGATAGATAGATAGATAGATAGATAGATAGATAGATAGATAGATAGATAGATAGATAGATAGATAGATAGATAGATAGATAGATAGATAGATAGATAGATAGATAGATAGATAGATAGATAGATAGATAGATAGATAAATAGATAGATAGATAGATACATCCCACGGTGGTTTAGGAAAGAAGCTAATTTACAGATTGCACTCAATCATGAAAATATTGAGGAAAGCAGTATCGACCCTGGTATGGAAATGGTCAAAACTGTGCAGTTCGAAGAGGGATTGTATTATGCGTTTGATGTAGATAAATACACAAATTTGTATTCGGCTAATTTACTGCATAACTGGAAGATCTCTTCACCTTTGCCAGGTCAGTATATAGCGATTCATTAAAAACAGAGATAGAATTTGTTGGAAAAAAAGTGCGATTCAAAACAGCACTGATTGCAAAAATGTTGCAAACTGTTGAAATTAAAGTACCAGTTGTAGATTAGATGTCCTGTTGCTTTGCTAATCACGCCAAAAGACAATTCTGTCAAGCGTAACTGTCTGGATATCGTTATACCATTGTTAATGGCTGAAATACAACAGCTATTAAGACACCTTTAATACGATTCCGAAAGTATATAGCTTACACGAACATGAATTAATTGTTGGAACAAATTAAATGGGACAAAATTAAAATAAAAATGTCTGAATTTAAAGAACGCTTAGACGAACAATCTACATACACATTGCACAAGCAAGTGAGACATTTCCCGACAAACGGCACTATGTTACTCACGTGTATAACCAGTGGCAAGTAGACATTGATGACATTCTAGACTATCCAACATTCAACGATAAATATCAATACATGTTGACAGTGGTAGATGTGTTTCTTTTTTCTTGAAAATATGCCTGCAAAACCAAAAGGCGAGATGACATACACGACGATTTCAAAAGCTTCTTTAAACAAGGAAAGCCTAACAAGATACAGTTTGATGAAGGGAAAAGGTTTTACAACCAAAGAGTAAAGGGTTTATTTGACAAGCAAAAATCTATTAGTTTTCTACTTACTCAGACAAAACTGTATGTGTAATAGAAAGATTCAACAGAACTCTAAAGACTAGAACGTGGAAGTATTTCACTCACAATAAAATTAGAAAATGGATTCACTTTTTACCAAAGCAAATTCAACTATACGATAACGCTCATCATACATCAATATACATGACTCTGGTTGAAGCGAGTGAGGGACAAAACAGATCAAAACTTTCAATCAGTCTATTCGATTATTTAAAATTGGCGAAACGTTTGTAATTTCAAAATAACAAAAAACAAGACTTGCAAAGTGTTACCTTCCTAACTTCACTGAAGAAAAATTCTAAATCAGGCTTGTAATTTTATGTAATCTGGTTGTTTACAAACTGGAAGACTTAAATGGTGAGGATATAAAGGAAATGTTTTACGAAGAAGAGTTATCACTATACGACAAACAGGACGACGTATACAAGACCAAGAGAATGAAATTTAAAAAGTATATATTTCTGATATGATAGGATATTGAATATTATTTATAAAAAAATGGAACATATGTATCTCGTGGCGTCCAGTTGACGATCACTTTGTATTTCCGGTTCCACGGTTCTCATCGAATGGTCAAGGAGCCACCACGCATGGCCCGCTCCTCCCAGTCTGCCGAAGGATCTCTCAAGAGCCTGCTTATTCCATACAGTCCCGCTGATCCCGAGGCTTTGGTCCCTCACGGCAAGTAAACCAATATCGTCCTCAGAGCCAACGTCACCATCAACCTCAGCGTACGGCTTGCACAAAACCCCACAGAGTTCTACGACTCTCCGTCACAAAAACATATCTATAGCCAAAGATTGCTCCAGTAAAGTGGACAGCAACCTGAGAAAACTCGTTGTATTATTTTATACATCGAGAATTCACTCTATAAGTACCTGGCTGTGGCAAAAATGCACAGGCAGAGACCTCGAGGTAATTGGGTTTCTCACTGCAGTCACTTTGCTCGTGCAGCATTGGATGAACCGAACTCAGTATTTCATAATAGCTAAAGCCGAAAAATAAACCACCCTCGGGTAACGCTGTACGCGGCAACGAAACCCGAGTACATTTTCGTTCATATATAACGCATAAAGTACGCACAATTCCATGACAAGCAACGAGAAACACAACTGCTTAATCAACCATGCATTTTGTCTTGACAAAATTTTTACCATGAAAAAGTTTAGCACATCCATCAAACCTTCAATCACAAAGAATTACCACAAAATAAACAATAATCAGTTGATTTGGAAAACACAACTGCTTAATCAACCATGCATTTTGTCTTGACAACATTTTTACCATGAAAAAGTTTAGCACATCCATCAAACCTTCAATCACAAAGAATTACCACAAAATAAACAATAATCAGTTGATTTGGAAAAGGTTCTGACACCATGAAGTCAAAACGAGTACACCTTTCATTGTGTGCGGATTTACAAACTTTGAAGATCTAGTTTTCACAAACATCCTGTAGTAATTGCAATTGAGTTACTGAAATAAATGGAACAATTAGATGTACCAACAGTTGTAAAATGTCCCAAATATAATATGGAAAAATTTGATGGAGGAAATTGAAAACAAAATAGTTCCCCACAGATGCAGATACTGCGTAAAACAAACGAGATTAATATGGTATTACGGTGGCGAAAACGAAAAGAGTAAGGATCAAAATCAACAGAGAAATGCATGTAATTGTGGAAAAAGAGTAAACAGCGGATCGATAGTGTTATTGTATGATGTTTATATACTTAACTTCTGTCTATGATTACAAGTTGTATGGTTATTTGAAAATACATACTTAACTTTTGTCCATCGTTGTAAGTTGTGACATGTGTCAGGTAGGACAGTATTTTTCCATTAGCATTACTCATATTCGGATGTAACATAGGTCATGTAGGCATGTATATTTATACACAAATTTTGGTAAACAAAAGATCATTCGGAACATCATATTATTTTGGACTTGTGATTAGGACATTTATGATTATTTGGAATTTAACTCACAAATTGTAAGTGTCTTTTGAACTTTCACTTTTACTGTCTGGAAATAAATTGCTTCTTGATTTCAACTGATTTTATTGGTTTCACTTTCTTTCTGACCTAGAGTCGTAACAATATATTTGCAGTAGAGAAGCCATTTCCACACTTATTTTCTTATGTCATATAGCGGACTTCAGACTGTACAAAATAACCAGTACAGCACATCACCCTTATCACGTAACTCAGTGTAACGCTCAAGTGAACCAGAACATTTCACAACGTTTTAACGAGATACAAATTTCCTCACTGAAACTCAATTTTTCACATACAAGCCACAAAACATTTTTGAAAACTATGCTCTAAAATATGACAGTGATGAAACAATGAAACGAGACAGATTACAGTGGGACATGAAATTTTGGCAGAATCAACTAAAGTGGGCAACGTGGATGTCAATATCTGGCTGCGGTATTTGATACAGCAACGATTTCAAAATTCCAACAAGTCATGACTTGAAAGGCCTCAAGGGCAAAAATGATTAATTGATAGATAAAGGACCGGAGAAATATCAAACAGTGCACCAACTTGTTTGCAAATGTACATCAGATGTTGTAGTAGACCCTTACAAATGTGAATACAACTACGGGGAAGGTCTTGTTGAGTATAAATAAACATTGCCAGCTAATTAAATTAATTATGTAGTAGACAAAGAAAGCTAACAGAATGGACGTACTTCCTTCCGCAAAGCATTAGTGGAATGACAAATAAATGAAACTACAGATTGAATCAAAGTATCAGATCATGGATAATCGGCATCTTGGGTTCACAGGTTTAAAACAGAAAATGTATTGCTCAATCCCTTGCTACAGTATCAGAGAGTATAAAAAGCAAGAGAAACAGTACTTCTTACCAAATTTCCTAATATTCCAATAGACCGTACAACTGTTGATATGGTCATTGGAATCGCTGTAACACTTGCTACTATTGTTACACCCTCTTCTTTCAACGGCTGTTTAACCTTGTGTCTAATGGTAATGTTTTACTCACTTTTAAATTTATTTTCCAGATGTTTCTCTGAAACTTCTCTCCAGCTGTATTAAATGTCCAACTATTTGGACCCCTTTACCTGGAACACTTTTCAACTTTTGTTGTAAAACAGCCGTTTTGTTTGCATCTACTTCCCAGCTGGTGTCTTTTTGTTGCTCATCAATATTTTTTTTCATACGTCTCAATACCAAGTTTCACAAACAATTTTTGTGATTTGACAACTTCTACAGCAGTTACAATTTCCTTAATTATCTTTCCTCTTCTATAGTAAATATTTCATCTGCAGGTGGATGTGCAGTTTGAAGTTCTCCATTTTGTTCATCAGGAAAATATTGTCTTATTCTAATATTATGAATCAATTCATTTTCTTTCAGTTTCGAATTGCATAATAAATTATTTTGTTTTGCGAGCCGTGGATTTGTAATACTGAAACCTTGTATCTCCAATTCCACTTCTAGTTCCTGTATTGGTTGCCTTTGTATAACAGTAGGTTCAATCGGATATTTAGGTTCCGTTTCCTCTGATTCACCAGTATGTTAAATCGGATATTTAGATTTCTCAGTAGGTAACGCGCATTTCTGTCTTGCCTTGTCGAACCTAACATGGTAAAAATTCACTACCTGTGTTATTTGATATCGTTCTAAGAGCCAGTATTTTTCTAATGCCCCATTTCCTTGATATTTGGACTAGACAATTATTAGGTTTTTCTATATAAAAAATATGCTAGATTTTATTTTCAAGTCATTGCGAATCAAATCATATTGATTTCCATTGGTCTTCAGTCCCATTTTTATCTGTTCCATGTAGTAGTCAATAAGTCTCAGCGAAACGCTTTCCAAACTAGATACTGCTGTAAATCCACTAGATAGACATATAGTATCATCAATATATATGTGTTGTGCATTTTCCACATCATTATCTTCATATGCAGGATTTTCAAGTTCATTCATTTCAATATCATCACCATCTTCAGACATTTTTCTCCCTTTTAAATAGCAAATAAAAATGGATGTCACAGTTGGAAATAGAATTAGGATTTATCGAAGAAAAAACAGATCCATTGATTCTGTAACAGCACATGGAATAGCACCTGAAACTGAACAGTACAAACCGGAGAAGAACATACATATTGCAAATGGAACATATACAGAGATAATCGGTTATTGCTTGGTTAAAAATAATTTGGAAAACATGTACAAGAAAATGCCAGATCTGCAAATCAGTATCAGATGTACTAATTTTTAACGTGACATTTATCAGCAAAATTCTGCAGTCTAATAACTTGAACATTTTATTAAATGAACTGAAAGATGACTACATGGCATCTAGTGGAATAAGATAAGATATTTCACTGGATTTTTGTCACTCAAGCTAGGCTTGCCTCTATCCGCGTTACGTGGTAGGTTGATAACATTTTAACATGTAGAGTTCAACAAGACAGCGGAAGACATGTGAAAATGGTTTTTTTTTTAAATGGTTGATAATAAAAATGTGTACTTGTTGTTTTGTTTTTGATACATTTGTGCATTTAACCACACTCATTACAATAGTTGACATTACAGGAGTAGCTGTTTACTGAGTAGGTCGTACAAAGAAAA
This sequence comes from Margaritifera margaritifera, assembly GCA_029931535.1. Classification (NCBI taxonomy): domain Eukaryota; kingdom Metazoa; phylum Mollusca; class Bivalvia; order Unionida; family Margaritiferidae; genus Margaritifera; species Margaritifera margaritifera. Next base: position 2,645,288 of record JAQPZY010001597.1, read on the forward strand.
TAAATTACACAATGCTGTCCAAAACTCTCATCACTGATACAATTAGGCAACTTGAATAACTAGATGTATTGTATGGTGATCTTAAATCTTTTCATTGAACGTCACTTCATCATGTTTTAATCTGTTTTCACCGGATATCATGTATCTAAATCTAATATTAGTCCAGTGAAAACATTTTCTCTGTTTATCTATATCAGACAAACCGGACGAGGCATTTGGTATTACATGATCTATCAAGCTGATATTCACTCACAGCGTCAAGTTTTGTAAAATTTAGCCATCTACGATAGGATTCAATTGATGAGATATCTAGTGTTTTCAATGTATCTGATTTGATGTTGCCTTTTAATGCTCACAAAATTCTTCATCTTCATATGAATTAATCTGAACTTGTCATCATTGTGTTACCTTAAATTTAGAGATTCTTTGGCAGCTTCTTCACAGCTTCATGACCTTATAACTTGTGCTAGATCTCTCTACAACGACTCGATAAAAAGATACATTAAATTTACCGAAAGCGCAGTTAAATTTCAAACGGTATCTGGAACTTCAATGTATGCATTGCCACTAATACATTCAAAGTTAGAAAAAAAACAAAATTCAGTAGCAAGAAGATTAAAGAGACGATGCAAACTTATAAATATTAAGTTCCAGTTGTAAAACATTATCCTGTTGGTCTGTTATTATCACCGGAAGATGATTTATCAAATGTAAAGTATTCATTTCATGTAATTATTCCGTTTAGTTCAATGAAATTTGTATACACATGCATGTTATGCCCTCAGACACTTTACCTTTGACTTTTAAGTTTCGTCGCTTTTTTTTATTACTTTTTTTCCTGTTCTATGGTCTCAATATACATTTAGCGAAGCGAAGGATTATGGCATTATCCTCCGCCTCGCTGAGCACAGAGAGGTGCCTGAGTAATACAAAACTTGTGCACGCCTTTGACGAGATTCGAACCTACACTGTAAGGGTATACTGGATCTAATGTCCATACGAATTTTCTATGCCACAGACAGCGTGTGAAATTAGCCTTAAAAAATAAAAAAGAGATTTCCATTCAAAGCTTAAGCTGAGTTATTTAATTCAATTTATTTTTATGTCTGATACATTCCAATACCATATGATTGTTTCAATTATTTATTTTATTTTTAAAATGGTAAGATCGCGAGAAACTACTTATACACGTAACATATAATTCACTTTTAAAATTCATTTTAAAGTATTTAGCCGTTACATATCACCAGGCCTCTATATATTTGTGAAAGCTATTCAACCGTAGAATAATGATCGCCTCTCATAAATAATTAAAATATAATTACTCTTTACTGTGTATGGCAATTTTTTTTTTAAATTTTGATATACTTTAACACGTGCACAAACAACAGCTATCGCTTGAAATATGTTTGTTTCGTAATTTGAGACGTACATTATTTATCGCACAGGGTAAGCACTCTACGGAAGACTAATTAACAGACTAATAAACATACATAGGCGAATAAATAACAAATTACACAAACATACAGTTTTATGAATATATATATATTTATGTATATATATATATATATATATATATATATATATATATATATATATATATATATATATATATATATATATATATATATATATATAGTAAGCATATAAATCGAAAGAGTAAGTTTATTATCTCCCTTAGCCTACCGCATGTAGAAGAGCCTACTACATCGTATCTATATAAACACGGGGGTAACACATTTTCCTGATTTTCATACTTCAGCTAAATCAGAAATTATAACACGTGTCTCTTGTTTATTCCCCTCTTTTAATCGTGCATGTAATTTTTATTTTGCTTCTTTATCTCTGTGTTGAATATATTCACTCTGATTTTCAATTTCCTTGAAAAATCCGCCATGACGTATCCACTATCACCTGTATGTTTTTAAAAGTATTGCTGTAATCTCTGTTACTTTGTTTCACGTTTTTCCATCCCTTCTATTTTCTTCTCTTTTATTCATTCAACTGTCACATTTTACAGTCTTCATTTATTTGCCGGACTACAATTACAACAGTTGAAGTACCTGGAATGGGTAGTAGTTGCAAAAGTAAATGAGTATCGGTCACGTTCCTTCCTGCTGCCATACTATTATATTTTTTAGGGCAAAGACGTTGTGAAAAAGTTGCTACGCAGTAGCTGAAGAAGGTAGCTGGTGTTCTTTACCCATCTCTCTCTCTCTCTCTCTCTCTCTCTCTCTCTCTCTATATATATATATATATATATATATATATATATATATATATATATATATATATCTTACATACATAATTGAATTTATTATTTGCCATCTAAATGGATTTGTCCGAAAGACATCAATCTCAAGAGACACGTCAGAAGGTGTTGTCCTCACTCTCTCTCTCTCTCTCTCTCTCTCTCTCTCTCTCTCTCTCTCTCTCTCTCTCTCTCTCTCTCTCTCTCTCTCAGTTTTGAACAAGGCGAAAAGCAAGGATAGCGCTATCCATCATTAGTGATTTGTTTATTTTCAAACTAAAATGCATTGAAAATGGTGTATTTAAAAAAGCCTTGGATAAATATAAAATTATAGGAAGACCAATAATGTAAATTGTACAGTGAATACATTTGAAATAATAATAATAATAATAATAATAATCACAAGAACAACAAGGACAAGATGTACAAACTAAACAAACTGAGCAATATGCGAATGTTTTCCTCTAATGTAGGGGCAACGCTTACATAATGAACACTGCACGGATCCACGAACTTAATCCCCTCTCCCAATATACATAACATGTAGCATTAATTAAGCGAACAGAAGTAGTGCACGAATGAATAGGTAAAATTTCACAACGCCTCAAAAGTCTAATGGCCAAGAATCAGGAAAAACCTAGTGTTAAATGTCCTAGTAATGTATTACTTTCAAACATTGATAAAAAAAGAGCGGTACGTGGTTTGTTTAAAGGACATGTTGGTTCGATATAAATGTGTTCATACAATATTACAACTTAGCAAAACGTTTCACCAGAGCTCCATATGAATAAGTCCCTAAAAGTACTATTTTGTTTTCAATTGGTTTGTCCGTTATTTTCCCATTAAGTGACTTGGTGTAATTTGTATGTAGCACGAATACTCAAGCAATTGTGTTTATCTTTTATTTTCATACGAGCTTATTCATTTAATCTTACAATACTTTACACGGCGCTCATTTAGCAAATAATGCAATATTGACGATTTATACTGATTCCATCGAGAATCAAATTATAAAAAGAAACAAAAGAAAAACAAACGAGGAAAATATTTACAAATCTACATGTTTTATCGATAAATTAACTCTTACATGTAAACCCAAAGACTCTTGCACTGTAATTTATTTGTAAATCGGGTAATTTATTCCACAGAGTATAAATGACAAGCAACTTGCATTCTGGTCATTAGACAAATAATCTAATTTTTTTTTTTTTTTTTTTTGCTGGGGCATAAATAAAATACCTAAAGAAGATTTTCGGGAAATTCGTGTTTAACACTGGCTTATTTAGGCTAAATATATAAAGAAAGAATCATAATTGGTATAAATAAAAATATATTTTTATGGTCACGACTATGTTTCCGTTAATAATTATTAAGGGTTACAATTTTGTCTTATGTTGGTTGCATAAATTAGATTTGTATCTAAATTAACGGAAAAAAAAATTACACAATCACACTATACTTACAATCAAAACTTAATGCCAAAAGGTTTTGTTGAATAAAGAATACGGGAACAACAACAACAACAATAAGTTCAACGCTATGATATGCATAAGCCTAAGAGACACAAAGAATTCAAGTGTCAATCAAAACTTCGTGCACTCTCAGACAAAATAATAATAATAATAATAATAATAATAATAATAATAATAAAGTATATTACATGATTGTGGTATCTACCTTGTAGAGCCGTTTTTCTAATCCATCTGACAGTATGAGTGAACAACTTTTGTTCTTTAGTATCTGATGATACGACTCTTTAATCCAGTTACGTTCTCTATTTAGTAGACCCGACACAAGCATTTCTCATGGGTCAATTCAACAGTATTTTCATTAATCAAGTAAGCTTAATCAACTGCCTGTCATGGCCTGACACAATTATTGATTGACACATCGATCTGATTCTCTGTCTGAATTCTGTGATCGAGCAGCACTGGACGTCTGCCGACTGGTTAGAGAAGTCGGCGTTGCTGTGGCTGTTGGTCACATCACCAATATATACTGTCCCGTTGCACCTGATTGGCTTGTTTGTCTTTCTGACGACCCTGTTGGCCTTTGGATTCTTGGAGGGCCAGGTCGAACCCTGGCTTGAGCATGATCTTGACCTCGAGCCGCTTGCCCCGTAATTGGTCTTGGCGGCGGCTGGGTCGGCAATTCGTCCATGTCTTTGCCAAACAGTTGTTTCATGGCATCCACCCAGTAAATTTCCAACCAGTACTTCCTGCAGGCCATGATCTTGTGCACTGCTCGTTTGGTTCCACCTATAACAATATCACTCATCACCAGAAATCGGTTTTGCACGGCGCTCAGCTTGTAAAAATCGTTAGCATTCTTTCCACAGAGCTCGTCATCCAGGAAAATGCATTTGTTTATCAGGATTGCCGGATTTAGGAGGTAGCCTAGAATGATCAGGCGTTTTGTCTCATCCTCCGTTAAGCGAAAACTCCAGTATTTTGTCAGTCGATTGATGTCTGGATCCGCGTCTTTGAGGTCAAGAACTGTGCACATGCTGTGTATATAGTACATCAACCTTGCTCTCGGATCTGGGTTCACTTCCACATCCTTACCAAACTTCTCTACATCCACCTGGTCCCTTCCAATAACCGCCATTTTGTATCTGCTCCCTCTGTTTACGTCCTTTAGTTAACATTAATAGACGATCAAGTGCTATATTCTGTGTAATTGGATCTATCTGTTTGTTCTGAATGTCCCTTGTTCCTACTTTTATTTTATCTGGAAATTTCAATTCACCCTGACGTAATTCCAGTCACCGTTGCGATATGCTCTCTGTCTAATACTCTTTTGCCACTGTGAAATGATTCCAGTCGTTTGACGAGCTCTGAAAAAAAAAATGTTATCAAAACGAGATTCAGCCATACAATAACAATGCGAAACATATATAAATATCACACAGGTCTAGAACGAACGGGGTAGTAACAATTATAATTCCGGTCATACGCAAAGGTTGATTTCATGTGAGAATTCTTCCTAAATTTAAGCTGAGATCACCATTTTTTTTTTTTTAAATTTAAAATTTATATTAATTTACGTAAAACGGAGGAAGTCTGGTCAAGTCAATTTTGAGTTAATCGGTTGTTTCAAAGTCAATATTATAAGAGCATCAAATACTAACAGAGACGCATTCGAGGTGCATCAGTGGGTAATTAGTGTCTGTTAGTTTTTGGAACAGCATGCAATGTATAAGTGATTAATTTCTGATATCACCCACCCCCACCCCCATTTCTTTCAGTTATGTGTTCTACTTCACAAAATAACTACCCATGTCTGTGTGGATCAGAGAGAAAGTGGTAATGAAGACTTTTATATGAATCGGTAAGTCAAACAAATGAGTAAAAGGAACACACACCATGGCGTGGTGGAACGGGGTAGACCAGGAAAAGACGCCATGCTGTTGTGGTGATCGTCATATGGTTGTTGTTGTTGTGTTGATTTGTACAGTATGCCTACGATTATGTATGAGATTATGTAGAAAGAAAGAAAGAAATGCTACTGCAATAAGCAAATTGGTCCTTGAGCGAACATACAATATTACTTTAACGACATTGAGGGCAGGGTTATGCATCAGTATCGACTTGGTATGGTAAGCTTATCCCTTTCCTCTGTCATATCTCTCAAGTGGGTAGACAGGTAAACTAAATTAAAGCATGCACATGTAGCCATGTACAAATTACATGTATCTAAACTACAAAACAGGCATAGATTTGTCACAAACTCTTAACCTCGTTGTAGTTCAAAGACGGGAGTGATTCAGGTAAATTGGGGATGAGAGCAAGGCAAAACACTCTTGCAGAAAAGACTGTTGTATTACACGAGTCAAGTCCCTTGCAAAACAGTTATACGATTTTACATGCTGTAATGTTCTGTCACCGTGCTGAGTTTTTGCAACAAAACATATGTTCCATTGAAAACTCAGGTACCATCACCAGATCCAGCAATGTGAGAGAATGAAACTAAAGTACAATTCGTAATCGGACAAGTACACTTTCTAGATATAAGACTGACTGTATGAAATATTGATGATTTGGAGCCAGAACTTAACAACAGCTTCTGGAATAATCTGTCAAAATACAACGATAGTGGTGGAGGTGTGGTATTATGGGAAAGATATCACAGGTTGGTTTTTTTTACCCCATTTAGGGTACCTCCTCCTCTCTCTGTCTCCCGTTTCGAAGCTGCTTTTCGAACATGTCACGATTAAGGAAGCTTTTTTTTTTAATACTCTCAAATAGAAATAAATCTAGTTATCCGAGAATATACTCCTCTTCCAAGATATCCTATCCCAGACATATGATGTTATGCTGCTTTTGTAATATGTAAAAATTATGAAATAAAATAATTTACTTTGTTCTTTCTCAAAACTCTCATATAATTGAAATACTGATTAAAGGATATTTTCTACCCTCAATGTAGAACATCTCCCACACAAATATGTAATATGTTTGAAAATAGAAAGAAATCTGAGATTCTTTCCAACACTCATGCCAAATGTGAAATAATTGGCTTCCTACTATAATGGAAGATGGGTATCAAGCATGAAGTATTGGCTGTTGGGGAGGGACGAAATGGAGATGAACGTTCGACTTTATTTCGGGGGATTTCCTATCTGTAACGGTGTGAGAAACTCCACAGACAGTGTGTCTATGTCTAAATCGTGATGCTGGAAATAGATTGTGAATGTTAGGTAAGGACGATATTCATGATATGGGTGAGTAAAGATATTGACCGTGATAATGTAAAAACAAATAATTGAGAGAGAGAGAGAGGGGGGGGGAGAATAAAATTTCCGACCCGTAAGCTGATGGTGTTAAATAACATTAAATCTTGAGTGGAATTTATAAAACGTTTTAGGCATCTTACTTTTAATTCAGTTGATATAAAGGTACTGCTGTACAATTTAAAACCTCTGTAATGATACATTTTCATGTATACTTCGAAGTAGATTAGTTGATAACGATGAAATTGTTATGCCATAAATTCAGTTTTCTTCACATACATGTTTAATTTTCTTTCAAAGTTTTGACTTTCGTTCTCAGTCTAAGATGGAAGTTGAGTTTGAGGCCAATCCATAAGATAAATATTAAGATTTGATAAACTTTCAGGTCGCAACCGCCTACAAGCACATATTTTCTCAATTTAATCGATCTATTTTGTCAGCTGGATCTTTTCCCGAAAAATCTTAATTCAGGCTGTCGCAGAGAGTTCACGGAAGTAGCTGCATTAATTAAAATAAGACAAACAATTCTAATTATCTGACCATGTTGTAAGATTTATGATTTAAATTTAAGACGGGACTTCATCATGGTCGATCTTGATGTCGATCGAAATTGCCATGCAATGTATGGATATTTTACAAACGAACGATAAATCAAGCCAACTCTCGTAATACTAGTACCTGGTTTTAATGCATTTGATTTGCAATCATTTCTTATTTAATTAATTTTTGTCTTGCAGCACTTATTATTTGCAAGTTAAATATAAGCAACATTCAGTTCTTTGATGATAATCTGAAAAATGTTCATCTAATAAATAAAATGTGCAGCAAAACCTGTCCTAACGGACACATAATTAGGATGAACACCAAATCAAAACCAGGCACATTTACAAACCTGTCCTAACGGACACATAATTAAGATGAATACCAGATCAAAACCAGGCACATTTACAAACCTGTCATAACGCACACATAATTAAGATGAACACCAAATCAAAAACAGGCAGACTTACAAACCTGTCATAACCCACACATAATTAAGATGAATACCAGATCAAAACCAGACAGATTTACAAGCCTGTTGTAAGGCACACATAATTAGGATGAACACCAAATCAAAACCAAACAGATTTACAAACAGTTTTTAATACAATTGCAATTTAGCTTGTATGATTTACCATACAGTTTATTCATAGTAATTAGTATAACACGTGTGATTTAGAATACATTTTATACACAGTAACTATTATAACACGTATGATTTACAACACATTTTATTCATAGTAATTATTATAACATGTATGATTTACAATAAATTTTATACATAGTAATTATTATGACACGTATGATTTAGAATACATTTTATAAATAGTAATTATTATAACACGACTTTAGCTCAACCAATGTCATAGTCATATTTGTGTTTTATATTATTTTTTAAAATTTTCATCTCGTCATAAAACGCAGATGCAACTAAAGGGAAACAATCCGCGAGTTCGTATAGTATAGCACGTGTATTTTTAATTGTTGTGTGACCACGGATAGACTTCATAACTCTCTAAAATTGCAATGGTTTACATTTTTGATACTGTTTTCGTTTGTTTTTTTTTTAATTTTATTTTGTTTGTTTGTTTGTTTTAATAACCAAGATCTAGCAATGTCAAACCACGAAAGACGAACAAACAAAACACAATGACGAACACAAAATCTACTTATATTTTAAAACTCAAAATAATATTCGCTTTTAATATCTAGAAAGAAAAGATATAACAACAACCAAGTCATGAAGAGAAAACGTCAGGTTTTGCTCAAGACTTTAATAGAAACAATTTACTTAGTATTTTAATATGCAGAAGGTAGTAAGCCTGTCGTAGATGTTCGGTATTGATAGTTTAATCATCTGCTTGTGATGAAACAAAAAAAAAACACACACACACACACAAAACCACAAAAAAACTGATGCATGTTTTGGTAGAAAGACGTTTTCTTCAATAATTAAAAACGAAAGAAAAATAAAGAAAAGGAAAAATCTCCAGTCGTAAATCATGATAAATGAGGAACTCACAGTTTTGTTAGGTAACGTTTGAAGGCGATGTAATTCATCAAAGACTTGTATTGAAACTGTAATTACAGAAGGGTGTACATCTACAAGAGCCAGTTCAGATATTTATTTAATATTGCACAAAGCAACATGCCTGGTTGGAAATCCTTTTTAACAATGTCGACAACTAAAGTCTTTAGAGTCATTCAGTGTGGATTGTTAATGCCCATGCTAGTGTAAGAGGAAATTGAAGTCTTCAGACATCGTATCCATCTTAAATTGTGAAATGAATCGTAATCATTTTGATGCCAACTGTCTCAAGATCATCTGTTTCACCAACATTCATCATCAAAATCTTCATCTGGTTCTTCTCTGTATTAGTCGTTTAATCACTGGTTGTTATACTGAAATCCAGTAAATGTTTCAATTGATCCATTGACCATTGTGATTTCATAATATTTAAAATCAACATGGCACCTGAGCCAGTAACTGAGTCAAGTACAGTCGAAGGATTATCACATTTACGATCATCCTTTGGTATTAGACATGCTGGACATTATTTCATCTATAATTATGAAATTTGAGCACAGGCGTCGCGTGAATCTTAAAGTTTGCTAGCAGGCAATAAGCATGTAATTTGGGTTAAACAGGATTTTATCAGACAATGCTAAATGAATTGTGATTTCATTAATATTTTAGTTCTGTATAAGCAAATGTAAGAACTGTAGAGACGGTTGTGTTTGGTTCACTGTACATAAATTCATGAATAATTTGTATTAAGTAGAATGTGTGTCTGCACCTCCAGTGATTAACGGTTTTATTAGTTTTGTATTTTCAATTGGTAATACTTGTAAATTTAATTCTTGGCGAATGAACTGCAAAGACGTTTGTTTGAGCCTGTCGCGCAAGAGAGGCAGCACCTGTTGCATCAATAGCAAGTTCATCAGAACATGGTACATCCTCTTCATTTCTTGTAAATGAAGATTTAGGGACTATTTAATATGTGATGCTTAAAATCTATCAAATAGTTGCAGTTGATGAACTAATCTTGTGACTTTTTCAACAACCTCTGTACCTTGTGAGTTAAGTTGGAGGTCTGCTTGTTTGTTTTGGTGCAACCATGTCAGCCTCCTTTCTCCAAGGTAAATACAAGAAAAGAGTTTTGAAGGCTATCTTACGTCAGTTTTATCCAAGAGCAATGTTTTTAGACAAGTTGGGTTGATCTTTTGTAAATCCGATTTTCATGTTTTGGAATCTTATAACGTTTTGCCTCTTTTGGAACTTCTTGTACCTTATTTGGAAACAACTGTAAATTTAGTTACAAAATCAGTGAGACACATTATTCCAGAGGACACCACGTAGTCTCAGTTCATAATAGTCTATTCTATTTGGAAGGTAGTTTTTCAGGAAAGTCAGCAGCTAGTTCTTCCAATTGACTATTTGTTTTCAACATGTTTGTTCATTTAGTGTTTGGTTGTGCATTGACACAGTTTGTTGATCATCTGGATTGTTCAAGGAGTTGTCCACAAATAATGTATGTAGCTTCCTGTACACTCGTCTATCGTTGTGTAAGTAAAGTGTTTCCTATTGTGACAAGTGTTTGTGAGAATGTAAGGGTTGTTGCGCATTTTTAAAAAATGCATCTGCCAGTGACTGTTTACACTTGTATGGTTAAGGCTTGTTAATGTAAGCACATACAACTGCTCCATACTTACAGTTAATTGAATGACCATATAAGATTGGAACATCTTTAGAACACCTAGGGTTTTATGCAATTTACCAATTGATCATTTTCAATTCTTAGAGTTTCATAAAAGAGTTGCGCGGAGAGGATCAATGTTAGTTTTTAATGTAGTTTTAAAGTGCAAATTGGAAATTGATATGTATATCTATGTCTGTGAATGTGATTGGACTTCACACAGGTTGCTAAATCATCATCATCAGTGTGAATGTTGCATCTGATACACACATTAGTGCATGTATATGAGGAAGCCGCGTGTTTTAGAACTAAACTTATGACCAGTAATCTTGAACCTTTCCCATTGGTTTGCTTCATGCAAATATAACATGTTACATCTGGGAATTTTATTTATAATGGAAAAATATGCGGCAAAAGCAGGATTCTATATTTGTGATGATACTTTAATGAATCAAAATCGTGTGATGATTAAAGTTTCATTAAGTCGGATCACTGAAGATCATTAACTAAGAATGCTAGGAGAAAGGTTGATGGTCTCAGTGTATAGAATCAAGCTCAAGATCCTGTACGTTCACTTTGCAATACGCGGAGTTTTCTGTAAGGGTTTTCAGACACGCATATAAGTTATCCAATACTGTTGATGTTCAATGTCATCGTGTTTGATGTCGTGCATAGAAATTATCCAATATTGTTGATGTTAAGTGTCAACATGTTTGATGTCGTGCATAGAAATTATCCAATAATGTTGATGTTCAGTGTCAGCGTGTTTGATGTCGTGCATAGAAGTTATCCAATACTGTTAATGTTTAGTGTCAGCGTGTTTGATATCGTGCATATAAGTTATCCAATACTGTCGATGTTCAGTGTCAGCGTGTTTGATGTCGTGCATATAAGTTATCCAATACTGTTGATGTTCAGTGTCAGAAGATTTGATGTCGTGCATAATTAGTGGATTGTCTGAATTTAACTATGGTTGCTAAACTTTGTAGTTATTTCTTCTGAAGTATATTAAAAATTCATGTTTGAAGATAATGCTAAAGTGAAGGCTTACTATTTCTTTCACGTTCTATAACTCCGTTGTTTCCATGTTGATAAAGTTTGACAAAGGTAAGCTCTTCTCAATACAAGTGTCTAAAAAATACATCTATTGGCTGCCCAGATGCTCTTCGTTATGTTTTTCTTTGGTTATTTAGAGTTTTAAGATTTTCTTATCTACAATGTTCTAATGGAATGTGGAATAGTCATTGGTAGAGCTAGATTGAAGAAGTTGTGATGATCCTTTATGATAAGTGTACTAATGTACACTTGAAACTGTGTAGGGAAAATCCTGATTATTAATATTTATATTTTTGTAAAGCGCATTGATGCGTTGTAACCAGTTCAAAGCTTCATATATTTTTGTTAAATGTACTGAATATAGATGTAAACTTGTCTGATATTTGCCCTTTTCCATTTTGAGCATAGTGACGATGTTAGTATCTTTAATAGTCAGAAGCAGACTTTGATGTAACTGTTGATATTCTCTGGCATATGTCATATTCTAGGGTTTCATAGGCATTTGATAAAGGATTCATCGTAGAATTTTTACGGTTCTTTGCTAGAATAGCGTTTTCAAATTCTGGAGTTTCGGAAGTATTTGATAAATGGGTTCTTGTAGATGTTGATATTTCCTCGTTAGGATGTTTTTTTCAAATTCTGGAGTTTTGGCAGTAATTAATATATCAGTCAGTAAAAGACTCTGTGAATTTTATTTTATTAATATGCTACAAATGTGTCAACGTCACTCACCAACTCTCCAATAATGCTCTTTGCACCATCTTATTCATGGCCTGGAAATCTGTCGCCGTAACACCGAGCAACTTTTCTGTAATTGTATTAAATGCTGGCGTTCCGATTTTGTAATCATTGTTCACATATTTAATCATTAGCAACAATTTGTACAGTACTTTTTGTTGTTTTTTATGCTTTTCACATTGATAGCAACACTATTTGCTAATAGGTACCACTTTCAAACTGTGACTACAAAATGTCTTTGGGGATCCTGAATACAAGGCATTGCCTGTTCTCACCCCATACCCCGATACACATATTTATCGGTCAGAATCTTCACATCTTTGCTTGGGTGGAATATCCGTTAACTTGACTGTTTGAGGGTGGACCTGACATTTCAGGTTAATGTCTGCTGAAGCATTTGAAAACCATTCTAACAGGGCCGGATTAACCCATAGGCTAATAAGGCTACAGTCTTAGACTCTAATACTTTAGCGCTATTAGACTTAGGCCCCTCATAACCTTAATCCGGCCCCGCCAGCCAGAATGGCGCTATATGCTTAAGCCTTTATAACTGTATCCGGCCTCGCCAGCCAGAATGGCGCTATTAGCCTTAGTCCCTCATAACCTTAATCCGGCCCCGCCAGCCAGAATGGCGCTATAGGCTTAAGCCTTTATAACCTTAATCCGGCCCCGCCAGCCAGAATGGCGATACTAGCCTTAGCCCCTCATAACCTTAATCCGGCCCCCCCAGCCAGAATGACACTGTAGGCTTAGGCCCTTATAACCTTAATCCGGCCCTGCATTCTAATTGCTGTGTTTTCCTTGCTGTATGTGGATCTGTAATGATCTTGGTACTTTTGGAGGTATTGACGGAATATGATTATTCCATGCTCTAATTTTTCCATCTTGTATTTGAATGAGAGAGTTATCTTTGAATTTGATGTTGTAATCATCTTCCTGGTACAAGAAAACATTAACCCGAGAATCTGATCCATCGGTGATAGTTATAGTTATTTCTTTTGCTATGAACAATGTTAACTTCATTTTCCATTACACAAATATATCTTAAATTTATCAGTGAACTTATGGAGGTGGGTCGGAGGGGTGGTCGTTGCGGGGGGGGGGGGGGGTAAAGCATCTTTGATTGTAATTAAGTCTTGAGATTGTTCAGTAACAATGATGTCTACAGATAGTTTTTCTTCTATGTAGATTTGTCCGTGAAGATTATTTCAGTACCAACTGTTGCTGGCTTTTGGTACAGTTTGTAATCTTCAGGAACATCTTTAAAGACGATATTTTCCACAATACGAACTGTTCCAACCTGCAACGTTTCACATTTCTCAGTATTGTTCTCAAAGAATATAATGTGAACCGCTCTAGTTGAATCACCAAAAACAATGTATTTAACTCCTCTACCCGTAACTTTACCTTTTGGTTTAATCATCAGCTTGGCACAGATATTTGTTTAGGATTGTTCAGATAAATTATTTATTGCACTCAAGGCCAGCATTCTGGAAAGAATCGTGATACTAAGGGGAATTAATAATTGAACTTTTAAAGGTTTTTCCATTAAAATTAGACACAGGACAAGTCTAGGTTAATAAAAGGAGCCAACGACGATAGTGAGTTTATTATTTTAGCATAGGATTGATTCTTCCATTGTTAAAGAGATAAATACATTTTGTGCCAGCCCACAAACAGTTCATTATGCGTTTAAGACATAAAATTACGCCATAGAAGCACTTGGTCAAGTGTATCGTAGCACTGAATACTTGACGGTGAAAATGTCGCCAATAGAATGGCCTAAAAGGTGGACGGAAACTGGAGAAAATTGGAGTACCCTGAAGAAAATAAATTCGACTATAGACGAGTGACCAATATCCCTTGCATGCTATGAGACGTCAGAAGTGAGTTATTTATTGTATGACTGCCAACATTTTTATAACATTATAGTGACGATGATGATGAGGCAAATGTATGAAAACAATGAATCAATGCAACAATATTTATCAATGCACCACACAGAACTGAACATAAAAGTTTCAAATGAATAAATTATATATCTTTTGATGTACGACTGAGTGACCGACAGAAACATTGTGAATTCACGGTGGTCTATTGGCAGCCAAAGTGACCTTATCGTCTGAAGACTCATGGGTTTATGTTGGTGGTCGGGATGAGCTGTAATTTTCTTCTCTGATCTGGCATATTGTTTTCATATCCTATGAAAGACAGAACTTTGTGTGCTGGATAATATGGTACAAATGCGCAAAATGTGGAGCAAATAAAGACAATTCTGAGCAGTTGCGGAGCCTAATTATTTTTACAACAAAACTACCAGCCCAACCCCCCACACCCCACTATTAAATAACGGGTCCTTTGGTGTAAAGAAAATTAGAAAACGAACGTCATAAGTAACATTTTGAAACGAATGCCGAAATGTGCCTGACGATATTATTTTTTTAATCAATCCTTGTCTCTTATATGTTTTCGTTTTAATTCATATTTAAGTGGCAAATTAAGTACCTTTTTAACCTTTGAATGTTATTGGTTCAGAAACTGCGCAATACAAAATTTGACGGTAACGTACAAGTAAGTTAAGGTATGCCCTTTCCAGCATGTAATATTCAACTGCCCATGTCGGCGAATCCAGTAGGTTTCTTTTTCGTTCCTGGGTTTAAACTTCCGTTCAGATTGTGCGCAATTCCAGTTAAGACAACATCGTTGAAGGTGGGACTCATTCCCAATTGTTTGGTCATCTAGTCAGATTAATTCTTTCATTGAGGTTTTTCTGTGTCCCCAACATAGTGGATGGCATAAATCCTGTACGCGATGAGACAAACTACATTTCTGTTTCGCGTTATAGTACGGTTGGAATATTCAGCTTTTCATCTATATTTGTGTTAAAAAAATTGTGTTGGTTTAGTTTAAACATATTTTATTGCCATATTTACAGCACATGGGATCGGGCTACAAGTTCTCACATCTTAGCAACAGCTCTCCCCCAAATACACAAGTAGGTACATGAAAAGTGGCAGGGACTAACAGTATGTGTATATACTTATGCGTGGATCATAACTTCAGTGCATTAATACAAGTCAATATCGAAAAATTCATCGTACTAGAAAAGTGAACACCAAATAATTGTAAAACAACTAATTTAAAGAAGAGAAATGAAGGGGGAGATGGGGGAGGGTCGATAAAGGGATTCCTTGAAGGGTGTTGGAGGGAGATTATGCCAGTAGGTAGTTTGTCTTGGACGATTATTGAAATCTTTTAGTATCTTTAATATAAGTCTGGAAGATTTCAAAGATGCGGGTGTTTAGGTCATTTACCAGCTCAGCTGATCTAATCAGCAAGACATTACTACTAACAGGGTTGAATAATTGATTTAAGCAATTCATTAGTCTCAGTCTTAGTACTGTATATTTCTTACAATTAAAAATATATAGGTAGGCAGTCTCATCGTCCTCTCTACATGTGCACAATCGGCTATCAGTAAGAAAATTTGAAAATAAATCATTGTTTAAATCACTGCAGTTGTTTCTTATCCTAGTATGAATAATTGATGATCTCGTGTTACCACTATAATAATATAATGAGACACGATTATGTGTAGGTGAAATTTTACGTTTATCTATTTTACTGGATCCGTCAGAGTGTTCCAAACCTTTATTGTTGAAGATATATACGAATTTCTGGAGATTTCTAATCTAGCAGGTATTTGTTGAAAATTATTTCTATTTCGCAAATTATATTGTGTTGTGTATCCCACTAACGGAGGTACAAGATCTTGGAGGGAAGAGGGAGAAGAACCATATACAATTTTGTGAAAGGTACAGAGTGTATGAAATTTTCTTCTTTCCGATAATGGGAACCAACCGGTTTCTCTGTAAATATTATTAGAAGAAGCGCTACGGGTAAGCCGGGTTACAATTGTTCCCGCTTCAAGTTGCAGTCTTTCGATTCTTAATAAGTCAGCGGCAGAGCAATTTTCCCATATTGTATCAGCATACTCTAGGAGAAGGCGTATTTAAGAGACGTAAATTCTTTCTAGTGTTTTCCTACTTACATTTTATTTAATGGACCTCAAAACATTTAGCATTTTGGATGCACGTAAGCAGATATTATCAATATGTTTCGAAAAGCTACCAGAGTTAGTGAATGTTAGACCAATGTGTTTATAATGCTCAATAAAATGTAGAAGCTCAATTTGAAAGTCAAACTCGGGGAAAAACTGTGTCCAATTTGTTGGGGGAAAAAATCTTAACTTCGGTCTTTGAAGGGTTAAAACTTACTAGCCATTGTTCGGACCATTGGTTTATAGTCTTAAGATCAGAGTTAAGTACATATTCGATGCCGTTGACATTAGATGAGGAGTAAACTAATGAACTATCATCAACAAAAAGTCTTGTGACACTTATCAGATTATCAGCAATATCATATATATATATATATATATATATATATATATATATATATATATATATATATATATATATATATATATATATATAAAGGAATAATAATGGACCTAGAACAAATCCTCTGGGAAATCCAGCAACACATGTTTGTTCGTTGATTCGGATGTATTAGCAAATACTTTTTGAAGTTGGCCAGACAGATAGTTTCTTAGCCAACTAATTAATGAGAATCTAATCCGTATGTTTTTAATTTAAAGAGCAGACCTTTATACCAGACGCGATCAAAAGCAATTGAAACATCACACAATACTATACACACATCCGTGCGTTTGTTTAAAGCAGTGCATATACTATGGTAGATATCTATTAAATGAAATATGGTGGAGTTTTGGGGGAGAAAACCAGACTGATATTTATAAAGGAGATTATTTGAATTCAAATGGTTGTAAATAAACTTAAATATAACTCTTTCCGTTATTTTCCGGACACAGCTTAACAAAGAAATATATCGGTAGTTTTGTGGATCGTTGGGATTCCCTTTTTAAAATCTGTCATTACAATAGTTTCTTTCCAAATGTTGGAAAATTTGTTCTCTTAATGATTTATTGAATAACATGCACATAGGTTTGGCAATGGCTGGGGAGGCACCTTTTAACACTCGATGACTGATCTTATCAAGTCCACATGCCTTTTGACTGGGTAAGTTTTTATTTTATCTAAAATATCTTATTCTGTAATCATTATTTCTGATATTTTTACATTCGTCTTGTAATAGATTTGAGGTAGTTCAATGTTGGTATCATCAGCTTTGGATATTGTAGTGAAAACTGTTAAAACATTCTGCTTTTTCTAAATCAGTAAACGCTCTTACTATAGTTCCATCGTCTGTTGTGTACTCGATGGTGGTATCATATTAATTTTGTTCTGTTTAATTAAATGTCTAATTAGATGCCAATATTCCTTGGGTTGTATACCATGTTTTCAATGTTATCATATTTTGAGAAGAAAAAAAATTATTTTGCAATTTTTGTTGTTGTTGGTTGTTTACCCTATTTCTGATTTATTTAAATTGTGACAATGGCGTGGATTATTATTCTTTGTTGCTTTTCTCTTTATACGATCTCGCTTTCTTGTGGTTCTGTGCAATTTACTGTCATATCAAAATTTATCGTCGGAACGTTATTGTTACGAGTTTTGAAGGCACACATCTTTTAACAAAATCTGTAAACAAGGAGGTAAATCTAACTGCTGATTCATTAATGTTATAACAACTTTGAAATACAATTTCCCAGTTTGTATTTAAGATAATCTCATTTAATCTGCTAAAATCAGCTTTGTTATAGAACCAAACTTCTCTTTTGTAGCTTGAACAAAAATCAAATACACTTTTAATAATCAGAAATGTAGCTCGATGGTCACTGATAGGGTCAAGTAAAGTAGAAGAGATGTCAGTGTCCCTCGTAGGGTCAATTATTATATTTTCTAAACTGTTCACTGTCATTACGTCCCTGAGATTTCTAAAATTAGCGTTTAGTAAGTCCTCTTTTAGATCCCCGAATAAAATAATAAAATAAAGTTCTATCCGTAAACCTTCTACAGTTTTATCTAAGAGTTCCAACCGTATTCCAAACATTAACTTATTGATAACATAAGCCATAGCACCACCACCACTATTGGACCTATCGTATCTGACTGGATTGTGAAATCCTTCAATGATGAGATAATCATCTTGTATACTGTCAAGAAGATGGGTTTCAGTTATTGCAATTATATCAAAATCATCAAGATGGGTTGATAGATGATGATGATGATGATGATGATGATGATGATGATGATGATGATGATGGTGATGATGATGCAATTACCTGTGTCATAGGACCTGGATTTAGCTCTACATCCCATGAAAGCATAATTAAGAGTGAAATCCACATTACAAACATGACTACTGATAATACCAATGGAATAAAAAACGCATATTAACACAACTTAGAAATTACATTTTTGGTGGTATGATTTGAGGGCTTAAGATTGTCTACGTCATGTGAATATTTAAAATCAAAATGTGTACACAAGAGTATAACTGTCAGTATATGTAGCGACTTTAGCACTATAATGAGGAGAAGATTCGCAAATAAAACATCGTTAAAGCTCAATATTTTCTTTCTATGCAGGCGTCTGGCTCGATTGAGGAATAGTTCAATGCTTTCCATCATGTGCTGCCATACTTGTGTTGCTTTCCGGCATGTGCTGCTATGCTCTGCACTTTTCTTTCAATACGGTTAGATGTGACACAGTTGTTTTATTTGTGAGTGGCTTCAGTTTCACTCTGATTAGAATGTCTCTTCCTTGTTTCGGTCTGGAGAAGGAAGGTTTCGACCGCTTTCTTCAGGGCTATTGGTAATGTGAATAGGCTCAACAGGGTTGGTGGGTGTGGTAAAGTCATATATCACTTATAGTACGCAGTAAGTGAACAGTTATAAATTATTAAATTAGCAAACTGTAATTTAAATGTGCAGGTACAATCTGTTTTGCGGAAAAGATATTTATAAGAGGTAAAATGGGCACTTTGATAAAGCATTTTACGCGCAATAGATCACGGCATTGAGATAGTATTGAGCTTATTGCATTGTAACTATCGTGTTGCATGAAGATGCAACGAGCGTTAAATTTTTCAAATATACTAAGCCTTGCGTACAATGCATATGGCAAACGTCACGATGCCACGTAATGGGGGCTGCCATTGGTATTCATCCAGTCAACTCGGTCTCATGACTGGCAGTCATATTTTACGCATACCTGTAACCCGATGGTTATGAAACTTTCCATATTGAAAGTACAGTTGTGGACCGTACTGTTAATTCCTAAATTTTCCTGAAGTACACGTGTTTACATTTTACTTCTTTTCCCCTCTTCTTTCACCGCATGTTATTCTGTAAATATTACTCCGCTGAAGTTTATATCTTCACGTAGTATCAGTCCTTCGTTCTTAATACCCGTCAAAAGATAAAGAAAAGTACTTGACATCAGCTAATTATCCTAAATAAACCTTATGTGTATGCATAAATGGGATATATATTGAATTTGCTTGTAAGTATGGGAACAGTTGTAGTTGTTGTATTTGTTTCCGTTAGTGTGTGAGAAGGCACTTCACCTAAAGCCAGTGTATAGTTCAAATAAAGAAAAAGACAAATTTTAACAAAATCACAAACTGATCAGGTAAGATATATGAGAAACTGCATGCTTTAGAAGAATGTACTTCGTTCAATTATGTTGGATGTTACGAATATCAATAATCGTGAATTGTAAACTAAGTATAGCGCAACATGCTTATTGACGGTGAATATGACATGTATACATGTATATATCCATGTACTCTTCTACAGAGGATTATTCGGCGTGTCGAATAAGCTACGTGTAAATATAGAAAGACATGTGAACAGAGAATATGAAAATATTCCAGACTGTTAATTATGGGGATCATCATAATGTTTGGGGCTGAAAATTGTGTCATTAATGTTATTACCAAAATACATGTACAATAGTATCATTGTCTTCATTATAGAATGCTGCTTGTGGCTAGGGCAGGCCTCTCGACCTTTCTTTAGGAACTACTGTCAAGGTTATTCAGGACTGACAAAACTCCATTTTATTTGCAAACAGTATATGCATGCAAAAAACAGCTAATGTTCAATTTCTGCAAGCTTTATACAAAATCCACTTCTCCTTGCCACTAAATGGATTATTCATAAGTGTCAGTGACATTTCTTTTCACTGCATACAGACTCCATATTGCTGTACACTGCATCAAAATCTGTGGACCAAAAGGTATGGAATAGTTTTTATTATAAGTTATTCTTTCACACACTCACTGCTGAATGTTACAGGATACTTAACTGAAAGAAATGGGATATCACTATTACCTTAATTTATAGCCGTTTCTTCACAATCAGAATACCATCCCCCACCCACCTGTATTGAATTGTGCATTACCAATAGCCCTAAGAAATATTGTTTAGAGAATTTCAACAAGATTCGATAATGGGCTAGTGTTTAAGAAAGATGTGATCTACTTGAGATCAATATGGATGGAACATGAAGATGAAGAGTACACATTAAGCATTTTATGTTTCTTTGTATTCTCAAGAGGTCAGCGAGGTTTTCTTGTTCCGCCCTTCGTATCGTTTCATTGTTGGAGCATATCCTGCATTGATAGATAGATAGACAGATAGA
Organism: Margaritifera margaritifera; assembly: GCA_029931535.1. Taxonomy (NCBI): domain Eukaryota; kingdom Metazoa; phylum Mollusca; class Bivalvia; order Unionida; family Margaritiferidae; genus Margaritifera; species Margaritifera margaritifera. The sequence goes on from JAQPZY010001597.1 coordinate 2,666,435, forward strand.
TCGATATGTTCTTGATTCATTCACGTCACGTCTGTGTCGGAGTGTTGCCTTAACCTGAAAACTCTCTCTCTCTCTCTCTCTCTCTCTCTCTCTCTCTCTCTCTCTCTCTCTCTCTCTCTCACACACACACACACACACACACACACACACACACAAACAAAACATGTGAGCTTGCTCTAGGGATTGTTTACTGAATCAAATGTAAAAAGTGCCAACACAACCACAATTAAACATTTTAGTGAATCAATGAATCAAGTGATATCATCGATGCAAAAAAGTGGTATTGGACAATCGGAATCTGATACTTGACGGGTTTCCTTTTCTTTCAGGAATGAATGAACATCTCATTATTAATAAATGATCAAAAAATATTTCTACACATACATACATACATACATACATACATACATACATACATACATACATACATACATACATACATACATACATACAAGCTGTTTTACTTACTAATCTTCTTGACATTTCTCTCTCGTTTGTCTGTACCAACCATATTTCTCTCTCTCTCTCTCTCTCTCTCTCTCTCTCTCTCTCTCTCTCTCTCTCTCTCTCTCTCTCTCTCTCTCTTGTTACGATGGTGCAAGTCATGATCAATTATTTCATTACTATGTCAATCACTTATTCTGACAGAATTTAGTGCCTGTCGAAAAATCCATGCTATATTTCGTATGAATAACTAGCTGAATAATTTATCTTCCTTCACATTACTTCTTATTCAGCTGTCACAAATCGAAATTCAATTTCCTGCCCAGCGACAAACTATGATTACAAGCAACAGTGTGTGACATGTACGAAATAAACGTGCCGTGTGCAAACGCAACTGTAGTGGCACCGCCCTGTATGTATTTATTCGAGTAGGTGTAGACGACATTTGAGTTTCATATCTACCCGAACTCAGCTATTCTGCATTTAACTACACCAACACGATGCCAAAGTGTCCGAGCTGCAACAAAGAAGTATACTTTGGTAAGTAGGACTTTCTGAGTAAAATAAGTACAGGTGAATATGACGGCTAGTTTAGCTTGATTTTGTCAACTAGATCACTACTGTAGCAGTAGATAATATGTTTAGTGTGATTGCACCACGCTGGCTACATCTTTTTGCTGCACCATTTTACCGCACTGAAGCAACTGTTGTTAGTAAATACTAAAAATGGTAAAACTTGTCCAAAAGGAATCATCTAAAATTAAGTTTTGTCTTAGAACAAATCCTATACACATGTAAGTAAGTGCTACGGAGAGAAATTGTATGTTCATTTCTTTGTCATCAACTCTCATGCCCCCATGCAGTGTTCTTCCTCATGTGATGTTTATTTTGTTTGATTTTGTTAGGATGCGAGCTTTGCTGTAATATAGAAATATAGTTGGGGCAAAGATGGTGGTGCCCGCAGGTAACGACCGCGTCCAAATTTATTTTGTTTACTAATTAATTAATAACACTATGGGTTTCGATGCGCTAGCAATCCAAAGTTTTTATCATTTCAATGCAACGGATAATAGAAAAACTCAAAACGTGTTTTATTTGTTGCTTATTTCACTCGTTTTTCGAAAGTATTATTATGTGGTTTTATTCATTAAGCACTTTTAAACACTCTCCTAAGGCAATAGTAAGAAATTTTATATTTCTACATTATGTATTAGGTGTCGGTGTACGTCACACTCAAATAACTCAAATGGAATATCACATGTCACAGCCTAACAGAAAGATTTAATTCACTTTGCATTTGAAAATAAACTAATTGCTTACTCCTGACTACTTATGATAGAATATATATACTAGACTGGTCCGCGTAAAAGTCTATGCAATTAGGTGACTTGAATCATAAAACAGAAGCTGCATGTGTTAACATCACCATGTAAGTTCGTAAGTATTGATCTATGCAAATTAGTAAGCTGCACGATTAAATGTCAAATATATATATACAGGGTGCCCGACCAGTTAGAAGTTACTGTCAAAACGAAATGAATTACTAACATTTCATTGCATCGGCGTTCCATAATAAGATGTGAGCGATCTGTTCCATTACAGGCCTAGTACTTGTACCATTCACATATACGAGTATAGTGCATTATGTGTATATGGTTGTATAGAGATGCCTCCGGTAATAATAGTCTTAGTGGCTGTAAATAACAACAGAAGTGGTAGAAAACAAGTCTCCATTGATCGACCACTCTATCTGATATTATATTTTACGGGATACACTGGACTTCAAAGACACGCATTCTTCTGTGAGATATATTGGAATAATTGGAATTGACCAAACAAGAGCAGGGTCGGTCTGTGGGCCTCTTCAGGGGGGTGGGATCCTAATTCTCCAGGTCAGCTCTAAACAGCATCACTCCTAGGATAACGACCTGGTTACCGACTAATCTCAATATTAAAAATTATCTTCATATTTTCAAACGTCCACCTTTCTCAGGCGATGCGTCGTTTTCTCGCTGGCATTTGCAGCCTTTAACGAAATATATTCGTTGGGTTTATACCACACACATTTGAAAGTAGGGGAGAATAATCTGATGGTATGACAGTAGGAAAGTAAAGATGTCGACCTCTAATGTTAAGATTCTTCAGTCATTAAAATGGACTTAAATTTGTTTCTAAGACAGACAATTCTTTATCTTTGGTAATTCATAACTTTAAATATAGTATATTACATTTAAGGCGATTGTTTCAGGAGTCGATCAGTTATTGTGCAATCATTATATCAAACGAAGGAAACATGGAAATGCATTATCTTAAATTTAAAATCATTACAACTGTTGAAGTATTCTGTGAAATAAACCATTTCCATCCTGTCTACGTTTTCTACTTTGTCTTTTGTGTATTTCAAAATAATAAAAGTACCTAAATTTAAGGTGGTGGATGGTGTGTAAATATTTCCAATTAAAGGTATGTAAATGTTTTCAATTCAAGGTATGTAAATGTTTTCAATTAAAGGTATGTAAATATAGAGTGGGTGTGTATAAATATAAAATGAAATCTTATTGACTCTAAGAATTTTCACTCAGCTCTTGTATGCTAAAATTAAATTATTCTCTTTTCTTAAACAGGCATACGCTTGCACACACGAACACGAACATGGAACTATGTCTAAGGTTTAACATCAATGGGTGTAGCAGGTTGTCATTTAGAAACAATGTACTGTTTTCCAGATTCATGTCCTATCAGTTTAGTGAATCGCGGTCGTGACCTTTGAAAGGAAATTCCTAAGACGTTATCACAAAATGTAGGCGTGTTTACTTAAGAGGGAGTATTACTAAATGAGTCAGTTTATTAGAAGTTCACATATCAGTTTTATGAGAGTATAAAATTGAATGAGGTTATAGTGTGCACATGAACAGCTCCGCAAATACACCACTCTCAGTAGATGCAGATAAAATGCTGTAATGACTCGTTGTGTTATTGCGTTAAGTTTACCTAGATTGTCAAGTTTTTAGTATTGGCAGTGAAAAAAAACTCACTTGTCATGCGTAAATAAACGGGCTATTATATCTGTGTTTTACGGTAATTATTTACTGTGTTTTTAATGAATTGAGAGTTGTACAAGGATATTTCAATAAAGAGTTACGAAAAGCATGTTCAATTCCTTTTCTTCACTTAGTGCAACAATTTAAACAACATTGTATTCTTTACAAAGGCGCACGTTATGTATACCTGGCAATGAGTCGTCTGTTTAGTCACGTCAACACACACCCACCGAACCACGAATATGAATAGGCGTCAAACCACCCAACTGAATCCCGAGTATGAATAGGCGAATAATCAACACCTTTTTTTCCCTTTTTGTTTTCATTTTGCCTGTTTCACACATTTTATTTTTTAAATACCACTTTTATCACCACAGTGGCAATATCACTTTTGGAACTACTTTCTTTTCCCATTTAGGAAATATATTTGCCCTAATGTATGTAATTCAAAACTGTATTTCAATGTTTAGGCCTATTTCATTTTTCTTCTTCTGCTCTCTCTCTCTCTCTCTCTCTCTCTCTCTCTCTCTCTCTCTCTCTCTCTCTCTCTCTCAGGATGAACAGATCTTAAAATGTGTAGACTGTAGACCATCAAGTAAACATTTATTCAATCAATAAGGAGGCGCCATCAACAAATGCATAAAACGAACTGCAAACAACAAAAAAGTTGGCTTCAAGTATTAACTTTTTTAAATTAGTTTTCCACATGAATCTTGAAACCTTACATGAACTGTTGCTATTCGATATTCTGTCACCCATACAGTATCGCATGACTTTCACACTCTACGACAAAAGGACAATTTTTTTAGGAAAAAATGCCTGGTTAACTATAGTAATAAAATTGTTTTACTAGCGATTCTAACTCACAACACAATCATAATCATGTTTGAAAACGACGGAGAAATCGGGCATTGATGAGTGTTGATTGCAAACTGAAATTAAGTGACAATCGAAATTTGTGTGCAGCGTCTGATACCGAACTAGACTGCAAGCTTGCCAAGGCCACAAATTCAATGGAGATGAAATCCATGCAAATCGATGATTTTTGCCTTTAAAATATGTAATAAAAACATAATCTACGGGGGGGGGGGGGTTCGTAGATGAAAGGAAATATTTCACTCGTGAAGTGGAAACATTATGTGTTGTTACTCATGTTACTCATGGCTTCGCCACTTGTGACAATACAATGTTTCCCACTTGTGACAATTCAATGTTTCCCACTTGTGACAATTCAATGTTTCCCACTTGTGACAATTCAATGTTTCCCACTTGTGACAATACAATGTTTCCCACTTGTGACAATTCAATGTTTCCCACTTGTGACAATTCAGTGTTTCCCACTTGTGACAATTCAATGTTTCCCACTTGACTCGTGATATATTTACTTATGTCAACTCAAACAACGAATATATCCTCTATATATGTACTGGAAAAGAGAGTGCTCCATGTAAAACTTGTAGCCCGATCCCTTTCGCTTGTAAAGTCAAAGATAATTGGTTTCACACTTGCTGATAACAACATATTCATTCGTTGCACATGAACAGATATTTACGTCTAGCTTGTTTTGACGTCAGGTTGTTTCAGTGCAGTTTGTACCGAAGATATTTATCATTGTTTTGAGTAGTAGTTGCATCAGTGCGCTGCAGTCGCAATTAAAAATATCCAAGTTTTTTAAAAATATTTTTTGCATGAACACTTTCTTTCTTGACTAATTCCGTTTGTGTTAGGATCGTGCAAGCTGGTATCAACTTGTAAATATTTTCTATTTTCTATTTTTGCTAGTTCATATAATCACTGAAGTATGAAGTAGGCCTTGGGATAGGTTTACTTTCCTGATTCACCTGACAGGTGACATAGCATGCCAGCTTTAAGTGGCCTTGTCTTATTTACCTGTATACGTGTATTATGATGCTAATCGTACAGTTAAATCTTAAGGATGCCGGAGGGTTTTCAAAGGACTAATTGATTTTCTTCACGATCCGTCATATTTTTTCCCATGCTTAAAAGAACACACACACACACACACATGCACACACACACTTATGAGTACAAGAGGAATTTTTTTTTTTAATGAATGTGTATCGATAGATATTATTATATCAGAAACAGTGATGGGTTAAATTCACATAACCATCTGAAAATATGATGTAAGACCCATACCAGTACAACTGAGATACTTACCTGGTCTTTTTAAAACTGTATCAAGGAATTAAGCTATCTGGCACTAAAAGGTAAGAAGCATTTAATCACAAACCCACCCGTGGCGTCATTATAGAGCAAAGACGTATAGAAAAGGAAGGTTGATGGTATTCATACAGAAGTTAGAAATTCCACAAAATATTGAGTTCGTGTGGGAACTAGTATCACATGTGAACTTTAGCGCAACTTCTATAAAACGTCCATGAATGCAAATTCATCACCTAAAGCAAGAAGTGATGAGATTTACATGTATGTTTTACGCTGTACGAGTATAGGCCACGCTACCGTAGGTCACGAATTACACACATCTCTAGCTGTTAACGAATGCAACTGCCTTTTGTGTTTACTTGTATTCATATTTTAAATTGATATTAATAGTAAAGAATCACACTCAAAATCAGCTATTCATGTAGTTGAAATCAAAAAAAACTAACAACATTTTTTTTTTATTACAAGAATGTGCAGTACATGTGCTTCTTTGCCTGGGGATAACCTACATGGTAGTATATATTGTATTGTGTTTCCGAGGTTAAAGAAACATCCTTAACAAGAACAATCTGATATATGTTCATACATTTGACGGAGATAGATTTATCCCATTCTAGAAGCATTCTTGATATGCCATGACCAGTATATTGAAGTTTAATCAGACTTTAATAAAACATGTGGACTTCATCCTCAAATTTCATTAAAGTTAGAGCCAAACCTCTGATTAGTCCGAGCTGGGATTTTATTCTATATGAGATCATAATTCTGAACGTGAGCATAATGGTGAACTTGAAAGCTTGACGAAAAATGAATCATAGAAACATCCGTGCTATTGGTTTTCTTATATTTAACTATTTGCATAGTAAGAGTGTCTTTACTGCATTTTATTTCCAACTGGTTAAAGGGATATGTGTTTGTTTTCTCATCAGGACAGTGGCAGGAGCATATACGGTTACCGCGTTCATTTGTCTGGCCGTCACACTTTGGTTATGTTTTACGTTCAGGTTTGTTTTCAAACAATGTGGTAGGGCATCCGTGTTCCATGAACACATTTCTGATTTGATAAATGTTCGACAATATATAATTGATCCAAGGTAAGGTTTTCTGCGGAATCATTTTGTAGAAGTATTATAATGCTAAGATATTCAGGACGCGTTTATGACCTTTCAGTACGTTTTTATGACCATATGACATGTATTGCTTTCGCTCGTAAAAGGTCGATAAATCAATGCAATAGATCACTGTGCAGTTGCGGAATGATGTTATGTGTTTATTGGTAATTACCAACATCGCCGTATGCCTCTCAGGATCGTCACCTTGGTAACTTTGACAGTAAATAGTATTCTGCTGCATTACATTTACATGCATTGCAAGTAGTATGCATGTAATAGCGCGAGATCACCGGAACTTTTACAGTAGGACCATCTCGTTTAGTGGGATTTGAGAATACCACGAGACCTCTTGTGCGTTTTAAATTATTACAGTTTCGAACAGGGGTACGAGAACATCCCGAGTCCACTTGTAAGTTTAAAATCATTGCCATCTCGTATGCGGTACAAAAGCATCCCGTTGCCACTTGTACATTTAAAATTACTGTCATCTCGAATAGACACGTACAATAGCGCCAGACGAAGGGGGCGCCGTCGGAATTTTTTTTTAAATATTTTTTTTTTTGTACCTGAATTTTCATAGTATTTCACATCACCTTAGTGTAACGGTCAATTCTTCGCAAAACGTATATTTAGGAGGTAAGGGGAAGAGAAGGGAGGTTGGAGACGGAAAGAAACACGGTTCTCTGTGGCAAGGTAGGGGCGCCACATAAGAACGTTGCCCCCGGGTGCCTCGAATCCTCGCGCGGCCACTGGTCGCCCCCCCCCCCCTCCCCGATTGTGGTAGTGGACTTTTTCAATACTGTAATATCCATCTCTTTAATGTCAGTTTACTATATCTGTACAGAGTTTAGGAAACGTGCATGAAGGAAGAGTGGTTTCTTGGGTTTAAATGAACTTTTCTAAGCGTATATATATATGAGAGAGAGAGAGAGAGAGAGAGAGAGAGAGAGAGAGAAAGAGATGTCCATTTATCCGTGATTGTGTAAGATAGATCCTTTCCCATATCTCCCTGATTTTGTAAGATTACATGACACTGCCGAAATGACCTTGCTATTATCGCGCTTTAAAGTTGGGACTTATTGGTAGCAACTTAAGATCTTGTTATCACAGTGTATTCATTATCTGAACACAGCTAAACACGAATCAAGTACCCTCTCATCAATCAGACTTCAGGAGATGCTAATTGACATTAATCAAGTCTCACCGGATACCTGTCGTTTCCTGAACGTCGAATACTCAGTTAGCTGAAACCGCGGTGGATCAGTGGTGAACGTCGAATACTCAGTTCGCTGAAGCCGCGGTGGATCAGTGGTGAACGTCGAATACTCAGTTATGGCTGAAGCCGCGGTGGATCAGTGGTGAGCGACCAGAAGGGTGCTGGTGGTCTTTTGTTGAATTCAATACATTGTTTCATTGAGCTGTGAAATATGATGGATATCAACATTTGTATTTCACAGCTCAATAAAACAATAAAACCCGTCATTGTTGAATCACATTAATACCCGTGATCTAAAAATAATCTTCATGGGAGTACAATTCGTTATTTTGAGTTGATGAAATCACTGCGAGGAAAGTAATACGTTGAGCTACTGTTGAGTGCGCGTGACCTGTTCAGCCAATCAGAATTCAATATATGTTTTATGAAAGTAATACAACTTTATATGTGTTGACGTGCAATTAAACATCAATGAACCCAACTCTGTAGTAGCTGTCATCTGGAACTGATCTATCAGCTTGATACCATTTCTTAGTTAGGATTCCAGTATGTCTTTGCATACTCCTAATGTATCAAGTTGCCTTTAAAGGTTCAGGATAACATCATGTGACCATTTTCCATATTTCGCATTATTGTATCTCGGGCACTATTACTCATCAAAATAATTTTTGATCAGTGAGATAGTTCTTTTCTTAACGACGTTTCCTTTTCCCGTTGTTGTAGTCGTTTTATTACACTTGTTTTTCTTTTCATTCGAGAACACAAGTGTCTGGACCACGTATACGATAGGATGGTGTTATTTTGCATTTAAGCTCCTTAAGTCTATAGACTCATCATTTTACTTTCATGTCATGTTCTTGATATTTGGTCAGACCTAAATGAAGCCAAACACAAACTGTATTCCAAATGAACTACACGTACACTACGAGTGCACTCCAAGTTGTACGCTGCATAATATAAAATGAGTGAACTACTGGTGCGGTGAAAGTTCACAGACAGAGCACACGGATGTAATGTTTGGTTCAGGCATATCTGAATCTCGATAGTACAACTTAATTTCTTTTGGGGAATGTTGTCAAGATGTACGATTTAAATGATGTCATATTTGAATGTGCACATTTTTCAATTTCATACAAGAGGCATGCTGCTGGAAATAATATCTTTGAATTGAATTATGTCTTTCAGCTGAGAAAGTGGCCTCTCTTGGCAAAGACTGGCATAGGCCATGCTTGAAGTGTGAGAAATGTAAGAAGACCCTTACTGCTGGAAGTCACGCAGAGGTACATTTAATTTAGATAAGTCACTTTGTCAGATGTTTCTGTTCTTGTACCAATCTCCTCACTGTTTATCGCAGTTTCGTCCGTTTTTGTTTAAACTCATTCTCTAGCAATTTTTTTTATCAGTTTGTGTTTACGTGTTTGCTGGAGTATAGTTTTATGTCATATATGAATACGCTGTCCAATTCTTTCTTCATCAAAGTCTCTGTCTTGTCTCTCTATTTCTACTTAGCATTCTTTCTTAATTCTCCAGCTGAATGTCTCTTTCGGTGTCTTTGTCTCTGTCCGATCCATTCTTCGTATCTGCTTTAATGATAAGCTCATTCCCACAATATTACGAATTATTTTTAGTAAAAATGATTCTTGTATGCAGAAGTCAATATGTAAATGTGTAAATTCCGATAGAAGAACATCAGCACCTTAAGTATTTTATTTTAGTTGATTTTTTTTCTTCTAAATATTGTTCAGTAGTCTCCACATTTTCACGAGAAAGGTGCAACGAGACTTGACTTTGTAAAGTAATGAAATAGATTTCAGTAAAAAGAAAATAGAATTCTTTCTCTCTAATTGTTAGAGTGAATCTGACACTGTCAGACACTATCAATTACATTTTCTGCATAGTGTGCTTAAAAATAATTATATTGTACTATGTTATTTACCTTTAATTTTGCTGATTTTAAAACATTGCTCATGAAATTTCTGGAGTAAAAAATTCAAGGTGTATAATCATAGAGACTTTTGATAGCGATTTTTTGTTTCTACAGCATGATGGGAAGCCATATTGTTCCAACCCTTGCTATTCGGCATTATTTGGACCCGGCGGTAAGAATAAATCAATGAATTAACTAAAAACAGAGGAATCTATCTATCTATTATCTGTTTGGTTGCATTTTTCTGTTTCTAAATCTGCGTTTCTTTTTATTTATTGGTCTATCCTTTTCTGTCAGTCTTTCTAAAGTTAGCAAAAAACCATGCCAGAACATGTTCTTTTTCGTTGTTTTTAAGGAAGAGTACATAAACGGATGTTTACGAGAAGGCAGTTTACAAATTACAATTAAAACTGTCCCCAAACAGCCTAATTAGATTGTCAGCATATATTGTTCACTTCACAACTAATATTGTCAGCATACATTATTGATTTCACAACTGATACGAAAGGATTTCCTGTCATTATTAGTATCCTACCATTTGGCTTGTAGATAAATAAAAGCCCTGCTAAACAATAGTATTAGGTGTAAATTGTACACCTGCACCATGAATAAATAAATCTAAAACCCCTTGAACATTCGGATTTCTTCTCCTTGATTGCATACATTTAATGTATTTGTAAAGAGTTAATTAAAGCAGTCCTACTTTTTCAATACATAATGCTTCTTATTGAAATAACGGCAGACTGAAGGTATGACATATTACATAAAATGTTTTTATGACATATTTACACTGTTCTACATGATATCAATTTTGCTTACATCATATTAAATGTGTATATGTTGTTTAGAGTGTTATTATAAGCTAACTGACACATGTGTAATTATCTTACAGGTACCAGAGCAGGATCGACAGGAGCACAAAGTTACAAATACAGTTAAAGTCCAAGTGATAACTGATTGTGCGTTAATAGCATAGCTCAGTGTAAAAGCTAAATGTATGTTTATTTACTCCATAGGCATTGTGTAATACTGTTTCATATATGCATTGCATTTGTACAAGTAGTTCTTTCAATAATATTTGACTGTATGTTTTCTGTAAATTTACTGATTTGAAGGGACTGTAAACAGGCTGATTTAAAGGTACTGTAAACTTGTTGATTTAATGGGACTGTAAACTTGATGATTTAAAGGGACTGTAAACTTGCTGATTTGACGAGACTGTTTGCGTATTTATAATAACTTTTGACATAGGGACCTAGATTAAAAACCAGTTAGCCTTACATACCGTATATATTCGCATATACGTCTGATCGAACTGCAAACTCTTTGTTATGAAAACAAAGATTGTACATTCAGGTCAGAAGTTTCTTGCAATGAAAGGTCATTAGAATGAAACTTTTATTAAAATATGCGTTAGTCATTCCATGTGTAATTAGGATTCATTGTAATTCTTTCTATCATGATTATAATGATACGAGAATCTCTCAGGCCTTTGTTATTGTATGTGTGTTGCGAGATTTGGATGCATATATTTTGTTCAATATTATACCTGGGATTAACAATGTTAAATCCTCGATTATCGGCAAACAAGAAAATTCATTTTTTCACTCTATATTGGTTAGGCAAATTAAACCAGAAATGCAGCTTTAAAGTTATTGAAGCGCATATAGACAGCTATTTTTTTAAATAAAGGGAATTCGAAACATTATTACGGCTTGACTGCCGTGCATTTTAGGTTATTATACATATATCGTCATTTTTGTATAAGTGATACATATAATAACATTTCTTGACTTCACCATGACGTTTTGTCGTCATGTAGGAAAAAGGCGTAATGACAGAGGCATCCGAATGCATCTCAAACACATTTGACTGTACTATCCTGCGGTTTCATGAAATAAATAAATATGTTTGTCATGTCGTAAAAAGACTTGTAAGTATGCTCATTCTAAATCAAATTTATAAAACTAGTCGAATAATTTCAATCTTATCCACACTTTTCCAATAGCTTGAAAAAGATAGAAATCATTTGACTTATGAGATCCTGTCCTTTCTCCGCTCTCTTTGGCGAATATGTTCAAAAACGGGGGATTTTAATGTTGTACAGTTAAGTTTTGGCGATTGCGGAACCTGAGAACTTACAGTTTTTAGATGGTAAATATTGTCTTGATTGATTTAGGCATCCTCAATCTACGACCACTAAATCGCTAACATTTCTCCACTGGTAAAAATTCCCGCTACACGATCTATATATATATATATATATATATATATATATATATATATATATATATATATATATATATATATATATATCGCCGTGACACAAGAAAGCGTAAGTAGTATACAATTTGCCAATAATCAAGCAATCGACAGTTATTATTATTTTTTTATATAGATTCAAACATTAAACAAAAAATATTTAACAAATCCAATGATAAAATTTACAAAGTAAAAAACTAAATAAAGTATCTATTTGTGTAGCTTAAGAATATTTTAAAAATGTACATATTTAAATGAGCCACAAGCCATGCAAAAAATTAAATGTGACAAGAACATTAAATTAGGAAATTAGCATCTTAAATAACTGGGCGCATATGTCTCGTCTTTTTGATGCATTTTCAAGTATGACAATGTAAATGAGCTGAATTGCCTGAGTGAAAGGGAGTATGACATCAAATCAGTGCCAAGGTTGGAGTTGACATAACTTAAGATTACGGGTACGTGAAACCGTGGTGCGCATCTTCAACCTCTGGAAACAGTTGCACACATCTTGTTTTCTTAAATGATTCAGTGGCATTCCGGCTGATTTGACGTAAAAAAAAAAAAAAAAAAAAAAAAAGATGTCTACAACCGTCTCAATTCGCTGAAAGTAAATGCGATGAACCCTGTATTGGGGGCAGTCAATTGCACACATAACTTAAGAGATACACGCCCCTCCTCCCCCCCCCCCCCCGCCCAGCAAGAGATTGAAAGGTCAGAGAGAATATATGGACTTTTGCTGAAATTTATCATGAAGTTCATATGTTAAATGTAAAGAATTACACATATTTACCTACTCTAACGCAGCTGCTGAGCCTTGAGTAGGCTGCAAGAGCAGTGAAACACCGTAAGTGGCGATGTAAAACAAAATGTTAATTTGAAATTTTTAAACACATCATAAATAATGACACAAAGCTACATTGCATTGATTTCAGCAGTTTATATGAAGATAAGATAAATATTTCACGAGTTTACCAATAAAAGCAACAATTCAATATCGAGAGATAGTGCCTATTTGTCTGCAAGTTTAGTCGGGATAAAAGTGTGATCAAAGCTAGTTGTGTTGAAGAATAACTTTCAAGAGAATACACGTGTTAATTTGTTCATTTCAAGCATAATAACAGATAGACTCCAAAGTTTCAGATAAGATTAAGACTTACATCTATCTTTCGTTGATGATAGCATAATAAGCAACTGCTACTCTGATAGCTGGCTGGTTAAAACAAATGAGTTTGAAAAGGGAATTAAGTTTCTATTGGATGTGCGTAAGTACACACATTTGTATATAGCTAAATTTACAGTACAACTTGAAGATCTCGTAAAATTTGCAAGGTCCATTCAACAAATGCAGAGATAAAACTTGTGGAGAACAAAGTTCGATTTAAGACATCATATGGTGACTCAATGTATAACGTTGATGTAACAGAGTCAGTCACATTAGTGTCAAATTTGACATATATCTGAGATCATTCATACATTTGATACAATTAAAGAAACGTTCCAAATTGCTGAAAATAACGTTCCCGTTTTAAACTTTTGTCCTCTTGGCTTGTTGATAAGGCATGAAGACAATTTATGAAGCAAGAAATATGTTCTGGATGGTTTATACCGTTTGAAATGACCGACATAGTACACTATGCAAGACATCTATAAAGTCTAATTGCTTACACAAATATGAGTAGATTGCAAGAACAAATGTAACGGGACAAACGAAAACACGGGGAAAACTAAATGAAAATAATGGATGCATTGAGTGTGTAAGGTCAACGAGAGTAAATGGTATTACAGTGGATGAAATTAAAAGATTCAAGGGAAATAAAGAATTATATGTGAATGTTGGGGGACAGTAAATAGAGGCTTAGTGTATTTGCATAAGAAAAGCCAATTTCACATTAATTTCTTTTAATTAAAATAATGGCAATTTGGTAAAGACACAACACTACAGCCTTTATATACCCTTGGGAAACATAACATTGGAGGACTCCAGCACAAAAGTAATGGACTCTAGTCCAAAAGTAACAGCATCTAGTTGTAAAGTAATAGACTCTACTTCTAATTTGATGGACATCTGATTAAAACAAATAGTACATAGCCTTATCCTTGTCCAGAAAGTCAGTATACCGCTCCACTTAACACGTGCACTGCCCAAGTATTTAGCAAATAAATATTTCCTACATTGTAACACAATTCTTCCCATAGAGATCATTACACATTTTTGATAACTGCACTGTAAAATCTGATAATAATGACTACGAGTAGATACAGAGCAGAGTGTTATAATAGATTTGGACAGAATCAACTAAACTGGACAGTCTGGATGGCAACATTTAGTTTTTGAATTTCGTTTTGACATTTAATTGACAAAAGTGTCCCAGAGTTAGTTTAATCTATTTGCATGTTTCATGTTTATTTCCAAGAAAACTCCTGTAAGAATATGCTTTTTTATTACCTGACGACAAATTACTCAAATCAAATAACAAGAACTTTGACTTAAAATAATAATAATAATAATAATTTTATCTGCCAAATATGTAACACGGCACAAAAACAGGACTGGAGATACCACAAGGGAAGAAACAATTACTTGATCGATAATGGGCCAGAAGTATATAAAAGTGTAAGCTGCTCATGTCTTAAAAACTTACAAACATCATTACAACTATGTATAAGATTTTTGCTTTTGAAGACTGGAGAACATTATCACCTGATGAAATTAATTATATGGCAGAAAAAGATTAACTGACCTGCACGACGTCCTTCTTTCCGCAAGATAGCAATGGATGAACAGATAAAGTTGTTTTAAGGTTAAAGCAAAGTATCAGTTCATACATAATTCGCATCTCAGGTGCACAAATTCCAAACAAAACATCTATTACACGGTCTGTTTTCTACTGTTGAAGACACTGCTAAAAATTAACGGGGAAATTAATTTTAGGAAGGCAATTTTCCGACTCAGATGTAAAGATTATGGACAGTTTTCAACAATACATATCAGATTCAAAAGTGAAATTTGACTATACTGTTCATAGTGATGGTAGCTTTTTGTAACCAAGAGACATTGTTTTGAAAAAATTTAGTAGTATCATTGGATACGACAACAATTTACACAAATCTAAAGTATCGTGTAAACTCGGATTGAAGTCTACCATCAATTACGATGTTGTAAAGAACTGCATTACAAAGGTTGGTGATCTATGTGTGACAGAAAGAACGGACATTGTAGAGGATAAAATGAAGACAAAGTGAGTAAATATTATGAATAACAGAGGGATTTTGGTGATGATCATTGTCCTACCTTCAGACCTGCTAATGCGATCTTATACTCAGACGTTTAGATGACACATGGCAATTGTACCCCCCCCCCCCCCAACAAAATACCCCAACAAAAACAAACATAAACAAGAAACAAACAAACAAACGAACAAACAAACAAAAAGCAATTAGAACCACAGAGCACAAAGAAAGTTTGACCATGAAGTGAACAGTCATTGATATTGATGCTAATGGCTGCATGAGCTTTACATATCCCTAATGTGCTTTGTACAGGTGTTGTTTGAATGGTTACGAACCTCTTATTCTCCGTAGATGCTTTGTTTACATTCCTGATTGAAAATGTAATAACAAATATACTAATGCCCAAACAAGTGAAATAATGACTTCAGGCAAGAAAGAAACAATTTGACCAGCACTCGCAATCAACCAGTTTCGCATCACTGTAACAGGATTGAATCCGGGTGGGATTGGATCAAGCGAAAACACTATATACAATTACATGCATGAGATGTTTTTTTAATAATGCATATGAATGATGAATGAAACTGACAAAACACTTATGTGCATAAAGTCCAAGAGTGGATATAACAGAATGATGCGCACAAAATTCAACAATGGATACAAGAAAATAATATCATTTCTAAATGGAACCCATCAAAACATGGAATTTCAACAAATAAACACAAACGATCCGGTGTCTGAACGGATATGTTCAACGTATGGTACTATCACCGAATAGGATTAAAATATGGAATTACAAACAAGTATGGTTGTCATGTGGATCTATCAACATGATATGAATACATGCATAAAATTCATAAATACAAGTATGATTGATATATGGTTCATCAACAATTATGATGTATGCAGGACGGATATATCGTTGATCAACAGGTATGATTGTTGAATAATTGATTTTCACTCGTATAGTGACACTGAATTAAATTTTCACACAAGTAGTGATACTGAATTAGATTTTACTCAAAAGTGGAATGTATGATGTTATTTATCTCGTGGCGTCCAGTCGACAATCACGAGAGATTTCCGATTCCATAGCCTCCGTCCAATAGTGAAGGAACAAACTCTCGTGGCCCGCTCCTCTCGGCTTGCCGAAGGATCTCTCGAGAATCTTCTTATCTGGCAGACCCGCTGGCCCAGAAGTTTTGGCCCCTAACACTGAGAAAACCAAAGCTGTCCTTCGAACAAACGTCATCATCGACCGCAGCTTCCGGGTTACCCAAAACGCCCAGAGCTCAACTACTCACCGTACAGCTAAAAATACAATGACTGAGCCGTGCAATACACGAGACATGGTTACTGTACGAGATTATTATTATAATAGCTACGTTGGTACATTAATTTATCTCGGGCAAGAATAATCGCACTGGATTATAAGAACTCGAACTCTACTCATCATTTAATGCATGCAACATATAACTGAATTCAAGTTATCTGTTTAGTTTTTAAAATGGCTAACTTGAAACAGACTATTGTCTATCAGACATAAGTCGGACTCTCCATAAAATATAGAATAAATTCCGAAGCATCCAATATATAAAACAATTATATCACATAGAACTGATAGTAAGAAAGAAAACATTTTTATGTCTAGATACATCTACAGCTGAAGATTGCTTCCGTAAAGTGGACAGCTTCCTGCCCAAACCCGTCTGTTATTGTGACGATACAAAGAATTTGGGCTGTAAGTACCTTGGAACTTCAGGTAATAGGGTTTTTTTTCACCGCAGTGACTTTCTACGTATTTTGAAATATCTCAAAATGAAACTATACACCCCTGGGTAACGATGTACGCGGCAACAAAACCCATGCACATTTTAGTTCATATATTATGCAAAGGTATTTTAATACACACAATTTCGTGATAATCATACTAATGTTGCAAACTCAAAGAAATAATTACCAATATTTATTAGGCCATTTTTAATTTTGTTAACGAACGAATCATCTTTTCCTGCTGATGAAGCAGCATCTGTCCACCACAAGTTACAACATTTCTTACAGTGTTAGCAATACATAGATGAACAGTTGATATACCCATACCTACATATGTCTTAAGCTGTTGCAGTAATTTTAACACCCTTTTCTTTAACAAGTTGTTTCAATAGTTCTCCTAACGGCAAATGTTGTCTGACTTTTGAATGTTTTTCAAAATTTTGTAAAATGTTTCTACATCTGTGTTATATGTTTAACTTTTTGCGCTTTATGCTTTCAGCATGTTCCAGCTGTTCTTGCAATTTAACATTTTATTTTGGATCTGTTTCATTACTTATGTCTTTTAAACCCTTCAATCCGTTTTTCATAGATTGCAGCATCATATTTCATAGGTTCTTTTTTCCATTCGAAACTTTCTAGAGCATTCATATAATCCCTCAGTTATCTTTCCTCGTGTGTAATGAATAATTATTTCACTGCAGGTGGAAGTACTTGACTTTGAATTTATTCATGTTAATCATACATCATCTATTAACTTTTCTACTTATTTTACCTGTAGATCAAAAGTTTTTTTTGTATCTATTGTTCACGTCTTTATTTCCTCGGATATTATTATTCTTGCTTTTGCTTAACTTTTGGTTTAAATGGATATTTAGTTTGTGTTGTGCTTTGTCCTGTATCTCTAAATCTATTTAATCAATCCCGACATTCATCTGTTATGATGGAAGTAGTTTTCTATTGATAAATCCTCAGCATTTATTTTGTTTTCATAAAACTAGATTCCCCGACTTGTTTCTTTGTTGAACTAAGTGCCAAAAGTTTTGTACGAGAGCTATCCATGGATTTCTTGCTCACATCACCTTTACTATCTTTATTCATATGTCTTGCATAATTACTAATAAATGTTGAATCAACGTTATACTGAAACTTCCTTAACAGTTCCTCCAATATAATTTCATTATGTTCTTATTCAAAATGTACATCTGTTTCTTCAATAAACCATCCTAGGCTTAGCTGTACAAAATCATTACAAATGCCGTATCGTCAACGTTATAATCTGCATTCTCATAGAAAGGATTTTCAATTATATAATCAAAATTTGTACATCCACCTTCTGTCATTGTTCAGATTGTTTTCCAAAAAGAAACATTTTCTTGGTCAATCTGCATCAGATTGATCAAATGATGAACATGGAATAAAATTATCGCTGTCGCACTCATCTCAACACAGCTGGACTTTATAAACATTATCCACTTATGGTAAAAATTTAGTCGATGGAGCATCTAATGATTTAAGTGTAGAGTCCGATTTTAAGTTCTGTTTAAATGATTTTAACACACTTACTCTTACAGTTTAACACACTTACTCTTACATTATAACACGCTTACTCTTACATTGTAACACACTTACTCTTACATTTTTTAATTATCCTTTGTCTCATGTATTCATTGCTTGCGTTCTGTTGTCTTTATACCAGTTTCCCATTACCTCTTTGTTGTATTCTTTGCAGTACTCCTTGTTTACTTCTCTCTACTTATAAGATATTCTCTCGGGCAATATTTGCAGTTACATTCTGAATATATTCATTTATATCTTTAACTTCTTCACATACAAACATGTATTGGAATCCATCTCTTTTGTTTACCCAATTCGATTTTTCAAATATTTGTCCCTTCTTAAAGTAATTTTGAAAGATGGCTTGCAATTAACTATTGATCCAGTTTAGATTCATCTTGACCTAATTTTCCAAACTTACCTTGCAAACAAATGGAACGTGATCAATACACAAATGATGAATAATCTAAGACTGACAAACTATGCCAAAGGCAGTGTGTGCTGGAGACACAATGTCAAGAGAAAGATCTCCACGAAAGTCAAAGGATCTGCACGGAGTTTAACTTGGCAGACAACGTGGACAGAGCCTACATGAATGAAACATGTCAAAGCTGAGCGTTTAAAGAAAGAACAAAAATTGTCCAAAACATCCCAAGATGAAAGCAAAGCTACAATTTTGACCGGCTAAAACTAATTATAATATTTGATAGGAGATAGTATAGCTGTTTTATGTATCTCGTTCACATGGTCAAAGATGTTTCTTTAACGAGTGTTCAACATCCAGTTCTAAATGATGTTGAAGATGGACTTTGTCCAGGCTCTGACGTGAACACTGAACAATAAACCAAATCGTCGTCTGCACGTGTACCAGAGGTACAATAACAGCAACAAGATACAACCATGCTGGTATCGTGCCAGAGTCAATGTGACCAGTGGTAAAATCTTACAAACCAATCCCATAAATGATTGAGCCTCTTCAGGCATAAAATAACATAGCGTTACTGCAGGAAAATGTCGAGTGAGACAAAGATATTATTAATAACATTTATCATGCATCAATAAATATAATTTCACAGTTGCATACAATATGCCAAAGATGTAAATAGCCAGGGTACTATATAGTCGGTATTTACAAAGACGTGTTGATTCTCAAATGCATAAGACTTTGGAGGATAATGCTTTGAAAGATATTGAGACATAAAGAGAAAAAGTAAATAATAAATTAACAGCTATTAAGTACAGGGGCAGTGAAAGAACAACAAAAAATTTTAGAAGTACAAAACAGATAAAAAGATTGATGACAACAGAAACACGTTTTTAAATGCACATATTGTTTTCTTTGGGTTTTTTTTTTTTTTTTTTTTTTGTTAATCACAGATGCAAAGTAGCATCTTCTATTATACACAAAATATTAGTCGTTTTATATGAAGTTAAAAAGAGATGGTAACAATACAGTGGTAAACAATTTAGGCACAATGCTAGTGAAGGATATCACAAAATCCTACAGAAGTGATGATCGTTTCAAGTTCAATGACTGATATGTTTTGGAACATATAATAGTTGTCTGTAATTTTATGAAGATTACCTCTTTAGAAATTTCCAGTAGATCGTTTTTATCATTCTCATATATTGTTTTAAGTTTCTCATACAAAGTATGTTTTAGTCTCTTGTTTTCAACGGAACAACATAGTTACTTTCTTTTTACAGGTGTATAATTATGCGGGAATAGATGGGGTGATATGTTTATGGACGAGTTAGATGTGCATGACACTGAAATTACTTTTGAACAATTTAAGGTCATTGTCTTGGTTTGTATATGTTTTGTGCTCTGTCTTCTTTGAGTATCTGATTCTTAAATTGTAGTTGACCTTTTGTACGCTCCATGTATCGGGGAATGAGCAAATGTGTTTATTGCATCATCTATATTTTAAGATCATGTAATCAAAATATTCCAGTTTTCCTGTTTATTTGACGAGAGCAATTAATTTATATAACATTGGGATTTTTAAAAATAAATCTTTACTATTTATTCTATTGGATGAATATTGCTCCGAGGTTTGGTTTCGTGTAGAAAATGGCATTTTGAAGAAGTGCGATGAGTGATGCGTCTAGTCTAGGGCCCTAAGACAAACAGTATTGTGTAGGAAATCTTCTTTATTACGAACATACATTACACAACTGGACCCATGTTAATTATGACATATCGATTTGACAACATAACTTCCTGGAATTCTTTTTACGAACATACATTGCACAACTAGACCCATGTTAATTATGACATATTGAGTTGACAACATAACTTCCTGGAATTCTTTATTACGAACATACATTACACAACTAGACCCATGTTAATTATGACATACTGAGTTGACAACATAACTTCCTGGAATTCTTTATTACAAACATACATTACACAACTAGACCCATGTTAATTATGATATATTGAGTTGACAACATAACTTCCTGGAAATCTGCCTTTTGTAATTTTGAGCCAGGATGAAATAAAGAGTTGTATCAGTTTTGTCATGTCTGTTTTAGTTAGAATCTATGCTAACTCTTAAACAGTAACCAGCATCAGAAAGTCATCAGGTAAAGGGACTTAATCGTCACAAACATCTTTTATATAGTCTAACATAGGTATGCTATCTTTAAATGTCCTAGTATTGCGGTATCCCATTATTGTCATTGTCGTTTATAAATAATGGCTACAATCTCATATTCCAGTTCCATAAACTGTTTCTTGAAATCGTTAGAATCAGCTGGCAAGAAGTATACAGAACATACATAAAGATCAATGTCCCAGTCAAATTTGTCACACCTCAATTTGATACAGTCATTATTTCTTTACATCCGTGATTCTCTTATTCAAATAGGTTTAATATAGTAATATAAATCCTCCAAATCTCCAGATTATCAACTGCCTAGTTTGTTGGTGTTTTATAAACTGTGCTCGATGCGTGTCCTATTAGCTAATAAATCAACACTTATACTAGGGCTAGTGTGTGCGTCTTGCAGAGCTATTGACTCATATTTATACAGTCTTTGATTGACTCATATTTATACAGTCTTTGATTGACTCATATTTATACAGTCTTTGATTGACTCATATTTATACAGTCTTTTATTGACTCATATTTATACAGTCTTTGATAACTTATCCCTAGTGCCATCAATATTCCATGACAGAAACAAGAACACATTTTGTTGTTGCACATAACATATAAAATCGTAAGAACAATCCAAAAGTTTGTATGTAGAAAGACATTATACAACTCCGTATCATAATAAATATATATTTTAATAATGAGTTAATTTATGTAAAGTGTCTATATGATAGATCATAGATAAAGCATACATGTAATGTCAGTGTCCTGTATTATATCATAAGGTAGAACATTGTTATATGTGATTGTAGCACATGACAACAAGGTTATTATAATATTTACCCGGTAAAGTCTAACTATATATCAGACATCTAAAAGCATGTAGTATTACTAAACATAAGCACCATTATATCGTAACGTCATTGTCATGTATACTTTATAACTTAAAAATACTCTGATTTGAATAGCCGCCACTGTTTATGCATGTAACATTTGACAATAAGATTATTTTGTCTTTAACTGTATTAGTAACATAATTAAATATGACATACCTAAATGTAAGCTTTAATATATAAGCACTAGTGTATCATAGCGCTATACATAAGCATTAGTATAGCATAATGCTATACATAAGCACTAGTACAGCATAATGCTATACATAAGCACTAGTATAGCATAGTTCTATACATAAGCACTAGTATATCATAGTTATATACATAAGTACTAGTATAGCATAATGTTATACATAAGTACTAGTATAGCATAATACTATACATAAGCACTAGTATAGCATGAAGTGTTATACATGAGCAATAGTGTAGCATAAAGGGCTATACATAAGCACTAGTATAGCATAATGCTATATACATAAGCACTAGTATAGCATGATGGGCTATACATAAGCACTAATATAGCATTAAGGGCTATACATAAGCACTAGTATAGCATAGTTCTATACATAAGCACTAGTATAGCATAGTTCTATACATAAGCACTAGTATAGCATAATGATATACATAAGCACTAGTATAGCATAATACTATACATAAGCACTAGTATAGCATAATGCTATACATAAGCACTAGTATAGCATGAAGGGCTATACATAAGCACTAGTATAGCATAATGCTATACATAAGCACTAGTTTAGAATAGTTCTATTCATAAGCACTAGTATAGCATGAAGTGTTATACATGAGCAATAGTGTAGTATACATAAGCACTAGTATAGCATAATGCTATACATAATCACTAGTATAGAATAGTTCTATTCATAAGCACTAGTTTATAGCATGAAGTATTATACATGAGTAATAGTGTAGTACAGTGCTATACCTAAGCACTAGTATAGCATGAAGGGCTATGCATAAGCACTAGTATAGCATAGTGCTATACATAAGCACTAGTATAGCATAGTGCTATACATAAGCACTAGTATAGCATAGTGCTATGCATAAGCACTAGTATAGCTGAAGTGTTATACATGAGCAATAGTGTAGTATAGTGCTAAAACATAAGCACTAGTATAGCATGAAGTGCTATACTTAAGCACTAGTATAACATAGTGCTATACATAAACACTAATAATGCATAGTTCTGTACATAAGCACTAGTATAGGATTGAGCTATACATAATGCAGGGGTCAATGTACTGTCAAACTGAGGTGGGCTAAATTTATTAAATCGATATCTATAAACTAAATCCTGACTCAGAATAAATGTTTAGACCATATTAATATTTAGAATTCACTGTGTTGTGTTACCGGATGTTCTGCAGCAATATTAATGTTTTCAGTAACCACTCTATACCCTGAACATTTTCCTGAATCACCCAGCTTTCTTTGGCTTTCATTGCTATGCAATAATAGACAAACTAAGTCCTGGAGCAGAAATGAAGTGAAACGAAAAATGGCGCCCAAAAGGTCGGGCGATAGGTGAGGCTGTGGATGTAATAATGAAAACACAGCATGTCAGTTTACATCTTCAAGGTGAATAATTCTAACATATATGTCAATCAGGAAAAATGCCGTAAGATAATTTTTTTTGTTTGTTTCGGGGGTGGGGGTGTGTGCGAAGTATTGTGTTTGACCTCATGGACACTTTGACGCCATACTCTCGATGATGTCTTACTTATTCAAGGGATAAAATAAAAACATATCCGCTTGACTTAAACAATCCGCAAGGGGGCGCAGCTTTTACCGTATTTTCCCCCAAGACTAATATCAGCAATTTTTCTAACCAGGTACAGTTTGGGCAGGTCGAGATTAGTTGAAATATAGCTCTCCAGCCACTGATTCAGTTGGGAATATTTTCATATTTATTGTCCTGCAAAAGATACCTAATGCTTTCTGTTTGTCTATCATATATTTCAAACATACATTGCCTCTTCTACATTCCAGATATTAGGAATGGCAGTGATCACCCAGCAACGAATAAAACACTATTACAGATACACTGAAACAAAAAAATATAGACGTCACCTTTTCGTTAAACATTGTTGGTTTATTCATTCTTCAAATCTCCTTTTATCAAATGTACAAGACTTTTGACCGTATTTACCAGCTGAATTTACCTCAAATGAGCGAAAAAAAAGCACTGGAAACCGTTTATTTTAATATTTAAACTTTCAGGGTTAGTTTAAAATAAAATGGTAATATTTTGAATACCCGTTTAACTATTAAAGGTAAAAGGTGTCAAATGAAAGCAAGAATTTAAAGAGTGTTATTTTCGTCGATAAATATATAAGTTTCGTGAGTTCTTAATATATGCTTTCTTTTAAAAAGAAAAACGAGAAACATTTGGTTTTGTTTTAGTTGATAAGTTTCTGATGAATAACACTTCTTTAATAATAATAACTTTAGACTGATAAAATGAAACTTATTGCATCTTTTACCTTTAAATCCATGATTAATCTATAGCAAAGTCGGAAATATAATTGACACTATGCGGTACTATTGTCTCTTTGCGGTACTATTGTCTCTTTCTAAAGGAGTTGTTTTTATAAGATTATTCCGTGTGATAAATACAGTAAATACACACATATCCCAAAGTTTGTTTTCAGCCGATGGAATATTTAAATTTTTATCTGGAACGGCATAGGACCGGACAGGATCAAAAAATTCCGCCTTTTCTTTGAAAAGTTCGGGGATATTAAGGAAATGTAAATGTAAATATTTCCTCAAAATTTGTAATATCTATATTTATTGTTCGAAAAATACACCTTTTATTGTACACCAAAATACACCAAAGGTATTCAACGACAAAAAGTCAGAGATCAAAAACTGGGTGTATGAGGGAGCCAGTTGATACAACAATAATATATAATCATCGTTTTAAACTGGTTGAGGAAATCGGCTATTGTTTCCATCTTAAAATGATCCTTAGCCACATATATAACTGGAGAAGATGAGGTTTGTTCCCACTTGATATCTGTAAAGAATTTTCATGCGTAACTGACTCACGTGCACTCGCTAGTAAAACCCTATTGGTACTAACATTATTACACCAAGAAAGATCGCTCTTACCGTTTCATTCTTTACTCTTTGTCTGTTTTCACCCAATGTTGGAAGAGTCTTTATATTCCCTCTCATAATTGTATTTCATACACAGTTGTATTAGGTACTGACGTGTTTATTATATTTGTAAAGGGGCTCAAGAGATCATCTTCTAATAAAAGAACTATAGTTCTTTTCTTATTTTGCCTTTTAAAATGGCTTTGAAAAAAGATTGAGTCTTAATGTTTATGATTACATCAATTTTGTAGATCCCTTTATGGCGCGTCGTAATGAATATCTTAAGGGTATTGAACATTTATAACATTCAGTCTTCCATCATCACAAGCCACGGGTGACAATCCGGTATGCTCCTTGATCACCCGTGGCTGCCTGTGCTTAGATTTTGTTATTTCTCTTGAATATGCTTAAACCCTTTTAACCAGTTACTCCGAGCCCTAGTAAAATCTTCTCGCCATTGTAACCATGCCCTTTAACGCTGTTTGAATGAGTCAATAAAAGTTTCTGATCCAAACAGACACTTATCAAACGGGCACTTTCATTGAAGTGTAGGAGATTGTTACTTCGTGTTTTTGATGAAGAATTTTTGTTTATGCGTACTCCTGAAAAACGAGTCAATCTCAGCACAGGCAGCCACGGACGATTAGGGAGCGTAGCGGATTGTCGTACGTGGCTTGCAACGATGGAAGATTTAATGTTTTTATAAACGTTCAATGCCCTTAAGGTATTCATTACCATGCGCCAGAACGTGGCTGGCGACGATGTCTGTCTTCAAACTTCAGTTTTAAAGTGCTTATCTATATATAAATATTTGTTTTGCCTGTCTCCCGAATTTGTTTTTCTGTTCTCAGTATTTATTTCTGTAAGTGATTTTGAAAGTATTACAATGTACATTTTTGACAAAATAGTCAATCTCTTTTTGGAACCATTGACATCGACCTCCATCACTGAACGTATTTTCTCATATTTTCAATTAGACGCACACAGTGATATAGGTTGTCTATGAGCAATTATACCATCAAACCAAATATAGGAAATCTAAGCAAAACCGGTCACTATTCATAACATATATATTTGACCGCTTTTTATGGGCGAAAATAACTGTTCATGGGATGTAGTGTTATAGAGAAATATGTATACATTTATATTTTAACAAAGCTTTTCAAATGGTGTTAAAATAAAGATAGCATATTATGCCTTCTGATTTTCTGACATATATAGATGTTAATACTACAATCTCACGTATCATCGGCTTTTCTAACACCTCGCCGATAAAACTAAATCAATGCCATACGTCAGAAAAATCTGAAAACATTTTACAGTTAGCCCCTGATTTACCTGATCTTTGATTTACTTTGAATATAACACATTCGCAATGCTTGTACCAAAATCAATTACTAGTTACAAACTTTAAATTGAAAAATGAGTCATAAGAAAATGTTAAATACAACAAATAAACAGTCATGATAACCGTAAAAAATCATTAACATGACATCCCTTTTCCGTAACGGTTAGGACTAATGGTGCAGATTTGCACGGAAAGCATTAAAGTGATTAAATTCTCTACTTCGAGGTTTGCAGATAAAAACAAAACATTATCATGCATTTTAATGAGGCTTTATAACTTCGGAAAATTTACTTACTTAGTAAAAACATGTTTTGTTCAATGTAAACACTCAGACTCCCCCAATCTGTATCAAGCATATACACACATGTTTACTCAAACATCCTCACAAAGGCTGTTAATATATTTTTATGATAAAGATACATTACCATAAATATACTGCTACAGTTCTAAATTGCAAATTTGCTCAAATACATGTTGACTTAAGAGAGAAAGTTAGTAGATTATTTTTTTTTAAATCATGAAAGGAAACAATCTTAGTATATATCAGGATTCATATGCTTTGTTTGTCATGATGGTGTAGAGTTTACAAAGAAAATGCTTTGTGACTTTATTGGTATAGTTGATATGATATTGTTTCCTTTCAGATTTGCGATTATGATCGAATGTAAAGAGTCAAGTAAATGATACTCGGGCATACATTCCTTGTTTCTACATTTAGAGGCTAAATTATGTAATCATCAATCTTAACCTAAGGAATGTTTTAAAAATTGCGAAGAAGTTACATATCAAATACTGCATATTTCTCACAGTGCATGGGTTTACATACAGTTCACCACAGTGCATGGGTTTGCATACAGTTAACCACAGTGCATGGGTTTGCATACAGTTCACCACAGTGCATGGGTTTGCGTACAGTTCACCACAGTGCATGGGTTTGCATACAGTTAACCACAGTGCATGGGTTTGCATACAGTTAACCACAGTGCATAGGTTTGCATACAGTTCACCACAGTGTATGGGTTTGCATACAGTTCACCACAGTTCACAAGCAATTTGCCGAATGCATAATGGTACAATT
Organism: Margaritifera margaritifera; assembly: GCA_029931535.1. Taxonomy (NCBI): domain Eukaryota; kingdom Metazoa; phylum Mollusca; class Bivalvia; order Unionida; family Margaritiferidae; genus Margaritifera; species Margaritifera margaritifera. The sequence goes on from JAQPZY010001597.1 coordinate 2,694,227, forward strand.
ATTTGATGAAGAAGTAACTTTACCTGTCGGTGATTTTTACCCAACGGATTAGAATCATTATATGTATTTAATATCTTGAATTTAATAACTGAGTATGAAATCATTTGAAAGCATTTCATGCATTCTCATTTTGTTTGGACCACATGCTATTTAACCACCAAGAATGTCCCTTGTCCAACTAAATTCCTGGTATTTCTTGAGAATAAATGACAATAGTTACTATATAGTCCCAATAATAATAATAATAAATTGGGGTCATGCATTTACAAGAAACATTCCCGAGGACATAAATGAAATATATGCAGCACAAAAAAGTTAAAAAAAACTGTTTGTTTTTTTTTATTATTTTTTTATTTGGTCAGATTTAGCTTGAGTTGGAAGAAAGAGCAAACTCGAAGATCCTGTAGAATTTTACTATGCCTCCCCACATCAGAACAGTTAACAATTAGAACTAAGCACTAAGCAGAGGAGATGATAGAGGTTTTAGATGTTTTGTATTATTTACTGTAGAAAAATTGGGCAACTTTTCCTTAAATGTTTTAATCATTTGGTACGTTCGCAATTTATTTTGGCATAGAACGCATATTTTGTTCACATTTAAATTCATTCCAAAACTGATTTACAAGTTATATTTAATAAATGTTATATTACTATGCGATGGTTCATGACCATTACGAGTCCATGAGGATGACTGTTACTAGAGTTACAATCATTACGATTCGTTACTACCGTTTCAGAGCTTTGCGGAGTAACTGTTGCGATAAGTTACAACACTTTTGGAGCGTATGCACCTGTTGCAATCATTCTATTTAACTGCAGATCAAATAAATCCCTCGAATAGACACCTTTTCTCTACATTTGAATATTCATTTTTTCATTTTTGATTTACACTTAGACATTGATTCTAAGTTTGCGCATGTAAATCTATAAAGTTTGAAGCAACTTTCATCAGGGAGAACGTGTAGCTGAAAGTTTCCATTTAAAAAAAAAACAACCATATATTTAAAATAAAAACTTTGCATTTTGATGGAATTTGTTCGAATCCCGTGTTTTGCAGCACTGTCTGTATTACATCTAACAGCTTAACTTATACGTATAGTATAAATTAATATATATATATATATATATATATATATATATATATATATATGTGTGTGTGTGTGTGTGTGCTAAAATATACTCTCATTCATTAGACGTAGCGAGATGTGACAAAAGAAAACTAAATGATAAAGCAGTATGAATTTTTCCCATTTACTGCATAATATAAAAATAATGATCTTTCCTCTTTGTGATATTGCCCTATTAGCATGTTTTCTTTGTGACAATTAAAAAATCTATGCCATTAGATAACATGTGTAGCAACTTTTTTTGATAAATGTCGATTTCCCTTTCAAAACGTTTCACCCAAATTAAAATTCTCTAGTAATTTTCCTGTCTTCATTTTTCTCTGTCTGGCTGATATCAGCTAGAGAAAGAAAGAAGGAAAGAAATCATACTCAATACGGGCCCAAAATAGAGGCCTTTAATTGTTGAAGTACGACAGAGTTACAAAGTACATGTATTCGTTGAGAGAAAGAGAGAGAAACTGACAGACAGACAGACAGACAGAGAGAGAGAGTATGGCACTGATTCATAATATCATTCAATCTCTAATTAGATTATGTAAATGCAGGTGATGGAGTTCAACATTTTTCCTCTTTATGTGATTGGTTAATATTTCCCCCAGTCCACTGTATATTATTATTGATCCTGCTTGGCTTGTGCTTCAATGCTGGCACCAGTGATTACAAAATTTAAAAAGCACAGACAATCTTTTTACGGCAATAAATTTCCGTTAAAACAACAGTCAACAAATCGGAATCGGACAAGTTCAAGGCTTGTACTTTCGTCTGCCCACAAGTTTTTGGTCATTCAATACACAAATTACAAGACCAACCATTCACTGATTTGAGATAGTTCCCTGTAACTGACAGGCAGAATTTGAATTGTTGCGTTACCATTCCTTAGATAATTAACAAAAATCATCAGACTTTTATGTAAAGTGTATTTAGATCATTTATCACATACAATTTAGGAAGTTGGTAGCAGGGGTACCTGTTAGTGACCAAAGATTTGTACTCATAAAGCTATCTATTTAATTTTGGACATTATTTATGACTTAATTTTAATGTTTATTTGAATATTTATTGGGATATTTATTGTTTTCGTATGAAAGTAAGACGGAATGATTGCATATACTTGGCTAGCTGAAAACTTTCTCTTATAGAGATGCCTCTGTTTCATAATCAAATTGTTATTCGCTTTGCTATCAACAGTTGACGGCCAAAACATACAATAGATGAAAATCTCTCATATTGCCGGACTATAGTAAACCTGAATATAACTCGATTGAATCCAAATTTTAAGCGAACTACACTACGACTGAACAAAGTAAATATCAATATATATAAATGTTATGTAGTGTTTATTAAAAGCAACATAAAGTTAAAGTTAAAGCATCACACACACATACTAAATTGATTTCAAACATATAATCACACACACATACTAAATTGATTTCAAACATATAATCACACACACATACTAAATTTATTTCAAACATATAATCACACACACATACTAAACTGATTTCAAACATATAATCACACACACATACTAAATTGATTTCAAACATATAATCACACACACACATACTAAATTGATTTCAAAAATACATTAGAAGATGTTAGCTAAACTTTTGCTTTGCAAGGTAACAATATGTTAATACCTACGTCAACAGCAAGAATCATTCACATGCTATTAGCTAAAATGTTGAATAAGTTAAATTAACAGCCAACTTACCAATTAGGACTCGATGTTCCAAACAACTGTCTTTGAAGGGACTATATCGGGTATTTATACTACTGACACAAAGTATCTAATATTACTGTCACACAAGCTTATGCTAATATATCCATAAAAAGAGTAGGAGGTTGTCTTTTTGTGGACGGCATTCGATTGGCTAAACACAATTAGAAATACCCCACTGACTATTTGGTTTATATGACTAGCTGTACTTTATAAATGCATCTTTTTTTGTTCTTTAATTTACACCTACCACAAGTATTCAAGGTAAGTTAGGCAAGATCCGGTTCTCTTTAAATCACAACGATATCAAAGGGGAAAATGTTTCAAACAGAATACCAAAGAGTTACATGCATAACAAGCATCTACAAAACCATGCACTATTGTGGTCACCTTCTTATAATATTTATACATATAACTATTTAGCTATTTATTTTTGTATTTAGGTAAGATCCAGTTCTCTTTTTCTCACAACCAAATCAAAGGTGAAAGTTTTTCATACAGAATACCAAAGAGTTACATGCATATCAAGCATCTACAAAACAGTGCACTTTTGTAGTCACGTTCTTAGTATAATTATAACCATTTCTTTCTCACTGGATTGCGAAATCAATGAATTAAAAGCTTGACAAAATATGTTGACACACGAGTTTTCCCTGGGGTCGTACTTCAAGCACTTTCTGAAGTGAAGTGAAATAAGTTTCAATTAAACATACCTGTTTCGATTGTAATTGTATGAAATTTAAGTCGGCTTGTACTGCAATTCATTCAAGTCTGCATATGTAGAAGTTTATTATACTTTGAGTACCACAGACCATCTCTGAAATAATGTTTCCCTACCTGATGTCAAATCAATGATATTTCAATCTTACATCTGCTAATCACCAAAAATACAGAATAAGTTGTGTTTGTTCTACTATCCAGATAACCTTTCCAAACAATCTTTAAATCTTAAAAGATCTGGTATTTATTTGGAAATTATAAGTAACAAATATGAGCAAATTACATACCGTTTTTATTAGTGCAACCCTTCACGACGTTTTACGTTATCAAATAAATTATATATATATATATATATATATATATATATATATATATATATATATATATATATATATATATATATATAATTTTAAAACATTGCTATGTACGTATATCGGGTCTACATGCCAATTTACATCGTAATAATGAAATTAAAGCTACAAATGAAATGAAGTTATCGCTGTGTGAGTGGGGGAGGGGAGACTTGGAAACGGGTAGTGTAAAATAAGATCTTTCAGATGTAGAATCTACTGTCATCTGAACTGTTATTTGTGACATAAAGAAAGAGCGGTTGGCGCTTGTGTTTAAAAAAAATACCATGATCATATTCTTTTCCGCCATTTGAGATTCCAAAGCTTTATCTCATCAATAACCCGAGTGTTCTCTCTTCCTTAAGCCTACAGTTCTTATGTTCCACTAACAGTTGGCGCTTCCTATCTAAGTGGTTTGATATAGTATTAGCGATCACGAAGTGTCAGTAATTTTCATAGGATTTCATGGCATGTTATATTAATCTATAGGTGATCCTTGCTTTCAAAGTATTCTTGTTTTTCATCATTAGTGTCGTGAGGCCCACGGTCATGCTATTCATCCAAGTCTGCATCTAAGTTTCTTTAACATAACCCATGAATATTATCTGGAAATGTCCTGGTCGGAGTTCTTGTCCAACTTGTTCAATTCGAATTATTTTGTGTTTCTTATACCTTCTTGGTATAAAGCAACTACCTCACCCCCAAAACCCTCTACTTTCTTTAGGCACTTTAAATTACCTTTGTGCATTGTTTCTGTATCCCAAAAGTTTCCTGAGAATAACACGGAGTCCTATTTATCTGGTATGACGTTGCAGTCACTCTAATCTTTCCCACAGAACTCATGGCTGCCATCCCTTTGTTACCTTGTCTCAAGCTAGACCGATAATGCAAAAGATTTTATTTCGTTTGGGATCGTTTTCGACGGTGACTGTGTCTTGCGTGACAATACGAGAGTGCCTAATTCACTACTTATTTAATTAACAAATTGTGCACTATATGAAACCTTTTTATGCTAACGAATGGTGGAATTGCAAACGTCAATAACTATCTTTTTCTCCGTTCAGCTCCCAACATTACCAGTATTACTAACATTTGAAACTTATAATCCTAATATTCACTGGGACTTTCTGTCCGAAAATTTTGAAAAATCCCAAAATACCACTTTAATAGGATGGACCAGCTATGGGCAATGTCTGATTTATGCAAAAACATGGACAGGTTCTGTCCAATTTTTTTTTTTTTTTTTGCATAGCAAAATGCATTCAGTGTTTCTCTGGATTCAGCGGAGTGAAGTATCTAGGAATCCCCACAGGCATAATTCACAGTAGAAACATCAGATTAGATGAAAATGTATAGTTCGTTACTAAAATATCATGGGCGCCAAATTAAACTGGTCACCCTCCTTATCCCTCATCGAGATTGCTTTTTAATTGTTCCCAGGAAAAATATTTAAACCAAAGACAACTTTATCATAGCATATGATATATAATGCCCAGCATGGAATAACGCTAATTAGAGCCTAACTCTACACCATTACGATATGCCACCAAAGTCATTCATCTACCATTACAAAAGGTTGCTGCACACTTGCTAAAATCTTCAAATGCTCTGTTGACAGATATATGATTTGAAGTAAAGTTATGCTGGTACTTTGGGGATATTACTGTCCGTCTGGCGAAGTGAGGAAATGTTTATTGTTTTAGTTTGTTTTATTAAAATAATTCACCACTTATCAGTTCAGAAGAAATATATGTCCACCCCCAAAATAACAAATAATGATGAAACAATAAAATTTCGATACGCTTCTAAAGGTGTAGGATTCTACACCAGACAACTATCTGGATGATTAATTATTATTCACAGCATGCTCATAATATTTTAAAACCAAATAAACTCCTGAATCATTACAGCAATCATACAAGTTCGTGTTTCTCGAAATAAAAATGTTCTTTCCTGAAATAAAAGTTGTAAAATGTAAACATGTTTAGGTGAAATGTAGTTATTTTCTGAAAAATAAAACATTGTAAAATGTAAACATTTGTTTTGAAATGTAAATTTCTTTCCTGAAAAATATTTGTTTTAAAATGCAAAATATTAACAACTTGTGTTTTGAAATCTAAAATAACTTTCCGGAAGAAAAAGAAAATGAATAGAAATTATGTTATGTTATTATTTTTAAAATATCTTTCTCGGTATGAGCTCTCTCCCCCCAGCCAGACTTCCTTGAACCTAATAATTACGTACTTCTTTCTTTCTTTTTGTTTTCTCCCTATAGGACTAACAACTCCCCATTTATTCTTATGTATTAAGTGACTTTTTTGTGACCAGAAGTTGTTTTTCTTTTGATATAGACTATGGGAAAAGAAACACAAGCTTTTTAGAAAAGAAGGCAGTGACGTTAAAGAAAACAGGAAGAGGACGTCAGAGAAAGCATATTAAAATATATAAATGTTAGTCAACAAAAACAATCAAACATTCGTTTTGTAAAACAGTGTACACAGATTGTCTTGTTTCAATAAAAGTAAAAGAAATGTTCCGCAAAATATAGAAATTATGAAAAAAGGTAATGAAACCCTTAATAATTATACTCAATCGTTTCCTATGAATAAGGCGATTTTTTTGTACAAAGAATATGTAAACTTATGTATAACATAATTACATGACACAATTCATAAATATGAAATTAATGTTTTAAGTTTTAAAATGCAAAAACAATTTACGAGGTTATGTCAACAATTTATTAAAAGCAGCGGTATTTGATACTCGATTTAATAAAAAATATCAAAAATTTTATCGAAGTTATTACAAAGATTTACATAGTACACCTAATGAAAAACATCTTTTCAATGAAGTATTGGATAATATTTATGTTAATTTTGTTATCTTTTCTTTTAATAGTAAAATCTGAAGAGAGAGCATGCAATACATGTCATCAAATTTTGAAAGATTGACATAGATTGTATCATCATAAAAAGAAGGAAAATCATTCTACTCGTTCAACAGAGGTCCCTTATACCACTAGTGGAACTACTGCTGCTGTTCCCATTGTCACTCAACCGATGATATCCTCTGTTCCAGATATTGTTTTGGATTTGTAATTGGCTCTTTGGGACATTTTGTCATCGCGGGAATTATTGACGGTACCCCCTGCATCACACTACGATTGCCAGAATACGACGATTTTAAATAAAAACAGAAAGAAGGGCTTGAGAAATTTATACAACGACAGAAAGAAAAATATAATTTTGTGTACCAACAAGAAGAGAAAAAGAGAAAGCGACAGATGAAAACCATCACAATCAACAGTGAATAGAGCAAACCAAGTGCAAGATGGTCGATATCAGAAACCGTGGATCTATTACATGAACTCTTGGCTGAACTGAAACAGTAAAGAGCTTTATACGAAACTTCTTGGATCAAGCCTTAGATGAAGAGTCCTGCCTTGCAGAAACAATCCAAATTAGCCATGACAACAGCAGTACTGAGACTCGGACAAGGGAAAGGCTTAAGACAGCTGCGATTGATGATGGACACTCTATGAATGAGTTGACTCGTTTTTAACCAACGGTCCTTTTGGGGTCACCCATGTTTCTAGAAGCAGAATACTAATCACTATTGCTGAAAAAACGTCACTGTTTTTTGTTTGTGTTTGTCTGTCTATGTGTGTTTTTGTCCTTAAAAGAGTGTGCGTGTGTATGTATGTATGTATGTATGTATGTTTGTATGTGCCAAAAAAGTAGTGACCTGCCCATTGTTTGTTTGTATGTAAGAATGTGTTTGTTTGTTTGTTGATAAGGATGTGTGTGTTTTGAATGGATATATTTGTTTGTTCGTTCGTTAATACGAATGTGTGATTCTCTGTTTGTTTGTTAATAAGGATGTAAGCTTGTTTGTCCATGAGTGATACTCACCTTTGCCCTTTCCTTCCACTGTTTTGTTTGTATGTGTGTGTGTTTGTCTTAATGGACATGTGTTAGTGACCATTTCATATCCCCTACCTTCCTTCATCAGTTTGTTTGCATGGGTGAGTGTTGGATTGTAAAAATAAGTCATTGTCTGTAATCAGATGTGACTTTGTCCGTCTCTTCATCTTATTTGTCGACCCCTATTAAAATTTCCATTCTTTGTGTGTTTGTTTTGTTAGTGTGCTCGGATGAAATTATGTGTGCATGAAAAGAAACAAAACCACAACCAACAATATATAATAACCTTTCTCTTTGGATGTGTGATGGTAAGTTGAATGGTACATATAAGCACGTGAGCTACCACATTTCCCTTGTATATATAATGATATAGTGGATAGTAAATCTAAGTATATGAGCTATCCCAATCCCTTTGTATTTGTTATGATATGTTGGATAGTAGATATAAGTATATAAGCTACTTCTGTTCCGTGTGTATGTGTGATGGTATATTGGATAGTAAGTCTAAGTATATGGACTAACCTTGTTCAATTTCCATAGGGCCCATATGTTTTATGTGTGATTGTATGTGTATTCAAAGTAAAACTTAGATACCACACACTCTCTTTGCATGTGGAATGGTATGTTCTATAGTAAATATGAGCTTTCCCTTTCCGTTTGTATGTCGAAATGGTATATAGGTGTGTCTGTGTGTATGAGTGCTAGAAACCTTCCAACAACACCCCCGTACCCCTCTTTAATTTTTTCAAATTGTTTCTTTTTTATTTGCTTTTAAATTGTTTTTCTTGTTATTTTTTATATTGTTTCCTTAGTTTTGTTTTTAACATGTTTTTTTTAAAATATTGTTTTTCTTTATTAAATGTTTTATTTCATGAATCAAGAAATAATTCTTGAATGCTCTTTCGTTTTCTCTCTTTCAATCCTTTCTTGACTTTCTAGGGGAATATTTTCCCTCACGTCCTTGTGACTCATCCTGAAATGTTCTCTCTCTATCTCTCTCTCTCTCTCTCTCTCTCTCTCTCTCTCTCTCTCTCTCTCTCTCTCTCTCTCTCTCTCTCTCTCTCTCTCTCTCTCTCTCTCTCTCTCTCTCTCTCTCTGTACTAAGCCTAGGGATGTTTTTATTCACGTCCGTGCCTCTGGCATATAATGCAACATATTCTACCCTCATGCCATAATCAGTCTGCCGCCAGCCGTCGAAAGAGGAACTTCGGGGGGATTAAAACAGCGAACCGAGCTGTTAATGTTACATTCCCTTGTGCACAATGTTTGTGCCCAGAGTGACCCCAATAACTACTAATGGCGCAACTAGCGTGTTAGACTAAAGCGAAGGTTTGATTTGATTTCCAACAAAGACTCTTAGATACAACAGTGCTATTAGATATGTGCTTTGTTTCTCTTCTACTTTAAACCACTAAAGTGCTTTAAGTACCAAGAATAAACTTAGCACATAAAAAATCATTCTACCATGAACTTCAGCCAATAAACAGGTGAAACGATATTTCGTGCTTATATAACAAAATGTACTGAATAGTTCTCCGAATACCATGAGGTGAACTATTGAGGCATCCCCACACAATAAGTTACAGTAGAAATATTCAATTTCATGGAAGTTTACGTTGCGTTAGTATACCATCACGAAAGTTTACATTTGACGGTTCACGCTCCATCTTACTAAGTCTAACTGCTTTTTATTTGTTTCCAACGGAAATATTTAAACAGTACAGCATATTATCAGAGTCTGGAGTATCGAATGTTGAGCCTTGGAATTCATCGCTAACACCGTAATGATATGTCACTAAGGCCATTAATATTCCACTAGAAGCAGCTGCTACACACTTGCTTAAACTTCAAATGCCTTGTTGACATTGTTAGGATGTGGTGCCATATTATACTTGTATATTGGGATGTACCACTGTCCATCTGATGAGGCTTGATGCAACAGTCCATTTATATAAGTTAATTCATCAATTGTCATTTGAAAAGAAATATGTGCAAAACAAGTTGGCTCTTTAAACCATAAATTCCAAATCGCTGGGAATAGAATATAACATGGATCTAATTAAAAGAAAAATAATAGGTGACAAAAGTGTTTAATTTTTTTTAGAGTTTTGGTCAGGAGTAATGCAACGTTGTAACTGTTGATATCAGCATGTATAGAAAAATTTTGCACTCTTTATTTTACAGAAATGTTCACAGTTAAGTTTCATGATAAAGGCGTGAGGATTAATAGTTAGATTTGTATGAATCTTAGAAATGTTACTCGTCATAGCTACTAGAAATGAGTTTATGGGAAAACCTTAATGTCCTCTTGACATTTTTATGAATATGTGTGCTGGAGATAGTTTTACAATGTATCTCTGTATGTTCCCATTTTCTGCACTAGTGCATTAAACTGGTAAATTCATGACGAGTTTACTCTATATAGCAGAATCGTTGTTGTTATCTGCCTATTATCTAGTTATATTTCCTAAAAAAAATCCTTGTAATTCCGGTAATATGTATCAATAGAGTTAAAAGCTTTAATTTTTGTTTATTTTTCTTTTCTCAGTCTCATAACTTCTACATAAGTTGCTTTATTCAAGTAAACATTCGGTGTGATGTTACACTATACCTTGATGTGTTGGACTTTGTTTCGGGCTGTTTTTAGAACATGGAAATAAGAAATTTGCATTAACTATTTGGCAATATAAGTTTATGTTAATGTTTTCCAACTACCATAATCCCTACATTTTTCTGAAATTGTTGTATGTACAGTCATGAAACTTGATAAGTGCATTCACGTTGAGAAGCACAATTTATGATGGGGAAAAAATAGGTCACAATAGCTAACATTTCACGTTTGTTGCTATATTTCTTTTATTTAGCTCCATTTCTGTGGTACCCAGCATGTACATTGATGAAACCTGATATGTGCATATATATTACTCGTCCCTTGTACAAGCCGGTCAAAGTCATCTTCTTTTCATGTTCCATTATTATCGCTAAGATTATGCACTTGCTCCATTTATCCTACATTGTCAGATTTATAGACAAAAAGTCTGATGGATGTATTCATATTGAGAAATACTCCTCATCACTTGAAAAGGTTTGTCACAGTGACCTGACTTTCATGCTCCAATAATTGATTTATCCACTGCTTATAGCAGATGACCATACATAAATATGACTTTCAGTTGCCAATTATGTCAACCATGCTAGTTTAGTTTTTTTTTTTTTTTTGTTAAAGAGTTTGAAAGTGGTGCGATGTGGTCAAGCCATGCAATCTGTTTAAAATTTGTTGCATATCCTTAAAACATATAAAACACAACCTCTACAGAGCATGTATTACTGACTATTTAAAACAATTTACAATTTAAATAACATTCATGATAATTCATACAACAAAACAAATTGCAAACATACATTGCATCCAATCAGTCCAGTAATACATATAGTAACACGACTTAACAGAGTACATAGAGAGACAAAATTGCAAACTTACAGCGTAACCTCGCTATAACGCACTTCGTTATAACACAAATTAGGATATAAAACGGTCGCATCATGGCTAAAGATTGGTTGTCTCAGATGTCCCTTTATCCTTGACACTACTCAAAAATCAGCCAAGTTGACAAACATATAAAACTAATTCAGTTAAGTTTCAGAAACATATAGCTTTCAAATCATAATTAATGTTCTTACCCAGCGATGATTAATGTTCATAGAGAATTGGGCTATCCTAATCCCGATTGTTATGTAAACTGACAGGTAGCAAAATATTTTACTCTGTGTTTGTCTGGGGTTTTGTTTATTCCCCCCCCCCCGACCCTCACACGCTCAGTCATCAAATTTTAGATCATTCTCCCTCTACCGCGGTATGACTGTACAAGGCTTAACAGAGTACATACGCTGACAAATTACAAACATACGCGCAATCAAAGTACATATACGCATACATATACATTTGTTAATGAAATGCATCTAACCTACCTACATGCATACATTTATGTACATACACCCACATACATACATACATACATACATACATACATACATACATACATACATACATACATACATACATACATACATACATACATACATACACACATACATACATACATACATACATACATACATACATACATACATACATACATACATACATACATACATACATACATACATACATACATACATAAATACATACAATCAATAAGTTGGAAACATCACCTCAAAAATTGCTTGAAACGTATGAATTTCGCTATGCTCCTTCAGGTTTTGATTAATACATATGACACACAATAGGTGATTCCCCCAAATATGTTATTTAAATAAAAAGTCAGGCTTGTATATAATTTTGTGAACTTCCATGCTGTACCTAAATCTGATATCACTGATTTTGACTTTTTTTCTGGATTGGAAGTAAACAATAAATTTGTTGTATACACAACCAATTCACAAAAGGAATGTACTATTTACAGGGTAAAGAAATCAAAGATATATTATCTGGAAGAGAAAAATGTTTTATTTTACGTCATAGTTGGATATTAAAGATCTAAATGCTGTCCATAACAAGACATAAATTGGCAGGAGTATCAAAATTTCTTACTCCTAAATCGCTAAGCATCTCTACAAGACTGTCATATGCAAAGTATAGACTGTGTTGTGCTTTTCAGCTCAATAAATGGCTACAGAAGCAGTTATGATCGGAGGAGCAATAGCTAACGGTCTAGCATTTACAGGAAACAACTATCTGTTTAAGTTATATGATCGCAGCAGATGCGACGCTGAACGCATCGGAACGAATTAGACATCGGAACGAATTAGACACGACAAATTATAGAAAAATGCCAGGGCTCTGTAGGTTTAATTTATTTTCCCTCAAGTTTATTTTTATTTTGATATATTTTCAATAACAATCGTATTCAGAGAAAAGATCGGTTTATGTACAAGATTCTATTTCATTGACGCTAAAATTCAGACGAATACTCTAAGATATGTGAAAACATTTTCAAAACAATATTGACTTGAAACACATATTTAGAAGTGACCACTTTCTTTTTAAATAAAAGATCGATTTAATATGTTTTCCTATACACTAAGTTCATCAGTTATTAATTAAAACCAAAAGTGCACCATCTGAATCGGTTTGTTATTAGATATTTTATGTACTTCTCTTTACTTCCCAAGGAAGACATGTATAACTGCTGATTGATTGCTTATCACGGAATTAGACATTTACAGACATGTATAACTGCTGACTGATTGCTTATCACGGAATTAGACATTTACAGACATGTATAACTGCTGACTGATTGCTTATCACGGAATTAGACATTTACAGACATGTATAACTGCTGACTGATTGCTCATCGCGGAATTATACATTTACAGAAGTAATTTGTTTTACACTTTTCCTTAGGCACATCTTACAAATTATTTCTAGCTTGATGGCAGCACTAAAACTGGACTAACCTGGGGCTGTAATTTGAATCTTGTAACTTATATTGTAACACTTGAACATTATAAAATGTGTATAAATATGGATGAAAAGGCAACGATAGTGTTTAGCAAAAGCTAACACAAAACATTAACCATTTTAAGAGCCATTCGAGAACAGCCTCACTATGTCGATGTTAGAAACACGTCAGGCTGTTCCTCCCGTTGTACCAACCATATTTTTTTCCAGTACTAGTATTTGCTGAAACATTAGAATTACTGTACAAGCACATCAGTATCACACGTGGAAAGGTTATTATGGTTATGTTCAAGGACATCCACACACATTTTTCTGTATTTCTCAAGTGGTTCCATCTCAATATCCGGTTCCTTGGCTTTCTCATCCCAAGTGCGCATGCGCACAATGATGTCAAATAATGGAAAATTCTCAAAAGCCATAGCCTCCTCTGACGTCATTGGGCCACCTTGATGCTCAAGTGTTTTCTTACTTGCTGATGATAGTTCTACAAAAAAAGTGTGTATTTAGAATCAAGTACCCTTACCATCCCACATTTTCCTGTTATTATTACGTTGAAAGCTTTCGCAATAAATAAGATAAGATGACCGGATTTTTTTTTTTTTTTTAAGAGGCTTGGGTGTTAGAAAAATGGACATATTTTCCTAAAAAGGGTGCAAACAGTATGTATATGTATTTGACCCCGTTTCCATATCTTGTTGATTTTTTCGGCTATACAATTCATATGAGTAAAGTAACATAGATCAAATATATGAAAGCGGATTCATTCGTGGTGATAAAGGTAGTCGCCTGATAATTTTGTTTGTTCAAGAAGAACTTTGAGAAACAAAATCCTTAGAGACTAAAACTGGGAAAATAATATCTTGCACAAGGAAAAGTTTCATAAATTTGAATGCATTGACAGTCTTTCGTAATCAAAATATACAATATATTTACATATACCGGTACTAGTATTTTGTATGTCTTGGTGTACGCCAGAGGTTAAACTGTTAAGTGACTATAAAAAAGTGGAAAGTCTTCGTTAAGAAATAGCAACTTTGTAGCCATGACAATACACGGAGACATCCAATGATTAATGTATTACATTCAGCTTTACATCTATGTCTAATTAGCTTCTGATAGAGATATTAATATTCACCTTAACACGTCCATAAGTACTTGTCTGAAGTGTTCAAAAATATTGCGGAAGTATGTACAGAATAACTAACAAACCCAAATATATCGGCAACTAATGTCTTACTCTTGTAATATTCCTGATCCTTATAAACAAGGTATCGCTTTGCTTGCACATGACCCGCCACGATCTCACAAACAATGTCGGTGAATCCCATCTCGCGCAGATAGTTCCCGCCAATTTCACCATGATTTTGGGCACCTAGATTTACTCCATCTGTTATCATCTCCTCGAGTCCTTGGTCCAGCCCTATCAGGTGTCCGATGTCATGGAGGAAAGCCCCTAAAACCACCTTCGCACGTGAAAGAATGAAACTGATTTGACAGTATTTAAATAGCTGTATGACACGATATGGCCATGTGTGCGATAGCAATATTAAAAAGGGTTGAGATTTTATGGGGACCTATGGAAATTGAACATCATGTGGCACTATGGGGATGTATGATAATTTAACATTGGGTTTGGATCGATGTGGAGTTTATGGGAATTTAGCATTAGTGGTTTAAAGGCCCCCTATGTGACTTTAACACTGCGTATGGCAGTATGGATTCTATGGGAAATGTAACATGACGGAACACTCTAGGGGCTTATGAAACTTGAACAAAGTAGGTGTGACACACATAAGGACAGTCAAGGACTTCGCTAATTAACCAATACCTATTCTAACTGACCAAATCCTACTCTGACTTTAACATTCTCTATTCTGACTAACCGACCAATGCCTATTGTAACTGACCAGCACCAATTCTGACCGACCAATGCCTATTTTGGCTGACCAATACCTGTTATAAATGAACAACACCTATTCTGATTGAACATAACATATTTTGACTGACGAGGCAAATAACACTGCAGTTTTCAAAATGTCATCACCTTACAATCACTGTAGACGGGTTATTCCGATTCTATGTTTACGGACCATTAGGAATGTTATTCTATGAACGCAAATACAACATTTTATAAACTTTGTCAAAAACAAACCCTTAAGTTCTAAATTGTCGTAAGATCTCGTGTACATTTAAACAGAAAGCATGAAGTACATTGTTGTTTTCAATCGCTGGGAACTTTAACATTAGGGCCAGTATAGACCTGTATGGAACTTTTAATAGGAATTGACAAATAGCATGAAGAGATGGACAAAGACACACCTAATTACAGACAATGACTTATTTTGACGATCTGACACTCACAACATTAGCATCCAACACCCACCTTTACCACCCAACACTCATCCTTACCACCCAAAAGCCACCTGTACCATCCAACACGCACCCTTACAAACAAAACGGATGAAGGAAAGGGAAGTTATGTGATGGACACTAACATTGTTGGAATCCAACACCCACACTTACAAACAAAATGAATGATGGAAGGTAGGGGATAGATAATGATCACTAACAAACACGTTCATAAAGACAAACACTCATGCATACAAACAAAATGGATAACGGAAAGAGGAGTTATGTTATGGTCAATAAGACACGTACTGACTATCCAACACCGCACCAATACAAACAAAACGGGTGAGGGAAAAGGGTGTATGTTATCATAGAATCACTAATACACTTGCTTACAATCCAACATCAAGTCAATTACAAACAAACTGATAAGGGAACGGAAGGGAATGGTATCTTTGTTTCATTTTTCATTTTCATTTTTTATTATTGTTTTTTATATAAACACATAAACACATACAATCACGTATTGCCAGTGAAGGGTAGGGTATTTAAGTTTGTGAATAAAAACAAAGACACAGACATAGACTAAAAAAGTACACAAAAATACACACAAAATATCGAAGTTGAAAATAATGATTAGTATTCAAAAGTTGACAATGATGATTAGTATTGTGTATCTAGAAAACAAGGTACTCCTGAAAAGGACCGCTGGTTTAGCCATGAGACGGGCTGTTTTTAATGTTGGGAACTACCGAACCGAGCTTCACAGTCAACACACCTCATTGTCGATCGATCGTGCCTCAGTACATCACTTCCGACTGACAGTGAACAGTGAGGCTCATTATTTTTACTTTCCCAGTTATCCACTTTAGGCGCCAGTATTTTTGTTGCTGCTGCTGTCGCTCGTATTGCCGTTGTTCTGGATAAAGCTGTTCTTCTTCTTCTCGCACTGTTTCGTTGTCCATAAGATGAATTAGCACCCCATAGGTATGTCTGAAGTGCATTAAACTCCGCTTCATCAATCTCCTTTTCTCGGGCAACAAGTCTTTTACCTGGCTAAGGCGACACCCACGCCCCAATTTTGTTAGGACCAGAAAAGTGATGCTAATCATGAATTTTAAAAACAAAACAAAACAAAGTGTGTGCTTGTATATGCGAGTATGAAAGAAAAGCTTCCTTGATCTTAATAAAAACACAAAACTATGTTTGCATAAACATGATTTAAGGGAAAGGGAACAAATAAAGGGACTCAAATTAGGGTCCCAAAAATGGCTGATGTGACTTCTATCTCCAGATAAAAAGGGGATATTGGAAAGAGTTTGGATGAAAAGTAAAGTGCGTATTTAATTTTCATTTACAAATCCATATGTATTGATTTAAACTATTTATAAAAATATAGTCACTACTGTCGTTAATAGAACTAATAATTTCTGCATGATTTATAACAGAATGCTCAACTAATGTTTCTAAGCAAAAGACACACTTCTCCTCATTTATTTTATTATGTATGGTTAAAAGAACGACAGTATTTTCTAAAAGTCTGTTCCTGATAATGGTGGAGACTGAGGTAATTAAAGCATTATCTTCATATATCTGGCGAAGAATTCCTAACGGCAGCAATTTCGGAAGGAGTTTGCAAACATATTAAAAAGTATTTATTTATTTACTTGCTTGTAAACTTGTCATTAAACAGTTTCTAATGTGCTCGAAGCCGGAACCTGTTTACATCATACATTTAGAACCTACCAGCTGATCCTACACTGCATAGAGACAAAAATGGACGGTTAGAAAGAAAAGGCAGACGCTCTGCTGAATAGAAATTTCCTTAAACGTACTAGTAAGCGATGGTGGCATTTGTAATCTGCTCTCTCTAACATAAATTTGTTTTTGTTAGGTCAAGGAAGCAATTATTTTAGTCTTATATAACAGATCGATATCACTGTCATCAAAGAATTTTTGTATTCAGCTTTCTTGTACGACTCCTTTTCGTTAAAACAATTATTTATTATATCACTATGTGAATAGCTATCTTTACTTCTCGTGGAATATTTTGATTTCATGCAGTTTGAGTTTCAAAATATTTCCCTATTTTAAACTTATATAAGTTCTGTGAATCAAGTTCTTTATCACAGCGTTATCTTTGTATCCTATGTTTGCATACGCTTGGTACGTCGTGCCACGCAATTAAGTGATTGTTGATCGTTGAAATGCCCTTTTGTACACCACTTTAGAGTCACGTCACGAGCCATCCCGTGTTCTAATGAGTCGATACAAAACAATCGATGGGTGGAATGATTAAAATGCACTCATTTAGCCTAAAATATGACCCGCTACGGTTGGCAAAGGTAGTTGCAATCCCCTGTCTGTTGACCAGACAACAAGTTTGAGTCTGACTAAACGCTTGGAGCTGGCGATGATCCTGTTGGGAAAGGCAGGGGACCTCCTGGCCCAGGTACAAAACTTGTTGCCAGATAGAAGAAGATTGGTGAAATGGGATTTCATGTACTTCCGACATGCCCATGGGATGCTAATGAATCTCACAAATGTGGGAATAGAGCGAGAACAAGAACAGCTCCAGCAGGAACATTAGTAATACGAGCGACAGAAGCAACAACAAAAATATTACTCGTGCCTAAGATGGAGATTTGGGAAAGTGAGACTAATGAGTCGCAATGTTCACTATCAGTTGGGTCATATGTATGAAGGCAGGATCGATGGACAATGTGGTGTGCCAGCTGAAGAGCCCGGTTCGGAATGTGCCAACATTAATAACAGCCCTTCTCAGTCTAAACCAGAGATCCTTCTCATGGTCATCCAGTATTCTAGAACATGATACTAACAGTATTGCAAACTGTTATGTTTTGTGTGTATTTTTGTCTACTTTGTGTGTCTATGTCTATGTCTTTAAAACTTAACTTAAATAGCTTCCTCTCCCTTGGTAATTTACGATTGTATGTGTTTGTGTGGTTCTATGCAAATAAAACCAAAACAAAAATTCATTACCACCCCTTATTAGTTGATGTATAAGTGTTTGGGTATTGTAAGTAGTTGTGTTAGTGCTTCTATGATAATATTCTACCATTGCCCTCATCCGTGTTGTTCATATACGTGTGGATGTTGGAGTGTAAAGAGGTGTGTTAGTGACCATAGCATAACTCTCCTTTCCATCATCCGTTTATTTGCATGTGCGGATGTTTGTCTTCAAGAACATCTATTAGTGACCATAACATACATCTTACGTTCCCTCATCCTTTTTGTTTGTAAGCGTGAGTGTTGGGCTGTAATATTGTTTTAATGACCATCACATAAATCCCCTTTCCATGGTCTTTTTTTCTTTGTGAGTGTGAGTGTTGTATGGTAAAGATGTGTGTTGGATTGTAATTTTGTGTCTTAATGACCATCATATAACTCCCATTCCCTTCATCCGTTTTATTTGAAAAGGTGGGTATTGGATGGTACGGGTGGGTGTTGTATAATAAGGATGGGAGCTGGATTGTAAAGGTGGATGCTGGATGGTAATGTTGTGGGTATTGGATTGTAAAAATAAGTTAATTGTCTATAATTAGGTGTGTCTATGTCCGTCTCTAAATATTATTGGTCCACTTTAAATAAACTTTGCATTTAGGCTTATACTGTCCTTAATGTTAAAGTTTTCTGTGATTGAAAACAACAATGTACTTGTGCTTGCTGTTTAAACATACACAGATCTATCGCCAGATTTATCACCAGAGAGTTTGTTTTTGACAAAGTTTATACAATGTTGCAGTTGGTGTAATGGAATAAAGTAAATATTCTTATTGCTCTATGAGCAGATAGTCGAAATTTCCGTCTTCAGAGTATGTGAGAGGGTGACATTTGGAAAACTGCATCGTTATATACCCTGAACATTGTCAGATATGGTGTTGGTAAGTCGAAAATACTTGTTGGTCAGTCAGAATAGTGGTTGGTCAGTTACAATATGTGTTGGTCATCCAGAATAGGAATTTGTCAGTCAGAATAGAGATTGGTAAAAGTATGTGCTCGTCAGTAAGAACAGGTGTTGTACGGTCGAAATAGGTGTTGGACAGTCAGGTTACGGTCAGTCAGAATACGTGCTGGTCTGTAGGTAGGAATAGGTGTTGATCAGCCAAAACAGGCTTTGGTCAATTCAAAGTAGGTGTTGGTCAAAATAGATGGTGGTCAGTGAAAATTGTTAATGTCAGCCAAAATAAGCGTTGGTGAGTCAGAATATATGATGGTCAGTTAGAATAGGTGTTGGTCAGTCTGAATAGGTATTGGTCAGTCATTGTGAGTCCTTGCCTGCCCTTAGGTATGTCTGATTCACTCTGTTCATGTTTCATAAACCGTAGATTGTCCCATCATGTTACATTCCCATGAGCCATATAGTAGCATATGTAATGTTAAGTTCCCATTCTCATAGGGGGACCATCGTGTCTTCCATAATGCTAAATTCCGATGGGTGGGGGCTATAAACCGCTAATGTTAAATTCACTGTGGACCCCATAAGCAGCTAATGGTAGATTCCCATACCGGTAACATACGGTCCAAAATTTGTCGTAATGTGTTTTTCCCATAGAGGCAATAAACATCTAATGTTAAATCCCCATAGGGGGCCACACCCTTCCAAATTCGCCGTAATGTTATTTCATACAGGGGGCTATTCCGTCTCAAACGTTAATGCTAAATTCCCATAGACTTCGAACCGACCTAAAGTCAATATAAAATTCTCATAGATTACATACCGACCCAAACACAATGTTAAATTTTCATACATTTCTATAGTGCCCTATAATGTTAAATTCCTATAGGTCCTCATAAAACCTCGATCCGTTTCACACAGACTTCCCACAGAACCGATTTAATATTTCAAAATAGGTCAAATGGAGGTGAAACTCTATACGTACAGTTGAGAACACATCTCTGAAAGCTTTAATGCAATCAGAGTATAACTTGTTTTTTATTTGACGATTTCGAGTCAAAAACTATCGTTTTACCTTCGCAAACTAAATTTTACCATAGCTACAACGCACTGAATGGAATTCTGCCCCCTTATTGGTTGACTGAAAATCAGATTATCAGTAGGCTTAGTACGTCATTTTCGGTCGACCAATGAGAGGTCCGTATTCCATTCAGCTCCTTGCACTTGCATATTAAGCGGGCTCGATCATGGCCATGTCGACCGGTAGCGTGGGAAAATGGTCTGGAATTCCTTAAAGGCGTAGTAGTAAGTCAAACTTTGTTTAGGCATAAAAAGTTGAATGCCTGACTAAACATCGGTACCAAATTTATTACGTTATGCGAAGTGTAGCTTGAAATATCAGCGTCGATTCTTAAATAGGTCGCGCAAGAAAGGACAGAAGTGTCCTCCCTTGTAGCATTATTTAGTGCATGTATGACTGATAGGTAAATTTTAAGCAACAATACGAACCCCTGTGAATTTTACAAGCGACTCCTCATCAGAGCCGGTAAACGGAAATGTGCAACGATAAAACCATCCTTATCGTCTTTCAAATCATCAAATGCAAGACTGTTGTTTCCATTCTATCACAGTTTAGAAATGACTGTCGAACATCAGCCAAATGCAATTCTACCTGACACCGCATCCCAGGGAGAGTCATAACGTCACAATGGCATGCAAGTTTCCAACAGTAAATACTTGATTTTACTACTGCAAATTGTGATTGTCTCTCATTCGCAAAGCGCGTTACATTCGCTTGTGTGACAGAATGGAAAGATAACAACTTTTGTCCTGTTAATGTAATCCAAAAGAAAATTAGTGAGCAATGAAATCCTCTGAAAATACAGGGTATCAGTTCAAATTAAACATAATACATGTAGTTTAAAGCAGAAATAGCTAGATAGATTGATTTTTTGCCTTTATTTTCTCCTTAGGAGAGCTGAACATACATACAATCATATATTAAAAAATAAGGATGATACAAATTATTATGTGATTAATAGAATGGGCATAGTACAGGATCATAGCATGTACAAAATAATAGCAATAAAAATATATATTGATCGTTCCATCTTACCTCTTCGGAACATTCTTCCTTTTCCGCAAGCATGGCACATTGAATAGAGTGCTCTGTCTTGGATACGCACTCTCCGAGATAGTTACTGGCTCCATGTTTTTCGTATAGAGTGAAAATCTTGTTTACTTTCTTTGTTACATCCATCATAAGGTCTACAAAAGCAACACGGTTATATATATAGTTACACTGTATGACATACAGCGGACAACAAGCAAGAATAATTTAATTTGATACTTACCGGTAAGCAGTGGGTCAAAAGCGATGATACTCTACCTGGTTATAAGCTATGGATGCCTCATATAACAAAAATTTAGTCTCTGATGTAAACTGCGTGTAATATTCCCTGGGAGGACTAAATAATATAGAAAAAATTTATAAACAATTACGGTATAAACAGATGTTCAAAGTTGTATAAGCATTTAAATTGTTTAACCATTAGACTGACCGTACCTTGCTGTCCTTCAAAGTGAGTTAGCTTACGAGAACCCAAATAACGACCCTACAGAGCTATATTAGTCCTTGATTAGATAAGAGAGAAGAGTACTAGTATTGATATAACAATGCGTCCAGATATTAAAAGGTATGTGACATCCAGACATCAGGCAATACATTAGGAAACCAATGCTTGAGATAAGATACAGCGGACGACTAGGACAATTATTCACAATTCATTTTTTATTTTTTATTTATAATGTTTAACGGCATGTCAGCACAGTACTGGTCACATAGTGTTGATTCAAAGTTAAATTCTAAACATGTGAATATAAAGAATTGCAAACATTTTTTTTCAAAAATACTTAAATAAGATAAGTCCTTCCAAATACACGTAAACACGCAGTACTAAAAGATACGAGATAAAAGGTAAAGATGCTAAAATTCTTTAAAAGGTACGTAAAAGAAAGGATAAGGGTAAAAAAAAATATACAAATTTTAAAATATGCGATCAAAATATGTTATATAAACCGCATTCTCTTAAAAAGTCCAAGAATTTCTCTGGTGGCGAATCATCATAAAGTTTCTTTGTGAGTTCACATCAAAAACGTCGTCTCACAGGGTGGAAATCGATACAATCGACAAGAATTTGTTCCACTGGCAAAAATGCACTCTAGTCGAGGTTGACCTTTCAGGATGTATGCACGAGTCACGTATATGGTACCTTGCACAATCGGCACGATACCCGCAATTTGTTCTTTATGAGGGATGCCACTCCCCAGTGGTGGTTTGATGTTCCATTGCTTCTTTGTAGAGTTTTCATTGTACATATTTTGCCAGTTTTATAGAACATGCCAATTTATATAACATTTGAAGTCAGTATATGGAATCCTAAATGAGAGACTAAGGGACAGTTTTGGCTGCATTATCTCCCCTGTCATTGCCCTTATTACCAATGTAACTAGGCAGCCAATGATACCTAATACTGTTACTAAATTTTATGAGCAAATCATGTTTCTGAAAGAACTGTGATTTTGACCGGTTGTGAAATTTCATGTATGCAAGGCCTTAGTTTTAGAAAGAAATCCCCCCACCCCCACCAAAAAAAACAAAAAAACAAAAATGATGAAATTTATCTTTGGAGAGGCTTCAATATCGTTCAAAGATTTATTTATCGCTTTTATTTCCTGCGGTAAAAAGAAGCCTTTATCCGGTAACCTGCAAGAGATACAGCCGTTTGGTATTGCAAAGGCAGCTGCAACCTTTTCTCAATCTGTCAAACAGTCTGTACACTAAGGGACGAATGGTCACGATAGGACGCTCCGATTTAATTAAATTTACTTCGAGAAGCAAGAGGACTGCTTCACAACTATTTGAACTGGCCAGGATTAAAAACAATTCTATTTATTACGGGGGCGGGTGGTAGTGGCAGGTAGTGCGGTGTTAATAACCCTTTTTGCACGCTGTTTAAACTGTCTGAAGAAATCGTTACAGTATATGAGTAGTAATGGGGGACGATATGGGGACAAATGGGACTTTATGGGGACAATGGGAATTAACATTACAGCCGCCCATTTTGAAATTAGACTGTATGGGGACAAGGGAAATTGCATGTTATAAAGTACATAGGTTTAACATTATGGGACTGTATGGGGACAAGAGGAATGCTATGTTAAAAAGGTCCATAGGTTTAAAATTATGGGACTGAATGGGGACAAGGTGAAATGTAATGTGAAAAACATCCATAGGTTTACCATTACGGGACTGTATGGGACCAGGGGAAACTAACATTAGGCAGCCATTTTGAAAAATGTATAGGGACATGCGCAAATGTAATTTTATAAAAAAATACACCATTTTACTGACCAACACCTCACATTTACTGACCAATACACAGAACTACAGATTAACACCCACGCTTACTGATCAACACCTACATCTACTGAGCAACACGCCGCCTAACGTACCATCACTCATACCTAATGAACAACACCCACACTTACTCACCAGCACACAGTGTGAAAGGGAATGTAAAATAGAAGATAGAGTAAGTAAGAGTAACACCTAGAGTAAACAAAATAACATTTCACACCTATATACATAATATTCCAAAGTGGAGTGTAAGGAGAGAAATGGGTAGGAATATTCACACATACCCACAGACGTACTGATATACTATCACACATGAGTGTAGGGTGAAGTTTTAGCTGACATACAAGGCATACAAACATACCATTACCCACTCACTCACACCTATTCAAAGATGGGGTTAAGGGAGAGAAAGGGTAGGAATGCTCGCACACAAACATACCATCACTCACTAACTCGCACATATCCAAAGGTGGGGTGAAAGGATATAAAAGGGAAGGAACGCGCGCACAGAAACATACAACTTATACTGATAGACTATCACACGAGAGGTGTAAGGAGAGAAAAGGATAGGAATATTCACGCTAACACACAAACATACGATCATACTTATATACTATCACACACTAAATGTGAATAGGAGTGCATGCTTTGCTTTTGACAAAGTTGATACAATGTTGCAGGTCAGCATTCCTATCGGTCTAAAAAATAGAACTGGAATATCTATGGCACTTTCCAGGTTCTAAAAATACTCGCTAAATATAGAATAATACCTAGGAATTTAGTGACACGGGGTACTTAGGAAATTTCACTGTTTTTACCCAGTGTTAACAAATATGTGTTGTCTGTAATTAAGTGTATTCGTCTGTCTCTCATTCCGATTAAAATTCCAATAGAGGACCATACCGTTTCAACGTAATGTTAAATTCCTGTAACTGCTATAAAATTCCAAGCGTGGGTTTTTATGGGGTCAACGGGAAATGTAATGTTAAAAGAACACTTACATCCACATCTACTTACCAACACACAAAACATCAGTCAGTGGGCAGAAGTCATTGGAATGTGCACAAGGTCGAATAGGGGTTCTCTCTCTCTCTCTCTCTCTCTCTCTCTCTCTCTCTCTCTCTCTCTCTCTCTCTCTCTGTTGCGATCGCTATCGCGATGGAGGTGAATCGTACAGAGCTCGATAGTGCGATCGTGGTTGAAGGCCGGCGCAAAATTTATGGCAAATGAGGCAGAACAGGCTGCAACAAAAGGTAAACTGAGAATGGTATACAAGATTACAAAACAGCTCTGTGGTCAGGGATCCAACTACTCCATGCCAGTCAAAGATAAACAGAGAAGAGTGATAACTTCGGAAAGGGAACAGGCTGCGAGATGGGTCCAGCACTTCGAAGAAGTACTGAACCAGTCAGAGCCTGAAGATCCAGCAGACCCACCACCATCAAATGACATTAATGGCATTGATACCAGCCCACCTACTCAAGCAGAGGTCCAAACAGCCGTCAAGGCCATGAAGAGCGGCAAGGCACCTGGTATTGACTCCCTACGGGCAGAGTTTCTGAAAGCTGATATAACCACAGCTGCACATGTACTGACTGACTTCTTTAGAAAGATATGGGAAAATGATATCATCCCAAAAGACTGGTGTAAAGGCCTTATCATCAAGCTACCAAAGAAAGGTGACCTTAGCAACTGCGACAACTGGCGAGGGATAACACTCCTTTCCATTCCCAGCAAAGTATTCTGCAGAATTCTCCTCCAAAGGATTGATGCAGCCATAGATGGTAAACTCAGACAAGAACAAGCAGGGTTCTGCAAAGGAAGAGGATGTATAGACCAGATATTTGCTCTGCGCAACATAACTGAACAATGCCTAGAGTGGAATGTGCCATTTAAAATCAACTTCATTGACTTCAAGAAGGTATTTGACAGTGTTCACCGCGAGAGCCTATGGAGGATTCTTAGAGCCTATGGAATACCATCCAAGATAGTCAACCTCATTGGGAAGTTCTATGAACACTTGGAATGCAGCGTCATCCTTAACAACACTCTTACAGAGTCGTTCCAGGTGAAGTCTGGTGTTAGACAAGGGTGCATCCTCTTTCCCATTCTGTTCCTCATCATCATCGACTGGATAATGCGCCAAACAACTTCCGACCATGCCAGAAGGATCCAGTGGACACCCTTCTCAAATCTTGAAGACCTGGACTTTGCTGATGATCTGGCTGTCATCTCATCAAGGCGCTCTCATCTTCAAGAGAAATCTGACAGACTCTGCAAATACGCTAAACAGACTGGTCTGCATATCAATGCAAAGAAAACCAAAGTGATGTGCACAAACGCAGCAGCTACTCTTCCAATTACCATCGATGGAGAGGCACTTGAGTTTGTAGACGACTTCACCTACCTTGGTAACCTAATTAGTAACAACAATGGTGCCAAAAAGGACATAAAGGCCAGGTTAAATAAAACCAGAGGTGCTTTCAGCAGGCTTCGCCCTATATGGAGATCAAAACAGTACAGCATCAAGACAAAGATCAGACTTTACAACAGCAGCATAAAGTCGGTACTTTTATATGGCTCCGAGTGTTGGAGAGTTGTGAAGACAGACATGAGAAATGTAAATTCATTCCACAATGGCTGCCTCCGTAAAATCTGCAACATCTACTGGCCAAACAAGATCTCCAATGTGAGCCTATATGAGAAAACTGGATGTAAAAACATTTCTCTGGAGGTCAAGATGCGCAGAATCAAATGGCTCGGACACGTAATGCGGATGCCACAAGAACGGATACCTAAGGTAGCTCTCAGATGGACACCAGCGGGGAAGCGTAAGCGTGGCCGGCCAAAGACAACCTGGCGAAGGACAATGATGACGGATCTGGAAGAGATGGGACTTTCCTGGGGCGAAGCACAAGCCATTGCTCAGGACTGAGCCAGATGGCGGAAGATGGTTGCAGCCTTATGTCCCAGTTGGGATGAAAAGGACCCTTAACTTAACTTAATTGACGACAGAGGGCCATTTGACGATTTGGGTCCACTGCCAAAATATCCGCCTAATGGTAAATTCTACTTGACGACAGATGGTCATTTTTTATGACATAGTGCCACACTTTCAAGATGGCGACCGTAACGTTAATTCCTCTTGACGCTAGTGTGACATTTTTGACGTCATAGTGGCACATACAGCTTTTGCTATATTGATGTTAAAAAACATGTTGATACTAATTTCCTTCACAAGATAAGCGGATATTAATTTTCTTTCCTGAAAAAAATATACAAAAACCTCTAGCAAGTGTATAAAATGATTTAGCACTTCACTCGTAGCTTGTCGTCAGTGAGATTCCTATAGTTTATTCCTAACATATTTCTAATTTATTTTCCTTTTGAACCAATGTAATCAAATCATATGTTTATTAAAGTATTGACATCGGTTTCTATCTCTACGAATTTTGCGCCGGCCATCGCTCACGAGCGAACGATCCAGCTCTGTACGATTCATCTCCATCGCTATAGCGATCGCAACCAAGAGAAAGAGAGAGAGAGAGAGAGAGAGAGAGAGAGAGAGAGAGAGAGAGAGAGATTTGTAAAAAATATTACAAAATATTTCTACATGTAGCCTCAGATGAAAGTTTTTCTGATCCTCGCTGCCACGATGGCGGCTGTCTCTGATAAGAACACAATCAAACATTCCCTCTCTCTCTCTCAATTTTTAATTTCATACAACGTGTACCACATGACACTATTTATCTCAGATAGACTACAAATCCATCTTTTCCCGTCTTCCCATTCACGAATACGTGCACAACTACTTATTGCAAATAACAGATTAATGAACTATATAGACGACCTAATGCTTTCCTCAATTAGACAATTTGTTGTCAACAGTCTGTCTCTACACAGTACAATGTTAGCTGATTATTATGCCTAACAAGATCTAGTATCAGTACACGTAATCAGGGTGTTAGGTGGTGGCAATAAGTTCACTCTAATAATGGAAAAAGACTTGATCCTTGCCAGAATCAGTGTTATTAACAATAGCCACACATTATATTCCGCTTGGGTGGGTGGGGATGCGTGGTTCTAGTTCCATAAAGAACAATGAAGCTGGCTGTAAAGCAACGAAACATGTTGTACTTCCAGTTAAAATTTAAAACAGTCAATTTTAAAAAAGGAAGGTAAATGATACTGCGATTACTACAATTTCAGGATTATATTATTCTTGGTATATCATAGTACAGTTTATTTCAGTGATATTGTGAGGTGTTGAGTATGGTTTATAAAATTAGGATTTTGTGCAGAAGTTAACAAATGTCTTTTCCACGATGAAAATAGTATCATGTACTGTAGTAGTATCAAAAATATTTGTATCTCAAATATTAGTATCTACAATATTAGTATCTAAAATTTCAGTATCTACAATATTAGTATCTACAATATTTGTATCTACAATATTTGTATCTACAATATTAGTATCAAAAATATTTGTATCTAAAATATTAGTATATACAATATTAGTATCTAAAATATTAATATATACAATATTAGTAAATACAATATTAATATCTACAATATTAGTATATACAATATTAGTATATACAATATTAGTATCAACAATATTTGTATCTAAAATATTAGTATATAAAATATTAGTATAAAAAATATTTGTATCTTAAATATTAGCATCTACAATATTAATATCTACAATATTAGTATCTACAATATTAGTATCTAAACTTTCAGTATCTACAATATTAGTATCTTCAATATTTGCATAAATTATGTTACGTCAAGCTAAGACTTGTAGTCTTCGACACTAACATTTTCATTATTTTCCTACACATTATAAGCAACTGTAAATGGATAAATTGTCCAAGTTTATTTTGATTAATGAGTATGGGATAGAAATCCGCTTAACAGTTGTTCCAATTAACATACGATTTAAGCTTCACTGATATTTCCGGGACCAGGTGTCGAAATCACATTCGAAAATATTTCAATAACATCCCTGTCTACAATGGCGGAACCAAGAAGTAAAAGCATGATAGACCAACAAGTTGTTCTCCGCCTTGTTTATATAACTTGTTGGTCTAAATGCAAGAAAATCTGTATCTTAATTATGGGTCAAAGTTACTCGTTGCAAATGTAAATTAAAAATATCGGTCAGGGCTGGGGGTCCAAACATGTAGGCCGGTACGTCCTATTACCGCGTTACTACTTATAGTAAAAGTCATACAGGTTATGTGGTATCACGGTACCAATTGTTTTTCCATAGACCTTAATGTTAACATTTGGTGAAATAAATATACCTTCTCTCCTACATTAGCATGCGTGTCACACACTGTCATTGAGAGCAATGTTAGATTGTCAATTTGACAAGGACAGAACAAGGTACTCCATTGTATTTAAGAGAGATAACTCTGCTGGAACTAGACAGGGGTAAGAGTTATCCAGTCACAAGAGACATTTTTCAGTGATGTGTATCACAAATATAAAAAAAATCATACAAAAATACAAAACATGATCTACATATGAATTGACATAATCTCACATGTTGCTAAGAGACTCAACTTTTTTTAAAGCCAGACAGAAACTTCAACTCTTACATAATACACCAATCACAGCTAACCGTGTTCCCTACACCTTAAGCTTCCCCCCCCCCTCCCCCCGGGCTTGTGCAATTGGTACTGTTATACCATCTTTGCATTCATTACCGACTATTTCAGTAACAGGTGTAGTTTTTTAGAATTTGAGTACACATACCTTTAAATGGCAATTATTCACTTTATTTGGATCCTCATACATCCATATTCCTTTGGTAGGTTATTATTTACATGCCCCGAAAAACATGTACTGCAAAACTCGATGTTAAAGTACGTGGACACTTTTGGACGAGGTGAAATTGATTATCTGATCCAGAACAAACCAGATTGAATTTTGCACGTTGTGATGTCATGGGGAAAGCTACGCAAGTTTAAAAATAACAAAATTCGTACTACCCTATATTTTGACTATCAGACCCGATGTGCTCTTTTCTTGACCCACTTTAGTACCTGGCCGCCATTATAAAAGTACATAGTGATCAATAATTATCGTCTGGAAGTTTCTTGATGAGTTACGATGCAGAGCATTCAATAATCAGGATTGAATAGAGTATGGTTAAACTATATTAGTATTCAATTTTAGAACAACAATTAATATTTAATTTAAGATGAGGTGCCCACATGATCACATTGACATAAACTTTAGAAAACCTGCCCCAAAAAGTTTAACTATACTTTTTAACTTTTATCATACTGCAACCATAATCCAAGTATGGAGCATTTGTCATGGTGATTGATTTTAATTTCCGATCAACGGGATTGCCAGAGTGCTTGATATTGTGAGGTGACCCCTAACAGGAGGCTTTCTAAAGAGAATATCTTATTACCGTGGCAATTGAGAAATACAGTGACCGTTTTAGTACAGTATCAAAGTAAACTTATTTTAAAAAATCAGGAAATATTATGTAAAATCAAAACATTTAAACACAAAATGTCAACATTAAATTAATAAATGTAATCAAAATCTTTATATGTGTGAGTTGTAGCAAATCCATGAAATAAATAAAGTTTATGATATTCTTATGTAATATTACATGGTATATTTATAGTTAAATCCAACCCACGTAAATTTAAAATGTATGCCCCATGTCTAGAAAACACCATTTATGAATTTGAAGGAATGACAGGGTTCATTAATTTGCCTTTATACACTAGATCTAAGAACCTAGACTAAAACAAAACTCACGAGTTTGACAATACACCCATAATGGGTCCCGCACAGGTTAGAAAGTTAGATCACAATTTTTATCGAAGAGCGTCGGTCAGGTCACCAATTCTGCTTGTATTGTTTAAATTGTGAAGCAGATGATTTGAAGACATTATGCTTGGCACAATTTTATGCTTGAAAAGTACAAAAAAAGGGATTGGAACTGGATATGGTATGAATGGGATTTTATCACTTAAATTTGTACATGTAAAGGAAATCTATGAGTTTGTTTACCCTGAATAGAGTTATTCTTCAAATTTGTAATATTCACAGCTATGTGAACTTCCTGACATTGTTTACATGCAGGTTATTCCGATATTACACATGGTGACATCACTGAACAAAAATGTTTAAATACCGCGGTAATAGGCATACTGGACGTGCCACTATAAGTGTAACAATATTTATATTGTTACAGGTTTGGACCCCCCAGCCCTGACTCATACTCTTAATTTCATTTGTAACGAGCCCCAATGCTTTTAGAGGCATTTTAACAAGATAGAACAAGATTACTACTCTAGATGGTAAAAATCAGATGTTTTACCAAAACGATCTTGTGTACAGTGCATGCTCTTGCAGCATTTTCTAAATTTAACTCGGTATACTGTACTCGATAAGACGCCAACTTTTACCTGCTGTTGCACTGATAGTTATTACAGGACAAGCTAGGTTTTTGTTCTTCTGCCTTTACTATATGCACATATGTTGTAATGGAGGGGTTTACGACTTGTGACAAGGCCCTTGCGTCATAAAACTTTATCCGTCTCCAAATACGAAAAAACATTCCAGCCAATCAGAAGGCTGTATTTCTCAATTTCAAATAAGATTTCCAAGTTTGCTGCAATATTTATTACTCAAAATGTTGAGTAAAAGCTTTATAATGCAGGGGCCGATCTCTGTATTCACTCACTTTTCGAGCAGGAAACTCAATCTCAACCTCAAAATACCAGAAACAGATATAGGACTCGGAATAAATCTATGTCAGTAAAATTCATCAGTCTTTGAGAGAAAATAGTGAAATTTATATGATTCTAACTTATTTCTATTTAAATTATATACTGTCAGAATTTTGGAACTTTGAGCTTGAGTTTCGCACTCAAAAAGTTGTGAGAATATGTGGCCAGAAGTATCATTGGGCCTAAATTAACACTCATAATTTTGTGACCTTTATTCAGCTGAATTCTAAGCATAAAGTAATTTCTCTTCATAATAATGTAGGCCATCAACATACCAGAACAATAATGAAAGGTTGCACCAATTTTATGATCACAATGCCAAAACACCTCCCACCCAGCCTTATTAAGAGATGATTTATCATACTTGAGAGCTCTGTGTATGAAGCTGAATCATATGTATGTATGCAAAAGATTTTGCAGCTTGTCAGCACAGTACTGGCTATATAGTACCCATTAAAAGTTAAGTTCTGAAACTAAGAAGATAAAAAATTGTCACCCAAGAAAAAATAATAAGAAGATAAACCATTTCAAATAAAGAGAAATATGTAGTTCTAGCAGATAAATATAAAAGGCAAAGATGATAAAAGGTAAAAAGGTGATACAATTCCATAAGAGGTATATAAAAAAAAAAATAAAGGTAAAAATATAAAATCCTTAAAATATCGGAACAAAACGGTAGAACATTGTACTGTTAGAAGCTCTTTCAGCCTGAATAGATACTATATATTTCACAAAATAAGAAAAAAAATTGCCTGCCATATAATGTTGCTGTAAATATAGCCAAGCTCAAATGAAAAAAAAATACTCCATACCTATCATATTGTCTGTTAGCATTTGTAAATTAACAATATTGCCGGAATGTTCCCCAAATCTTGAACTGTTCAGGTCTTTCCCATAGAAGCTGAAGCGATAAATTAAATGTAACAAACAATTACATAGCTCGACTTTACAAAGCCTTAAGTAGTCTCCAGCAGCCTTTGTAAACTTTAATTATCATACATGAAATAATTTCAAACTAAAGTGATCTTGACAATGAAATGTTGACACCTTTTACAGGACATAAAAGACATAAAACAATAATAAAGAACATTCTTTTCTTCTATATCAAAATAGACATAATATATTGAGTTAATGAAAACAAGAGATGACTTTTTTTTTTAAAATTTTGGTAAGAATCATTGTTTTTAAAATATGCTTAGAAGCTATTATCATTGTTAATGCCCTAAGGCCATATTTACTGGGTGAAAGTCACAGGCTTTGAGAAAGCTAAGAGTGACAAGCAGTATGACCACTATTAGAAGCATAGTTGATGCATCAGTAATTACCATGATTAGCCAGTACAGCTGAGACCTCACATGAAATGCATCCAGTCCATTCGTCTAATTCCTATACTCATTCACATGTACAATACACAGTTAGCCTGTTGAGGGTAACATATCATAATATACAATGTTTAGTCATTAATATTGAAAGTTTACCATATTTATTCATACTTTCAACCGCACTGGTCAGAAAGGGCTTTCTGTGTAGCCTGGGATTATAGCATGAAAAAATCTACGTGGTCATGAGATAAATACAAATGCTTAAGCTATGTCTGTAAACCATAAAATGTAGGTCACAGTGACCTTCATTGGTTGTAATGGTCTAATACTGACAGAGATGCAGCCAACTCGGATGTTTCATGAGTCTAACATAAACACAAAATTTAGACAAATTCACTGAAGCATGACATACAAGTCACAGATCCACTTCCTGCAATAAAGGTGTAGTGTTCATTAAGATTCATCCCTTCATCAAGGTTCGTGGTTCCAGGTATAATAGTATATAAACAGGGTATTAAAAACATCGGTGGTCATGAGCCAAATGCAAACACTGAATCTAAGCATGTAAAATGTAAGTAACAGTGATTTTCATTTGTTGTACGTGTAAGGGCCACATAGAGATGCATACAGCAATCTAGTTTGATGATTCTAGCATAAACAGAGCCTGAGAAATAAACTTAAAACAAAAATCAAAGTCAATGAAGTGTTAAATATGGGTCATTGACCTGCTTTTGTAATGAGGTGTAGTACTTTTTCATGATGCATCCACTCAGCATGTTTCATGATTCCATATTTGTTTGTTTTTGTTGTTGTTTTAATGGCACTTTAACACATTCTTAGCTATATTATGCAGAGAAAATGGGATCTAAGTGCTGGACACACTGGGATGGCCTGGGTGGGTATCAAACCTGCTTCCAGATATAACAGTATGGATACATGATACAATAAAGATATGTGGTCAGGAGCTAAATGCAGAAACTGAATCTTATCCACTGAAATGTGAATGTAAATCACACTAGCCTTTTATTTGTTAATGAATGAGTATGGTACCAATAGAGATGCTGAGAATCATTTAGCAAGTTTGATGATTCTAACATGAACAGAGCTTGAGAAATAATCTTATATTAAATGTAACTAGAGTCACTGAAGTGTCAAATGTGGGTCATAGTGACCTACTTTTGTAATCTGACTGTTGTACTCCAGATGTATCCTCTCACCAAGTTTCATGATTCCAGGTGTAATTATATACAGAAGGTGCCAAAAACCTGAGCTAAATGTAAAAACTTAACCAAGAATGTACAAATAATGCAAATATATTTACAAAGTTAGCCCATTTAGCCCCCCCCCCACCTCTACTTTTGTAATGAGGTTTTTGTACTTGTTGAGATGCATCTCCGTACCAAGTTTAATCATTTCTTGTATAACAGTGTGCATACAGGGTACCAAAAACCAATGTTGTCAATAGCTATGTGCAAAAACTTAACCAAAGTCAGTAAAGCATGAAATATGGGTCATAGTCATCTACTTTTGAGAGCAGGGTATATATACCGGGAGTACTCGTCAAGATGCATCCCTTCATAAAGTTTCATGATTCGTGATATAACTAGATGTACAGGATGCCTAAAACCTGAGCTAAACGCAAAAACTGAAGCAAAAATGTGCAAAATAATGAACATATATGTACAAAATTATCCCCTTTCAATCCCATTGCAAACTGGTACCTAGGACTTAGGATGAAAGAAGGATTGAGATGCAGCGAGGATCTACATGTGCATATGCCTTTATATGTGCAGACACATATGCCGGGTGTAGTACAGTAGTGCTTCTCTACTTTGCAGAGGTGAACTAAAAGTAAACCAAGAAAAGTCTATATGCATGATCTTGATCTCTAACGATCTTGTTCTGACCAAACTCAATTTTGATCTTTATCTTTATGACTGAAAATACAGGAGAAAATCTTATTATGTTTGCCAGTTTATGCACAATATCATAAAAATTCAATCGTACAAGGATATATAAGGCTTTTGAAAGAGATAGAAACAGAATTTTTAATTTGAACAATCGAACATATTTGGCTTTTTACAGTTATATATATATATATGATGCACAAGTCCACACAACTATATATGTGTTATGTTCCGAATCGGAGGGAAAAGAATAATTTTATATGGCACCGGGATACATCGAGACGATCAAACCTGTACTATCCCCAACTTGAAACAAAGCACAAGAGATTTTTTGTATTTATTTCATATACCTATTTATTATGCTGTCCGTTTCTTGTTTGTAATAAAGTTTGGTTATTAAAATAAAATAAAACAGTTATAAAATGTTGATTCTGTATATCAAAGAATATATATGAGTGAAAGCTATAGACAACACCAAAATAAATGCATCCTGTATGTTAGATACAGAATTGATTTTTGATTGAGTATCTGTATTAACTCTTTGACATGCTACATAATATGGTCACGCGAATAGTCATTTGATCATTACCTGGATGGCAGAATAATAGATTTGGTGTTGAATATGGATGTGTTTAGTTGCTTTTATCAAAACCAATGAATTCAGTCAGTATTCTATTGGTTGCAAATAATGTTTAAACTTTCTAATTTGTGATTGAGATAATAAATATACAAAACATTATGCACTTCTACTGCAGTAAACATTTCCCATATATTTTGCCATCCACTGAGTTAGCATTGTGATATAATCGTGGCCATACATACAAGGCCTAATTGAAGGTTGTGCCGGGCTGGATATTAGATGTTAAATGGGAATGCCATAGAAAAAGTTTACTGGAAGTTTATGCTGGATGTACGTGAGACAGACAACGATGAACATAATGACTGCATTGCTCGGGAATTTGCATATACAGCTCTTCCTCATTATAAAGCCTTTTATTATAACATCGTACCACAATGGACACTGTGACCTAAATCAAACCATTGTACTTGAATTGGTATTAAATATATGACAATATGGGTTGAAAGAAAACAACATGAAGCTTAGTATTATATATTTGTTTCCTTTTTAAAACATTATCTGACAAATGACAAAATTAGATGCACAAATAGCATGAAGTGAAAATATATTAATTGACTGGCATTTTGTTTATTCCCCCCTCCCCCATGCACTCACACATACTCACACTCGTTCAGTTTTTAATCATCCTTTATAAGCTGTACTGGTCATAGACCAGAAGAGCTTATGGGGTGGTCTGTTGTCCATAGTCTGTCGTCCATATTGTTATCACTACTCCTCCAGAATGGATGGCCATATCAACATAGGTTTTTTTATTAAATAACTTCTTATAATGTCTAGTTGGTCCTAATGGTGGCATTCAGACATTCAGTATGCCTGCCACAGTGGCCATCTTGAAAATCTAGTTATCACTATTTCTCCTGAATGAATGGTCGTATCAGCATGGCATTATCATTGAAAGACTTCTTATGATGTCAAGTTGGTTGTAAATGAAAATGGTGCCAAACCAACTTCTAATATGACAGCCACAATTGCCATCTTGAAATCTTGTTATCACCACTTCTCCTAAATGGCTGGACATATTGACATTGTGCTTTCAACAAAAGACTTCTTATGATGTCTAGTTGGTACTAAATAGAAATGGTGCCAATCGGATATCAAATATGGCCACCATGGCATCCATCTTGAAAATCTTATCATTGCTCCTCCAAAATGGAAAGTCACATCAACATGGGATTTCACCAGAAGACTTCTTATGATGCCTTATTGGGCCTAAATGAAAATGGTGCTAAGTTGTCATCCAATATGTCCACCACTGCAGATAAATCTTATTATCTCTGAAGAATATCAAAGATGGTTTCAACACTCGGCAGTTAAAAGGAATAAATGGTCTTATCTTCAATTCCTGGAAATTCTTTTCAGCCAGTAGATCATCAGTCCCTTCAATGGACTCTTGTATATTTATTGCCGGTAAGACTAAATTAATCTAATCTAGAAGATATGTGCAAGCATGATGTGGATCATATCAATGGGTTACTAATAATAAATCATGCAATTGCATTTTCCATTAGTCGTTTGCTGGAGTATCCGATATATGCAGTGCATATATATCTCTTGTAGTATTAAGTAACTAAATGTTACAATTTTGATAAAATTTTTACATAACACACTATAACGACTGAGATGATGAGGCTCTTGTTATCTATTGATGTATGTGCTTTTGCAGGTGAACTGAAACGTGTGTGCTACTACACTAACTGGTCACAGTACAGAAAATCTCCTGCCAATTTTTTTCCAGAGAATATAGACCCCAGTCTGTGTACTCACCTGATCTACGCTTTCGC
Organism: Margaritifera margaritifera; assembly: GCA_029931535.1. Taxonomy (NCBI): domain Eukaryota; kingdom Metazoa; phylum Mollusca; class Bivalvia; order Unionida; family Margaritiferidae; genus Margaritifera; species Margaritifera margaritifera. The sequence goes on from JAQPZY010001597.1 coordinate 2,731,632, forward strand.
CACTCTGAACGGAAACCAACTGAAGGCATCTGAATGGAACGACGAGTCAACGGAAAAGATGAAGGGAATGTAAGTTACTACGAAAGTCATTGTAAAGTAAAGAACGTAATAATCCACCATATAACAACTCAGTATCAGAGTACGACTTGTCTAAAACACTTGGTTGCTTTTTGCATGTGAATGTGGATATATTTAAGTGTTATTGTTGATTCACAACAAAACCAGATTTCCTTTTTTAAAAAACTAGGGACATTTAATTTGTAAAACAAGAGCCATCAACGTAGAAACTTGATTTTTAAAAAATATTGTTCTATTAGTAAAATATTGATTCAGCGATTTCAGTGTAGTGAAATTTCTGCTCATTCTTGACCAAACCTCTGAGTGCCAATTCAGGAATTTTAAGTTCACTACAAACTTTGGAACTTGCTTCTCCATGCACCAAGTACTCTTTTTGCATGCTTCTCTTGCTATCATTGATCACATTTGCAAATTAGTAGGATAAACCACTGATCAATGTTAGATACTTCCATTATGTTACCTACATAATAATATTTATAAGTGTTCAACTGGTCAATTGAAATGAGTTGACCTGACACACTATCGTGACTACTAGCTCTTATGCAGGCAGGATTTGCATGCCTTTTAACTTTTTTTTCGGTATTATTCCGCTCCCTTTTGTTTGATTTTATACAAACAATGTAATTAACATGATAATAGAAAGCAGGTCTACTTTTAATTGATTGTAACAATACAACAAACACTTTCACAAATTGGAGATCAGCACACAGTTGGCACTTAATTAGGTTCTCAGAAATGCTCGTGGACTTTAGCTGTGACAGTAGATTGACACTTTCACATTTGGATACAAGGGCATGTAGCATTTATGATGATTACACAAACTGAATTAAATGATGGAACAAAAACATGAATATCACTTGACAAAACTTATTTAATTCACATTTATTTCTTAAAGTGCTGCCACCAATAGGCATTACTGGATCAAAATATCATAGAATATTGTTATTTGCAGTGTACTGAGAATTTTTTTTGTACAGAAAAGTTAACAAAATATATTACTTCTTATTAAAAGTTGCAAATTTCATGATGTTGAATCAGATTTCTGGGCACTAACTGCCGTTTTCTACAATATATGAGTGATATGTAAAAGCTTAATTTACTAGTTTTTATCGCAATTGTCTTCACGTTCAACAAATAGAGGCCAATTCTTTTGGTATTTTCTAGGAAAAAAATGAGATCCACGCCTGACCCCACATAATAAGCGGGTTCGCAAGTTATCTGGGCACAAGTTACCGAGGGAGAGTTGTACTATACTGAGTTGATATAAACAAGAGACTTTATTTTCTTTTTCTTTTCTTCAAATTGTTGTTCTTAAAATCTGCCTAAGAAGCTATTGTCATTGTCCAACCCTAGAAACCACCCTTTACTGGCTAAAAGTAACATGTTTTGAGTAACCTTGGAGTAACAGCCTATAGTTAAGCATAGTTCATGCATCAGTAATTACCTTCATTAGCCACAGAAGCTGAGGCATCACTTGAAAAGCATACAGTCCACTCATTTAATTAACCACTCTATCTAGCTTGATTTAAGTGGCACACACAATAACATATTGCATTATAGTGGTCATAAATTAGATAATGTTCAACAAGGTATCCACCTTCAAATCAACTGAAAAGAAATGTAGATGCTTACATAATATATATTCATTTTCTTTCAGGTGCTCAGGTAAATATTCAAAACAATAAACTAAAATTAATCATATTTTAGATATTGCTTATTGTATTTGAAAGAGTTTCATACAGTACAGCTCACATGATTTTTCGGAACCACGCGCTTTGCAGTTTCTGACTTAATCCCCTCCACTTTAGCTCCACGGTGAAGGGATAAATACCCACAAATCAAAACCACACCTCAGCAGGCACGCTGATGTCAACTCCACTGTGGAGGAGGCTGGTTGACATTACTGATTGACATTTGAACAGCCAGTGAACGAAGACCACCTATGGAAAGACTGAGACGTAAAGAGTGATTTACAACCAAATACCATTGGAAGAATCAATCGTCTTTATTTCAATCATATATTTGGACAATAAAAAAAGAATTTCAAAAGTCTTGTATATTCAGTGCATATTACTGTTTATAAAAGGTTGATCAACTTCTTTTGCAGTAAGTTTATGCTTTTAATTTATTCAAAGAATATGAAAAAAATTATGCACTGACTTTACGAGAAGCACACCTTGCTGAGCTTCTTGAGCAGCATAAATTTATCATTTTGTTCCAGAGGAAAGTAATTCTCTAAGATATGGACAATTAAAATCCAAATTGACGTCCGCTTCTGCTTTAAAAAAAACCCAAACAAACAAACCTAAAACACTGCGTGCTTAGTCCTTAAGCAGTAATAGCACAGTCACAATGCTGAATATTCTGACTGCATGTGTACTGTAAGGGACTGACCATTTAATGTATGGGGCTTAAATGTTGTTTTGTGTTTTTTCGACTGGGATATTGTTGTTCTTTCATCACAAGATAAATTCATTTCATGTGAAATATGGAACGGAATAACATCCTTTTTATATTTCAAATCAGAGAAAGACAATTGTTTTCATGCATTTACTACCCCACCCCTTTTGAAAATTCAATGGCCTCTCCCTAATAAAGACTTGACTTCAGCGGATGTTCTACAGAAATCAAGCCAGTGACTATTGTGAACACTGTTGTAAAATATTGACAAGGTTTTGCATCCAAGGATGATGTCAGTTTCCGCTTGGAAACAGTGTGTTTTTTATCACACGAAGCCATCTGACTTAGTGCATTGTACTTTACAGCCACAATTATGGTCCCACCATTAGCAACGGAAGTTTGATAATTGCTAGTAATTAATCTGAACTCAACTTGTTACCGAAATGAAAAATAATGGGGAAAATTCTAAAATCTCAGAAGTTCAGAGATTTTAATTTCCAACAAGTTTAGGGCATTTGCATGGATGTATTGTCTCCACATGTATCCTATTATTTGCTAATTTTTCTTAGGTGAAAATATAAAAACAAAATATATTCTTATAATTATTTTGACACAGATATTAAAGTATGCAGTTTCATGTTTGTGACTGTTAGAGCCTTTGGTTATTGAGCGTGTTTCTTGTATGTGGTATTTTGCTTAACAGCTAGAGTTACTGTGGCAGAGCGGATAAAGTGTGCGACTCGTACACACACACACACACACAGTTGGGTGTCTGTGGGGGGGGGGGTGCATGTTGCCCCCACCCCCAATTTTTTAAAATAAAAAATATATCCCTTTTATTTCGCCTTTGCCCCCCCCCCCCCCAAAAAAAATCCTGCGGATGCACCCACCCACACCCACACCCACACACTTGACTTTTTAGCATGTGGTCGGTAGTTCCTGCGCACTAGTCTGAAAATTTCTTTCTTTTTGCTCCATAACGCTATAATGTCTAACACGTTATTACTTTTCTTACCACTACCGAACATTTCCAGATTTGAGTTTATGTACATCTAGATGTATAATCAGTCAAATTTTGATATTTTAATTCTGAAGATTGCCTAAAAATGTCGACATATCAAGCATCGAAAAAGGTTAAATTTTGGTTAACATTAATAAGCATTTTAGCGTTATTTTTGAAACTTACATTGGTGAAAAACTTCTCACAACATATGCAGACTCACGAAAAACTTTAATGGCAGGAACATCTTTTTCGCTTAGTGTGAATGATGAGGCCACTAATTGAAGAAAGCTAGCCAATCATGGAATACTTAAATTGTTACTGAAGCATGTACAAAAAAAAAGTTTCTATTGCTAAGTGCAACTGATTACGATGACTTACGCAGTAGTGATTTGGATTCCATATTTTATGAGAGAAGAGCGAGGGACTTTACTAAGAAGAGTTAATGATCTAGGAATATTCATCTCGTTTTTCTGTATTATGCATAGTATGCACTAGGAAAACAACAGAAAAAGAAAAAGTTAAACATTTATTTCATCTGATGCTCAAGTTTACTTGGTGATATAAATATACAATAGTTACATACAACAAATGGGTATATGTTTATCCTGGTTCAGGCAAGCTTTGAGATTTTGTATTGGTGGGTTACTTATAAATTCTGTTGGTAAATTTTAAAAGGCAGGAATTAATTTTGATACAAGGTAGTTCTACAGAAAGGAGCCGAATGATCGAGTGATCACGTTAATAACAAATGGTCGAATTACATCTTTGTAAGTAATTCAGAGCAAAAACAACGAATGTGACTGATGCAAGGAATGGAAGAAAACAGATAAATGTAAAAATTTGATACTAGCTGTATTGATTAGTTCTCTAGTTTTTCTTTCTCTCACTGATTTTTCTTTTACAAGAATCAAACAGTGGAATAGCCTTTGGTTGTAAAGTATGAATCACTTATCCCCGAGTACACTGTTTATTGTAAACTCAGTGGCAAAGAAAACAAACCTACAGAAGAGCTGCTGTTGTACTTTTAGGTTATCAGTTTGCACATGAAATTAACACATCAATATCAAAGAAAACAAGCAGTGTTGATGGCTTCTCTTGTGCTAGGTTATTGGTTTGCGCATGAGCACTTCTCTTCGAAAACTTGCACGTGTCAACTACATGTATCTAGGATGACCTTTTGCAACCATTTGCGATTTTTAAAAAAACCGCTACTTTGGTCATTAATGCAAAATAGTACAGTTTAAAATAAAATAATGATATGAAATTTTAATAATGCTTTATTTAAGCGATTGGATGTCAGAAGAAATCGTACAATATGTGAATGAGAACTCATGCATGGAGTAACCATCGGAACTTGTGCGATTTTGTTTCACTTCAGTCAGGTATGTCTGCAGCTTTGTTATTAATTTGTTCGATGTTTATCATTCTTTTCATTGCCGGGAGTACAATATCACTGACTTTCATATGATCATTAAAAAATTGTATTGCACAAACTGAAAGAGAAATATGGATATGAATGTTTAGATTCCGATAACATAGTATTGAAGAAAAAAATTAGATTCATTGTGCAAATTGTATTATTAATACAGTTTGCGAGGCATTGTCATTACGTTATTATCATCTAAAATTTGATTTGGCACTATGTATCATACATTATCTTTGTTAGAACAAGGACATATTTATAATTAACTGAATAACTACGTTTTTTTCTGTATCAAAAAGTAAGCAAATTGCTCCCCAAAGGGATAACGATGTAGATAAATCAGTGCCCCTTCTCTCTCTCAACCTCTGCTTGCAGGGGTCATAAACAGTAAACCACGCCATATTATCAAGACCCTGTCTACTCCACGGTGGTGATCGAATGCGACTCCGTGAGAAAGTGTGGTGTGCAGGGCTGTTCTCCGCGAGATGCCACGGCAACTTCATCAGGATGCGCAGAGTGATGGTGGAGGTTTTTTTTCTTAATCCTCTCCACTCTCTCTCCACCCCCACCGTGAAGCATGGTGTTCCAAAAAGTCATGTGAGCTGTACTGTAACATTATGATTTGTGGAGTGACTAATTGTGGTAAAACAAATGTTCCGACTAAATCTGATAGATGATTATATAGAAATGCTTTTGCCAACATCGTCCAACTTTCTGTTCAACAAGACTTACAATAGAAAGTGGTTACAGTAAGATGAAAATGTGATCATTTATAGATCCAGAGGATACATTAGGTAAGTGATTAAAGATGCTGGTTGATATTTCCCAAGGAAGTAATGCTTTGCTTATAATTAATGACCGCAGCAACATTGATAATACAGAATAGAAAGCAACTAACCTTCCCAAACTAGTTCAGTTGTTGTGATTTTGGTGTGGGTAATAGCACACAAATAAAAAGCAATTGTTGGTGACTTCTGAGAGAAAATTAGGTTTCTTGTTATGGATTTGTATCTGAGAGTTCGATGGCATTTTGTTACTTTAATAAATGTTATCTTCTGCATCAATAAGACAAAGATTTCTACAGTTGAAACATTTTCTCTGTTCCTCAATTTTGGATAAATTGAAGGAGGCACAAGTAGTTGAATAATCACTATGAGAATTCGTAATACCTTCAAGTTTATAGAACTCTAACTACCATGTCAAAGACATTACAGCAGGGACACCTAAAAGCTCTTGATTTTTACCTAACTTGAAGTTGCTTTTAAGTGAATCACAGATTCTTCCACAATGTAAACTTGCAATTCTAACATTGTCATCATGTTTGCATTTATTATTTCTATATTCTTCTAAATATCTGTTTTTGCTAATGATATTCTTCTTGATATTGACTTATAATCTTTGTCTTTTTTGCATCATTTCATCATTGTTCTTCTGGTATTTTTATTTGATGTTTTGTATTGCTTTAAATTTGTTAGTCCCACAATATTCTTTGCTGTATTTAATAAGTTTGTGTCTATTTTTTTTATTGTACTCATTATTAAGCTCCTTTCTGTACAATATCAGACAATCGTTATATTGATTTATCCATGTTTCTAGCTGCTCTAATAATTTTCCAAAAATACATTTTGCACATATTTTACTTCTATCGTATAATTGCCCTATTATTTCAATTTATCGTAGCCTCGTGATAAAGTAGTTACATTGTCCACTAAATATCGTTTATTGTTATAAGGTGAAAGAGCAATTTTATTCCATTTCATGCTGTAAATGTGATCATTATATGATTTTATCAAATTTATCTCTAGATGATTTGCTTTGTTGATAAAAACAATCTTTGCACAAGAGAAAATTTAGATTCTTTTTATTGCACATATTTTTATTCCCTTATAGACTTTTGTTGTAAATGAATGAAGTTTAGATCTCAATCCTACAAACGCTTGTACAGGAATTTATGCACATTATGTTCAAAATGCTGGGTATCTTTTAATTTATTTGTGGGATACCAAATATGTTGTCATTTGGTTAGTCACTAATGTCATAGGACTTGATGTTATCCTTCATGTCGCTGTAAAAGTTTTCGTTCTCAACATTGACACACAATAAGTCTGTATCAGTCATGAGTGGTCTCATTGTATCACCATATTTGTTGTTCAACTTCTTGTAATATAATTCATACATCATCCATTTAAATAGCTCAAATGCTGTAAAACCTCCATAAAGTGCTTTGCTTAATTTTATTTTCTTGTTTTTGAAACTGACCAACATTAGTTCATCGTCAATAATTGCCGTCCTGGAAAAACAATAGATCTTACAGATATTTAAGATTTATTTTCATATGTAGATATTTTTACTGTTATTCATTTTCTCTTAATTCTCCATGTTTTTTTAAAAAAAAAATGCTGTTATTCATCATTTTGAAGAAGTCTTTAGTGCAACTGTTGTTAGGTTTTGGTCTAAAATGTGTCTTCAGTTCAGTCAATGATTTAAGCCACTAGTATAACAACACATGCACACACACACGTTAGTAGAGCCAGTAGTATAACTACATACACACATGCACTTTAGTAGAGCCAGTAGTATAACAACACATACACACACACACACATCAGTTGAACCAGTAGTATAAAAACACACACACACACGTTAGTAGAGCCAGTAGTATAACAAAACATGCACACAGACATGTTAGTAAAGCCAGTAGTATAACTACACACACAAGTTAAAAGAGCCGGTAGTGATTCTACACACATACACAACCACTCATTAGTATTGTCATAATTGTTGCTTAGACACAACAACTCTGTATATTTTTGGGTTCTAAGCCCAAATGTATATACATTTGTAAACTTCTGTGTAGTGAATGATGTAATTCTTTTATTTTCCTATGTACATAACAATATTAGTACTGTTGGATTTGTACCCTTGTAATCATATATCAGCTTCTTTTGCAAGGGAGATAAATCATTGTTGTCTTCAAAAAGATTCTCTGGGGCCAATGGAGTCCTTGAAACGGTCATGCTGATGCAATGGAATTGCCAAATCCAATAGATATAATGCGACCAGTATGACTCTCAGTTGGTATTTTGAACAAACTTTGTTCTACACAACTAATTTGTTCATCAGTTGCTATCTAAAGATTGTACAGGCATATAAGGGCTCATCGCCCATGCATAAAGGATGTTTGTATTTTGGTAATGAATAACCTTGACCGGACTCTTTCCATGACATGTGACCTTGACTTTTCATACTCACAGTTATTTTTTAAATCGTGTCATCTTTGTCCGAGCAGTATTGAGTATTTGCTTTGGTGTATCTATGTGGTATCATGCTAATTACCTCTTATTCCACTCTCAATCACCAAAGATAGGTCATGATCTCTTAAAATTTCAAGCTCCACGCCTGATATTTTAATGATGCATCATGAGCTAGTCCTGGTGTATTATAATAGTGAACATGATCAAGTTTGTAATTTTTCACACAGACATTCTTAAATTCCTAAAAAGAAGATGCCACATAGCATCAAAGTACCCTCCATGATATAATAGTCACATGAACCTCCAGGTGTTTGAAGGTTAAAATGTTACTTTTCATTATGCAATCAGTATTATTCATTTGACTATGATTGCATGCAAAAGGAATTGTTGATGCTGATACAACAATATACATGTGATCAGATGATCTGGATAAACCAAACAAGTTTAAGTCATAAGGGATGCAAATTAATACATAGATTAACATAGATTCCACGGTATTGATTTTTAACTTTAAAGCCCTAATAGCACCGTTATGTGTAAAAAGTCGTATATGCCAAATTGTTTGAATAAATACTGAATCTAGAAAAATATTGGTCCTAAACATTGTTGGATGCCTTTAAAACAAAAAAAAGTATTGACGTTTCATCACATTTTGAGCCATGTAATTTCTCCTTAGAACTGAGAAATGCTGCAATTTTTTACATGTGTACGAATAAATCCGATGTTGTTCAGCGACATCCATGTGTCAACCGATTTCAGCTGAAAGCTGGAACACCTGATTTGATGATGTCCACATCATAAACACAAGAAGCCAACATGACTCAATGTCAGATACGGTAGGTTATCCTTACGTGATCTTTTTTTTGTTACTTTGTTGGAAATATAATTAAATCATATACTAAATGACTTTGAAGGAAAAAGGTGAAGCATACTGTTTAGGATTTCTGTACAAACTTATTTAATTCCAAACTTGGACATTATATCTTCAGTTCTTCATCCCATCAGATATTGACACAAAGAATGTACAGTAGCGCGCCATTCAAAACTTAATAGATGATTCTGTCTTTTTTGCGTATTTCACCCTAATGAAGCAAATGCCACACAAACCTTTTCCATTCAAACAAACACCTGCCAAGATAAACATGCACATCACATAGCTTAAGTGTTTGCTTAAATTATTGTACAGTTGAATATGATATGAATTGCTAGGGCAGAGTATCATAACTGAATGCATATGAGTACAGCATGCATGTCATATTCCTATGCAATCTTCATGTTCTTTTTTTTTTGGGGGGGGGGGGGGAGGGCATTTATAAGAGTTTTCCCATAAGATGCATTGTTTGCAAAACGGGAAAGTCTTGATTACCTTCTTGTCTTGTTGGCCATGTTCTTCTCTTTTTGGGCAGATATTTTAGTATTATTTAGTGAGTCCCCATGATGATCAGAGATGTAGTATATCTTTACTACAGAGAAAATGACAACTACTGACAACTAATTGGGAAAGGAGCCAATATATGCAAATTTTTATTTTATAATGCCCTCTTTATTTGAATTAGCAGTCAAATTTGTGAAATCTCTTGAGCATTAATGTGGTTACAATATAATAATGCAATAATAATTGCAATAATAATACAATATAATAGATCAATAATAATGCAGTAATAATACAGTATAATAATCCAATAATACAATATAAAATACAATAATAATACAACATAATAATTCTCACAAGTGTGATAATTCAAAATCAGATAATTCTTTTTATCATGTATTTTATCTTCTCACGCGTGATATTTTTTCCAACTCTGATACATTGACACTTATTTGTTTTGACTATCTTTGTGAACAAATTTAGTTGTTATTGCCTGTGAATAATCTAAATTTATAGCATAGTCTTTGCATGTTCTCTATGTTTGTGACAATATATTTGCATCTTATACCTAAATAATTGTTACTTTAAAAGTTTTCTATATATATGACAGGCACCAATTGGGAGGATATCAGTGGAGTATATGAAGGACACCCTACTGCAAATGGTACAGCATCACCCTGGTCTGCCTTTCAACATCATTGAAACAGTAGAGTGCCACTTAGAGGATTTCCATCCTCCAGAGGGATTCCCACACCCAGACTGTTGTGTTTAAGCTCCATGTGTCAACAGAGGCAGAAAGGATTTGTTTCAGTTGTATTTAAACTCTGCCGGTAAGATTCCAATATGAATGTGGCTATTTCTAACATAGCTGATCCTCTTATCAGCTAACCAGCATGCCCCCCCCCCACTCCGACACCTTTAGAACCACAGTGTGGATGAATAAAATGTACAAATATTAAAAGATCAAATATTTTGGTGCCCACCTTAATTTCTCTAAGACATCTCATCTATTGTTCACAGTGGTTCTAAATCCCATTGCTTTATTTCACTTTTAAACAGTTCATCACATCATCAGTTTTGTGGGATTCACATGTGATAGCCCAAAATGTTCCCCAGGTGGTGCTCTCAAAATGCCACTGCAACTACAATATAAAATCTGCCACTTTCTTGCAGAAAAGCCTACTCTTGTTTTTACTTCATTTTTTTACAGGATTTGAAATAAATAATGGAGAATATAGAAATTTTTAACCCATAAGCCAGTAACTCTAGCACTGTTATTTCTAACTTTCATATCGTTTTTTGTTGGCTAAAATCCAACAAAAAATGACTGAAATGACAACTCAAAATGAGGCTGACCCCAGGTTAAATGGTCCCTGCAGGCCATGGCATTGTTTTCCTAGTAGAGGTGATATCCTTTCTCATAATCATATATATGCTTGAATTTATTATAGTAGAGCCTTCTCTTGCACATTAGTGAATCAGATAAAAAGTCTAATAAATGAGCAGAACTCTGGCATGATGCATACTTTTGCTGAAAAAACTTTGAACTGGACATTATTACCTTGAACCCTAGCCCATATTTTTGTTTTTAATTTTCTGTAGAATCTATGGTGAAACTGCTGCAGTAAACAGCTAGTCAATTTAGACTTCTTTTCTCCAAAGGATTTTCTCTTGCAAGTCTAATAAGATGAGAGAAGCTTTCCACTCATTCATACTTCACAATTTCATCAGCGTGCATAACTGAAGCATAATTTAATTTTATTTTGAAATAATGGAATGTTTAGGAATGTTTCCTATAGTGGGATCTAAATATTTCTATCATAATTGATGCTCAGTTTGAATATAATTGTGCACAAGGGTTTACATTTTAGAACAATAACATATTTTTGGTTAAAATGCATAATATTTTCCACTCTGTCCAACAAGTGTTCTCTCTTTCTCTCTCACTGACATGCACCCAAATAATTTAAATAAAAATTATTGATATATACTAACTTGATTCATATTTCATAATTAGAAGATCAAGTGTCTTTTATGGAATTAATGATAATTTAGTAACTACAGGAATATTCAAATAGAGTTCTCTATGCTGGTTTCTTAAGTGATACTTGAACAGGTATGCAGGTCTATTCTAATGATTTTTTAAACAGTCAATCAAACATTCTTTCACAGGACATGCAATTCTTGGTGCTTGATGAGGCAGTTTTTGCCCTGGCCTGAGTGTATACCAGGGATGTGCTGGTCCTGCCCGAAGATGAAATGAGGAAGGCAAATCATCTGCAGCATGTTGAAAGTTGGTGTTGTGGCTGCATGGTAAATGAGCGGAGGGCGTATTAGTGTTTATCACCAGCGACTGCGTGTGGCGGAAAAGGAACAAGTACCCTGATGCATTTGCCCAATGCACTGGCTATATACCCTCAAGACCAGACTAATTTCTGCAAAAGACAAGCTCTTTTACAAGACTGGCTCAAAGTAGATGAGGAATAGGAGCCAGATGTTTCTCCATTCTTCTTATATCAAAAACAGTGATTTCTCTTCTTTACTTCATTCCCACAGGATCTCTCAGCCTTTTCACCAATATTGCCTTCATTAGTTGGGGAATATAGGGATATATTTCCTCCACTTTCATTGGTTTACAGTCCATTGGCCACACTTCTTCTTATAAGATGTGTGGCACCTAATGAATAAAAAAAATATATTTGAAATTGAAAGGAAAGCTTTGCTATTAAAACTCAGTAAGTTTTAATCTCAAAGTTTTTCAAGTTTTTGCAAAAATTTTACATTTTTGCACTTGTACTTTTTAGGCTAAAACCTTGTTAGCATGATTAAACCAGAGATTCAAAGGACTGATACTGCTGCAACAACATGTTTGAATGACATTGACTTTGCATGTGTGGTGTAGGAGTGCAGAGGTATCTGACTATTAAAAAGGGCAATGCTTACTGATTCTACATTTTAGTTCTATCAATCCGAAGATTTGAGAACTAAGAGCATAAAGAAGCATTTCAACCCCAAACTTAACCAAGATTTTAAAATGAACTTTGATCTTGCCTAAGGGGCATATGTGGGTAGAAGTGCATGAATACCATATGTCTTTTCAACCGAGTTTTGGTGATATTGTTGAACAAGTATCAAAATTATCATCCCAGAATTTTGGGACTTCTGAGCCTACAGAACATTTTTTTAAATCCTTATCTTTCTTGGTGAAGTAGGTGTTGTTAAAATGAGTAATACCCAGGTATCACCTATGCTAAATTACTTGAAACACCACAAGGGGTAGACAAATTTAACTTGATACGCATGCGTACCTGACCAGATTATATGTTCATGCCAATAATAGTTTTTCTCATTTTTCATGTGTATCATAGTTTTCTCTTAATATTAAAGCTGAAACTTTTTAATGATAGATATTCATCTTGTTTATATTTGTATGTAGTTCTTTTTTATTTTCTTTTATGCCTGAACCAAAATTGATTGAACATATGTTGATGCATGTATTCTTTGCAAGGCTCTATACATTTCTAACATTAAACACCATAATACTTCACCCTGCTTGTTCAAAAGAAGTGGCCTATCAGCATGGATATTATGATCGAGGGATGTCATGCCTGTGGGTATGCAAAGCATTTGTCAGTATACATCAAAATGTGCTGTTTGAATGTGTCCAGATGGGCACTACTGTTGTATGAAATAGATATGAAAATTTTCTTTGAGTCACAAGTATTTGTTTCCATGTAGTGGATTGAATGATAACACAATATGAAAATTCTCTTTGAGTCACAAGAATTTTTCTCCATGTAGTGGAATGAATGATAACACAATATGAAAATTCTCTTTGAGTCACAAGTATTTCTCTCCATATAGTGGATTGAATGATAACACAATATGAAAATGCTCTTTGAGTCACAAGTATTTCTCTCCATGTACTGGATTGAATGATAACACAATATGAAAATTCTCTTTGAGTCACAAGTATTTCTCTCCATATAGTGGATTGAATGATAACACAATATGAAAATGCTCTTTGAGTCACAAGTATTTCTCTCCATGTACTGGATTGAATGATAACACAATATGAAAATTCTCTCTGAGTCACAAGTATTTCTCTCCATGTAGCGGATTTGAATGATAACACAATATGAAAATTCTCTTTGAGTCACAAGTATTTCTCTCCATGTAGTGGATTTGAATGATAACACAATATGAAAATTCTCTTTGGGTCACAAGTATTTCTCTCCATGTAGTGGATTTGATCATTACACAATAAAGGATCATAATATGTTTGTACTTGGTGTCCTTCTTAAGTAAAATTTAATAGCTTGGAAAATTAATAAGCCACTTTTGCTTCCAACTCAAGTACAGTTTGCAACAATTACAAATTTTAATATACAATAATTATCTACAACCAAGGAAAGAAATATTTGTGCAACTGATGTGGTTGGGAAAGAACGCCCAGGAATGTTTTATATGACACAAAATGTGTTTTACAATAATTATTATGTAAGCATGTACAACACAGTACAGAAACAATTTTTGTACACTAATAAATTTTCAACAATCATTGGAGTACATTTATTGCCTATTTCTTCAATGTGTTTATGTTTATGTGATGAAATGATCTATGCATCTATCTATCTAAATGTATTTCTCTCCATCCATTCAACCATCACTTTAATTGTATTAATATGGTAAATGTGATACACATGCATATTAATGCCTGAAGTTCAAGTAATAATGAACATTGTTCATGGATCTTGGAGTCATGATAACTGCATTCAGTTTTCTGGATGCGTCACCTACTTCCTTTAGCCATGACTTTTCTCTCATATTTACTGTCAGTGGGTCATGCCTACAGGCGTTATCATCCTTTCCTTCGGCAGTGATCCATCAATGGAATGTTGCACACATGATGCTTGGCACCATACCAGATATTCTGAAAAAAAAACAACAGATATCATTCTCATTCACATCTCAAGGACCTATGGTCCTGGGGGGGGGGGGGGGGGGGGGGGGGCGAGCAGGGAGAAAGAGGTTAAATGATAAATTTTTTAAAAGAATTTCATTGTTGCAACATATTCAAATATAATCTGATCATTCTTAAAACATTCAATCGGAGTAGGAAGACTCGTCATTGATTTGACAGTCTTTGAATTTTGATCCCAGATTTGATGTTTTAAGTGTGTGAGTATCAGGGTCCTGGTCTCAGAAAACAACATAAGCCACATATTTTCATTAAGTTCAGTTGAATGGTATGAAGCTTGCAAAAAGCTTATGTGTTTATTGTTTTGTGAAATGGGGCCCAGAGAATTAGGTTGTGGAGAGATTGAGAATGGGAGTGAAATTATGAATCTTATTGTAATGATCTTTTAGATAACAATGTGCATATCTTGTGATGGTATGACTGGAAAATCACGATTAACAAAAGCTTAAAAAGACATGCACCTGTAGTAGTTATAAACGAGCAAAAATCCTTAATGAAAAAAATCCACATTTTTAACTCCAGTTAATTAGCACTCATAAGGCTTAGATTCAATTCGTATTAGTATTTTAAAATATTAATTACTTTTTTCTTGAAGGAGCTTTCTCCTAATAAAGCATACCTTGGACCCAAGGAAAACACTTTAAAGTTTGGCAGTCACCCATACATTAATACATAATCTTTTATGATTTTCTTATCGAAATCAGAATAATTTGAGTACCATTGCAGAAAATGGTTCAAAAATAAAATGCATTTGTGAGGTGCCTCTCTCTTCAGTGTATATTATAGAAAGAGGGTTGCAGGTTTGATTCCCACTTAGGACAGCCTAGGTCAGCTTCCACTGTGTGTCTATGGGAAAGGCACCTAGCTCCACAACCCTCCGCAAGATCTAGCCAACTAGATCTATTGGTAAGCAAGTGCTTACAGAATACCCCCACCTTGCTCTAAAAGAAATAATTGGACAAAGCCAGTTCTTACTTGTAACAAACACTTGACATGATACAAATGCATACCAAATTTCATGAAGATTTCTCTTAAAATGCTGATCAGACAAAGCCCATTCTTTTACAAGACTCATTGTCTAATAATGATACAAGAGCATACCAACGGTTATGGAGATATTAAGTACACAAAAGTACTATCGACAGGTGGATGTACAAGCTGGCCCCGACATACCTTTCCCTCCCCCAGGTTTCATTAGCAGGGGGTATATTATTGTCTTGAAAAAACATGCAACCGAACAACCAAACGTTTATCGTGAGAATAAATTCTGTGCAGCTAAGAGCTAGTAATTGATTTACAAAAATTTAACCGATATTGTTATTCTTTTGGAACCTTGATGAATGTTAAGAAATAGCTTACTTTGAATAACATAAAGAGAACATCTTAGAGGATCATCAAGACTTTGTATCATCCCAACCATTCAAGGGAACAAACACTTTTAGACTACAACATTGCACAATCTCCAAGTTCTGTAATGTGCACAAGAAACTGGATCCAACTTTACGTGTATTAACTTTACAATTTGGTTAAATCAGGATATTTGTGACATAGTTTTTAGCAAGCAAAAAATTTTATAGTATTGAATTTCTCATTCAAATACGTTCCCCAATCACATTAATGTTAGGATATAAGCCTGCTACCTCCTGAATCCAGCTGTATTAAAAGATGAAAATTCGTTTTTTGTGTCTATATCATATAGGCAAAGGGCAATAACTCTTGTCCATTACATCCCCTTGCCACCACCAGGTGTCGCCAGTTTTTAAGATGGTGTACATTAATTTTGCACTTTTTCCAATATTTTCGTGAATTTGTCACTTTCTCGGACTTTGTCTATTTAGATCGCATGGTACAACACGCTATCGTTGATGCATGTTGTGATTCATGGTTTTGCGCGCATTGTCTACTGTTCGCTCACCCAGTTAGTAACGGGTGTTGTTTTTGCGATTTATTAACGCCCTGCATTGTTAATTCACACATTTTTCTTGTTGTGTTTTGTATTATTGTGTCGTTTCGGTGAAACATATCGACAAAGTGTATAAATACAACAAGTTCAAGGCCAGGGAAGACACGCATGAGTCGATGCCTTGTGTGTACAAAATGTACTTCGTCAGTACCATGCAGCGTGTGCGCCATATGGTCTGAGAGTGTATGGACAGGTAAATATGCTACAGTGGGGGAGTGTACCCCCATATTTAATACAGCCCAGGTGGCATAAGTCGCCCCCGCATGTCTGAGCATGGCCTTCGGGCCTGTAAGTCAGGGCGCATGGGATTTTAATGGATGCAACGGATGCATCCTATACTACCGTATTGCCGTCCACGATCGTCCAGCCAACTGACCCGGCCATCCAGCCAGTCAAGCCGTATCAATCGGGGGAACAATTATGGAGATCTTAATAATAGATCTGTCCGTCCTTCCATGCTGCGGCTACATACAATTACAATTACGGGGATCTTAGTGATGGATCCGTCCGTCTCGCCAGGCCTACGACTTCATCTCTCTACAATCACGGAGGTCTTAATGATAGATCTGTCCGTCCTACCACACCTATGGCTACATACAATTATAATTACGGGGGTCTTTGTGATAGATCCGTCTGTCTCGCCCGGCGTAAGGCTATAAATACATATTATGACGGGGATTTTAGTGATAGATCCATCCGTTCAGCCATGCCGACAAGCAAGGCCGGCACCGGCAGCAACCGGACTGCCTTCCGCTCGTCCGGTAACCTTGTCAACCATACTCCCGGCGAACCAGCGGTCCGTACCAGTACGAACTGTATGTTCACGGCTTAAATACAGGGAAGTTACCATGACTTACATAGAGATGACAGCATTGCATCATCTATGCCACCTTTGATGGTTTATCCGGATATGGAGGCAGAACCAGAACAGGACACTACACACAGTGAGTGTGAAGATACTCTTGAACAACAGCTTTACTCAAATCCAACCATGGATCGGATTGATTTCAGCTTTAAGGCTGCTGTCGAAGAAATATGCCGAGTGTTGTCGGCTTCAGAATGCCCTCCACCCTCTACCGCCACGCACGACTATGAGGTCAAGGCTTTAGTAGATATCGACGATGAGAAGAGACTCCTTTCTTCTTGCTGCTTTCCCAGCCAGCAAATATCAGGGACATTAATGATCATCTGTCTGGACGAGTCTGTGATCCGGGGAAGGGTAAGGCTTTCTTTTCTGAAAGCCAAGTACCAGCGACGTTCTCATCGCGCTGATGCCTTCCATACTCTGACGCCTTCCATACTGAACGCCCGGCTCTACATAAGAATTTAGCGGCTGTCTACATGGCTGCCCCACTTTTTTATTAGGTGGACAAGAATGTGTTTCATGCCACATCGAATCTGGTTCGAAATGTCGCCACGTCTTTGATATTAGACTTGGCCTCATTGGCGATTTTTCTGACTTACAGAAAAATCTAGCAATGAGCATGCCTGTGAGCAATGGCCCGAATTGTTCGGGTCATTAACAGGACAATTCATCAATCCATGGCAAATGCGCTGACTGCCTATGCGAATCTCGAGCGGATACGACGTGACACATGTTTGTGTTTCACGTCGCTCCAGCCACATCACACCCGGGCATTACGAATGACGCCGTTTAGACTCACTATAACTTTGGGGGCAAAATTGAAGAAGTTCGGAGGCAGGCAGCTCAGGACCTGCCCCTCCAACTCGCCGCCCACCCAGCACAGTCTTTTAAGACCAATCCGCCCCTGCCACAGTGGATCGATGATAGGCGAGCAAAGGAAAAGGGATCTTTTACGTCCAACCAGTTAGGAGGCAACCTTGCAGGGAGGGGGCAAGGAGCCAAGTTTCTCCTGCACCAAACCTCCTAACTCTCGATGCTGACCTACCAACCCCACCGCCCGCAGAGAGCCTACCGGTGGGCGCCAGCCTGCTATGCTTCCAATCTCGTTGGATCAGCCTATTTTCTCAAAACGAATGGGTGATCCATATCATTTCGAAGGGGCTTCTGGCTTCGGCATTCATTTATCAAACCCCGTCTCTTTCTTCCTCTCCCCTTCAAACGGACGTTCTGTCAGATCAGGAGAATGACAATAATCTACAATCGCTCCTTGCTAAAAGGGTGGTGGAGACTGTGAGAAAAACACAATCTCCGGGGTTTTATTCAAGGATTTTCCTTGTACAAAAAGGCCAATGGCACGTTGAGGCCGATCATCAACCTGAGTCGCCCCAATCAATACATTCTTCTGCCGACATTCCAGATGGAGACGGTTAGATCGATACTACACTCAACCAGAAGGATGAGTATGACATCAGTCTCAATCTGACCGATGCATATTTTTACATCCCTATTCACCCGGCGTCGTGATATTTCTTCGTTTTGCTTACCGTGACATGGTTTACCAGTGTCGGGTTCTTCCATTAGGTCTAAACATCAACCCCGGTGTCTTTAACAAAATAACGGATTGGGTCGTGACCCTGTTTCGGTTGGCTTCATCTACAGCGACGGCAACGTGTACTCGGATGAGATCCTCCAGAAACATATGGTAAGTTCTATTCTTCTCAAGGGCAGGAATGATCTCCTATCCCATTTGAGTCATTTTGGTTTTCTCGTGAACTGGGGAAAAGTCTGATCTTCATCCATCCCAGTGTTTTGTCCTTCTGGGTATGGAGTTTACCACCAATCTCAATCTGGCACGACTTCCTCAAGTTCGCATAA
This sequence comes from Margaritifera margaritifera, assembly GCA_029931535.1. Taxonomy (NCBI): domain Eukaryota; kingdom Metazoa; phylum Mollusca; class Bivalvia; order Unionida; family Margaritiferidae; genus Margaritifera; species Margaritifera margaritifera. Next base: position 2,750,846 of record JAQPZY010001597.1, read on the forward strand.
TACTGATCGTCGAACTAATAGAGTCCATTTCCAACAGAACTGAGATTTTCAGCGAGAGAGTTATTGCGACTCCTCGGATTATTGAATGCGGCAGCAGACTTGATCCTGCTTGGTCGTCTTTTTATGTGCCCCTTACAGATGGCATTGCTGTCTCAATGGTGCACATTTCCAGTCCCCTCGATCAAAAGGTCAGGATCACAAACGAGGTACGATCATTTCTGTGTCAGTGGCGCAACCCCGGTTGGCTCACGACAGGAATTTCTCGGGAGAAACCCCAATCGGAAGAGACAGTACGTACCAATGCCAGTACGTACGGTTGGGGAGCCCACCTGTTGCCAGACTTCAGTACAGTCACTGGCACATGGGAACCAGGGAAAACTGCCTCTCCACATGAACCTTCTCAGAATAAAGGCTTTCATCAATGCTTTTCAGTTCTGGAAGGACCAGCTCTCAGGGAAAATAGTCCTGATTATGTTGGACAACTCTGTAGTAGTGACCTACCTCCTCTAACAGGGGCACTGAATCACCCGATCTGTACGTTCTGCTTTGGCAGTTTCTACGTTGGTGCAACCAACTCCATATCAACGTACAAATCAGACACATTTCCAGCAGACTCAGTGTCCTGGCTGACCTTCTATCCAGAAAGGGTCAAGTCATTCATATTGCATGGTCCCTACAACAATCAGTCTTTTATCGGCTTTGCGCATGTTGGGGGCATCGATCTTTGCGTAGCAAGATGGAATCACAAGTTGCCCACCTTCATCTCTCCAATTCCAGACTTATGAGCTTGGGTCGTGGACACACTATCGAGCAATTGTCGGTACCCACCCATGGTCTTGGTACCGACAATAATACAGAAGTTGAGGGGTCAGAACTTCAAGATGGTTCTGATAGCCTGTCTCAGGTGGGACAAATCCAGGGTCCCCAATCTACTCGATCTAGTGATAGATCTGCCCAGGAAGATTCCAGCCAAGCCGAATCTTCTCAAGCAACCATGATTGTAGGTGTTCCACCGCTCCCCAGACTGCTTTCTCCTTCATACCTGGCTCTTGTCAGAACAGCCTTGTGGGTGAAAGAATTTAGACCTCTGATTGTGGAGAGAATCTTGAGAGAAAGAAGGCCCTCCACTCTGAAGGTTTATGAGGGAAAGTGGCGTATTTTCAGGGACTAGTGCCAAGTCAATAACATCGTCCATTTGAGTACCTCGATTCCTCAACGGACCGACTTTTGTTCTCTGGCTCTACAAGGAGAAAAAGCTGGCCCCATTTCCCATCAAAGGCTACTGCTCCATGATATCCGACACATTCAGACATCATGGCAGACAATATATCGGTCGTGATCAAGATCTATCAGGCCTACTAGCCAATTTTGATTTGGATCGACCAAAAGCCCTCACCCTGTTTCCAAAATGGACTCTCTGCTGGCTTTTAACATGGCTCAATTCAGATAAATTTGAGCCTTTAGCCCAAACCTTATTGAAGCTGCTATTATACAAACATGTTTCCTGATAACCTTAGCTTTGACATGCTGGGTGAGCGAGTTACATGCCCTTTAAGCTGACCCGAATTATCTTTAGTTCAGATCAAATGGTTCAATGGTCCTCATGATGCAACCAGGCTTTGTGGCCAAAAATAGGTTGCCGTCAGTGGGCAATATGACAGTTGTCATACACTCCCTCTCTTCGTTAGACACGTCGAGAGCATTGGCCATGTAAGTCCCTGTCTGCGCCCTCATGCACTACTTGAAGCGCACAGAGGCAAGTCGTGGCACACACAAATGTCTCTTTCTCCCGGTGAAGGCCGGGAAGCTGGATATTAACCCTCAAGCCACATCTTCGTGGCTGAAGTGGGTTATACGCTCCGTGTACTCTGAAGTTGCAAAAGATCAGTCTTGCCTTATGAGCATTTAAGCTCGTGAAATTAAAGCGATCTCTGCAAGCCTTGCTTTCGAATGTAATGTTTCGATCTGAGCCATAATAGAAGCTGTTGGCTGGCATGCTGAGTCAACCTTCAAAAGTTTTTATCTCGGAGATTTAGCTTTGCAGAGACAAACTCTGAATCTGGTGGGTCCTGTGTCGGTCAACCCGAATGACCTCCAGACCCAGTTAAAGCCAACACAGCCTCTTAGCTTCGCTGGATTCACCAGTGAAATTTTGTAGGTAAGAAGAATTCAATAATCTTCTTCTTAACCGGATATGAGCGTCACAGATCACATGACCCTAGGCTGTGTTGATTTAAAATTAGGAGAGTGGGCTATCGTTCGCATGGGGAATTCAGCCTTTTATTCCCTAGAAAGATACCCAAGGTATAGGTCAGATGCTCAGCATTCCCTCCTCCTATTACCTATTCTCCTAACTTTAATGTGATCAGGGAACGTATTTGAAGGAGACAGCAAATTTTTAAGTAAATTATGTTTCTCCGAGAATACTTACCCGGTCACATTATTTAAAAATCCTCCCAGCCACACCGCCATGCGAGCATCCTTGTTGGTATATCGCTCAGCTTAAAAACTAGCGACACCTGGTGGTGGCAAGGGGATTTAATGGGCAAGAGTTATTGTCCTTTTTCTATATGATATAGAAACAAAAGACGAATTTTCATCATTTAATAGGGTTGGATTCGGGAGGTAGCAGGCTTATATCCTAACATTAATGTGATTGGGTAAGTATTCTCAGAGAAACATAATTTACTTAAAAATTTGCTTTCTTAAGCTCAGGTTTGCCCTTCAGAGTATTCCATTGCCCCAGCTGATCACCAATATTCACATGAGTCTTATCTTTATCTAATGCATGTACCAACGTGGGCATGTGAGAAAGTTTTCCAGTAGCTTCCCACAAGTCGTTGGTTCTTCCCGGGGTCTTCCCAGCTTCTTCCTCCACCAAATATACTGGCCACCATGTATAGCGTATCATGTGCCAAAAAATGACATTAAAATCCACAAAACAAACAATCTATTACACATGTTCCTTTGTTTTCTTCTCAGACCTGCTTACAAAATCGGGCCTACCTCTCCTTCATCCCTCTTGATTTCCTTGTCACAATGGTGGTGTTGTTGTTGTATTAGTCAATTCCGGAATTTATCAACATATGATGTCATTGCTTTTTGAGACTTTGGTGATTGAATTAAGAGGCTGCACCTCGTAATTCTAAACTGAATATTTGAATTGCATTTAAACCTAACATATTTATTATTTCAAAGAACTGTGAATGTCAGATAGTTTTTTTTAAATATCATTTCTTTTCTTCCATAGATTAGTAAGATGGGAAGAATGGTGAAATTTATGAAAAGTTAAGCTATTGGGGCCTTAATACACACTTTTGTTTTTTGCTTTAAACCATTCAGGCAAATCTGTTTCTGAGTTTCCTCCGAGCAGTTGATACCTATCTCTGTGGTACATTAAATATTCAATCCTATCAAACATCCAGATTTTACTTTCACTTATTTCCTGTCCAATATTTCTGTGCAAAATGTCAAATAATTGACCAATTTCTGTATATTCATACATTTGAATTCTTTTATAGATTGAGAACGTATTAAAGGTGGTTGCAGTATTTGTCTCACTTTTTTTGGTATTATTTATTGAATATAGAAGTCTTCATTTTGATATTTTTAACCCAAATATTTAAATATATATTTTAACTATTTTGCATGTGTATTTAACATTTTAATCATTTGTTTTTATTTTAATTTTACACCTGACTTTCCAGTGAGTGTATTGCGTATACATATTGAATATGTTACATAGCTGTTGTGAACCAGACACACAGTACGAATATTTCACTATTTTTCTTTTGAATTCTTTGTTTTAAACCCTTTCTCTAATTGTGGAGTAAATTTTGATCATGGAGTATATTTGATCTGCTATTTTTAAGACACTGAGGTGGTTCTCAATTTATATATATATAGAAAAAAAAGTTTTCTTCCCAGGCAAGAATCTAACCGCAGACTTCAAGTATACTAATTCTGTGCAGTATGTATGTGAATTCTTTACACATGGTCATATTCCGTTGAAGTTTTGGGAACAAACAAAAAATAGATTGTTTGTTCTAGTGGCATTTTATTCAGATTTTTTATTTTATCTAGTAGCAACTACCATAATGTAATCTAGGTACTACCAGCAGTTAGAATTCATTACATTATAGGTTTTCCTGTGCTCATTTGAAGTTGTATGGCTAAGTTATATGGTGCAATGGTCAAAGCGGTATGAAGAACCGTAAGAACGATCTCCATGGAGCAGACAAGATCAATTATTTGAAGTAAATTATTATTCACGAATTTTGTGTTAAAGTTGCTGTTTTGCACTATTCTGCTGCACACACACACCCTCCCTTAACTTCGCATGCACAGAAAGTGGAAAGGGGACAATATATCATCTATAAAAATATATTCTTGTGTATACTGTTACAGTATACAAAATACAAGGGTACACCATTCTCCTATTGTTGTGAACCTTTCTCTTGAAGCAGAGAATTACAGTTCAGTAATATCAGGCACTCTGTTTTCTTTACCTCATTCATGCAGTGTACACAAATCTCCAAGTATAGTCAACCTTTCTTGTATGAAGTTGAGAAAGACAGTCCAATAAGGAAGTACTCTTTTTTGCTTCAAGAAATAAAATCAGTCCAAATATACTTGTATGTAACAAACCAAATCTATTGAATATCGTAAATAGCTTGTGCAATGGCTAGGCAGGATCAGTAAATATGCCACCGTTTTCATGCGTGTGCGTTTGCTTTCTTTTGAAGTTGATTTATTGTTGCCTTGGGGATCATAGAACTCTGAGCTTGAGTTTTAGTTTAATGTTACACTGAAACAGCCTTTCAAAAGTAATGTCATTTATGATTTGGTGAGAAGAAAATATGAAGATCATACTCAAGCTGATGAATTTTATGATTGCCAGGTCAGGATATACATATATCTACATCAAGCTTAAACTCGTGAAGTGAGACAGTATTTGTTTCTAAACCATTAAAGTTATATGTATTTTGCTTGCAAAGGTCTTTTGTCTGTCATAACACTTTGGTACACATGTAATCAATCCGATATAAACATAATTTTGAGACCGTAGGTGTCCTACTTACTTATTAGTATGAAATTCCATGTGTAATTTGTTTTACATATTCAAAACTGAAATTATATTTGTAATTGCTACATATTATACTATGAATAAGATGTATTAGATTTACATTTTTGTCACATGGGTGATGGAAATATTGCTCTCTTGAGTTACTCCACAATGCAGTTTTTAATTCCTATGACATTTAAGTTCAAACATAAAGGATTCAAGGAATAATAATATGCGTTTCCTAAGATTTTTTTTTATTCAAGTGATTTGAGAATTATGGATACTGTCCCATATAAAACAAGTCCAAAATATCCCATGATAAATAAAATTTTAAAAAATATCCTACAATAAAACAGTCTCAAATATCACACGATAAAACCAGTCTGAAATATTCTAAAACAGTGTGAAATATATCTTGTTGTATTACATCTCTGATGAATGCTTGTTCAATTATACTTACTTTGTATATTCTGTTCAAATATTACATGTTGGTAAGAACAGAGTGCATAAAAAATTATTCTGTTCAAATATTACATATTGGTAAGAACAGAGAGCATACAAAATTATTCTGTTCAAATATTACATGTTGGTAAGAACAGAGCATAAAACACATAATTTTCTGTTCAAATCAAAATTAGTTCATAGATAGTTAAAGTTTGAAATTTAAACTAGGTCCAGGTTTCACTCAACATCACCAATGTTCTTCCCCAAATTTAGATTTTAAAATATCTTTCTTATTGCCTGGTTTGGAACTGAGCTTTTCACTGAGCATTAGGGAGGCATTAGGGATTAAGCATTAGGCAGGCATTAGGGATTAAAATACAGGCATATTATCTAACATTTTCATGAAATTATTCCTGTTTTATTTCTGAGGAAAAATTGAGGATTTCCCAAATATTGAGAATTTTGCAACTGTTTTTCAAGAAATCAATCCAAGGAGTTAGTCTTCATCCTTTATATTGTATCTATCTCTAACACAAATCTGAATATTCTCAGAAATATAATAAGCAAGATAACGGAAAATATCAATTTGAGGCAAGTTTCTGAGAATTTTAGTGAAACTGGAGCCAGTTCAACATACTGTGCAAATAAACACATTTTACAACAGGAAAAAATGTAATAGGCTTGAACATATGTAGTAAGTGAATGACTCTGATATATCAGCCTGAACATATGTAGTAAGTGAATGTCTCTGATATATTAGCCTGAACATATGTAGTAAGTGAATGACTCTGATATATTAGCCTGAACATATGTAGTAAGTGAATGACTCTGATGTATTAGCCTGAACATATGTAGTAAGTGAATGACTCTGATATATCAGCCTGAACATATCTAGTAAGTGAATGACTCTGATATATTAGCCTGAACATATCTAGTAAGTGAATGACTCTGATATATCAGCCTGAACATATGTAGTAAGTGAATGACTCTGATATATCAGCCTGAACACATGTAGTAAGTGAATGACTCTGATATATTAGCCTGAACATATGTAGTAAGTGAATGTCTCTGATATATTAGCCTGAACATATGTAGTAAGTGAATGACTCTGATGTATTAGCCTGAACACATGTAGTAAGTGAATGTCTCTGATATATTAGCCTGAACATATGTAGTAAGTGAATGACTCTGATGTATTAGCCTGAACACATGTAGTAAGTGAATGACTCTGATATATTAGCCTAAACATATCTAGTAAGTGAATGACTCTGATATATTAGCCTGAACATATGTAGTAAGTGAATGACTCTGATATATTAGCCTGAACATATGTAGTAAGTGAATGTCTCTGATATATTAGCCTGAACATATGTAGTAAGTGAATGACTCTGATGTATTAGCCTGAACATATGTAGTAAGTGAATGACTCTGATGTATTAGCCTGAACATATGTAGTAAGTGAATGACTCTGATATATCAGCCTGAACATATGTAGTAAGTGAATGACTCTGATGTATTAGCCTGAACATATGTAGTAAGTGAATGACTCTGATATATCAGCCTGAACATATGTAGTAAGTGAATGACTCTGATGTATTAGCCTGAACATATGTAGTAAGTGAATGACTCTGATATATCAGCCTGAACATATGTAGTAAGTGAATGACTCTGATATATTAGCCTGAACATACTGTATCTAGTAAGTGAATGACTCTGATATATCAGCCTGAACATATGTAGTAAGTGAATGACTCTGATATATCAGCCTGAACATATGTAGTAAGTGAATGACTCTGATGTATTAGCCTGAACATATCTAGTAAGTGAATGACTCTGATATATCAGCCTGAACATATCTAATAAGTGAATGACTGATATATTAGCTTGAACATATCTAGTAAGTGAATGACTCTGATATATTTGCCTAAATCCTGTTAGTCGGGGCTACTAAAAATGACTTGTAACTATTGCTGCAATCTGAGGCATATTGGTCAAGGGGATAAATAAGTCTGTCAATGAAAGCCATATTAGTGGTTTCTATTCCTACGGTCTATTTTGTGGGACTCTAGTCTCGGGTATCTAAACTGTTATATGACATTTTGCAAAAGAGCGAAACTAAAACGTTTGTTTCACCATATAAACTTCTCATCTCGGATTATATTAATCATTTTATTGGGAAATGGGATAAATCAATAAACTAAGTAAAACTTGGTTCACTGTATTGTCTGGTTATCCCTCTCTCTCTCTTTATTTGTGCATTTCCACTAATGCGAACTTAAATAAATGCAAGAGGTGGTCAGTTTTTTTTGTATAAGCCACATAATAGAATGCCTTTCCACATGTAACAAGGTCGAACAAACTTTCTGACGATTAGTTTTAACGTTATTGAAAGTGATGTTGAAAACATGAATGATATATCCTTGGTTATATAATATATATATACCAAGAATTCCAGGCATTGTATTTATAAAAACATCGAATGAATGACGTGAACATTTATCACATACTAAGTACCATATTGTTGCAAATAATATCATTCATGGCTTTATATTCATAATTGTATAATAATATTCCTTTTGAAAATGTCATTTGATCGATTCTTATCATTTTACACCATTTAATGTTGAATAAAATCCTTCTGAGTTGTGATTTTGTGAGGACTATAAAAGTTTTGCCGAGAGTATAGTGATATTTCACCCACATTTTAGAAGATTAGTCCTCGCATCAGCTTTCACACACACACATATATATATATATATATATATATATATATATATATATATATATATATATATATGTTTAAAGCTTGTGATGCCTCGAATGTGTGACCTTGTTATGCAGTAGATTTAATTATTATCCTTATTCACATCCAGGTACGAACGTTTCAACGACATCAAGAAACAAAATCCCACTATTAAAACCCTCCTATCTGTCGGTGGTGAGAATATGGGCTCACTGCCCTTTACTCGAATGGTAGCCACTGATGCCAGCCGCAAGGAGTTTGCCACAACCAGTGTGCAGTTTTTGAGAAAGAACAAGTTTGACGGCCTTGACCTTGATTGGGAGTATCCAGAGGATAAACATAAGTTCACCCTGCTTGTCCAGGTACATGGCACTCATTTTAGGAATGATTTCTTGCTTTGACATATATATAAATATTTCACTTTTTATGTGATAGACGGCACTAAAATGGATAGCAGTCTTACCAAATAAATAGGGGATATCTACATTTTTTGAATAGATATAAGAAAATATTTTATGAGCGAAGTGGAAGCATTGTATTGTCATGAGTGGCAAAGCCACAAGTGACAACACAAAATGTTTCCACTTCATGAGTGAATAATTTCCTTATATCTACTAAAATAAAAAATAAAAAATAAGAACGTGTACCATTTGTCATAGTGTGTAACAGGTACTCTATGGGTGGCACTGAATATCGAAAAGAAACCGGTCTTATAAGTTCAGTCACTGACAATTTGGAAAACTATTTTTAAAAAGTTAGACTAATACTTGAAGCCTACTTTTTTGTTGTTTGGAGTTTGCTTTTAGGCATTTTTTTTATGGAACTTCCCCATTGATTACATAAAAAAATGTATACTACAGTCTTGGCTTTTTAAGATCCATTCATCATGATGGAGAGAGAGACAGAGAGGAAGTGAGGAAGAGAGAGAAGGAGCACAAGAAGAAGAAGAATGAAATAGGCCTAAATATGGAAATACAAGTTTGCATAACATACATAAGGGCAGATATATTTCCTAAGAAAGTAGTTCCAAAAGTGATATCGCCGCTATGGCGATAAAAGTGGTATCGCCACTGTGGCAAAATAAAAATTTTCTCCCACTGATACATTTCAGTATCTCGTTATGAAATATATAATACAAATTTTCTCCCACTGATACATTTCAATATCTCACTTTGAAATATATAATAGTCATGAAGTTTCACCTGGTTTTTTCCTATCTACGGCAAAAGGCAGTAATATATATTTTTCGGATATATCGGAAAATGTTAATCAAACAGACCTTTTTGAAGATCTTTTATGTACACTGTTAAATTTTAAGTCAAATGTCATGGATACATTTCATGCACATTTTATCAATAAACAAGCAATTCTTGCCGTAACAATTAATTCTATAAATGTTACAATCTTTTTTAACGTCAATTCAGCTAAAGTGATTTGAAACATCTCTCAATCACCTTTGTTGGATGATTGTGAGCCCCCAAAATATTAAATGTGTATATTTTTATTGCTTATCTAGTGTAGTCACTCTGGTGTATAAATGCATTTACCCACTTGAAATAAAGATATTTTCTTGTATATTACAATAACAATTTCACAAAGCCATTCCAGTGCATATCGAAAGACAGTATACTGTATGTACTCAATTCCAACTGCAAACTGCACAGACCCAGATCTGCCATTACATAATGTGCTGGCAGATCAGGGTCTTTGTTGTTTGTTCTATTGATTAGTCCTGACAAACTGCATAGACCCAGATCTGCTAGCGCATTATATGTTAGAACCACATTTATCAAAGATGGTAAGAAACTGGAATACAAGTGAGATCACTTATTTGTAGATGTATATTTTAATTACAACAAATACCACATAATATGTTGTTTAACTACCGTTCATATTTAATGCTAGTGATTAGATTATTGATCATGCTTACAACCTTTGTTATTAACTTAAGAAGATTGTTTTGTTTGCTGCATACATTGTGTTGACACACTAGAACTCACTTGGAAGAGATGATAAGGTTCAATTTGACAATTCCAAAGCCAATTTGATGATCATTTTTTTTTCTTTTTTTCTCTAAAACCTTATTTACTCAAATTTAGGTGGGCTGCAATGGTCGCTGGCAAGTGGACATTGCATATTTTGATAAAGGCACCTAATGGCTCCATCAATATAAAATTTAATATGCAGTCCACATACCTCTGAGAATTATGTTTTTAATTGCTGTTTATGTTTACTAAACATTCCACAAAAAATTGTACCCAACAAGCTAGTGTTGTTTGGAAGTTATCATGTGACCTTTTCATACATACAGTATACAAAACATTTGTGCTTTCATCATACATATTTCCAACATTTACATATGCATACAATGTAAATAAGCATATAACATCTACATATCCATACAATATAAATAAGCATATAACATCTACATATGCATACAATGTAAATAAGCATATTACATCTACATGTGCATACAATGTAAATAAGCATATAACATCTACATATGCATACAATGTAAATAAGCATATAACATCTACATATGCATACAATGTAAATAAGCATATTACATCTACATATGCATACAATGTAAATAAGCATATTACATCTACATGTGCATACAATGTAAATAAGCATATAACATCTACATATGCATACAATGTAAATAAGCATATTACATCTACATGTGCATACAATGTAAATAAGCATATAACATCTACATATCCATACAATGTAAATAAGCATATAACATCTACATGTGCATACAATGTAAATAAGCATATAACATCTACATATGCATACAATGTAAATAAGCATATAACATCTACATATCCATACAATGTAAATAAGCATATAACATCTACATATGCATACAATATAAATAAGCATATAACATCTACATATGCATACAATGTAAATAAGCATATAACATCTACATATCCATACAATGTAAATAAGCATATAACATCTACATATCCATACAATGTAAATAAGCATATAACATCAACATATGCATACAATGTAAATAAGCATATAACATCTACATATCCATACAATGTAAATAAGCATCCGCTGGTTTCATACTTATTTCTAACATTTGCATATGAAGCTTTACTTTCTGAACTGCTTATGACTTATCAACTTAAAAGCAAATTTACATGCATTTAGTTTTGTACTTTACATCTTAAATATCATAAAAGTATTTTACTTTTCTTACATCATACATATCACAAAAATGTGTTAGTTTTGTACTTTGCATCATACATATCACAAAAACGTGTTAGTTTTGTACTTTGCATCATACATATCACAAAAACATTAGTTTTGTACTTTATATCATACATATCACAAAAAATGTTAGTTTTGTACTTTGCATCATGCATATCAATAAAACATTAGTTTTGTACTTTACATCATACATATCACAAACATGTGTTAGTTTTGTACTTTACATTATGTGTACCACAAAATGTTAGTTTTATACTTTACATCATACATACCACAAGAACGTTTTTGTTTTGTACTTTACATAATGCATATCACAAAAATGAAAACGAGTAGTATTCTTGAGACTCTTCCAATAAAAAAATTCAGTCAGAACAATAAATAAATAAATAAATAAATAATAAAAGGCTATAACTCTAGCTTTGCTTAAAGTTATATTGGAATCATAAGAGATGCAGGAATATCTGGGAAAAAATATTCTTTAATGCAAAAGTTAAATTACTTAGAGAAATAAGCAAACTTGAAAGTATTATTATAGGATATGATTTGCACTTTACACCCAAGGTCTTTCAGACATTGGAGACTAGGTCAAGCATTTGAAATCATAAAGTTATACAGAGAGTACATCTGAAGTTCTAAAAATCAATCCAGACTGTTCGTGATGAGTTTGTAAATGAAGCCCATAGAACCGGCAATGAACGCCTGCTTCTGACGGCTGCAGTGAGCGCTGGGAAGGATCAAATTGACACCAGTTATGAGATACATGAGATCTCAAGGTAAGAAGCATCTTCAGATATATGGTAGGGTCAATGTTATCTTAGTACAACTTTGATCTTCTTGTATTAAGAATGTAAAACTATCCATAAAAATTTGTGAACAATTACATTTGTTAATAGAGTCAGCTTAATTAGTTCTCCATGTGAACTTTTTGCTACAATAACCTACAGCAATCATTGGATATTTTCTTCTTACAACAAAATCAGAGTCGAAATTAGATGGCAAGGTTTCCACTGTTAATTATTGTGTTAAGAAGCTGTGTATTTGCCCTCAGGTTATTATACATTTGCTTTCAATGTAGAATATGTGGCATCTTTACTTCATTGAAAAAAATTGTCTTTTTAGGCATCTTGACTTCATCAACCTGATGACTTATGACTTCCATGGATCATGGGAAAAGCATACAGGTCACAATAGCCCAATGTATGCCAGAAGTGGGGAAACTGGTAATGACATCTACCTCAACCTGGTGAGTATTGTACTTGACGGCTTTTCTGGCTTGCCACAACTCCTCGGCTTGCCACAACTCCTCGGCTTGCCACAACTCCTTGGCTTGCCACAACTCCTTGGCTTGCCACAACTCCTTGGCAGAAATTGTATTCATCCTTAGCTGATTTTTTTCTAATTAGAATACTTCTATCATAAGCAGATACAACATATGACAAAAAAAAGAAACTTCTCATTTCCTACTCATTTCAGTCGCTGCGACAGTGGTAGGTGTGGCCGACACACTTTCTTTACAAAATATGGTTGTATATATTGATGGCTGACGCATTTTATTTTTTTGAATTCCAAAGGATAGACCTAAAAGTGCAGACACGCCTAAAATAAATCACCTCCCTCCCATTCCCCCCTACACCACACCTGCACTTTCCCATTGTGCAGTGTGCAGTTTCTTGAGTCTACATCGTCATTCCTCACCAAACATAAGTTAAATTGATGTCATGCATCTACAATTAATTATTTCACTTTGTAGGACTGGGCTAGCCGGTATTGGGTACAGCAAGGTGCTCCGAAGAAAAAACTGATTATAGGTGTGCCATTAGGTGCCCGGACATTCAAGTTACCCAGGGATGCTACTAACACTGGTATCGGAGCCAAAGCTGCCGGAGCTGGACAAGCCGGAGAGTACACGATGGCTGATGGAGTTTTAGCATACTACGAAGTAAATTATTCTTTATCATCCAGCCTAATGAATTTTTATGTCTTCAAGTGGTTTTCCTGTTCTAAAAATTGTCTATACTCCACTGATACAGTATGGTTATGCTTCTACATATATATTTAAAACCGATCAAAAAGCTGCATATAATCAAATGGTATTTTTGTTTTGTAGAAAGTTTTAATTGTGCAGTCTTAATGTATGGACTGAGCTTACAAATTAGATAACATTATATATTTGTGCTTTTCTATCTGTCGCCTCAGAAATACTTCTACTCACAATCAAATAATTTTATTCAGGTCTGTCACCTACTTAAAAATGGTGGCCAGAAATATTACATAACTGAGCAGAATGTGCCATACATGGTGAAAGGTGACCTCTGGGCAAGCTACACTGACCCGGACAGTATGCACATTAAGGTACACACACACACACGCACATATATACATGTATATATACATAAGAGAGAAAGGCAAATAGACAGGACAGATAGATACAAGTTACACAATATTAATGCAGGGAGTATTCGTCTTAGTGATTTTACAAGAGGAACAATATCATAAGTACAGTTATGTGAAGAATGACATCAGCTCGGAGCCAAATGATCGCTTGTCCCCTGCGTTACCTAAAACATTGAACAATTTTTATTTGAACTACTTAGAGAATAAAAGTTCTAAATTGTACTTCACACGACAACCATTAGAAAGATGCTACTAAATCACTGGTGCTTTTTTGGTTTAAAAGTTTAAAGAATTCTATCCAGAGGCTTTTTGGGAATAGAATTTCTGCTGCTACATCGCAAAGATCCTGTCAGAACTTCAAATGAAATGATAAAGAGCTCAGATTGAGATAAAGTTAGCTATATACACTGGAAAATACAGCACTACATACTCATAGAAATAAATTCACATATATTTTCAGAATAATGTCCAAAACACAACCTGATCATTTACTCCACAAAAGCAAGAAGGGAAACTTGCTCTGGCCATCTCCTTGTTAGATTAATTACAATTCTAGTTTTCAGATCAATTAGACACAGATTTGTCAACTAACCAGCATAGTAAGACCAATGATTTCTTTTCCCACTCAAGACTAGATACTGAAGAAAGTATCATTTGATAAAATTATGTAAAGAATACTGGTAACTGAAGTTACTTATTGTGCTCCTTTGTTTAAAATTCTTGAATCTACTTGTACATTTGTACACAGAACCTTGGAGTGCATCATGCTTTATTGATCTTTAGAATAATCATTGACCTTTTCCATCACTTTGTTAAGAACCTTGTTCTTAATTTAGTCTGATGTCTTCTCATAAGAAAACTAATCTCAACAACCAGGCTTTTGTGGTATGAAGCATTTTACTCCTTTTTATTTTATCAACAAAGGTTGACTACATCAAGCGCAATGGATTCGGTGGTGTAATGGTGTGGGCTCTTGATCTGGATGACTTCAGTGGCATGTGTGGACAGGGCAAATATCCTCTGATGAGTGCCATTTTAAGATGAACTCGACATACCAAATATGGTGTAAATATTGAATATATTAAGTACATGTATTTTTTACACAAGCCAGAACACTGGATAATAATAAATATCGCAATTTAGGCAGACACTATTGAATCATGCTTTCTATTCTATGTCCAAGAGGCACTAAAAATGTTGGAGAGAAATAGTAAACATCTAAAATGAGTGTAATTTTTAACATTATAACCGTGAATGAAATCACAACATTCAGAAAATCTAGAGTTGTAATATGCTCAGCCAATGAGATGCATGATTACCTCATTAATATGTGTGTATCTTGCTCATTATTGAACTTGTTCAAAACCTTAAAGATGCAGGCATATAATCAAAGTTGGATAAAAATTGGATCAAAAATATGGTTTCAAGAGGGGTAACAAGCACAGCCAATCAGATGCAAGATCATCTAATTAGTATGCATTGATCTCGCTCATTAATGAACTCGTTCAAGAGCTTGATAATATAGGCATAAATTCCAAGTCAGATCATAAATATAGCCTCGTGATTGGTAACAAGGTTAACCAATCAGATGCAAGATCATCTCATTAATATGCATGTATCTTGTTCATTATAGAATTCATTGGAGATTTTGATGATCCGATCATAAATATGGACTCCAGAGTGGTAACAAGCAATTGTTCATGGGTGAATGCCTTAGGGCCAGGTCAGCTTAAAAAAAAGAGTGAATGGTAATGACTTATTTGCAAGAAAAATGGAAAATGGTTAAAAATTACCCAGCTTACATTAATTGTATCATAGAGATTATGTAATGAGACAGTGGGTGATTCCAATCACCAAATAGGAAAGAATAATCCTTGCCATGTAAGTGACAAAAGACAAAAAAATTTAATTGCCCAAATTAAGAATTATAACCGAATAAAACTATAAAAACATCGATGCAAAACAATTATGCCAACTTAAATGTTTCAAGTTGATGATTATTCATTTAGAGTCATCTAATGTCTTCCACAATCTTTAATTAAAAAGCAAAAATGGCATCCTGTTACATCTCCAATGAATTAATGATGAGTTTTCATATACTGTTCTATATTTTATGACATCCAATTCTGTATCATATGTACCAAATTCACAGGTCCACCAGTTTTTGAGTTACACACAGCATGGAAATATCCAAATGTAACTGGTGAAACATTCACAATAGAATTAGCAAAATCTAGACTGCTATATTATACATATTGATATTACTTTCAAAATTAAAGTATTACTGTATGAAGACAAGACAGTCTGTACTAGTAAATCAATACTTAAATAAATCCCATAATTTATATGGACTTTTTAAAAGATCTTTTTAGATACCATTATGAAATATGACAAATCTACATATGTACATTACTTCAAAAGCCAAATATATTATTGTCCTGTACAAATTAGAATATCAGCATATATAAGTGCACTTAGTGGTATAGTAAATCTGTCTTGAAAGACCACCCCTTCTGCCATAGTGGTATAGTAAATCTGTCTTGAGAGACCACCCCTTCTGCCAACAAAAAGCGCTATCTCATAGTGGTATAGTAAAACCGTCTTGAGAGACCACCCCTTCTGCCATAGTGGTATAGTAAATCTGTCTTGAGAGACCACCATTTCTGCCAACAAAAAGCGCTATCTCATAGTGGTATAGTAAAACTGTCTAGAGAGACCACCCCTTCTGCCATAGTGGTATAGTAAATCTGTCTTGAGAGACCACCCCTTCTGCCATAGTGGTATAGTAAATCTGTCTTGAGAGACCACCCCTTCTGCCAACAAAAAGCGCTATCTCATAGTGGTATAGTAAAACCGTCTTGAGAGACCACCCCTTCTGCCATAGTGGTATAGTAAATCTGTCTTGAGAGACCACCATTTCTGCCAACAAAAAGCGCTATCTCATAGTGGTATAGTAAAACTGTCTAGAGAGACCACCCCTTCTGCCATAGTGGTATAGTAAATCTGTCTTGAGAGACCACCCCTTCTGCCATAGTGGTATAGTAAATCTGTCTTGAGAGACCACCATTTCTGCCAACAAAAAGCGCTATCTCATAGAGGTATAGTAAAACTGTCTTCAGAGACCACCCCTTCTGCCATAGTGGTATAGTAAAACTGTCTTGAGAGATCACCCCTTCTGCCAACAAAAAGTGCTGTCTCATAGTGGTATAGTAAATCTGTCTTGAGAGATCACCCCTTCTGCCAACAAAGAGCGCTATCTCATAGTGGTATAGTAAAACTGTCTTGAGAGACCACCCCTTCTGCCATAGTGGTATAGTAAATCTGTCTTGAGAGACCACCCCTTCTGCCAGCAAAAAGCGCTATCTCATAGTGGTATAGTAAATCTGTCTTGAGAGACCACCCCTTCTGCCAACAAAAAGCGCTATCTCATAGTGGTATAGTAAAACTGTCTTGAGAGACCACCCCTTCTGCCATATTGGTATAGTAAATCTGTGTTGAGAGACCACCCCTTCTGCCATAGTGGTATAGTAAATCTGTCTTGAGAGACCACCCCTTCTGCCAACAAAAAGCGCTATCTCATAGTGGTATAGTAAAACTGTCTTGAGATACCACCCCTTCTGCCATAGTGGTATAGTAAATCTGTCTTGAGAGACCACCCATTCTGCCAACAAAAAGCACTATCTCATAGTGGTATAATAAAACTGTCTTGAGAGACCACCCCTTCTGCCATAGTGGTATAGTAAATCTGTCTTGAGAGAAAACCCCTTCTGCCAACAAAAAGCGCCATCTCATAGTGGTATAGTTAATCTGTCTTGAGAGACCACCCCTTCTGCCAACAAAAAGCGCTATCTCATAGTGGTATAGTAAAACTGTCTAGAGAGACCACCCCTTCTGCCATAGTGGTATAGTAAATCTGTCTAGAGAGACCACCGCTTCTGCCATAGTGGTATAGTAAATCTGTCTTGATAGACCACCATTTCTGCCAACAAAAAGCGCTATCTCATAGTGGTATAGTAAAACTGTCTAGAGAGACCACCCACCCTTTCTGCCATAGTGATATTGTAAATCTGTCTTGAGAGACCACCCATTCTGCCAACAAAAAGCACTATCTCATAGTGGTATAGTTAATCTGTCTTGAGAGACCACCCCTTCTGCCAACAAAAAGCACTATCTCATAGTGGTATAGTAAAACTGTCTAGAGAGACCACCCCTTCTGCCATAGTGGTATAGTAAATCTGTCTTGAGAGACCACCCCTTCTGCCAACAAAAAGCACTATCTCATAGTGGTATAGTAAAACTGTCTTCAGAGACCACCCCTTCTGCCATAGTGGTATAGTAAAACTGTCTTGAGAGATCACCCCTTCTGCCAACAAAAAGTGCTGTCTCATAGTAGTATAGTAAATCTGTGTTGAGAGACCACCCCTTCTGCCATAGTGGTATAGTAAATCTGTCTTGAGAGACCACCCCTTCTGCCAACAAAAAGCGCTATCTCATAGTGGTATAGTAAAACTGTCTTGAGATACCACCCCTTCTGCCAGCAAAAAGCGCTATCTCATAGTGGTATAATAAAACTGTCTTGAGAGACCACCTCTTCTGCCATAGTGGTATAGTAAAACTGTCTTGAGAGACAACCCCTTCTGCCAACAAAAAGTGCTATCTCATAGTGGGATAGTAAATCTGTCTTGAGAGACAACCCCTTCTGCCAACAAAAAGTGCTATCTCATAGTGGTATAGTAAAACTGTCTGGAGAGACCACCCGTTCTGCCATAGTGGTATAGTAAATCTGTCTAGAGAGACCATGCCTTCTGCCAACAAAAAGTGCTCTCTCTCTCTCTCTCTGATGGTCTCTCATAACGGGTTTGTGCAAGATGACCAGTTTTCAAGGTTAAAATTCAACTGTACAAGGCTTAAGAAGGAAAAATACCCACAATTACAATACATGCATTTTATTCTTTACAGTTTTTGTTAAAATATTGCATTCATTTCATCTCAAAATAATTATATAGCAATGAAGATATACATAAAACATTCACATCTATATTTGTTACATGTATTAGTATTTCAATTGCAAAATAACTAAGGTAAGATTTATTTCACCTGTCCATAAGTGAACTTCATATGTCCATACATTTCAGAGTTACTTCAAATGTAGCCTAAGAATTGCACAGTTAACTAGGGTAACACTTACTCATCCTGTGTATGAATTGCACTGTTGAATTTTTGATCAGGCTTTGGGTAAATATTGAATATATATGTACAAATTAATATACCAGTGAATGAAATATGAAAACCCCCAGAATTAACCCATACAGAAACAAAATAAATTTATTGAGAGAAAAAAACCAAAGGCTTAATTCACCGATGACATAAAGAGATTACCTTGATAAACAAAAGGTGTAACCGGCTGCACAATGCTGAACAGATAACAGCTTGGTTTGTGGGTTTAATAACTAGCATTAAAAAAGCAACAAACAACACAATGTACGATGACAGTCAAATCTTGACAACGATAATCACTTATTAAAGACAAAGACAAAGCCATCATTCACCCCAGGCATTAAGAATTGTCTCCAAAGACAAACAACATACTCAAGAGCTACAGTGAAGCCCTTTATGAAGGTTTCTCATTATGACATTATTGGCATTGTGCAGTTTGTGCCAAAGAAAAAGAAACAATATGAATTATTGAATTGACTATGTATGTTCTTGACTGCTCCCTTTGAAGAAAGAATGGTTATTCCTAGTGGGGATTTACATGACTTTGGCACTACAATGGTGGTTAGTGACATGTATTTTAGTCTGGTTTACCATCTTTAGCATGCGATGCTACCTGCATGACCTGTAGATTTTAGAAAACTGGTAGCCAGACTCAACTTTGTTTTTGTTCAGAGCAAACCGTCCTAAGTGGATGTGTTGACAAAGGATTAAATTAAGGTCAGTGAAGCCCTTTACGAAGGTTTCTCATTATGACATTATCGGCATTGTGTGGTTTGTGTCAAAGATAAAGAAACAATATGAATCGTCGAATTGACTATGTATGTCCTAGACTGCTCCCTTTGAAGAAAGAATGGTTATTCCTAGTGGGAATTTACATGACTTTGGCACTACAATGGCGGTTAGTGACATGTATTTTGGTCTGGCTTACCGTCTGTAGCATGCGATGCTACCTGCATGACCTGTAGATTTTAGAAAACTGGTAGCCAGACTCAACTTTGTTTTTGTTTAGAACAAACCGTCCTAAGTGGATGTGTTGACCAAGGATTAAATTAAGGTCAGTGTTGTTTATCTCTGTTTTGTGATGCGGTCATTCATAGCAGTGTTATTACGAAAAATCTGCACTTGCCTGCAGACCCTCCTAAGCAGTCATATTTACAAAGGACGAAATAAAGGTTAGTGGTGTTTATCTCTGTTTTTGTGATGCTGTTGTTCACAGCAGAGTCAAAATGTTTATTTTGCCTCAAAATCTTGGTCACTGGTTGTTTTCTGTAGGTGGTTGCTCACAACAGTGCATTTATATAGTACAATCAATCCGTACATGACAATTGTGGTGGGATATGTCAGGTGGTCGCTCATAGCAGAGGTTACTCAAGACAGGTTTTACTGTATTGTTAAATATACCAGTAAGAAACTATTCCATTTGTAAAATGGCTGCATCTGCATCTAATATTATTAAGTTTCATCTTGGATTTAAAAGTGATATTTAATTTTTTTTTAAATATGATATTTCTCATTATTTTCCAGGTACATTCAGCAGTTCAAATATGCATTTAATGAAACAAAACCCTGATTTGACGCGACATAATGGCATTGTTATAATGATGTAAGATTGTTTATTTTGCATTTGGAATTTAATAGTGAAATATTTTCAAAGCAGCTCATTCACCTTTGTGCAATTTTTTTGTGTGTGCTAAATTCTCATTTATTTATATTATACTAACTGGGGTTCTGTCAAATTTATGATTTAATTCAATACAATATCATATGTCAGTATTATACATCTATATTCTGCTAATCTTGTGGACCTCGTAATAATTAAAATAAAGAAAATTATAAATGGATGTGTTATCTCTGTTGAAAGATGAAATATATTTTACAAATCTTTGTTTAGAGCACAGTATGTTATTTGTTTTCAGTGAATTCATAATAAATGATTTAATTTTATGCAAATTATTAACTGCAAAACATTGTGAAAACATGGCCCATGAAGTAACATTTATTCGTATATATATATATATATATATATATATATATATATATATATATATATATATATATATATATATATATATATACAGTAGGACCCCGCTATAGCACGCTTCATTATAGCACGAATTCGGATATAACACGATCGTGGCATGGCTCCTGAAATTTCATCTATTTTTTCGTACATGAAAAAAAATTATTTTTTCAAAGTACAAAAAATAATGTGTAAAAAATTAATTATCATTTTGGGGAAGAGATCGTGTATGAATTCAGATATAATATGATCGTGGCATGGTTACCGAAATTTTACAATAATTTCGCCAATTTCTTGAACTACTGCAAAGTTTTGTGCCAAAATAAACAAGAGTTTGATTTAATAATTTGACAAGCTGTATTGTATTCTTGAAGAAAACGTGTCTTATGATTGCATCTTTCATTATATGAATTAAGATGCTGAACATTTCTATTTGTGACTGTATATTTCAAATGTGTCAGTAGTCAATCACTGCACTTTGATCTTTGTTTATTTGTGAAAGATGTCAGCTCATTTTAAAGCTGACAAGTGTTAATCTTATTATTACTGATACATGAACAATAAAGTCATTAAGTCTTCTTTGTGTTTGTCTTCAATACATTCTGTGTACAATCGTTGCTCAAACAATAGCCGACATACGTTTGCTCATTCAACTGCATACACAGCCAAGCACCAAACAATGCAGTGGTTGATAAAAGATTCGCACCGGAATTTATAAATCAATTAATTTAAGTCATTGACAATCATCAAAGTCAATCTTAAAGCTAAAAGTTGTTCAAACCATGCAGCAATGATTTATAAAACATAAAAAAAAATTAAAGCCGCCAACACGCACACGTGGCTTGGCGGTGTTTTTAGACAATCGCCACGCAATCAGTTGACCAGCGAATAATATTGTACATTCCATATAAAAATGACCCCATTGTTGATTAACAATTATTCTTGCTGTAGTCGTTCAAACAAATAGGTGTCAGAGTTTTAATTAGTAGTTATTTAAAATGGATAACAGTACACTGAAACGTTAAGCTTTTTCTGTTAAAGAGAAGCTTGAAGCCATGGACAGGATTAAGTCCGGTGTTTCCACAAGTCAGATTTAATTCCCAAGTGATATTTCCCAAGTTATCTGCCAGTGCACGTGGGCCAATAAGCCTCTGGCTTGTAAAAGCACTCACTTTGTTTTCAAGTAGAGTTCATCAACTTCATGTGCATATACTTTGACCTTAATCCCTTAGCTTGTAAAGGCACCACACTCTATGTTTTCCCACATGACAACCCTTTGATCAAGGCACGAGTTTGATACTTGTTCAGTGCCAAGTAACAGAGTGTGGTTATTTGAACTCCCTTTGATCTTGCCACACAATTGACACGTGTCCAGTTGCATCCTTTAATAGATTTCTGACTTTATGATCAAAGTGTTACTTACAAGAGCCTAAGCTCAGTCTCTGCATAAGCACCCGCATATGACAGTACAGCTGAGGAATCGGAGTTGGACGTGATTTACGATGACTAGACGATGATGCAGGATTTCAGAACTTTATCAGACAATGATATTATACTTCTGTGTGCATATTTTCGATGGAATTATTATGGACTCCTACGCATGCCATGAGATCAGCTGGTGAGTACACGTGTTGATCCTTTAACTATTCATGCTATACAATAGACATGTACATATAAATGTACCAATGCATGGTTCTCTGAATAGTAAAATAATATATGTGCAATCTCTGTTTTCACTGCATGTGTATTTATCGTTTATTATGCATTGATTTAAGATGGTAACTGTGCCAAAGAAGCACGTTGTTTTGAGCCCACAATTTACCCCCCCCCCCCCCATATTTAAATTTTGCACAAAGGTGAATGAGATGAACAGTCTTACATCATTTCATTCATTATATATAACAACGCCATTATCCTGCATAAAATCGGGGTTTATTTCCTTAAAAGTAGATTTGAACTGCTGAACGTACCTGGGAAATAATGAGAAATATATTTTAAGCAAATGTAAATATCACATTTAAATGTTAATAATATTTCACATGGTCCGAATCAGCCTGGCATTTGGTCCGAATCAGCCCGTAATTTGGGCCGAATCAGCCAAGGTCCATATCAGCCATGGTCTGAATCAGCCAGTATTAATTTTTACTTCTCACGGCATAAGCGAAGGCAGTTATATGAAAACACATGTGCGTCTCTTTCTCTCTCTCTCTATCTGTCTCATTAGGATACATCAGCGCAGCGAGACACAATCATCACATACATTTCTTACTCTTGCAGAGTAAATTTGTTTGCACAAAATTAGACCGGAATTAGGAGCTATAACTGTTCATGTTAAATTTTTCCATTAGTATATGAAAACTGATTTTCTACTCATAACTCCATGTAAGGATAGATGATGTCACAGCTTTCCCCAACAACATCCGTGGCTGGGACCAAAACCTCTGTTCGCAGAATATTTACAAAATGTATAGATCCCTCTCAAATACATGTGCGAGAACAAGTTAGAACGTGGAAAGAAATGTATAGTCCCAAACAATTCACGCCTCTTTTCTATATTTCCTGCCAAAAATGAGTGATAAACAGTCATTTGCACCATCGCTCACAACATTCAAGCTGCGATCCAAAAGAAGTTAATATATTATCTTGCTAACAACTTGTAGATTTGTGTTTGCAAACACTCTAGTAAGAAATATTGTGTTTCCTTCATGTCCGTCGACGTATAAATATCTTCATGTAGATTATTTAGCTTCTTTTGCTCTTTAGGTATCATCATTCAACAACTTTATTTGTGTATTTTACCGCACAAGAGCTGCATACCATGTAAGGTGCCTATACTTGTATGTTTCAAGTGATGCATCTGCGCTTAGAGCCACAAAATTCGTATAATTCTGTATTACTCCAGATGTCATTGCGAAAGGTAATTTCTTTATTTTATGATTTGGAATTTAGGGACCAGTAAAGAAAACTAAGCAAAAATTCTTTATTTTAGACAAAAAAGGTCTTCATAACAGTATACACAAGGATACAAAGATAAACAACAAAAAAGAAAACACTGTTGTGAATGTATTGCCATGATTTTATAATAGAACTACATCCAATCGACTTTCTAGAAAAAAAAAAGGAGGACTGGTCCAATATTACATCAACAGTGACTCTGAAAGTCTTTACATATAGTCTCTCTCTCTCTCTCACACACACACACATCAACGGTGAATACCACCAACCATTACTATCTGCCTCTCTCTCTCTTGCATTTATATGCGTCTGTGCTCGGAATTAAATACTCGCACAAGCTACTGCACCTTATAGAGTATATTTGCTTACACAAAATCCAAGTGGAATTACTGGCTATGAGTTCTCTTTTGGAATTCTCAATTAATATAGATACAAACTGACATCCGACATACAGCTTCATGTAACAATGTACATAAGTCTGTTTAGTATTGCAGGCTTCCTCATACCATCCTCACCTGGAACCAACACATCTACTTCCAGAATATTTACACAATTTATAGGTATGTCTTGCATACAGATCTCATAAGAAATGGTGAAGTAGAAAGATCTTAAAAGCCCCATACAAATTCACGTCCAATTTTCCAATCGTGCACTGATAACGTGGAATACGGACATTTACGTCATCGATCATAACATCCTCACCAGGAACCAAATGCAATAAATATATTATCTTGCAATAGTTAATATCTTTACTAAGATATTTAAAATTCTGTGTCCAGAATCAATCAACGAATAGCATGCAGCTCTTTATTGTGTTATGTAGTACAGCTTGCATTCTTGCATCTGTGCTGGGAACCAGCTTCCAAATTTGTGTTAGTGCACATCCAAATAATAAATATAGGGTTTCAGAACTATGACATTTGTATAACTGTGTATCACTGCAAAAGTTACTGCCAAAGTAAATATCTATATATTATGGTTTTGACACTAGAGGTCAGTAAAATAAAGTAAGTACAAGTCTTTATTTTAGACAAATTGGTCATCACATCAGTATATATAAGGTTAGCAACAGATATGAAACAATCTAATGAAAGCATAGTTATGATATTCAATGATAGAATTCCGAAATAAATTCCATTTTATTTACTAAAAACAAATAACTGGCTGTCACTACATTTAATCAACCGTGGCACCATAAAAAAAAAATAACATCCGCGTCCTCCCTCCCTCCCCCTCTCTCATGTGAGTACATGTGCACTGGGAATCAAATAATCATACATGTTGCCTCATTTTATACAGTAAATTTGTTTGCACAAAATTAAGGTGCAATTCATGGCTATGATTTCTCTTTTGGAATCCTCAACAGATATAGATAAAAGCATACATCTTACAACTCCATGTAACAATTGACCTAAAGTCTCTTTATTACTACAAGAACCAAAACTTCTTCTTGTAAGATAATTACAAAACGTATATGTCCATCTCACATACAGCTGTCAGAACAAATGACAAAGTAGAAAGATCTTTATAGCCCCATACAAATTGACGTCCCTTTTTCCAATCATGCGCCGATAGCATGTGGAATACAGACATCTACGTCATCGATGATAACATCCTCGCTGGGAACAAAATGAAGTTCATATCTTATCATGCCATGGTTAATATCTTTTCTAGGATATTTGAAATTTATTGTACAGTATCAATCAACGAATATCATGCAGCTCTTTCATTTCATGCTACTTCATGTAAACCAAAGATTCCTGGACCTGTCCTATGAAGTACCGTTTGAATTCAAGCATCCGTGCTGAGAACCAGCTTCTAAATTTGTGTTTGTAAATGCCCAACTAAAAAAGTATTGAGTTTCCTCCACATTCATAGATGTCACATTATCTTCATGTATATCGTTTAGTTTCTCTTGTTCCTTAGGTATAATAATTTACCATCTTTATTTTTTAATCGTAGCGTACAAGAGCTGGTTCCTATGTAAGGTACCTATACTTGTATATTTGAAGAGATGCATCCGCACTCAGAACCATGACATTCCAATAACTGTGTATCACTGCAAAAGTTATTGCCAAAGTAAATATCTAATATATATTATGATTTTGACACTAGGGGTCAGTAAAATAAAGTAAATATAAGTCTTTATGTTAGACAAAAAGGTCATCACAGCAGTATATACAAGGCTAGCAACAAATATGAAACAATCTAATTAGTCATGATATTCTAATAGAATTCCTAAGTAGAATCCATTTTATTTACTAAAAACAATTAACTGTCTGTTGCAACATTTATTCAAATGTGACACCATAAAAAACTAACATCCGCATCCCCCCCCCTCTCTCAAGTACAACTGCACTGGGAATCACATAATCACATGTTACCTCATTTTATACAGTACATTTGTTTGCACAAAATTAAGGTTGAATTGGTGGCTACGATTTCTCTTTTGGAATCCTCGATTCATATGCAGTGGTTATTGCACATGAAGAAAACTTCTGTAGAATAAACTATCTTTCCAAAACAGACTATGATCCATCACTTGTTAAATATATAATACATAGAGATGACTGTATATTCACTTTTGTGGGGGGGGGGGGGTACCAACTTGTGTGGATTTTGTGGTTGCTACAAACCATGCTTTTTAAAACAAACAAACAATAATCTATCTGTGAAGCATATCAGAGGTAAATGAATTCACAGAACACCAATCAGAATGATCATAGAATACCAATCAGGACAATCACAGAACACCAATCACAGTTCACCAATCAGGAAGATCATACAACACCAATCAGGATGATCATAGAACACCAATCAGGGTGATCACAGTTCACCAATCAGGGTGATCACAGTTCACCAATCAGGAAGATCATACAACACCAATCAGGATGATCATAGAACACCAATCAGGGTGATCACAGTTCACCAATCAGGGTGATCACAGTTCACCAATCAGGAAGATCATACAACACCAATCAGGAAGATCATACAACACCAATCAGGAAGATCATACAACACCAATCAGGAAGATCATACAACACCAATCAGGAAGATCTTACAACACCAATCAGGAAGATCATACAACACCAATCAGGAAGATCATACAACACCAATCAGGAAGATCATACAACACCAATCAGGAAGATCTTACAACACCAATCAGGAAGATCATACAACACCAATCAGGAAGATCTTACAACACCAATCAGGAAGATCATACAACAACAATCAGGAAGATCATACAACACCAATCAGGAAGATCTTACAACAACAATCAGGAAGATCTTACAACAACAATCAGGAAGATCATACAACACCAATCAGGAAGATCTTACAACAACAATCAGGAAGATCTTACAACAACAATCAGGAAGATCATACAACACCAATCAGGAAGATCTTACAACAACAATCAGGAAGATCTTACAACAACAATCAGGATGATCCCAGAACACCAATCAGGGTGATCACAGTTCACCAATCAGGAAGATCATACAACACCAATCAGGGCAATCATAAAAAACACTAATCAGGGTGATCACAGTTCACCAATCAGGAAGATCATACAACAACAATCAGGAAGATCTTACAACACCAATCAGGGCAATCAATGAACACCAATCAGGGTGATCACAGAACACCAATCAGGATGATCACAGAACACCAATCAGGATGATCACAGAACACCAATCAGGGCAATCAATGAACACCAATCAGGGTGATCACAGAACACCAATCAGGGTGATCACAGAACACCAATCAGGGCAATCAATGAACACCAATCAGGGTGATCACAGAACACCAATCAGGGTGATCACAGAACACCAATCAGGATGATCATGGTTGGTTGAAAAATTGATAAAGGTCTTTTACTTTTATTAGTTTCATTTTGTAAATTTGATTCCTGAGCTTAAGAGAAAACAAACATTATCCAGCGATGACCTTACCCACCCACTTTCCACTTATGTAAATACCCTCACTGAATGTACCATATGGTCCAGCACTCTAAATTTTGATACTACTTATGCTAGTATTCTCAATTTATATACTACTTATGGAAAAGCATCTTCAATTTTGTACTACTTATGCCACACTTTGTTTCCATGGTAAAATAAAAAAATATTGAATATGGAAAATCCTAATCATTAAAAGGAACCTCTACACAACTTGTTTGATGTGTATACGAAGATTGGTTGAAATACCTTTAACAGTTTTAGAGTTATGCTCCAGAAACAACCAGAGTATTGTGCATGACATATATGCCTGCCCCATGTTGAATAGTCCTCTATGTGAATAACTGAAACATTTGCAAGAAAACATTTTTTTTCTTTCAGTCAGAGTAACATTATCCTTTTCCTTTTGACCTAAGAAAATTATAGGCTTACCCTATGTGCAAAGCCATCCACAAAGTTGGGGCCAGGTCTGTGATGCAGAACTAATGTTACCGTACCAAAAATATAATGTCTTCTTTCAGTCAATGACCTTGACATTTGACCTTTTGCCCCCAAATCAACAGACTTCTTCCTTCCCCAAGTGCTAGAAAACACAAAGTTTGGTTGAGACATGTCATGTAGAACTAATATTAAAAGGAAAAAACTTCTATAATCATATTGATACTGCTTCCTATGCATACTTGTACACAGTCAGTAACAATAAAGGTCCATTATGAATAATCGTGTATCCATTCCACCAATTACACAAACTTTAATACCTTCATCACTGTTGGTCAAGACAATAACCATAAACATTAGTTTTCCTCATGAATCATTTACACATTTCTTTCCTCATCACTTCTGCTACCATTTTTTAAAACTAATTTTTGTTGTCTTGCGCATTCCATCTTTTTACTCTAAGTTCACCGAATAATGAGTGATACTTCTTGTGGTTGTGAGAGTCTGTAGATAACTATCAACCACCATCTTTGAACAAAGTATAAAATTTACTTTTTACACATATGCACCACGATGACGTGAGACTACCAACCAATTAATGAAGTTCAGAAGGGGAATTTTCTAAACTAGTAGTAATGGGAATGATATCTCTGTTGTGTGAATGACATAACTAACTAACCAATCAGGAGATGGAGAGTTCAAAGTTACAGGCCTACTTTACTGGCATGCCAATGAAAGTCAGACACCAGCAAATTACATTGAGAAGCGATGTACTTTTCTCCCTAGCTGTCTCCACTCAAAAAAACTCCTGTTCAAAAATTTTTTATAACAAAATGTTATTTCAGAATTTTGCCAATATGTCAGAATATGGAATTTTCACAAAAAGTTCATAATAATTCTGCAAAATTTGGAATGGTTAGCATATATGTACATGTTCTTATGTTACATACCATGGGAATATAACAAATGTTAACTTCACTGGCGGCGCGAGGGGGGATGGGTTGGGATGGGGCAATTGCCCCCTGGTGACAGGTGGAGGGGGGTCCCATCGTTTTTTTTGGCAGCTGAAGTGGTATTTCACCTTCACCTTAGTGTAACGGGGGCAATTCTTCAAAAAACTAATATGGGGGTGGGGAGGTTGACAACTGACATAAAAACTGGTCTCTGTAGCAAAACAGGGGCGCCACTAAAGAACATTGACCCAAAGCACCTCAGTAGGGGCGCCACTAAAGAACATTGCCCATGGGTACCTTGAACCCTCATGCCGCCACTGGTTAACTTTAAACCTTTGCAGCACACTGTACTATATTTCAACAACAAATGATGGTCACTCTGTTGCAAGACAATGTTATGGTCACTCTATTGCAAGACAATGTTATGGTCACTCTATTGCAAGACAATGTTATGGTCACTCTATTGCAAGACAATGTCTTGAGCATGATCAATACATATCAATGCATGAATTTTAAAAAGTACTTAATACAGAATCTCAGACTGTACATCATTTGCCCAGATTATCACACATATGCAGTGTAACCTTTCTTCAGCAGTTGTACTCAGGAAGGACATATTTTGACTGGATATGTAAGAGAGCTGGTCAAGGGAATACCGTAAAGTGAGCTTTTTTGTAGATGTAAAATTTTGAGATTTGGTCCAAATATGAGGATTGAAATTTTTTGGCTTTATCTATTTTTTTGTGATTGCAGATCAAGTGAGGTTATAATATATAAGATGATACATTTTCACATGATTTATTTTCATGATCACACACTTAGACCGTGAAACTGCAAAATCTTATCCCCTGCTAAAATAACATACGATATGAAGGAAAATGGTAGATTGACTGTCGAAAGGGGGTTACTATTTATGAGAGGTGATTGTTATGTTACACTGAGGATTTAAGGTCACATGCTGAAATATAATTTTAAAAAATAAGATTCAGCTGTATGATCAAAGTATCATTTTTTTGAAGATATGTCCATGCTCATAAGAAAGTCCAGCCCTCACTTTGAGAGACTTATAGCAGACAGGGGTGTTCCTCCAAAATATACCCAACCCCCTTTCTGACCAGGGGTGAACGTAAAATGTTTGCATACATTCATAATGTTTTGTAATTAAATCCAACAAAGTCTCCAAACATTGTTTCTTCTAATTGTATAGCTCCAGTGGCATGAAAAATGTCATTCATTTAAAACTAATTCATAAAATAGCTACTAATACTATTACAGTGACATTCAGTTGCTCCATTGAAATCAATTTTGTTTAAAATACAAATTCATGAAGTTCCTAAATGTGAATTAAAATACTTATCACACTGTTGTAGTACAAAACGCTAATGTGTCTGAGTGATCACACTGTTGTAGTACAAAACGGTAATGTGTCCAAGTGATCACACTGTTGTAATACAAAACAGTAATGTGTCTGAGTGATCACACTGTTGTAGTACAAAACGGTAATGTGTCCGAGTGATCACACTGTTGTAGTACAAAACGGTAATGTGTCCGAGTGATCACACTGTTGTAATACAAAACAGTAGTGTGTCCGAGTGATCACACTGTTGTAGTACAAAACAGTAATGTGTCCAAGTGATCACACTGTTGTAGTACAAAACAGTAATGTTTCCGAGTGATCACACTGTTGTAGTACAAAACAGTAATATGTCCAAGTGATGCTCACTTATCACACTGTTGTAGTACAAAACAGTAATGTGTCCAAGTGATCACAATGTTATAGTACAAAATAGTAATGTGTCTGAGTGATCACTTATCACACTGTTGTAGTACAAAATAGTAATGTGTCTGAGTGATCACTTATCACACTGTTATAGTACAAAATAGTAATGTGTCTGAGTGATCACTTATCACACTGTTGTAGTACAAAATAGTAATGTGTCTGAGTGATCACTTATCACACTGTTATAGTACAAAATAGTAATGTGTCTGAGTGATCACTTATCACACTGTTGTAGTACAAAACAGTAATGTGTCCAAGTGATCACTTATCACACTGTTGTAGCACAAAACAGTAATGTGTCAGATATATCACACTGTTGTAGTACAAAACAGTAATGTCTCCGAGTGATCACTTATCACACTGTTGTACCACAAAACAGTAATGTGTCTGAGTGATCACACTGTTGTAGTACAAAACAGTAATGTGTCAGAGTGATCACATATTTGTCTTTCACCCATAGATTTCTGGCGAACGTTTGGGAATATTGTCCAATTCAAAAAACATTAAACAAACTGTTTTTCAATTCTAGTAATTACATCATCTTGGCTTTATTCAAACAGATAGTCAAACATTTTCTTTCTTCATATATGAATGTAAAAGTGATACCCAAAATCACTAGAGGATATAATGACTTTGAGAATACCGCAATTGTATGGCTAACATGCTGTCCTATTCCAGTCAAAACAAAATCTTCGTAACACAAGAAATATACTGATCCTGGTTTCTTTACAAATAATGATATTCCAATACTTGTAAAATTCAAAATACAGCAGAATCAGTATTGAAAGACGACCCCTAATGCCAAAAAGTCATGTTCTCTCAAGGCAGTGGCCTTTCAAAACAGGTTTTACTGTAATATAAAATACACATAAACTAAAAGCATTTTCATGCTGGGTTAATATTTAAAATAAATTTTTTCTGTGAAATTGATTCCAAGTTTTGCAATCGATACATGTGGGTGTGAAGTTCAGTGCTACCTACAATGCATGATGATACATAACTTCTTTAGATGTTAAAGTATTTTTCTTTAGATAAAAAAGTGACGTGCTGTCTGAACATTTCCATGATGAATAATATTTAATCTAAGGGGTAAATAACATGGTTTTAAGGAATGGCTCTAGATTTACTTTCATAGCATGCAGCATAATGAAGAGTGAAGTGCAATACACCCTATATGCGATGATTTCATTCTATTATGACAAGGCCATATTTAAGAATTAGTTCCCTCCATTCTGAAAAATATAATAGACTTACCCCCTTGGTCTTATCATCAGAAAAATATGGTACCTTCCAAGAATTTAGTTGAGATTGTTACCTCTGGTGTAACATTATGATACGGTATAAGTGTAACATTATGACAAGGTACAGGTGTAACAATATGACTGGGTACAAGTGTAACAATATGACAGGGTACAGGTGTAACATTATAACAGATTACAGGTGTAACATTATGACAAAGTATAGGTGTAATAATATGACAGAATATATGTAACATTATGAAACGGTACAGGTGCAACATTATGACCGAGAAAAATGTTATGTCAACGACATCATTTGATAAAAACAAGAAATTTGGTTTCTGAGCATACAAGGTTTGGTATCTGGGTATAATGGCTACATCATATGCAGGATTTGATGGAGATAGTTTAGAAGTATACTGATGAGTCAATTTCATTTATCTGAGATAAAGTGACGATTTGTTTGCCTCAACATAAAGGTTTTCTAATGAGGAAGTTCTAAATGATCACAGACAAAGTCTATGTCCCTAATTGTGTACCAGATCAAGCATCTGCAGGTAAGATTTACAAGCTGATCCATATCTTTCTTTTCCTATGATTAAGGGTGAGTGGTTAACAGTGTTGTTGAGTAGGTAACGATTCACCAGTTCAAAATTAAAGTTAAACAACAGAGATGACTTGGCACTTTGACTCTGAAATAAAACATTCCATATGACATTAATTTACTGGTATGACTGGTGTGTGTGTGTATCTATTTTTTCTAATAAATTAGAGCATGATATTTTCTTAACATTTGCATTCATGCCTATTTATTTGTATTTTTTGTATATTTATATGTATGCATTAGTAGATACGTATGCTGGGATTTGTTCTGTTATTACTCTTCCAGATTGATGGATATATGTTAAGAAGAAATATGTAAATATTTATTTTAAACAGAATAACTTGTTGTGTAAGTTGAAAATACATTTGTTGGATTTACATGCACTGTTGTTTGTACTGAATCTATTGTATGTTGATGTTATTGATATTTCAATTCAATACACATTTATTTATTCATGAGCTTCTGTGTTGTTTCTTTCCACTCCACAGTTTCACTAATGTATAAAAAAACATTTCACAAGCTTAGATGTCAGTTGTCCATTATTAAAGGTGAAGTTTAGTTTTAGACAACTTATATTATATGAGTTCTTTGTACTGTAAATATTAAGTTTTTTTTATGATATATGGTGTGATTCATCAAACGATAGAGTTAATAGAACATGTTTTTACACAGTACTTTTACCCACTGCTGAATTGGAAGTTTTCATTTAATTCCGGCATGCAGAGTCTGTATGATGTTATTGGTGACATTCTGGTGTCTTTTTCTGCCATCGGTTATGGCTATAATGGAGGTCATCATACAGAACTTAATTCTTTTAGTGATCCATGGTAGCTCAGTTGGTAGAGTGTCAGACTCATAATCTAAGGGTTGCAGGTTTGATACCTGCCTAGGTCATCCCAGGCTAGCTGCCTTGGTGTGTCCTTGGAAAAGGCACTTAGCTCCCATTTTTCCAGCATGACATAACCAGTAATGTGTTAAGTGCTATTAAAACCAACTATAACAACTTAATTGTTCTAATTCACACGTAACCCTTTTAAACTGCAACTTTGTGATCAAAATTATACTTTAACACTCTTTGGTATGGCTATTGGTTCCCAGCGCCAATGTTATTTTTGGTTCCGAGCACAGATATTTTGGTTTCCAGATGAGATGTGCGCTGCTCAGGGTGCAAGGGACAGTTTGTATGCACAAATTTAATGCCATCTTGATTCGGACCATGTGAAATATTATAGGAAAAGCAACTGAACACACATACCTGATTTATTTTAGTAGCTATTACTGTTTCCACAAAACATAGTAAAATAATGTAAAAGGTTGATTTTCAGCTCCTAAATTTACATAAAATAGTTATTAGCAAATTTCTGTCTGAAATCAGAACAAAAAGATATAAGCTATCACATTTAGATTTTTTTTCCAAAATAACTTTTCAATGTTTACAATAAAGAAAATATTAAGTTATTATTTGAATTAATATATCTGAAAAACATTTTGAAACTTTTCATAAATCAGGCCAGTATTGTCAACTTTCAACACTATCAAACAGTAATCATTATAAATTTACCCATGTTTCTTTTTATTGATTTCTCATGCAAATTGTACTTTCTTCACATTGTATTTACCAAAAAAAGTTTTGTGCAAAGAGTTATTGATGAGTAACATAATAGTATAATGTACTATACTATTATCGTTGAATATTTATCTTTTGAATACAATCTCAAAGCAGTAAACCAACTTATTTTCATTTTAACCTTTGAAAATATTTCAATTAAAGCACATATTAAATCAATTAAATATTGATTTCTAAATAGATATTTTATAATATAATAACACTTCCATGTAACCAAAGATCACAAAGTTATTTCAAGTCAACATTATATTTTGTGTTCTAGAATGGTATTAAATTCAGTACATTGGCAAATGACATCTAAAGTGCTTTAATTATAGCGGCGTTGATTAAACGGGTTTTGGCAGTTCATGGTCAGATGATCCCATAATTAGTGTTTGCAATTAAATTAATTAAGAATGCACTGATCAACAAAGTATTAAACAAACGGTAGTAATAGGATGTTTAATTATAGTGGTATTAGTCAAACAGGTTTTGCACATTGATGGTCAGATGATCTCAATATTTTTGTTTGTAATTAAACTAATTTAAATAATAATATGCATCTTTTTATATCTGCTCTTGTACAGTATACACTTTCAATAATAATGTGCACACAGTTAAATAATACATTTTAAATTCAGCTAATGAAAATAACTTACGATGCTCATTGTTTTAGCATATAAGGTTTATTTAGTATAAAGATAAATTCTACATAAATCTATTTTAAAAAAAGGCATTAACATACTCAGACCAGTATATATAGACAAAAAACATCTAACTAAAACATTAGCATACCGGGACCAATCGATATTAACGAAAACAAAATAACTGCATGGCCACTGTTTTCTCGATTTTTTTCAGTGCTATTAATTTGCAGAACATTAAATGATACATTATGAATTCAGAGAACAAAAATTAACATACAGTGCTTTAAACAAAGATTATTAAAATATATTTCATCTTACGAGGTCCACAAAATTAGGAGAATATAGCCGTATGATATTGTATGGAACTAAATCAAAAATTGACCAGGACCCCACTTTCATTTTTTAGTATATAAGTTTTATTTAGCACTATTTGTATATAGTACAATACACAGTATAAAAATAAATTCTATTTTGCCGAATCAGCCTGGCATTTGGTCCGAATCAGCCCGTAATTTGGTCCGAATCAGCCACGATTCGAATCGGACAGCATTCCCGGAAATGTGCTACTCAGCCAGCGTGAAAACACGAAAGTAAGAAGTACGAAAAATGGCAGCCTCCAGTGACAACGTGGAGATAAGAATTGTTGACACTCGAAAGGTCACAGCAAGAAAACCCTTAAAAATTTATTTAGATTTTTCACAATCATTATAACCTTTAGGCGGCAGTTTTTTAACCGGTAGGCTAGGTAGATATCAGTCCTACAATGTAAGACTGGATGGAGTGAATTGGGTGCTATACCGGCGTTCCGTAATCACGCGGTACTAACGAATTGAACGGTTATAAATTATTAAAAAGGGTTCACCTGACTATAATTCTGTTCTTGTTTTATTCTTTAACATCTGTTTCCAATTTGGCACAAATATATTCTTAGTGCCGTAAAAGATTTGAGTTCATATTCCGCTCAACAACACGACAGGTGACGGCCATCATTTTTAAAGGGAGGTTACCATAATGTCGCGGTAAATGAGTATTTGCCTCTAAGGTGGCTCAGTAAGGTAATAACACGAATGAAAGGTCAAAAAAAGTATCCACAATACTCAAGTCATTGAAATGATATATTATTTGTTAGGGTTGTTGGTGTGTGGAGGGTGGTCAGTTCAATATCGACTTCGAATGTTGAATGTTTCTAATGTCAATTCTGATCATACTGTTACAAAATTTTACCATTGTTAATTTGATGCTTAAATAATAGACAAATTTCATTATTATGCAATATTTTCACATTATCAGATACGAAAACATATGTACTATGCCATAATAATGAAACATTGCTATTTTTATTTTAAAAATAAAAGCAACAGAGAATGAAAGTAACATAGTTTTAGTGCTTTAAAGAAGTGTGCATGATTCAGTAGAGTTATGGTCCTTATTTTCTGCCGTACTTTTGTTCACCTGACCAAGCGATGCGGTAAGCTGTCATGTGATCCTGATACGTCAGTAACATTGATTGACAAGCAGATGACCATTTTCTGTTGACTGGGAAAATTATTTACTGTTTTTGTGTTTGGTAGAGGTGTAGCGGTAAAGGAGGGTATACAGGTGTATTTAATTTTCATTGTTTTTTCTATTCTTTCATTTTTTTCTTCCCAACTTACCACAAAACAAAACATTTCTTTGATATTTGGTGTTCAAACTCTTCAATAATTTCCTTGTTGCACTATTGCTGGGATAAACAACAGAAAGGTGTCACACCAATGTATTTATTAAGGAAATATAATTGACTGCGAGATTATGGAACCTGCAAGAATATGAGAAGCGACTATACATCATAATTACATTTTTGCACTGGGGAGGTCGACATGAAATTGTCCACCTGGGGTGCGCTATTCCTAGTCTGTTGCCAGATGTTTCGGCATCGAGAGGTTTTGTGACCTTTTTAAATTCAGATTTTTATATATTTTTTTTTTTTTTTTAATTTTTTGTTTTGTTTCGAGATGCATAATCTGTTTAATAGTCCTTCTTTTTTAAAAAAAATCTTGATGGTGTTTCCAATTTCTAATATTGTATATCACGAACATGTTGAATTGAAAATTTACTAAGGTTAAAGCTTTATGATTTAGAGTATTTCATATCCAATAATTATATTAGTTTTAATGATTTTGTTCCTATCATCATTATGCTTATATTGTATAATTGTTATTACAGTTTTATGGTATGCTCTTGTAAAAAAATTTATAAGTGATATATAGATAAATAGATAGAAAGATAGGTACATAATACATGTGTATGCATGACTGTATTTATGTTTAGAGTTGTATTTTTAAATCCTACCAACTGAACAAAGGAGAAACAGAGAGAAAGAATTACGGCGAAAATAAATGATTATTTATCGACAAAAATATCAATGCAGTGGGTTGGGTAGGTAAATTTTGGCACCTATTTTTACCTAAATCATCATGCGACATTCTTTGAATTTGGTAAGGAGAATAACTCTTAGCAGCAAATTGAAATCTAAAAAAAGTAGTTAATATTGAAGTATTTAAATAGTATTTGCATCATTTGTATGTTGTCACTATCTTTGTTATGACAAGAATAGTCATGGGAATTAAGCTACCAAACCCATATCAAGGTTTCACCTATCTTGTGAGGTTTTGTTTTTTGTTTTTGTTATAATATATATATATATATATATATATATATATATATATATATATATATATATATATATATATATATATATATATATATTGCAGTTGGTATATCATGAAAATGAGCTATAAAAACATGAGTGTAACTTAAAGCTCATTGTTTCTATAAATGTAACCATACATACACACATACATATACATAAAAATATACACACATACCCCACCTTCCTCCTACTTTCTTATCTTTCACTTCATTGTGTTCCTTTTTTATTTCTTGCATTCATAATTATTTAATCAATATAAATGGTATTAAGAAGTGAAATGTATTCTCATTTTTGGCTATGCTGGTCTGTTACCCCTCATCCATCATCCATCCGTTAATACAAGTTTGTTGTCACTACTCTTTCTAAACTATTTGCCTTGAAACTTTACACACACACACATTCATCCCATAGTATAGTTGGTCCTAAATTCAAATGGTGCTGCTC
The DNA here is from genome assembly GCA_029931535.1 of Margaritifera margaritifera. Lineage (NCBI taxonomy): Eukaryota > Metazoa > Mollusca > Bivalvia > Unionida > Margaritiferidae > Margaritifera > Margaritifera margaritifera. The sequence continues at coordinate 2,789,267 of JAQPZY010001597.1, forward strand.
AGACATCCAATATGGCAGCCACAACAGCCATCCTGAAACTCTTGTTATTGTACTCCTCCTGAATAGATGTATCAACATCTGGTTTTCACTGAAAGATTTCTTATCATGTCTACTTGGTCCTAAATGAAAATGGTGCCAATCTGACTTCCAATATGGCAGCCATCTTGAAAATCTTGTTATCGCTACTCTTCCTACATGGATGATCATATCCACATGGGGTTCTCATTTAAAGATTTCTTATGATGTCTAGTTAGTGCTAAATAAAAATGGTGCTGATATGACGTCTAGTATGGCCGCCACAGCAGCCATCTTGAAAATCTTGTTATTGCTACTACTCCAACTTGGATGATCATATCAACATTGGGTTTTCATTAAAAGACCTCTTATAATGTATAGCTGATCCTAAATATAAATAGTGCCGATCTAACATCCAATATGGCAGCCATCATAAAAATCTTGTTATCACAACTCTACTTGAACAGAAAGTAATATTGCCATGGGGTTTTCACTAGAAGACTTCTTATGATGTCCAGTTGGTCTTAAATGAAACTGGTGCCGATGTGATGTCCAATATGGCTGCCACAACAGCCATCTTGAAAATATTATCTCTACTCCTCTCCAAATGGATGGCTATATCAACATGGGGTTTTCACAGATAGACTTCTTATGATACCTAGTTGGTCCTAAATGGATATGGCATCAGTCGTACATCCAATATGGCTGCCACAACGACTGTCTTAAAAATCTTGTTGTCACTACTCCACCTGAATGGATGATCATTATGACAGGGTTTTCACCAAGTCATAAATGAAAATGGTGCCAGACATGCATCCAATAAGGCTGCCAGGACGACGGTCTTAAAAATCTTGTTGTCACTACTCTCCCCCCACCCCCCGAATGAATAGTCATTATGACATGGGGTTTTCACCAAAAGACTTACAATGATGTCTACTTAGTCCTAAATGAAAATGGTGCCAAGCTGACATCCAGTATGTGTATCACAGCAGCTAATTTGAAAATCATGTTATTACTGAAGAATATCAGAGATGGTTTCAACACTCAACAGTTAAAGGGAAGAAATGGTCTCATCTTGAATTCCTGAAAATTATCTAAATATGATGTCAACCAAAGACACAACCAAAAATTCAGATATTTTGCTTTTGTGGTTTCACAAAATATATTTGCTACTGTGTATTAGAGAGGTTGGATATACATGGAATTACATTCTTAAATGATAGATAGATAATATATAGATATATAGACAGACAGATAGATTCCAAATTAAATGTGCCTGTCCATTCCCCAAAATGTACTTCTAGGGACCACCTTGTGGCACAGATCCAAGAATGTTGAAACTCGCATTCTGAAATTTTTTGTTAACTGAATTATATAAATAAAATTATTGTTTTGGTCTTTTTTAGCTCTTCTGGTCATAGATCAGAGGAGCTTATGGGATGACCTGTTGTCCATCGCCCATCCGTCATCTGTCCATCCCTTAGCATAAATTTGTTATTGCTATTCCTCTTAAAATACTTGGATGATTGCCTTGAAACTTAAAGACACATTTATCCCAAGGTCAAGATGGACCTATATGAAAATGATACTTCTAGGACATCCAATATGGCCACCACAGTGGCCATCACAAAATTTTTGTTATTGCTGCTACATCTGTTTCAATAATTAAATTGCTCAGTTGAAGGTTAGCTTGCAATACTGTTGTATTATTCTTAAATGCTACGTAAGAACAAAATTTCAGATGGGTTTCATCTTCACCATCCCATTGTAAGTAAACAGACCCAAGAAGAATTGGTGAAGAGTCTTTTCCCTTTTTGCAGTAATGCTTGTCTTGGAAAACTGAGGATGTGACAGAGCAAGCACCCAAATTACAAGTTTTATTAGTCCCTAATACACTTGATTCATTATGGATTCAGTCATGTATGCTGCTTTTCATCAGTAGAAAATATCAATTGATTAGTTGATGAATTCAGTACCTACTGTTACTGCTATCACTACCACTACTACTACTAATAGTACTAATAAATAAAAAAATTGTGAAGGAGAAGAAGATAAGCATATAACATCATTTTTGTGTTTTGTAGTGCAGGCAATTGGTTGAAATTTAAATATAAATGATTGGTACATTATAACCAATCAATCATAGATTTTAATCGGAGATAGTTTCTCTATTTTTTTAATGGACAATGTCATTTTTGCATATTTGGTTAAGTTGCTTATATTAAACTATGGAAAATCATAATCAAACCCTTGGTTGTTTGACTTTTCCGACCAGTCTTGTTATTTTGATTACTCATTGATCCACTGGTGATTTGTTTTTCATGTATCAAGTCATATGACTCACATTGAATAATAAGCCATAGATCTGTTATATATTAGAATGTACAAAATCACCAGTACATTAAACAGATTAATTAGGCGTGACTAATTCCATAACAAGCAACATGCATCTTGTCATGGAATTGTTTGCAGAAAAATTTGCAATTGTATTGTATTCTAATACAAATATAGTGTTGGTCCTGTTGTCATGTACAGCATTACCTGTTGTCTCGGTTGCCACATACAGCATTACCTGTAGTCTCTGTTGCCATATACAGCATTACCTGTAGTCTCTGTTACCAAATATAGCATTACCTGTAGTCTCTGTTGCCATGTACAGCATTACCTGTAGTCTCTGTTGCCACATACAGCATTACCATTAGTCTTTGTTGCCACCTACAGCATTACCTCTAGTCTATTTTGCCATGTACAGCATTACCTGTAGTCTCTGTTGCCACTTGCAGCATTTCCTGTAGACTGTTGACACGTACAGCATTACCTCTAGTCTCTGTTGCCACTTACAGCATTACCTGTAGTCTCTGTTGCCACATACAGCATTACCTCTAGCCTCTGTTGCCATGTACAGCACTAGCCTCTGTTGCCATGTACAGCATTACCACTAGTCTCTGTTGCCACATACAGCATTACCTGTAGTCTCTCTTGCCACATGCCACATTAACTGTAGTCTCTGATGCCATGTACAGCATTACCTGTAGTCTCTGTTGTTACATACAACATTACCTCTAGTCTCTGTTGCCATGTACAGCATTACCTTAAGTCTCTGTTGCCATGTACAACATTACCTCAAGTCTCTGTTGCCACATACAGCATTACCTGTAGTCTCTGTTGCTACATACAGCATTACCTCTAGTCTCTGTTGCCACTTACAGCATTACCTCTAGTCTCTGTTGCCACCTACAGCATTACCTCTAGCCTCTGTTGCCATGTACAGCACTAGCCTCTGTTGGTATGTGCAGCATTACCTGTAGTCTCTGTTGCCACATACAGCATTACCTGTAGTCTCTCTTGCAACATGCCGCATTAACTGTAGTCTCTGATGCCATGTACAGCATTACCTGTAGTCTCTGTTGCTACATACAGCATTACCTCTAGTCTCTGTTGCCATGTACAGCATTACCTCAAGTCTCTGTTGCCATGTACAGCATTACCTCAAGTCTCTGTTGCCACATACAGCATTACCGGTAGTCTCTGTTGCTACTTACAGCTTTACCTCTAGTCTCTGTTGCCATGTACAGCATTACCTCTAGTCTCTGTTGCCATGTGTACAACATTACCTCAAGTCTCTGTTGCCATGTACAGCATTACCTCAAGTCTCTGTTGCCACATACAGCGTTACCAGTAGTCTCTCTTACCATGTGCTGCATTACCTGTAGTCTCTGTTGCCACGTAAAGCATTACCTATAGTCTCTGTTGGTATGTGCAGCATTACCTGTAGTCTCTGTTGCCACATAACGCATTACCTCTAGTCTCTGTTGCCATGTACGCATTACCTGTAGTCTCTGTTTTAGTTCTGTTGGACAATTGTGACATGTACAGTATTACTCACTTGGTTGACTGACCTTTGGTGGCATATTCAAAGCTCACTTACCTCATGTTTTGCATCTGTGGTTTCTGCCATGTGCCAGTATATAGAATTCTCATTTCTGCCACATATTAGTATATGGAGTTCTAATTTCTGCCACGTACCAGTATATAGAGTTCTAATTTTGCAGTATAGTCGCATTGCTTAAATCCTTGTCAGTATAGTCACATTGCTTGATGCCTTGTCAGGATACTGTCTTCTTTATGATACATAATCTTTCAGCTGTAGAGGTATGTAATAATTGTATACATTCTCCTTTTCTCTCTACCATCTATGTTTGATAGAGTAGTTTGCTACATTACATGATTTGGAATTTTTTCCTAAATTTCCATTAGGTCAGAGAAATTTCACATAACACAGTGCTATTTAGGTTACAGTTGTACATGTGTATTTATCTGAACTGACAAGCTGGGTTGAATTATGTATGTTGTATGTAGCAAATGATAAAAAAGGTTCTAATATTTTATAATCCCATATGATTATTCTTGTTGTAGATAGATTTACGCATGAACTTGCTAATCATGTAATTCCATATAGTCATTCTTAACATAAAATAGTTTTAATATTTAATCATATCTTTTCTTATGTATGGATACATCACATGTATAGTGGTATTTGTACCAGGTCTTTTCTTATGTATGGATACATCACATGTATAGTGGTATTTGTACCAGGTCTTTTCTTATGTATGGATACATCACATGTATAGTGGTATTTGTACCAGGTTTTTTCTTATGTATGCATACATCACAGGTATAGTGGTATTTGTACCAGGTTTTTTCTTATGTATGGTTACATCACATGTATAGTGGTATTTGTACCAGAACATGCTCGGAGTGTTTGGCTATGTATTACAAGGTTCAGTAGAGTATATCTCCAGGTGATTTCTCATGCTGTGTCCAGTAATATTGAAACCAGTGGTGTTAGCTCTGTGAAATCATGTGCGAGCCAGTTCAGCATCTGAGGGGTCAATGCATCGTGCTATGTTCTTTGTTCAAAAGTGGTGTTCCAGCAAGTTCTTCATCAGACTGGAAGGAAAACCATATATGGGATCATTCCTTGTGTTGCACAATATTACAGTGCAATAGAGAGACTTCATGTTCAGTATATTAATGATAAACGATGTGGTATTGTATCTTCTTGTCCTTTATGTGAATGGTGTATTTTCCTATAAAGAACAAGAAGATACAATACCACATATTTGTTTTGTGAACAGTACAATTTCATATCTGTTTTGTGTACTGTGAAATTTCATATATTCATATCTGTTTTGTGTACTGTGCAATTTCATATATTCATCTGTTTTGTGTACAGTACAGTTTCATATCTGTTTTGTGTACAGTACAGTTTCATATATTCATGTTTGTTTTGTGAACAGTGCACTTTCATATATTCATACCTGTTTTGTGTACAGTGCATTTTCATATATTCATACCTGTTTTGTGTACAGTGCACTTTCATATTTTCATACTTTTGTGTGCAGTGCAATTTAATATATTTATATCTGTTTTGCGAACAGTGCAATTTCATATATTCATACCTGTTTTGTGTACTGTGCAATTTCATATATTCATACCTGTTTTGTGTACAGTGCACTTACATATATTCATACCTGTTTTGTCTACAGTGCACTTTCATATTTTCATACTTGTTTTGTGTACAGTGCAATTTCATACATTCATAACCTGTTTTGTGTACAGTACAATTTCATATATTCATGTTTTGTGTACAGTACACTTTAATATATTCATATTTGTTTTGTGTACAGTACACTTTCATATAGTCATATCTGTTTTGTGTACAGTGCAATTTAATATATTCATATCTGTTTTTGTACAGTACAATTTCATATATTCATATCTGTTTTGTGTACCGTGCAATTTCATATATTCATATCTGTTCTGTATACAGTGCAATTTCATATATTTATGTCTGTTTTGTGTACAGTACAATTTTATATATTCATATCTGTTTTGTGTACTGTGCAATCTCATGTATTCATATATGTTCTGTGTACAGTGCAGTTTCATATATTTATGTCTGTTTTTCATTCAGTACAGTTTTATAAATTAATGTCTCTTACCTGAATAGCATATCTTCATAATTTCATGTCATCAGCATTGTGACATGATTTTAAATCCATTAAGTGAATGGAACAGTTTCACATCTATCAAGTGAACAGAACAGTTTCATATATGCCAAATGAACAGAACAGTTTCATATCTACCAAGTGAACAGAACAATATCATATCTGCCAAGTGAACAGAACAATATCATATCTGCCAAGTGAACAGAACAATTTTATATCTGCCAAGTGAACAGAACAATTTTATATATGTCATGTGAACAGAACTGTTTGATATATGTTATGTTAACAGAATAATATTATGATTCATGTGTGTCATGTGCACAAGATAAAGTGTATTGTTGAACAGGCAAGAGTGAATAAATTCAGCAATCACATGTGGAAAACTTCTCAATGCTTCATTTACAATTCAGCATATCATTCAAGTAGCAGTATTTAGGATGAGAGTAGACTATATATTGAAGGAATTTGTCTAATCGAAATTGTGTACCAGATAAAAACCTTATTGTCTAGCTAGGTGGTGTAAGCATTGTTCATGTTGGAGTAGGTCTATATTCATTTCCATATTGATATACAATGTAAATGTTATTTTGATAATTGGTCTTCATGTCCTTACTGATCCAAACCCATTTGGTAAATCTTGGTTAACATTTCTATTCTTCTCAGTAAGTAACGTTACTAGTTGTATCATTGATGGGATTATTGGTCATGTCTAATATATTAACAAGAAACATGTGTCAACTTGCATGGTTAGTGATAAGAAACTTTTCCCAATATAAAAAAATATTTAAAACACAATAAATAAGCTCAGAACCAATTCAGTCACATTTCAGAACAATATTTGCTAAAAAATATGCCAATTAATATTTTAAAAATATATCTGGATCAAGGGATGTTTGACTTTTTGTACATTTTTTTTATCATGATAAAGTTATAGATCGTCTGAAATTTATCACATAATGATTGTAAGCCTTCTGTGAATTATATATATTTTTTTTTGATGAATCAGTTTTCAAACATGACTTGCATTTAAGTCAGAAGGTTCTACATTCTTGTAAGTATTTTGCCATAGTGTATGTTGGTAATATGCAAAGATTCATTTTAAATAATGATATATATAATGTTTATATACTTAACTTTTAACTTAAGTTTTATGGTTATTTTAAAATACATACTTAATTTCTGTCCAGTATGTACATAGTATTTTCATAGGTATTTCGCAATTAGACTTTTGTGACATATATCAGGTAGGCTAGTATTTTTCCAATAGAAATACTCATATTCTGATGTGACATAGGTCATGTTGGCATGTGTATTTATAGACAGATTTTGGTATACAAATTAATTCCTATCTAAAAGATCAGTCTGTAAGGAATCTATTTTAGTTTTATTGTTGAAATCAGATATAATTTGAGAGGAATTATTTATTTAAAATATTCATTGGAAATATAAAAGTGCTCATGGACTTTTGGATTAATACATGATTTTGGGATTTATGTGAACACATTCAAATACATTCCTGATTACATCTTTGTGGTACATTAGGACATTCAAGGCTATTGGAATTCACTTGTAACATGCTATTATTTTGGACTTGTGATTAGGACCTTTAGAATTATTTGGAATTTAACTCACAAATTGTAAGTGTCTTTTGAATTTTCACTTTAATTGTCTGGAAATAAATTGCTTGTTGGTTTTACTTACATTGTTGGTTTCACTTTCTTTCTGTTAACATATTTTTAAGACCTAGAGTTGTAACAATAATTTTTGTTATAGTAATAGTTTTAGTAAGTTTAGTTTTATTAAAGTAATTTAAAGTATTCCATAACCAGCACTTTATTTATTAGAGTAATTTAAAGTATTCCATCACCATCACTTCATTTATTAAAGTAATTTAAAGTATTCTATAACCAGCACTTCATTTATTAAAGTAATTTAAAGTATTCCATCACCAGCACTTTATTTATTAAAGTAATTTAAAGTATTCCATCACTAGCACTTCATTTATTAGAGTAATTTAAAGTATTCAATAACCAGCACTTCATTTATTAAAGTAATTTAAAGTATTCAATCACCAGCACTTAATTTATTAGAGTAATTTAAAGTATTCAATCACCAGCACTTAATTTATTAGAGTAATTTAAAGTATTCAATCACCAGCACTTAATTTATTAGAGTAATTTAAAGTATTCAATAATCAGCACTTTATTAGAGAAATATACAGTATTCAATAACCAACACTTCATTCCATAACCAGCACTTTATTTATTAAAGTAATTTAAAGTATTCCATCACTAGCACTTCATTTATTAGAGTAATTTAAAGTATTCAATAACCAGCACTAAATTATTTCCTGAATAAAGTTGATAAATGATCTAGTGTAAATTTCACAAAGTAACACTTGGGCACGTAGAATGAGTTTAAATTTACCATAAGCCCATGACAGTTGATACCTTTATAACAAACCCAAGCACATTTTTAGGGCTTGTGTAGTTAGAGTCCCCAAACTGAGATTCCGCAAGGACTATGCAGAAAACCAGGTACTGCCCATATTCTCGAAACCTTTTGAGCATGAAAAGCAAGCCAAGCTCAAAGTCCCAAAACTTCAATCAAAATAAAGCTTGAAGCCAAGAACTTTAAGAATTTTTTAAACTTTGGTTACTCTATTTGTTGCCAATTTTGATGACAAAGGTGTACCCTAAGTATTATATATGATTGAGGAGTTTTAGCTTGATGACAAAGGTGTACCCTTAGTATTGTATGTGATTTTGGAGTTTTAAGCATGAACTTCTTGCTTAAAAAGTTTAAAGAATATGGGGCTTGGTTCATTTTAATTGGCTGGGTATGAGGATATATTTCTTCAGCTTTAGAATGACATGAATTGACAAGTCTGCTTGGAGTTAAATTAAACGGTCCATTAAAGTGCCAAACATTCACTAGAAAAGAGTTACCAGTAGTCTTTATTGCCAAAATATCAAGTTATTGCAGTTTCATTGCAAACATATGCACAGGAAAATAAAAGAAACTCTTTTGAGTAAACAAGAAATCAGTAAATGCACAAGATAGAACAAAGAAACAAAAAGTCCATCTTATTTATTTATTTGAAAAGAAAAGAAAATAAACAAAAATTGTGAGCAGAAATAATTAATCTCTTTGCAACTCAGTTCCTTTTTTCTTCACCTGTAGATTTCAATTTGTTGTTAATTGTTATTTAGCTTGCCACACATCCAATGACGGGGGCATTATGGTGGCTGTTGTTTTTCCTGTCAGCATACAAATCTAAGATATGTTGTCAAGTACATTCTCAACACATATCAGATTATTTTCCATTTTTTATTTTCTGGATGCTTTTTGATGGTTCCCATCAGTGACTAGGAATCAGTGCCAGATTAAGGTGGGGGCACACAGTGCATGTGCCCCAGCCCCCCCCCCCTCCAGTCGTGGGGGCCCCCCTGGCTGCAAAGGATAAAATTACATGTGTTTAAATAAACCATATATAGGTCTAAACCATCTAATACTTAGCCTAATATAGATATAATAATTATACACATATAAAGGACAGTTTAAGGACTGCTTTCAGGGTGTATTTGTAGACATCAAGGAAATTATGTTTCTCATAGGGGCACATGTACATAATTTGCCTGTGCCAAAATCATGAAAAACTTGAAATAGAAAACAGGAAACACTTGACCATTTAGGTAGAAGATATGTTTCCATAATCACACACTTCATGCTGTGATAGTTTATGATTAATGGCAATATTTAGATATACTGTAAATAGGAAGATTACTAACTGATGATTAATGCCAATATTTAGAGTACTGTAAGTAGGAAGACTACTGACATGATTAATGACAATATTTAGAGTACTGTAAATAGGAAGATTAATGACTGATGATTAATGACAATATTTAGAGTACTGAACATAGGAAGATTACTGACTGATGATCAATGAAATTTTTTAGAGTACTTTAAATAGGAAGATTTACTAACTGATGATTAATAACAATATTTAGAGTACTGTAAATATGAAGATTACTGACTGATGATTAATGACTATTTAAAGTACTGTAAATAGGAATATTACTGATTGATGATTAATGACAATATTTAGAGTACTGTAAATAGGAAGATTACTGACTGATGCTTAATGACAATGTTTAGAGTACTGAACATAGGAAAATTACTGACTGATGATTAATGACAATATTTAGAGTACTGTAAATAGGAAGATTAATGACTGATGCTTAATGACAATGTTTAGAGTACTGAACATAGGAAAATTACTGACTGATGATTAATGACAATATTTAGAGTACTGTAAATAGGAAGATTAATGACTGATGCTTAATGACAATGTTTAGAGTACTGAACATAGGAAAATTACTGACTGATGATTAATGACAATATTTAGAGTACTGTAAATAGGAAGATTACTAACTGATGATTAATAACAATATTTAGAGTACTGTAAATTGGAAGATTACTGACTGATGATTAATGACTATTTGGAGTACTGTAAATAGGAAGATTACTGACTGATGATTAATAGCAATATTTAGAATACTGTAAATAGGAAGATTACTGACTGATGATTAATGACAATATTTACAGTACTGTAGGCACATGTTGGAAGATTACTGACTGATTATTAATGACAATATTTAGAGTACTGTAAGTAGGAAGATTACTGACTGATGAAAAAGTGTGCACACTAAGCATGAAGAAGCTTTGTCAATCAACTTGTGAAAATGTAGCAATGAAGCTGGTTTGGGCCTCTAGAAGATCTTAACATTTCTAGCAATACAGGCTGACCATGTGTTGTTAATTGTCCTCCACATCATTTGGATTTTTCAACAATTTTAGCAATACAGGCTGACCACATGTTGTAAATTGTCCTCATCATGTGGATTTTTCAACAATTTTAGCAATACAGGTTGACCATGTGTTGTAAATTGTCCTCCATGTCATTTGGATTTTTCAACAATTTTAGCAATACAGGCTGACCATGTCTTGTAAATTCTCCACTGCATCATGTGGATTTTTCAACAATTTTAGCAATACAGGCTGACCATATGTTGTAAATTCTCCACATAATTTGGATTTTTCAACAATTTTAGCAATACAGGCTTACCACATGTTGTAAATTGTCCTCCAAATCATTTGGAATTTTCAAGAATTTTAACAATACAGGCTGACCACATGTTGTAAATTGTCCTCCACATCATTTGGATTTTTCAAAAATTTTAACAGTACAGGCTGACCACATGTTGTAAATTGTCCTCCATATCATGTGGATTTTTCAACAATTTTAACAATACAGGCTGACCACATGTTGTAAATTGTCCTCCATGTCATTTGGATTTTTCAACAATTTTAACAATACAGGCTGACCACATGTTATAAATTGTCCTCCATGTCATTTGGAGTTTTCATCATAAATGTGGATACTAGGCTGGATAATTCAAAAATGTGAATTGTTCCATCAAAATCAAATTACATTGTGAAACTTCCCATTTCTTTTTAATTCCTGCATCTACTGCATAATTGTTTAAAAATAATTTTTCAGATAATAAGAGAAAAGCAAGCTGAGAGATAGTTGTAACTTGAGCCTTGAGTGGTCATGTGCACAGTAACTACTAACTTACCAACTTTCTAGACAGTAATGGAGATTTCTTAGACTCAAAGTGGGTGGGGTGGGTGTAGTCCTTAGGATAGGGGTGGGGGTCATTTTGCATAGTCCAAGTAATTTATATTTTGCAATAAATTTAATTTATCTAGGTAATATAGATATAAATTATTGGTTTTTATAGCTTATATTTAGCAAGAATATTAAATTTTGAGAAAATGTATTGATGCAATATTTAATTCATTGATTAATAAACTTTTCAAAGCCATTCTGGTCTTAGTCACAATACATGTCACAGTATCAGAGATAACATGTCAGCTTTTCATGTACAGATTGACTCCACATTGTGACCAGTCTCTCATTCTTCACTTTCCTATGTAAGACTTATATCTAAGTCAGTTCCTCAGGGTGATAAAAGTTCTTGAATCCGTTCAAATCTGTCCTTTTGCTTCAATGAAACAACTTGTTTTTCCATGAAAAGTTGTTATGGTAACCACATAGGTTAAATAACCAGTTGTGTACAAGGCTGAATAACAAATAACATTCACTTTAACTTTACGCTGGACGCTTTGGAACAAGCACATTGTATTTCTTGCCTTTGACTCTTGGAATAAGCACAATGTATTCCTTGCCTTTGACTCTATGGATAAGCACAATGTATTCCTGGCCTTTGACTCTTGGAATAAGCACAATGTATTCCTTGCCTTTGACTCTATGGATAAGCACAATGTATTCCTTGCCTTTGACTCTTGGATTAAGCACAATGTATTCCTTGCCTTTGACTCTTGGAATAAGCACAATGTATTCCTTGCCTTTGACTCTTGGAATAAGCACAATGTATTCTTTGCCTTTGACTCTTGGAATAGGCACAATGTATTCCTTGCCTTTGACTCTTGGAATAAGCACAATGTATTTCTTGCCTTTGACTCTATGGATAAGCACAATGTATTTCTTGCCTTTGACTCTTGGAATAAGCACAATGTATTCCTTGCCTTTGACTCTTGGAATAAGCACAACTTATTCCTTGCCTTTGACTCTTGGAATAAGCACAATGTATTCCTTGCCTTTGACTCTTCGAATAAGCACAATGTATTTCTTGCCTTTGACTCTATGGATAAGCACAATGTATTTCTTGCCTTTGACTCTATGGATAAGCACAATGTATTTCTTGCCTTTGACTCTTGGAATAAGCACAATGTATTCCTTGCCTTTGACTCTATAGATAAGCACAATGTATTCCTTGCCTTTGACTCTTGGAATAAGCACAATGTATTCCTTGCCTTTGACTCTTGGAATAAGCACAATGTATTCCTTGCCTTTGACTCTTGGAATAAGCACAATGTATTCCTTGCCTTTGACTCTTGGAATAAGCACAATGTATTCCTTGCCTTTGACTCTATAGATAAGCACAATGTATTCCTTGCCTTTGACTCTTGGAATAAGCACAATGTATTCCTTGCCTTTGACTCTTGGAATAAGCTAAATGTATTCCTTGCCTTTGACTCTTGGAATAAGCACAATGTATTCCTTGCCTTTGACTCTTGGAATAAGCACAATGTATTTCTTGCCTTTGACTCTTGGAATAAGCACAATGTATTCCTTGCCTTTGACTCTATAGATAAGCACATTGTATTTCTTGCCTTTGACTCATGGAATAAGCACAATGTATTTCTTGCCTTTGACTCTTGGAATAAGCACAATGTATTCCTTGCCTTTGACTCTTGGAATAAGCACAATGTATTCCTTGCCTTTGACTCTTGGAATAAGCACAATGTATTCCTTGCCTTTGACTCTATAGATAAGCACAATGTATTCCTTGCCTTTGACTCTTGGAATAAGCACAATGTATTCCTTGCCTTTGACTCTTGGAATAAGCACAATGTATTTCTTGCCTTTGACTCTTGGAATAAGCACAATGTATTCCTTGCCTTCGACTCTTGGAATAAGCACAATGTATTCCTTGCCTTTGACTCTTGGAATAAACACAATGTATTTCTTGCCTTTGACTCTATAGATAAGCACAATGTATTCCTTGCCTTTGACTCTTGGAATAAGCACAATGTATTCCTTGCCTTTGACTCTTGGAATAAGCACAATGTATTCCTTGCCTTTGACTCTATAGATAAGCACAATGTATTCCTTGCCTTTGACTCTTGGAATAAGCACAATGTATTCCTTGCCTTTGACTCTTGGAATAAGCTAAATGTATTCCTTGCCTTTGACTCTTGGAATAAGCACAATGTATTCCTTGCCTTTGACTCTTGGAATAAGCACAATGTATTTCTTGCCTTTGACTCTTGGAATAAGCACAATGTATTCCTTGCCTTTGACTCTATAGATAAGCACATTGTATTTCTTGCCTTTGACTCATGGAATAAGCACAATGTATTTCTTGCCTTTGACTCTTGGAATAAGCACAATGTATTCCTTGCCTTTGACTCTTGGAATAAGCACAATGTATTCCTTGCCTTTGACTCTTGGAATAAGCACAATGTATTCCTTGCCTTTGACTCTATAGATAAGCACAATGTATTCCTTGCCTTTGACTCTTGGAATAAGCACAATGTATTCCTTGCCTTTGACTCTTGGAATAAGCACAATGTATTTCTTGCCTTTGACTCTTGGAATAAGCACAATGTATTCCTTGCCTTCGACTCTTGGAATAAGCACAATGTATTCCTTGCCTTTGACTCTTGGAATAAACACAATGTATTTCTTGCCTTTGACTCTATAGATAAGCACAATGTATTCCTTGCCTTTGACTCTTGGAATAAGCACAATGTATTCCTTGCCTTTGACTCTTGGAATAAGCACAATGTATTCCTTGCCTTTGACTCTTGGAATAAGCACAATGTATTCCTTGCCTTTGACTCTTGGAAAAAGCACAATGTATTCCTTGCCTTTGACTCTATAGATAAGCACAATGTATTCCTTGCCTTTGACTCTTGGAATAAGCACAGTGTATTTCTTGCCTTTGACTCTTGGAATAAGCACAATGTATTTCTTGCCTTTGACTTTTGGAATAAGCACAATGTATTTCTTGCCTTTGACTCTTGGAATAAGCACAACTTATTCCTTGCCTTTGACTCTGTAGATAGCAGTTGTTTGCACCCTGTTTATTACTCTTCAGTTTCTGTTCAGTTGTGTTATAACTCAGCCTATTCCATGCAATACATAATTTACTGAATTATTCAATTTTTGTTTATATTTGCAGGGAAAGGGGTTATTTGCTCAAAAATCTTTGAAAGAGGGAGATGTGATTTTTGAAGAACAGCCAGTTGTAAGTACTCAGTTTCTCTGGAATGAGATGTACAAGTACTTAGCTTGTGAGTACTGTCTGCAATCCCTGGAAACAGCTGAAGAGATGAGCAGGCGACTTACACAGAACCCTGCCCTTGATTTACCATACCAACTGTGCTGCGAAGCAAGACCTTCTGAGTATGTTGTCTGTCCAGATTGTCAGGTGAGTATTGGGAGTACTCATGTTTCCTCCATGCCCTTGATTTACCATTCCAACAATACCATGAAGCAAGACCTTCTGAGTATGTTGTCTGTCCAGATTGCCAGATAAGTATTGGGGGTTACTCATATTTTGTCCATGTCCTTGATTTACCATAACAGTACTGTGAAGCAGTTGGGTTTGCCATCAAATGACAGCTAGTCAGCAAGCTCACAAATCTCCCAAAGGGTGTGAATGACAGACTAATGCAAATGAGACTTTCACTGTCTGGAAAAAGACATGCAACTATCATCAGTGCCTATGCACCCACCATGACCAACCCAGATGAGATCAAGGATACATTTTATGAAGACCTGGAGTCTCTTATCACAGAAGTACCAAAGGCAGACAAGCTCATCATCCTTCATGACTTAAATGCTAGAGTTGGCACAGATTACCAGACATTGGCAGAAATGTCTTTTGCAAATGCAACAACAACAGACTCCTCCTACTGAGGAAATGCGCTGAGCATGACCTCCTAATCACCAACAGTCTTCTTCCTGCCAAACTGCAGAGATGCATCCACACTTCAAGTACTGGCATCTCACTGACTACATCATCGTGAACAGAAGAGACAGGAAGGCTGTCCAAGTGACGAGGGCCATGAGAAGTGCAGAATGCTCGACTGATGACAGGCTCATAGTCTCCAAGCTCAGATTCCAGATTCAGCATAGCAGATGACCACAAGGCAAAAAGTGACGAAAAAGCTTAATGTCTCCAAATTTAAACAGGAGAATGTGAAACAGGTATTTGTTGAAGAACTGTGCAGCCAACTAGAAAGAATCGATACAAATTCCGAGAATGTTGAGGAAAATGGGGCATTCTTCAGAGACTCTGTGTACTCAACTGCATCCAAAACCTCGTCCCACAACATGTAAACATTAAGATTAGTTTGATGAGAATGATGCTGCCATATGAAGACTTCTGATCAACATCAGACACCGGACTGACAGCCAGCTCTTTAATCTGAGGAGACTACAGGTGAAGACAAAGTTACAGGAAGTGACTGTTCATGATCTCCTATTTGCTGATGACTGTTCCCTGAATGCCAAATCTGAGTCTGACATGCAACAGAGCATGGACCATATCTATTCAGCTTGTGACAATTTTGGTCTCACAATCAGTATTAAGAAAACAGAGGTGATGCACCAGGCTGCACCAGTAAAGCCACACATTAGAGCCTACCATCCCAGTAAATGACCAAACGCTCCTGGCAGTGGACAAATTCACCTATCTTGGCAGCACTCTGTCTTGTGCAATCCACATCAATGATGAAACCAATGCCAGAATTGCTAAAGCAAGTGTCGCCTTTGGCAGACTATGCACACATATGTGGGAGCATAGAGGCATCAGTCTACAAACAAAACTGAAGGTCTACAAAGCCATTGTGTTACTGACCCTGCTGTGTGCATGCAAAACCTGGATAGTGTACAGACGCCATGCCAAGAAGCTGAACCATTTTCACATTGGTTGCCTGAGGAAACTATTGAGGATAAGATGGTAGGACAGGGTCCCAGACACTGAGGTTCTCACATGGGCAGGCTTTTCAAGCATCCACACTCTGCTGATGAGTAACATGGTCGAGTTTGAGATATCAGTTGAAAACTTAAGCATAGAAATACAGCTCTATCAGTTTGAAGCAGTAGCTGCCACAACTTAAGGCAGAATGTGGGAACAGATTCTGAAGAAGACAAAGTTGAAGTGAGTGCATGGAGAGTTGGAAATTTAAAATGTTAAAATGCATAGTAATATGTGCCTTTTCCATGCAATATGACAAGAACATCCTGGAGCAGCTACATTGAAAAATAGGCTATGTAATAAACAGACAACATTTTTATAAGAGGCCACATGTGTATCACTCGGCTTTGAAATATTATGGCCAAGGTGATTCTTCAAACATAGAGAGGCCACATGTGTATCGCTGGGCTTTGAAATATAATGTAATGACCATGGTTTATGACTATTACATAAAGTACATTTCCTATCATGGTTTATGACTATTACATAAAGCTATCATGGTTTTGTATTTTTAATACAAGTGTCAACATACATCTTGATCCATGTAGTGTGTTGTTGTAATTGAGAGAGGATTAAGCTGACATAGTAAATTATTTCAGATTTGGTCAGAGGGTTCGAAAAGTTTTGACAAATGTAGTCATGGTGTGTCAAACTCACTTACAGTCAAAATTTGGCCTGGCTTTCGTGACTCTCAGCTATCAAAGCCACCTCATTACAGTTCATGAAACATTTAGCCTGACTTTCCTGAAACTCAGTTATCAAACTCGCCTCATTACAGTTCATGAAAAATTTGACCTGGCTTTCCTGAAACTCAGCTATCAAACTCGCCTCATTACAGTTCATGAAAAATTTTGCCTTGCTTTCCTGACTCTCAGCTCTCAAACCCACCTCATTACAGTTCATGAAACATTTAGCCTGACTTTCCTGAAACTCAGTTATCAAACTCGCCTCATTACAGTTCATGAAAAATTTGACCTGGCTTTCCTGAAACTCAGCTATCAAACTCACCTCATTACAGTTCATGAAAAATTTGGCTTGGCTTTCCTGAAACTTTCTCAACTTCAGCACATACTCAACTGAAAATTTCGCCCCTCTGTAAAATTACTATAAAGTCATATTTAGGGTCAGGGTCTCAATGCTAAGCCTAAAATAACCAACTTATTTTCAAAATGATGGTTCAATCCAATTAAATTGTCATAGTTCACAAATAATCAACATGCAAAATTTGAGCTGAGTTTTGACTCAAAGTTGGGATTTTAATGACTGTGGCCTATGGTCTAGAAATTATAAAACTCAGCTTGAGTCTGAGATTGAGTTTCTGCTATCAGCCAGTTAGAAATGAACTTTAAAAATTAATGTCATTTCGAACTTTAAAAATTAATGTCATTTGTGAAATGAACTTAAAAAATGAATGTCATTTGTGATTGGTCAAAAATAAATCTGAAGCTAAAACTTAAAAGTCAAGAGTTTTATGATTTCCAGGCCTGATGATTTAGTAATATGTTCTGCACAAAAGTGAAATTTTAACAAAATAATTCATGTAATGAAAACTTGCTGCAAAGTCCTGTAATGTATATGGCCTCCATGTTCTGGTCTTGGATTGTATATGGCCTCCATGTTTTGGTCTTGTCATTGTATATGACTTCCATGTTCTGGTCTTGGATTGTATATGACTTCCATGTTCTGGTCTTGGATTCTGTATGGCTTCCATAATCTGGTCTTGGATTCTATATGGCTTCCATGTTCTGGTCTTGGATTCTATATGGCTTCCATGTTCTGGTCTTGGATTCTATATGGCTTCCATGTGCTGGTCTTGGATTCTATATGGCTTCCACGTGCTGGTCTTGGATTCTATATGGCTTCCATGTTCTGGTCTTGGATTCTATATGGCTTCCATGTGCTGGTCTTGGATTCTATATGGCTTCCATGTGCTGGTCTTGGATTCTATATGGCTTCCATGTTCTGGTCTTGGATTCTATATGGCTTCCATGTTCTGGTCTTGGATTCTATATGGCTTCCATGTGCTGGTCTTGGATTCTATATGACTTCCATGTGCTGGTCTTGGATTCCATGTGCTGGTCTGAATTGTATTGGTCCTCCATGTTCAAGATGCCTGTGGTGTTTTGACAATGTAGCATTTGACTTTCATTTAAAAAATCTTTTAAAAGTGGTTTTATCTGATTTTTTCTTTTTTTATCACAGGTAGTATACTGTTCAGAAAAGTGCCAGCAGTTTGCTCTTTCTTGTTACCACAGAGTCCTGTGTATGGGGAGTTCCAGGAATGACCCAGAACATCCACTGTCACGTCTGCAGGAGGCATGGAGGTAAACTTTGACTATTTTAGAAGCTATTTATATTATAAGCAAGCTTGCTTTAAGTAAACACCTTGAGGAAGGTATTTATGTATTAGTTCATTTTCCTGTGACGTCCTTTTAAAGAAGCCACCTTATTCTGCACAGCATACCGTCTTTATATATGTATTCAGATATAAACCACCACCCAAATTATCTTCTCCAAAAACATAGGAACAAATAGATAATTTGTAACAAAACTGTATGAAAACTTAGGGTTGGGGTGCAGCAGATCAACCTATATATTTGATTCTGGAGTCAGTTAATTCAGAACAGAATCAGAATCTTCCTAATTGATATTATCAGTTGATTTTTGATATAAATGCTGTTGTTTCCAAAGGAGGAAATAGCTACATCAGTACAGAAGTTTGTCAGTGTCAGTATAGTCAGAGTTCAGAATTGCCACACATAATCATCTCACTATGTATAACATTAAACTCTTTCAGCATAATTGGTAGATTGAAAAGAGAGTATCAAAGCCTTCATGCTTCAGCATACTGTAGTATCATTTATTTTTGTGGTTTTGTAAAAAAAAGACATTTTCATGGGTACTTAAATTTGTGGTTTTGCCTGTCAAAGTTTGCATGTTTGTAGGTTTTTAATTTCAATGATTAACCTCTAAAAATTGTGGTTTTGCCCGTCAAAGTTTGCATGTTTGTAGGTATTTAATTTCAGTGATTAACCTCTACAATAACCCACATAAAGAATACAAAAGAATAAAACTATGATGACAACAAAATGATGGTCACTTAAATGGTTAAAACAATATTACCACCTATATGAGCACAAATCAAACACCTGTCAAGACAAATCACTTACACTCAGCATCAAAGGGAGCCGACGCAGTCAACAACACTAAGCTAATCGGTTATTAAAGTACATGTGTTTAGAGCCCATCAAAGTATGGTGATGCTAACTTATTGAAAAACAATGGAATCACTCCATTGTTTGAGCCTGCCTCGTGTATGAACCAACTTCAACCACTAGACTTTACTTAAAAACCTCATCAATCAAGCCAATTCATGCTGAATGGATAATTGTGGCTCATGTGAAAATGTGTGAAAGAAAGAACCTAATTATCCATGGTTCTGAGAATGCTGGACTTCTTTAATTCAACAATTTCAGGATTATTTACCCGACAAATATTTGTGTGTATCAGCAGACTTGGTTTACTCGGTATTGATTCAGCAGTTTTGTCAGAAAATCAGTGAAGAGTGAGTTTCAATACTCTGCGGCAATTAGAGTGAATACCTTATGCTTTTTTCTCGTTTCTCTCTATCCTTATCTCGCAACATATCAATTTAAGGCAGTGAGTGGAAATTACAGCTACCAGATACTGTATATATTTGTGTGCATTGAAACAATATAAAATGCTTTATCATTCTTTTTTTTAAGGGTTAAAATAAAACAAACATGTAAAAGCTCTTCATTTTAACCAGATAACAGAAATGAGATTGATTTATCAAATAGCTTTATTGATCTCTAGGAATGAAATACAGTTAAAGAAAATGAGGAGGGTTTGGGGGCTTCTTTATCATATGTGGATAATTTTTTTTTTAGTCTTTAAATTCATGGTTCAGGGCAACAACGAAGTCCACAAAAATTGGTACCCCATGAAAATTAGTGATACTTCAGTAATTGGTAGATTGAAAAGAGACTACTGAAGTCTTCATGCATAATTGGCAGTTTGAAAAGAGACTACTGAATCCTTCATGCATAATTGGCAGATTGAAAAGAGACTAATGAAGTCTTCATGCATAATTGGTAGATTGAAAAGAGACTACTCAAGCCTTCATGCATAAATGGTAGATTGAAAAGAGACTACTGAAGTCTTCATGCATAATTGGTAGATTGAAAAGAGACTACAGAATCCTTCATGTTTCAGCATAATTGGAAGATTGAAAAGAGACTACTGAAGCCTTCATACTTAAGAATAATTGGTAGATTGAAAAGAGACTACTGAAGTCTTCATGGATAATTGGCAGATTGAAAAGAGACTTCTGAAGCCTTCATGCATAATTGGTAGATTGAAAAGAGACTACTGAAGCCTTCATGCATAATTGGTAGATTGAAAAGAGACTACTGAAGCCTTCATGCATAATTGGTAGATTGAAAGAGACTACTGAAGCCTTCATGCATAATTGGCAGTTTGAAAAGAGATTACTGAATCCTTCATGCATAATTGGTAGATTGAAAAGAGACTGCTGAATCCTTCATGCATAATTGGTAGATTGAAAAGAGACTACTGAAGTCTTCATGCATAATTGGCAGATTGAAAAGAGACTACTGAATCCTTCATGCATAATTGGCAGATGGAAAAGAGACTACTGAAGTCAACATGCATAATTGGTGGATTGAAAAGAGACTACTCAAGCCTTCATGCATAAATGGTAGATTGAAAAGAGACTACTAAAGTCTTCATGTTTCAGCATAATTGGCAGATTGAAAAGAGACTACTGAAGCCTTCATACTTAAGAATAATTGGTAGATTGAAAAGAGACTACTGAAGTCTTCATGCATAATTGGTAGATTGAAAAGAGACTACAGAATCCTTCATGTTTCAGCATAATTGGAAGATTGAAAAGAGACTACTGAAGCCTTCATACTTAAGAATAATTGGTAGATTGAAAAGAGACTACTGAAGTCTTCATGCATAATTGGTAGATTGAAAATAGACTACTGAAACCTTCATCCATAATTGGTAGATTGTAGAGAGACTACTGAAGCCTTCATGCATAATTGGTAGATTGTAGAGAGACTACTGAAGCCTTCATGCATAATTGGTAGATTGTAGAGAGACTGCTGAAGCCTTCATGCATAATTAGTAGATTGTAGAGAGACTACTGAAGAGTTCATGCATAATTAGTAGATTGAAAAGAGACTACTGAAGCCTTCATCCATAATTGGTAGATTGTAGAGAGACTGCTGAAGCCTTCATCCATAATTGGTATATTGTAGAGAGACTACATGCATAAAACAGTAGATTGTCAAGAGACTGCTGAAGCCTTCATCCATAATTGGTAGATTGTAGAGAGACTACTGAAGCCTTAATGCATAATTAGTAGATTGAAAAGCGACTACTGAAGCCCTCATCCATAATTGGTAGATTGTAGAGAGGCTGCTGAAGCCTTCATCCATAATTGGTATATTGTAGAGAGACTACATGCATAATTGGTAGATTGTCGAGAGACTGCTGAAGCCTTCATCCATAATTGGTAGATTGTAGAGAGACTACTGAAGCCTTCATGCATAATTGGTAGATTGAAGAGAGACTACTGAAGTCTTAATGCAGATTCTTCCAAGAAGTATTACTTTCTTTATTCAAATTTCCTTTGTACTAGTCCCGAGAATGCCAAGCTGTGAAATGTGCTGACATTT
Organism: Margaritifera margaritifera; assembly: GCA_029931535.1. Classification (NCBI taxonomy): domain Eukaryota; kingdom Metazoa; phylum Mollusca; class Bivalvia; order Unionida; family Margaritiferidae; genus Margaritifera; species Margaritifera margaritifera. Next base: position 2,811,665 of record JAQPZY010001597.1, read on the forward strand.
TCATACAGACTGAAAAATTAGCCCAGCAGTGCTTGAGTTGTAAAGAACCATTAATACAATTTAAAAGTAGTTCTCATCAACATAAGGAGTAAGTATTATTACAGTGGTCACCCTGTTATAAGGCCTCCCCTTCTGCAGTAGGAAAGTGGCCTTATAAGAGGGGTGGCCTTTCTAGAGGGGGACCACATAAAGTAGTTCTCATCATCATAAAGAATAAGTATTATTACAGTGGTCCCTCTTTTATAAGGTCACCCCTTCTGCAGCAGGAAAGTGGACTTATAAGAGGGGTGGCTTTTTTACAGGGGGATGACATAAAGTAGTTCTCATCAACATGAAGAGTATTATTGCAGTGTCTTTTATTACAGCGGTCCTCCTGTTATAAGGCCTCTCCTTCTGCAGCAGGAAAGTGGCCTTATATGAGGGTTGGCCTTTCTAGAGGGGGATCACATAAAGTAGTTCTCATCAACATAGGGAGTAATTATTATTACAGCGGTCCCGCTGTTATATGGCCTCCCCTTCTGCACCAGGAAGGTGCCTTTTTTAGAGGGGATCACATGGATGTGAGTAATAATTGCATATAAAGTAAGGTAGGTATCACTAATTTTTAAATATTTAATATTTTCTTTTAAAAGTCACATGCAGGTTATGCAACACATTTTACAAAACTTATAATAATGTTATTTAAAATAGTTATAATTCATCGTTAATTGTGGTGTAAAACCATTACAAAATCTTGTCAATCTAATCAGCATACAAACACCTGGCTGTAGCTTTTATTTTCCATCCATTCCATTTTCCAACTACTCCAAAATTTATAACTGGCAAAGTTTATTTCAATCTTTCTGACATAACATTTCTCAACAGTGATCAAAGGACTCTCCCTCTTTTTTGTTAGTTGAGTTGCTTTCAGTTTTCCTTCTAAACTGAGAATGTCTGATGATATTTTGTACTTTCTGCAACAACGTATTCCTTCATGGACAAGTATAGAAAATGCTCTATGTTTACAAAGGAAATGAGCATGTCATGTGATCATGTGATCATGTGATCGACTGGTTTTAGTCTGGTACCCTTTTATTTACATTTCATAATCTAGGAGATAGAAGCCATGACATCTAACATACCATTTGTACTTTATGGTGCCAGATGTCATGCTGACTTGAGCTAAACAATACTATGCTCTAAGCTGTTAGTTTTTGTCATTTTGATAATTATTGGTGGTAATTATAGCCAGTTATTACTAAAGTGACAAAACCAGATATCCAAGGAACATACAGCAATAAGGATAATCAGATTACTTGCCTCATTGTATGGATTAAAGTTAGCTACTTTATCTGCATATTGGAACAAATGTCAATGCATTAAATTTAGAAATCAACAAATATTTGTGAGATTTCCATCTGTAAACCCATTACATGTCTGCTCGTGAGGGGTAAATTTGACATTTTTGCACTAATATGATGGCCACGTTAGAGGGGTGGCCATCTTAAAGGGGTACTTTTGAACACGAACTTGTCAGTGCCAGGGATTCTGGGCATAAAAAGCAGGTGGCCAATGGTTCGCTGGGGGTGCTGTTCAAGAGGGGGACTGCTATATTACAATTCAAACTTAATGCTGACATCTGAATGGAAGTAATGGTATCCAGCAGGGTGAACATTAATTATGTTTTCAGCATCATGGTCTGCAGCACTCATTTCCCCTCCCCCTCTTCATTGTAAATATATGAAACTAATGTCATTTACCTTAACGGAGAAGCAGTATATCTGATCAATTCGAATGGAATTTTTTTAATATTTTAAATGTGTGGTGTTTGCAAAGTTAAATATTGAGCAAATTTAGTAATATACTAAACTGAGATTTTATTTCCTTACAATGATTAATGATATTTATTAGATAGTGGGACTAATACATTCAGTGTATGCTTTTTGCAAGGCATTTGACAATTAAGATCAAGCATCAACAATGCGACTTACAAGGAATTGACCATCTTAAACTGAAGAGTCATGACATTGCTTGCATAGACCGGATTCAAATGATTTTCCACATTTAATGTGACTGCTGTTAGGAATTCAAGTTCAAGCATACAGCTTTTATCAGTTTTTCTTTTTAGTGAATGTTTTGATTTATATACAGGGAAACTATTAATTTCAAAAGTAAACATCTTACCACAACTAATATTAAATTTCTCATTTATCATATCCATCGATTGATGTTATTTGATGTTATCATATCCATCGATTGATGTTAATTGATGTTATCATATCCATCGATTGATGTTAATTGATGTTATCATATCCATCGATTGATGTTAATTGATGTTATCATATCCATCGATTGATGTTAATTGATGTTATCATATCCTTCGATTGATGTTAAATGATGTTATCATATCCTTCGATTGATGTTAATTGATGTTATCATATCCTTCGATTGATGTTAATTTAAATTAATAACTATATGTGATATAAAACAGAACTTTGTAATGTGGGACCAAGTGTCCTGGACCACCATTTATCAGCCCTAGACCCCCAGTCTTCAAAGAGCATTCGTCCTGTGGATGCACATTTTAAATTTTTTTTTACAATGCCTATGGAAAAATATCCCTTTGTAGGGAAAGCCATGACCATGTCAATTGTCTGTATCAGATGGCCGTGACAAGTAATTATTTGGCACTTATCACCAAGCACAATTACTCTGCTGAGTAGTCTTTTTCATCTTAAGCAAACATCTGTGAATTGAATCTGAGTAGACTAGGTTACAAAGATTTGTCGGCTTTGCTTTGACTGGTTCAAAAATTTTTTGGTTATTCAATACAAAACAAAGGCACAGTGCATTGGAGTATATTGGCTTGATTAAATTTATAGTTTGTAAACAACTGTGCCGTCAGTGCATTGAAGTATATTGGTTTGATTAAATTTATGGTTTGTAAGAGAATGTGCCTTTTATTTGTGATTTATACTCAAATAAACAAAGAACATGGCCTTGTGGCAAACAAGCCTATTAAGTTTATTGGAAAGAGGAATGCATGCAGTGATGGCACTGACATTGTAAAGCAGTTAAGGACTGATCCTGCTGTAATGAAAGTGCAGCTGAAAAGGAAAATTTAGCTGCTTCCAATTGTCCCAAACTATCAGACATGCCCGTGAAAATGCAGGTTCAACAATTGGGCAATAAGTAGTCTGAAACTTATAGTTGGCTTTATAAAGTCAAGAGTGATGGACACATTTTAGCAAAGTGCAGTGTTTTCTGTAAAGCAGGGAAAAACAATCATTTCAGGACTACTGGTTCCAGAAACCTTCAGTTTGTAGCGTTTTCACACCATGAAATGAACATCTAGATCACTTGATAGCTGTTGAAGGACAACAAATGTTAGAGAAAAGATGGACTATTGATTTGGTCATAGAAACAATACTAGGATACCAATGGGTCAGATAAGTGCAAAATGACCCAGTTATCCACAATGTATTACATTGCTAACATGATCGTCAGGGTTCACAGAGTGCCATTGTCCTATGTAATGTATCATGCAATGGCATGACAAGTCAGTTAACTAAAAAAAATGATGCATGCATATGCCTAGTCTTTACAAATGGGGGTGAGGGTATAGGAATGGGTGAAAAATCTATGTGCTTCACTGGGATAGTTACCATTGTAATTCAATGCAGATTAAATATCAGATAGTCTAAACACAGTGATTGCATATTTAATATTTGATTTTCAGGAGAGAATCATGTGTCGGTACATGTATAACATGAATAGTTAAAGTATTGATACATACACTCACCATCCGATGTCACTGTATCCATCAACAGTGAATCCATAATAATTCCATCAAAAATATGAACAAAGAAGCATACATTTGAGTAAATTCAGCATAGATGATGATGGGTGTGAATTAATGCAAAAAAAATTCAAAAATAACAAAAGTAAAGATAAAGAACATTTATGGTTCAGTATGTATGCATATGTATGTGTCGAAGTTATTTAATGTATGCATATGCGTGTGTTGAGGTTATTTAATGTACACATATGTATGTCTTGAGGTTATTTAGCAGTGTCTGTACAAACTTCAAACTGCTAGAATTTTCTCTGCTAGATTCCATATGAATCTGAGTACTGTAATAATTCCTTTGACTACAGCATGAATAATTTTTAATGAACAAATGAAGTCATTTTGTGGGGGAATAGCCAATATGATTCACTGGTTGGCTGATTGCATAATGATTATATGACAACATGGCTAAGCCAAATGTGCATGATAGCAGCATTTGTTTTTTGACGTTTTTATAAAGCCCTGCCTAATAATCTCAACAACCTCCAGCAGTGAGACTGACACTTATGATTACAAATTACTTAATTAGGTAGGTAAATTAATTGTTTTGTAAATTCTATTGAGAAACTTTTTTTTCGAACAACGCCTTGTTTGATGTTTGGTTGTGTATGCTGGTTGACTGAGCAAACATCTGTTGGTTATTGTTTACCATGGACTAGGCAATGATTGTACACAGGATGCATTGAAGACAAACACAAAGAGGACTTAATGACTTTATTGTTGATGGTTCAATAATAATTACATTAACAATTATCAGCTTTTTAAAGAGTTGATGTCTTGCAAAAATAAGGTAAGATCAAAGTGCAGTGATCAACTATTGACACAATTGAAATGAACATTCACAAATAGAATCTTTTAACAGTTTTATTCAGATAAAGAAAGACACAGTCATAAGACATTTTTTTCTTCAAGAATACAACACATCTTGCCATATTAATAAATTAAACTCTTGTTTCTTTTGGCACTAAAACATCGTAGTACTTCAAGAGATTGGTGAAACTCTTGTAAAATTTTGGGGGACATGCCACGATCATGTTATATCCAAATTTGTGTTATAATGAAGTGTGTTATAGCAGGGTACAGTTGATTTCCAGACTGATCAAGAGATGTAAAGAAGAACACTAAAGTTGAGAGCAATATAAAGTTGAAGTTTAACAGAAAATTAACATTTGATGCTGAAGAAAATAGCATTTATTTGGAGCATTTTTTATGTGCACTCTGTTAAAAAATGTTTGCAGCCTTTGCAGTTGTGAGTTAGAATCTTAAACTTGTATTAATAAAATATAAAATTTCATAATACAGGTTGTCACTTGAGGCTTAAATAATTTATTACATATTATTTAACATGTAACATACATTTTACATTTAATTCACTTACAATACATTAGATTTTCTTTCTCTGTCACAGGAATATCCACTATCCACCAGAGACAGCTAGCATTATGCTCATCATTAAAATGGTTGCCATAGTAAGACAGGTGAGATATTAACAAAGACATGCAATTTTTCTACATCATAATTAGATTGTATGTCATGAACCAGGGCTCTATACATTTTTTTCCCAGCCACTTGTCAATGACAAGTGACTTGACCTGATCAACTTCTTACTTTATCTGTTTTATGACATCATAATTTTAATAGTAGTAATACATTATCTGCTATTGTTGCATTGATATATCTTTTCCTGGTGGGAGCCCTCGGTAGCCAAGTGGTCAAAGGCGCTTGCCTTTACAGATCACTCACACATCTCACCTGTTCATGTGGGCTCGAGTCTCAGCTTGACCAACGTGGGTATGAGAGAAAGCTTGCCAGTTGCTTACTGTGAGACTGTGGTTTTTCCCTAAGTCTTCCCAGGTTCTTCCTCCACCAGATATATACAGGCTGCCATGTATAGCCTATCATGTGCTGAAAAATGGCGTTAAACCCAACAAAACCAAAAATTGTTCCTGGTGCTGGTCCCCAATCCAAGGACATTATTGCCTTCCCCAGTTAGTGATTGGAGGTCTAGAATATAGAATAAAGGACAACATAATCCCACTCTGATACCTTAGTCCACTTCTGACAATCAGAATCTCCTTATTTTTCCTTGGATTTTGTGCATTTATATACTGTAGTATCATTTATTTTCATTGGGCTCAATTTTCGTGGTTTTGTAAAAAAAAAAGACATTTTTGCGGGTACTTAAATTCATGGTTTTGCCTGTCAGAGTTTGCATATTAGTAAGTATTTAATTTTGTGGTTTAACCTCTACCTGTCTACAAAAACCCAAAATAAAGAATACAAACGGATAAAACTATGCCGATGCAAACGGTGGTCACTTGAATGTTTAAAACAATACTACCACATGTATGAGCACAAATCAAAGACCTGACAAGTTCAATACTTACACCGTGTTTATGTCCAAGTGAATAACATCAGTGGAAGCCGACGCAGCCAACAACACGAAGCCAATCAGTTATGCTTGATCTCTTATTTAAACCACTGTCCATAAAGTGAACAAAACATGTAACCAGCAGTCCCTTGCTCAATGCAATCAGCAGGCAGTGGCAATATTAGATGTATTTAGAGCCCTCCAAAGCGAGAATGTGTTTAGAGCCCACCAAAGTGACTGAATTGAAAGACAGTGAAATCGCGCGTTATGTTTGTGCTTGCCTCATGTACAGACCAACTTCAACCACTAGACTTGACAATAAATAAAGAGTACAAAGAATAATTAAAATCATACTTCCACAACTGGTATGGTAAACAGGTCATCGATGCAATCACAGAAAAGGAGGATGTTATTGGTGATGATCACTGATTGCAACCTCATTAATCAAACCAATTCAGGCTGAACAGATATTTGCAGCTCATGCAACAATGAGTGAAATATCGGACCTAATTATGAGTGGTTTTGAGAACGCTGGACTTGTTTAATTCTGCAATTTGGGGATTATTTACCTGACAAGCATTTGTGTATACCTTGAGACTTGATTGACACAATGTTGATACAGTGGCTTTGTCAGAAAATCAGTGAAGTGTCAGCTTTAATACTCTGCTGTAATTAGTGTATATACAGTCCTACCCACTTATATCGACATCACTTATGTCGACAAGCCACCTATGTCGACAAAAAAGCAAAGTCCCGGTCCCTTGGTCTATTATTAAAATCAAATTTGTCATGCTTATGTCGACGTCAAGATAAAAAAATAAACGTACATGTCGACAGAAGCCTTTGGTCCCAGCTTGAAAAAGTCCTTTGTTTTCTAATCATTTATGTCAACAAGCTGCCAGTTCCGACCATACTTTGTCCAACAGTTAGTTGATCTTGCCGCCAGGCTTTAATTTTGCCACCTGATCATTTATGTCAACAAGCGGCCAGTTCCAACCTGTACTTTGTTCAACAATTAGTTGATCTTGCCGCCAGGCTTTAATGTCACGGTCGGATTAAAAAAGAGGCTTTTGTTTGGTCCTATAAAGTTGGCCTCTCGTGGCGACTAAATAACACATGTACCCTTCATCAAAGCAAGCCGGTTACAATGTTCAATAAAAACAATGCACCCTTCATTAAAAAAAATCATCACCAAACTTGAATAAAAGCAATGAAATCTGATCAATTGTTGCAATTTCCAAAGCGATCGGTGATTAAAACAAGTTTATTGTGCTGTGAAAGTTTCCTTTTTAACTTTATTTATGTTTACGATGGCTACCAATGGCAGCGTAAAACACAGATTATATTTAGTCTCTGGAAACTAAATATCTGGCTGTTAAGGAAGTTGAAGGTGGGGCATCTCGCAAAGATGCCTGTGAAAACTTTTCACTTAAACATAACACCCTGTCAGGATGGATGAAAGCTGCTGAGTCTATAAAGAAAGGCTACGTTGAACGTAAATTAATCATATCAGCCGCATATTTCTTGTTCAATTTTATGTTCTTTTCACGATGACTTCCGTAAATAAATACATGTACTGTTTAAACCAACTTGTTGACAGGTTTTCATTTCCTTTTGAATAGCCCCATCCCCTTGGTAGCCTCAGTAAGATGGGAACATGTATTGCTTCAGGCTGACCAAAATCTAGGCCAATTTAAGTACATGTACTTGTACTTGTAGCATGTAAATAACAACTATGCAACCATGTGCTACTGGCGACAATGAATATCGTAGTGAATTTTGTTAGATCAAATGAGGACAATCATTTTTTATACATGTGTTTCCTATCAGGATGTGACCGATGCATACATTTTCTAACATGAGACCCATACACGAATTCATGGATTTTTCATATACATGCACTTAACGCATTGTGGATTTTATTACACAAAGGTAACCAAAATGTAATTTGACAATGTAGAAGTGTATTTCACACTGGTTTTGTCTTCATGTACTCAAAATTTCCATTGTTTGTTTTCTCAAAGTGTAAATCTTACTCACTGACGACAGGTCACCCCATACAGATGAATTTAACTTGTATGCAGGTCCAAGAGAAATGTGCTTTTTTTCAGACCCCCGCCCCCCCCCCACCCCCCCCGAAGACACTTATCTCGACATCCACTTATGTCGACAATATTTCCTCAGGCCCAGGGATGTCGACATAAACGGGTAGGACTGTACATAGTGTTTCGTTAATAATATTTCTTCAAGCAAGAGTTCTAGTATTATAAAGGCTTGTGGTTCTTTTGGATTAAAAATGCATGGATAAAATGAAATGAGCTTTCAGGAGGATTTAAATTTTTCATCAACAGTTGTACCCGAGTGAAGGATTAATTTGAATAAGCATTATATTTAATTTTCATATACTAGTATTTTTTATTATTCTTTCTTTCATTTTCAGTATTACAGGTACTAGTGTTTGAATACCTTGTGCTTTTTCTCATTTCTCTCTATCCTTACTTATCTCAAATATGTATTTAAGGCAGTGAGTGGAAATTACAGCTGTCGGATACCTTATAGATATGTGTGCATTGAAACAATATAAAATGCTTTATAATTCTTTTTTTCAAAGGGTTAAACTAAAACAAACACATGTAAAAGCTAATATTTTATTACCAGATTACAGTATTGAAGTTGATTTATCAAATACTAGTAGCTTTGTTAATCTCTAGGAATGAAACACAGTAAGAAAATGGGCAGGGGTGGTCATCATCGTGCGTGGCTAATTTTTCATTGGGTATTTAAATTTTTGGTTTTGGGGCAATAACGAAAACTGCATAAATTGGTCTCCCCACCTGAAAATTTCTGATACTACAGTATGTGTTTCTTGGGCTGTCAACCTATTGTCAATTTAGGCATCTTTTGGCATTTATACTGTCAATCATATCCTTTTTTGTGTTATATTCGTTTATTTCTCCCCTGTCCTTGCTTTATTTTTGTGTATCTGTGTCCATTTTGATTGATTTTGAGGGTTTTGAGTACATCTCTAGCAAATCAATATTGAGGAAGCTGACTCAGAAATTTATAAAGACCAAGAAGGGGCCAGACGGCAGAAGGAATGGTCTGCCCCTCTTCTACACTTCAGCCTCTGGTCTCAGTCAACAGCTAGAGGTCCATTTGCCCACTTGGCTGCTTAAACCCCCCACTTTTGGATTTGTGTGACTCCCAGATGGAAATTTCAGCAGGGAACTGGACCCATCTCCCCGTATAAAGCTTTCAAGGCATTACAACTGAAGGCACAGACACTAGTTACCATAGCCTAACATGCTGACTTTTTTTGTGGTGGCCTTTAATCTGTTGAAGGAGGAATCTTTGTCTCTAATGGCCTTCCAGAGATTGTTAGAGGCCATGGCCAAGACATCGAGACATGTGCTCTCGATGTATGTGGTGCTCTCTGCAGAGCTACTACACCTCAGGAGGGAAGTGACTTTGGAGACTTCCAGAGTTTTGCTGGATCACAGCAAAAGCCTTTAAAGGGCTGCCTCCCTGGATGCAGAGACACATTCGGAGGGCTAATTCCTACAGTGGCCTCTCAGGATTTAAGACATCAACAACACTGGTCCCTGGCTGTGGTACTGGACCTGGCTAAACTGGTGAAGAAATACCCCATCTAGAAGGTTTGCAGCTTCCCCTCTTAAGCAGTTTTAGCAATGAAAATTAAAATCAGTTCCAGTTTTCCAGCCATAATTATCTTTGAGGTGGCAAGAGGGTTCAGGGGAGGAAGTCTATGGACCCCTCCACCTTCCCTAAGAATGGAATCAGTCACCCCTAGGGAGTCACACCCTCTCCTCTCAGTGTCCCACTAGGTGCCAGATTAAGCCTTTTTTCGGAATCTTGGTTGGACCTCTTGGATGATGCATGGGCCCTTTCTACAATAAGGGTGGGTTGCCAGCAGTTTTTCTGGGACCCTCCACCTCTTTCAAGGACCCACATTCTGTTCCACTAGTCTCAAAAGGTATCTCTGCGGGAAGAAGTGTACTCCCTTCCAAGGAAGTGTGCAGTAGAGAGGGTGAAGAACATAGGAAGTCAGGATTTTATTCCAGGATTTTCTTAGTTTCAAAAAGAGGGGAAAGTTTTGACTTTTCATTGATCTTTCCTCTGAATAAATTCCTTCTGAAAGAGCGGTTCAAGATGGAGACAACTGCTTTAGTCAGTGCCTCAGTCAGGAATGCCATCAAGCCAAATGACTTTGTGGTCTTCATAGATCTCCAGGATGCTTATCTTCACATTCGCGTCTTCCCAGGCCACAGGTAATTTCTACAGTTTTGTCTGGGACAGGAGATCTTTCAATTTCCAGTTCTTCCTTTCAGCTTAGCTTTCTCTACCAGAGTCTTCACCAGGGTGATGGGTGTAATAGCAGTTTATTTAAGTTCCTTAGGTGTACCCATCCTCCAGTATTTCCATGACTGATTGATGCACAAAGTCCGCATTTTTGCTTTTCTGAGGGATCTGTCTCTGTTGGGAGATGGTGACTCAACTAGGCCTAATCCACAAATTGGAGCAGCCAGATCTTATCCCTTCTCAGAATTTCTTTTAGGTGGGAATGAATTTTCTGACTGGTCAAGGAACAGTCAGTTTTCCTCTTGACAGGATCTCACAAATACTTGCTCTCTTAGCAAGACTGGATGAGAAGACATTGTTGTCTGTTCATCTCTACCTCTCTCTCCTGGAGACTCTGAATGCAACAGCAGACCTAGTTCACCAAGGAAGGCTTCATATGCAGCCCCTCCAGTTCTTGCTTCAAGCAAACTGGAGACCTCACAAGGACCTCCTGTCTACCAGGATCCCCTTTTGATCCAAGTTTCATCAACATTTATGTTGATAGAAAATCACGACAGGTGTCTGACCAGAGTACCAATTCATGCTTCAGAAACTCACTCCATTCTTTACACTGACACCTTAGATTCAACCTGGGGGGTTCACATAGAGCCTGAGGAAGTAGTTCTGCAGGGATGGTGGTCTTGGGAAGAAGCTTCCCTCGACATCAACAATCTAGAAATGCCGGCTGTATTTCTAGCATCATTGCATCATGGTCGCGACATACAGCACATCGTTCTTAGTGTACCTCAGATGCCAAGGAGGTACTCATACCCATTCTCGCTGCTTGGAAGCTTGGAACCTCCTCTGTTCGACAGCCATGGAGGAGATTACTCTCAGAGTATGCCACATTCCACGCAAGAGCAAGGGTCTGGCAGACAGCTTGTCCAGACAGGGTGAGCAGCCCTCATGGTATGGTCTCTACACCATTCGGTAGCAGAGACACTTTTTCATCAGTGGGGAAGGCAAATAGTAGACTTGTTTGCAATGAGCTGCCCTCTCGAACACTCTCAAGTACTCTATGGACTCCACTATACTTCATGAAAATATCAACATTTTTTCTTCGTTTGATTTAGAAAAATTGCTGTATTGCTGTTATTGTAAAGACATTAACCTCGAAAATAGGTTAGTATAGAAAACAGGTGACAGATTTTGATGTACAAGTCCTTTCTTCCTCCTTTTATTGGAAGAAATACAAAATAGACTTGTTTACTTTTATTAGCAATCAGTTGATAAACCTCCATAGAGTAATAATTTGTTTGTGACTGGGCTACAGATGCATGGAATTTCACTCGCTTCTTCAAGCTTCATGTATTAATTTTTTTGGGGAATCTCAATGATTGAAATATAATTGCAGACATAAATAACCATTCAGTTGGCACAGAAGTTGATCAAAAAACACAAAATACTATGTTTAAACTCTTTTACATTGCTCATTTAACAGAGAAAAGGCAAAGAGTTGATAATGTACTCAGAATGCAAAAGTATTCAGTGGCCCAAAAACAGGGTGGTGGTGAAGACAACTCGATAAAAGGCAAAGTCAGCTTCACTTTCTCTCTGTAGTTGGCAGAATGACAGGTGATGGGGTGACTATTTCACAAGAATCATGCCCCCTAGCTAGGACTCTGATTATCCACACTTTCATTTCCAGTCCAAAACTTCAAAACTATTTAAGATATCTCAATGGTTCATACATTAGAAAGGTGGTGTAGATGTGCCTTGAGCTATTTACAATTCATCAGTTTCAGTTTTTGTAATGTTTTCATCCATTTGTTTGTTCAACAATCTATCCAACATTCACACTTTCATTTCTGGAGCATAACTCCACAACTGTTCAAGACATCTCTCTGAAACTTAGTATACATAATTATTAGACTAGTGGTCCATATGTGCGTTGGAATACATAATTATTAGACTAGTGGTCCATATGTGCCTTGGAATACATAATTATTAGACTAGTGGTCCATATGTGCCTTGGAATACATAATTATTAGACTAGTGGTCCATATGTGCATTGGAATACATGATTATTGGACTAGTGGTCCATTGGGGCTTTGGTTTACATAATTATTAGACTGGTGGTCCATATGTGCCTTGGAATACATAATTATTAGACTAGTGGTCCATATGTGCGTTGGTATACATAATTATTAGACTAGTGGTCCATATGTGCCTTGGAATACATAATTATTAGACTAGTGGTCCAGATGTGCCTTGGTATACATACTTGTTAGACTAGTGGTGCATATGTGCCTTTTCATTCATTCTTCAGTTTCAATAGTTTTAATGTTTTTGTCTGTTTGTCTGCTCATCCATCTATCCATTATCCACACTTTGATTTATGGGTCAAAACCATTTAAGAAAGCTCTGAAATATGGTACATATATTAGACTGGTGGTGTAAATGTGTATTTAGGCTAGTGGTGTAGTTGTACCATTAGACTAGTGGTGTAGTTGTGCATTTTGATATTCACAATTCTTCACTTTCTTTATTTTTAATGTTCTCATCCAAAGACGTTTTCACATAAAGGTGATTTTTATGATTCACCGGCTGATACATGTACATGTATGTTGACACTTTCATCAGATGGTAAAATTTACTGGTTTATCTTTTTTTTTTCTTTATGATAACATGTATTTATACAAATGTATATTCTTTCTTTAAAGTTTTATTACCATTACATACAAGTTCTGACAGTAATCATAACAGTATAAATTGAATATAATGTTACTCTGTTTTAACATTCTAAATTCCCAGTTCCCTCTGAAATGTTATAAACA